>CM060428.1:23976335-26414136 GCA_030545235.1 Helianthus tuberosus
GAGATCCCCCCATCTGCCACCTAAACAAATAATAATAATAAATTAAATTAGATGGGTAAACAAACAAAGTCCATGAAACATAATTTCCTAACTACTAAAACCGATGTACCAATGATTCGTAGCTGAAAGGTGGTATGTTCCCACAGGAGGAATGCAATTTAAGATAAAATGCTTTGGCATACAAATTCCACTTCATGTATTCCTCAGTAGCAGCAAGCTTCCCGAATACAAACATGTCAAAAATTTCGCTAATCTCACTATCTGAAAGATGAAAAGCATCATCGATAGAGCAAAGCTCCCGCATCTTCTTTAACTCTTCACAACTAAGCTTCAACACGTCCTCCTTGTCCTTGAACAAAAAGGTGGTGGTCTAAACAAACAAATCAAGAATTATTATTATTATTATTAATAAGCATTCATTGCTTTGTTTCAAGTCAACAACAACAACAACAACAATAATAATAATAATTCTAAGTAGTAATTCGAATTTAGTACTTATTCCTTAAGTTAACGGATGATTGATTCAACCATAAATTATAATTTAGAGTTTGGGCGGGTAAATGAGTAACAAGGAATGAAATAGACTTACACCCTGAGAGCTCTTCATCTTCCTCTTCCTCTTAGATGTTGTAGAAGATGCCTTGTTGTTGTTGTTACTGAACAGAAGAAATTAGCAAATCAGAATCAGTTGAATCGCTCATTTATTATGAATTGAACGAAGAATACGAAATACCTCATCTGCTGCTGCTGCTGCTGCTGGCTCTTCTTCATCGTGTTGCAATCAAACCCTAAGAACGTACTCGCACTTGCGCGCGGGTCTAGTAATATTTATAACTATCTTAAATGTCAAAGTCGGTGGATTTCCATCGGCTTTGACTCCCCTTAACTTTCACAAACTTGCAATATTAGTCCTTTACTTTTAATAACCTCAAAGTTTTAGAAAATAATAATTTTAGTCCCTAAACTACTATTTCATTTTAAGAGTTTTGCAAATTAATCCCTTAAGTTTTTAATACTCTAACTTTACCCCTGTACCGCATATAATATACATTTTCAACCTATTCTTTTCTTCAATAACTTCCGTTCACTAATTTCGTTTTAAAGAACTAATTTGTCACTAACATCCTTGAGTTTCTAAGTTTCGAGTATACCCCTTTCGTTCTTTTACTTTATAGAAATTAATATTTTTATGCCGTGTCGGTATAAATTTGAGTTGGTTTACGTTATAGAGTAAACGTTTTTAGTTTCTAAGTTCCGAGCTTACCCCTTTTGTTCCTTTACTATAAAAACAACTAATATTTTTATGTATGCGTTGGTATAAATTCGAGTTGGTTTATGTTTTAATTTAAACGTTTTTTTTTTAAACGAGTCAACTCAAATATAATACGTTTTCGTGTTTATTTTATGTAAGTTTACAGTTGGTCTACATTTTGACGTAAATTTTGTTCCAACCCAAGTTGGGTTAAATATAATACATTTTTATTCAACTGTATACTCGAGTAACTCGACGTTTCGACCTCTCGCGACGCAAAACAAGTAGATTGTATTATATATATATATATATATATAGAGAGAGAGAGAGAGTAAACTTCCGTTTTGCTCCCTGTGGTTTGGTCACTTTAATGGTTTTGCCCCAAACATATAAAAATAGCCAGTTTACTCCCTGATCTATTTAACTTATCTTTGTTTCACTCCCCGCCTCTAACTCTGTCTAAAATGTTTGTTAAATGTAAGGGTATTATGGTAATTCTATATATATGTATTTAATTGATTTCTAAAATCCATTTATTAATATATATTTATGTATATGAGAAAAAAAACCCCTATTTTATTTTCTAACTCTGTCTCTTTCTCTCACCTCGTCTCTCTCTCTCTCTACAACCAGTCACCACCACCCCAACAAATACCAGAGCAGCGATGAAGATAAAACTGCAGGTGGCGGATCTACCAGAGCGGATTAGACGTGGTGGATCTACAGACCAACGTCCAATCTTGAGAGTACAACCATTGCCATAACCCTAGACCACAACCAGCGTCGCCGCCTATCAACGGTTAAAGACCTGCCCTTTTAGAGATAAACTGCGTGATCTGGAACTACTTAAACCTCAACCACCACAAAGTCGAACCAAAAAAACCCTAACTCGTCGGCAAGACCTGAACCAGTCAAAGCTCCAACACCATCTCTGTGGACATACCCCTCACCACCTTCACTGTCGGACCTAATCACCACCGCTACCACCACTATTGGACTAACCACCACCACCGCAGATCTCGTTTTTGGCTATTTTTAAAGGTTTGGGGCAAAACCATTAAAGTGACCAAACCACAGGGAGCAAAACGGAAGTTTACTCATATATATATACTAAAGACCAAAGTCGTTGACGTTTACACCTCCCAATTTTAGTCCTGTAACTTTACAAAACACTTATGGTTACCCTTAATGTGAATGTGTTTTCTTTTTCCCTTTACGGCATAAATTTTGATTTACATTATGTTTTGATTCAACCGCAATACTTATAAAGGTTACACGAGGTTGAATCCAATACGTTGAAACATATGTTTTCATATGGTTAACACTAAACATAAGCTTGAATAATCTATTTGATGTTTGCAACGGCCCGCGGCGCATCGCCCACGGGACCCATTACTAGTTTATATAATCTTAAACATGAATGTCGGTGACTTTTACATAAGTCACCTCCTTTTTTTTATCTTTTACACAACTGATCCTTTACACAAGTTATTTCCTTTTTTTTCAAGTTTTTACACAATTTTTTTTTAATGGCTAACGTTGCACTCCATGGGGATTGAACCCCTTACCTCTCCTATCCTAAACTCTATCTAAACTCACCAACATCACTTGGCAATTCCCAAGTGGATAAGTTTTTACACAAATAGTCCTTTCTTTTTCCTACCAATCATACAAACCCTCAACTTTTGGTGACTTTTACACAAGTCACCCCCTTCTTTTCAGCTTTTACACAAGTGTTCCTTTACACAAGGCACCTCCTTTTTCCAGCTTTTACACAAGTGGTCCTTTCTTTTTCCCACCAACCATGCAAACCCTCAACTTTTGACAAAAACAATTTTAAGCCCTACATTATTACTCCATTTTGCAATCCCTTCAACTTTTGAAAATTACAATTTTTACCATCTCTCAACTTTTAAAAGTTGCACTTTAACCCCTATACTATTACTCCATTTTACAACTTCATCAAATTTTGGTCTACATTTCGACTTAAACTTTTTTTTGAAACAAGTCAAGTCAAATATAATACGTTTTCGTGCTTATGTTTTGTTGAGAATTTAGTTCCGAATCGAATGGGCCAAAATGAAACTATAATGATGCTTAATGCACTTTTATTGATGATTAACCAGTGGTGGACCCAGGAAATATTTTCTAGGGGTGCGAACAACGGGTTCAAACAAATTTTCAAGGGTTACGATTAAGATTTTTACCTATAAAATACACTAATTTTTTAAAGGGGTACGCCCGCACCCCTTTAGGTCCGCCCCTGTGATCAACCTTTGCTATACGTAAGCTGATGTTTAATTTATTCTTAAAGACACTTTTGGCCTGACTTACACGTTATATGATTCTAAAACAAATATTTTTGTATATATTAAAGAGAAAGATCGGTGCATTTTATATGTTATGTCCTTTGCTTATTTTCACTTTGGCCCTTCATGTTTCACTTCTTTTTGCTTTGGTCCCTTATCTCATTGTCAGTTCCCCTCTATATTGTATGTATATTTCATTTTAAGGGATTGTCAGGTTCTATAATGTTTCACGCAAATTCAACAAATATAAACCGATCTTTTCTATCTTCAAATTTAAATAGTAACAACTCTAATACCAAACTAATCATAAATACCGTAAATTAAAAACTATTTATCCAAAGTAATAACTAGATTTTATTGAATCTATAGTATACATTTATACTCTATTCTATATCTAAAGCATTTCCTCAAGGGCTTCTTAAAAGTTAAGAGGTACAAGTAGAAATGCTTAGTATACAACACACAATGCATATATTAATTATGTTTGGGGGTTAAATTTGTCATTTTTCCACAAGGACTTCTTAACAATTAAAAGGTACAAGTAAAAAGACTTGGTATACAACACACGATGCATATATTAATTATGTTTTAGGGGTAAATTTGTCTTTAAAAGAATCCATTTAATCCAACTATTTAATCCAAAGGAAGTAAAAAAGTCAAGCTAAAAGAATCGTTTAATCCAAGTATTTAATCCAAAGGAAGTAAAAAGTCAGTGAGTGAATATGGTACTCTAAAAGAATTTTAATATGGGAATTAAACCTACCATTTCATAACCGACGTTTTCTCTAGAGTTTCTTTTTCTTTTTTTATACCTCACTGACATACGTATGTCTTTCATGTTCCTTGTGCTTCTCAATATTCCTATCTCCTTGTTGTTCAAAACGTCGGCAATGATTACACGCAACTACCTTGTTCACATCATCATCTCCCTCGAACCTTTGATAAAGTACCATTCGTTGTTGCGGCATCTCCGTTCATTATCCAACGCTTGGACACTTATCTTATTCATCCGACCTGGTTGTTTGCTTAACAGGTAACAAAACCGATTCTTAATAATTATCATACGATGCATACACACATAGTAGTCATTTATGAAATTGTTCTATATTTCCAACGCTTGGACACTTAGCTTATTCATCCGACCTGGTTGTTTGCTTAACAGGTAACAAAACCGATTCTTAATTATTATCATACGATGCATACACACATAGTAGTCATTTGCAAAACTGTTCTATATATGAAACTGATTGGTAATATTAGAATGATATCGGACAAACATAAAAATAAGTTGTGTTTTCGGTATTACCTTTCCAACCAAAAATGTATATATGTATAGTTAATGCAAATAGTTTTATAAGAAAAATGATCTCTTGCTTCCTGTATATTTTAGACAATTCATATAAAATAACTTATAATCTTGTAAATACCATTTTTGTTTCAGAAAAAAATTATACAGAATAACGTTCAAACCTGTACTTGATATTTAAATTAATAAATGAGATAACAGAATTATAACTGTGAAATTGGATTTTGTAACAAATTAGATTTGATAATAATTGTATGTCTATAATCGTATAGTTTAATTGATAACAACTGACGGGTCCTTTGAATCGTTAATCTATTGTCATAAAATTAAATTTAACTATAGGATATCGCATGAGTCCTCGAACATGGATTATTTAGCAAATATAATATTGAATGATTTGTTCTACATGACAAGAAAATCACTTTTCTGTATTATTTATTAACAAATTTGATTGTTCATAGATAAATTGTTAACCATTATAATATTGAATGATTTGGCCCACGTGGAAAACAATTCGTGACGTTAACCTCAAATAAACTTACCTATAGGATATCGCGGCATCGACAGGAAAGACGTTAGAGTTTTATGAATTTTAATCCACATGTTAAGGTTCTAATTCTTTGGCCTCCTCATCATAGTATATTTATTGTATCCGTTAATTTGAACTTTGAACTACCGATTCGATTCCATTGTCTTTCAGTGGCTCTTGGAACTCTCTAAATCGGTCACTCGACTTTTGGTCCTGAAACCATATTACGTCCGGTGAACCATCGTCAGAACCAAAGTAATTATCTATTCCACTATTTCCATTTTAGTCATGTAAGGCAAACACAAACACAAACTCAAACCAAATGTATATTAGTAGAATCGTTTTCTTTTTGGCCACTATAGTTTTTTTAGAAAGATGTATGAAGTGTTATAAACTAATATCACTTTCCGTACTAATGAAATGTGCAAAACACTTATTTGGCCACATGAACTGTTTCAACTATGAATTACTCACGATCTTCTTTGTATTGTTATTTTTTCATTAGAGGTGCTGATGTAGATCAAGGGGAGCAGTTGCTACACATTCCTTTACTTAGTGCTGCCAGTGCTGAACCCTGCTTCTTATTGTTATTTTTGTCCCTTTTCCCTCTATAGATGCATACAATTATAATTTAATATGATGCAATTTATGTTTTCTTACTATTCATTGTTCATAAGCTCTATGAGCTCATAAGAAGAGACACCCAAAAGCACAAAATATTGCCAATCAATGACCCAAAAAATAACTAACAAAACGTGAAACCCCTAATTATTTTAAGTGATTCAAAACCTAAGAAAAGGCTGACAGAAATTGTCCCCCGCCGCAGCGCGCGGGTTTCCCACTAGTTAACTTACTATATGCTATTAATTGAAGCTTAATTGGGTTTTTAACTGCCTTTTTTTCTAATGCAAGACACATGTGTGTTTCTGGTGATTACATGTTTTTTTTTTTAATTATTTTTTTTGTTTTCATCCTTATTCAAAATTATTTCATAATTTGATGTACTCGAAAAGGTTTTTGTTGAATACACTTTAATGTAATTTTTGTTTGCAAACAAGGCCCAAGTATTTTGAACTTCAAATTTTCTTGATTCCCATACATATAATCAACCGTTTTACGAGTCAATAATATAAAGTTTTGTTTTTATGTACGTTTTGAGTTGCACTTTGTTTTGTCGTAAAGTTTGTTTGGAAACAAGTCGAGTCAGATATAATACATTTTTCATTCAACGGTAAGAATTTGGATTGCTCTACGCTTCAGCGTAAATTTAGTTCGAAAACGTTGCGGCGGCGGGTAAAAACCTAGTATAATCTTATTTAACAAAGTCGGTGGTATTTTCCTTTTTACCCCCCCCCCCCCCCCCACCACTTTGTCAAATATCATTTTTAACGCCTCCCTCTTTAAGTTAAGATTTTCCTATTTTACCTCTAACTTTGTTAAATCTCACTTTGTAACCCATCTTGCTATTTAAGTTTAGGAAATGTAATTTTCAACCTTTTAACTTTTTATATAAACTTTGTAAAATATTACTTTCACCTACTTGAGAGTATATATAATCTTATTTTTCTTTAATACCTTTGTTCATTAACTTAAAAAAAATAACTTGTTGCACGCTTGTTTTTATGTACGTATTGGTATATATTAGAGTTAGTCTACATTACGACGAAATATGGTTTAGAAACGAGTGGGTGAAATATAATATGTTTTCATTCTTGCTTTTGACGTACGTTTCGATATCAATTTTGTTCAGAAACGATTCACGTCAAATATGATACGTCTTGACTTGACGGGTATAAATTCGAGTTAGTCGGGTCGCATATAATACGTTATAATTGTCCGGTATAAATCCAGTTTACTTTATGTTTTGATCCAATCGCAATTATATAGCTTACATTTACTTCAATCTAATACGTCGAAACACACGTTTTCATATGGTTAACGCATCACATAACGTTTGAACTAATCTGCTGACGTATACAATGTACCAGTGTACTAGTAACTAGTTATCTGTTTAACATGCAAATTGCAACTTTTTAAGTTTCTTAAAAAAAGCAAATGGCTTGGCTTGATTATTATTTTACAATTCTTTTGGATAAAGTTATACAACTCGATTATTATTCATTTAGTAAGATCCTAAAAGTAGGGTGTCCTGAGTCAAATATATTAGCATGGCTCATTTTGGGTTTTTTAGTACTTTTATGGGTGGTTCTGGTTAACGTTATACAAGTCCAATGGTTAGAATGGGGCAATTTGAAAATAGCGGATATTAACGGCGGGTCAAGTTGGCTTGATAATACTAAAAGAACGGGTCATATGGGTCGCTTAGGTTTCCTAAGAACGGGTGGGTGTGACGCTTCTTCGGCTCTTCGTTAATCGATATTCTCGTCGTCAGAATCTAGGGTACAGCCCCAGCCGGCAACCACATCCTATCCGTCCACCACCTCCTCAACCGGTGTGATAACTTTAAGACAAAAAATTATCACCCCCTACTTGATTGATGGTGGTTCCCATTGATTAAACCTCGATTACCACGACCCTCCCATTTGATAATTTTAAGACAAAAATAAAGGGGATAGTGGTTTGGGTCATGAACACAATCTTAGGGTAGTGGTTTTAAGTGGTGGATTAAAGATGAATGACATGACGCCTATATGGAGGGTCATGGTGGTCATGATTAGACCACCCGTAGTGGGGCGGTTTTTTAAAAAAAAATTAAAAAAAAAACGTTCAAAAACGCCCCCCCCCCCCCATTACAGTAGGCGTTATTTGGCGGTTTTTTTTTGAAAAAAATCAACTTGGCGTTTTAAATAAAACGCTGAAAATTGCATACGGGCGAGAGATGACCGTTGCCAACGGTCAATTGTTTAATATTTTTATATTTTTTTTAATTCCAAAATTTACCCACTATATAAATAATACCCACTTCTTCCTATTTTTTATAAAAAAAGTCACACTTTCTCTCCTACTTCTTCTATATTTTATACAAATATGCATCCATTCCGACCCCCCTTTGGTGTCCCCGCAAGACCCATGAACCCGAACACAACCCAACCGCAACACCCGTATAACCTTCAAGACATGGACCCGAGCGTTTTAACGTACGCGGCTTACTTGAGTGGCGCCACTCCGTTCGTGCCTCCCACCTTCGGCTATGGTCAAGCCGGCGGGTCGCAACCTTCACAACAACAAGCCGAACCCGATGTCGATGTCGTGCCGGAGACGCAACCTGAACCGGTGCCAGAGAAATCGAAACGCGGCAGAAGGTCGCATAAGAAGAAGGAAAAGGACGAACCTCGACGTACAAAAACTCACCTTAAATGGACGAAGGAGGAGGAATTCACGTTGACTCGGGCGTGGCTCGACGTTTCGGAGGACTACGAAACTGGTAACTTTTATATTTTTTTTTACTTATTTTTTACTTATATTTTTACTTTTATTTTTAACATACAACTTATATTTTTACTTTTATTTTTTCAATTTGTAGCAAACTTTCAAAAGGACCCCGTTTTTTGGATAGGGTTCGTGCACTCTTTTATAGCACGTGGGGTCAAGGCGAACATCGGGACAAAGATTCCATTTCTAGCAAATGGACCGACATCAACAACAAGTGTCATGCCTTCCAAGAAGTGTACCAACGTAACTACGATAATCGCCCGAGCGGTGAAGGTGACGTCGGGGTTTTAACGAAGACTTTGGACGAGCTCGAGAAAACGAAATGCCCTTTCCCGTACTATAAGTGTTGGGATCTACTACGAAAAAGTCCAAAGTGGGCGCTAGTAGGTACCATGACGTCTAGTAGTAGACGTCGAGCTAAACGGTAAAAAACATCATCCTCCGTTGACCCTGAAACAACGACATCGGATGCCCGCAATGTCGATCTAAATGAGGTGGTGGACGTTGACGAGGAACTTGAAGAAGAGTTGACCAGACCGCCCGGTAGAAGAAAGGATAAGCGAACCGGGAAAAAACGGTGGAGTCGTCTTCCGATCTCGAGTTGAAGGAAGATTTCTAGGAGATGAACAGTCGTCTCCAAGACATTCGCGACCTCGGCCACCAACGTTATGAGATTATGAAAGAACGAGTGGCCGAAACCAAAAAGTTTAACGAGATGCAAGAGGCGAGACAAATGGAAAAGGACATTGAGTTTTTGTCCAAACCGATCGACCACCTCCAAGGCGACGCGTTGATCCTTGCGCAAATGCATCGCCAAAAAATTCGAGAAAAATATGGACTCTAGATCATCTTCTTTTTTTTAACTTTATTTTTTTTTCGGTTTTTTTATTTTCTGTTTTTTTCGGGTTTTTTTTATTTCAAGTAGTGTAATTTTTATTTTAAATTAATGAAGATTTTTATGTTTTAAATTAAAAAAAAATAATAATTGTGAAATGATTGCATGGGCGTTATTGGGCATTATTCCCACTACGCCACTTTTGCAATAATGTTCCATGCTGACTGGACTGCCACGTGTCGCAAAACGCCCCATGGTGGGGGCATTATTTGGCTTAACCACTACACATGGTCTTAGAGTAAAATGAGCGTTGGTTACTATTTTATGGGATTTATACAAAAGTAAATAATCAAATGCTTAATTCCATGCCAATCAAATAATAAACTATAAATTTATCGTAACAGTCTAAGACATGTTGATTACATGTTAAATTTTCTCTCCTTTTTAATTGACCCATGTATTATTTTTATAGACATTCACGATATTCCTTACGTCTTAAAGCTACATTCCCGAGTCCTTTTTATAAAAGAAAATTAAAAGAAAGTGAACGCAAAAGAAATCGTGTTTCAGAGTTTTTTAATAAAGTAGAAAGAAAGAGAAAAAGAGTTTTAATTGGCTTTGCTCTAAATTTTCATCTCAAAGTAGGGCGGGTAAAGTGTTCGCCGTTTGCTCGGAAAATGCTCGCTTGATTTTTTCCTTGATTGTAATCGAGCCAAGCACGAGCATAGGTCCGCTCGGCTTGGCTCGCTTGAAGTTTTTTAATTTATTTTATATATAAATATACGTATATATAATTTTATATGCACAAATATATAGTTATTTTTATAATTATCACCCTATTGAATATTAGAATTGTAAATGAATTTAGCTCAAATTATCAATATCTCAACACCAAATGTAAGTCACTAGACCTAGTTTCTTTTGCTTTTGATTTCACCAAATGGTTGCTTGATTTATATGTATCTTGAATGTATTTGTTGCATTTATATGTATCTTGAATGAATGACAATTGAAGGAAAACAAGCAACATTTGAGTGAAACAATTTTGAATGAAACAATGATAACATTTACATTTTAAGTCTTTGTATTAAAATTTAAGTATAAGTTGAAACTGAGAGAAAACGAGCAAAATCGAGATGCTCTGATGTAAACCAAGCGAGTTTGAGCAACATTTTTTGCTCGTTTCCTTAAATTTGAACGGACACCGCTCGGTTTCAATTCGAGCAAAAGCTCGCTCAGTTCAGCTCGGCTCATGAACAGCCCTATCCCAAAGTGGACGGATTCAGAAATAAATTAATATTCAGTAACCTTTCCTTCTAAAATCTTTAACTTATTTCATTTCCTTCGAACACCGAAGCACAAAATTAAGTTATATCTTTCCCTTTCTTTTCTCTCCAGTTTCATCCCCTTCTTTTCTTTCTTTTATAAAACTTGGGAACATAGCGTTAAAGAAGATCAAGTTTACCTATCATTTTAAGAACCCATATAAGGTATTGTATATATTTATATTTGGATGAAATATAAATATATACAAATATCCGCGGATTACCTTAAACAAGATAATGAAACATCATTATTCCATAAAATCATCATTATCTTCCAACTTCATGAGAAAATTGCAATTGCATACATATCAAACTTCTAATAATGATACTTGTAGTCTATAAACATACAACTTACCATTTTGTTTCTTTTCTCTCAAGAACCAGACATGTATGTGTAACGCGTTTGTGCTCCAACCAAAAGCTCGATCAGCTTTGCTGCAAAAACAAACAAACGTTAAAAGAACAACTATCAACAGAATATGAAAAAAAAAAACCCCGCTATGTTAACTAGTCTTGTTGCGCAAACACACCTGCAAGAAACCCAACAACAGGGACATGTCCCAATGTTTTCTCGGTACTTTCCAGTCTTCGCCTGAAAAAAAAAATCAACCAATTTCTGAGTCAAAAACTCAAAATCGATCGGTTTTCCATCATGTAAACAAGTAAACATTAAAAAATGAATTTACAAACCATACCGTGTGTATTTGCCAAAACACGGGTCTCTCATAAGGTAAAGTGCCAACAACAGTTTCCGTCTTCTCAACTATGTTTTATTCAAAGCACAGTTAAGTATTTGTCAATTGTCTAAAATACCCTTTAATGCGTTTAACTTAAAACTTAACATAAATATTACCTCATCCTTCTCGGGATCAGATAAATGAAGCTTCCGGGCATTTTGACTGGTCAACAACATTGTCGATGAACTCATTCCAATGAGGTCAATGGTCAAAGAGACAAACCAAGGAAGCCATGAACGGGACCCGTATTTTCTTATTAATAGAACATAAATGAGCGGTCTTGCTATAAACATCACCTCCCCCATTATTAATAATCCACCGGGAAGACCTTTCTCAGACAAGAAGCTCAACAGTGTAGGTCTTTTTATGTCGGTTTCTGTAACTATAAAAAGAAAAAAATCAACATATTCGTCAGACCAAAAAATTAGCAAATTATAAATGTAAAAAAAGAGAGTAAAATGCCATTTTCGTCCCTGAGGTTTGGCCAGTTTTGCGACTTTCATCCAAAGGTTTGTTTTTCCGCATCTGGATCCAAAAGGCTTGAAATCTTGCCATTTGCATCCAGCTCGTTAACTCCATCCATTTTTCTCCATTAAGTCAGGGGTACTTCCGTCTTTTTTGCTAACTTATGTAAAAAGACCGAGTTGCCCTTTAAGTTAATAAAATAGACGGAAATACCCCTGATTTAACGGAGAAAATAGATGGAGTTAACGAGCCGGATGAAACTGGCAAGATTTCAAACCTTTTGGATCCAGATATGGAAAAACAAACCTTTGGATGAAAGTCGTAAAACTGGCCAAACCTTAGGGACGAAAATGGCATTTTACTCAAAAAATAAAAAGAAATGAAAGTTTAAAGTTACCGGGAAGCTGCGTAATTGCACGTTGATGATGTTCGGCTCTGTGAAACCATGTTGGATCAGAAATCATCCTAGCGTTTTCACCAAATCTACTCATTGCAGCGAGAGCTCTTCCTTCATATGTAAAATGACCGTTTCGCCCCTGCTGGAAAGGATGTCCACGGGTCTGCGGTTGGTTTGCATTGTTTGGACCTTTTTCATCATTTACTGTCTCACCTCCATGCAATAGCATTTTGTACCCGCTATTTCTCAATAACGCTAGTCTCGCTAGTACCCTGATTAACATTTTGACATTATGAAGCCAAACTGTCTGCTTTTAAACTTCAAAATTTTAGGTTACTTTTCATGATTCTTGAGCAAATATTGGTAAATACATCAGATTCAGTAAAAACCTCTACTCACAGAAAGTTCTTGAAGCTAAAATTGTGAAGAACGTGTATACATTTTTAGTCTTGAAAGAACAAGGTTTGACTTAGGGGTGCACACGAGCCGAGCCAAGCCAAGCCCGAGCTCGACCAGGCTTGAGTTTGGGCTCGATTAACTTATGCGAGCACGAGCTCGGCTCGAGCGTTGTTCAAAGCTCGAGCTTGGCTGGTTCGTAGTTTCTCAGGCTCGAGCTCGGCTTGTTAATTATCTATTAACCAACATATTAAATAAAAATAATATAAATAATAGACTCGTTTAGGCTCGCGAGCTCGGTAACCGAAGCTCGGGCTCGATTAACTTATGCGAGCTCGAGCTCGGCTCGGTTCGAGCGTTTTTCAAAGCTCGAGCTTGGCTGGTTCGTAGTTTCTCAGGCTCGAGCTCGGCTTGTTAATTATCTATTAACTAACATAATAAATAAAAATAATATAAATAATAGACTCGTTTAGGCTCGCGAGCTCGGTAACCGAAGCTCGGGCTCGTTTACTAAACAACCTATTTTTAGGTTCGGGCTCGGCTCATAAATAAGTTTCGATAAGCTCAGATTGGCTCCTTTACTAGACAACTTTAAGTAAAGGGGTAAATGATATTAAATCATCATCATCATCATACTCAGTAAATCCCACCAATAGCAAAGCTAACGTAGGGTCTGAGGAGGGTAAGATGTAGACAGCCTTACCTCTACCCCATAGGAATAAAGGCTACTTCCAGTGAGACCCCCCAGCTCGATAGTAGTTTTGCATCAGGCCTTGGACATAAGGCACATAACACTCAGCAATTAAGACAAAGGCCGATTAGTGCATGCACTCCCTTGTCTTTCGGCTATCAACGCCACCACATGATGCATGATTAACCATCCCCCTCTTTTAATGTTATTTTCACGAAATTAATAAAATAACGTTAAAATTAGTGCACTTTCACTTTTGCCCCCCGAGCGCCCACACATATATACATTATATGCGCATACCGCAAGCGGGGCGTAGGGTAAATGATATTAAATATTAATAAAAATTAATACACTAAGTCCCGATAAGGCACGACGAGCTTCACATGCCAAGCTCGAGCTCAATAACTAAACGAGCTTTATTTTAGACTCAAGCTCAGCCCGGGCTCGATAAAGCTCGGCTCATTTCGAGCTTATTCTCGAGCTGCTCGGCTCGTTTGCACACTTTGACTTTGACTCTAGAAAGTAAAACGTTGACTTTTGAAAGAAGAAAACGGGCATAGCTTACTTTGTGGCCTCTGTAGCAGCAATGAAATTCCATTTATTATCGTCACCATAGAAATGTTGTGCCATAACTTCAACCAATGTTTCCACATCTTTCATTAAAGTCAAAAACAAAGAGTATGGAAAAGACGATGGCTCCGGAGGTCTCGTGTGCATTTGGGATGGATTTGTTGGAGTTGTTTCAATTATATGTTCATTGACAGCTGTCACTATACCCAGTATTGACGTTACTACATAAAAAAAAACATATAAGATGTTAGAATGAAAGTACGAAACCACTTTGAGTTTTCGATGTTTGTATATGACTTTCATAATGTCTAAAGAGTAACTTTTAAATAAGGATAAATTAAGTTGTTTCGATCGAAGCTTTTTGGACACTGGTAGAAGATATATAAGTTTCTTGGTGAAAATAAAAGAAGGTAAATGTTACCAAAATATCACAAAACCTGCTTCGGGTATGATTTCCGACTCAGAAAATCTCTCAGGAAGAAGCCATGTCAATCCCTGAATTAATGACAACATATAGTTAGGAATCAAATGTTCAAAATGCAAACCAAATATAAAAATGTCATTATTCTCAACGGTATTCTAATATTTTTCTAACATAATGTTATTTTTCTCAACGGTATTCTAAATTTCTATCATGTGAGATATTAACCACTGTTATGGTTTTCTTATAGCTTCACCTACAACTTGTCAAGGTTCATCAAGTTGTCTAGAAACATTAGAACCATATATGTTGTTTAAAACTAATATTGAAATGTTTTGGTTTATAAATTTTATATGTTTTTTTGATTGTGAAGACATTAGCATTCATGATTTTAAGGCTGCACTATGCATTTTGCCTTGTTTTACTCAACACCAAACATCCACGCTTTGTGCGCTTCCGTAAAAGAAGTTTACAATTCACAAACAAGGTTTTATTTTCAAAAGATATATACCAAACTAACTACGCGACTATAACTTAAGTAATTAACAACATCAATCATTGAACACTAGAAACAACCAATTACAAACGAGTGACATGTTGATGATCATTCTGATTGCAGCGGAACAAACATGGGTATTTGGATTCATGTTTGAGTTTTGCAGGAACAAGTATGTGCAGATTTGTAACAAATGGACAATTCGAATAAGAAATGTCTTGGTGCCGGCAAAAATTACCGGCAAGACATATATATACTTAAAACATGACGGTTACTCGGTGGTTGGTTTGGAGGGAACAACCGCAATTCAAATGGTGTCACTTAAACCAACACAACCGATCACTTATTACCGATACATACATATAACCATAGATTTAATTATCCTAATATATACATAATACAAATATAATTAAGTTTATATATTCTAATATGACAGGTAAACGGGCAACATGCTGTGCCGCAACCCCTTTTGAATAGCAAAACTGATCCTACTAAAGACAAAGCTATGGGTTTAAGGGTCAAGAAATTACTATACACGACCCGCCGGACCTGTTCAAGAATTTCAAGGGGGTAGGTAAATAATAAATTTACAGTTGGGTAAATGATATATTTACAGTTATCCCCATAATCACCTATCTTAGATACTATTCTTACATCATTCAACCAATGTGAATATTTTGACCCTAAGTAGATAAAAAGTCAAAGTCAAAATCATAATCAGGTCTGTGTCTGTCAATCAAGAATCAAACTTTACACACAATTCACAGTAATCAGTTTAACTGCAAGCCCAAACACTCCTTAATTCCAAATCCACAGATGTTACATCACAAATTTAATGAAAGATTCACAAGAATTGTAACAAAAGTAAGTAGACTTACATTAGCAAGAGACTCTAATGAATGAACATACTCCTTGTTCCTCCGAACCCATCTCTTATAAGCTTCCATAACTTCAAAAAAATCAGTATCTGAACTGAATCTGCAAAGTCAAACCGGGGTTTTGCCCAAATTAACAAGAAGTCAAAGTTTGAATCTTTTTGGAATCTATGGCAATTCAATCGCGCATCTGTTCAAGAAAGAATTTGGGCAAGAAACCCATAAGAAGTTGAAATCTGTTGGGTCAGTTTGGATCAAATTTGGGGGAAAATATCATAAAGAAAAAATCAAACCCTTGGGTGATTTATGACGTATGCATAACAAAGGATAAATGAACTAAGCCACTAGGCGATATAATACTTCTATAAATATTTTTTTATTTTTTTTTAACGGCAAATTTGGATCACTGACGGACTACTGCAGTATTATCGTGCTACCAGCGGAACCACCCAGTCATATCCATCTCCAATAGGCAATAATGCCTATACACCAATTCAGGAGGAAACCCAATAAATCTGGGAAAAACCCCCCTTGTGGGAATCGAACTCATGACATAATGGTCATAAGCCTTATCCCACCCCCAAGATACCACTAGGCTGTAATGCCATGGGTATAAATATTTTTTTTATTAAAAGTAGAAATTGTTTAGAATTAATTTCTAAGCTCATAGAGGTGTGTATTGTCTAAAGTTGGATAAAACTAAAAAATCATGTTGAATGAGTCTTTTTTTTTTTAATAGCAAATTTCTTTTAATCCCTATAGCATCTAAGACTTAAACCTACTATTTATTCTTGTAAAATTTAAGTCTTTAAATGTTTTGTCTTTATTAATGAGCCATCACCCAATTGATACAATGAAGTCCATCCTGTGGATAGGGCTGTAAACGAACCGAACGAACGCGAACAAGGCATGTTCGTGTTCGTTCGTTAAGGAACAAACTTGTTCATGAACTGTTCACGAACGCTTAGCGAACGAGATTTCTTGTTCGTGTTCGTTCATTAAGGAAACGAACATGTTCGTGATCTGTTCACGAACACTTACCATATACTAATGAACTCTAACAAATGTTCATGAACATAAATGAACACAAACGACGCTTATGAACACAATATTCATTTTAGAATAAAATCTGCATTTTCATCACAAACATTACGAAGAATCGACAAAAAATAAATAAACACTTAAGATAATTATCTGAACACAGTTGGCGTGATTATCAAAAACATGATAAACACAAAATTAAGAGTTTGTCAAGCTTTAACACAAACTAAAATTGAAATAGTGAAATGAGAGATGTTGTAAAAGGCATATAAGATAACCAGGGTTTCAAAATTTTAAAAACTAGAAATAATAAAATAAAATACAACATATAAAAACCTTTAACAAACTAAAACAAATAAATATTAACGAGCAAACATAAATGAACTCATTACCGAACGCTCACGAACATAAACGAACACATTACCGAACGTTCACTAACATAAACGAACGAACGCAACCTCTGTTCATGTTCGTTCGTTTAACTTAACGAACGGAATTTCTTGTTCGTGTTCGTTCATTTACTAAACAAACGGACATAAACGAACTTCCCGCCGAACGGTTCACGAACTGTTCGCTGAACGTTCGGTTCGCTTACAGCCCTACCTGTGGATCCAAAAGTGAAAAGGGGATCACAAAAAACGTAGCTCGTTTAAAAGCATGTGTGTACCGAAGGATTTCATGCTAATCTGAAACATTTAAGACCAGAAATCTTTCGGTATTTAAGCATGTTACCAAGGATGTAACTAATGCGTATAAAATACCGAAGGATGAAGATACTTTAAATCAATAACACGTGTGTACTAATGTTTGTTCTTTTTTTTAGGATTGGTCACTTGGAACTCGAACAAGTTTCAACAGTTAAAAACGAGGGGAGTTTAATAAGTTTTTTCCTTATAAAGATCAAGTCAACAACAGGATGCTCCTTTGGCATGGTAGGTTTGAAGTTTTGGTGTTGTGCGAGTGGATTGCCCGTCCCAACAACCCATATATTCGGGCTGGGATTGAGCATGGTATGTATTTCCAAGAAAAAAACGATGACCCAAATTCTTATACACTTAATGGGCTAAACAAGTGATAGCATGCATAGATCCATCAAGGTCAAAATAAAGATGACCCAAATTCTTTTACATTTTGTGGGCTCAAACTTATAAGAACATGAACATGTCTCATTAGATCATTATCATGATAATTGTAAGGGTGTTTTGCATTCCTTTTAACTTATAACTTATTAACTTTTTATAAGTCATAAGTTAGAAGTTAGAAATTCTAACTTCTCATTTTCTCCTTTTCAAGCCATAAACTCCTACTCAACACTTTTTTTGAACTGCAAATTTATTTTATTCCCGTCGTCTGTGGGACTTGAACCCAAGACCTCCCCTCCCAAGGTGTTTAAAGGTTTTGCCTTTACCAATGGACCATCACCTAATTGGTTCCTTCCCAACACTTATCCAAACACTATCAAAATAACTTATTAACTTTTTATAAGTCAATAAGTTAAAAGTAGCTCTAAAATAAGCTAACCTAAACACCCACTAAGTTATATAAGCTGAAATAAAAGGTCAAACATCATCATAATCAATATCTGATACATCATGTGCTACATGAAGTGAAGGGGATTACTATTACTATTAGTACCTTAAACGGTGATTAGAAAAGTTGATATGCATAACTATCGATAGCTTTGTATTACTTAAGTATTTGTAAATTTACGATCGCTTTTGTTAGTTTAACATATATACTTCGAAATAATACCATAATGGTTTTTTCTATACAAGTTCTCATATAAAGATTTATCAATAGATTTCCATGGATCCATCCCAATTCTCAAGTTCTAATTACCACGCTGATACATCATCACCTCAGTTTTCTTTACTTTCTTTCACTAAAACCACACCGTGTGGGCATGGATTTGTGGCGTTTAGGCCACTCAACGCCGCACACACCCACACCGCACCACACACGGCGTTGTTTAGTAGGTGGGAGAATTTCCACCGGCATATAAGGGCAAGTGGGTGCAATGTGACGTGCTTTTATTGGATGTGGTAAGTAGTCATTGCCCCAACGGCGAGTAAAAAAAATTATAAAAAAATTGCTCCTCTTATATATAATACACCACTTCTATCATTTTATGCCATACTCTCTCAACCCACATATCATTTCTTCCATTACATGTTCAAACACCCTCTCAAAAAACGTTTCGAAATACCGGGTACTCCATAGAGCGTAGAAGAGGAAATTGCGTTATGCGAATCGTGGGTCGTGGCGGTGACCAACCACCTAGCTCCGTTACCCACGTCTCCGTTTTGGATCGAGTTTACCATGAATTTTGTATACGTAGGGGTGAGGCCATCCAAAGAGTGGGACGCACTTTGTTCACATTTCGGATGTTCATATGGATAGTGCGAGATTTGAGGTGATTGTCAACAATGTGGACAGCGACGATGGTTAGCTAAACAAAGGCAACATCATCCAAGTCGCTTGCGTCAGGTACCATAACAAGTACGGTCGTGATTTCAAACACTACCTAGCGTGGCAAATGATACGTTTTTTGGTTAAATATGTTTAGGTTATTTTATTTTAAGTTATGTAATGTTTTTTATTTTTAAGTTATGTATTTTTTTTTCAATTTTTATGCTATGTAATCTTTTAATTTTTTATGTTATTTGTTTAATTAGTATTAACTGGTTTTTATTTAAATTTAATAGATTTTATATAATTTATAAATATAAAAGAATAATAAAAAGCGTGTGTCACGTGTCGAATAACGCCACTCTTTCACGCCCCTTTCCACCCCTTCTTTTTTTGTACCACGCCATTTTTCTTACGTGCACTGACGTGTCATCCACATGTCGAATAACGCCCAATTTTCAAGCCATTTCACACCATATAGTCTAACACCTACTATGATATAACCTCTTTCACTCCACATCACCCCACCCCAATCATTTTTAATGGGGTATTGGATTTTAATAATCCCAAATTTCACTAATTGGCCGGTAATAATCCCAACTTCAAAAATTGCCTACAACAGTCCGAACTTGTAAGATTTGGCCACCAATGATCCTTGTCTAACTGGGTTATAACCCAGTTAGTTTTTTGAAGTTTGAGCGGCGGAGAAGGTCACTAGAGGTTGGAGATGACAAGTGGTGGTCTCCTTTGGTGGTTTCAGGGGTAAAGAAGGTCGTCGGAATAAGTTGCAGGTCACCGGAGTTGCGTAGATGGTGGAAAATTTAAACTTTTGAGAAGGGGAGCGGATTACAGGAGGTCGGAGATGATTGGTGGTGGTCTCGTTTGGTGGTTTCAGGGGTAAAACGGGTCGCCGGAATAAGTTGCAGGTCACCAGCCCAACAAGGTTATAACCCAGTTAGACAAGGATCATTGGTAGCCAAAATCTTACAAGTTGGGACTGTTGTAGGCAATTTTTGAAGTTGGGATTATTACCGGCCAATTAGTGAAACTTGGGATTATTAAAATCTAATACTCCTTTTTTAATCACTACCCATTTATTTAATTCTTATTATTTGTATAAACAAGTTTATAGTAATACTTAAATAAAAGAGTAAACTGGCATTTTTGTCCCTGTGGTTTGGGCAGTTTTGCCATTTTAGTCCAAATCTCAAACTTTTTAAATCTGGGTCCCTGTGGTTTGCATTTTATTGCCTTTTTAGTCCAAAAGTGAAATCAGGTGAAAATTTTCTTATATAATTCTGCTATTTTGTCTTTTTACTAAGGGCAAATTGGTCATTTTTAATTAAAAAAATCTCTCTCTAAACCTTCTATATATATTTAAGCCTTTTATCTCTCTCTTACAAAACCCGTTACCCCTTTCTTCTCTAGATCTCTAATTCCTCTCTTAGAGCATTCACATCCAATCCATCAAATTATACATACATTCCACTAAAAAAACAACTCCTATATCAATATATTTCCACTAAAAACAAATACTTTTTCTCTCTCCTTTCAATTAAATAATATTATCATTACATTTTTCTCTCACTTTCACTCACAACCACTTTCAAAATATATTAAAAAATTATAACGGGTGAACAGTGTCCCCCCAAATATACAGATAAACAGTAACATTTTCTCTCTCCTCTACTCACAACCACTTTTTATACCCTTTATAATATAAAAACCCCTCCTCACATAATTTGATGGTTAGAATGTGAATGCTCTTAGCAAAACTCTCTTTCACCCACCAAACAATATACCACCCATCTTAGATCTGTTTCCGGTGGCTTCGTCCGGTGGAGGGCGATGCTTGTGGCGGTGTGAAGCAGCAGGGGCGACGGGGCTGGTGTGGTGGTTACGGCGGCAGTGGTGGCCTGCCCGGTGTTGGACGTGTTCGTTGGTGGTGGTGGGGTTCGGTGTTGGTGGGTGTTTTGGTGGTGAGACCTGGAAGCCGCCGACCACCTCCTTCACCATTGTCATCGTCTCCGGCAACCTCCACCATCTCACCTAACACCCCGTCTTCTTCAATTATTCTTATCAGAAAAGGTAAACTCCAGTGGATACAACACCAACCCAGTTACTAGTTACGAGTGTTGATGATGATTGCTGATGAGTTTTGATCTTTTTATTGATATTTGTTTGTTTATAATTTTATTTTAGTACTAATAAATATCAATAGATGATGTGTTTATTACCTTTTTTTGTATTTATTTTAAGTATATGGATTTGTTTGATTTATTTATTTGGAATCGTATTCTTTGCCATCAGAAAAACTTTGGCTAATTCTATACACACCCCCCTCTTTACTGATTACACCCCCCCTTGTGAGAGGAAAACTGTCGGTCCCACGCAGGCCCCACCTGATCGTATGTGAGGGGAGGGGGGGTGAGAAAAGTAATTAGGGGGGTGAGAATAGTAGCACCCAAAACTTTAGCTTTTGTTTAGTTTTGGTTTTGATTAACGAATCTGATTTGGGACAAAATGACACCTTATCAGCGGGCTAGATTTGTGTGTGGTGTTACAATTGGACCTGTTGTTGTTTATAGAGAGAGAAGAGAGAGAGAGTCAGTTGTATTTAATTTACTTTTTTAATTAAAAAAATGTTAATTAAGAAAATGTTAAATGAAAAGCAAAATGACAAAAATGCCCATGAACTAAAAGACAAAATAGAAGGTTGCAACAGTAAAAAAAATGGGGTTTTGGAATTTTGGACTAAAATGGCAACAAAATGCAAACCACAGGAACCCAGATTTAAAAAGTTTGAGATTTGGACTAAAATGGCAAAACTGCCCAAACCACAGGGACCAAAATGGCAGTTTACTCTAAATAAAATCACACTAATATAAAAATAACTAATAAAAATACATTAAAATAAAAGTCCTAGAATAAAAATACATTAAAAATAAAAATACATCAAACATAAAACTAATGCATTTGTAAGCGAAATCATGGGTGAATTAAGGTTTTTTTTTTTTTTGTGGTTGAGTATTTCTTTGTCATCATCGTCCATATTATCGCCTAGATCGATGGCATCGTTTTTTTGTTGTTTGAGAGATAACAATCGGGGTGATACGCACATCGAGTTTA
Organism: Helianthus tuberosus; assembly: GCA_030545235.1. Taxonomy (NCBI): domain Eukaryota; kingdom Viridiplantae; phylum Streptophyta; class Magnoliopsida; order Asterales; family Asteraceae; genus Helianthus; species Helianthus tuberosus. The sequence continues at coordinate 23,998,912 of CM060428.1, forward strand.
TCCATTTTGGCTTCGAGATCCACTTGACTCTAAGACGAACCCGCACCTTTGTTTTTTGACTTAGTGCGGTCTCTCCCCATAGGGTGAGCTACATCAACGGATCAACCGGAATATCAAACTCATCGTCCGAATTATTTAAATTAAAATGGGATCGCACATCCGAACCTACGTCTTAGACCTTTTGGACCGTGGCTTCCACGTGTCCACGGTTGATCCATTGGTAGAAGTGTGGCCTTTATCTTGTTTGTAGGTTTTGTGCGCCTCAATAAGCAAATCAACATAATTTGCATAGCTCGGTCAACCGCCACATTGGTTGATGAAGTTGTTGAAGATAGCGTTAAAGGCGGTTACTTCTCACGCATTTATTTCCATCTTCTGGATATTTGATCCGAATTGCGGTAAGGATAAGTTCCATGATGTAAATGAACCGAACGTTCAAAGAACATCTTGTGAACCGTTCGGCAGGAAATTCGTTTATGTTCATTCGTTTAATAAATTAACGGGCACGAACAAGAAATTTTTGTCGTTAAGTTGAACGAACATGAACAAAGGTTACACTCGCTCGTTTATGTTCGTGAACATTTGGTAATGTGTACATTTAAGTTTGCTCGTTTATACTTATTTGTATCCGTTCATTTAAAGGTTTTTATATGTTTTATTGTTTTTAACAATTTGAAACCCTACACTTATACTATATGCCACCCCCAACACCGCTCCTTCATTTGACCGTTTCAATTTTAGTTTGTGTTAAATCTTGACAAGCTACTTAATTTTGTGTTAACTATGTTTTCTGATAATTATGTCAATTGTGTTCAAATAATTATGTTAAATGCTTATCTTTTTTTGGTTGATTCTTCGTAATCTTTGTGACGAAAAATTGCAGATTTTATTCTATAATGAACATATGTTCGTGTGTATTCATTTATGTTCATGAACATTTGTTTGAGTTCATTTGCGTTTGGTAAATGTTCGTGAACAGTTCATGAACACGTTCATTTTCTTAATAAACGAACAGGAACAAGAAATCTCATTTGGTAATCATTCGTTAACAGTTCATGAACACGCTCAAACCTTAATGAACGAACAAGAACAAATTTGTTCGGTTCGTTTACAACGCTAATCCTAAACCATCTTTATTGTTCTAGATTTTTAATAAAAATCGATATTTTTAAGAAAAATGATAAATTAGTTTATCTGTTAAACCCCAACCTGTAAAATCGTCAAATTTGTTGACCCACCCAATCTAGTCAGGTTGGTTTGCCATTTCTCAAAGCTTTAGTTAGCGGCTGGGCTTGAACATTTTTGTTAAGATCAGCCAAACTGGACCGTAAACAACCTAATACTTGCTATATGATAACATATTGATAATAACATTTCTATTTATTGATTTTCTAGATTTCAAAAAGATAATTGTACATTCATAAAATTATTTTGCCTTGTTAGGGGAGGGGGGAAGGAGCATTCTAGGGTTGTACCCTAGCCCCGACCAATCTCACGATGCCATAACCGGCCAAACTGGACCGCAAACAACCTAATACTTGCTATATAATAACATATTGATAATAACATTTTTATTTATTGATTTTCTAGATTTCAAAAAGATAATTTTACGTTCATAAATTTTTTTTTTTTTTTGTTAGGGGGGAGATTCTAGGGTTGTACCCTAGCCTCGACCAATTTCACGATACCATGTCAATTGTTAACCCAAGTACCCTAGAACCACCAAACCATTGTTGTCGCCTACCCACAAATACCCTAGAACAATGGACCTCACTCTTTAATAAACTCACCAATCACTACACCCTAAAGATGGACCCACCTCCTTTTCTTTTGTTTCAAGCGGCAAATAGTACCCATGTAAACTACCCTGGCAAAGTACCCTAGGGGTGGCGGCAAAGTACCCTAGGGGGCTTACCCACATGGACGCATGGTGCCCCGCCCCCTTCTTATGTCTATAGACTAGCGAGACTATAAGTATGGTTTGCTTGCATCATACCCTTCTCATACTCTACCAATAGCTTCGTAATTTTGAACTTTACTAGGCATGGTTTTTAGTTCTGGAATAGCAAGACTTGAGCACAGGGGCGAAGGTTTGTTGGTGCCCGGGGGTGCACCCGCCCACCCCAATATTTCGGTTAGAAGTGTATAGGTTTCGGTTTTTCGTCCGAAAATTTTAAAAATTATATAGGATCGCCTCCCCCTAATTATTTTTCCTAAATATTTATACAATATATAAATTAAAGTAAAGTTTGTTACCAGTGGCGGACCCAGGAATTTTTCCATGGGGGTGCGGAACATTTTTAAAAATTTTAGACCCCTAGGTATATAAGTAAAAAAATCAGTTCGTATCGGGTCGGGTCATGTAAAACAAACGAACATCAAACTAAATTTATATAATCATCAAAAACATGTCAAACCTTGTTACAAACATAATTAAAACGTCGACGCCCTACGGGTTTTCATTTTTTGAAATCTATCCAAAACATCATCTAAAGCTAATTTCTTAAGCAATTCTTTCTCTATATAACATAAGTTCATCGCCCCATAACATAATGTTTCAATTTTAATTTTCAACTATTCAAGCCCTAGAAATCATAACGTAAGTTGTAATCACCCTAAAAATACATAAACAACATAATCACCCTAAAAATCATCTAAACAACGTCAAACACACAAAATTTTAAACCTATTTAACAACTTTATTACCCTTTTTTTTTCTCCTATAATATCAACCAAAATCATCAAAATAACAAAGAAACTTACCCGTGTTCGGATTCCGGTTAGATTTGGTGTCGAACGACGGTGGTATGGTGGCTGATTATGGTGGTCGCCGGCTGCTGGACTGTTGTCGCTGGGTGATGTTGTTCGTTGGCAGTGCAGGGACGCAAGAGAGAGAGAGAGAGAGAGAATTTCTAAAGGTTTTGGGTTTTAATTATCTTATTATAGTTTGAAATATTGTTGGGTTTGGTTAATGGGCTAAGACTTAGTGGGCTAGCTAGTTAGGAATTATAAGTGGGTAAAGGTATGGGTATTTGGGTTTAGTTGGTTAGGTATTAAAAGTTATATAATTTAGGTAGTATATTTTTTTAAAAAATAAGAGTTTACTAAAAAAAATTTAAAATATAAATTGATAACACTTTTTACCTAAGGGGTGCGTACGAAAACTTTCAAAGGGTGCGGTCAAAAATTCCAAGGGGTGCGGACGAAAAATTCCAAGGGGTGCGGACGGGATTTTCGACGGAATTTAGCCCTAATTTTTTTTCCCCCGGGGGTGCGCCCGCCCACCTTAGGGTGGGCTTGGGTCCGCCCCTGTTTGTTACCACTTTATATATAAGTGATAGGTAGTTTTGTAAATATATTTTAACTCTTGTTTAACCCTAGGTTACCCACCACACAATAAACTTAATCACAAATTTTTATGTCTATGAACGGGTTCTTTGAATGAATGAATTTTTTTAGTTTTATTTGGAACTATTATTATTTGACTTGACCCGAATCGATAGCCGACCCGATCCGATCCGAAACATAACGATAGGAAAAAAAATTGGGTCCCATCACTTTACGCCCCCTCGAAACTTTTGGTCAAACTCCGCCACTGCTTGAGCATTCTGATCCCCAGGGTCCATTATTGTCTTTTACATCCTTCACGCCATGAATACACCCCCAATAATCGTTTCATTCTCACAAACGTATAAGCGACGCAGTGTGGCGTGTGTTGGGTTTCCGTGGTGATCGGTCAAGCTTTTATTTATCAAAAAAATCCGGTTCAATAAATAAAGGTTAATTAATTAAACGAGTTAATTAATAAAACCCAGCGGAAAAATAAACTAATGATCAACAAACGAAACCCGACAAGATCTGGTTACATACAAATACGAGCACAGTAAAATATATTTAACTACCGATGAGAAAGATTATACCACGGTTAATGACTAACCGGTCGAGACACCGAGGTTCAACGAAAAAGGGCTAGTTAACGAACCAACGAGACGTGACGAAAGAGGCGGCGGTTGGCGGCAGCCAACTGCGGCAAACAGAGGCGGCAGCCGCGGCAGTGGCCGGCGACAGCCGACTGGCAGCGGCGGGACGGCGGAGGCGGGGCGACGACGGCATCCAGCGGCAGCAGCAACAGCTGCAGGTGGCGGCCGGCAGTGGCAGCTGGCAGCGAGCGGCTGGCAGCGGCAGCAGGCGGAGACGGAGGTGGCCAGAAGGCATGCGGAGGCGGCGACAGTTCTGGCCGGCGGCGGCAGCGGCGGTTCTGGCCGGTTGTGTTTGGGTGTTGATGAGACTTGAGAGCATTTTGGTGTTCTCTCATCTCTTCATTTTTGTTCATCTCTCCATCCACTCAAAATAATGCAAGACCCAAAGATATTTAAAAGCCATGGAACTTTTGCATGCTTGCCAAGTGGCATTCATGCAAAATTGCATGTATTTCGATTGGCCACAAGGGTGGTGCATGACAAGTGGTGGTGGGTGAGAATACCCGTGTCACCCGGTCCATGTACCCGTCTTACAGTTAATACCCGTTTATGATCATAAATAATTATGATCTGTCTCGTATGTTGTTCGTAATTACCAGTTAAACAGGTTAAGTGGATTTTAGTTCGTTGCCGAAGGTGTAACTCTTACGGGTCAAGACCCGGTCGACAGCATTGACTTATCGAACCGGACATAATATCCAACAGCTCCCACTTGGACGGTCTCTGATAAGATCTCAAGGCAGACAGCCAACGGTGTTCTAGCTACACATAGCTGCCCCCAATAGGTCATGACACTTTAAAGTCATTAACCAAGGTATCTTCTCTTTAGCAACGGTTTGCTACTTGAAGACAGTAGACTTATGGCAATTCTCGTCATCTATCCTTTCTGTAAAAGACATCAATTAAACAATGAGACATGGATCAGATTCAATCTCACATGGCGTTCAATCATTATCGTTCTCGTTCACAGAATCAAAGTGGTCCAATCAAACACACAGTAAGTTTGGGTAAGGCCTTACACTTCACCAGTTTGAATCAACGAGGGCGCCCGGATGTCTAACTGTTACATTATAATGTAAGAGTACAGAATCCCATCTTGACTACATACAACTCCCACTGAACTTCATAACCACTCCCAACCAATGCCTTTATGACTGGCAGTTATGGACACTGATCAAAGAATAGTCTTTAGTAAACGAAAGTTCTACTATGTATCTCAGGTCAGAGGATACTAAATGAGTATACCTAAATCAAATACATCTTATGACCATGATCCATGAAGATGATTTGATGCGAGTTACATCCAACGTCATTCATAATGAGGTTTGTGAGTTTGGAAGTCAACTCCTTGAGTCCAAAGTCAGAATAGTCTTAATTCAGAGTCGTTCCCACGAGTCTGACCGACTACGGATAATTTAGAATACAAGATTCATGGATTAAACGTATCAAAATCGAACACAGTTGTACGATTCAAACTTTGCATTTAGCTAGTAAATCAAAGGTGAATTCAAAAGGTACAACTGTTTGAATGTTCGTACATCCAAATACTAAATCAAAACAAATAGTTATCTAATCTAAGACCGATAGCTTGTCCTGAGTCATCGGTTTAGAGAACGGGTCTACTAGGTTTTGATCTGTGTCTATTTCGCTTATTAAGATGTCTCCTCATTCCAGTATTTCCCGTATATAGTGGAACTTTCTTAGAATGTGCTTAACCCTGTGATCTGGGCTCCTTGGTTTGAGCAATGGTTCATGTGTTATCACAGAACACCTTGATTGGTTTCTGAATACTTGAAACCACATCGAGGTCGTTGATGAACTACTTCATCCAAGCAGATTCTTCCGCAGCATCTGATGCAACTATACATTCGGATTCAGTGGCTGAATCCGCCACTATACTCTGTTTGGTGCTTTTCCAATAGACAACTCCTCCATTGAGAGTGAATACGAATCCTAATCGTGAGCGAGAATCATCTCGGTCACTTTGGAAGTCAGCATCAGTGTAACACCTTACAGTGAGCTCTTCTTCCACTCCTCCAAACACCAAGAAGATATCTTTAGTTCTTCTCAAGTATGTCAGAATGTTCTTAACTGCAGTCCAATGGGCAATGCCAGGACTGTACTGAAAACGACTGGTCATGCTTAAAGCATACGAGACGTTAAGTCTAGTACATAGCATACATGATTGAACCAATCGCTGAAGTATATGGAACTGCTTCCATTTGCTTAGTTTCAATGTCCATTGAAGGAGATTGCGATTTGTTCAACACGGTTCCTTTAGTCATGGAAGACCTCCTTTCTTGGAGTTTTCCATCTTGAAGCGTGTCATCATTTTGTCTATGTACGTTCTTTGACTTAGCCCCAGAAGCCGCTTAGATCTATCCCTATAGATTTTCATTCCCAGAATGTAAGCAGCTTCTCCAAGATCTTTCATTGCGAAGCAAGATCCCAAATAGTGTTTAACTTCGTTAAGCATAGAGATGTTATTTCCAATGATTAGAATATCATCCACATACAGGATGAGGAATGATATGGTGCTCCCACTAACCTTTCTGTAAACACAAGCCTTATCTTGATTCTTGACAAAACCAAACTCTTTGATCTCCTGGTCAAAATGAAGATTGCAGATACGAGATGCTTGCTTGAGTCCATAAATGGACTTATTGGGTTTGCACACCTTGGTTGGATATTTAGGACTGACGAAACCTTCAGGCCGAACCATATAGACATCTTAAGAGAGATGTCTATTAAGAAGGGCGGTTTTGACATCCATTTGCCATATTTAGTAATCACAATACACAATTATGGCAAGCAATATCCTGATTGATTTAATCATAGCAACGGGCGATAAGGTCTCATCATAGTCAATACTTTGAGTTTGAGTGAAACCCTTCGCAACTAGCCGTGCTTTATAGGTGTGTATATTTCCATGCATATCAGTTTTTCTCTTGAAAATCCATTTGCTTTATACTGCCCGAGATTCGGGGGTAGCTCAATCAAGTCTCATACTTGATTGTCATGCATAGATTGCATCTCGACGTTCATGGCTTCTTGTCATTTCTCAGATTCTGAATCTAAGATTGCAGATTCTTAGTTAGCAGGTTCGTCATTAGACTCAGCTACTAATAAGACTTCGGGACCTTTCAGACGCCATAGACATCTATCAGATTCTTGCGAGTTCTACTAGATCTGCAAACGCTTGTGTTTTATGCCTGATTCATTGGCAACAACTACTTGTTGATCAGACAGTCTGACTACATTAGCGGTTGTTTGTGGTTCTTGAATTTCTTCTAGATTAACCACATTATTTCCAGTTTCTCGATTAAGAAGTTCTTCCTCGAGAAAGTGTCCTTTCCGTTTGATGGAAATCCCATTTGCATCAGGATGGTAGAAATAATATCCGCTTCTTTTATAGTATCCGACGAAAACAACCTTTTCGCCTCGAGGATCGAGCTTATCATCAGAATAATTTGTGATGTATGCATCATATCCCCATACTCTAAGTTATTCCAAATCAGGTTTACGCCCATGCCACATCTCATATGGCGGTTTTTGTTTACCTTTTAGTCGGAGTCAAATTGACAATGCGGGAAGCGATCATAAGAGCTTGTCCCAAAAGGAGTGAGGCAAGTTAGTTCTACACATCATCGATCGAACCATATCAAGTAGAGTTCGATTTCACCTTTCACTCACGCCATTGAGTTGGGGTGTGCTAGGTGGAGAGGGTTGTGAAACTATTCCACACTCTTTCAGATGATTTAGAAATTCAATGCTGAGGTATTCACCACCTTGATCTGATCGAAGTACTTTTATCTTTCTATCAAGCTGGTTTTAGTCATGGTTTCTAGACATGGTTCTGAAAGGGCCATGTACATCATGTGAATGAGTTCCAGAAAACCATTGATCCGTTCACCAACATTGGTGAAGGGGTGCTTTGTGAGTTTGCCAGCTAAGCAAGATTCGCAATCATCAAAGGAGTCCTGTCTAGTGGATTCAAGAATCCCCTTGGACTGGAGCCATCTATGCGTGCCTTACTTATGTGGCCAAGTCTGCAATGCCATAAACATGTTTCATTTATGCCAGCTTTGTTACGTTTAGAAAGATGATATATGTTATTACTTGTTTGAACATTAATCTCATAACTACCATTTTGAGGTTCAGCCTCAAAATAAAAGACATCATTCAAGTAGGCTACAATAGAAGAACCATTTAAAACGTACTTGAATTGAATTCTTGTTCAAACAATGAAGAAACTGAAATAATGTTTCTGGTCAAACCAGGTGCATACAAACAGTTATTTAAGGTAACTACAAGGCCTTGGGAACATGAAAAACAAAATGTTCCAGTTGCATGAACTGGAACTCTCTTTCTATTACCAACTATGAGTTCCAGGTGGCGTTGTTTTAGTTTCTTCCACTTTTGAGGATCTTGCAAGACATTAACGATGTGGTGACCACATCCGGTATCAAATACCTATGTGTTGCTAGAAACAGTGAAAAGTTCGATAACATAAATGAGAATATTAGAAGAAGTGCCAATGTTATTGGCCTTGTTCAACTTCAGCGTGGCCATATACTGTGGGCAGTTTCCCTTTAAGTGCCCCATTTGGTTGCATTCAAAGCACTGACGCTCCTAGGAGGGTGTGGTTTGGCAACATGCTTGTCGTTGGTGGCATTTCTGGCAGCAACAATAACTTTTCTCTTGCCTTTGCTCTTATGTTTCCTTTTTCTTGTTATTGGGCTTCTTAACACCACCAGACTTGACCATTAGAACTTGGTTGGTTTTGTGGAATAACCAAGTTTGTTTATTTGGCCAATGTATCCTTTCATCTTTAGCACATGAGTACTGATACATGATCCTTCCAGCATTTTACAGCTTATGAGCTGTTTCATGGTGTCATATCGCTCATGTCGGGCTTGTTTCTGGAACATGCCTTTCAGTTGCTTGGATCATGTCATAATCATCCTTATCTTCCATGTTCTTCTGAAGATCTGGAGACATGGTGGCTTTCATAAGGTAGGGTACCTCAACGGCATCCTCGTTATGTTTCTCTAGTGCTTTGCGAGCAATAATAGAATTACTTTCAGGCTCGGTAGGGACTGGGCCATCTAAGATATACAGCTTTTCCTCCATCTTGAGAACTATTCTCAGATTGCGGTGCCATTCGAGAATGTTGGTGTTATTCAAATTTTTATTTCTTTTCCTTTTCAAGTATAGACTTGAAAATGAAGGAGTTGTTTTTCATTAGACATCTGTTATATAAGCAATGTGATATTAATTAGTATTTTCGATGTATATCTCCTTATTTCGTGAGGTGAGACGATAAGGAATGAGAATCCGGTTAGAAGCTCTTTCTAAAGGCAGCTGGGGCATGCAACATTAGCAAGAGGTTCAAGCGGACTGACAACGATTGTCAATTGTAAGAAAAGCACAACTCTCGGGGTTTATGAGGCTGCGAGGATAACCTATTGTCCTTGCATTGATACGTTTGGCCTCATCTATGCCACTTTTGTTCTCGAGACAGCTAGGGCACGTAACACGAGAATAAAAGTAATATTCGTCCTAAAACGGTCACATGTGGAAGGGTCGGATGTGTCGACGAAGCCCTTGCACCTTGGAAGGATAAACTAGACACCAAGTGTCGCGCTGTGGCTCCAACACTGATGGTTCGCATTATGCCCCAAGTGTTACTAGTAGTAGGATGACATAAACTATTGATTATAATTTTTACCAAATAGGGTCGTTATAGTCGGTTTTAATTTAGATATTAAATTTGCGACATAACCAAAAGACCCTTTCACCTCTCGGGACAATTAGTTTTAGATAACCTATAAAACTAAGTTTGTCGCGACTTGGAATAACCAACTTTAAGTTAATAGAAACTATTAAGTTAATAGTTTTGGAAAATAAAAACTAGTTTAATTTGCAAAACTTAATTGGTTATTATTTATTTCAAAAAACAACCTTTGTTTTATAACAAAACTTTAACAAGTTGTAAAAACAATTTAGAACTTGTTTTAATGTGATTGTTTTTAATATTTTAAAACTCCTTTTAAAATCATGTTGGTATTTAGGTTGGTTACATTATAACAATTTATAAAATAAAAGCAACCACAATAGCAAGATAAATATGTAAATCCATATGGCCAAAATTGTTCGATCTTGCTAGAGCCTAATAGCAAGATCAAACGGGTCACGGGGTCACAACACACAAACAACCACAAGGATGGACTTGAGTGCATCTTGTTGTCTTGAGCAACTCCCACTAACTCCAAGACTCCTCTTGGCATTCGGTTTTGCTTCGGGTCTTCGTATCAACAATATTTAACAAGTAAATACAACAAAGACAAAAACCCTATCTATTACAACTTTGAACCACAAGACGGGCCAAAACCATAAACTAATCTATTACAACTTTGAACCATCTCGGTGGCCAAAAAATAATAATTACAAAACCGAATAAAATATACAACCACAAAAAAAGAGGTCGGGCCGGATTTACACATCGCACAACAATCACAAAATAAACCGGGCAACGTTTTGGTCAAGCAAAACAAATAAAATATTGACCAAAATAAAAGTGCCCTTAAAAATACTTAGATCCTAAACTTTAAATAAATAAAGTTTGTGCTCTAACTCCGGTTAAAAGACCGGTACCGAATCGTATGTTGTAACCAAGGCTCTGATACCACTGTTGGGTTTCCGTGGTGATCGGTCAAGCTTTTATTTATCAAAAAAATCCGGTTCAATAAATAAAGGTTGATTAATTAAACGAGTTAATTAATAAAACGCATCGGAAAAATAAACTAATGATCAACAAACGAAACCCGACAAGATCCGGTTACATACAAATACGAGCACAGTAAAATATATTTAACTACCGATGAGAAAGATTATACCTCGGTTAATGACTAACCGGTCGAGACACCGAGGTTCAACGAACAAGGGCTAGTTAACGAACCAACGAGACGCGACGAAGGAGGCAGCGGTTGGCGGCAGCCAACTGCGGCAAACAGTGGCGGCAGTGGCCGGCGACAGCCGACTGGCAGCAGCGGGACGGCGGAGGCGGGGTGACGACGGCATCCAGCGGCTGCAGGTGGTGGCCGGCAGTGGCGGCTGGCGGCTGGCAGCGGCAGCAAGCGGAGACGGAGGTGGCTAGAGGGCGTGCGGCGGCAGTTCTGGCCGGCGGCGGCAGCGGCGGTTCTGGCCGGTTGTGTTTGGGTGTTGATGAGACTTGAGAGCATTTTGGTGTTCTCTCATCTCTTCATTTTTGTTCATCTCTCCATCCACTCAAAATAATGCAAGACCCAAAGATATTTAAAAGCCATGGAACTTTTGCATGCTTGCCAAGTGGCATTCATGCAAAATTGCATGTATTTCGATTGGCCACAAGGATGGTGCATGACAAGTGGTGGTGGGTGAGAATACCCGTGTCACCAGGTCCATGTACCCGTCTCACAGTTAATACCCGCTTATGATCATAAATAATTATGATCTGTCTCGTATGTTGTTCGTAATTACCAGTTAAACAGGTTAAGTGGATTTTAGTTCGTTGCCCAAGGTGTAACTCTTACGGGTCAAGACCCGGTCGGCAGCGTTGACTTATCGAACCGGGCATAATATCCAACAGCGTGATCATATGGTGTCAAGTTGGCACTCTCCCCCTTCACGACCTCAAGCAATAACAAATCTAATCTTCTCATTTTCCTACAATGGTTTAGTTTGTATCTTAATTGTCGTTGAACGGATTTAAGACTATGTGTAGTGGTAATGTGTTTGGACGTGAAGTTGTACACACATGGCCAAGATAACGCCCTATAATGTCCCGTAACCGCCCCTGGGCGATATCTTCATAAAATGGTGTTGGCGTGATTGTGAAAACGCATGGTGAGGGGCTTGATTTTGAAAGGAGAGCTTGATGCCATATGTCACATAACCCCCAAAGGAGGAACATTATCACAATGTCCCACTACAAATGGTCTAAGCGGTGTTGAAGAAACTTTTTAAAATGTCTAGCATCAATAAGGTAAATCCGAAGATACAAAATTTTTATATACTATGCGAATATGCGATTGAGACTCACATAAATTAGACCTTTACTAGACAATCTTTAATATCTATACGTGAACCAAAGTCATGTAACATGACATGTGCGGGTTAAATTAAATCCTTTACGAGAGCCACATAGCAAATATCCTAAAACTAACACGTGACATTCATTTTATGTATTCTTTTCTGTATTATTATTGTTGTTATCGGAGGTTAGCATAAGGCTTCTGGGTATGGGGACCGTCCCCGAATAGTTCTGGAACGGCGCCGACCCCAACACCGTCCCCCCTCCCTCCCCCCCCCCCCCCCCGGGCTTCGTCCTTGTCGTCGAGTATAGGACGTTGGGGATGATCCACAAGAAAACAAAAATATACCCTCTCCCTCTCACACACATCTATACATACAATATATACATATACATTTTAGGTCTATCATCCCATTTCCATACCTCCATCCTCTTTGCCCTATCCTCATGCCCATCCTAATTGGCGCTTACGTGGCGGACCATCCTTCAAGGGAGGACCATCACCATACCGCAGGGCCGTTCCTACATTTTTGGAGACCTTAAGCGAACTATGAAGTGAGGGCCCTAACTTCGTCGATAAACTCTCCTCCAATCCCGACGCCATGGGTGATTACCCTTACTTTTTTTGTCTAGTGATAGCCGATAGCCTAGAAATTAAAAGCAGGTTGCGATGAGAAGTGGGAACGATGATTGCGGTTGTATTAGGGGCTTTAGGCCGCTAAATATTGATGATTAGGTCGATGGTTGTTATGTTGTAATAGTTGAAAATCAAGGCGAAATTGGTTTTGAAACTTGGCCCTTTTTTGCTAAACAATATTTATTTTGGGCTCTTTCAATGAAAAACCAATTTAATTTTGAAATAAATGTATTTATTTGGGCCTAATATATATAAATGTATTTATTTGAGCCTAATACATATACTAAATAAAAACTTTTAAAAAAAACTTGGAGGATCTTATTTTTTGGTGGCTCTAGGCCCGTGCCTAGATTACCAAGCCTATAGTGCCAGCCATGCCGTGTAGCCTAAAATATCAGCAAATTTGTTAGTTTTAATTTTAAGGAAAGAAAGAAAAAAACAAGAGTAAAGCTGTAAAGTGCAATACTTCCAGATCACTTCTCACTCCTGACACACCTTCTTTATCTTCTTGCCACGTGGATAACCATCCTTTGCTTCAGAATCGGCACCACCTCGGGAATATACGACCGTTTCCCATTTGTAAGTTAGGCTAGTCGGTATGGGGTTCGGCCCCGGTTCGTCGTGGATCGGCGACGCGCGGAACACCGTGCCGCCCCCCGTCGCGTCCTAATCGACGAGCTGAAGCCGTTGGGGACGGTCCAAAAGCTGTGGGCACCTCCTAAAGTTACCGTTTGAAAAAAAAAAAAAATTCTAATTCAAAATTACAAACAAACGGTAATATTTATAATTTATATAAATTTCCATTCCATTTTCACTCTCATTCATCAATTTAACCCCAAAATTTCATCTCTCTCTCACATAATTTTTATAAATCTTCTTCTACTTTTATAAACCTTATACTTTAGCATGGATCCTTTCAACAACCCGAGCGACCCGAACAACCCGAACAATCCGTATAACCCGACGACTCCCATCAACCTGAACCAACCTAATGTTTTCTCGGGTCCGGGATATTATCCGACGTTAGAACCGAACCAATTCTCGCAATACTCATCAAATGCGTTTGCATCATTCCAACACCCGCCAAACCAATTCGCTCAATTTTCTCAAAATCAAGCCCTTCAACAAATGATGATGCGGGGTGCTTATAATTTCCCACCGAACCCGACTCCACCCGTTCAACCCCAACCGATCCCAACCTTTCAACAATCCGAACCCGACGACGATGCGGAGGTTGTTCCCGAAACCCAACCGCCTAAAGGAAAAGGAAAACGAAACAAAGGCAAGAAAGTGGTGGGTGATGAACCGTCCAAAGCAAAGGGGCTTAAGTGGACGCCAATCGAAGAAGAAGCCTTAGCCAAGGCCTACATTGGCACGTCTGACAACCCGATTAAAGGTTCGTATTTTTTTATAAGTTTAATTTGTTTTGTTTTTTTTTATTTACTTCACAGTTAGTTTTTTTTAATTGTTTTAGAATTAGTTTTTTTTTGTTTTTTATTTACGTAACAGTGGGTTTTTTTTATAAGTTTTAAAGTTTGTTTTTTTTTAAGGTTTATTATTAACTTAACACTCTATATATTTTGTTTGTTTTTTATAGGTAATAACCAACCGGGTGAAGGGTTTTGGGCAAAGGTTTTGGCGAAGTTTCTCGACTATATGGGTCAAGGCGCGTATCGAGATGTCGATTCGGTCTCAGCAAAGTGGCGGAAAATGAACACGCTCATCAATAGGTTTTGCGAGGAATATAATAAACTATATATAAGTTTACTCTCACATAATGTTTTTTAATATTAATGAAAATATTTTGTTACTTTATTTGTTAAATGTTAAAAAAAAGTTGAAGATTAAAAAAAAAAAAAAACATAAAAGTGGTGGAGGATGATGACTAGGACCAACTTACCATGCCCTCTAGTTTTGGAGGATGGACCATCCTTGGGAGGATGATGACGTGGCGCCTACGTGGCGGATCATCCTCGCCACCGTACCTAGTAGCCTTATGCACCGTCGCCTGTTTTCGATTAATGTCCCGTGCCATGTGGGACCGGAGAATTGTAGTATTTTGTTTTATAATTTTTTATTACTTATATAATGATTTCAATCACTTGTGAAGTTGTGATATCAAATATCAACCGACTTCAACTAAAGGGTTATTAGATTTTATCACTCCTAACTATTGGCTATTGGCCGTTGTCACCCTCAACTATCACTTTGATGTCCGTCACCCCCAACTTAACACTTAGTGTGTTCTGTCACCACGTCGTTAACTGATCACTAACTTTTGATCCTGTTACTACACTTTTTGGGGTGTCATAAGGATCTTGGGAAGGTTTTAGGGATCTTAGGACACCCCCAAAAGTATAGTAACATGATCAAAGTTAGTGATTTGGTGACAGAACACACTAAGTGTTAAGTTGGGGGTGGCGGACGTCAAAGTGATAGTTGGGGGGTGGCAGCGGCCAATGACCAATAGTTAAGGGTGATAAAATCCAATAACCCTCAACTAAAAGATGTACAGTATAATTAGAAAATTATAAATTAGAGTAGGATTTTTTTTTTCTATTAGGCCTTAGAAAATTATAAATTAGAGTAGGATTTTTTTTTTCTATTAGGCCTTATGGTATATCATAACATTTGGGCTGTTAACATTAACCTAACATGTTAATCTACATTGTAAACCACTTCTTCATTGTGTTAAAGAAAATCGTTTATTTACTAACGTGTTAATTTTTTTTAAGAAGACGATTTTATTTAACAAAAACCTCCAGCAATATTAATGTTACACCCTATAATTAATCCACTAGAAAGAAAATCGTTTAAATACGCATGTTTAACTAAGTTAGAAAACAAATTTTGATATCAAAACAAAAGGTTTTGATACCCAAGAATAGTTTGGTTGCAAAATACGCATAAATACGCATTTTGACCGAAACTATGACTCGTCACTACGCCTAATCAACGTGGTAATCAGTAGGTATAGTCACAAGGGACTATAACCATCGTGATTACGCTCTCGTTGCAAAGTTCGAACGAACTTTGTGTTGACCAATTCGTGGTCAAAGCAGAAAGTCAAACACTGTTTGACTTTCATACTTGAAAAGCAATAAAAAGCATGAAAGAAACTTACAAAAGGTCCAAGCAAGGAAGGATTTGATCTAAAGCACTCAGGTATGAAGTATTAACTTCAACTTAGAACAAATTCAGATCAAATGGTGTGAGGAATGAATGAGAACATGGTGGGTATTTATAGAATTCCAAGAACCGTTAGGATCGTTTCTCGTAATTCGTGTTTGAATCTAGACCCTCTATGTGTTACCCATAGTTTACAAAACAATGGGAACTCAAAAACCATCAAATGGTATTGCAAAACAAGCATCAAAACCATCAAATTCATCTCAAATGACCAAATTCAATGTTTCTGTCTGACATGTTGTCGCGGGCCGCGCAGACACATACACAACGTTACGCGCCCCTCCTTGAGAAGTTTGGCAGATTGTCAGTTTTAGTCCCTGTAAGTCTAAAACTTGGTTTTTGATGCATTTTTGACACGTTTAAGCCCCGTTAACCCCATTTCAAGGCTGTAAAATGAAGTTAAAGTATAGGGAACTTAAAATATGCTTAAAAACATCTCGGATGTCGGTCCGTTTGGTCGTACGGTTGCGTTATTCGGTTAATTACGACGAAAACTCGAACGGACGCAAAAACGATCCAAATTAAGCGACGAATGGTAATTTTGCATACCAATCACTAAAATAAAATATTTTAATGATTACAAAAATTTTTGGATGTCCAGATATTTTCAGAACGTAAGATATGCGCAAAAATGCAAACTTATGCACTTCTTGACGCTTTTAGTCCCTGTTTGATCAAAAAGTTTATTTTTGCGCACCAAACACCTCAAAGCCTATGTCTAAGCTATGTAAAGGATATTTAGGTCATGTTTAACTTATGATCAAGTTCCGGAATGTTCATTACAGAACGAATCGGCATACTTTCGCAGTTTGACACAAATAGTCCCTGCGATCGAATAGACTTGTTTTCGACACACCAAACCATCCAAAACTTATTTCTAAGTTATGTAAAGGTTATTTAAGGTATTTTAAGCCTATGTCACTATTACAGAGTGTTTGTTGCATTAAACTGGCTGCGTTTACGCACTAGTTTGCGTAAAACTTTCTAGAAATTGATTTAAAGCTTGAAATCGAACTCGAATCAAATCGTAAAATCATCAAACACAAATACACACATAATGTCACGGCCCCCGACCCGGTTTGACCCGTTTCAGGAGCCGCGGGACAGAAATACTGCGGTATTTAATTAATTGAGTTTGACAGCGAAAGTTTATTTAACAGGATCGTTTAAAGCTAAAATTTTCCCGATTTATTTTATTTCACAATTCGGGATAAAACCCCGATAATTTACAATATTATGATTTTACTACGAAATCGTTATATTACAAAACTTATTTCTTTATTTTATAATGAGCCACTTTCTCAAGCTTGAAATGTTTCTCAGCACTTTTCCTGAATTACAACAGATCACCTGAAACATGTTTGAAAAAGGTTTTGTCAGCGGAAAATACTGAGTGAATCATTCTATTTACTAAAATGACACATTTGTTATAATTTACAGTATTAAGAGCGATTACAATGTTTCTAATATCAAACCAACTACCCACGGTATTTGTCACTCGACCGAATCTGTGACTATGGTCATATCCCCCAATTGGCTGCCCCAATGGTGACGATTATCAAGTAATGTATACAAAACCCCACATACCGGCTGTAACTTGGTGATTACAAAGACTTAATCCCCGTAATTATAACTTTGAAAATAACATGTTTTGGAAAGTAATTTGATAAAAAGAGAATGACTCACATTGCTGATTTAATACGGACAGAGTCTAGTCTATGAATTAGCCTTGTTAACCTAATTTAAATAACAATGCACACAAAACTGGGTTAGTAATAAATCCAGTATTTACGATAACTCACGAGATCAAATTCTCACAACGAATGACAAAGTGCGATACTTCATCCATCGAATTAACGACGAACGACAAGGTATAACCCTAATGTGGGCGGCACTTAAACATCCATTGGATATATTGATCGTCGGAAAATGAATCGTAGCAGCGATTGTGCTAATACCCTGTTTTGCGGCAGAATTTCGAGACCCGGGGGTGTGATTTGGAGTATTCAGTGTGTATCTCAGTGTATAGTGCGAATTCTTTCGACGTTGTAAGTCTAGAATTCAAGTCCCACAACAACCTATTTATAGTTGAAAAATCACCCCCTCGCGCCACGCGAGGGGTTCTATTGTTTCTGTCGCGTGGCGCGACAGGACCTACTCTACCCTAGGTTAGCTTCGTGTCACAGTAGCTTAGCTGAGTTGGTTTCGTGTAATTTTAAGTTTTTGACAGCAAACTGTGTGGATTTTACCGAGTAGGGTTTACCCCCCCTGAGTTTTAGGGGCCCTGATCCTGATTCCGATTGTTCTGAAAATTTTAGGGTTTGTTCAGAATCACTTGGGTTTCTCAATTAGGGTTTCCTATTGGATAATTAAAATACTAAATAGTACTTTTTGATGAGAGTTGTTACATTCTCCTCACCTTAATAAAAATCTCGTCCTCGAGATTTACTGGAATAAGTGAGGATACTTTCGCTTCATTTCTGATTCCAGCTCCCAAGTGTATTCAGCTCCTCTCTTTGAATCCCATCTGACTTTGACTAGAACTAGTCATTTATGTTTAAGAAACTTGATCTTTCGATCCTCAATCTGAAGAGGTTTCTCAACAAATTTTAGTTTTTCATTTACCTCTATATCTCGAAGAGGTACTACCAGTGATTCATCTGATAAGCATTTCTTGAGATTGGATACATGAAATACATCATGTACTCCTGCTAATTCTTCTGGTAGTTTTAAACGATAAGCAACTGGTCCTATACGTTGGATCACTGGAAATGGTCCTACGTATCTGGGACTTAGCTTTCCTTTCTTACCGAATCTCACAACTCCTTTCCAAGGAGAAACTTTCAACAGTACTCTGTCTCCAACTTGGAATTCTAACGGCTTGCATCTATTGTCTGCATAACTCTTTTGGCGATCTCGAGCCGTTTTCAGCCTTTCCTTGATTTGAGTAATCTTATCAGTTGTTTCTTGCACTATTTCAGGACCTGATAATTGACTTTCTCCTATTTCTGCCCAACAAACTGGAGTTCTACACTTTCTTCCATATAGTGCTTCAAATGGGGCAGTTTCAATGCTTGAATGATAACTATTATTATAGGAGAATTCAATTAATGGTAAATGATCATCCCAACTTCCACCAAAATCTATTACACATGCTCGGAGCATGTCTTCTAGAGTTTGGATTGTCCTTTCACTTTGTCCGTCTGTTTGAGGATGATATGCAGTGCTCAGATTTAATCGAGTTCCCATAGCTTGCTGGAAACTTTTCCAGAAATGGGAAGTGAATTGACTATCTCTATCTGATACAATGGAGAGCGGAACTCCATGTAGAGATACGATTTCATCTACATACAACTTTGCTAGTCTTTCCATGGTAAAGGTTTCTTTCATAGGTAGAAAGTGAGCTGATTTGGTTAATCGATCCACAATTACCCAAATCGCATCATTACCTTTTCTGGTTTTGGGTAACTTAGTAACAAAATCCATTGTTATAAGTTCCCATTTCCATACTGGCATTTCTAATTGTTGTAGTAATCCTGAAGGTTTCTGATGTTCTGCTTTAACTTGTGAACAAGTAAGACATTTAGAAACATATCTTGCTATGTCCTTTTTCATTCCTATCCACCAAAAGTTCTTTCTTAAATCTTGGTACATTTTATTGTTTCCTGGATGCATGGTATACATAGATTTATGAGCTTCTTCTAAAATCTTAGGTCTTAAGTCTCCCTGCTTAGGTACCCAAATTCTACTTTTGTGGAATCTCCAAATTCCATCTGCTCCTTGTTCTAATTCCTTCATTCGTCCTTTCATTCCTTCAGCATCATCTTTGATTGCTGTAGTTTGAACATTCTTCAATTGTTCCATTAAATCTATTTGTAGATTTAATCTGAGAGCACGAACTCGTCGTTGTTTCTCATAATACTTACGACTTAAGGCATCTGCAACTACATTTGCCTTTCCTTCGTGATATTGAATATCACAGTCGTAGTCGCTTAAGATTTCCATCCATCTCCTTTGCCTCATGTTTAACTCTTTTTGCCCAAATATATATCTTAAACTCTTATGATCTGTATAGATAGTAAACTTACTTCCGTAAAGATAATGTCTCCAAATCTTAAGGGCAAAAATTACGGCTCCTAATTCTAAATCATGAGTAGTATAATTTTCTTCATGCTTTTTCAATTGTCTTGAGGCATACTCAATCACCTTTTTGCGTTGCATAAGCAAACATCCATATCCTAATTTTGAAGCATCACAATATACTTCAAAATCTTCAGTTCCTTCTGGTAAGGCTAAGATTGGTGCATTTGTTAATTTCTGCTTCAAAATTCTAAAGGCTTCTTCTTGCTTAGATCCCCATTCAAACTTAATGGCTTTACAGGTTAGCTTAGTTAATGGTACAGCTATCTTGGAAAAATCCTTAATAAACCATCTATAATACCCAGCTAAACCTATAAAACTTCTTATTTCCATTGCTGTTTGTGGAACCTTCCATTTGGTAATTGTCTCTATCTTAGCAGGATCTACGTGAATACCTTCGTGATTCACCATGTGTCCTAAGAATTGCACTTCCTTTAGCCAAAATTCGCATTTCGAGAATTTGGCGTACAACTTTTCTTTTCTTAACAAAGTTAAGAGTGCATGCAAGTGCTGACAATGTTCGTCCTGACTTTTGGAATAAATAAGTATATCGTCTATGAAGACAATTACAAATTTATCCAAGTACGGTTTACAGATCCTATTCATCATGTCCATGAATGCTGCAGGTGCATTTGTTAACCCAAAGGGCATGACTGTAAACTCATAATGACCATACCTAGTTCTGAAAGCAGTTTTGGGTATGTCTTCTTCTTGTACCTTCAATTGATGATATCCGAAGCGTAAATCTATCTTAGAAAAATATCTAGCCCCCTGAAGTTGATCAAAAAGATCATCAATCCTAGGTAATGGATATCGATTCTTAATTGTAACCTTATTCAATTCCCTATAATCGATACACATTCTCATTGATCCATCCTTTTTCTTCACAAACAACACTGGCGCTCCCCAAGGGGATGAGCTAGGTTGTATGAATCCTTTACTTAGTAATTCATCTAATTGCTTTTTCAGTTCTAACATTTCTGTGGGTGCTAACCGATAAGGTGCCTTGGCTATCGGTGTAGTTCCTGGAATTAGATGAATCCTAAATTCTACTTCCCTATCTGGAGGTAATCCTGGTAAATCTTCTGGAAATACATCAGGATATTCTGAGACTACGGGTATTTCCTTAAGATCTTTACCTTTAGTGCTAATGATTACTGAAATCATATACACTATTCCTTGCTTTCGTTCATAACTAGCAACTTTCATTACTGATATGAACTTCATGGGTTTCCGTGGTTTATCTCCTGTAATCATAATTATTTCTCCAGTAGGTGCCTGAATTTCTATGGAATTCCTATCACAAAGAATTCGAGCATGGTTGGCTATTAACCAATCCATTCCTAACACAACATCGAATTCAGCTAATTTCATAGGTAATAGGTTTGCAGAAAATTTATGACCTGAAAGTTCTATTTCTACTTTTTGCAAAACCTGATCTATTTTAACTGAATTCCCATCTGCGGTTTCGATTGTAAAAATCTGCCTAATGTTGGTTAAAGGTAACCTAAGAGCTTGGCAAAATAAAGTATTTATAAAACTTTGGTTTGCACCAGAGTCAAATAATACTTTTGCGTACACGTTGTGAACTAAGAACGTACCCGCTATCACATCCGGAATGAGTTCTGCTTCTTGAGTGGTCAGCTGAAATGCCCTGGCATTCTTCTTAGTAGTTCCTTCGGTTGCCTTGGGTTTGTTATCCACTGGTTTGATCAATTTAGGACATTCTGTTTTATAATGCCCCGCTTCTCCACGGTTAAAACAGATTACAGTCTTCTTTTTGCAGTTTTCTTCACGATGTCCTATAGTTTTGCAAAAATTGCAAGTGATATCGCATCTTCCATAATGTTTCTTTTTGCATTTTCTGCAGAATGACGGAGCTGGAGATTGCCCTGTTCCTTTTCTCTTGAAGCTATTATTAATACCCACACGAAATCCTTGGGTAATTTTCTGAGCTAGTTCCTTTTTCCTATCTTCATCTCTTGTGCGTACCAGTTCATCGGTTAGGGTATTAGCTAATTCCACAGCATCGTCAATAGTGCGTGGTCTCGCAGCTTTAACAATATTGCGGATTTCGCTAATTAGCCCCCAAATATAGCGAGAAATGAGTACCGGTTCTGGCGAAGCCAGTGTTGGTACCACTCTAGCATATTCAAAGAATGTCGAGGTATAACCACGACAATCTACACCCATCATCCGATGATTTAGAAACTTATTCGTCATCTGTTCCTTTTCATACTCAGGACAGAATTTTCTTTCCATAAAACCCTTAAATTCTTCCCAAGTCATAGCATAAGCTATTACTCTTCCTTTTGATTGTAACACAGTGTTCCACCATTCGAGTGCTCCTTCTTTGAAGAGATTTGATGCGTACATGACCTGATCATCTTTACCACATTTACTTATTGCAATGACTGCTTCGGTTTTCTCTAACCAATGCAGTGATGCAGTTGCTCCTTCATTGCCTGCAAATTCAGTGGGTTTACAAGCAAGGAATTCTTTGAAAGTGCAACCAGGGGTTGCAGTTTTCATTTTCTTGGGTTTTGAAGCTTGATGTGGTTCCCTATTATGATCTACATGATTATTGCCTCCGTTTACACTATTACTGAAGTTATCTTCAGTAATATGTTTACTAGGGACAATTTGTTGCGGTTCGATCGGATTCTTTATAGCAGCAACGAATGCTGGAATAGCATTGGCTATCCCTTGAGCAACAATGTTTTCGATATCTTGCCGAGTCATATATTGATCTCTTGAATGTTGTTCAGACTGATTAACTTCATTTATAGGTTCATTACCACTGTTTGCCATCTGATAATGTATATATAAATTTTATTAGTATCTGCCAAATAATAATTATATACAAACAATCAGAAAATTTTACAATACAGGTATAGTCAAAACAATCGATTTCTCGATTTCATTTTATATCTAATATAGTATGCATCATTACACACCAATATCTTACAGAGTTTTATTCGTTATTTACAGACTAATTTTACTATTACTATTATACAACCACCGTTTTACCATCGTACTATCTCTCGTCACTTGTCGTCCTAAAAACGCAGTTCCCTTTCATCGTACTTCCAAGCAATTTGTCCCCCTATTTCCCTGATTCTAGTTCCCGCATCAAACAACTTTTCACCAAAGTGGCGAAGTTCAGCCATGTTTTCATTACTCATGGGTGGATTAGGTAGGGGTTCTGGATCGAATTGTGGAAGAAAGGAATAAGGATCGTTGACAATATTTTGAAATTGCCAATCGTTCGTCCACCATTCGTCCATTCCTATGGGTTGGGAGTGGACTATTGGGTCTGGAATTGCTGGTTCCCAATTCATAGGGAGTTGGTTTTCAAGAGGATAAGTAAAAATATTAGTATTGACAGGCTGAATGGTTTCACAGCTTGCCAATAGGAAATCTATCTCATCTTGAAAGGTCCTTCCCTGGTTTTGATTGGAGCTCTCTCCGATTTCTATCTGAGTTGGTCTAGAGCCTTGCCCAACTTCCATTACTATTTCTTTAATACCTTCCTCCATCTGCATTCCTATCTCCTTAACCTCTTCCTTGTTTTCAGTTTCCATTTCCTGCTGTTTAGAACTTTCTCCGGTTATAATTTCTTTTCCCTTTTTCAAAGGATTATTTATTTTGGGAAGTTTTGTAGCTGGCTTTTTCTTACGTATACGACTTCCCCACACGTAATTCTTTCTTTTCTTTCGTTTTGGCTTATTCAAAGGAGGAACCTTGAATTCTACCGGTTGTTCTACATCGGGAAAGTATCCAGTATATTCTTTGGAAACTTCGATATTCACTGGGTAAAGATTAAGGTTCTGAAAGGCTTCAGATATCCCACTCATGCTGATGTAGCATATATGCAAAATGCATAAAATACTAAGTTAAAATTCATAAATAACTTTTTAATTTATTACATACTGTGTACTAATTTATTACAAAGATAACTGGAAAACATACTTAGGTTTTGAAATTTTATTTATTGCACAGGGTTTCTAGATTGTAAGGATAAGGTGCTAAAACTTTAAAATATTTAAAGATTTATATTTTCTGCTACTGTGGCTAGCATATATAAATTTGCCCATTTCACATCTATCTTATCTTCCCAAGGTGATTTATCAATTAATTCCTGGGTTTCCCGTTTAATCTTCTTTTCTCGGATTTTCTCTTTACTTTTCTTAATAATCATCTCCCTCCTTCTAGGAGAAAGTGATTCCTCGTATTGTGCCTTTCACACAAATATTCCTTCTTCAGGAATTTCAGTCTGATTCGAGGATTTGGTTCGGGATGAACTTCCCTTCTCATTGGATGATCTATCTAATTTAAGATAGATGCTTGACAGCTTTTGCTTACCCATACTGTAACTAACAAATAATCAGTTAATAACACACATAATCACATAATAGTAATCAGGAAAAAATTAAGTATTTCTAAATACTTAATTAGCTTAACTCAGTGGCTCTGATACCACCTTTTTCTGTCACGGCCCCCGACCCGGTTTGACCCGTTTCAGGAGCCGCGGGACAGAAATACTGCGGTATTTAATTAATTGAGTTTGACAGCGAAAGTTTATTTAACAGGATCGTTTAAAGCTAAAATTTTCCCGATTTATTTTATTTCACAATTCGGGATAAAACCCCGATAATTTACAATATTATGATTTTACTACGAAATCGTTATATTACAAAACTTATTTCTTTATTTTATAATGAGCCACTTTCTCAAGCTTGAAATGTTTCTCAGCACTTTTCCTGAATTACAACAGATCACCTGAAACATGTTTGAAAAAGGTTTTGTCAGCGGAAAATACTGAGTGAATCATTCTATTTACTAAAATGACACATTTGTTATAATTTACAGTATTAAGAGCGATTACAATGTTTCTAATATCAAACCAACTACCCACGGTATTTGTCACTCGACCGAATCTGTGACTATGGTCATATCCCCCAATTGGCTGCCCCAATGGTGACGATTATCAAGTAATGTATACAAAACCCCACATACCGGCTGTAACTTGGTGATTACAAAGACTTAATCCCCGTAATTATAACTTTGAAAATAACATGTTTTGGAAAGTAATTTGATAAAAAGAGAATGACTCACATTGCTGATTTAATACGGACAGAGTCTAGTCTATGAATTAGCCTTGTTAACCTAATTTAAATAACAATGCACACAAAACTGGGTTAGTAATCAATCCAGCATTTATGATAACTCACGAGATCAAATTCTCACAACGAATGACAAAGTGCGATACTTCATCCATCGAATTAACGACGAATGACAAGGTATAACCCTAATGTGGGCGGCACTTAAACATCCATTGGATATATTGATCGTCGGAAAATGAATCGTAGTAGCGATTGTGCTAATACCCTGTTTTGCGGCAGAATTTCGAGACCCGGGGGTGTAATTTGGAGTATTCAGTGTGTATCTCAGTGTATAGTGCGAATTCTTTCGACGTTGTAAGTCCAGAATTCAAGTCCCACAACAACCTATTTATAGTTGAAAAATCACCCCCTCGCGCCACGCGAGGGGTTCTATTGTTTCTGTCGCGTGGCGCGACAGGACCTACTCTACCCTAGGTTAGCTTCGTGTCACAGTAGCTTAGCTGAGTTGGTTTCATGTAATTTTAAGTTTTTGACAGCAAACTGTGTGGATTTTACCGAGTAGGGTTTACCCCCCCTGAGTTTTAGGGGCCCTGATCCTGATTCCGATTGTTCTGAAAATTTTAGGGTTTGTTCAGTATCACTTGGGTTTCTCAATTAGGGTTTCCTATTGGATAATTAAAATACTAAATAGTACTTTTTGATGAGAGTTGTTACACATAATAACACCAAAACACATTGTTTTATTAATAATTGATATTGTTTTACATCGTACATAGTTTAGAGAGCACGGTTGTCACAGTCTCCCCTACTTTAGGAAATTTCATCCCGAAATTTTAACTAGAGGAAACTTGTGAGAAGAATTGTGGATATTTCTCCTTCATTGGGTCCTCACGCTCCCAAGTAAAATCTGGGCTATGTTTGGACTCCCAGCAAACTTTGACCAATCAAATTCGTTTGTTCTTCAATTGTTTGACTACACGGTCCACTATTTTCACAGGTTTCTCGACAAAGTGCATCGTTTCATCAATTTGAATTTCATCGAGTGGAATGTGAAGATCAGTATCGGCTAAACACTTTCGCAAATTGGACACATGGAATGTTGGGTGAATATTCCCAAGTTCTGGAGGTAGCTCTAGTCGATAGGCAACCTTTCTGATTCTTTCAACAATCTTAAATGGTCCAACATATTGTGGTTGTAACACCTCGAAAAATCACATCCTATAATGTATTGACACGTGTCATAAGCTTGAACATGTGAAAATATACTCTACAGGGACTAAAGTTGACAAACATGGAAAGTATGTGAATATAAGGGTTCAAAATTTCAACAAGGGATAGATATACTTTACAGTAACCCTACATGATGCTCATACCCTTAAACGAATGAATCATGGATCATACGAAGCTAATTGTGAAAGAAAGTGAGAGATTACAAACTACAGGGGTTAAATGTGTCAACATGTTTAAGGTATACCTCTGAGTGACCTTTTAGCAAACCCGAAGCTTTATAACGATTAATTATGATCACTAGAATACATGATAAAAATTTCACCAAGTTTCGTTATCGTATAAGAAAGTTATGATAAAATTCGCAAGCGAGGGGTTAAAGCGCCAACGCTGAAAATTATGACCTTTCGGGTAAACAAAAAGGGACCAAGGACTTAACAAAGTGGGTATAAGTCTTAAAGCCCTTATAAGTAGAATTGAAGGGCTCAAAATGCAATAAATAAAGGTTGGGTGACCTTTCGAAGGGCCAAGAGCCAAGATGCAATAACTAAAAATTTTTAAATCTGACAGCAGGACTCAGGCGGGCCGCGTAAGTCTTAACAGGTGCTTACGCGGGCCGCGTGCGACCCCCAGATATAGAAAAGTGGGACAGCAGCCTGTTTATACGCTATAACCGACTTAAAACATATATTTTCACTCCATGGGCGACCCCTAATAATTCCTAGGCACTTAGGGACACTTGTGGGTGATCCATGATCAGTTGTAGCTTTGGTTGTCAACAATCTAGTGAGTTTTAAGCACTATAAAAGGCCCTCATGTTGCAACATTGTGATCACACCTTCCATCTGCAATTGTGTAGCTTCCTGGAGCATAAGAGCAGACCCAAGTCATCCCTAGTCGTGCATTAGACTTTGGTAAGTACCCTTGACCTTCCTTAATCAAGTTTTACTTAGTTATTAGCTTAAAAGTCAAACCGTCGTAATTAACGTTTGACTTAGCGATTAATCATTAATGGTCCAGTGATTAGTCGGATTGAAGGTAGTTATAAGTTGGTAATTATGTGGGCATTAAACCCTTAAAAGGGCACCCTCTGATTCCCACTCTAACTAGACCATTTGTCGGGTCAAAGTTGATTAGAAAAAGTCAACAGAAGCTTAATTTGCGAATTAACATGTAATTAGCAATGTAGAAGGCATGTAACCTATTTTCCACTCATATAACTTGGTAATAAGTATAAGAACTGGTCTAAGCTTGTTTGATCCGACAATTTTCTGTTTAGACCCGGTTCGAAACCGAAAGTCGCAAAACTTTGACTTTTGCTTTGACTTCAGTTCTGACCCGTTTTAGTATGTTTTGGAAATGCCTTAGAGCTTCCTTAGGACCAGGCTACATGTTGGTATAACCCTCTGTGGTTGGTTCATTGATTACCCGAGTCGTTTACACGTTTCCGTTAAATTGCCTAATGTTGACCAATATGCCCTTTTGGCCATAAAACAAGAATTTTGGATATGTGAAAGGACAATAATCTTTGTTACTGGTTTATAAACATGTCCCTAAATTTTCACAACATTCGGAGGTCTAGATTAGGAGTTATGCTCATTAGCGTAATTAGGACGCCTTTTAGTAATTAAACGGCGCCATTAGCATAAAGCCTATCTAAACCCAATTTTGACACCAAACCTTTTACCCACTGATGTAATATAATATTTTGGGAATTGTAATGATTTTTAATTATTTTTAGCCTGCTCATAACCTAAGGTTATGGCCTTGATTCGGTTAATACCGATTATACCCTTTTCGGTCATAAAATGAGTTCTACATAATATTTTGACACCAATCCAATTGCTACTGATTTTATATAATAAATAAAGTATTTAAACTTTATAATCTGATCAGAAAACTCAGATTTCCGGTATAACCCGGAAATCGCTTAAAAACGGCTTTTTAAGCATATTAAACGCATAGTTTGGGTTTAAAACCATTTTGTCATAAAAGACTTATTACCAACTGATATAACCTGTTAAAGTAAGTTCAGAATTTTATTTAATCGCTTTTATAATCTTTAAAATGACCAAAATACCCCTACGGGGCTTAAATTGAGATTAAACTCGTTTTGGGCATAATGAAAGGTATCCTACTGATATCACAACATATTTAAGGCATATTAACTTAGAAATCCTATTAGCAACTCTTACGGTTACCCGTTACGCTTCTTACGCGTTTGGTTCGGTTTATGTAACTAGTTTGCATAAATTAGCCGAAACGGGTCAAACGTTATCGTTTTTATCTCAAAATCCAGGATGTGTTTAGTTTACCCATATTATACAAGTCTTCAAACTTGTCGGGTCTAAATCACATTCTATTACGGTCTTCGCTTAATCGTGTGTTTGAACCGTATCTTTCTTTAAAACTAACCGGTCTAAGTTTAGGCTTAATTAAAGACCCGTTAGGATTCTAATAGGTTATTATAAACCTTCGTTCCAGAATAGGAGACCCGGTAAAAGCTACATGCACTTGCTATTTTGTGATTGATACTTGCAAAGGTAAATACTTTAACTTATTTTCCCTATACGGGCTTGGGGTATGGTATATAAAATACAGCTTGGTCGGACATTGAATCTTTAATCGAATAGAGGTTAAATCATTGATATGCTTCGTTTTGAAATGTTTTGTTTGCTTAAAGCCTTTGGGGGGTTAATGACCATGTCCCGAATATCCTTGGCATCATTTTACGAAATGACCACGACCTAAGCACGGGGTGTAGGCGTACACCCGTCAGTGCCAAAATAAATAAATAATGTGGTGTGTCTATTGATCTTTAACCCGGTCTGCGGATCGGGCTACTGAACGCATAAGGAACATGTAATTCTTTTACAAGATTATATGCAAATAATTATCCCAAGTTATAAAAAGTTTGTGCCACGTGCATTCAAATCAATTTTATTAAACCTTTTCTAAATGAGTCAGTTAATTGTATTTACCAGTGTAAACTGACGTATTTTCCCAAAAAGGTTAAGTGCAGGTACTACGCAAACTAGGCTGGCTTTCTCCTAGCGTCCACAATAAGTCTCGCAAGCTTGGATGTCAAAACTGTTGATCAATGTTTCCATTTTTATTTTGATCCACCTGTGGATTATTTTCGACTAATTGTGATACTTGATATTACAATTTATTAAAGTTGAAATATATCTATCTTTTGCTTCCGCGTGCATATTAAATATTGTGTTGTTTGACTATGATGTTACCAACCACGTCACGTTACTCCCCCACCGGTAATAGGTGAAAATATCGGGGTGTGACAGGTTGGTATCAGAGCCAACATTGAGTGAATTAAACACTAGCCTTTTGTGTTTAATCTCAATGACACAATTGCACATTCCTAAATTTTCGAGTCTAGACAAAGAACATAGGACAAATCCAAATTTGTTTTTATTTTAACCTTTTCCTTTATATATTTCTTGTTGTATCTTTTATTATTAACAGGAAACATGCCGCCAAGATTCAGAAGAGGAGGAAGAGGCAAGGGGCCAATCACTGCCCCCAACGATCACGAGGCCGGGCCTTCTCACCGGCGAGCTCCTTCTACTACTGCGAGTGCCGATCCTCAGGGAAACAGGAGGAACCTTTTTGAGCCCGCTAGACGGTCTGTCTCGCACAGTTCAACACCTCCCTATCGTCATTCTTTTGGGCCGTACTCGGAAAACGAGCCCGATAACCCACAACCTTCATATATACCTCTCCAGCGATCCCTCTCGCACAATTCCTTTGACAACCCCACTCGTGTCTTTCAGGGCCGGTTTAACCCGGCAAACTATATTCAAGAACCAGTGGGTTTTAACCCATTGGGACCAGAGGATCATTTCTCGGAAGACAATGCAATGGACATGGACGAGGACACGGATCCCGTCGAACCTGCAAGCGGTACCCCCAACCATCCTATTGAGGTCTCTGATGGTTCATCCTTCCACGGATCACCCTACGGTGGTCCAGACAGTTTCCAAGCAAGATTTAACCAACATGAATAGTACTTCACACCTTCTCACCATTCATCACCTCACCAGCAGCAGGAGCAGCAGGATCCCTCTGGGGATTCACATTTCGTGGCTGTCACGCCACCGCCTCCATCGCCGCCAGTTCATCAAGCACCTCCAGAACCACCAAGGCGTAGGAGAACGGGCGCACGTATATCTGCGCGAGGAGGGGATTTTCACTTCAGCACCCCTCATCACTCAAGTGCCAGTCACTACCCGCCACTGCATGAAGACCCACATATGGGTGGGCCTTCAAACCCAATTCCAGAGGTGAGCTCTGCACCAGTTGCACCACAGCCGCCACCAATGGGTTTTGGTAACCCGATTCCTGCGTACGCTGGATCAAGAGCGTACAACCCGTTTGAGCAGCCGGCTCACACAAACTATAACCATGCTGAAGACCCTTACCAAGTGGCGTCAAACTACCTCGCCCTTCATCCTGAAGGACCATATGGAACCCCTTGGGGAATGGGATATCCAACTCATGGGTATCAAATACCTACACGACCTCCGATTCGACAACAGTCGCAGCCACCACGATTTCCCCCACCGGAACAGGAGGAAATCCTCCAAAGACTAAGTCGGGTGGAACATGAATTCCAAGAAGAACGTAGGAACAACAGGGGATTCCTCAAAGGCCTAGCGAGCTTGTTAAAGGGGAAGAAGAAGAGGGATCATTAAATCCCTATATGTATTGTTGTATTTTCTATTTCAATTTAGTCCCTGCGTGGACATTTATTTGTGTATTTAGTCCTTGCGTGGACTTATCTTTTTGTCTCTGCGTGGACATCTGTTTTAGTACTTGGTCCCTGCGTGGACTTGTATTTCGGTTTGGCCCCTGCGTGGGCAAGTTGTTCTGCTAAAAAGTCCCGTTTAGGGCAATGTGTAATCCTTTTTAATATTTAATGGAATGTTAAGTTTATAAATTTCATTTTTGTCATTATATGCATAAATATATTATACATGAAATAAATAAATCAAAATCATTCCTTTTAAAAATATATCTGCCTATTTAAATATTAAATAAGAATCTCAATGGTATAGCCTAGCCTGCATGTCATTATAAGACTTGGCCAAGATGGTAAAACCTGTGTAAAAGATTCGAATCCCTGTTAACATCTGAAAACATGTTAACGCTCCTGGCAGACGTGATTCGTTAAAAATCACACACGTCATTCTTATATAAGGATTCTTCCAAAGATTCCTAACCTAACTTAATGATCTATAAATCATGGGTTTAAGTCATCAATTAAGATGATCATATGTTGACCATACATTGGTAATATAGTGCCTACGGGCCATACTCATTGTCATATAAGACAAAAGACAGTAGTAGTCTACGACTCCCTGTCAGAAAAGGTAAAGAACTATGTTCAAACCTTCATGCTTTGATTCTCTGAAATCATGGCTTATGATTTAAAAATGTCCCTGTGACTAGGCCTTATGTGCCACTAATAATACTATTATTGTTTTATAATTAGGATAGATTATAATAGAAATCCTAAATAATTGTGAGTAACAAATTAACCAAATATGGTCTGTATTTACCATGGTTAATGAACTGCCATAAAAGGCAATTCCATAATAAACTCCCAAATAAATTATTGTCACTATCTTATGTAACAGTTCAAGATACAATGGCTGACTCGGATGAAATCAACAGTCACCCACGGGAGAATCAGGATGATGCCCGAATTAATATAGCGGATGCTGAACTGCAAGCGTTAATAGACAACGCTGTTACGAAAGCCATAGAGCGGCAGTATCAGGAATATAGTGGGACTTGGAGTAGAACCCTCTCCGCACCGCATTCCAAGCCTAAGACTCATTCTGAGGCTCACAGCAAGCCACCACCCTCTAAGAAAGACGAGCCAAAGAAAAACGATGACGATCGACAGTCCTCAAATCAGCAAAGTGTTCCATCTCAAAGGATCGTACTGAATCAAGGACCCCGTGATAAGGGTTGCTCCTACAAGTATTTTGTTTCCTGCAAACCCAGGGATTTCACTGGGGAGAAATGAGCCATAGACTGCATGACATGGTTGGATGAGATGGACACCGTGGTTGATATCAGCGGATGCGCTGAGAAGGATGTGGTAAAGTTTGTGTCTCAATCGTTCAAAGGTGAGGCCTTAGCCTGGTGGAGATCCTTGATCCAAGCTACAGGGAAAATTCCATTGTACAATATGACTTGGGAACAGTTTGTGTCGCTGATCAAGGAGAACTACTGCCCTCAACATGAGGTAGAGAAGATTGAATCGGATTTTCTGTCTTTGGTTATGAAGAATCTGGATTGCCAAGCTTATCTTACGAGTTTTAATACAATGTCAAGGTTGGTTCCCTATCTGGTGACCCCGGAACCCAAAAGAATAGCTCGTTTCATTGGGGGTTTAGCCCCAGAGATCAAGGCAAGTGTAAAAGCCTCTCGACCAGCTACTTTCAGATCTGTAGCTGATATATCTTTGTCCCTCACACTGGACGCGGTCAGACAGAGATCGCTGAGGAACACGGATGCCGAGAAAAGGAAGCGTGAAGATGATAGTTCATGACGGTCAGATAAGAAGCACAGGGGAAACAATGACCACAAGAAGGGGTCTGGTTCTAAGAAGGATGGGCATCAATCTGGAGATAAGCCCAAGTGTAAGATTTGTCAGAAGCACCACTTTGGGAGGTGCAGACTTGACCCAAAATCCCAATCTCAGCCGAGGCCTTGTGGGATTTGCAAATCTTCGGAACATAAGACCCTAGAGTGCAAGAAACCAAAGGACGCAACGTGCTACAGTTGCAACGAAAAAGGGCACATTAAGACAAATTGCCCAAAATATGCAAAGAAAGATGATGAAGGAAAGAAGACCAATGCTAGGGTCTTTAGGATGGATGCAAAGGAAGCTGTCCAGGACGACAATGTGATCACAAGTACCTTCCTCATAAATGATGTTTATGCAAGAGTGCTATTTGATTCAGGAGCTGATAAATCATTTGTAGATAATAAGTTTTGCAATTTGCTGAATTTACCTGTTAAAACCCTAAGTGTAATGTATGAGGTGGAATTAGCAGATGGCACCTTAGAAACTTCCTAAACCATATTAGATGGATGTTTCATATCCATTAAGAACCACTCTTTTCCTTTGTTCCTACTTCCAGCTGGTTTTGATATCGTTCTAGGCATGGACTGGTTATCTCATAACCAGGCCCAGATTATCTGCAATAAGAAGCAAGTGGTAATCAAGACTCCGTCTGGTGAATCACTTACCATTCAGGGAGATACCCAGTATGGACTACCTGAGCAAGTGACTATGCTCAAGGCCTCTAGGTGTTTAAAGAAGGGTTGTGTCATCTACATGTCACAAATGACTATTGATGAGCCGAAACCTAAGATGGAAGATATCCCCGTCATTTCTGAATACCCTGAAGTTTTTC
Organism: Helianthus tuberosus; assembly: GCA_030545235.1. Taxonomy (NCBI): domain Eukaryota; kingdom Viridiplantae; phylum Streptophyta; class Magnoliopsida; order Asterales; family Asteraceae; genus Helianthus; species Helianthus tuberosus. The sequence continues at coordinate 24,032,736 of CM060428.1, forward strand.
CTGAAGAACTACCTGGTTTACCACCAGATAGGCAAGTAGAATTCAGAATTGACATCATCCCTGGAGCAGCACCAGTTGCTAGAGCACCTTATAGATTGGCACCAACAGAGATGAAGGAATTGAGAACACAACTAGATGAATTGCTAGCCAAAGGTTTCATTAGACCTAGTTCGTCTCCTTGGGGAGCACCAATCTTATTTGTCAAGAAGAAGGATGGATCGATGCGTCTGTGCATCGATTATCGTGAGCTTAATAAAGTCACTATCAAGAATAGGTATCCATTGCCCAGGATCGACGATCTATTCGATCAGCTGCAAGGGGCAAGTTACTTCTCTAAGATTCACTTAAGGTCAGGCTATCACCAACTGAAGGTTAGAGATGAAGACGTACACAAGACTGCATTTAGGACTCGTTACGGTCACTACGAGTTCCTAGTGATGCCTTTTGGGCTCACTAATGCACCAGCAGCATTCATGGACCTCATGAACCGTGTCTACAAACCATACTTAGACAAATTTGTTATCGTCTTCATTGACGACATTCTGATTTATTCAAAGAATCAGGCCGACCATGAGAAACATCTTCGATGTATTCTTTCACTACTTCAGCAGGAGAAGCTCTACGCCAAATTCTCTAAGTGTGAATTTTGGCTTCGAGAAGTCCAATTCCTTGGACATGTGGTTAGCGAACGCGGAATCCAGGTAGATCTCGCTAAGGTTGAAGCTGTCATGAATTGGCAAGAGCCGAAGACGCCCACATAAATTCGCAGTTTCTTGGGATTGGCAGGATACTATAGGTGCTTTATTGAAAATTTTTCAAGGATTGCTGCACCCCTAACTTCCTTGACTAGGAAGGATATTAAGTTCAACTGGGGACCCAAGCTGCAAGAATCTTTCGATATTTTGAAGCAGAAGTTGAGCAACGCTCCTGTATTGACATTGCCTGAAGGTACCGAAGAATTCGTGGTTTACTGCGACGCATCACACACTGGCATGGGGTGTGTGCTTATGCAGAAAGGCAAGGTTATTGCCTATGCTTCACGTCAGTTAAATGTGCATGAAAAGAATTACACCACCCATGACTTGGAGTTGGGTGACGTTGTATTCGCACTAAAACTATGGAGGCACTATTTATATGGTATCAAGTGTGTGATCTACTCTGATCACAAGAGCCTCCAGCACCTATTTAACCAAAAAGATTTGAACATGAGGCAACGACGTTGGATGGAAACCTTAAATGATTATGACTGTGAGATCAGATATCATCCTGGAAAGGCGAATGTAGTCACCGATGCCTTAAGTAGAAAGGAAAGGGTGAAGCCCATAAGAATCAATGCCAAGAGCATTGAGGTAAAGAACAGTTTGAATGAAAGGTTGTTAGCTGCACAGAAGGAAGCTGTGTTGGAAGCTAACTATCCTAATGAAAAGCTAGGAGTAACTGAAGAACAGTTATCCTATGGCAAGGACGGAATCCTGAGGTTAAATGGACGAATATGGGTTCCAGTTTATGGAGGACTTAGGGATGTTATCCTCCAGGAAGCCCACAATTCTAAATATTCCGTTCATCCTGGAGCTGATAAGATGTACCAGGATCTGAAGGCAAATTTTTGGTGGATAGGCTTGAAGAAGTCTATAGCTACCTATGTAGCTAAATGTTTGACGTGTGCGCAAGTAAAAGCTGAACATCAGAAGCTGTCAGGTTTGCTGCAACAGCCTGAACTTCCCAAGTGGAAGTGGGAAATGGTGACGATGGATTTCATCACCAAGTTGCCAAAGAGAAGGAAAGAAAATGATACGATATGGGTGATAGTAGATAGACTGACTAAGTCAGCACATTTCCTACCCATTAAGGAGACCTATAGCTCCGACATGTTAGCCTAACTATACGTAGATAAGATTGTATCTCTACATGGCGTGCCTATGTCTATTATCTCTGACAGAGATACTAGATACACGTCACATTTTTGGAAAAGTTTCCAACAGTCTTTGGGCACGCGCTTAAATTTTAGTACGGCTTACCATCCTCAGACGGACGGCCAGAGTGAGCGTACAATCCAAACTTTGGAAGACATGCTTCGTGCATGTGTGATCGACTTAGGTGGTAGTTGGGATAACCACCTACCATTAATCAAGTTCTCATATAACAATAGCTACCATACCAGCATTAAGTCTGCGCCTTTCGAGGCCTTGTATGGTAGAAAGTGCAGAACGCCCGTTTGTTGGGCGGAAGTTGGAGATGTCCAACTGACAGGACCGGAAATAGTCTTTGAAACGACGGACAAGATTGTCCAGATTCATGACCGCCTGAAAGCTGCCAGGGATAGGCAGAAAAGCTACGCAGATTTAAAGCGTAAACCTTTTAACTTCGAGGTAGGTGACAAAGTGTTGCTTAAAGTATCACCCTGGAAGGGAGTGATGCGATTTGGTAAGAAAGGCAAGTTAAGCCCAAGATACATAGGGCCATTCGAAGTCATCGAACGTGTCGGATCAGTTGCCTATAAGTTAAACTTACCTGAAGAGCTCAGTGGTATTCACAATGTATTCCACATCTGCAATCTGAAGAAGTGTTTCGCTGATGAATCACTAGTCATACCACATACAGATGTGCAGATAGAAGAGAGCTTGAAGTTTGTTGAAAAACCTGTGTCGATCGAGGATCGACAGGTTAAGAAGCTTCGAAGGAAGCATGTACCGATCGTAAAGGTTAAATGGGATGCCCGTAGAGGTCCCGAGTACACGTGGGAGGTAGAGTCCACAATGAAAGAAAAGTACCCTCATTTGTTTCGATAAATCTCGAGGTCGAGATTTCTTTTAAGGGGGTGAGGATGTAACACCTCGAAAATTCACGTCCTATAATGTATTGACATGTGTCATAAGCTTGAACGTGCGAAAATATACTCTACAGGGACTAAAGTTGACAAACATGGAAAGTATATGAATATAAGGGTTCAAAATTTCAACAAGGGATAGATATACTTTACAGTAACCCTACATGATGCTCATACCCTTAAACGAATGAATCATGGATCATACGAAGCTAATTGTGAAAGAAAGTGAGAGATTACAAACTACAGGGGTTAAATGTGTCAACATGTTTAAGGTATACCTCTGAGTAACCTTTTAGCAAACCCGAAGCTTTATAACGATTAATTATGCTCACTAGAATACATGATAAAAATTTCACCAAGTTTCGTTATCGTATGAGAAAGTTATGATAAAATTCGCAAGCGAGGGGTTAAAGCTCCAACGTTGAAAATTATGACCTTTCGGGTAAACAAAAAGGGACCAAGGACTTAACAAAGTGGGTATAAGTCTTAAAGCCCTTATAAGTCGAATTGAAGGGCTCAAAATGCAAGAAATAAAGGCTGGGTGACCTTTCGAAGGGCCAAGAGCCAAGATGCAATAACTAAAAAGTTTTAAATCTGACAGCAGGACTCAGGCGGGCCGCGTAAGTCTTAACAGGAGCTTACGCGGGCCGCGTGCGACCCCCAGATACAGAAAAGTGGGACAGCAGCCTGTTTATACACTATAACCGACTTAAAACATATATTTTCACTCCATGGGCGACCCCTAATAATTCCTAGGCACTTAGGGACACTTGTGGGTGATCCATGATCAGTTGTAGCTTTGGTTGTCAACAATCTAGTGAGTTTTAAGCACTATAAAAGGCCCTCATGTTGCAACATTGTGATCACACCTTCCATCTGCAATTGTGGAGCTTCCTGGAGCATAAGAGCAGACCCAAGTCATCCCTAGTCGTGCATTAGACTTTGGTAAGTACCCTTGACCTTCCTTAATCAAGTTTTACTTAGTTATTAGCTTAAAAGTCAAACCGTCGTAATTAACGTTTGACTTAGCGATTAATCATTAATGGTCCAGTGATTAGTCGGATTGAAGGTAGTTATAAGTTGGTAATTATGTGGGCATTAAACCCTTAAAAGGGCACCCTCTGATTCCCACTCTAACTAGACCATTTGTCGGGTCAAAGTTGATTAGAAAAAGTCAACAGAAGCTTAATTTGCGAATTAACATGTAATTAGCAATGTAGAAGGCATGTAACCTATTTTCCACTCATATAACTTGGTAATAAGTATAAGAACTGGTCTAAGCTTGTTTGATCCGACAATTTTCTGTTTAGACCCGGTTCGAAACCGAAAGTCGCAAAACTTTGACTTTTGCTTTGACTTCAGTTCTGACCCGTTTTAGTATGTTTTGGAAATGCCTTAGAGCTTCCTTAGGACCAGGCTACATGTTGGTATAACCCTCTGTGGTTGGTTCATTGATTACCCGAGTCGTTTACACGTTTCCGTTAAATTGCCTAATGTTGACCAATATGCCCTTTTGGCCATAAAACAAGAATTTTGGATATGTGAAAGGACAATAATCTTTGTTACTGGTTTATAAACATGTCCCTAAATTTTCACAACATTCGGAGGTCTAGATTAGGAGTTATGCTCATTAGCGTAATTAGGACGCCTTTTAGTAATTAAACGGCGCCATTAGCATAAAGCCTATCTAAACCCAATTTTGACACCAAACCTTTTACCCACTGATGTAATATAATATTTTGGGAATTGTAATGATTTTTAATTATTTTTAGCCTGCTCATAACCTAAGGTTATGGCCTTGATTCGGTTAATACCGATTATACCCTTTTCGGTCATAAAATGAGTTCTACATAATATTTTGACACCAATCCAATTGCTACTGATTTTATATAATAAATAAAGTATTTTAAACTTTATAATCTGATCAGAAAACTCAGATTTCCGGTATAACCCGGAAATCGCTTAAAAAAGGCTTTTTAAGCATATTAAACGCATAGTTTGGGTTTAAAACCATTTTGTCATAAAAGACTTATTACCAACTGATATAACATGTTAAAGTAAGTTGTTTTTCTGATGTATTCAGACCCGATTCTCAGAATTTCATTTAATCTCTTTTATAATCTTTAAAATGACCAAAATACCCCTACGGGGCTTAAATTGAGATTAAACTCGTTTTGGGCATAATGAAAGATATCCTACTGATATCACAACATATTTAAGGCATATTAACTTAGGAAACCTGTTAGCGACTCTTACGGTTACCCGTTACGCTTCTTACGCGTTCGGTTCGGTTTATGTAACTAGTTTGCATAAATTAGCCGAAACGGGTCAAACGTTATCGTTTTTATCTCAAAATCCAGGATGTGTTTAGTTTACCCATATTATACAAATCTTCAAACTTGTCGGGTCTAAATCACATTCTATTCCGGTCTTCGCTTAATCGTGCGTTTGAACCGTATCTTTCTTTAAAACTAACCGGTCTAAGTTTAGGCTTAATTAAAGACCCGTTAGGATTCTAATAGGTTATTATAAACCTTCGTTCCAGAATAGGAGACCCGGTAAAAGCTACACGCACTTGCTATTTTGTGATTGATACTTGCAAAGGTAAATACTTTAACTTATTTTCCCTATACGGGCTTGGGGTATGGTATATAAAATACCGCTTGGTCGGACATTGAATCTTTAATCGAATAGAGGTTAAATTATTGATATGCTCCGTTTTGAAATGTTTTGTTTGCTTAAAGCCTTTGGGGGGTTAATGACCATGTCCCGGATATCCTTGGCATCATTTTACGAAATGGCCACGACCTAAGCACGGGGTGTAGGCGTACACCCGTCAGTGCCAAAATAAATAAATAATGTGGTGTGTCTATTGATATTTAACCCGGTCTGCGGATCGGGCTACTGAACGCATAAGGAACATGTAATTCTTTTACAAGATTATATGCAAATAATTATCCCAAGTTATAAAAAGTTTGTGCCACGTGCATTCAAATCAATTTTATTAAACCTTTTCTAAATGAGTCAGTTAATTGTATTTACCAGTGTAAACTGGCGTATTTTCCCAAAAAGGTTAAGTGCAGGTACTACGCGAACTAGGCTGGCTTTCTCCTAGCGTCCACAATAAGTCTCGCAAGCTTGGATGTCAAAACTGTTGAACAATGTTTCCATTTTTATTTTGATCCACCTGTGGATTATTTTTGACTATTTGTGATACTTGATATTACAATTTATTAAATTCGAATTATATCTATCTTTGCTTCCGCTGTGCATTTAAATATTGTGTTGTTTGACTATAATGTTACCAACCACGTCACGATACTCCCCCACTGGGCCCACCGGTAACACGTGGAAATATCGGGGTGTGACAGTGGTGCAAGTTTTCCTTTCTTTCCAAATCTCACCACTCCCTTCCAAGGAGATACCTTGAGTAGGAAATGGTCGCCAACTTGAAATTCCAATGGCTTGCGTCGCATATCCGCATAACTCTTTTGACGGTTTCTAGCTGTCAGAAGATTGTCGCGAATTTTCTTAATTTTATCTGTTGTTTCCAGAATGAGCTCAGGTCCAGTAAGCTGAGCTTCACCGATCTCATTCCAACAGACAGGTGAACGATATTTTCGACCGTATAAAGCTTCGAACGGTGCCATATTAATGCTAGCATGATAACTATTGTTATAAGAGAATTTAATCAACGACAGATGAGAATCCCAATTACCACCAAAGTCTATCACGCATGCTCTAAGCATATCCTCCAATGTTTGAATCGTCCTCTCAGATTGTCCATCTGTTTGGGGATGATAAGCAGTGCTTAGATTTAGTTGGGTTCCCAAAGCAGATTGCATGGTCTTCCAAAAATGAGATGAAAATCGAGCATCACGATCGGAAATGATATCCAAAGGAACACCATGACGAGACACAATCTCGTCGACATAAATCATGGCAAGTTTATCAGCAGATAGATCCTCTCGAATTGGTATAAAGTGAGCTGACTTCATTAATCGATCAATAACAACCCAAATAGCATCGTGACCTCTAGATGTACGCGGTAACTTTGTGATGAGATCCATCGTAATGTTCTCCCACTTCCATACCGGTATCTCTGGTTGTACAAGCAAAACAGATGGTCGTTGATGTTCATCCTTGACTTTGAGACAAGTTAGGGATTTCAATACATACAAGGAAACATCCTTTTTCATACCAGGCCACCAGTACTGAGTACGAAGATCCTTGTACATTTTGTCAGCACCAGGATGGATAGAATATCGAGACTTATGGATTCGTCCATCACTAAAGTGCTAAGATCGTCTTGTTTCGGAATCCACAAACGATCCTTGAAATAGAGTAACCCATCGTCTTTCGTTTCGAGTTTAAGCTCAAGTTGAAGCGGTTGCTCATATTTCAATAAGCCTTTGGTTACTCATGATCGTTGACCTTGAAGGACACATGATTGGATATCAGATAGAGTTCGAACAGAATGAAGCTTTACTTGTTCCTTTTGGCTTAGCTCATCGGCTACGACATTCGCCTTACCAGGATGGTAGCGAATCTCGCAATCATAATCGTTTAAGAGTTCAACCCAGCGTCATTGTCTCATGTTCAGCTCCTTCTGATTAAGAATGTGTTGGAGACTTTTGTGGTCTGTGAAAACCACACACTTCGTGCCATAAAGCTAGTGTCTCCAGATTTTAAGAGCGAAAACCACAGCACCCAACTCAAGATCATGAGTCGTATAGTTCTTCTTGTGAACTTTTAGCTGTCTTGACGCATAAGCTATGACTTTACCTCGTTGAATAAGAACACAACCAAGGCCTAGATTTGACGCGTCACAATAGACAACGAAATCATCGTTTCCCTCGGGCAAAGATAAGACAGGAGCATCACAGAGTTTTCGTTTCAGCGTTTGGAACGCTTCTTCTTGTTTAGGTCCCCACTCAAAAGGCTTATTCTTTTGAGTCAAAGCAGTGAGAGGAACCACGATCTTTGAGAAGTTTGAAATAAATCGTCGATAATAACCAGCAAGACCAAGAAAAGAACGGATTTATGTGGGTGTCGTAGGTGTGTTCCAATCCTTAATAGCAGCAATTTTGGAAGGATCCACATGAATACCCTGCTTGTTAATAATATGACCCAAGAATTGAACTTCCTTAAGCCAGAATTCACACTTGGAGAATTTAGCAAAAAGTTGTTCCTTCTTCTGGAGTTCCAGTGTCAAACGAAGATGTTGTTCGTGATCGGCTCGAGACTTCGAATAAATGAGGATGTCGTCAATGAACACAATGATGAATTTATCTAAATAAGGTTTACAAACCCTATTCATTAAGTCCATGAAAATAGCTGGGGCCTTCGTCAAACCAAAAGGCATGACAGTAAACTCGTAATGTCCATATCTCATGCGGAAAGCAGTTTTGGGAATGTCTTCTTCGAGTACACGAAGCTGATGATACCCAGAACGCAGATCGATCTTGGAAAAGCATGTAGCACCCTGCAGCTGATCAAAGAGATCATCAATTCGTGGTAGGGGATATCGATTCTTGATGGTAAGCTTGTTAAGCTCACGATAATCGATACACATTCGAAAAGACCCATCTTTCTTTTTCACAAATAGGACAGGAGCGCCCCAAGGTGAATAACTTGGTCGGATGAATCCTTTATCAGATAACTCTTGAAGCTGTTTAGATAATTCTTGCATCTCAGACGGTGCAAGACGATAAGGTGCTTTCGCAATCGGGTTGGCATTGGGTACAAGATCAATATGGAACTCGACTTGACGAACTGGAGGCAAACCAGGCAGTTCATCAGGAAACACCTCTAGATAATCATGGACAATCGGAATATCTTGAATACACTTGCTTTTGCCCTTCTCTTTGGTGACATGTGCCAGAAAGGTGACATATCATTTTCGTAAATAACTTTGGGCTTTCATACACGACATTAGTTTCAAACCTCCAGATGGTTTCTCGCCACAAATCTTTAGGACTTCACCAGACGAAAGAGGAATACGTACAATCTTATCAAAACAAACCACCTCAGCATGATGTTTAGTTAACCAATCCATCCCTACGATAATGTCAAAACTCCCAAGTTGCATTGGTGTGAGGTCAATAGGAAAAAGATGGTTATCGAGGTTCAATTGACAATTGCGAATAACAGAATTGAGTACAAGGGGTTTACCAGTATCAACTTTGACAGATAAGGGTTTCCTCAGTTTAGTTCTAGGTATTGTAAGCAAAGGCTCAAATGATAATGAAACAAAACTTCTATCTGCACCAGAATCGAAAAGAACAGATGCAGGTTGATGGTTAACAAGGAATGTACCATTAACAACCTCGTTGTCAGCTTGAGCCTCGTTTTCATTCAAGTTGTATGCTCGTCCACGAGTGGGATTCACATTAGCATTTACCAATCTCGGGCAGTTGTTGCAGACATGACCCATCTCACCGCAATTATAACATGAGCCTGGTGGGAATCTAGCAGCATTCCCTGAGCTTGTGCTGGATTCTGAACAGCTTGGTTTTGACCCAGATGACAAATGTTGGACAGGTGCCCAAGTTTACCACACGTAGTGCACTGTTTGCAAGCCTGATGTGCCACATGATGACCATTGCACCGAGTACAATGAGGTGCAGTACCAGCATACTGTTTCTTTGTAGGAGGTTGTGCTGGTGGGTTCTGAGCATTTTACGCATTTTACGCAGTAACAACAAAATTCTGGGAAGCCTTGCGCTTCCTCGACCTCCTTGAAGAGTCGCCTTTCTTCTTTCCCTTACCTTTACCCTTGTCTTGAATGGTATCGATCGACTGCTTATTGTCACCCTTGCGGGTCAGTTTACCTTTTCTGACCTGAGACTCGGTCAGAGTAGCAGCCAATTCAATCGCCTGACGCACAGTGGTAGGATTACTACCAGTGACAATATCTTGCACAGAATCGGGTAAACCATCGATATACCTCTCAATCTATTTCTCCAACGGGGTAACCATAGTAGGACACAACAAACTGAGCTCCTCATAACGATCCATGTAAGCACGGTGTTCTCCCCCGTCTTGTTTCAGATCATCAAATTCTCGTTCCAAAGCCCGAATCTCGTGACGGGGACAAAACTCTTTCATCATGAGAGCTCGAAGCTCTTCCCAAGTTTGTGCCATGGCCACATCGGCACCCCTATCACGCATCACACCGTTCCACCACGTAAGAGCACGCTTCTCGAAAACACTGGATGCAAATTCAACCTTACGCTCATTCGGACACTAAACATGTCTAAATGTACTTTCGATACTCTCGAACCATTGCAGGAGCGCAGTTGCTCCTTGAGACCCAGAAAACTTTAGTGGTTAAGCCGAATTGAAAGTTAAACTACATTGGGCATTGTTGTTGTTATTGTTGTTGTATATTTGATGAATCTGAGTTATTAGGTTCGGAAGCACATCAACCATTTACTGAGCGACAAGGGCTGTGACTTCGGCGTTGGTTTGAGGTTGTGCATCTCTTCGAGGAGGCATATTCAAAAAAGAATAGGGAAACATGAGAAACAAGTGAGATCGACAATCGGATAAACAAAATAGGTATTGAAAACATCGACAAAAGATAAGGAATTCGATCATTGGTTCGTTACCTCGAACAAACAAACGACACGCAGTGACTAATCAAAGTAAATGGGTCAAAATAATATATCGCGAAGACATGCTTTAGCCTATAAGTGGACACTCACCCCAAGAGTTCCCAAGTAAGAGTGACTGGTCCGATTATGTGGATTTGTACGAACACTCTAGCCTTAGACAGAAAACCCGAGGTACAGGCGTCCACCCTTCTAGATTGCACGTGTTCACATTATAAGACCCAAACTTTGACGAGATTTTGAAAACTTATAGGGTTCAAAACCTTATAAGAAATCATCTAGGAATAGATGATTGATTTTCGAATCGGATTTGTTATTGTGTTCTCATTGTGGTTATCACCTAAAGATAGGTGACGTTATTGTTTTAAAAATCTAAACACAAGAAAACTTGTGTTAGGGTCCTAGAAAAGTTATAGTCTAGGTCAAAGCATTACTAATAACCTAATTCCCTATAAAAATTGGCTCTGATACCAACTCTTCTGTCACACCCCAACCACGTTAAAACAACGAAACCGCGGCGGAAATGTCGGAGAGTGTCGTGGCAGAATCATTGTTTCACAACCATGGATTCAAAAAGTTTCATTTTATTGAATAGTTAAACATTTACATTGTCTTAAAGATTAGAACAACAAGTTAAACATAGACTATCATTGTTATTAAGTCACTAAGGCCTCGTCCAGTCCTAAGTGAGCATGCATCCTATTCGCAATCAACATCATTCAACACCACCTGAAACATATGTAAAAATAAAGTCAGCAAAGAAATGCCGGCGAGCACATAGGTTTTGTGAGAGTGTCGGATTCATGGCTCGTTTACATGTTGTAATACCTCGTTAGACTACAAGAGTCAATAGTTGAAAACCTTGTTTTGAAAAGTATATAGTATTTCAACATGATTAACCAACTCAAAACAAGTTGGTTATAGTTTATAAAATCTCGTAGCCATGAATCTTAACCCAAAACATTTGTTTAAGTAAACCAAAATGTAAATCATCTCGTAGTAAAACTCGTATGGTTTATATCACTTAATAAACATCGTTTGTGTGACATCGTTTTAAAATCGTTTGCCCAAGTGAACTAAATAACGCCACGGAATGTAATATGATAAAAGCATTTATATATAAGAAGTACCAGCGGCGTATCTACCATGTTTTTATCATGTTACACCCGTCCCGTTATTTAAACACTAATAAAAAACCAATTGTTCTTTCAATTTGTTTAACTTGTTCAAATCGTTCTCGTTTTAATTGTGAAAACTAACTTTTGGTCGTCTCGTTTATAACATTCAAACCTTCGTAACTCGTCCATCATTCAACTCGTATTAACAAACCACCAAAGGGTAAGTTAACAATCAACAGGTTCAGTCGTTACCCACATAACCCCCATACATAACCATGGGTGCAGTCTGATAACAAGATTTGTCAGATCCTATGGTACCATAACCTAATACGGGTCGGTTCGGCCAAAATTAATGAATGTTATTCGTTATGTAATTACGTCCAACAAGTTCATTCACATTATCAAAATCGTTCTTGTTTAATATAAACCATAGTATTCGTTTTTAGAAAAATCGTCGTTAAAAGCATCGAAATCGTTTAACACATATGAATCACCCCACAAAAATTGAAAACAGTAACATAGGGGAACTATGTACTCACTTTGATTTCAAAAGTATCCTCGATCTAATGAACTTAACGAAGCTTAGGCAAACCAAGGAAATCAAGTAGCACCTAGTAATCGGATCGCTAGTTAATAAATTAACACCTAAATCGGAGGATCGGGTAGAATGAGGTCTCGTAAACCAAATGAGTATTGGAACTCATGTGATATGGTTTAACGAAGCCTACATCCTAAATCTGAACCTATCCTAAGTGCTTTCGACCCGTTATGACCCATTAAGGTAGCTTATGCTACGTTAATGCGTCGTTCGCGCAAAAGTGCGTTCGAGACGCCTAACTAGTCCTATGACAAGTATTATATGCCTAAATATGTTGCATAATCAGTTAAGTGACAAAAGTTTAAGTTACATATGCTTAAAATCCAATTATGCATAAAAAGGGCATTTTGGTCATTTTCCTAAGGCATATAAACTACCTATCATACAACTAATTAAACTAAGTGACCATAAGGTATAACCTCGGAAGGTTATTCCCTATACAACTATGGTCACAAATATGCTTGGGCGGATCCTAATGATCGACCAAACGGGTCGGGTTCGAAAGTCTAAGCGGTTGTTAAGACCGCTTATCTTACGACCCTATACAAGCACTAGACTAAAAGTGACGAGTTAAACATGTTAAAACATGTTTAACTAAGTTAGAAATAGGTTTTGATATCAAAACAAAGGGTTTTGATACCCAAGAATAGTTTGGTTGCAAAATACGCATAAATACGCATTTTGACCGAAACTATGACTCGTCACTACGCCTAATCAACGTGGTAATCAGTAGGTATAGTCACAAGGGACTATAACCATCGTGATTACGCTCACGTTTCAAAGTTTAAACGAACTTTGTGTTGACCAATTCGTGGTCAAAACAGAAAGTCAAACACTGTTTGACTTTCATGCTTGAAAAGCAATAAAAAGCATGAAAGAAACTTACAAAAGGTCCAAGCAAGGAAGGATTTGATCTAAAGCACTCAGGTATGAAGTATTAACTTCAACTTAGAGCAAATTCAGATCAAATGGTGTAAGGAATGAATGGGAACATGGTGGGTATTTATAGAATTCCAAGAACCGTTAGGATCGTTTCTAGTAATTCGTGCTTGAATCTAGACCCTCCATGTGTTACCCATAGTTTACAAAACAATGGGAACTCAAAAACCATCAAATGGTATTGCAAAACAAGCATCAAAACCATCAAATTCAGCTCAAATGACCAAATTCAATGTTTCTGTCTGACATGTTGTCGCGGGCCGCGTAGACACATACACAACCTTACGCGCCCCTCCTAGAGAAGTTTGGCAGATTGTCAGTTTTAGTCCCTACAAGTCTAAAACTTGGTTTTTTATGCATTTTTGACACGTTTAAGCCCCGTTAACCCCATTTCAAGGCTGTAAAATGAAGTTAAAGTATAGGGAACTTAAAATATGCTTAAAACATCTCGGATGTCTGTCCGTTTGGTCGTACGGTTGCGTTATTCGGTTAATTACGACGAAAACTCGAAAGGACGCAAAAACGATCCAAATTAAGCGACGAATGGTATTTTTGCATACCAATCACTAAAATAAAATATTTTAATGATTAAAATTTTTTTGGATGTCCGGATATATTCAGAACGTAAGATATGCGCAAAAATGCAAACTTATGCACTTTTTGACGCTTTTAGTCCCTGTTTGATCAAAAGGTTTATTTTTGCGCACCAAACACCTCAAAGCCTATGTCTAAGCTATGTAAAGGATATTTAGGTCATGTTTAACTTATGATAAAGTTCTAGAATGTTCGTTAGAGAACGAATCGGCATACTTTCGCAGTTTGACACAAATAGTCCCTGCGATCGAATAGACTTGTTTTCGACACACCAAACCATCCAAAACTTATTTCTAAGTTACGTAAAGGTTATTTAAGGTATGTTAAGCCTATGTCACTATTCCGGAGTGTTTTTCGCATCAAACTGACTGCATTTACGCACCAGTTTGCGTAAAACTTTCTAGAAAGCGATTTAAAGCTTGAAATCAAACTCGAATCAAATCGTAAAATCATCAAACACAAATACACACATAATAACACCAAAACACATCGTTTTATTAATAATTGATACTGTTTTACATCGTACATCGTTTACAGAGCACAGTTGTCACAATTCCACCTCTAGATTCTTGAAACCTGGTCACACTTTTAAGAATCAACAAAAATTGAGAGGGAGCCGGAGGAAAGAGATAGATCGTAGAAGAGAAGGAAGACAGACGACGTCCGGAGGGGAGAGAGAGATCGGATAAGGGATGGAAGAGAGGGGTCGGAGAAGGATTCCGGCAATGGAGATCGAAACCGCAATTGTGTTGTTGAACACCAAAAACCCTAAATCAAAGGGGGAGAAGAGATCGAGGCGGTTGTCACATGGCCGGAAGAACGATGGGGCAGATGATGGCATTTGCAGCCAATGAGTTCATCTAGGGTTCCGGCGAAGTTCCAGTCAAGCTCCGGTAAGTCGAGCTGTCGTAAATTTAAATGCTTTTGTTTGTATTTCTGTAGTTTTCATACATTTTTATTGTAATTTTGGTTACAGCCGTGGTTTTAACTCTGAGTATGTTGGTGCCTCTGAAAAGTTTCATGTTGTCTTTCATCAGGCTCTCTTACCGAAGGGTTAAAGCGTTATGAGTCTGATGATATTCAAGTTAGTACGTTATATTTGTACAGATGTTCGTACCTATTCTAGCACTATTTGCTAATTACCAGCAACAAAACCTTTATTAAAATAAGAACTAAAAGTATAGTTATACTCTACAATTTTTTTGAACATGGATTAAAAATCAATTTTGTCCTAGCAAATAGAATGTAACAAAAACAAACATCATCTACAAACATGTTAATTTGGGTATACTTGAGTTATCCGCTTGCAGTTTGATACTATTAGATCAAATAGGAAAATTTTGTAATGGACTTGTAAGTAGATGCACACCAATATAAACAAATCACGCGTCACTAAAAAGTTTACATTTATTCCAATAAAGACTGTTACAATTAAATCTTTTGATTATATGTTGACCATTACAATTAAATATTTTAATTATATGTCTATTTAAGTAATGAAACAGAATCAATATGACCATTATAGTATCAAGCAATGAAACCTAAGATTAGAGATACAACTGGATCAATTACATTTAATGCACTTCTTTCGTTATACCTAATTGATTTTGTAGTTTATTTTTGTCATGAAGGTATTTAATTGGAATTTGGTAATTATATTATATTTTTTTTATATTTAGTCTCCATTTTTTAAACTAAAGTTTGACTTTTTATGTATTTAAGAATTCACCTGAAGACGACGGTTGCCTGAGGTCGCCTCCAGTTTGATGACGACCCCAGTGGTAACGGAACACCCGACTATTACTCTTCCTATTGAAACTTTTCTATGAATTGATGGTTACAAGCGGTTTATATGATTTCAGTTTATATAATCTTTCACTTTTCCATTTGACGATTTTCACCCCCCCCCCCAAAAAAAAAAAAAAAAAACCAAGATCTTCATCAATGGTAAGTTTGAAGTTATTTGAATGCTCTCCTTTTCAGACTAGACAACCTAAAAAATTGAGATCATCATTTTGAATTTTTTTTTGATCGTAGTGGTCAAAACTTTATCTCATCTTCTATTCGTGAATCTGCGTCACGATCACCTCACGAACTCTCCTACCATGGATGCTCTTATTTCTCACCAACACAGGTATGTTTTCCATTCTAATTGCTACTTTACTTGCAATTGATGATTTGAAGTTTATTTATTTGGAATACAACAATACTTAAATCCGTCTGATGAATAGCTTCGATTTCATTGATTTTTCAAGAGAACAACTTTCACCATTGGGTAGGCTAGCTTGCTTAGCAAATTAAGTCAATTTGTGATTTTTAATACCTAGTACTCCAGCAGTCATCATACTATCATAGTTAATTTTCTTTCTCAATAGAACTAAGCATAATGACTTTGACTATGAAAAGGTCAAACTATAACTGTCGTTGATCAAAGGTATGGCTATGACTTATTTCTCAATAGAACTGAGCATAATAACTTTGACTATGAAAAGGTCAAGTTATAAAACTCGTTGATCAAAGGTATGGCTATGACGCTGGTCCGAATCTCAAACAGTCGTTAGACAAACCCTCAAACGATCGTTTAACCATTTTTGAGGATTCATGTGTTTGGCTCAATCTTTTTGGAAACTTCTAGAGTGACGTTCCAAGGGATTTTAAGAAATATTTGAGTGTTGATGATGAGATGGAGATTGAGTTGCATAGTTTTGTTGTGTCAAGTGCAGTTGTGCTTCAGAGGCATAAAGCTATAAAAGAATGGTTTGGAATACATAGCTCATACGCCATAAAAGAATGGTTTGGAATACATAGCTCATACGCCAGAGTAAGAGAATAAGGAACAAGGCAGACGCTCTTTTATTCTTTTGGTATTCCTTTTAGATTAGACCAATAATTGTAACCTGTTGTGGAGATGTTTTGATGGTACTATGGTATTGGTAATTGAAACAAATTGTTCAATTTTTCTGTCGATTTGATATTGGTTTTACAGACTTCAACAACTCTTCTATTTTGTTATATTATTTTTTCGGATGTCTTCGATCTATTTAGATATTTGAGTATGTTTGGTTAAATACCAATGGTTGTTTCGTCTTGGTTTAACACGGGCACATCGCTCGAGTTGGAAAGCGTAACGCGAAGAATCCCAGCGCGTTGAGGTGGAAAGCGTAGCGTGGGAAATCCAGTGCTTCGAGTATAGCTTCGAGTATTTAAATTAACAAAAAAAGTAGCAACTGTAGCTAGCTTAAGAGTAATATCACAAACTAGTAGGAATACTCGCGCTACACTGCGGGGTTTCGGTCGATATCTATTTTGGTTTAGTATACCAACCGAAAGAAATATGCTCAAAAGAATATCGACACATGTTTTACATCGAACGAAAACCATAAAAATAAATTTAAATTAGAAAACGGGACGAATTGATTTTAAATTAATTGTAAATGGAAACATAAATGTTATCTTAAATATAGCTTTAATGAAAAGAAACCTAAAACTAAAACACTAAACATAAAGAAAACTAAAAAAATAAAAATAATAAATTCCAGAAAAAAATCAAGAAAGAAACAAAAAAGTTAATAAGATAAAAACACTATCCACATAACTTGTTAATTGTAATTTGCATTAAAGCGTAGACCAATTGAAAACATACATAAAAATAAGCATGAAAACGAATTATATTTGACACATTCGAAGAAAATTTACATCGAATCATAAACCAACTTAAATTTATACCGACGCGTTCATAAAAAAAGCACGTAAGAAAATATTTACGGCGTGTTGTGGCGTGCCGAAACGTAAAGTGGCTCGAATTTAAAGCGTTTAATGAAAACGTATTATATTTTACTCGACGTGTTTCCAAACAAAAAATTTACGTCAAAACGTAGACCATTTGAATACGTACATAAATATAAACATGAAAACATATTATATTTTAACCGGCTCATTTATAGAAAAAAATTACATCAAAACGTAAACCAACAGAAAATATACATAATAATAAGCATAAGGAATATATTATATTTGACTCAACTTATTAACGGGAAAAATTTACATCTAAACGTAAATTAATTTAAATTTATAGAAACGTGTACATAAAAATAAACACGTAAAGCTTGATTACAAAATTTTTAGAAAGTTAAGAGGTTGAAATTGTTAACACTGAAAGTTAAAGGGGTAAAAGTTTAAAGAAAAATAATAAAAAACAAAAAAAGAGAAAGTCAAAAAAGCAAAAAAGAAAAAAAACTACTGTAAAAGTCCTTTGAAATTGTTAGGATATAGAATGAACCCGAGTGAACCAGGCGCAACGCGCTGTTTAAATAAACCTAGTTGACTAGCAAACTGATGCCAGAATCACATATGTCGCCTTCTTCTTACGCCTCTGAAGCTGCAGGTTTTAAAGAAATTCCAGCAACCCTATAACACTTAGCACATACCTCGACAATGGAACTTTCATCCATTGTGATTGATACCCATACTTGGTGAGCAAATTCACATGAGATAAGTAGATGGTCTACCGTTTCAGCTGCCCCGTTACATAATGCACGTCTCACCGTCGGTATTGGAACGTGTCTCATCGCCAAAGCCTCGCGTGTCGGCATCCGATTGAGTACGACCCGCCATAGAAAACAGTTTATTTTCTTTGGTAACCAGTTGGTCCACTGCAACACTTTTGTTTCTGGAATAGTGGGCATAATGTCTAACTCTTTTCGTAGGACGCAAACCTAGAACATATCTAATTCAGTACCCGTTTTCCATAACCACTTATCCATCCCTTGTGCCAAATGCTGATTTTGTAGCGCTGATTTGCAGGTAATCCAGTCCACCAAATCTCTGTTTAGCGTTAAGTTTTTTCTGTTGCCCCAAACCCATTGGATGCACCCGTTTATGATTCGATACCTTTGGCGTATTGTGAAGAATTTATCTGTTTCCAAGGAGAAGAGGTTGGGGAACAATTCGTGCAAGGGCTCATTGCCTACCCAATTATCAAGCTAAAAGTAGGTCTTGTCACCTTCCCCCATTTTAACCTCTATACGACTTCGTACTTCAATCACACGAGACCCCGATGCCCTACCCGTGTTTATGATGCCTTTCCATACACCACTTATGGTACTTTTGAGTGGGATGGGAGAGTAGCATCGGGTCCCTTGGTGTAATGTCGTGATAACTCTCGCCTAAAGTTGAGAAGATTCATTTTTGAATCTCACACTCCATTTGACCATTAGTGCTTTATTTATCGCCGATAGACTCCCAATGCCCAAACCACCTTGTTCCAATGGCGCCACCACCTTATACCAAGGAGCCCAACTTATCTTGTTGTTGTCAAGACACCCACCCCATATGAATTTTCTTCTAATTTTCTCTAGTCGTTTGATGACTTCAACCGGTGCACTAAACAGGAGAAGTAATAGGTTTGGAGATAGGGATGGCAATGGGTCGGGTCAGGGGCGGATCTAGGTCACTTTTGCGGGTTCCCAGGAACCCATTCGATTTAGAAAAAAATGGGAAAAGTAGTGAAAACCTCGTATGATTTGGAAAAAGATAGTGAGAATTAATGAGAATCCACTAAAAGGAACCCAGTGAAAAAAGTTCTTAGATCCGCCACTGGGTCGGCTTTGGGACGGGTTTAGGTAATCCCAAAACCTGTCGGGTTTCTAGCGGGTAAATACCCATCGGGTATCGGGTATACCCGTGGGTTTCGGGTAAACCCGTTAATTTAAAAAGATTACTCGTTAGGTATACTTATCTCAAAACCCATTGGGTATCTATCGGGTAACTACTAACCGGTTACATTTTGTATTGTTATTATAAAAATATATATAGTAAATAACTACAATGTATACGGAACAGAATACCTATATGTGTAAAAAATGGATGTATTGTAAGACCCTTATCACGATTTGACCCAAAATGACGAAGCGGAAAATGAAGCGTAAAATTTCTTTCTTTTAATTGCTCTAACATACTTGAATACCGTTTAGGTCAACCCTTTTAACATAAATACATCATTGATCATTTACTTAATGTAACTATGTTAACAAATAGTTACAAACAACGTGACCGCTTTCCCATACAATCCATGATCTTCAACTCGATCCTCGTTCACTTGTCCATCATGAATATCTGACTAACATGCGGTCACCATATATAACCAACACATTAGTACATGGTGACATCATATATAAATTTAATAAATATACTTAAAAGGCTATATCCCATTCTAATTACGTAAGGTATTCCATTGAAACATCCTCTCAATTTTATTTACTCGAGTCCGACATCAATTCCTCGAGAGTCCGGCGTTCCCATACCTACACTTCATTTCATTCTCAATAGTGACATAGTTACGAATACATAATCTCAAACATGTTGAAAGCCCACATCTTCACATATACGTATACCAGTGATCTACAATCATTAGATTACAACACACACATACACTTTCATATATCTAAGTACATTCATACGAATCTCATTCATATGTGCATACATACAAGTTCACACTACTTACACACGCTACAGTTCCATATCTACATACATGCATACAGGTCACATTCATTTATTCGTATTCAAATATCAAACTTTGAACATCGCAAGCATCTAAAGTTGAGCCTTACCTACAAACATATCAATACAAATCGATGCAGTTACAAATAAACATAATCGCCTAACTTCCAACAAACATGATGAACATTCCATTAACGTGATGAACGTTCCATTAACATGATCAACATTTCATTAACATGATGAACATTCCATTAACATGATGAACATTCCACTAACGTGATGAACATTCCATTAACATGATGAACATTCCATTAATATAATGAACATTTTAGTAACATGATGAACATTCCATTAACATGATGAAACTATCATCTTAATTTACATTAAGGATAGACGAAGTTCATATGAACTTACCTTGGTACTTAACCTTACCAGTAACTTCTTACATGGTTCCCTATATACAACATACCAAACTTCATTTATAAATAAGAAGTGATTTCGGAAATCACTTACCTTAAGCGTTCGTTTCATACTTGCTTCCTCGCATCTTTCCCGTTAGCCTTCCACACTTCCACCCGCCTTGACATGATCCTATACTTTCATGTCATTATGGTTACCGCATTATTAGCATACACGCACATTCTAAATTACATTCATTCCACATAATTCTTTATATCATCACATATAACATTTATTGATATAGCATGTGCCTTGCGATTTTCCTAACATTACATTTGTGGCCAAATGTCTTACTATGCTATTTATGCACAATTGACTTTTAGAAAGTCAACTGTCCATCATTTGAATTATCAACTTAAGCTGATACATTCTCAACATTAATAGATTATACTACGAACATCATACACATTTCATACTCATATAGCAATACACATAATGTGCATCATATTACCCAAGCATAGAGTACAGCTTCTAATGCATAGTGTTTACCAAATCATATATTAAACCAACATCCTACATGTACTCCATTCAAAACATATTTCTCATGTTTAATTATCATCGAATTACATCACCTCCACACATTAGACACTTTCATCCATCATTTGCATACCATTTCATCTATTAATCTCACCTAGGCATTTCAACAAACACTTGGTGTGCGTACTACTTTCTAAGCACATTGTACAAGCATCTTATGCTCATCTTCATACTTCTTGTCTTCATCAATCAAATACAACTAAAATCAACCTAATTCCATACCATACTCAACTTATCTAACAAGTATTCATCACATACAACATACTAAACCAAATTTTGGACAAGGATTGGACATGGGTGTTATACCCATGTCGCCATTTTCACTAACCCAAATGGGTTTCACCTTCAAACATCAAATTACTTGATATCATACATAAAACAAGTTCTATTTGGTCATTCTAACACATATCCATGCTCAATTTCAACAAATTTCAGGATTGATCACAAACCCACTTCATACAAGATCACCAAATCACAAATTACAACTTACCACATGTTTATCTTGTCTAGATGGTAAGGATTCTTCTTTCATGCATTGATTTCACATCCAATTGATCTTTATTTGAGTTGGAATTACATACTTGTTCTTGTAAGAGGGTTTTCTCCTCTCTTTCTTTCTCCAGACACTTCACGCACACACATATGCACATTCTAGTTCTTTTTTTTATGTATAAACTTAATTCCATTCCACCAAGTTTAGTCCCTCAAGTTTGCCATTTTTCTTATTAGTCACAAACTTCCTTCCTCACTATTTAACTCATACTTTAACTAAGTTATTTATAACCGATTAACCCACCTCATGCCATAAAACAAGGAAACACATTCGTAAGTTAAACATTTGTGTTTTGGGGCGTTACAAATAATCATATATATACATATTAATAATATAAAAGAAATTATATTGGGTATACCCGTCCCAAACTCGTCCCAAATGTGTCGGGTTTCGGGTTTACACATCGGGTTCGGGTTTGATTGTCATCCCTATTGGGAGATTACCTAGTACCACCTTGATTAGAGTCAACCGTCCTCCAAATGATAGTGTTCTAGCCTTCCATTGTGATGGCTTGTTTTCAAATCTTTCAACCACCGGTCTCCGATTTTTACGGAGCCCCATATTCGCCCCTACTGGTAATCCAAGGTTAAATAAATGGGAAAACCCCCGTTTTGCTATCAAGAATTGATGCCATTCGGGAGATCTCACCATTATCTACACCCACCCCATACAAGTTACTTTTTGTGAAGTTGACTTTAAGCCTGGATGACAAATGAAAACATATAAGCATTCTATCTAGATTATGAAAGTTCGTCTCGGACCGTCCACCCACAAATAATGCATCATCCGTATATAATAAGTGAGAGATAGTAGGACCTGCACTCTGTGTTTTTATACCCTTTTCCGTGGCCACACGGAGAGCTTCCATTTCAATTATGAAAAGTAGGGGGAAAGTGGTCACATTGTCGAACGCCCCTTTGGATATTGAATTCCAAGGAAGGTGAGTCGTCTACTAATATGGAAGATCTATCCTAGGAGAGAATACTTGAAACCCATTTTCTCCATAATGCCGGGAAACCCATTTGTAATAAAACCGAATCCAAGAAACCCCAATTTATGTTATCGAAAGCCTTTTCGAAATCCACCATTAATAACATTACCTTGCCTTTTGTCTTTTTAGCCCATGAGACAATATCGTTCACAATCAAAGGACCTTCAAGAATGCTTCTACCTTCAATATAAGCGGATTATACATCACTAATGTGACAACTGGCACAAAACCGGTAATTTCCGTACATAATTATTATTTAATATCTGTAATTATGTGCTTAAATGTCAACATTTTCTGATTTCATGCTATGCTTGTGAATTCATGCACATTTTATACTTCAAATATTTCTTTATGCATTACTTTTAGCGTTGCGTCAGAAAGACTAGTAAACTCACCGGTAAGACACACTGTGTCAGCAGCTCTGCAGAAAGCAGTCAGATAATAGAATTAGGGCCTAGGAGTAGGTCCCATGTCTAAAATACATTAAAACCCAAGTATGGATACAAGGGTTAACATATAAACTTTCCGGAAGCTAAACTATGCACTAAAAATCACCCGAAACTCACTTTAAATGCGGAATTCAACATAAATCTGCATGATTCAGCAATAATTCAGCTTTTAACACAATAATATCATGCAAAATTTATGTTTTATTGTCCAAAATAACTTACAAAGTGTCGGGAATTGAAACTGCCACAAAAGGTGCTTTATACCTAGTGAAACTGCGCAATTCAACACTTTAACGAGCCGTACCGAACCGAACAACCGGACAATAACTGGGACATCAAAATTTGACTAGAAGTAATTTTTTTATGATATTAAACTAGTATTGATGCTAGAACATCTTAAAAATCATAAAAAACCCCTAAACACACTTAAACATACTTAAACCTTACCGTTTGCACTTTAAACCTCCAACTTCCCAAATTTTACACTTTGCCCCCCCCCCCTCTTTAGTTGGACGGTTGGACAAGGGTCCCACCATGGGGATTTTATTTGATTTCATTTGATTTTATTAGATATTATGTTGGGGAATATCCTAAGAATTATACCATTAAAAGATTTGAAAGATCTTATAAGATCCTAAACAAATAATACATTCTCATTCACTTCACCTCCTTCCTCCCTTGCCCTCTTTGCTCTCGGCCTCACCTCCACTATCATACACCCTCACTTTTGATCATTATACATCCATTCCAAGGCCACTACAAGGTGTATGGAGACCATCTAAGAAGGCTTGATGCCTGTTTTGTTTTAGTCATGTCGTGTTAAGACTCCGATGCCTATATTTGTGGGATTTGCTTTCTATATCTCATCTTGTGTGGGATATAAGAATCAAACCTTCATGTTTGTCTTTAAAATAAAGTGTAAACTTTTCAGACAATATGCTGTCTTGTGATGTAAACACTTAACATGTGTTATGTTTTAATTATGTAATGATAATGGTATTTGGAGTTATTTTACGAGCATGTAGTATGTTTACCTTTCGTATGCAATGAGAACCTTTCAGGATCACACCTCGTGCTTCCGCCTTAGAAAGGGGTGTGACAACTAACCACCGAACCGATCACCTTTTTTAATCTTAAGGCGAGTATTTTTTATATCACCTTAGAGATACAACCGATTAGGTTGATCGGTCGAAAGTTGTTGATTAATTGAGGACTTGATATTTTTGGGACAAGCGTAATGAAGCTAGAGATACACCCTCGGTTTAATTTCCCATGAACATAAAAATAATCCAACAAGGTGTTAAAATCCGGCTCGAAAATGTCCCAAAAATTCTTTACGAAATAAAACGTAAACCGTCAGGACCGAGTGTTGTTTCTCTACAACAACTCCAAACTGCTTCTTTTATTTCTTCCTTTGTAAAATGTTTGACTAACATGGCCGTTTGAGATGTGTCAAGTCGTTTAAAACTGTCATTTAGGAACCTTGGTCTTTCATGAAGTTGTTCCTTGAAGATTGCTTCAAAGTGTACTTTTATTTCCAATATGAGCTCGTCCGGTTGAGACACCCACACATCTTTAAAATTCAGCTCATTTATACGATTGTTTTTTTATGACTCTTTATTATTCAATGAAAAAAGGACGAGATTTCATCCCCCTCCACCGCCCATTTTATTTTCGCCCTTTGCCTTAGGTCCTCCATCCTATTTTCATCCAATTCGTTAATTGTTTTTAACCACGTCTCTCTTTCTTTAATCTCCAATTCGGATAAAGCTATCATTTCCGCTTTCATATCTAACAAATCCACTTTCTTTTTTTAAATCAACCAAAAGCCCACTATTACTTTTTCTCTTCTCTTCACACCAAGGTTTGATTGCCATTTTTATTGCTTTCAAACGGGCTGCCATGAGTTTATCAGGCGGGTAGAAAGGAGCCACCCCCTCGTAAGCCTTATGAACTATAGTTTAAAGCCCGTCTTCTTTGGTCCAAGAATTAAAAAAAACGGAATGAAGGTGCACCAAAGTTTGTATCCGAGCAAACTAACAGCATGGGCATATGATCCGATTTATACCACGGTAACCCGATACACTTCGTTACTGGCCATTTAGATAGGAATGAAAAACTTACAAGTATTCAGTCGATTTTGCTGAACCTTTTCCCATTATCGGTCATGTATGTATAAGCACACCCCAACATGGTAAGATTGTCTTAATTTGTTTTCCTTTTTTACACCCAAACCACTAAAAGAATAGGGTTAAGTGGAGTTAACGAGATTAAACCATTTTCTTGATATGAGGTAAAGTGAAATGAGATAAATTAAGTGATGTGACACTTAGGTGTTGTTTGTTTTTTAAGAGGTAAAATGTCTACAGTCTGCAGACCACATCTGTAGACTTCTGTAGCAGAAGAGGTAGACTAAATGTCTGCAGCCTGCAAGAAGAAGACTGTTTGTTTTTTAACTTCTGCAGGCTTCCAAAATAAACTGGTGGTGGTGGTGGTGGGTGGTGGTGGTGGTGGACGGTGATGGTGGTAGACGGTGGTGGGTGGTGGACGGTGGTGGTGGAGATAGTCGGTGGGGGCTAGTGGACGGTGGTGGTGGACGGTGGTGGTGTTGGAGGACAGTGGTGGGTGGTGGACAATGGTGGTGGTGGTGGAGATGGACGGTGGTGGGTGGTGGACGGTGGTGGGTGTTGGAGGACAATGGTGGGTGGTGGACGTTGATGGATGGTGGCCAGTGGTGGTGGCGGTGGTGGCGGTGGTGGTGGTGATGGGTGGTGGTGGGTGGTGGATGGTGGTGGTGGTGATGGACGGTGGTGGGTGATGAACGGTGGTGGGTCGTAGATGGTGGTGGTGATGGACGGTGGTGGGTGGTGGATGGTGCCATGGTGGTAGTGGTGATGGACGGTGGTGGTGGTGGTGGGTGGTGGTCGGTGGTGGTGTGGTTGGTCGGTGGTGGTGGTGGGTGGTGGTGTTTAACCCTCTGCAGACCTTAGAAGATCTTAGAAGTGGTTGGATCAAGTCTGCACCAAGAAGACCTCGCGCAGACATTTTTTAATGAAACGTCTTCAGAAAAACAAACAGTCTGCGTGTGACAATGTCTGCGCGTGGTCTGCGCCGCGCAGACAGAAGAGCCTGCACAAAGATTTTATGAAAAAACAAACAGCACCTTGGATTGGATGGAGTTAAGGAAAGTTAAAATATACCTCAAGATCTTAAGGTACCTTTTGTTTGTAAAGGGTTAATTAATTGAAACCGTTGAAATTATCATTTTCACATATATTTCATCATTAAGGCTTTTACTTATTTTTAGGAAGAAACGGTTTTATTTTCTATGATAAACTTTTATATTGAAATGCATTGTTAGAGAAGTTTATGTTTATCAATCTCGAAAAGAATGTGTTGCATGGAAGTGAGATGTCGAAGATATTAAGAACGAGGGGAAGAATCAACGAGGAATCTAGACTAGAGAGGAATCTAGAACATCAAATTGTGAATGAAAAAGAAAAAAAAAACATGAGAGGAATGATCAACTCGAGATGTTAGAAGATATTTTGATCTAGGTTTAAAAAACACACACTTATTATAAGATAATATTATTAAACTTAATCAAGACACTTGTCAAATAGTATGTAAACTAGGTGAAAGAACACAAATAAGTCTTGTTCAAATTATTTTGTTAACTTTAACCAAACAAGTTAATACGAACACCTAAAACGAATAAGTTAAACTCTAGAATAAGGTGTTAAATCTACAAATTAAAATCAAATTAATTTTAAATTAATGAGGTGATAAATACAATTAAATGAATGCAGAAATGAAACTTGAAAAAAGAAAGTATAAGAAAGTAAATAAAAGACCATTAAACGAATGTAAATTATTCGTTCGTGTAAGAAAATTCAAAAGAATTATGTTTACGTTAACAAACGAATACAAACAAAAAATATACTAAACATTTATAGTTGAAGCCAAGGAACATGTGTAGCTCTAACCACAAAACAAAAAATATACTAAACATTTATAGTTGAAGCCAAGGAACATGTGTAGCTCTAACCACAAAACAAAAACCATTTTTAGCTTAAACTCCATGTCAATGTCTATAATCTCACATCATAAACAAATATAAAAATATTTGACATTATATATATTGTTGACGAGTGATGATGAATAGTAACTTTATTTTTATAATAATATATAGCTTTTTATTATTTATTATTTAATATACTATAATAGTTTATTATTATATTTACTTTTAATGACACATCTTTAATTTTTTTTCCTTATTTAAAACATATATTTTCTTTACCATCATCATATATATTGTTGACGAGTGATGATGAATAGTAACTTTACTTTTATAATAATATATAGCTTTTTATTATTTATTATTTAATATACTATAATAATTTATTATTATATTTACTTTTAATATCACATCTTTAATTTTTTTCCTTATTTAAAACATATATTTTCTTTACCATTTTTTAATAATTGTTTTTCTTCTTTTTTAGAATAATATATAGCTTTTTATTATTTATT
This sequence comes from Helianthus tuberosus, assembly GCA_030545235.1. Taxonomy (NCBI): domain Eukaryota; kingdom Viridiplantae; phylum Streptophyta; class Magnoliopsida; order Asterales; family Asteraceae; genus Helianthus; species Helianthus tuberosus. Next base: position 24,060,448 of record CM060428.1, read on the forward strand.
ATTTAATATACTATAATAGTTTATTATTATATTTACTTTTAATGACACATCTTTAATTTTTTTTCCTTATTTAAAACATATATTTTCTTTACCATCATATATATTGTTGACGAGTGATGATGAATAGTAACTTTATTTTTATAATAATATATAGCTTTTTATTATTTATTATTTAATATACTATAATAGTTTATTATTATATTTACTTTTAATATCACATCTTTAATTTTTTTCCTTATTTAAAACATATATTTTCTTTACCATTTTTTAATAATTGTTTTTCTTCTTTTTTAGAACATATATTAATATATCGATTAATTTGATATTTTTTTAATAGTTTACGTTTATAACTTTTTTCTAAAAACTTAAGTACGTAGTTGTACTTATTATTTTACCTGACATTTTGTTATAAGTTTTGTTAAAAACGAAGTTGTACTAAAAATAAAGTATTTATTTAGTATCATAAAACGGTACAATGATAAATTAAATCGTTCTGATGGTTTGGTTTTCTAAACAACATTCTTTATTTTCAAATCACGTTTGTTTTACATTATCATTTACTCGGTTTCGCCGCAACGCGCGACTTAAAAAAAAACTAGTTATTATAAGAAAAAAACAAATCAAAATAAACGGATGTTATGTAAGACCGAAAACATTTTTATCATCATTTTTTCTCTTTTAAGAGGTGTATGGGGACTCCACCCTCAAGGGGGTGTTACCCCACACCATGTTTTTTTTGAATGGCTAACGTTGCACACCATGGGGATTGAACCCCTGACCTCTCCTATCCTAAGCTCTATCTAAACTCACTAACATCACTGGGCTATTCCCAAGTGGATATACCCCACACCATGTGACCTTATTTCATATAATTTTAACCAAACAAGCTAACATAAACACTTAAATGAACAGATTAAACTCTATAATGAGGTGTTTAATATGCAAATTAAAATCAAATTGATTTTAAATTAATAAGGTGGTAAGTACAATTAAATGGATACAGAAATGAACCTTGAGAAAGTAAGGTATACGAAAGTAAATGAAAAATAATTAAACGAACTAAATGATTCATTCATTTATTAAAAAAATGTCAACGTTAAACGAACGAAAACAACCAAAAATGTACTAAATGTTTATAGTTGAAGCAAAGGAGCATGTGCAACTTTAACTATACAACAAAAACCAATTTTTGCTAAAACTCCTTGTAAATGTTATACATCTCACATTATATACGAATATAAATATAGCGTAGGGTTTAGCTACAAATGGTCAAAACTTTAAAAGTTGTAGTAATGAATCTCATCTGCAAAATCTTTGTGATTTGTAACTAAGATTGATGCGGTGATATTTTTGTAAATATTAGGAACATTGGAATTACTAGAAGTGGTATAATGGAAAGATCCAAATAAAGGTGCACATGCTAATGGCATGTCATTTCTTCCGTCATATTTAAAATGTTTTTAACTTTATATACATGGTTATCTTTTAAAATAATTACAACATATGATCGAACATTTTTTTATCTTTCTAACGAGTATACTATTGCAATACTTTCTGATATGGGTTTTTATGATATTTTTTCAACTGAACATTTTACGGTGTTTTTTCTGAACTGGGTTTTATGATGACGTTCTTAAATTGGGGACATTATTGTGTGTTTTTTGAAAAAAAAATGAAATTGGTTTTTATGGCGTTTCAACTGGTCATTTTATGGTGTTTTTCTAAACCGGGTTTTTTTATAGCTTTTTTTAACTGAACATTTCATGGTGTCTTTCTGAACTGGGTTTTATGATGGCGTTTTTAAATTGGAGACATTATTATGCGTTTTTAACGGTATCTTTATGGCGATTTTAACTGGACAATTTTCATGGCGTTTTTCATCTAAAAAACATGGTTTTAATGTTTTTAATTAGGTTTGTGGTTTTTCTCTTGGTAAATGTATAGTTGTAATTCACGGGTTCATGGAGTGAATTGCAGTATAAAACATCACAAAAATTGCACAGTCTAAAAAACCATAAAATTGCACAGTTTAAAAACTTCATAAAATTGTACGGTGCAAAAACTCCATAAAATTGCACAATCCAAAAACTCATTAAAATTGCACAATCCAAAAGCACTATAAACACCCACTTTCACTAACACTTAGTTCATGCTATTTTTTAAATTATATAGCAATAGTATACTCGTTGAAACATAATAAAATACTCGATTTTATGGTGTATTTAAAAAAAATAAGGGAAATTGGCCTGTAATAATCCCACCTAGACCTTATTGGCCATTAATAATCCCACCTCAGAATATTTCCCCCACTAGTCCCACCTTTCACATATTTTTCATACAATGGTCCCCCGTTAAAAAAACTTAACGGAGTTAAGCTTTTTTTCAAATTACAAATAGATATTTTTAGGGCTTTTGATTAGAACGACGATACGAGTCCATTGATGTAAAACTTGCCTCGAAACGGTGCTCCAAACGATGAAAACGGCGCTTCAATTCGGGTGTTTAAATTTCCAATTAACCAAAATCAAGTCACTTAGAGCACCATTTCGAGACAAGTTTTACATCAATGGACTCGTATCGTTGTTCTGATCAGAAGCCCTAAAAAATCTGTTTGTAATTTGGAAAAAAAAACTTAACTCCGTTAAGTTTTTTTAACGGGGGACCATTGTAGGAAAAATAGGTGAAATGTGAGACTGGTGAGAGGAATATTCTAAGGTTGGATTATTAATGGCCAATAAGGTCTAGGTGTGATTATTACAGGCCAATTCCCCAAAAAAATAATAACATATAAAAAAGTACAAACGTTTAAAAAGATGGTGGAAGATGCACGTGACTCACATGTGCATGATCTTTAGCATGTGAGTGGCATATACATAAGTTTTTTTTTTTTTTTTACAATATTCACATTAGTGTAAGTTAAGACGCTCACATGTCACCACCAAATCTGTTTTTACTGTTTGTAAAATTTTGAACGTTTGTAGAAAATCATGCCCATATTTATATTTAACATTATTATAAAAAATACAAAAGAAAAAAAATAATCAAAATAAATGGATATTATCTAAGGCTGGAAACATTTTTATAATTTTTTTCTTTTAAAAGGAAAATAATATCTTAAATCTTTCTATACTAATAAATGAAAATCTTTTTTGGACACTTGTTACTTTTTGGTGTTTTCTCACCTTATTTTCCTATTAATCTCTTATATTAAATAATAATAATTTTAAACAAAATATTAGATAAGGATAAACATATGTTTTTATTATGGTTGTATTAAATAATAATAATAATAATTTTAAACAAAAAATTAAATAAGAATATAAACGTTTGTTTTATTATGATCATATTAAATAATAATAAAAATTTTAGACAAAAAAACTAGATAAGAATAAATAGTTGTTTTCCTATAAATAATTTTAAACAAAAATTTAGATAAGCATAAACATTAGTTTTTATTATGAGTGTATATATATACTCAATAATTGTATTATTATTTTTGCACTATAATTAAATAATTACTCTAGGTCGGGCATATGCTTCTATCAAACTGTAAGTGTTTTTAGACGCATCGCTATAATGGTAAGCGTACTGTTATAACTTATAATTGGTTTAAACCCATCATTTATCGCACATTGCATCAACATGTAGAATAATAACACAATTTTTTAAATATAACAATGTTATATTCCATTAAAAAAAATTTAGTTCTCAATTTTACGGTATAATTCATAAATTATTAAAAACGTGTATTATAATAGGTTTCTTTTTTTAAATATAACAATTTTTTATGTAACCCGTGTAATATACGGGGTTTTAACCTAGTAAGCTAAAGAAAATATCTTTGAATACAAACTTAGTCAAAGTCTCCTAAAATATACGCACCCCTCTTCTCCATCCTGAGTTGGCCACCTCCTAAACCATAATCTCTCTTTTCTCTCTCTTCAAGCTTTCTCTCTCTACACAAAATTAAAACCTTTATTTATTATTTTTCATATGTTTTCAATACATGCTTAACGTGATTGAACCGATACGCTCCCTTTAATCAATTCTTTCTCTCTCGAAAGTCAACATGCACAAATCTCACTTGATCATTAATTTCTTTATATGAACAACAATTCATCCATCAATCTTTAGCAAAGTTCTAAACTTTTTCATCAAGTGTTGCAAGAAACATGAAGAACAACGAAGAACAATCCCGATCTTTGTTTAGTATTTCTCTCTCTGATCGACCAAAATGGCAGCAATTTCTCATCTGTTCTTCAGGGTTTTTCTTTGGGTATCTTGTTAATGGTGTTTGTGAGGTAATTGTTTTCTAAACCCTCTGTTATTTTTTTTTTTTCTTGAAATGTTTAGGGTTTTTGTTATTTATGTAATGTAAAGTTTGTATTTTTATTAACAAGATTTTTGTTGCGGTGTCATAATTTTATAAACCCATATTTGATTTTCTGTTAATGGTGTTTGTGACGTAATTGTTTTAAAACCCTCTGTTTTTTTTTTCTTGAATTTTTTAGGGTTTTTTTTAATTCATGTAAAGTTTTGAGTTTTTTGAACAAGATTTTTGTTGTAATGTCATAATTTCATGAACCCATATTTTTATTTCTTATAATTATTAAAGGGTTTCTTGTTCTTCATATGATGGTTATTTTTCAAGAATTGGAAGAAACCCAGTTTTGATCTGCAGAGCTTGTTCAAGAATCTTGTTTTTTTTTCACAAACCCATAATTGATTTGATGGTTTTTTTTTTTTTTTTACAATTTGGATTTTTCTTGGAGAAATTACGATATTTTTTAGTAAATAAATTGTGTAAATAATTAAAGAAGAATTAAAGTTTTCTACTTTTCTTGATTGCTTGCATGCAAAACTTTGTGCAAACTGCCTCCACAGTATTTTTGGATATTTTTTAGGCTTTTTATGGACTCTTTCTTCATCTTAAGCTTCTACTTTTTCCTAAATATGTTACTTTTTTTTATCCGGAATTTTTATTAAAAGATTTTAAGTACTTGATAATTCTTATCTCAATTTGGTATCAATTTTAAGTACCTTGAAACTTTGGTGAATCCTAGATGGGTCCTACTCAAGTTATAAAGATATTATCTCAATTTGGTATCAAGGCATAATCCGTGCAAGAGGTAGTTTGTCTAGAGTTTTGGATGATATCATCATCTTACTTTGAGTTTGAATTGTTAATTTAATAAATTTTCCTACAAATATTAAAAAAAATATTATTTATTTTGGTCCACCAAGTTCATTGGTTGAGTTCATTGGTACTTGCATAGTTACATTCAAGCCCCACATTGCTTGTCAAGTGACCAACATTTTCGTGGGTCACATTAGAGATAGAATGGGACTCATAGCACCGGAGTTTGGTCTTATCTGGTGGAAAATTCAACTTTTAATGATCAAAGTACAAGTCTTTATTGCATTTTATGTCATAAAGGAAAAGAATGGCAATTGATATATAATAAAGGCCCTTTTTATAAAATATGTAAAATTACATAAAAATGTTTTGTATACAACTTAAAGCTGCTCTACTTTAGTTGTGTAGACATTAAGTTTAGTAAGGTGCAGTCTTTCTTGAGTTTTCAAAGTCTTAAACTTGGTACTATCTAACTATGTATTGTGCATATTTTTTTTTAGTTTTATTATTCTTAAACTAGTGTCTATTTAATAATCTTTCATATAGTTTAATGTTGTTATTAGTTATTCCCATATGAGATTAATTGTCTGAGGTTGTAAAATATATCATTTGACCTTCAAAAGTCAAACATGGACTTCTGTATTGTGCATGATTTTTTTAGTTTTATGATTCTTAAACTAGTGTCTATTTGATAATATTTCATATAGTTTAATATTGTTATTTACTTATTTGCATATGAGACTTAGGTGCTGTTTGTTTTTTTCCTGAAAAGCTCTGCGCAGGCTCTTCTGTCTGCGCCGCGCAGACCACGCGCAGACTGATTGTTTTTCCGAAGAAGACATTTTATTAAAAAACGTCTGCGCGAGCTCTTCTTGGTGTAGACTTGGTCCAACCACTTCTAAGGTCTGCAGAGTATTAAACACCACCACTCACCACCACCGCCCATCACCACCACCACCACAGTTCACCACCACCGTCCAACACCACCACCGTCCATCACCACCACCGTCCAACACCACCACCGTCCATCACCACCACCGTCCACCACCCACTAACGTCCATCACCACCACCACCGTTCACCGTCCACCACCCACTAACGTCCATCACCACCACCACCCACCACCATCGTCTACCACCATCACCGTCCAGCAGCACCACCACCCACCACCACCGTCTGTACACCACCACCAGTTTATTTTAGAAGTCAGCGTACGTTAAAAAAACAAACAGCCTTCTTCTTGCAGACTGTAGAGATTTGGTCCACCTCTTCTTCTAAAGATGTCTGCAGATGTGGTCCGCAGACTGCAGACATTTTACCTCTTAAAAAACAAACAGCACCTTGTTGTCGTTTCTATTTGATATGGTAAAATATACTATTTGACCTTCAAAAGTCAAACATGGCCTTTTATCTTGTGAGTAGCAGTATTGGTTACTTTCTGTGTTGATTAGAAATTATAATGCTAATTAATTACATTCATGCTGCTTTTTTTTCAGGAATATGTATATAATAGGCTCAAATTCAGGTCAGTTATTTAGATTAAATAATCAAATCTTGAATTCTAGCTTTCTTTAAAGTATCAATAACGTTAAATATTTGCTTAAAATGTTGGCTTTTTTTGGTACTTTTATTTTGTATAGTTACGGCTGGTATTTTACATTCATTCAAGGATGGGTCTACCTCGCGTTGATTTATTTGCAAGGGTTCACCACAAAACAAATGGTGAACCCATGGAAGACGTACGTTAAGCTCTCAGCGGTTCTTATGGGTTCTCACGGTCTCACCAAAGGGTCTTTAGCTTTCCTAAATTACCCTGCTCAACTCATGTTTAAATCCACCAAGGTTCTTCCGGTGATGATCATGGGAGCGTTTATTCCGGGGTTAAGACGAAAATACCCTCCTCATGAGTACGTTTCTGCGTTACTATTAGTTGTTGGTTTGATACTATTCACTCTTGCGGATGCAAATACTTCCCCAAATTTTAGCATTCTTGGTGTTGTGATGGTTTCTGGCGCTTTGATCATGGATTCGTTTCTTGGGAATTTTCAAGAAGCTATATTTACCATGAATCCCGATACAACACAGGTGATTTGAATGTGGCTTGATAACTGATATGTTACTTGTGAATGAAGAAAAGACCGTTTTTTATTAATTTTATGGAAATATTGGGTTTCTTGTGCAGATGGAGATGCTATTTTGCTCGACTGTTGTGGGCTTGCCTTTTCTGATTCCTCCAATGCTTTTGACCGGAGAATTATTCAAAGCGTGGAGTTCTTGCTCTCAGGTGAAGTTTCTTTTGTTTAATTAGTCCATCCTAGTTAGGGGTGCAAACGAGTTGAGCGGCTCGAGAGCTGCTGGAGATCGGCTTGAGAAAAAAGCTCAAAACGAGCCGAGCCTTATCGAGCTCGAGCCCAAATTAAAGCTCGTATATTTATCGAGCTCGAGCCTGGCATGTGAAACGCGCCAGGCTCGTTGAGCCTTAGTGTAATATTAGTTTTTATTAATATTTAATAACATTTACCCCTTATTTAAAGTTGTCTTGTAAACGAGCCAAGCTTATTTATAATTGTTTACGGTCTGAGCCCGAGCATCACTTATCGAGCTTGTGAGCCTAAACAAGCCTATTATTTATATTATTTTTTTAATATATTAATTAATAGATACGAGCCGAGCTCGAGCAAAAACAAAACTCAAATTGAGCTCGGCTCGTTTGCACCCCTAGTTACTTATAAGGGGAGTGGGGGTGGTCACTACTCACTAGTGATAGAATTCTATCACTCACAAGCATCCAATCATCTCCTGCCATGTCATCAGCCACTATTCTATCACTCACAAGCATTTTGTAGTGGCGGTGGTCACTAGTGATAGAAAATAGCTATTTAAAAATAGCTAACAAAAGTTGAGGGGCTAATTTGCACTTTTCATCAAAGTTCTATTAATTCAATTGCATAAACGACAAAACAATCTTTGTTAACAAAAGTTTTCAACGCGTGATATAAAGAACGCGTTACAAATTCAACGCGTTAATTTAACGGGCGGCTGCGGTGTGCGATCGAGTTCCACGCGTGATGGGGTGGCCATCACGGACCACCCCCACTCCCCTAAGAACATGAGTACAAGTCTTATCAGACGTGTCTGTTATACAAATCTTTAAAATTTTAGAAATCTCTCATGTTAGTTTGACCCTGAAAGTCAATAATGGACTTTTTTTGGTCAAATAGACTTGCAAGTTACATATTTCATATTTTTGATAAATTTTGTTTTGTTGGGTACAGCATCCTTATGTGTATGGTGTCCTAGTGTTTGAAGCAATGGCAACGTTTATCGGTCAAGTCTCGGTTCTTTCCCTAATTGCCATATTCGGAGCCGCTACCACTGCAATGGTACATTTTCTTTTAACCCCAAATCCACACTTTGAATCGGTACTTATGAGCTTGTACTTATGACAGATAACGACAGCCAGAAAGGCGGTCACTTTGTTGTTATCATACTTGATCTTCACAAAGCCATTGACAGAGCAACATGGGACGGGTTTGATCTTGATCTCTATGGGAATCATTTTGAAGATGATACCCGAGAACAAACCGGCTCCAAGAATGGTTCCGAAGATGAAAGAGTTGCCGCTGGCTAGAGACGAAAACCGACGAAATGAAGAGGAAGAAAGGAGACCTTTGGTTTGATCATATAATGTTTATTTATTTACTTGTTTTTTTTTTTTTTTTTTGTGTTTGGGTAAAGAAAGATGTCTGGAAAATTTATTCAGTTTGCTGCCTTCTTTTGAGGTGGTTTGTGGATATGGACAATAATTGAAGGATAAATTAATTTACAAGCCCACATCAATAATCAGTAATAATTTATATATATGTTCTTGGTTTCTGTTTTGTTTTAGAGTTAACTTCCATTTTGCTCCCTGTGATTTGGTTATTTTAACGGTTTTGCCCCAATATTTTAAAATTTGTCATTTTTCTCCCTAATTTTTCTAACTTATCGTCATTTTGCTTCTCACCTCTAACTCCATCCAAAAAATCCATTAACTAGAAGCGTATTTTGGTAATTTTATAGATAAAAACAAAGGCATGTAAGTCTTTTCTAGGGTTGTTCAAATCGCTCGTCGCTCGTTCGGAAATTGCTCGTTCGATTTGACGCTCGGTTGTAAATGAGCCGCTCTGCTCAGTTCGGTTTGTAAACGAGCCAAGCATGAGCAAAGGTCCGCTCGGCTCGGCTCGGTTCGGATCGAATTTATTTTTAATTAGTAAATATATACAAATACATATACACATACATATATAAACATGTATATACACATATATATACACAAATATGAGTTATACATATATATACACACATTACACATACATATATACTTAAATATAAATTAAATTTATAGTTTTATATATACCACTCTATTAGATTTTGGTCAACTGTCTACAAATTTACAGCTATATCTATACGTACTAGCCCAATCACGCCAATAAAAAAATTAATATCAAGTCTAAAAGTTAAACCCTAAACCGATAAACCACAGTCTGCTCATCGCCTCAATGTTTCATGTCGTTATCCTAAGTCGATCGTCTCCTGGTCTCAACGTCATTGTTCGTGCAATATGATCATCGCCTCGTCGGCCACAACATTGTTATTCATAAGAAAAATATTATGCCATGAAATGTGCCTGTTTTTAAAGACATAAAAACATGAGACCCAACATTGTCACTATCTCTCTCAGCAAATTTAAATCGGGCGACACGGTTGTCCAAATCGCTCGAACTTCGCTCGACGCTCGCTCGGAATATTTACTGCTCGGAAAATGCTCGCTTGATTTGAGGCTCGGTCTAAAATGAGCCGCTCCGCTCTGTTCGGTTTGTAAACGAGCCAAGCACGAGCAAAGGTCCGCTCGGTTCGGCTCGGCTCGTGAACAGCCCTAGTCTTTTCACCTAAATAAACCTATAACTTGTTTATTTACATGTGTATAAATAATTCTTTTTTGATCATCCATCTTTCCAACCACTCTTTCTACCGGTCACCACCATCTACAACCATCCATCACCACCTGCAACTACCACCTGCCGACCATGACTACCGCGACTTTTAACTAAAAGTTTTAATTGAGTTATAGCGAGGGAGTAAACTACCGAAATGCCCCTGCTTTTAATTGAGCGTTTTAACTGAGTTAGAGCCAGGGTGCAAACTGGCTACAAACTCGAAAGATCAGGGAGGAAAATGTCTGTTTTTAAACTATTGGAGCAAAACCGTTAAAATGACCAAACCACATGGAGCAAAACCATTGGCGAAGTATAGAAGGGGCGGGGAGGGGCGTCCGACCCCCCGAACTTTTCGCTCAGTAGTGTTATATATGTAGTTTTCATATATAAATTTTTGGGTATATACGTTTTCGACCCCCCAGTTCTATAGAATATTTTTGGTATATACGTTTTCGACCCCCGGTCATTCGGGTCAAGCTTCGCCAATGAACAAAACGAAACTTAACTCTTTGTTTTATGATACCAACCAAGATTTAGGCAGAACATGAGTCACTAATAAATTATTATTTATTATTATTATTTTGAAAGGCTATTTTGTTTACATCAATCCTCTACAATGACATATTTAACCTCTCAAATTCAATAAAGTTTTTTTTATTATTATTTACCCTTATATTATAATTGCTATATTTAGACCCCAAAATTTTACTTTTCTATATTCTACTGTATTTACTATTTAGACCATGAACTTTTAGTTTTTACCTTTTACTTGTTTTTTTAGTTTTTACCTTTTACTTGTTTTCTTTCGTTTCTTTTTAGTTTTTCTTGCAACTAAATATTTTTTCTAAATTTTTTGTATGTATCGTCGTTAGTACGTTATTTTAATTATTCCGAACTCGCCACATATGTTCGTTTTTATTGTTATAACGAGTGTCGATACCGTAACGAACTTAACAAATAACTTTTCTATGATTTTTGAAAACTGTCGCGACATGATTTCTTTTTATCTTCACGTAAACTGACCCTCGCGATTTGCTTATTTTTATCTACATTTCAAACCCGCTGCGAAACGCGGGTGGTAACCCACTAGCTTATTTATTAAAAATGGTAAAACAAGCTACAGGCAGAAAATGAGTTAGTTTAAGGTTTCTATATTTAACAAAAAAAAAAAAAAAAAAAAAAAAAAAAAACAAGGGTTTAAATATACAAGCTTCAAAATCCAAGCCAGTATATCATAATTATATATAACTTCCCAACTGGGCTTTAAAATAACCAACATCCAGCCAATAGCAACATGTACTATACTTGCTGCATCTGAGTACAAGTTAATCCCAGAAGTTTAACACAAAACAATGTACTTAAGATACTAAATTACTAATGTCTAGTAAGAAATGGAGTTGAAAGTCGTTAAAACGGTATGTTTTAATTGCTTTCACTCAAAGCTAACTGTAACGCGTGTTCTGCTTCTTTGAGGAATTGTCGGGTGAGTTGCTTTTGACCTCGCCTGTACACTATGCTTGCATATTTGTTTCGACTCATTTCTTCATTCTTAGATGCTTCATTGGTGCCATTGCTTCAATCAGATAATTTTATAAAAAGAGAAGAAAATATTAGTGTTAGATAGATAGGGAGAAAAAAGCCTTTTTGAACAACCTAACATCATGTTTGACTTTATCATCATGAAAATATTTAGCTAAATATTTAACCTAACATTTATGCAAATATCATAAAATCAAAAGTGTTTTTCTAGGCAGGTCAGCAATATTCTCAATATGTAGCTAAATATCATAAATGCCCTTTCATGTAACTCAAATTACATCTGCCTTAAACAATGTATTAAATTTAGTTAAATATTGATAGCTATTGCTGACCTGCCTAGAAAAACACTTTTGACTTTGTTTCTACTTCTAAATAATTAGAAATTTTGCAAAAAGCCAGACAAAATCATTGTTTTACAAACCGGATTTTAAACTGTACCGGATAGGGCTTAGAAATGGTTTAATCGGGAGTACAGGCTTGTACCGGGCGGTTATACCAGGTTGACTAGTTAACCCTATAATTCCATAATAATACAACTTCAACTTAAAAAATAATCTAAAAGTACATGATTCCATAACTATAATAAAAAAAAATAATCCAAAAAACACTCCACAAGTACTCGATTTGAACTTTGAATGCAACAATGGAATGGACAAGTAGCCTGGATGGGAAGCCTGGAACTGTTTGCGGCAAGCGATCAATGATCTCTAGGTTTTTTTTTTTACCAAAGTATATCGGGATTGTATTACAAACTTAAAAATCAAATTTGTAGATTAACAAAACCGGTACAACGGTTTGAACCGGTATTATCGGATTTACCACCGGCACATAACATTTACCGTTTGCTAGTTTAACCGGTCCTTATCGTACCGGGGTCGGGCTCGAGGTCGGTGGCCCATATTACCGGTATTATCGGCCATTATGAACCGGTATTTAAAACATTGTGACAAAATAATAATCTATATAAGCAAAGTAGTCGATGCTTACCCACCCAAAATAAGAATCCATTATATGATTATTCAAGGTTCAAACCTGGTCCTTTAAAATTCAATTTTAACCAACATTTTATTTAGTTTCTTGTATCTCAGAAACTATAAATAATACTTGTCAATTGTGAAATAAAACTTTAAAAGTCAAAATTTGACTTTCTTGCATACCTTTTGCCATCTTCTGGCGTTTTGTTTTTGTAGCAGACGGCGTTCTCAAGTAACTCGGTGTCAGAATCTTCCGTTCCTGACCCCTCTTCAAGATCCATCATCCTTCAAATTTCACGAAACCACAAGTCAATTTTGATTTTTCTAAGGGTAAGAAACTAAAACGTAGGCCAACCGTGTATTTAGAAGATCAACGAGCAATTGTAGGGCGCCCGCATCCCCACAAGCTTCCCATACAGCTGCACGTACTTCTATATCCGATGGTTGTCTGTCCCCTTCCGAATCAACAAGCTTTTATACGGAAAAATGTAGGTTACTCATATGCCACAAACATGATCAAAGTTACCGACACATCAACTGCTACACCATTATTTTCACAAGGTTACCTTAGATAAATTTTTTTTTGAGTAAAATGCCATATTCGTCCCTGAGGTTTGGCCAGCTTTGTGACTTTCGTCCAAAGGTTTGTTTTTCCACAGCTGGATCCAAAGGGTTTAAAATCTTGCCATTTTCATCCCGCTCGTTAACTCCATCCATTTTTCTCCGTGAAGTCAGGGGTATTTTCGTCTTTTTTCTCCGTTAAGGTATTTTAAAATACTTTTACATATAGTGAAAAAGACCGAATTGCCCTTTAAGTTAACAAAAAAGACGGAAATACCCTTGACTTAACGGAGAAAAATGGATGAAGTTAGCGAGCCGGATAAAAATGGCAAGATTTAAAACCTTTTGGATCCAGATGCGGAAAAACAAACCTTTGAACGAAATCGCAAAACTAGCCAAACCTCAGGGACGAAAATGGCATTTTACTCAAAATGTTGGTAAGTTTAATGTTTTCTTAACATTGAGAGCAACGATAATGCAAGAATTAGAGCAGGAATAGGAGCGCACCTCTTCAAGCAAAGATGAAACCCGAAATATCTCATCTTCACTCATGGCAATAGTCCTCAAGCACGTTAAGAATTCTTCGGGAAAAACGAGGCTGTTTAGGTAAGACGGTGTCTTGCGTTGACCGCTCCAACTATAGTTAACAACTTCAGTCTCTTTGACTTTATCTCTGGTTTCTTTTTCATTTGAAAAGAACCCATGATCAAGCGATTTTTTTGATAAAAGGCACCTCATTTCAGCTTTCTGTAGATTTGATCATAAGTTAAACCGTTACGATAGTTGTTTGTCTGTTAGTTAACTGCCCTTGAAAATTGTAATGAGCTAATGATCAAGAATTTTTAATGATTGAAATTCGCAATGGTGTAATGGTACCGACTTGTGCTTCTAGAAGTTGTAGTTTGGTTTGTGAAAACGGTGCGTCTTTGATAGCTTCGGCTGGATAGTGTACCTGTAAAGAAATAAACATGGTAAGATGACCATATTACCCCCAAGAAACTAACCATAAAAAGGTCGATAAATGAATTTAGACATTCAGCTCAGTGATGGTGTACAAGAAAGGATTACCATAATATAATCATTTGGGTTATTATCAGTGACAAATCCATATAGGTATAGAAGTTCCTGCAATTATAATATATCACAATTAGTACGGTAAAAAGAAAAAAAAATTGTACAAATCATGATGATGAGGATAATTGTACCTCATTTCCTTTGTTACCGTAGCTGATTGATATCTCTTCCCCAATTTTAAGACAAGCTTCTTCAACTAATTTATTACAAAGGGTAAAACAGTAAAATCGATAATTCAAAATAATAGAACCAAATACTTCCCTCAACACATAAAAATAGCCAAAGATTATACGTAAACTATGTTGTTACGTCAAGAAGTATAAAATACCAAATTAGGGATAATTAATTACCAGAAAGAAGATACATGGACAAAGGAACACCGGTTGCTGATCCCGTTCCATCAACTTCCCATGTTGCTGCAGCCTTCAAATCTGCAAGACAAAATATTTGACTTATACTGTTGAGTGTTGACTTTGACCCAATTACTCACTTCTTAGATCTACAACCTTTATCCCTACCCAGTATGCGCGTGCATAACCTAACTAAGTCGTTTTTTAATATTACAAAGTACAAAAAAAAAAAGACATAGAACTAATCTATGACCAATACAAATACATACATAACCAAATCCTGTTTATATCAATTCTCAAGGCTCAAACATACATTAACCAATTCCCATATCCAATATCCCAAATAACAACTCGCATATTTACTTTAACAAATCAAACAACAAATAACTTTGATTACCATGGTTGCAAAAATCAATGCCAGGAACAAGACCCTCGACCCAAACAGTCTCTTCTTGTATGGAAGACGTATTGACCTCCAATTCTGAAATGAATAAAAAAATATTTCATTGACTAGAATCATCAAAATCATAATAAAAACTCACTTTTGTCATTATCACCATTAGCTAACTCTGTACTGGATGCATAATTATGTTCTTCTTCTTGAATTTGGGGAAATACAAAAGAGCGAGGAAGAGGGATACTCAAAGCACGAGTCCAAAATATCGAATTCGCCCTATAAAAATAACCCGGAATCGCAATTTCAAGAGTAAAAATGCTAATGCAAAAAAAGAAGAAAATAATCGGGGAATCATAGAAATTAGGATATAGCTTTTAGAGAAAGGTTAATACCAAAGAAAGTCATTGAAGCATACTTCGCTACAAAACAGAAAAGACATGAAGTTGTCATTATTAAACTTATAACATCACCGTTAATAGTTCACGAGATTAGTAAACAACAACAAAAATTAAAGTTATCGAGGACAAAAATATGATGTACACCTTTCTAAGTCACCATCAAGAATCAAAAGCTTCTTCACAAGCTCTTTCACTTTATCATCGTACAAGGACTGCAAACTTTTTTTCTGTAGCATACACACGTTAAGTCGTTAACAACTCCTAAGGAAAAAAACAAACTTTATTCCTCATTTTTAGTAGAAATAAAATAACACCTGCATTTCGGTTGCCTTAAACAAAGTAGTCCCTCTTAGCTCCGACAGCTCGTCTTCAGAGAACCAAAGTGGATTTCCGAAAGTTGTTGGAATTATATCAAGGTACCTAATTTATTCAAAATCATTGCAATACATAAAAAGAAGTATATCTGTATATATATGATGTACATATGTAGCATAAATCAAAGTTTTGTTACATACGGTTTCCACGAAGAATTTTTTCGTATAGACTCGAACGTCAGAAACAAGATTATCAAAAATCTGTCATCCACTTCTCCTTCCTCAAACATTGCTGAGCAAACAGGTCCCAAAATAGGATCTTGCAATACCCTCATTGGAGTTATAGCCAAATTAAGAGGAACCACCAATAAAACCCCTACAAATACATCAAAATCAATAACCATTAATCCCTAAATAGATTTTTTAATAAATAATAACCCACATTTAACATCAAAAATTCATATTTTGTCCCATCAACTCCCAAAGATCTAAACTTTTTAACCCTAATTATCAAAATTAACAAGATCACTCTTGTAACTATGACATGTCACCATCTTATATAAAACAAAAAAAATGAACTTTGTTTAATTTCAAATGTTCTTAGATCACATAAAATTGGCAACAACATAAATAAGAAAATAATGAATAAAGCTAGAAATTACCATCAGTGGCAGCATTAGATGAATATACACCAAACCCTTTGTTTGAATTGTTGTATTTGATGTCACAACCGCGTAATTCCACTCCATTTAACTGGGGTTTTCACAGGAATTCGAATCAGAGGTTAATAATACGCAAGAATGGAGAGAAGAGTTGGGGAAAAAAGGGTGTTTATGCGTAACCTTCAACCATTCAAGAAGAAGTTGAAGCTTTGATTCTTCAGTGTCTCCCATGGCTGCAAATGTTTCTTTTCTTTTTTTTTTTTAGTTTGGGGTTTTGGTTTTTTAAAATTTTTTCACTTGTAGATGGGGTCCTTGTACTTTATATGAATGACGTATCAGTCCTTGTTTATGACAGAAAATTAAAACCTGTTAGACCACATGGTATGGTTTAGACTAAGGGGTATGGTGAGGCCCATCCCCACGAGGATGGGCCGCCACGTAGGCGCCACGTAGGAGTGGCTCGGAGGGGATGGACCTAGGGGAGTGGGGGATGAACCCCTTTATGTATATATATGTATGTATGTATAGGTATATGTGAGAGAAGGGAGAGAGAAAGAGGGCCGGCGAGATCGGCTGGTGGGAGCCGGAGAGGATGGGAGGGGCGGTGTGGGGGACCGGCGCCGGGCCTAAGCCGGCCCCCATACCTTCTAGTCTTAGAGAGGCTTGAAAAATGAGTGTTATTCAATAGGTGGACACCACATTAGCATGCGTCAGAATAGTGTTATTCGAGTGTTTTCAAATCCTTTTGCTTTCTTCATAAAGGCTAAAAGCATTTATTTTTTGAGTGTTTCTTTCTTGTTGGATGTTGTTGAACACGTGAATTTCTTCTTGGATGTTGGCCAAAGCGGGGTGTTTTTCATCACTCGTAGTTGATGATTTTTGATCCCGCTTTTTTTACTTATCACTTCCCGGTGGCCGTGCGGATTCAAAATCACCATCGCTTAAGTTGATCTCAAAGTCGGTACGAGCATCCTGCTAAAGGTACTCGTGCCCATTTCGGCCAGTTTTTCGCAATGCGCCAACAATGAATAAATTTAAAGGTGGCCCTTTTTTTCCGAATACAAGGACATCGCACGTGTCAACAAGTCGGTGTCCGTTTCGTCACTTTTGGGTTGTTCTTTAAATTGTTGTAGTTGTCGTTGAAGCGGTCATGGCAATGTTTATTTCACGCCACTTAGACGATAGACTATCATTTTTCCGATAGAAATCTCGTCCCAAAGTTTTGTGATAAAGGTTGTTATTTCGGTTTCAAAAATCGTCACTATGTTGGTTGATACCTATAAAAAATAAACCTATTAAAAATATATTATAGTTACAAAATGTATTTTTTTAGAGTTAACTGTCATTTTCGTCCCTGTGGTTTGGTGAAAATGTCACTTCAGTCCAAAAAAAAATTGCGTCAGTTTCGTCCTCAACATTTTTGAAACGTGACATTTCAGTCCAAAAAGATAACGCCTTGCGCCAGTTCCTTCCTCAACGTTTTTAACTGCACATTATCTTTTTGGACTGAAATGGCACGTTTCAAAAATGTTGAGGACGGAACTGGCGCAAATTTTTTTTGGACTGAAGTCACATTTTCCACCAAACCACAGAGACGAAAATGACAGTTAACTCATTTTTTTACAATAAATATAATAAAAATATACCTATAACCAAATTCTCCGAAATCGAAAGCTAAGCTTTCGTCAACACCAACTCTTCTTCGCTTGTCCATGAATGTACGCGACGATCCTTTTTTTGTTTTTTTTTCCTTTTCGGCCTCGGTTTTCTTTTTATGGTTTCGTTTTTTTCACGTAGAAGATTCTGGTGGTGTAGGTTGAGTTTCCGGTACGAATTCGGGTGTAGGTGGAGTTTGGGATAGAGGAATGAGCGGTTGTTGTGGAAACATAAAAGGTAGGTTCGCTAGAAGTTAATTGTACGCTAATATGCTTAGATCGGTAAAACGTTGTTGGTTAGGTTGAGATCCTTGAGACGAAGTGGTGTTCGGTAGATCGCCGAAACCGTCGTTGTTGTACGGATCAAAGTTGTGGTTGTGTGGATGCATTACTTTTATAAAAATGAAGGTTGAGAAGGAGTTGTGTAGAAGAGAGTGAGGTGAAAATGGTGAAAATGTTGAGTTTTTATATAGATGGAGTGAATTATTTTTTTTAATAAAAGATATTTTTTTAAATAATGTCGTTAGGGTCCAACGGCTAGTAGCCAAGTCCAATAACAGCACGCCACGTCAACGCCCATTTATCATTAACGCTGGTGAGAAATCTCAAGCCCCGTCCACAATGTCGTTAACAACACGGGGGTCGGTGTGGTGTGTGCGGTGTCGCCCATTTATCATCGATCTCCTTGCGTCACGTCATTTATATCATCCATTATTCTCTCCTACCCTATTTTGTAGCGCCACTGAGATCGGGTTAAGCCTTTTCTTTTTTAATTACAAATATAAATAATTAAACACATAATTAATTGATACATTCTTAAAAATGAAAAAAAAAATACATTCCTAAAAATAAAAAAAAATACATTCCTAAGAATTAAAAAAAATTGCATTCCTGAAAATTAAAAAAAAAAATTACATTACTGAGTCGTCGGAACATAGTTGTGGAGCCGAAACATGTGATGTTCTCGCAGGATCTAAAGAAACAGTGAGAGTGAAAAGTAAAGGGAAGGATACTGATACTGTTTTGGCAATTAAACTAATGGATGGTAATGATTATTTTCAACAAACCACATGGATGAAAAACGTAACTAACTCTTAATTTACTTTAACTATAATAATAGGGGTATAATTAGGGCTGTAAACGAACCAAACGTTCAGCGAACAGTTCGGGAACCGTTCGGTGGAAAGTTCTTTTATGTTCGTTCGATAAGCTTAACGAACGAACACGAACAAAAAAAAAATTGTTCCATAAGCTTAACGAACGAACACGAACAAAGGTCTCGTTCGTTCGAATGCGTTCGTGAACGTTCGGTAATATGCTCGTTTATGTTCGTTCGTGTTTGTTCGTTTATGTCCGTTCGTGTTTGGTTTTTTATGTTTATTTTTCTAAAATTTTTTAATGTTTTATTAATTTTTTTACTTTCCCCTATTGGTATTATTTCCCTCTCTTTTTGTTTACCTTTCCCATCTTTTTTTACTTTCTCGACTAATTCCTACACTTCAGTACACTAATTATATTTAAAAAAATTAGTAAAAACTACTAACCCATGTGGAAGCTAGATATTCAAGAGTTAAGACATTTATTTTGAAGTTTGTATGAAGAAGCTGGACATTGAAGACTTTTTTGGGATATGTATTTTGGATGATTATTTCTTAAGATAAACTTGATTTGTCATATGTTGCTACTTTTGTGTCTTGAATTCTTGATAATCGTTTAATGGTTATATCTTACTACTTTCGTTGTGTACAATGTTTAAGATTAACGGTACATTTTTTTAATTTTCAAAAGAGTTAATTGCCCGGATGGTCCCTGTGGTTTCACGTTTAGTCCCCACCTTTTGGAAATAGCATGTATGCTCCCTATGGTATGCCACTTTGTTACTCGGATAGTCCCTTGACATTTACTCAGGGGACTATCCGAGTAAGAAAATGACAAACCATAGGGAGCATACCTGCTATTTCCAAACTAACTGATATCTACTCAGGGACTATCCGGGTAACAAAATAACAAACCATAGGGAGCACACCTACTATTTTCAAAAGGTGGGGACTAAACATGAAAAAAACATGAAACCACAGGGACCATCCGGGCAATTAACTCTTTTCAAAATTAATGTTCATTTGTGTTTGTTTGCGTTCATGGTTAGTGTTCATGAATTGTTCGCGAACAACCAAAATTCCTTAACGAACGAACACGAACACAAACTTATGTTCGTCATGTGTTCGCGAACTATAACAACCCTCAAGAAAACCGACACCCTCATAAATTTTCTGACACCCTAATATATTTTAAATTATCCCAATATGTCTTAAATTACACCCTGTATGTGAAAACTGAGCCCAAATTACGATCTAACATTAAAAATAAAATAAAAACAAAGAAATTCACCTTGTCGCGGGCCGCGTAGCCCATGGCTACACCTTACGAGGGCCGCTACAACTTAAAGACCAGGCGAGCTCCGGTGCTGACACGTGTCCGATGCGTGTTGAACCTACTATATGACCCGGATCAGCTACGCCGTTGACCCCCTTTGACGCGGGCCGCGAGAAACTCAAGATGAGGCCCTATATAATGGGAGCTCGGGATATCAGTTTCAGTCGCTCAGTTTCTTTTCTTTCTTACGAATTTCCACATAATAGAAGCTACACTCGGGTATAATACCCCCTAAATAACGAAGTTCTGCTCCGTTGTAAGTATCATAACCCCTGGATACGTATTCGATACCCTGCCCGATTGATCTAGGGTTCCGTAACGGCTGTCGAGGTTCTGCCCGACGTAGTCGTTGGAATGTCGTCTCGGGGAGGGTATTACTAATGTTAAAATGGGTTATTATACTAACACGTGTGCGTTTGTGTAAATTATAAATTGTCACCAGGAAACCCTAAAGGATAATCTAAGACAGCAATGTGAGTAATTTCCTTTTTGTTAACTGTTTTTACAAAATCTCACACGATTAATTATATATTAAAGAGTTATTGAGTATTCGTAAGAATACAATTATCGTCGGTATGTTGGGGTTTTGTATACAAAATTTGTTACTGGAGGGGTAACATTTCCACAAGTCGGGTCTGACAGTACCACGGGTGGTAATTGGTATGACTTGAAAACAAATGTAATTGCGAGACCGCCATCAATACTGTGCAATGGATTTTATTTAAACTTAATTAAACTGGGATTCACTCACCAGTATCTCCCACTGACAAAATGTTTTTAAACGCGTTTCAGGTAACAAAATGTGAACGCCAAATAGAAGCCAGCTGGACAGCACTGAAGGCTTGGAAAAGTGGCAATAAAGTTACCTAAAAAGAAATAGAAGTTTTTATTAAATAAAAATAGGATTTATTCCTATGAAAATGTGTGTATTTAAAACTTGGGTTTTATCCCATGTGTTTAATATTATGAAAGTGTGGTATTTTACTCTGATTAAATATTTCCCAACTACGGACTACGGTCCTGATGAAAATTCCGCTGCCAAATTAGACAATACGCGATACCACCGAAACTGGTCGCGGCCGCCCGTTCCTGATGCTTAATAGGAGGACGGGGGTTGCGACACGAACAGTTCACGAACATCCAAATTTCCTTAACGAACGAACACGAACATAGCCTTGTTCGTGTTCGTTCGGTTCGTTTACAGCCCTAGGTATTATGGTCATTTCAAATAAACTAACAAAATAACTGGATGACGTTAGCGAGGGTAGAGGTGCAAACGAGCTGAGCTAAAAGCTCGAATGAGCCGAGCTTAAACGAGCTCGAGCTCGAGCCCGAGCCTAAAAACAAGCTCGTTTAGTAAACGAGCCCGAGCCCAAACTTCGCTTATCGAGCTCGAGCCGGCTCGCGAGCTTAATCGAGCTTTCTGTTTATATATTTTTTATTAATATATTACACATATATTTATATAATAATAATTACCATTTATATACATATAAAAATAACTAAATTATATGTATAATAATAATTATAATTAATAAATACTAAACGAGTCAAGCCCGAGGCAAGCTCGAGCTTGAAAAATTACCTTCGAGCCGAGCTCGAGCTTTCATATGTTAAACGAGCTCGAGCTCGAGCCCGAGCTCGAGCCTGAGCTCGAGCCTGGTCGAGCTTGGGCTTGGCTCGTCTCGTTTGCACCTCTAAGCGAGGGTGGGCTTTAATTGTCACAAAAGAGAAAGTACATGGATTGTTTAATATTTTTTAAACTAATGCACTGTAATGGTTATTTTCAAACCAAGATGGACGAAAAACGTAACTAACCCTATTTGGTTTAGTTTTTTTTGAAGGTTTATATTTGATTTAGTTAACAAAAAAAATTCTATTTGATTTGATTTTTGGATTTTCTGTATATTGTTAAAATAGTTTAATAAAATAAAAAATGTAATAATAATGAAGGGTGGAAGTTGGCTACAAAGTCCATTTTTCCTACAAAGTGTACAAAGTCATAAAACAACACAATTTCAGCCATAAAACACATTCAAAACCCACAAATAACATAGTGAAGATCATAAAACGTCATATTTGTAGGTTTTGTGTTGTGTTTTAGATGACAAGGCTTTGATTATCGAATGACTAATATTAGTGTGTTTTATGTTGATTATCATGTTGTGTTTTATATTCATAGTTCTACAATGATGTGTTTGAAGTTATTATAGACTATTAGGGTTTGAATATTGTGTTTTAGTGATCTTCACTATGTTATTTGTGGGTTTGAGTGTGTTTTATGGTTGAAATTGTGATGTTTTATGACTTTGTACACTTTGTAGGAAAAATGGACTTTGTAGCCGAACCCCACCCTAATAATGAATCATCGTGTAATAATTACGTAACTAATGAGGATGGATTAAGATAACGTGGAGGACACGTGGCGAAAAAAGGCTATCACATTCTTTCACATGTTATACCACTACACATGGTCTAATAGTTTTCATGTGCATAAAAGTAAGACATATCTACATTCCACCCTTCTTCAGACCTCATCAATAATTTCATCACGAGTGAGATTTTATTAGGTGTGTTATTGTATATGTGCCTTTTGTTATCTACACATACATATTTTTTTTAATTTAGTTTCATTCATATGTGGATGTTTTGATATTTGGTCATCTACTCATAGATACATATAGTACATACTAGGTGATGCCCTGTCTGCGTTGCGGAGCGATAGCCAAATAATTCTCAAACAATTAAAAAAACAGTACTATAGTTTTACTATAAATAAAAAGTAAAAAGAGTGTTAGGCAGCTCTTTGACACGATTTTTAGCTGGGGGCAAAGTTATATTGGGGGAAAAATCAATTTTTTTCCGAGGATAAAATCCTAATTTTTAGATAGGGGAAACCATATTTTTATTTTGCACTGGGGGCAAAAACATAATTTTGAATTGAGGGTGATATCGTAATTTTGAACCGAGTGGAAATTCGTAAATTTTAGCTGGGGGCAAAAGCATAAATTTATTTTGAACTGGGGGCAAATACGTAAATTTAAACTATGGGCAAAACCGTAATTTTATAGTAGGTAAAAAATAATAAACTGGTGTAAATTCGTAATTTTGAGCCGGGGGGAAAAACAAAATTTTATTTTGAACTGGGACGAAAACGTAATTTTGGCTGAGTGTAAAAGCTTAATTTTTTATCGAGGGCGACGTATTCTTTAGCTCGGGGCAAAAGGGTAAACGTATTTTGAAGTTGAGGCAAAACCGTATTTTTAACTGGGGGAAAAAACGTAATTTTAAAATGGATATAAAATAATAAACTGGTTGGTCCAACAGGTATTGCCATCCGCCCATTTGAACCAATGGCAGGGTGATACTTCCCGCCCACGTTGCAGGGCGATGGCCGAATAATTCTCAATCAATTAAAAAAACACTACTATAATTTTCCTAGGAAAAAAACTAAAACGATGATAAGACCGTAATTTTGGGCTCAGGGCAAAACTATAATTTTTCAGGACTAATGAGCGAGTGTTAGGCAGCTCCTTTAGACG
Source organism: Helianthus tuberosus (assembly GCA_030545235.1). Taxonomy (NCBI): domain Eukaryota; kingdom Viridiplantae; phylum Streptophyta; class Magnoliopsida; order Asterales; family Asteraceae; genus Helianthus; species Helianthus tuberosus. The sequence continues at coordinate 24,084,462 of CM060428.1, forward strand.
AAAAAAAAATTAAATCGAGTCAACCAATTAAAACAAAAAACTTTTATAGTTTTGCTAGAAAAATTAAAACGATGGGGAAAACGTAACTTTGAACTGAGGGGGAAATAATATTTTTTTTTCATGGATAAAATCATAAATTAAATGGACCAATGGGGTTGAAGGCAAAATCGTAACTTGGTTGTGTGACAAAAAAAAACTAAGGGCAAAACTGTAAAGTTAAACGGGGCAAAATCGTAATTTTGAACCGAGGACAAAATTGAAATTTTTAGCTGGTAGCAAAAGCGTAAATTTATTTTTAATGAGGGTAAAAACATAATTTTGAATAGATGGCAAAATCGTTATTATAAGAAAAAAAACCTAATGGCAAAACTGTAAATTTAAACGGTGCAAAATCGTAATGTAGAACTGAGGGCAAAATTGTAAATTTTTAGTTGGGAGCAAAAGTATAGATTTATTTTAAGTGAGGGTAAAAGCATAAATTTGAACTGATGGTAAAATCGTAAATTTAAAACGGGATAAAAACATAAATTTGTTGGGCCAATAGGGGAGTGCCATGCATGACTATAAATTTGAGCGGGGCAAAATCGTAATTTGGCAAAAAAGAAAAAAAATTATGGGTGGCATGTGGCCGCCCAACTCAACCAATACAATGAAACTACTATTGTCGCCGACACTTAGTTTTGTTGTAGTTAGAAAATAGAGTTAATTACTGTTTTCGTCCCTGTGGTTTGTCAAAAATCACTATTTCAGTCCATTAGTTTAAAAATTGCGATTTCAGTCCCTGTGGTTTCACTTTCGTAACTATTTCAGTCCACTCACTTAACGCCGTTTATTTATTCTGTTAAGTTTTGATGAAATGACTAAATTGCCCTTGAAAAACTTCTTTCCCCCACCCCCTTTTTCCCGGTCATCTTTTCCGGCGACCCCATATTTTTCCGGTCATCTTCTCCGGCAACCCCGTATTTTTCCGGTCATCTCCTCCGGCAACCCCATATTTTTTCTGGTCATCTACTCCGGCGAAGAGGACCCTCTATAACCCTATTGATCTCTCTGTTTTCGGCAACCAGTCACCATCTCCGATCGGCCACGTTTTTCCGGCGACTGAGCCTTTTTCGTACACCAAATCCAAAACGTTCGTATTTAAGGTCGGCCGTCGTTAAATGTACCGGCAAATCTTCAGGTTGAGCATAGCGACACGAGTTGAAGAAATTGAAAGTGAATTGAGATGGGACCAGGTCGAATGAGGTCCGAAATCATGTATTTATACACAATCGAGGTGGTTAAACGATAGAGATTAATTTTTATTTTTCGGGTTATATGGGTTTTCGGATAAGCGTTAGCTGCAGCAAATTACCGGATAATTGTGGTGGTATTAGGTTAGTCTAGAGCGGAGATAAAGGTTAACGTAACGGAAACGAGTTAAAAACGATTTGATTAGATGTTTCGGGTTCGCCGGAAAAGCCAGAAGAGATGACCGTAGAGGTGGGTTTCACATTCTGTTTGATTTTGGAAGTTTCAATTATATACAACAATGGTCACTGTGGATTTAAGTCTTTAGAAAAAAATAGCTTAAAGATTTAATCTCTTTATATTTCTTTAAAATAAAACACTGTATCCACATCCATATGCAAACTGATAAAAGAATTAAATCGTATTGGATGTTAGAATTAAATTGTATTGGATTTACGTAAGATTAAATATTACTGTATTTGAGAAATACTACATTTCCAACAACAGAGAGATCAATAGAGTTATAAAGGGTCACTGGGGGAGATGACCGAAAAATATGGGGGTTGCCAGAGGAGATAACCGGAAAAATATGGGGTTGCCGGAGAAGATGACCGGAAAAAATGGGGTTGCCAGAGAAAATGACCAGAAAAATATGGGGTCGTCGGAGAAGATGACCGGAAAAAATGGGGTGGGGGAAAGAAGTTTTGCAGGGGCAATTTAGTCATTTCATCAAAACTTAACAGAATAAATAAACGGTGTTAAGTGAGTAGACTGAAATAGTTGCGAAAGTGAAACCACAGGGACTGAAATCGCAATTTTTAAACTAATGGACTGAAATATTGATTTTTGACAAACCACAAGGACGAAAACAGTAATTAACTCTAGAAAATATGTGTAGGTGTTGTGTACTTGTGTAATATGTGTAATTTTAGTTATACTTTGACTTCAAAATATGTTTAAAAAACAAAAGGCGGTTATAACTACATATGTGGATGTAATTATATATGCATGTATGTAGGTACCTACATGCATCTTATTGAAGATGTTAATCTTGTTTTTTTTTTTTAACAACAAATTATTTCCCCCTAATTATACACTAATATGGGTTTCACCAAAATAGTCCTTGACTGGGCCACAACCCAAGTGGCTAATCTTGATTTGAAGACACATAGACTTGTTATAGATAATTTTTGAAAAAATTATCTATTGAGTTTTTTATATTTTAACTAGGGATAATTGTTGGTTTGAATTAGATAAGTTTATTTAGTTAATTATTTTATAATTAAATAGAGTTTGAGTTGGGTTAGGATTAAAATTGAAATAGTATAAATAGATTGTTAGCTCTATTGTAATTTGCAGAGGCGACCCTGGGGGTGGGCAGAGGACCACCGGCTAGGGTCCGATATTTCGAAGGGCACGTTATTCTAAAAAAACCGATATATATATATGTAAACAAAAACTTTTAACTGGGTATACCTATACAAACACTAACATAGCCCACTTACAAGACTATTGTTATGGTTTAGATTAGTTTTTAGCCAATTGACATTAGGTTTAGAGCTTTAGTGAGCCCAATACCCAATTTATGTATGAAAAAGTAGTTTATATTATATATTTCGTTGAGGTCTAAGGCCATGTTTTTTCGAGCTCGAATAGGGTACACGAATTCTTAGGGTCGGCCATAGTAATTTGTTCAATCTCGTGTTTGTATGTTTGATCAAGGGCTGTTTTTCCAACAATTGGTATCAGAGCTTAATGATTTTGAGAGTTATTATTCGAGAAGAGGGAGCAGCCCCTCGCGGCTGGAACGACGTTTGAACCGACTGTTGTTGAAGATGAAAAAGAGAAAAACAAGGGTTGCAGTGTAATTAAAATTGTTTGTTGACCTGAGTCCTGTTATGTGTGCAATTAATTCAATTCGGTGGTAAAAGAATTTGATTAATTGAGGGAAAAGTTGGTGACTATCGGTGCAAAGTAGGGAATCCATACCAATTCATGCCTGTGATGTAAGGTGGGTTTCAAATAAAACCAAAAGTATAAAAAGTGGATGGTAAATAGGTTGCTAGGACTACAAACCGGGCATCTTAGACTAAAGGGAGTGGGGCGTCCACCCCTACCCAAGAAGCCCCAAACACCGCCCCCCATCGGCGTTCTCAAGGGCATCCCCCTCCTTGGCGTCTCCCACAGAACGCCATCCCCATTTCTTTTCCTTTCTCATCCACCAATCATAACAACCTCACTTTAATAACAACCAATCATAACTCTTTCTTGGGCATCTTGAGTTGCCATGAACACCACCCCTATTTTTTTACCCAACTACCTCTATGATGACGTGGCGACACATGGCGTAAGTCGCCCTCTCAAAAGATGCCTCACTCCCTTCAGTCTTAGCGTTAGGTCATATTACAAGGGGTAAGATCAAATAAAAAGTTTATTTTGCCTAAGTAGGATGAGAATGAATCTTAACCATTCATTTTTCAAATCAATGGTTAAGATGAAAGTGTAGGAGAAAGGAGGAGTGCAAGGGTATCTTGGGAAAATCCTATTTATGGACTTTTTCTCTCCACATGCAAGGCACATGCATATTCCATCCCAATTTTTTCAGCGTTCATAACTTTTTTACACGACATTATTTTTTCATAAAAATTTCATCGTAAAACCGAGCGTCTTTTTATCTTTAATTTGAGTACCATATTGCTATATAAAATATGAAGACTAAAAAAACCCACTAAAATGTGTTGTATTTCTATGTTGTATAACATTTTTTTGTGCTGAATTTTTGTACTATTTTTTTGTACTAAATTTTTTGTGCTTAATTTTTTTGTCTTAATTTTTTTTTCTCAATTTTTTGTGCTGGATTTTTTTTGTACTACATTTTTTTACTGAATTTTTTCGTGTTATATTTTTTGTACTAGATTTTTTTGTGCTATATTTTTTTGTGTTACATTTTTTTTGCTATATTTTTTTGTACTAGATTTTTTGTGCTATATTTTTTTGTACTAAATTTTTTATGTTATATTTTTTTGTACTAGATTTTTTTTGTTGTATTTTTTTTTTTAAAAGGGTGCCACATGTCATTTTCACTCCTATTTATAAGGACCAGAATGCCCTTTATTCCTAGTTATTAGGAGTGCCACATGTCATCATCACAATCCTTCTTAGGCTACTTAGGCAAAATCCACTTTTTAGTGGATCCTTCCCCCATATTACAATATACTGTTTAAAAATAAGCCTTTTCTACAAAATGCACAACGAAAATTTTAACTAAAAAATTACATGATTAATGAAAAACTCAAAATGTCATTTAATCTCTAATAAATCGAATGCCTTCCATCCTATCACGAGTAATCCTATCCGTTAGCCAACAATAGCATTGACTCGAATTACACACCTGCAAAACAACACATTTAAAACCCACTGTAAACACTTTATTTTTAAACCAAAACGCATCGTTGTAAAATCACCAACATTGTATTAAAAAAATATGTTAACTTCCATTTAAAGTACAATGACTCTAACCCGTCACCCAAAATGACCCGTAACTTACAACCAACGACCCTACAAGTAATCCCTTCCAATGTGGCAACCCTCAATGCATCTTAAATCATCGGCTGATTAACTAAACTAACCCATATCTAGGACATAACAATTAATGGCCTAAAAGACTCGTTTATCGTTAAGTACTTAAGTACGATTATTCGTTAAAACACATTCCCCAATACGTACACGATATTCCTTACAATAGATTCAGTTGTAACTTAACCTTGTTCTACGACTACACATTAAAAGATCATTCATCACCCGCATAATTAAACATCGGTACAAAATTCACAATTTTTTTATCTATTAATTCACTTGTCGTTGTCAAAAAATCAAACATCATTCAATCTGGAATTTGCTGCTTTAAGGCAAGTTAATTGATTGAAATTATTATGTGTTTGTGAACAAGTAAAGAATCACTAGAGATTTATATGGTCATGTCTATTTTCAGCACCAGAGGCAGAAATCATGTAGCAGATGACTCAATTATGTAACTATAGGGTAGGGATAGTGTACATTAATTTAGAAGTGTGAGAAGTATGAGAAGTGTATTATAACACTATATAACACCATATAAACACCGTATATGTAACACCATATAACACCATGTAACACTATATAACAATATATAACACTATACATCTATCATAGACATGCTATCAGACAAAATATAGTGTTATATTTGTTCTATAGTGTTACATATTGTTATATGGTGTTACATAGTGTAATACGGTGTTTATATGGTGTTATATAGTGTTATAATACACTCCTCACACTTCTCATACTTCTGGATTAATGTACAGGATCCTCTACCTTACCTTGTAACTATATTCACATAAATTAATAACACGAGTAATATTTATTATACGATCAAGGTGAAGTTAATCATGTGCCAATCTTGTATACAAGATAATTAATAAATATGATAAAATAAATTTAGGAGCTCTCTTTGTTCCAATATGTTAAGTCATATTAGGATTCTTTGGGTTCTCCATGATGTTAATTGTTTGGCTAACATAGGCATAAAATGATATGACCTCTAATGTACCGTTCTTTGTTTCAAGACTTTTGGCCTTTTGCTATAATAGATTTATTATATCGTAGTGTGCTTATCATATACTTTTATAAGTGGTAAACTACTAAACTATATGCATATGGCAATCTCAAGCTTTAGTTGCCGTAATGCCGTTTTTTCGTATTTTCATCTATTCACCCTGATTAATATTTTGGCAATTTAAACAATTTTGTAAAAAATTGCATCGGTATTCATTCACATGGGTATTTGCTAATCTTTTTATCTATCATAATCATCCTTGGTCACACCTACTAGAGTAGACGGAATGGGGCCGTGAAGAAGGGCGGACAAGCCCTCCACGCCATCCCGTCAACATACTAAGAGGGCGTTGCCTCTTCCCATTGTGGGATTCTCCACGGCCGTTGGGGCTCTTCCAACCTTAACCCACTTGATTTTTTGGGGCTTTGCCCGTGCCCTTCACCACCCCTTCCTTTCTGTGATATGGAGGGCAAAGCCCCTAAGGTCTATGTGACGTCTACGTGGTAGAGCTTTTCCCTCACTCCCTTGCCATGATTCCACGTAATCTAATGCATGAAAAGCCACCTTAGACGTGGTGTTATTTTTCTATAAAAGAGAGCCCACAAGCATGACGTGACGCGTGAGCCACACAAGCATACCGCACCAGGTATACGTGAGAGGGTTCGTGAAGTAGTACTCGTTAGTTCACTCGCGCTCATGAGGGATTTATAACATTTAACTTTATGTTTTTTTTTATTATAAAATTTCAATGAACATTTAATTTGATTTTCCTCTAGCAACATGTGTTCGTTAGCAAAAAAAAAAAATTAATACACTTTTTAAAATTTTTATTCTCAACATACCGATAAAATTTTTAACCCGAAGACCGAATTGTTTCCAAATTAAAGTATTTTTGGTCTCGTAAGCGACTTCAACTTTGTTAAAAAAAAAAAGTTCTCAGTGCTCTGGTACATGATTTTATTTATTTACTGTATTTTATTTTTTTGGTACTTTACTTGCCTTCCTTTTCAGTTTTAGGTGATGTATTGTTTTTTTATGTAATGCAATGTTTTTATAATTTCTAGTTAATATCAATCTTATATTTATAATTTATATTTTATTTATTTAGTAATTGTTTTAAAGTAATCAATATTAGTTGTATTAATAAATTCAATAAAAAGGGTGAGTGAATAAGTGAGACCGTAACATAGGTTGTGAGTCTGGATGTTGGAGGACTAAAGTTGGTGTTTTGCTGAAGTCATGGGTGATAATTAAATGCCAAGTTAAAGTAAAGGGGTCTAACTGAAACATTGTGAACTATATAACAAGTTGTGTATTGCTTAGAGACTCTAATTCAATTCGTTCACAATATTCATTCTCATTTTTACAGTGGATGACATGAACAATCTTTGGTCATCTGCATTGGCACGAGAAGATAATAACAAAGAATTATCATCCGCGTATAGAGAAAATGCAAGCGGGAGTAAAAGATTGAGAGATGATAACGAGCAACCTGAAAATACAGAAAAGAAACCGCGGGTAGTTTGGACAAAAGAAATGCATCAAAAGTTCTTGGAAGCCGTCGCGCAGTTGGGTGAAGATAGTAAGATAATCCTTCATCTTCATTCAACTCTTTTTTAGTTTTGTAATTCATGTTGCATCAGATTTTTGTTGTTGGTCATATATAGAAAATATAATGGTGAAAATTTTACACCATAATAGGAATACAATTGATGGTATTTTTTTAGAATTAATTTAATTTCTATTTAATGTGTGTCCAAATTTAATAATATTTGTTTTGTTGTTTTGGGAGTTAGAGGCTTTTCCAAAGAAGATAGTTGAACTCATGAATGTCCCTGGATTGACAAGAGCAAATGTGGCTAGTCATTTGCAGGTTTGTCATTTTTCATATGATATGATGGAAAATAACTAATTAAGCATGCATGCTTCATAATGATTATTTCTACTGTGCAATTAAAATGAATAAATATTTAATTAATTACTTCTAACCACGGGGACATCGGTCTGTAACCAAAATGTTGGGAGATCAAATCCTGCAAAGTGCACGTATTGGTGTATTTTGTCCTAGAAAATCTAGGAATTGTTTTCGGAAAAACAAGCATGCATGCTTCATTATGATTAGTCATTAAAACGAATAAATATTTAATTAATTATCAAGATTATTTTACCAATCTTGAAATATATCACATTTAATAGTCATTAAAACTAGGGGTGAGCATGGTGCGGTTCGGTTCGGTTATTACCTATAACCGAAACCATAACCGCACATTGCGGTTATCAAAAAATCATAACCGTTCGGTTTCGGTTAATGCGGTTTCGGTTAATCGGTTATTGCGGTTAATGCGGTTTCGGTTCGGTTATAGGTCAGTTATTTTCATTGTTTCTAATGTTGGACTTTAAATGTGTGGGTCGAGCAAAATTAATGCGCAAACAATAAATATACGGTTAATCAATTATATTTCACTACCATATGCATACTAATTCCCAAACAAAAGTAACACGTGTAGTCACGTGTTATGTGGAAACATACATAAGAACACAAAGTGGTTTTTAAATTCGACACTTTTTAATCAAAACATAAAAAGTTGTAGTGCAATCTTCATCAAAGTTGGGTCATGGTTAAAAGTTAAAACATTCAAATACTTCACCAAAGATACATATTGATTAGGCCATGGTTAAGCATTTAAATACAAACTTAAAGACTTATGGTGCTACGGATTTGGCTATGTTTATTCGGTTCGGTTCGGTTATTTGCGGTTATGAAAATAAGAATAACCATAACCGAACCGCAAAAATCGGTTATTAAAAATATAAATAACCAACCCTTCGGTTATCGGTTATTTCGGTTCGGTTTTTTCGGTTATTTCGGTTACGGTTCGGTTAATTCGGTTGTATGCTCACCCCTAATTAAAACCTAAGATTTGAAGTAATTGATTACTGAGTGATTAGCATTTTGGAAATGTCACTTAAACTCCTAAGCATTGAGGAGATTTTTTTTTTTTTTTGAAAGGAAAACTTCATTATAAAACACACCCACACCCGAAAACCGGGGAGGAAAGAAACTACAAGACGCTACATATTAACAAATTTACACCAATCCGACCAAGAAATAGAACTATACTTCGATCTATGTTTGAACCATAAAAAACCTAACGATCTAACTTCACTGAATACGTCTTCCACCTTGACTACGACACCCGAGAACACCGCCCTATTCCGGGCCAGCCACAAACACCAACAGGAAACGAAAATAATACCTTGAACAATTGCTTTGTCCTTGGCCTTAATAGAGTTCCCATTATGAATCTCCACCAAATCTTTAAACGAAAGAGCAAAAATGGGAGGGATTCGGCACCATCGACTAAGCATTGAGGAGAATGGAACCACATAATAACTAAGATAATACTGTTGCTGTTTCTTAATTTTACATTACTAGATTTTCATATGTTCATTTGACATCATTATTATTATGAAAAATATTGCCTTAAATTTTGCAGAAGCACCGAACGTGTGTGAAACGAGCTCAAGAAGCATTTACAGGTTCTTCGTATGATAACTATGGTTTCAACACGCGGCAAGACACTTTCCAACAAGCGCATTGGAATCGTTTTCAAATGGGATCAAGAAACACTCACTTTAATTATAATGATTATAATCCAAGATCAAGTCTAATGCCTCAAAGTTTATCACTTTTAAAAACAATCCGGTTGAAACCCGACTTCCATAATTTTAGCGTGTATAATGACGAATCAAGAAACGTTCTTTTAACACGTATTGAAGACCACAGGGTGCACCCAAACCCAAACACGAGTTTTGCTGGACTTAGATTTACTCGTGATGGGACACTCGTGTTTGGGCAAAACAGTCATCTATCAAATATGGATAATTCTACACATTCTCCACCACTTCAGCAATCATCAAGTGTATCACAGGGAGTCATGGACGAGTCGGTTAACATGAGCAGTCAACTGTCTTCTTTAGCCGCACTTCTAGCCGTTGATGAACCCATGACTCAACTACAACCTTCTTCGGCTTTTCAAGCGTTCGATTGGGATGACCCGCTTAAGTTCACATGTGAACAACAACAACAACAACAACTTGCTGTCAAGACTCCACCACAATCATCACAGCAATCATCACAAGGAATCATGGGTGAGACAGTTAGCATCAGCAGTCAACTGTCTTCTTTACTAGCTGCTGATGAACCCATGCCATCCACCATGACTCAGCTGCAACCTTCTGCAGCTTTGCTAGCGTTCGATTGGGACGAGCAGCTTAAGTTCACTTGTGAACAACAACTGGATGTCATGGCTGCACCGCAATCTGCTGCGCTGCAGTTTAACGATGACACTGAACCACCGGCTGTGTCTCCTCAGCAGGCACCATCCGCCAACGCGAATTCTGATGTTTTTAGCGATTTTACACGGTCACTTCCTCCAGAACTGTGTGAATTGGGGGCGGTAGGAGATGACGATGGTGTTGATGCAACTGGGAATTTGTTTTATGATGATTTACTCTTTGAAAATTCGGATTTGAATGAAATGAAGGAGCATGTAGGCTTAAGGGAGTCATGCATGTAAATAGTAAACTATATATCATGTTTCCCAACATTTCATATTATTAGTTTTGTGGGTATGAAATTATACTGTGTTTTGAGGTCAATTTTTTTTTTGTTTCTCCTTCACTTTTCTATGTGTGTAGTCTGGTGTTGTCCAATTTAGTGATTTACCATTTTATCCATCAAAGTTTTATATGTCCCAAATAAGTTGCTTGACATTTAAGCCAATATTCCCAATATGTCTTGGTACATTAATAAAAAGATTATCAGAAGCATTTATTTTGTTTTTTCTAGGAAGTTTGAGAAATAAGCAAAGTTCGTTATAAATATATAATCCTCGACATATGATACAAGTTTGTGTTTTAAAATACTATTATAATGCATCCTAAATGTTATTAATCATATCATATTGTTAATAACTATGTAATAAAATATGTGAAGACAAACTTCTTTATTTTCAATTAAAAAACAATTGGATTAAACGGAAATACTCTAATGCATAATTTTATTATAAATAAAATCTGGTTGACATAGGTTATAGCGGTGTGTGGGGAGGGGGTTGTTTGTGGGGGCAGCGGGTACCCTTTACCCTTGCGAGTCACACCGCCGTTACGCCATCTGTAATCATAAGGCCCTTTTAGGGGCGTTATGCGACATGTGACATGCCACGTCATCACCGGGCTTTATGGGACGTTATGCAAGTTGAGGCCGTAGTCATAAAGCCCCTTTGTCATCATTACTTATTATTTTAATTTTCATTTTTTTAATTAATTTCTAAGTTTTGGGGGCGTTAGCCTAGCGGGTGGTGTCCAACGGGTAGGGGTGGTTTGGATGGTTGCCGCGTGGTTAATGTAAATGCTTTCTTTCAACTGTCGTTTCACGTTTGAATGTTTGAAGCTAAAAAAAACTAATTTTCATTTTAAATAAATTATATATATACCATTTAGGAATATTTATATACTATTTATATACTATTTATATACTATTAATTTGAAACATTTGTTGGCATGTTTAGTTGCAAGTTGTGTTTAAATGTTTGTACATTAATCAAATATTGGTTGTAAGTTGTGCATAAGTGGTTGTATCTTAATAATGTATGCATGTTTAGTTGTAAGTTGTGCTTAAATGTTTGTACCTTAATCAAATATTGGTTGTAAGTTGTGTACCTTAATCAAATAATGGTTTCATTACCTTACCAAATTCAATCTATTTTTTATGCATGTACGGTTGTAAATTGTGCTTAAATAGTTGTACCCTAATCAAATAATGGTTTCATTATCTTACCATATTCAATTGGTTTGATCCATTCAAAGTTGTGTTGTTTTATTTGTAAATAATTATTATTTATAATAATCTAATTAATTTAGTCAAAATCTTGTATAAATAACATATTGATGCAATGGTTGTTGTAATGTTTGTTCAACATTTCCATTTTTTTTATCATATAAGAGTTATAGATTGTTTAAATTTATTAACCACTAGTAACGAGTTTTATTTTTTTAAATATAATTATTCGACTCAAATAGTTTTAAAACTATTTTATATATATAGTTGGTTGGAATGTTATACTAATTAATTGGCCTGTATATGGGTGACCTTTCTATTAAAATAAAAGTATATAAAAACTTATATTATTAAACGGGTAGTGTTTTGGTCAAAAATCAAGCAATGATAATGCAACCAAACTTTCTGTTGTGAGGTGTGATGCTTGAATCAATGAACAATACTAAGGATCACTCTGAAATGTAATGAACAAGTGACACAAAGATTTATACGAGGAAAAAACCCTTGATCAATGAATGATCTCCGGCATAAAAAACCTCGGGTGATGGAAACTACCGATCACCAACTCAGATTAAACAAGAAATGTATTACAACTTCGGATGATAGCGAGCTAGATACAAGGATCACTATAGTGTAATGTGCAAAAAAGTGTGTAATCGCCAAGTGAATTGTCGAGAGCTGGTGAGAGCAGCTGCGAGTGTGTGTGTTAAGCTAAAATTAGCCAAGTGTCTCTATTTAGCTCGCTATCCCCTTTTTAAAAATGGAAAATATCTAAGCTAACAAACTGTCCGCATTTTGTGCATGTCACACCCCAACCGATGGCGGAAACATCGGGATGAGACGAAGTGTGTATAGATTGCTAGAGACTTCATAACACTATGTGACAATATTTAATTAAATTCAAATTTCATTGCAATTGCTAAATCGTCATACAACATATAAAATGGAAATAACAACATTGTTCAAATTTCAACATAACATCAAAAGATAGATAGATTAAAGGTGTGTATCTAGTCCACCCTATACTTGTTTCATCATTCATCCATACTTCATTAATCAACCTGCAACATGTATTAAAATAGAGTTTCAATGCGAAGGCAATGAGCGAGTATACAAGTTTGTTTACATAGCATAATAGAATAAAAACTCAAATCCGACATGATTCATAATATGTGATTACCAGTATGCAATTTTGGCGTACAATATGATCAAACCCTAGAATACAACGCATAAAATAGCCTAATCCCAATAGTTTAGCGGGGTGGTAACTTAACAATACCCAATTAGAATAGCGGGCAGGGCGTTAATCCTATAGCGCTATAATTGTTAAGGTGGGCGAGCAAAGTTAATGAGCATATAACGTTCCAAATCGTTCATAGAGCATACAAGAATAGCAAGTAAGTCACATCAGTTTCATGCTTCGTTCAAGGATTGAGTATGTTTAGTTTAAAAGTATTTGCATAATTATACATGTTGCATCCCAAAGCGTAAAGGGGAAAAAGGGATCGAGTATACTCACGGTGGTTGCAAGCTTTCCTACTTGAAATCCCGCGAGTGTGTTGGTAGATGGATTAGTTTGGAGCACCTAGTCCTTCTACACGAGGAAACATAGGTGTGTGAGTTTGGCGTACAACGGAAGATTATAATTTGGAGTTTAACATAACATAAAGTACGATATTGAAAATAATCATCTTTAACTTATACTCTTATATGACACTATGTAACCACTAGGGTTATATTGTATTTCATGGGTAATACGCCCATTAGAATCATACTTTAGAGTCTTAGGTCTTAGATGATATCCTACTACTTTAACATATAAACACAAGTTTAACATTAAAGGTTCGAATGAGTGTATGTACATATTTAGGTTAAGTATTACATATTATTAAGTCCAATAATTCAAGTAGGAGGTAGAAGATTAGAATCCTCATTTAGGCACCTCGAGTTATCATGGATGTCATGTATGGGGTAGGAAGAACATGCTTCCATTTAGGGACCCCTTGAATGTTCACCACTTCACTTGATGTAAAGACAACCAAGGAGGGTCACGAACTAGGATTAGTACAATAATATAAACAACCTAACTAAAGAGAAATCATCAAATCATGTGAGGATTTTATGTTGGAACAACCCAAGTTGTTCCATAATCACTTCTCATCAAGAACGAAGTTTGAACATGACTTGTGGGTGAAATACCCTAAACAAAACAGAAAGTTATGAGGTTTAATCCTCTGATTTCATGTGTCTCAACCTTGTTTTTAAGCTTAACCAACCATAAGAGAGGTTGTAAGCATTGGGACATAGGTATGAGATGTGTTAGACACAAGTTGGATAAGTTTAAACAAGTTTTGAAAGAGTTTAAAACATAACAGAAAGTTTATGGACCATTTCAGGGCAATTCTAGGTCTGATTTCTCCCAGGAGAAGTCAAGGAATTGAACCCCATGATTATCCAAGCAAGTAGGAAGAAGAATCAAGTAATTTCGTTAAGAAATGAGCAAGTTATACTCACTTTAGTGCAAGAGTATGAATCTGTCCGAAAATGCAGATTTGCAACTGATTTGAGAGTGAATTTGGAGTGATTTGAGAGTGTTGAAAGTGTAGAAATGCTTGGAGAAGGGTTGTGTTTATAGTGGAAGAGTTTAGAGATGATTGGAGGTGATTAGAGGTGGATTAAAGGTGATTGGGGAGTGTTAGATGTTGGGATTTCGTGCCAAATTCGCGTACATAAGCAGCTGTGTTTGTTTTCTGATCTGGGGGCACGTACGCGGCCCGCTTAAGATATCAGGGTAAGTCCACGCGGGCCGCCCGGGCTTGCTTATTCGAAAATAAGTTTCATTTATTACAGTTTGGCCCCTAGAGTTGTTTATTTGATGATTTTAGGGCATTTAAGGACTATTCTTGCCACAAAATCATAGATTGAGGTAATTTCAAGTATGAGAAGTATAAATCAAGTATAATTAAGCGTACGAGTATCAAATCAAGTGTCGTTCACGTTCAAAACACGTTTTATGCATATGTTTAGATTAATTACAAGTTTAGCACATAGTTTCCAAGAATAATGATTAAACACCAATTGATTCATCAAATCGAACATACGAGTATATATAAAGTGTGTATAACATATTTGTAACAAAATACGAGTTTCATTAATGATCCAAGTCTCGGTTTTACAACGACTACAAAGAAGGAACGATTACAAGAATACAAAGTTTCCAAAAATAGAAATACGAACAAAACTTTCTATAAATGGAAAGTACAAAAGAGCCGGGCGTTACAGTGCAAGTCTTCCACGACCTCCATAACGTCCACTTTAGCCATGCACGTGCGGAATAAATATGGAATATGCTCCAGGAATATCGCCAAGACCAAGTCCAAGCTCGTACTCCTGCAAAACAACTTCATATTCAAAGTAGACAATCGTTAGTATAAGGATCCGTATGATGATCCATGATCCTGATCCTACAATACTTTCTGAGGATCACTAATTCAGACAGAATTGAGGATCACTAAGCCCAACAGTAAATGAGGATCACCGATCATTGGAAAATCCTCCCCTAACAGGTAGATTACGGGTAAGTTGACTGTTAGAAATATGAAGTACCTGGACAAGCCTAGTGACCGTCTAATAATTAAATTATAAAAATACATTGTATTTGGACTTACTCTGTTTTTAATGAAACTTGGTTCAAAATGTAGATAAGATTATTCTCGTTCTAATAACATATTTATTGTTTTATAAAACGTTATATTTTAGAAGTTATAAGCGCCAAATAAGTGAAGCAGTTAAATTAATTATAATATATAAATAAAATAATAAAATCAACACTAAATACTGTTTTGGTCAAAAATCACACAAGGATAATGCAACCAAATCTGATTTTGTGAGGTATGATGCTTGGTTAATCGAACAAATATATGATTGAATAGCAAATGAAATCAACGATGAACACCGAGATTTATACGAGGAAAAGGCCCTTGATCTTTAGAAGATCTCCGGCATAAAAAACCTCGGGTGATGGAAACTACCGATCACCAAGTGCATTAAACAAGTAAAAGTTTACAACTTCGGAAGTTGATCAAGTGTTGTACAATATTTTCTAAAGTGTGAGTGTGTTTGAGAGCTGATATTCACGAGAGAAAGTGTGTGTTTTCTGCTTATTGCCTTATGTGTTCTCTAAACTTGATCAACCCCTTAAATTAGAAATAACAAACAAGTCCTAAAATTAAGGAAGACCATGTTTTCTCCCCATGACCATCATAAAAATAACACATGTGGGGCATCTTGAAGAAATATTCCCGAGATTCTAGCTGAGAATTAGTCCACAACGTCCATTACCTGCATATAAACATTAAAAACGTGACAATTGTTAGAAATCATAAGTTCTGTTAAGGATCCTGGATCCTCAGACTCGTGATCCTCGGACTCTGGATCCCCAGACTCTGGATCCTCAGACTCCCTGCATCATCCATTAAGGATCCGTGATCCATGCCCAGTCTCAGGATAGATGATCCTTAGCATAAAATCTATGCCCTAACAATTGCCCCCAATATGGCAGTTGTGATAAGGATTCACAGCTGTCATATTTCCATTAAAAGTGGACTAGCCGTTGCTGCTGGTATCTAGTCGTTGCACTGCTTGTCGTCACTGATAAGACCTACTATAATCATCATTGCAAAATATAGAGTTAGAAATAACTCCTCAAGTGCCTTTACAGACAAGAAGATCCTTCTGTTCGTGGAGAATGAATCCTTTTACACCGTTCGCTATTAACCTTCCTGCACTTTAATTTCTGCATAGACACTTTAACTGTTAGATAGCCTTATCCGGCCTGGGCGGACGGTCCACAGTTTTGTTGGTGAAATCCAAGCCAGATGATTTTGATACATAATGAATGGGTAATAACATTAAACTTTTTTAGCTACATCTGTAGTTGTTTCTTCCCTTTTTATTTTCCATGTATGCTTTCTATTTCCAAAGATATCATCGCCAAACAACTGGAAAGTTATTGGAAATCTGATGATAATGTTAAACTTTTAACAAAAAAAACTTGAAGTGTTGGGACAAATGTGGATCAATGATCCTTAACCAAAAAGGATAAGAGACAACTTGCAGCCTAGAAAAAGTTAGAATATAACATACCAGAGAATCCAAGTTAGGATTCTATATCCTTGTAAACTAATACTGAATAAAATGTGTGAAAAGTAAAGTTTCCAGGATCCAGGATCCTTATTGTCAGAACTTGTATAACTTTAGAGCTCCAAGATCCTGCAAGAAAAACAAACTTGGGACCAAGCCAAATAATTGGGAATGAACCCATAATAACTGGGGACAAGCCCAAATAAACTAGGGACAAGCCCAAGAAACTGGGAACAAGCCCAAATAAACTGGGGACAAGCCCAACAAACTGGGGACAAGCCCAAATAAACTGGGGACAAGCACAACAAACTGGGGACAAGCCCAAATAAACTAGGGACAAGCCGAAATAAACTTGTGTAAACTAGAGTATGGCCCTCACTGGCGACTATCCAAACTTGAGCGACATGAAAATGCCAAAACCTTAGCTAACGTGAAAATGTTAGAAACCTTAGGAACGGATGTATGGTACGTCTACCATTATACGTAGGATCCCGGATACAGCCAGTACAATGAAATTGTCAGCCCCTAAAGCGAGTACTGGTCCCATTGCCATGAACTGTACCAGGATCATCGTGCGCTACTGGCGAAACTGGGGACAGGCCCAAACTAGGGACAAGCCCAAAACTGGGGACAAGCCCAAATAACTGGGGACAAGCCCAACAAACTGGGGACAAGCCCAAATAAACTGGGGACAAGCCCAAATAAACTTTGGAGAGTTGGCCAACCACTTTGATCTTCTGTAAAATGATAACAACTTTGCAAAAGCTTAAACTTTATGAAAATAGATGTTAAATGTTTAACATCTTTGCCTTATGATAAGTAATAAGTATAAGATGAATGAAGATGAAAGTAATGTGTTACCAAATGTAGAATCATATATCCTTTGAGGATCCTGGATCCTTCTTACATAAAGTACTTTTTGAGATGAACAACATTCCAAGCTCTTGGTAAGAGGTCACCATCCATTGTCAACAAACGATATGCCCCCTTTCCTGCTTCAGCTTCAATTAAGTAGGGACCTGACATTCTTGTTGTATGCTCCAGCCATTCTTTGTCGATGAAGGATATTGCTGTGTCTTTGAAAAGGATCACATTTCTTGGCATAATCCACAACATCGTTCTTCATAGCAGGCCAATAGTATCCTGTTCTAAGGATCCTTGAGAACAGTACTCTGCCCCTAGTGTGGTTTCCACAATCTCATTCATGAAAATCCTTTAAGACTTCTTGAATTTCTGGATCCTCAATGCACCTTAGATATGGACCTGCAAGAGATCGTTATATAACATGTTATTTAGTATTGTAAATTGAGATACCTTGACTTTGAAAGCTCTAGGATTTTCTCCAGTAGGAATCTCTCAATGTTGTATATATCTCATGACTGGAAGGGTCCATGATCCCGAATCAGATTGTGTATCATCACTAGGGATGATTGCAGAATCTTCCACTATCTTCATGGCTACGTGATCCTCAATTGCAGGAGTTAAAACATGGATGATGAGTATTTTCACATCCTCTGGAATCTTCAGTGATGATCCAAGATTAGCTAGAGTATCAGCTTCTGCATTTTCTTCCCTGGGTACCTGTGATAGACTGAAAAAAGCAAAAGAATCTGCCAGTTTCCTGACTATTTCTAAGTACTTGATTAGCTTTTCACCTTTGACAGTGTAGGAACCATTATAATGATTAGTAATTAATAGGGAATCTATGAATACTTGAAGATACCTGATCCTCATATTCTTATCTAATTGCAAACCTGCTATCAAGGCCTCATATTCAGCCTCATTATTAGTGGTTTGGAATTCACATGCAATGGATTGGGGTATAACGTCCCCCTGTGGCGATTTTAGTAGTGTGCTTTGTCAAGTTCCTTTAACATTTGAAGCTCCATCCGTGAAGAGTGTCCAAGGATCCTTGGTCTTCTCAAGTTGTTGAACTTCTAATTCAGCTTCCCTTTGTAGATCACTACTGGAATCAGCCACAAAGTCAGCTAAAGCTTGGGACTTGATGGCAGTCCTGGGTTCATACTTAATGACATATGCAATAAGCTTGATTGCCCACTTTGCCATTCTACCTTACATTTGAAGTTTCCTGAGAACATTCTTGATAGGAAGGTTAGCTTTCATAATAATGGTGTGAGTTTCTAAATAATGTCTATGTTTAGCAGAAGCCATAATTAAATCAAGAATTAATTTCTCTACATGAGAATACCTAGCCTCAGCATCAAGTAGAATTTTACTTACATAGTATACCGGATGTTGAGAGCCTTCATGATCCTTAACTAGGATCACACTTACTGCTTTAGCTGAAATTGCTAAGTATAAGGATAACGATTCTCCATTTTCTGGTTTCATCAGGGCTGGTGCTGAGGATAGATAATCCTTAAGAACCTTGAGTGCAGCTTCATGCTTATCAGTCTACTCAAACTTGCCTTGAGCAATTTGTCTACCTCTTCTTGAATAATGGCATTCCTTTCAAGTGCAAACTTTCTCCTTTTTTGGTGTATTGGCTTGAAAGACCTGTCAATACCTAGTTTGTGAGTAATAACATTCTTAGATATACCTGTCATATCTTCATGTTTCCAAGCAAAGGTAGATTTTCTTCTTTTCAAGAAGGATACTAAATCCTGCTCAATACTGTCTAGGATCCCGGACCCTATAAAAAATTTGGATTCAGGATCCTCTGGGTTCAACAAAATATCCTTGACGTCTTGCTCTCTTGCCTCCATGACATCTTGCTCCTTGGAGGCTAGTTTCATTGAAGAAGTTTAACAGTTCTTTGCCTCCTGCTGATCATCTCTATCTTCACCACACCCCATAGAGTTGGGAGCTTGACACATTGATGATATGTTGAGGGGGACTGCCTTCAAATCGTGTATCCATGGCCTGCAAGGATAACATTACAGCAAGATAAGTAATCAATAACATAGAATATTTGAATAGAATTCACTCCCTATATATAGATAGGAAGTTTGATGTCCCCCAATGTAACCTTTGTCTCTCCACTGAATCCCACAAGGACTGATGATCTTTGGACAATATCAGATTCAAGGATGTCCATTCTATTGAGGACATCCAACTGGATTATGTTCACTGAGCTTTTCCCATCAATGAGAATCCTGCGAACAAAATGGTTAGATATAAATAATGTAATAACCAAACCGTCATGATGAGGATCATGTATGTCGACACGGTCATCCCCATCAAAGTATATGACTTTTTCCTGGGCAAGGATGGAAGTTCGAACAGGTCTGTCCCTATTCTCCATCTTTGTTTCCTTTGCATGTCTCTTAGCTGCTGAGAACCTCCGAAGATGAAATGGATGATTTGAGCATCAGCTGGTGGAGGAGGAGCTTTTTCAGGAACTTCCTTAGAATCCTGGATCCTTGACTTTTTCCTTCCAAGAAATTCCTTCAAGTATCCTTTACTCAAAAGATAACCTATCTGCTTCCTTAACGTTGTGCACTCATCTGTGAGATGACAGAAATCCTCATGATAAGCACACCATTTTGACTTATCCTTGCTAGCCACGAACTTCTCATTCTTTTTTGGCCACCTGGACTTGTCACCAAAATTCTGCAAAGTAAGGATTAGTTCACTATTATCAGCAAAAAAACAATATTCAGAAATAGGAGGATAATCCTCATCATCTTCCTCTTGTTCCACAACATGCATATTCTGGTTGTCATGCTTGGAGTATTGCTTGGATAAGTTATTCTCGAAATAGGATCCTTGTTTGCCTTGCTTTTAGGATCCTGACAACCTCTCCTGGATCCTTTTGTTATCCTCTAAACGGATGAACCTAAAGGCCCTGTTCCTTACCTCATCTAAGTTCCTGCAAGGTGTCATAACAAGATCATCATAGAACTGAGAATCCTTAAGTAAACCCATTTTAAAAGCCTCTACAGCTGTGGCAATATCTAAGTTAGGGATTTCCAAGGATTCTCTACTGAATTCAATTATGTAATCTCTAAGTGATTCGTTTTGACCTTGTGTTACCCTATAAAGATCACTAGTTAATCGTTCAAACTTTCTACTACAAGAGAATTGACTATTAAACAGATTAACTAGATTAGCAAATGAAGTAATAGAGTAAGGGGGAAGACTTAGCAGCCATTTAAGAGCAGATCCTGTGAGTGTGGATCTAAATCCCTTGCATAGACATGCTTCTTTTAACCTCTTAGGAATTGGATTGATTTCCATCCTCTCCCTGTATTGAGCCACATGCTCCTCTGGATCCGTTGAACCATCATACAGCTTCATGGATGGTATCTGGAATCTTTTGGGTATCTCAGCATCACATAAGAGTGGTGCAAAGCGAGATATCCTATGGCTACCATCTGCGATCTCAGGAATAGGCTTGACCACTCCTGGAACACTGGATATCATATCCTTAAGCTTCTGTAATTCCCTAGCCATAGCTTGATTGATACCTGTATCCTGCATGGAGCCATGGTTAGCATTATAAGAAGTATTCAAAGTGTTACCTCCTAATGGATTCAAGGTTGGAATTCCAGATCTGAATCCATATTGACGGGATTCTGGTATAACTGAGGGACCAGAAGAAGCAATAGTCTGAATCGGTATGAAGTCTCCTAGATGAACATCTGAACTTCCGGGTTGCACACTCCTTAAGTATCCTTGATCCTGGAAGATGTTGGATCCTTGATGTGCTGTGAATGAAGGTCTTGGAGGATAATCCATGGATCCGGAAACCTGAAATGAGGATCCTTGAACCTGGAAGGAGGATCCTTGAGCCTGAGAGGATCCTTGAGCCTGAGAGGATCCTTGAGCCTGAGAGGATCCTTGAACCTGAGAGGATCCTTAGAGGATCCTTGAACCTGAGAGGATCCTTGAACCTGAGAGGATCCTTGAACCTGAGAGGATCCTTGAACCTGATAGGATCCTTGAACCTGAGAGGATCCTTGAACCTGAGAGGATCCTTGAATTGGCTGCGTCCCCATGCATTCTCCTAAACTGGTGAAGAATCCCTGATGCTGAAATGAGGATCCTGAAGGCTGGAAAGAGTATCCTTGAGCCTGAGACATTACCGATGATCCAGAACGCATTCCTGTTGATCCACCCTGGTATTGGACATCTGGAGCTGCAAAGTGCCGGGAAGTTATGACCGGAGTGTCGAAATTCAGCGACCTCAGCATCAAAGGGGAGTGATCCTAAGCTGATTTTATCAATTTCGCGAAGGATTCTGCCATTAGTTTGGTCCTGTTGTTGCATGTATCCTCTCATCTGCAAAATCAAAGCATAAAGATCACTGTTAGTAAGTGTAGAGGAAGAAACAATAGTTGGTTTTGTGAAAACGGGGGATGTCTTCTTCAGAGCATTCTTCTGGAATGCAGGGGGAAGATGATGCAATGGTGGAATGCCATGTGATGAGGAAACCGCCGACATGGAACTTGAAGTAGTTTTTCCCTGAGAAGCCATATGGTTGAAGGTGATGAACCGAAATGACCGAAATGAACAAAATTTCTCATAAATGAAGCACCAATTGCCCCATGGTGGGCGCCAAACTGTTTTGGTCAAAAATCACACAAGGATAATGCAACCAAATCTGATTTTGTGAGGTATGATGCTTGGTTAATCGAACAAATATATGATTGAATAGCAAATGAAATCAACGATGAACACCGAGATTTATACAAGGAAAAAGCCCTTGATCTTTAGAAGATCTCCGGCATAAAAAACCTCGGGTGATGGAAACTACCGATCACCAAGTGCATTAAACAAGTAAAAGTTTACAACTTCGGAAGTTGATCAAGTGTTGTACAATATTTTCTAAAGTGTGAGTGTGTTTGAGAGCTGATATTCACGAGAGAAAGTGTGTGTTTTCTGCTTATTGCCTTATGTGTTCTCTAAACTTGATCAACCCCTTAAATTAGAAATAACAAACAAGTCCTAAAATTAAGGAAGACCACGTTTTCTCCCCATGACCATCATAAAAATAGCACATGTGGGGCATCTTGAAGGAATATTCCCAAGATTCTAGCTGAGAATTAGTCCACAACGTCCATTACCTGCATATAAACATTAAAAACGTGACAATTGTTAGAAATCATAAGTTCTGTTAAGGATCCTGGATCCTCAGACTCGTGATCCTCAGACTCTGGATCCCCAGACTCTGGATCCTCAGACTCCCTGCATCATCCATTAAGGATCCGT
The DNA here is from genome assembly GCA_030545235.1 of Helianthus tuberosus. Taxonomy (NCBI): domain Eukaryota; kingdom Viridiplantae; phylum Streptophyta; class Magnoliopsida; order Asterales; family Asteraceae; genus Helianthus; species Helianthus tuberosus. Next base: position 24,107,444 of record CM060428.1, read on the forward strand.
GATCCATGCCCAGTCTCAGGATAGATGATCCTTAGCATAAAATCCATGCCCTAACAAATACTGTTTTGGTCAAAAAATCTAATGAGGATAATGCAACCAAACTCTCTGTTACGGGGTATGATGCTTGAAATGTGGAACAATGATAAGGATCACTTCAATGTAAATTGCACAAACGACACAAGGATTTATACGGGGAAAAAGCCCTTGATCAAGAGTTGATCTCCGGCATAAAAAACCCCGGGTGATGGAAACTACCGATCACCAAGCTCAAATAAATCGATAAATGTTTACAACTTTGGATAGTAACGAGCTAGGTACAAGGATCACTATCGTGAAATGTGTAAAAGTGAGTGAAAACTAATGAATGTTCGTCGAGAGCTTCAAGAGTGCGATTGTATGAAAGTGTGTGTAGCTGAAAACGGCTAAGTGTTCTAATTTTAGCTCGTCACCCCTTTTAAAATAGAAGTTAGCTACAATAACAAACTATCCGACTTTTATACCAAGCTCCCACGTTCTCCACAACGTCCATTCCCAGTCAAACGTGTGCGAAATACCCGTGGAATATTCCATAGTAACGTTGCCAAGACCAAGTCAAGCTTGTTACTCCTGCGAAGTAATACAAAACACAAACAAACAATCGTCAGTATGAGGATCCTTAAAATGATCCATGATCCTGATTGAGGATCACTATCTGTCACAGAAGTAAGGATCATTAATTAGGATAACAAGTAAGGATCACTAATTGTTAGAAAATCCTCCCCTAACAATTGCCCCCAAAATATAAGGAGTAATATGTTAAATAAGCGAATTATATTTTCTCGAACTTATCCACAACTAACTATCGTAAATATAGCCGTTATTGTAGAACTATCCGTTGCAACCATGACGTCACAGAAGTGACAACCCTGCACAATCATGATTATAAATAGGGGATAGAGATAGGATCGAATGCATTTAAAATTTCAGAGAGACTCCCTTTATAACTGCATTCCGAAGATAAACAGGTATTCTCTCTTCATCTTCTTCCTTCTCTTGCTCTGTTTTCCGTTTCTTTTCACCATTCTATCAAAGATGTTGCTCCGGAATTCCCCAGCTAAGGATCACCCGAAAAACAGCCCACCGAAAAGCCAGGGGATCATCGAAGATTCCATAAAAGAACGCTGCTGTTTCAATGATGCACAGATTGATAGGATCCGCCACTGCTTCCCGGCGAACACCGAGTTCAGACCTTTTGATCCCAATGCCCTGAGTGATCATGTTTCCGACAACTGGGTTGCTTTTCCAGTCACTCCGTTCACCATAGGCTATACATATCCTTTTCCAGCCTTCACCCAATCTTTCTTTTCCTTAACCGGCATTTCTTATATCCAAGCCATGCCGATGATCTGGAGGGTTTTGTATACCCTTGAGAGGATCATTGAGCAGGAAGGGATAGACCTAGGAATGTCAGAGCTGGGAGAGCTGTATGATCTTACTACCTTTGGTTCTCATCATTATCTGTTTAAACATAAGCCTGGTGAGGAACATCCGATCTTTAAAGCTACCAAGAACGACACTAACTGGAAGCGACGTTTCTTTTTCGTCAAGAGAGATTCTATTGCTGATGGGAAAGATTTACCCAAGAAATGGGCTACCCATGGTAGGGTGGAGGATCCTGAGAAGGATCACCAGAGAACTTTCTTTTGACACAAGGATCACTTATATATATTTTTGCTTTCTTGTTATGCAGCTATTGTCGTTTCACATCTCAAACTGACCCCTGCTGCCGAAGAGAGACTCGCCACTTTCAAGAGACTTGATCCTGAAACAAGAACTTTCAAGATAACAACCCAGGATTCTCAGGAGGTATCCTCAGGATCTGTCACAATGTCAAGTAAGTATCCTTGTTTTAAAATTTTAAATAAGTAATGAAATATAAGTGAAATAAAGATACTTATCTTATTTTGGTTGTGTAGGTGCTGGAAAATCCACTAAGCCTGCTTCTCAATTCAACACGGCGGACCTTGATACTGTTAAACCCAGGAGGAAGAGATCTACTACCAGTCCTAGCATCTCTATTCCCAAGGCACCCCTCAAAGGAAAGGGAATCAAGAAGAGAAAGGTCTCCGAGGCTGAGGATTTGCAAGGTCTGCCTCTGATCCGCCACCAATTCCTCGAGTATTTCAACGATGTAAGGATCACTGTCTTTGCTCATATATCCTGCTGATATATCCTGCTGATATATCCTGCTGATTTGAGGATTACTTGGTCCTGAACTTATCTTTTATCCCCTTTGCAGAAATTCACCGAGATTGAGGATTATGTTGGCCACGTTGAGGATCAGGATAGGAAGATTGCCGATCTCCAGCAGGTTGCAGTGCTTAAGGACCTCCAAATTGCTGATCTTCAAAAGGAACTCCAAAATGCCAAGACTAAGACAGCCAAACTCCTGATTGACCTTGACTATGAAAAGCATGATCTTATTGAAGGTGCAAAGGTCTCTGCTGCCATCACAATGTATCAGACAAAACTAACGATGGCCCAGGAAGCTCAAGATCCTAACTTCGACAGAAGCAGCTGGGATGTTGAGGGCTGGAAAGCAAGGTTGGCTGATCTTGAGGATGATGAAGAGGCTGAGGAGGTTTTGGCGATTGAGGCTGGAGGCAAGGTTGAAGCTGGTGAAGCAAGTGGAGCCGGAGGTGGTGATGCAGGGAAGGTTTAGGATGCATGATTGGGCGATGATGGAAATTTCTAGACGTAGCCGGAGCCCAATTTTTTTAATTTGATGGTTGTTTTGTTGAACAATTTGATGGTTTGTACTGAACAATAGTTTTTAGGATTAAGGATCATGTATGATCCTTCAGACAATAGGCAGGATTGCTAATGGTGGAGGGATCCTCTGTTCTGGGGATAAAGCCATTGTGATCCTGCCGCCTTTATATTCCTGCACTACTTTTGAACCTATTATCATGGACACCCTTTACTTACCCCAGCGGACGGGCCACGTTTTGCTGGTAGATGCTTGGGGTAAGTAATTTTGACAACCTTTTAAGGGTTAGTCTTTTGTTAATAAATAAAATCTTAACCTTTTGTCGCTTATCTTGTGTTGTTATCCTTTTGTTTCTTTAATTCTCCTTTGTTTTGATACACACTTATTGAATAAGCAATTTTGAATAAGTCAGATTGAAAAATACTTAGGACATGATCCACGATCAAATATCCTATAGTTAAAGAATCCCAAAAAGCAATATATTTTAAGGATCACAAATTTAGTTGTCAAACTTTAAGGGTTATTCAAATAAATAATGAATAGAATAAAAAATAGTTAAGGATCATACCTGAGAATCCAAGTTAGGATCCTAACCACAATAAGGATAACTGAAAGATAAATCTTAAAGAGAAGTAAGGATCAAGGATCCCTAATTGCTTATCTTCAAGGACCTGAAATAGAGCATAACTTGGGACTAAGACAATATAAGATAAGAGTTAGCAACTGGGGACAAGCCCAAGGATAACTGGGGACAAGCCCAAGGATAACTGGGGACAAGCCCAAGGATAACTGGGGACAAGCCCAAGGATCGTATGTAAACTGGAGTATGGCCCTAACTGGCGACTATCCAAACTTAGTGACATGAACATGCCAAAACCTTAGCTAACGTGAAAACGTTAGAAACCTTAGGAACGGATGTATGGTACGTCTACCATTATACGTAGGATCCTAGGTATAGCCAGTACAATGAAATTATCAGCCCCTAAAGCGAGTACTGGTCCCACTGCCTTGAACTATACCAAGATCATCATGCGCTACAGGCGGAACTGGGGTCAAGCCCAAATAACTGGGGTTAAACCCAAAGGACGAATCGCTTCTGCAGATAACCAATACTTTGCTAAGGATTCCTGAACTTTCAAAACTTAAAATCACATGAGAGATGGATAAAGGATACATGATCCTTATCCTTATATGAGAAAACAAAGAAATGAGATAGTTCAAGATTAGGATATTACCAAAGTAAGGATCACCGATACTTTAAGGATCCTTTAAGGATATTCCTGATGTAAGGATCATCTGTGCTATAAGGATCCTGCTCACATGAAATATTTCTTCAAGTGGACAGCATTCCAAGCTCTTGGTAGCAAATCACCTTCCATGGTTAGCAATCTATATGCCCCCTTTCCTGCTTCAGCTTCAATCAAATAAGGGCCTTCCCATTTTGGAGCCAATTTTCCATAAGCAGGATTGGTGGTATTCTGAAATGCTTTCCTTAATACCATATCTCCAACTTGAAACTTCCTGATCCTGACATTTTTGTTGTAAGCACCAGCCATTCTCTGTTGATAACTGGCCATCCTTATCCTAGCCATATCCCTGATTTCCTCAATAGTATCCAGGTCTTGAGCCAAGTTCTCATCATTTTCTTCAGGATCACGAGTACTTGTTCTAGCAGTTGGAACCACCATTTCTGTAGGGATCACTGATTCTGCCCCAAATACCAAAGAGAATGGCGTTTGACCAGTAGCATTCTTAGGGGTTGTCCTATCAGCCCAGAGCACATAAGGTAGTTCTTCTGCCCATTTCCCTTTCTTGGATCCAAGCTTCTTCTTCAAGTTGTTGATGATGATCTTGTTGGATGATTTTGCTTGACCATTAGCTTGTGGGTGGACTGGTGTTGATGTTATCATCTTAATCCCCCAACTGTCACAAAAGTTAGTAGTTCTGCCCCCAATAAATTGGGAACCATTATCACATATAATTTCAGAAGGAATTCCAAATCTAGTTATAATATTTCTTTTAATAAAGGATATAACTTCCTTTTCTCTGACTTGGGCAAAAGCTTCAGCCTCTATCCACTTGGAGAAGTAATCAGTCATAGCAAGCATGAATACTTTTCCACCAGGTGCCTTAGGGAGCTTACCAACTATATCCATACCCCATCTCATAAATGGCCAAGAGGAGGATATAGGATGCAACAATTCAGCTGGTTAATGAAGGATATTGCTGTGTCTCTGACAAGGATCACATCTCTTAGCATACTCCACAGCATCTTTTTTCATGGTTGGCCAGTAGTATCCTGTCCTCAGGATCCTTGAGAATAATGCCCTGCCCCCAGTATGGTTTCCACAATCTCCTTCATGGAAGTCTTTTAAAACTTCTTGGATTTCAGGATCCTCAATGCATCTCAAGTATGGTCCTGCAAGAGATCGTCTATACAACATATTATTTAAAATTGTGAATTGAGATACCTTAATTTTGAAAGCCCTAGGGTTTTCTCCTGTAGGAATCTCTCCGTGTTGTAAGTATTTCATGATTGGTGAGATCCATGATCCTGATCCTGAATGGGATTGAGTATCCTCACTAGGGATAATTGCAGAATCATTTCCTATCTCCATAGCCATATGATCCTCGATAGCCGGGGTCAGGATATGGATAATAGGTATCTTAATATCCTCAGGGATCTTCAAAGATGATCCTAAGTTAGCCAATGCATCAGCTTCTGTATTTTCTTCCCTCGGTACCTGTGTCAAACTAAAGGAAACAAAAGAGAGTGCCAAATTTTTTACTATCTCTAAATATTTGGTTAGCTTTTCACCTTTAACAGCATAGGATCCATTAAAGTGGTTTGTAATTAACAATGAATCTACATGTACCTCAAGATACCTGATCCCCATATGCTTAGCAATTTGCAAACCAGCAATTAAGGCTTCATACTCAGCCTCATTGTTAGTGGTTTGGAACTCACAAGCTATAGAGTGGGGTATTATGTCCCCCTGTGGCGATTTTAGTAGTATTCCAAGCCCTGTGCCTTTAACATTTGAGGATCCATCAGTATAGAGTATCCAAGGATCCTTGGTCTCCTGTAGCTGCTGGACTTCTAACTCAGCTTCCTTTTGTAAATCACTACTGAAATCAGCCACAAAGTCAGCTAATGCTTGGGATTTGATGGCTGTCCTAGGCTCATATCTTATATCATATGCACTTAGCTTCACTGCCCACTTAGCCATCCTTCCTGACATCTCTGGTTTCCTGAGGACATTCTTAATTGGGAAATTAGTTTTAACAACAATAACATGAGTTTCAAAATAATGTCTCAACTTAGTAGATGCCATAATCAATGCAAGAATAAGCTTTTCAAGGTGTGAATACCTGGATTCGGCATCAAGTAAACTTTTACTTACATAATAGACAGGATGTTGTGTACCTTCATGATCCTTAACAAGGACCGCACTTACTGCTTTTGAGGATACTGCAAGATATAAGGATAGTACATCGCCTTTTTCTGGTTTCATCAAGGCCGGGGCTGAAGATAGGTAATCTTTGAGAGCTCTTAAGGCATTTTCATGCTTTTCCGTCCACTCAAATTTCTTGTTCTTCCTTAGGATATCATAGAACTCTTTGCACTTCTCTGAGGATTTGGATATGAATCTGTTCAAAGCTGCAATCCTGCCTGTTAGCCTTTGAACATCCTTAGCATTGGCCGGAGATTTGATATTCACTATTGCTTTGATTTGCTCTGGGCTAGCTTCAATGCCTCTCTTTGTCACCATATATCCTAAGAATTTACCTGCTTTAACACCAAAGTGACATTTTGAAGGATTAAGCTTCATGTTATATTTGTCAAGGATATCGAATGCTTCCTCCAAGTCCCTTAGGTGATCCTCAGCTTTTATGGATTTTACCACCATATCATCTATGTAAACCTCCATAGTTTTTCCAATCTGATCCTTGAACATCATATTCACCAGCCTTTGATATGTTGCACCTGCATTCCTTAGTCCGAACGGCATAGCAATATAGCAGTATATACCAGTTGGAGTCATGAAGGCTGTATCCTCTTGATCGGATGGTTCCATTTGGATTTGTTGAAATCCAGATGAAGCATCCATAAAAGTTAACAGTTCATGACCCACGGTTGCATCCACCATGGAGTCAATGTGGGGTAATGGGAAAGGATCCTTGGGACATGCCTTATTTAAATCTGTAAAATCGACACATACCCTCCACTTTCCGTTTTTCTTTTGAACAAGAACCACATTGGCCAACCATCTTGGATACTTGACCTCTCTAATCATACCTGCCCGGAGCAATTTCTCTACCTCTTCTTGGATAATGGTGTTTCTTTCTGGTGCAAATTTCCTTCTCCTTTGATGGATCGGTTTGAAGGACCTGTCAATGCCGAGTTTGTGAGTGATTACATCTTTAGATATACCTGTCATGTCCTCGTGTTTCCATGCAAAGGTAGTCTTTCTCCTTTTGAGGAAGGATATAAGGTTTTCCTTCATATCGCCAAGGATCCCTGATCCGATATAGATTTTGGATTCAGGATCATCAGGATCCATGAGGACTTCTACCACATCCTGCTCTCTTGCCTCCAAGACATCCCTTGGAGGATACTTTGATTGCTATTGCTCCCTTGACTTCGAGGCTGGCTTCATCGATGAAGTATAGCAATTCTTAGCCTCCTGCTGATCACTATCAATCTTCACTATTCCCCAAGGACTAGGGAGCTTCACACATTGATGGTAGGTAGATGGGACTGCCTTCATATCGTGTATCCAGGGCCTGCCAAGGATAACATTACAACAAGATAAACAGTCAATAACACAAAATTTTTGATATGAGTGTAGGCCTTCGATGTATATTGGGAGTTTAATGTCCCCCAGGGTATTCTTAGTTTCGCCACTAAATCCCACAAGCACGGAGGATCTTGGTACGATATCTGATTCAGGAATACCCATCTTCTTTAGAACATCAAGCTGGATAATGTTCACTGAACTTCCTCCATCTATAAGGATCCTGCGAACAAAATGGTTAGAAATAAAAAGAGTGATAACCAAACCATCATGATGAGGATCCTGGATGTCAACACGATCATCCTCATCGAAAGTTATAACTTTTCCTTTGGAGACACTTGATGTTCGAACAGGTCTATCTCCATTATCCATCTTAGTTTCCTTTGCATGCCTTTTAGCTGCTGAGAAGGATGTGCCGCAAATGTCTGATCCTCCAGAAATAAAGTTTATCACTTGTGCATCTGCTGGAGGGGCCGGAGCTTTCTCAGGGATCCTTTCAGGATCCTGAGTCCTTGACTTTTTTCTTCCCAACAATTCTTTCAGATGTCCCTTGCTCAACAAGTATCCAATTTCCTTTCTTAGTGCAATGCATTCTTCTGTAAGATGCCCAAAATCTTCATGGTATGCACACCACTTTGATTTATCCTTAGTTGCAGCTGGCCTATCATTTTTTCTGGGCCATCTAGCCTTATCACCTAGATTCTGCATCGCAAGGATTAGTTCATTGTTATCAACAGAAAAACAATATTCAGAAATTGGAGGATAATCCTCATCATCCTCTTCTTGATCAATAGCATGCACGTTCTGGTTATCAGATCTGTTATAGGATCTGAACTTGTTGTTCCTGAATGAGGATCCTTGCTTATCTTGCTTTGAGGATCCTGCTAACCTCTCCTGGATCCCCTTGTCATCCTCAAGCCGAATGAACCTAAGTGCCCGGGTTCTTACCTCATCTAAGTTCCTGCAAGGTGTCATAACAAGATCATCATAGAACGATGAATCCCTAAGCAATCCCATTTTAAAGGCCTCAACAGCCGTGGCTATATCCAAGTTGGGAATGTCTAAGGATTCTTTACTGAATTTGGTAATGTAATCCCTTAATGATTCATTATGACCCTGAGTTACCCTATACAAATCACTAGTTAATCGTTCAAATTTTCTACTACAAGAAAACTGATTATTAAATAGGTTAACTAGATTAGCAAATGAGGTAATAGAGTAGGGGGGAAGACTTAGCAGCCATTTGAGAGCTGATCCAGTAAGAGTGGATCCGAATCCTTTGCACAGGCATGCTTCCTTTAACCTTTATGGGATTGGATTGATCTCCATCCTCTCCCTGTATTGTGCTATGTGTTCTTCAGGATCCGTCGAACCATCATACAGCTTCATAGTTGGAACATGGAACCTCTTGGGTATCTCAGCATCACAGATCGGTGGTGCAAAACGAGATATCCTGTGGCTCCCATCTGCAATCTCTGGGATAGGTTTGACCACTCCTGGAACACTTGATATCATATCCTTCAACTTTTGCAATTCTCTGGCCATGGCATGATTGATACATGGATCCTGCATAAGGCCATGGTTAGTAGCATAGGAATTATTAAAAGTGTTACCTCCCATTGGATTCGAATTAGGAAGAATGGATGTGAATCCATATTGTTGGGACTCTGGAATGATTGAAGGACCGGTAGAAGCATTGGTCTGCATCGGAATAAAATCTCCCTGATGGACATCTGAACTTCCTGTCTGCAAACTCCTCAAGGATCCTGGCATCTGGAAGGATCCCTGAAACTGGGATGATCCTGGAACAAAGGAGGATCCTTGAACCTGGGATGATCCTGGAACAAAGGAGGATCCTTGAACCTGGGATGATCCTGGAACAAAGGAGGATCCTGTATGCTGAGGATGGGACCCTGATGGTTGAAAGTGTAACCCTGAAGTCTGAGTTACTGCTGTTGTTCCGTAGTGCACTCCTTTTGGTCCACCCACATATTGAACATCTGGAACCGCTGATGGCTGAGAAGTAATCACCGGAGTATCAAAATTCAAAGATCTGGGCATCAGTGGGGAATGATCCTCTGCCGTTTTCTTTTGTTTCTTGAGATCTCCGATTTCTTTGAGAATCCTTTCATTGGTCTTATCCTGTTGCTGTATATGATCCTTCATCTGCAAAATCAAAGTAAACATGTCACTAGTAGTGGGAGTGTAAGAAGCAGAAGAAGTTGGAGGTTTTGAGAAAATGGGAGTTGGTTTCTTCGCAGCATTCTCAGCATTCTTCTGGGATCCAGAAGGTGGTGGAGGCAAAGGGGGAACGCCTTGTGAAGAACTGAATGAGGGCATCAAATTTGAAGCATTCTTCGCTGAGGAAGCCATCTGCTCGGTTGTAGTGAACTGAAATAAGCACAGAAATGCGAATTTTTCTAAGGATGAAGCACCAATTGCCCCACGGTGGGCGCCAAACTATTTTGGTCAAAAAATCTAATGAGGATAATGCAACCAAACTCTCTGTTACGGGGTATGATGCTTGAAATGTGGAACAATGATAAGGATCACTTCAATGTAAATTGCACAAATGACACAAGGATTTATACGGGGAAAAAGCCCTTGATCAAGAGTTGATCTCCGGCATAAAAAACCCCGGGTGATGGAAACTACCGATCACCAAGCTTAAATAAATCGATAAATGTTTACAACTTCGGATAGTAACGAGCTAGGTACAAGGATCACTATCGTGAAATGTGTAAAAGTGAGTGAAAACTAATGAATGTTCGTCGAGAGCTTCAAGAGTGCGATTGTATGAGAGTGTGTGTAGCTGAAAACGGCTAAGTGTTCTAATTCTAGCTCGTCACCCCTTTTAAAATAGAAGTTAGCTACAATAACAAACTATCCGACTTTTGTGCCAAGCTCCCACGTTCTCCACAACGTCCATTCCCGGTCAAACGTGTGCGAAATACCCGTGGAATATTCCATAGTAACGTTGCCAAGACCAAGTCAAGCTTGTTACTCCTGCGAAGTAATACAAAACACAAACAAACAACCGTCAGTATGAGGATCCTTAAAGTGATCCATGATCCTGATCCTGAAGCTCTTCTGAGGATCACTATCTGTCACAGAAGTAAGGATCATTAATTAGGATAACAAGTAAGGATCACTAATTGTTAGAAAATCCTCCCCTAACAAATACCAAGGTTGTCTACGTGTGCATGTGCATGCCAATTATGAAAATTTCAAATTAGGTGTAACATGAATTAATGTGTTTGCCATATACGTGTATGTTGCCAGGATACGTGTAAACAAAAGGACTTTCCAAGAAACTCGGAAAGTTTCTATAAATAGGGAATTTTCTTTCAGAACATTTGCTTACAATTCCTTTCTCAGCCTTCTCTCTAGATCTCGCTAGCTTTCTTTCTCTCTCTAAAAATCTATATTTTTTTATTTCATCCCATAATAATAATAATAATGCCCTGCCCTGTTTTAAGTGTTTTAACTCCCGATCACCGCTACCCTTTCCGATTGATCTGGAGCCCCATAACGCATGTCAAGGCTCTGCCCGACTAAGTTCGTTGGGGTTCGGTCTCGTGACATAGGGATAAGGTTGAATTAGGGTTATTATACTTAACACAAGTGCAAATACATATATATATATATATATGGGAGGGTTCATTGGGGAACACTAAAAAAGTGGGGAACAGGGGAACACTTTTAAAATTATACTTAACATGTTAAAAAAAATATTTTTCTAATTTTTTTTCGGCGCTTTTTCTTATAAATACAAGTAGAAACATTTTTGATAAAAAAAATCAAAAACTAAAAATATAAAAAAAAATTTAAAAAACAGTTATATCTTATAGAATTAACTTAACATGTTAAAAATAATTTTTTTTAAAATTTTTTTCAGCGATTTTCTCTATAAAAAGGAGGAGAATCTAGTCGAGTAAAAAAATATTTTTTCTAAAAAAAAAATTTTTAGCCTTTTTTTTATTGTTTTTTTTAATATTTTTAGTTTTTGATTTTTTTTATTAAAAATGCTTCTACAAGTATATATAAGGAGAAGCGCCGAAAAAGATGTTTAAAAAATTAATTTTTAACATGTTAAGTTAAATTTTTAAGAGTGTTCCCCGGTTCCCCACTTTTTTAGTGTTCCCCAATGAACCTCACACTATATATATATATATATATAGGATTAGGTTCAAACGTGAACAAAATCCCAAGAGTGAACTGCGTGAACTGATCTGGGCCTTTGATTTGTATGATCTTGAGATTAAAGTGAGTGACATGATGGTAATTATTTGGTTAATTTTTTTCATTTAATTAAATACAAAAAGGGTATACGTGTAATTTCAATCTTAAATTGATTGCATAAATCTCTCACAAATCAAGTAATCAATTATCCTCTTAAATTGATTGCATAAATCTCTCACAAATCAAATCAAGGATTAGGAAAGATGTAACTTAATTCAATTATTAAAATAATTATTTGTTTAAATGCGATGTACACATGTGTATTCTGATTTTGCCCTCTTTTTAATGCGATGTACACATGTGTATATCGTCTGTTTTTGTGATATCTCAGAATTTTTTTGTATTGAATGTTTATGTACACCTGTGAATTACTGTACACATATGTACGATGCTAAGTACACATGTGTATTGTTCTATTTATATCCAAGTACACATGTGTATACCGTTGAAATATGAAGGTTACGTGGATCTTAAAAATCAAAATTTGAATTCTGGTGATGAAATCTGAAATAAAATTTAAAATTGAAATCTGGTGATTTGTTGTTTGTTTTGATAATTATCTTATTAATAAATAAACATAATGTGGATAATGAATTTAAATTAGGAAAGATGTAACTTAATTCAATTATTAAAATAATGATTTAAATCTAATTTTTTATATAATTACAATCCTACACTTAACAACTAAAAAGGAAATCAAAGGTCCATATCTGTTCACACAGTTCACTCTTGGGAGGTTGTTCACGCTGGAACCCTACCCTATATATATATATATTTCAAATAGCTCAGAAGTTATACCCAAGATTCTACCAGGAGGCTTTCTAGTTGAACCCTAAAGTTACAAAGTGAATCCATTCTCTTTTCTCACAGTTTTATCACCTTTTTTGTGATATAATTATATTTAAAAATGCTTTCCAAAATCCTAAATGTTTATCAGTTATACTTACAGTGATTAAGTTTTTGTATTATGCAATAGTTGCCACTATGTAGGATTTATACATTACTTGACCCTCGTTACTATTGGCCAAAAAGTTAGCCAATAGTAGCATACCAAAATCACAGGGGGAATTGTGCCCCAGTAGCCATAGCCTATAACTAATATTATTTTAACATTAAATCATTAATAAATTTAGTGTATGATTGAGATAAATCTAAATGGTGTATGTATAAAATAGAGTTTTATTAATCATTATTACAATATATATTAAAGAAAATATATTTAATAAACCTAAATTACTATTTACATTATAAAATAATGTTTAGTCCATAAATGTATACCATAATAAAATAGTCAAAAATAATATATTCTATTATACTAAGATTATATTTTAGTCTTAGTTACATTAATATATTAAATAATAAATATTACAATTATTTAATTAATATATTATATTTGATAAGTTATAGCTATTAGTTTGACAGAAAATGATATATATTTCATTTTCTGGGTTAAGTGGTTTTGTGCCATAGAAAATATATTTGACAAAGTAATGTCACGGGACACTACTAAGTCCAGAGTCACTAGTTGAGAGAATGATCAACAGTGATATGACCAGAAATATGATCAGAGTCACTAGTTGAGAGAATGATCAATAGTGACATGACCAAAGGCACTAGTTGAGAGAACGATCAACAGTGTTATGACCAGAATCACTAGTTGAAAGAATGATCAACAGTGATATATGACCAGAGTCACTAGTTGAGAGAATGATCAACAGTAACATGACCAAAGGCACTAGTTGAGAGAACGATCAACAGTGTTATGACCAGAATCACTAGTTGAAAGAATGATCAACAGTGATTTGACCACCGTCACGGGAATCGCCTAGTGACCGATACCAATGAATCATAATAAGATATATTTTATATTTATTACTTGATAACCTTCACTATTGGACGAAAGTTAGCCAATGAGTGATATGACCACAATTACTAGTTAAGAGAATGATCAACAGTAATATGACCCGTGTCACTAGTTGAAAGAATGATCAACAGTGATTTGACCACCGTCACAGGAATCGCCTAGTGACCAATATAATAGTAAGATATACTATATCTATTACTTGATAAATTCACTATTGCACGAAAGTGAGCCAATGAGTGATATGACCACCGTCACATCGGAACTGCCACCATGTGACAAATACTGATTGAGTTGGGTAAATATAAATAAATATAAAAACCTTGATGCTGTAAGGTATAACAATATATTTTATAAAAATGGAATGAACACGCCAGTATTTATTACTGATAAAATATTTTCAAAACGTGTTTCAGGTAATTTGCTGTTAAGATAATAGAAGCCAGCTATGGAGCACTGAAGGCTTAAATAAAGTGGCTATAAATACCTGAATAAAAGAAGAAATTTATGTTTTATTTATTTGGATTTATCCCTATAAAAACATTTGAATTAAATATGGGTTTTAGCCCGTTTGTTTAATATTACAAGTTCGGTGTTTTATAAACTCTGAAATTATTTCCTAACTACGATACTGATGAAAATTTTTCGCTTCGTAATTAATAAACACCGATACCATCTGACTGGTTCGCGGCTCCCGCTCCCAGGGTGGGGTCGGGGGCCGTGACAGTTTGCATTATGGTTTGTATAGTGGTAATGATATATATTATATATAGATTACGATAAACCTGTCAAACGGGAAAAAATAGACGCGGGTTCATCGTAACGCGCAAGTCCTAGATCAACTTAGTTATTTTATTCTGTGTTTTACGTTTCGGTTTAATTTCTTCGCGTTAACACCGCAACTTCAGTGTCGGTGGTCGCTGGCAGTAATGTGGCATTAGTGCTCGCCCCCCGCCGCAACGCAGGGGTTGCTTAATACTAATTATTATTAGTTTAAAACTGTGTGTTGAATATTTAATTTTGAGTATTTGAAATTTGTTAGTTTTTATTTTTAGGAATGTATTATTTTATATTTTTAGGAATATTTTTTAATGGTTATTTACTTCTTTTAGTCTTTATCATCTGTAACGACTTGAACTCAATACCTTCTTTTCTAAAACTATGTGTTTAAAGACATTTCCTTTCTTAATGGACCATGTATGAACTATTTTAATGTTTAATTACTTATGTGTTAATTAATTTGTAATGAAAAAAGAAAAAAATAGAAAGGTCCAAGCGATGTCATTAAAGAAAGTATTTTAGAGTAATGGATGGTATAAGTGACATGACGGAATTAGCCGGACTTAGGATGTACGGGCGCTCCACTAGAGTGGAGTAGTCCTCTCTCCACCCCACCCCATCCAATCATGCTCCGCCCTATCAACTCTCCTCTCCGCTATCTACTTTGCACTCAAAAGCAAGGAGAGCCCCACTCGTCCACATTATAGCCGTCTGACATCCCAACTGTCAAAAAAAGCAATATGGCACAAGCGGTGACTCCCCCGTCCCATTGTTTTTACCGGATCAAATACGGGGTTGACGGCAATGTTACCACACGGTAAACGGTGATTACACCCTTGTGAACAAAGATGAAGTAACTTTATTTCCTGTAAACTTACTTTAGTTGTTTTAATGTAAGATGTAAACTTATTATCTAAAGTTGTTTGTTTATTAATAACAAAAATATTAACGGGCCAACCCGACCCGCGTATTTTCGGTTCATCTTGTATCTTCAAAGATGCATTCTTCTACTCCCTCCCCTACCAAAACTTTGCAGAATTCAAGGATAAAACTGATAACTGTAAAATTGATAGTAAATCCAGATCTAAAACAACGTTTCGAATTCAACTATGAAACTGAAAAAATCAGATCTAAAGCTCTCAATCTGGCTACATGAGGATCGTAATCAAACCGAGCCCTAGCCGATTCAATTTGGCAATCTAACGACGCCGACGATAACGATCGTTTCAACCGCTTGTTATTGCGCTGCTGAATCGAGATATCTTTCAATCGCTCCTCCATCGTTTCGATCTTCGAATCCTCCTCATCGGCAATTCGCATCGGTTCATCATCATCATCGATATTATCCGCTTGTAGTTGTTGTGGTGGTGGTGGTGGTGATTGTGTGGTGTGAGCGAGGAAGAGAGAGAGGTGGCGGTGAGCGGCGTGGAGGGAGGCGTAAATAGTTGCAGAGTCGGTGGTTGATGGAAGCTGCTTTGCCATGACGGTTGCGTGCTCTAAAACTGTCACAAGGTTTGTGACTCGTGTCTCATTCTCCATTTTTGATGTTTCTGTGTTTGGTTTAAGGAATTGGCATGGAATGCTATAAATGGATACCCGAGCTCAAGCGTGACTCGGTTCGAACCCTCTTTATAAAGCAAGAGTTTGGCTCGTGAGTGGTTTTTTTAGTTCTGGCTCAAGTTTGGCTTGGTTATTATTTATTAATTAATTTAAAGAGTAAACTGCAATTTTACCCTCTGGGGTTTAGGGCAATTGGCATGTCTACCCCCTAAGGAAATAATTGCAATTTTACCCCCAACGTTTATTGTTATGTCGCAACTTTACCCCCTGCCGTCAGTCAACAGGTATTTGATTGTTATAGGCAGGGGTATTTTGGTAATCTTACCCTATTATTATTATTATTATTATTATTATTATTATTTATAAAATCAAATTATCATCATCTTCTTCAAATAACTCACAGATCCATCATCATCATCTTCAAATTATCCAAGCATAACGTTGAAGCTGTGTACATGGCTGCAATTAACCTCCCATCCATGGCAGCCCCAATCTCTCTTCCGCATCCACGGCGGCGATGGCGGCGACCAGCCGGAGAGTTTAATGAATAGGGTTTTCTTTGGATTTGTCATTTCTTCATCGGTTATTGTAATCCTGGATCAGATTTCAAGATTGTTTTGTTTGTCTCTCGTTTTTCTTGATCTGAGATAGATACAAGTCCTGTATCTATTTGTGTGTATGAAATTGGGCAATTGTGAGTTAGATGGCTCACTTGTCTGAACCTCAAGGCTCTTCTAAAGCTTTTCAACAAAGGGGTTTTCGTCTTCAAGCTCCACTGGTGAGTTTACATATAGTTTTTGTGTTTAGATGAAACCCAGATGAAATTGTTGTGACATAAGTGATTTTTCTTGAATTTTTGTCAATTGGGTGTGATATAGGTTGTGGGTTTCGTTTCTTTACGGAATCTGTTGGTTTATGAGTGGTAATTAGAGATCCTTTGATAAAGTTGGATCTTTTGATTTGATTTCAGTTATAATGAATAGGGTTTTCTTTGTTCTTGTTGAAATTCTTAAAGGATTGATCTTTTGCTCTGATTTCAGTTATTATGAGTTAGGTTTGTTCTGGGATGTCACGATTCTTGATAAAATTGATCTTTTAATTTGATTTTGGTTATGCTAAAATAGGGTTTTCTTTGTTCTTGTTTAAGATCCTAAAAAGCATGTTCTCATATTATTGGAATTGATTATAATCTAAGTGTTTAATTGGTGAGTACAACAATTGTACTCAGATGTTGTGCACATGATGGTGTTTAATTGGTGGTTTACTTATAACCAGGTGGGTGGTCGAGGCTGATGGTGGTGGAGGTGGAGGTGGGTGGTGGCGGCTGATGGTGGTGGGGGGTGGGTGGTGGGTGGTGGCGGCTGATGGTGGGGGGTAATTGTGCGACATAACAAGAACGTTGGGGGGTAATATTAAAGGGCAATATAGTCATTTCACATTAAAGTTAACAGATCTGTTAACAAATTTGAGGCCGGGGGGTAAAAGTGCGACATAACCTCAACGTTGGGGGGTAAAATTGCAATTATTTCGTTAGGGGGGTCAGAGTGCCAATTGGCCTAAACCCCAGGGGGTGAAATTGTAGTTTACTCTAATTTAAATTTAAATACACTTATAATTATTTTTTTATACATTTTCATTTTAATTTTAAACCTTATATATGTAACATAAATAGTTTTATGGCCCGTTTGCGTTGCGGGGAGTTAGGCCGAATATTTCTTAATCCATTAAAAAAAACACTACCATAGTTTGCTAAAAAAAGGTTAAAACGATGGCAAGACTGTAATTTTGAGTTGGTGGCAAAATAGTAATTTGTCAGAACCAATGAACGAGTTCTAGGTAGCTGCCTGGCACGAATAATTACATCAAGTCAAGCAATTAAAATAAAACACTTCCATAGTTTTGCTAAAAAAAACTAAAACGATGACAAGACTGTAATTTTGAACTGGGGGCAAGATCATAATTTTGAACTGGATGTAAAATCGTAATTTGTTAAAAGCTAAAATGATGGCAGGACTGTAATTTGAACTGGGGGCAGAATCGTAATTTATCAAAAGCTAAAACGATGGCAATATTGTAATTTTGAATAGGGGCAAATTCGTAATTATAAACTGGGAGTAAAATCGTAATTTGTACGAGCCAATAGGGGAGTGCAACAGCCTCCCGTCATGGATTTTGTATTAATATTAATATATATTATATTTCATATTTTTATCATACTTTTCTTTATAATAATAACTATTAGATGAATATTTATATATTAAAATAAAGTTATATAAATAAAGGCTCGTTTAGGCTCAGGAGTCAACTCGAGCTCGATAAGTGAAGCTTGAGCTCGGACTTGTTTATTAAACAAGATTATTTTAAGGTCTGGGCCCTTTGATTAAACAAGCTTATTATAGGTTTGGGATTGGACTCAGACTCGTTTATTAAACAAGCTTATTGTAGGTTTGTGCTTGGGCTCAGACTTGTTTAATGAACAAGCTTATTATAGGTTTTGGCTCGATTATTAAACAAGCTTGTTTTTAGGTTCGGACTCAGATTCATGCTTGAGCTCGTTTTCGATTTGAGCTCTTAGCTGCTTGGCTCGTTTACACCCTATGTAAAACTAGGGCCACTAATTGGATTGGTTTCAAAAACTTGATAACATTGTAAATAGTAAATTACAAAACTACTTTAATCTTTATTTGATATGTTCATGTAATATTAAGGCTTATACAAACAGTGATCAGAGTTTAGTATACTTAATTTTACACATCCAATAATGTTGGTACATCCTAGAGATGAAATGTTAGAACAGACCCAAAGTAATGTTGGTGCATGCAAAATAGGACCTATAATTTGTACCTAACGAGTTTTTTTCTTATCGCTGGATTTATTAAGAAAAAGCAAATGAAATATGTTATGATACCGTTATGCTACAAGCCTTTTGGTATGTAAGGACTAGCTACGCAGGTTAACCACATTAATACTTGATCAAAGTTTAAGGGTCCTTGGTATTTTTAGTAATGCTCAAATAACACTTTAAGAGCATTGTGAAAGCTCACCTTTTTATTTATATACAAACTAAAATAAATTAGAAAACCAGTAATCACACTGATTACATGCTTCCATAACAAGTATCCATTGTGTCAAATTAGACAAATATAAATATGTAAACCAACAATAGAAAGAAAGAAAAAAAAGCAACCATATACACACCAATCCCAAGCAATCAAGAATGAAAAGCATCCCTAAATCTTTCAACTTTCTTCAGATTCTATCATCTTCCTGCTTCTGATCCTGCTTCTACATCTCCCATGGCTGAATCTCCTCTTTGACTTTGACTACTTCCTTGACCCGGGTGTGATAGCAGCCACTGGCGGGATCGCTCCATCGAGATCTCCCTTGAAATCTCAGGACTGTTTGTGACTTTTACAGATAGACGACACACCGGGCAAGTCGATTGCTTTCTTAGCCACAAATCAATACAAGAAAGATGAAAACTATGCCCGCATTTTGGCATAATTCTTAGCACCTCTTTCTCTTGGTATTCGCCTAAACATATTGTACACCTGGGAATTTTTCAAAAAAAAAAAAAAAGTCAACTACCTGTAAAATGTCACTTTTTTATGGTTCTAACATCTAAATGTCACTTACTGGGCATCTTCCATGGAACCGAAGGCTTCACGGTCAAATTTCATAGTGGGAATGGCTGCAACCATAGCTGGTTCAAGGCCTACGACCCGGTGCTCTTGCTGTCATTGTGTTTCCAAATGGTTAGGTTAGAATAAAATCCTCATAACACAGAAACACATTTGCAAATGTAAGTCAACAATATAATTATGGATGACGGTGTCAAATTGGTAAATATGTTTTTCTTTTTGCAATTGTGTGATGAAATGGTAGCCCAAACGTATTTTGCACTAAACTATGTGTTGACTGGAACGTGATCATTTTTATAAGACAAAGTATCTGCAGAAAGATTATCGACTATACAAATCCGTTAACAAGTACTGAATTCTACAAAAAAATTGAAGTATGCAACTTGCATACGACTTCAATGCAGAAAATACGATTAAAAGGGTATCCTTTAGTTTGTGGAACTATATCAGACCACAATAAGGGTGTTTTTTGGATACTCAAATAGCATGTTGTTTTTCATGGAGGTTCTATGCATCTATACTTCTAGAGTTCCATCTTCATTGCACAATTTATTGGAAACTAAAATCAATTTCAACACAACAAACTAACCAATCTGAAGCAAGAAATCAGTTAGCTCCAGTTTTACTAGGTAAAAAATTCGGACTCAAATTCAAGTAAGTATATAACAACCTTAATAGTTTCAAATGTCCAATGTTATTTGGAGCACATAACATTTGGTGTAGCATATTAAGAAATGTAAGGCACAAATGTTATAGGAATAGAAAGCATACCCTTTCAAGATCAATCCTTGAGTCAATCTCAAACAATTCGCGTGATTCATACCGACGAAATCGCCCACAAAAGAGTCTAGCACAGACAAATACAATGAAAGTGGCACTCATTGCAAAGCCTATAACTGTAGTAATCAAATTCATGGTTTTACCAAACATCTAATGACCCTAATTAATCTAAGAAAGGAAAATGATTGAGGAAGCAAACAAATCAAGATTAAGACCCCAGAAAGTAAAAGAATTAGCAAAACCCTAATTACAAAATGAGATTCAAGACAATTGTTCAATCAACTTCCATTAAAGATTTTGGAAGACCCAACACAATGAAAAATCAAACCCAGAATCCCAATTATCCTAATTAAAGAGTGGATTGAACAACAAAGAAAACAAACCAAGATTAAGATCCAAGATTAACACATAATTATGAGGGTTTATGAAAGATTTCAAGAAACCCAACAAAAAGACTTCAACTTCTGACAGATTCAAGCAAAAAGATTGAGAATTGACCAAAACCCAGATCAAGATTCATTGAAAAAATGATGAAAGTTACAGATGGAGGAGAAATACTGGCCAAAAGATGGAATCTGCTTCTCTTTGGGTGGACTCAAAGTTAAAGAAGGTGAAGGCCATTGATTGATGAAGGTGTAGATGAGAAGAGAGGAAAATTGAGACAATTAATTCTTCTTCTCATTTTCTTCTTGGCTTGCTTCTTTGGACTTGTATCTCATGTGGGTCCCACTTCAATGGCTAAAGGGTCCCACTCTTGGAGAGTGTTGCCTTGATTTCTTTATCCAAATTTAGAATTATCTGATCATAACAAACCTATATGTAGCAAAAAGGGTTATATATAATGGGTATAAAGATAAGAAAAGGAAGGTTTACACTCTATGAGTGAATAAAATTCTAAAAAGATCCACAACAAAAGTGAATTTATGGCGACTTTCTTACTTCCTTTCAATGTTTTCTTTTTTAATTATTTTCCTTTTAATCTAAGAAAATATATATATAACATATTAATTTGTAACTCTATGTAATTATATGTTAATTTCTACTTATTATAAAATGTACTGTTATGTGACATGACATGATATTGCACAACACCAAGATCCGACCCAACCCAACCACACTTGACCCGGCAGTTAATGCTTCAACATTTATATATACTCTAATTTACAACAATTTATATATACTCTAATTTACAACAATTCGGTGCAATGAAGTTGGTACATCCTGCTTAGAATGTTGTACTAGCTTTTCCAACATTTTTTTTATTCACACGCGGCCTTTTCTACCTGCAACATAATCAAGAAACACAGGGATCAGATGAGATACAGAGAGAAAGAGAGACTTCAAGAGGGAGAGACCGTAAAGGAGATGGAGCCTCGCAGCGGTGGTTCTTAGGGCGGCGTCAGTTAACTCAAGCGAACGATGATGGCAGTACTAGCGGCTAGGGTTCAGATCTGTTACCGGTAAAGGAGATGGAGCCTCGCAGCGGTGGTTCTTAGGGCGGCGTCGGTTAACTCAAGCGAACGATGATGGCAGTACATGTGGTTTAAGAAAGGAGATTCCGGTGACTTATAGACCGCCGTTGTTAGTTGCCGGAAGAAGTTCCCCTGGTCTCTTCTCCAACCCTTTCTTTAGGTCAGTTTGTTTCATATATATTTCATGAAGAATTTGGTTTTGATGGTGACTTTTGTTTAGAATTTGTTTAAACTTTGTTGTTTGCTGTTAATTCAATTTCACTTTTGTGGGATTCTTGATTTGGGGTTGAACTTCTTTCTTTGATGTTTCTTATTATTGGATCGTTGCTAACATAATCGCAAATTATTAGGTTTAAGGAATTAATTATTCACTCTTTGTTGCTGGTGGTTTGATTAGACACCAGACGGGTCGATGGTGTTAGCCGTTAGGTTCCAGTGACACAGGTATGGTTAGGATTCGGTGGTGGTTGACGGTGTTCTGCGGCGGACAATGAACAGAAGGGTGGCGTTATGGTGAGTCGAACTTGACACGGATGGCGAGGGATTCCATCAATGGAAGGTTTAAGGTTTGGGGATTTAGAGTTCCGCTACTTCTACAGTTCTCGCTCCATTTGCGCAAGTATGATTCTCTTTCATTTTCTTTTAACAAAAGCACTTGCTTTGGTAATTTGGGTGAAATCATGTTGAGATTTTAGAGATTATGCACATCTGTTGCAACACATGCATTGATCATTTGCGCTTCGTTTAAGATATGCTTAACGCTGGTGATACAGATCAAGTTGACCTAGCAGGTGAGCCCGTGCAAGACTGAAACGATGACGGGTATGTCGGCAAACAAAAGTCAAGCAGTTGACTCAAGAGATTAGTTTTAGGGATAGAAAAGCCTTGATTCCAATTAACAGATTACAGAATCAGAATCATAAAAGAATATGGGAAGTTCGATATGAATATCAACAAGACAGACCTCCAAAGGAGGTAATGGTCAG
Source organism: Helianthus tuberosus (assembly GCA_030545235.1). Classification (NCBI taxonomy): domain Eukaryota; kingdom Viridiplantae; phylum Streptophyta; class Magnoliopsida; order Asterales; family Asteraceae; genus Helianthus; species Helianthus tuberosus. Next base: position 24,130,314 of record CM060428.1, read on the forward strand.
TCATAAACGTGCAGAGGGTGTTTTTTTGAGGTGCTCAGGTAATATCTAACTATTCATGTTAATTATAAAATCTGAGTATTAGTATCATGAATGTTTTAATTGTAAAAAGAGGATTAAATTTTCAAAATTTTAATCTTAGTATTAGAATAACATACATTGTTTTAATATAAACAAACCTTTAAGTAATAGAGCATAATGCATCCCATATGTGTGTGTGTGTCTGTGAGTACATAGTGAAGTTCATGAACTCTACCATATATATGTGTGTGTATAACTATGCAGTTAATATCAGTCATATCGGTCCCTTAGTAAAATATCGGTGTCAAATATCGGTACCGATATCGGCGATATAAACCAAGATTTGACCGACATAATCGATATATCACCGATATTTGACCGATATAACCGATCTAACCGCTATATCACTGATATATCACTGAATTATATGTGTTAAATTGCTATATGTATAAATCTGTATTTACATGTGGTATCGATAAGGTATGTTAATCCGCGTTTTCTTTCGAGATTTTTTTTTTTGTGCATTCCGTTAAGGTGACGTATTTGCTATAACCATGGTGTTTGCAGGCCACTTTCTTCTGACCCGTCTGTTGCTCGACAATATGAAGAAAACAGCCCGTAAAAGTAAGAAAGAGGGAAGGATTGTGAATGTATCATCAGAGGCTCATAGGATTACTTATCCTGAAGGAATTCGTTTCGACAAAATTAACGATGAAACGAAGTAAGTCTTAAAGAAAGAACTCCACTCTAAGATTTTATTTACCGATATGTAAATAAACTTGATTAGGTGATGTTGTACAGGTATAGTAAATATCAAGCATATGGTCAATCAAAGCTAGCCAACATTCTGCATGCTAATGAGCTTACAAGACAGCTAAAGGTTTAAGTTTAAATTACATAAATTATTACACATGAAACCCGTTTTGACTTTTGAAATCAAACAAACTGGTTATTAACTTCAAAATTTCAAAACATTTTTTATAACAAACCTTTGGAAAAAAGTCGCAAAACTGGCCAAACCTCATTGACGAAAATGGCATTTTACTCTTGAAAATATAAAGGCGAATGCTTTCATGTTTTTGAAGTTTAATTTGGTGTGTGGTATTAGGGGGCCGCGACAACATGCTATGTAGCATTGTACCAACAAGTGAAAGGAGTAAGTGGGGAATTATTTCTCGGATAGCAACTTGGCAAAAACAACAGATGTGGCTAAAGATATGGATTTGGCCAAGAGATTATGGGAATATAGCATCAATCTAATAAAGTAAACATCAAAACTTTGCCCCAGTGGATTAAGATAAATGCATAAATGACCATTTGGCTTGGCTTCCATCATTCCATGCAAAGTTTTTTATTACTAAGAAATGACCATATTAATTTGATTTTGAATTTCAATGTTTGCTGATATGTTCTGTTTCGAATCTGATTAACTTACTGATGAATCGTGTTGTTCGTTGCGGAGATGTCAACAGTGGTTATGAACGATACAATTATGATGCCAGCAACCGATTCGCAGATAAATAAAACAGTTAACTCAACCGAATTAGTGTTAGCAAAGTGTGATTGGTGCGAATTGACGGAGGAGTGTACGCCGGAGTACATAAAAAAATTCGAGCAAGGTATAACGGTAACTGGATGTGCGGATTGTGTGAAGAGGAGGTTAAAGACGAAATGGTAAGGAGCGAAGGCTAATCGACACGGAAGAAGCTATGACGCATCATATGAACTTTTGCCGAAAATCAACGTCGCCGGATCCACCGTTGAGTCCTGCAATTGACTTAATCGAATCAATGAGACGGTTTATCCGGCGATATATTTTAACACCCCGATGCAATAGCTGAATATTTTTCAAGCCCCTGCCGCATCGCGGCGGGGTACTTTTCTAGTTATCTATCATTCCTTAACTATTTTAGTGGAAAGTGCTTGGGTTCTCAAATGAGGCTCAGGTTCGATCCCCATTAACTGCAAGTGAGGTGGTAAGGTTTACCCACCTTGGTGGGGTTCCTGACCGGGGTCACGGGTTCGAGCCTGTCAGTCAATCGTGATTAAGTTTCCACGAGGTGCGAGGAAGGGCTCTGCACTGCACTCCCCCTCATTCGAACCCGGGTGGCTGTGCTTCCGATAAAAATGGTTGAAGCGCAGTCGGTAGTGGGTTTCCAATCGATCTACACCTTTCAAAAAAAACTATTTTAAAATTATTATCATTATTAATGACAAAATGTCAATTATAGTATTTCATTGTTATATTGGACCATTGATTATAAATAATTTATTTAATATATAAAATTGATTGTTGATGGATGCAAAGGTGGAGACTTTTATGTGATTCTTGATTCTCTCACTGAATAGTTTATAGTCATGACTCATCTTGATGCCTCCAAGGTTGTTCCCCAATATGTTGAAAGTCCCTTGAGTTCCATTCGTTTACAAATAAAGTACTTAAGTTTGAGTATTTATATTTGTATCCTCAAATGTACAAATTTCATTCACATTTGAACCTATCATCATTACATCGTTTCATCATTTTTACATCGTTTCTATATGAGCTCATTTGTGTACATGGTTGAATTTAAGTCCATGAATCCGTCTAAACTGGTCATTGATTTTGTTTCATAGTCGGGTTTTTTTTTTCTAATTTTCAGTTCGTCAATTTTAAAAATTTCAAACCATAGCGAACGGTTGGTTTAGGTTTATACCAAAAAGCGGTCGTATAAAACCAGTCTTGACCATTAGATTACGCTATAAATTTTTTTAGAATATTTCAATTATAGCTCGTTTATTCTTTGTATCTACTGATTGTACGAAGGCAGTATTTATTCTTTGCACAACTCTACTTAGGTCCAAAAAAATATTTTATTTATAACTGTTATATCTATACTATTATAAAAAGGAGAAGTGATGGACAAGATAGTAATTTTATTTGCGTATAAATTTTGAAGCATTATGTACAATAGAGAGAAGCCATTTTAAAGGGGCTAAAGTTGCAACTTTTCCAAAATTTTAAGACTCCATAGGGGTGTTTTAGGGATTTGATCATGGAATAACCGTACATTATTTATGTGGGTGACTTGAACCGTCCATCTGAACATTCAAAGAAGAGAGGTTAGAGATTGAAAGGGCGATTGGAGAGACAGAGAGAGAGACAATAGAGTAGGGGAAACCAGTCACGGCCTCCGGCAGGCCACCTTAAACCGACAACAACGATGGTGGTGATGGTGTCACTTGGTCGGTGAACGGGATCAGGAGAAAACGCCCTAAAGTCTGAGAACGGTAAGAACGGATCCTGGCCTAACACGTGTCACGCGACACAGTGAAGGGCGGAGGTGTTTTTTTGTCCTTTCATATTCTTTTTTTTAAACGTGTTCACAAAATCTCTCCATTTTTTGGCGTTTAACAAATACATGGCGTTTTTATTGTTTTTTTATGTCAGTAGCATAGTAAATATTTTGGTGTTTAACTAAGTATGGCTTTGATTGTTGAGCATAGTAAATATTTTGGAGTTTAAGTAAGTATGGTTTTGATTGTTTTGACTTTCACCCAACTCCTGTCAGAGAACTTAATGACCAAACGTCCTCTGACCTCTCAAACCTACATGCAATAACATGTACCATTTATGTGGCGTTTTTAGTGAATGTGTATTTTTTTATCAATTGTTGTGTCATGTAGGATGCAGACCTATAATGTTACAGGCAATTATGGCGTTTTGAAAAGATAAATAATTCAATTTCCCATGTAGTGGCTTTTAATATAATAAATGTTTAGCAAAAATGTTCTCGTCTCTTCATTTTTACTATTTGCAGATACTGTTTTCGTTCAGTTTCATCTGTCAATTAGTGTCGTTTTCTAATAATACATTGTTTGACATTTTTTGACGTTTTATATAGCAACAACGTGCTTTGCTAGCAACCGATCTCACAGTTTTCATACTATCAGGCGTTTTGGTGTTTGTAGTTTTTGGCGTTTTATACTCAATTTTTTTATTAGTAGAGAATTAGATAATAAACAACAGAGAATTAGATAACAAACAATAAAAAATTTAAAAAAATTAAAAATTCTAATCTAATTTCTCATCCAAATATTCACTGTCATTAGTCTCTTCTTCTTGAACTTTTTTGGCGTTTTGAACCTTTATGAATGAATACCTTACCTAGATGCTAATTTTCCTATATACCGCTCGTCTTTAGAAGAAGCTTATTTTTAGCGGCATCCTGTATTTTGGTTTGATACATTCTTGTTTGTTGACATGTTGAAGATCAACGCCTGCTCGAATGCTATTATAATAATGGAGTTGAAAATATCATTTTTTTACAGTGGTATTGATCTCATCAATATATTCATCAAGAACAAAGTGACATGATGTCATATAAGTGTCATCAGTCTCTTTTTCTTGAATATTTGTCCATCTCATTCAGCAAAAGCTTATAGAGATACCCACCTCAGAGAAAAATCTATTCAGTGAAACTTCATTCAGAACAATACTCAATATTGAAGAAACGAGGGTTCCCATCTGTGGTTTTTTTAACTATTTTTTTGGCGTTTTTAAAGCGAGTGGTTTCTAGGAAACATGGCTTTGTTTTTGGGGTGTGATCAATTGATTGTGCAGAGACGTCTCTCTTATAGGATTTTTTGGCGCGTAGTTTTAGGCGAGATTTTATTATAATAAATGATATTAATAAAGTAACCGTCTTTTTCAGTTACTGTGTGTATCTTTACTGTTTTTGTTCAGCTTTTTTATGATTTTAGGGTGATAGACGTCCCATCTTCCAAGTTTGGCGTTTTTAATGGCATTATGTAGTTTTTGGCGTTTTATGGCATGATGGCGTTTCACAAGCATTTTGTCTGTGTGGCGTTTTTGTTAAAATAATGTATTTTGTTCTTAACTGAAAATACATAACAAACAACTGAAAAAGAAAATTAAAAAAAAATAGAAACAATTGATCTTCCAAATCTTCACTGTCAGCAGTCTCTTTCTTCTTTGAAACATGTTCACTTGCGGTTTGACTTTGGTATGCTTCATATTGTTTTGTTGTTGTTGAAGTAGTTTTTTTGTGGCCGTTTGGAAGGACAAAATGACGTGAGTTTTTGTTTGAAGTTCATCTTTATCTTCAAACCACTAATCAGTGTCATTCGTCTCTTCATGCCATTCAAAAAATTCATCAACAACAAAGCACAAAAAATGACATAAGTCTGACACCAGCATCTTTTTCTTGAACATTTGTCCATCTCATGCAGTAAAATATTATTGAGTTACACCCCTCAGCTAAGAATGCATTCTGCGAAACTTCGCGTCGAACAATATTGAATATACAAGAAACGATGTTTGCCATTTTTTGGCGTTTTACTGAGAAAATAGTGTATCTAAAAGAAACGTCAAATTTGGAATCTTTGATGTTTGAGTTTTCTGGCGTTTTCTAGGATGATTGGTATATAGTAGTAAATATGGCGTTTGCGGTTGGGGGTGTGTTTTAATGAATGTCTGTGATGTTTTGTTTATATAGGATGTGTTTTGGCCCGTAATGGCGTTTTATTCATGAGTTTGGCGTTTTTGGTAGAGAAGTCTAAATACCATTTTACCCTTAATGAACCGCGTCCACTTAATAGAATTGGTGTTATTTACGAAACGTCACCGCGCCAATCTAGTCCATAGATTGTTTTGATCGGACGATCCATAACCGTTCTCACACTTTTCACCGTTTTCTCTAAATCCCGACCCTATATATATATATATATATATATATATATATATATATATATGGGACCGCTAGAATGAGAACCACCTCGAGTTGTAAGAACCGCGAGAACCACACCATCCGGGGCTTTTTACACCACAATTTTTTTTTACAACTAGATGTGTGTATTGTAAACACATTCGTAAAAAAAAATTTTAAAAATGCCGTGTGGGTAGTTTTTTACACCACAAGTTTGGTGTAAAAAAACAAAAAAAAAATAAAACACCAAACTTGTGGTGTAAAAAACTACACACACGGCATTTTTTTCAAAATTTTTTTTACGAATGTGTTTACAATACAAACATCTAGTTGTAAAAAAAAATTGTGGTGTAAAAAGCCCCGGATGGTGTGGTTCTCGCGGTTCTTACAACTCGAGGTGGTTCTCATTTTAGCGGTCCCCTATATATATATATATATATATATATATAGTGGAGGGTTCAAATGAGAAGAAAAAATAGCTTAAGAATAAAAAGAACAAAATCAACCAATAGAATTGCTTTATTTTATAAGGGTAGTAAGGTAATTTAAACAATTTAATTAATTTATTACTACCCTATAATTAAGCTATTCAAATTAAATAAATATTGATTTCAAATTTAACCCCAAATATGTACGTGATATCCCACTTGAAATTTCTATATCGTTTTACACGATTACACATTCACACACCAATTTGTTATGTGTATTTACTACCTACACAGACCAATATATCAAGTGTGTTTTTCTACACAGACAACATTCCAATATAACAACCTGCACCTACACACACCAACATTTTAAATGTGTTTTCATGTACACACAATAATTAATCTACCAGCTAGCAACAAGTACCTACACACACCAACATTTTAAGTGTCTATCATACATACACAACAATCTCACAACTAGCAACATGTCCCTACATAAACCAATCTCATTAAGATTATTCCTACACACAATATTCTAACAAACATCGATTGTTCCTACACAAAATATTCTAACAAATGTCCCAAGTGTCCTACACAAAAAATTCTAACAAATTTCCTAAGTGTAATAGTGACTGTGGATGAAATCTTGGTGAATGTGGTGTTCACTGTGTAACCGTCAATGAATTAATTATGTACTATACACCAAAATGTCTAGTATACCCTTTCATTTAAAGAATTAATGTAAAAGAGTTACATATTCACCCAAATGTCATCTTCATTCACAACCTTTGATCAAATAAATTGTAAGGCTAAGATTAATTTTAAATTCTTCTTAAAAGAATAGTCTTCTCAAATGAACCTCCCCTATATATATATATATATATATATATATATATATATATATATATATATATATAGGATGGTTTAAATGAAAACGCTAAATATTGTGAGAACCGTGAGAACAAATGAAAAAACCGCGAGAACTTGATCAAAAACGAATCAAATTCAAAAAAAAATTTCTACACTTATGATTCTTATTCGAATACAATGTTAGAAATTTAATTTACACATTTAAATTTACGTGAATTCGTAAATCAAGAAAATTTACACATGTGTAAGTTTGCAATTTACACATGTATAAATCTGTTATATTTACACATGTGTAAAAAATCTAAAAAGAGTGTTTTTAAAAGGAGAAATAAATTATTTGATGTTGTAAATTCTTTTTTTGCTGTTGTATCTTAATTACAATGATGTTCGTATTAGAAAAATGGTTTTGATTGGTGTTCTCATTTGTTCTCTTGGTTCTCGCAATATTTAGCGTTCTCAAGATAACCCTCCCATATATATATATAGAAACGGGATCAGGAGAAAACGGCAAAAAGTGTGAGAACGGTGAGAACGTATCCTGGCCGAACACGTGGCATGGAGCTTGATCAGGGACCGAGGGGTTTTTTGACTTTTTAGTATTCTTTTCCTTTCACGGTTTTCGCGTTTGAGAAGCTTCTTTATTTTTTGCGTGCAAGATAATTTTGGCGTTTTGTAGATTTATTATTTTTTTGGCGTTTATTGTTTTTTTCCCAGATTTCTTCTCTTTGAGGTAATTCTTTTTGTGTCACATAGTTAATATTTTGGCGTTATGGCTTTTTCCATGTTTTTTTTGGCGTTTTGTATCTTTTTGTTAATAATTCATTACCATAGATTAATATTTCAAAAAATTACAATAAGTGAAAAATCAAAATAATCTAATAGTCTTCCGTAGGTGGGATTACATCGGAGATGTACCCATCGCTTTGTTCTTCACTTTCTTCAGATTCTCCATCATCAAATTTCATTTTTGCGTATAACGCCATTAGCTCGTCTCTTCTTTGCTGCAGCCTATTCAAGAAAATTACTGCATCCTTGGATTTTGGATCGTTTGAAGGTGTTAAATCACAGAGTTGTTCAATGATAGATAGTAACCCTGTCTTCAACATTTCTTCCATTGGTCTTGAATATTGCACCCCGTTTTCATAAGTTGCTTCAAGTGTTCCTTCTTCCTCATGCAATACCCAACTCCTAAGTTTTGGTATTTGTATATCTTCAATATCATCATCATCATATTCATTATCTTCTGCTGGAAACTTTCTCTCCAGTCTTCTTATTACAGTTCTTGTTCTTTCACAATCGTTGTCTCTTGGAACCCCAAGGGTCAGGATATCCTTTTGAATATTTTCATTCATTCCCATCATGACTTTTATTGTTCTTACCATAACCCTTCTCCTGTCAGCGAACTTTATGATGAATCTTTTTTTCTTTCCTTTCAAACCTCCATGCAATAACCTTAGCCATTTTTTAAATTTTTTGGCGTTTTGGAGAATATGTGGCGTTTTAGTTTTTTTGGCGTGTTTGAACTTGGGTTTTGATGGTCTTCTTTTATATTGACTTTTTCCCCCACGTATGTCAGGTAATTATGGCGTTTTGAAAAAGATAAATGAATTTAATATAACAAATGTTAGTAATTATGTTTTCCGTCGTTTCATTTTACTGTTTTTTGCAGTTTACCGTGTTTTGTTTTAAGACTCAATTGTTTTAATGGTGTAACTTGTCAAATCTTTTTGACGGCTGTAATTATGGCGTTTTGTTTTCCAATGGCGGTTAGATAACTATTGGACTTCTTTTGTTTTATATTCTTTTGCACATTTTTTAACTCTTTTTTTTTATAATATTAGTTGTTCAAATTAATTTTATTATAGTTTGGTAGTTTATTGGGGGGGCTTTTGTATGGCATTATGGCGTTTTACACGTATTTGCTATTTTTGGCGTTTTAATATATTTTTTCGTTATAGCATTAATATTATTTTGTTGTTTATTAACTGACATTACAAAACAAACAATAGACAAAGAAAATTTAAAAAAAAAAGTAAAAAAAAAACTAAGTAGAAGCAATTTATTAAATTAAATCTTCAGTGTCATCAGTCTCTTTTTTCTTTTTGAAACTACAAGAAATGTGACAAATAAATGGCGTTTTGGGTTTGGCGTTGTTTATTTTCTTTGTTTATGTGTTGAATTGTCTTTGTTGATGTTTGAGTCATAGAGCGACCCCCTGTGGGTGGATGCTATCTGCCACTGGTATAGGTCTCTTCTTATCATCCAAACCTTCTTCAGGAATAAAGATGACAGTATGACATATGGGTGTCATCAGTCCCCCTCTTTTCAATTTTGTCCATCTAATGCAGCAAAATCTTTTCTTCACTCGCGTAAAAAATCATTAAATGAAGCTTCTTGCAGAACTTTACTGAGGATCAAAGAAAAAGATGTTTGCTGTCGTTGTATTTTTTGGCGTTTTACATTGAGTTGTAATTTTTTTTTAGCAACCACACTGTGTTTTTTGTTGTTGTGATAAACGTAAGGTGGTGAGGCGTTTCTATTTATAGATTTTTTTTTGCGCGTAGGTTAGGCGGGATGTTATTTTTATAACACAAAATGTAAATAACATTTATTCGGATGTAAAGTTTGGCGTTATATATAATGGCGTTTCATATTTTATGACGTTTTTGTAGTGAGAGAACTTAAATAAAAACACAGAAAAAAAGCACCCAGTGATAAAATTGGCTTTTTGTATTTATTTGGCGTTTTATTTTCAATGGCGTTTTATGTGAGGAATAGTTTTTTACCCTTAATGACGCGCGTCCACGTAATAAAATTGGTGTTATTTACTAAAATGCCACCGCGCCAATCTATTCCATAGATTGTTTTGATCGGACGATCCATAAGCGTTCTCTCCGTTCTCACACTTTTGAGCGTTTTCTCTAAATCCTGACCCTATATATATATATATATATAGGGTAAGGTTCATGCGAGAACCACCTTTATTGCGAGAACCGCGAAAACCAATGTGAACACAACCTAAAATAGCTAAAAAAAACCTAAAAAAAACCTAACCCCCCCCCCCAAGCTAAAATGCTAAAAATTAAACCCCCAAAAACCTTAAAAAAATAAAAAATAAAAAAAACACATAAATTTTTTTTTACATTAAAATCGCTACTTTTAGTAGCCAAATTTTTTTTTTTGCTACTAAAAGTAGCGATTTTTTTATTAAAATATTAAAAAAAATTGTGTGTTTTTTAGCTATTTTTAGGTATTTTTGGTTGTGTTCACATTGGTTCTCGCAATAAAGGGTGGTTCCTAACGGATCTTTGTCATATATATATATATATATATATATAGGATAGGGATCATGAGTGAACAACATCTTTGGTTGTGAACTTTGTGAACTAATCTCAACCATTGGTTTCAATTCTTGATAAAAAGGGCAAGATTGTAATTAAATAATTTTTTTTAAATTCCTTTCCATAAACCAATTGCAGTTACAATTCTTATTTCCCTGCATATCTTACGTGATCTTTTTTAACATCAATCTCGTTCTCTCTCTACACTACGATTTTGTTTTAGAACATCATCAGATCATCATCATCAACATCAATCTCGTTCTCTCTCTACACTTCGATTTTGTTTTAGAACATCATCAGATCATCATCATCAACATCAATCTCGTTCTCTCCCTACACTTCGATTTGGTTTTAGAACATCATCAGATCATCATCATCAACATCAATCTCGTTCTCTATCTACACCATCTGCAGTGGTAAGTTTACTTTCAGTACATCGTTTTCAGTTGTGTATGCTTGCTACTTCTTTTTAATTATAAGAAATCGGAAAGTTAGGGTTTCGTTCATCGGGTGTATAAATATCAGATTGAAGTTGTAATAGTTGTTTAATCATCCGATTTTCAACCACAAAAAAGTTTATATGCGATGTTGCTCTGTTTTTATGCGATGTTATGCTGTTCATCGGAAAGTTAGGCTGTTAAAAGTTTTTTATGTTAAAAATATAAGTTTATTTAGTTATTTGGATACTAAGAAATAGTCCTGAAACTTGTTTCTTGTTACTAATTATAGAGTTTTTCTCACTGTAAGATTCTAATGTGCAGGATTTGAAGCTAGAGGGTATATATTTGGTCCTCCAATTGCACTAACTTTTGGTGCCAAATTTGTTCCGCTTCGCAACCCGAGAAAATTGCCAGGTACCTATAAATCTTGTAGTTTGCCAAATTTGTTCCGCTTCGCATACTATTATTAGATCTATTCGCTAATAACTTTTCCCAGCTATAATCAATAAAGTTAAGGTGTTTCTTTTTGATAAGTTTAAACTCAGAATTATGTATGATATTTAATTATGCAGGTGAAGTTATATCTGAAGCATATGTGCTGGAGTATGGTACAGATTGTCTAGAGATGCATGTCGGGGCTGTACAGCCCGGTGAGAGCGTTTTGATTGTAGATGATCTAGTGGCTACCGGTGGGACCCTCTCAGCACCCATACGACTTTTAGGTAAACACGAGAGGTTACATCTTTTTGATCTTTAATTGCAATCATACTACTTGATGTTGATCAGACCGATAATATAATGTTTGAACGTGTTTTATTTCTAGAACGTGCTAGAGCTGAGGTTGTTGAATGTGCTTGTGTTATTGGGTTGCCACTAGTGAAGGTAGCCTTTTTTTATGGTAGTTTACTTGTTTGTATTTATGGTGGTAAAATGGATGATAAATGATTTGATAAACCTCTTGTTTCTAACAGGGTAATTGGAAGCTCAATGGGGTACCACTTTATGTTCTTGTGGAGCCTCGCCTAGATGATCTGGTACACTTTTGTCGACTAATTTCCAAATTTACCCTTCAGTTCCCGATATATCAATATTTTTGTAATCCACATTATCATAAATTATTTACGTCGTGATCAACAGGATCATACGTTATGAGATGATGCAGAACATGATGGTAGAGCAACACTTGGATAGCGAAGGGGAAATTCGTCGTTTTAAGCTCCTGCGCGATTGCACTAGCGCTTTGGGTTTAGGTTTTAGAGTTTTAGGTGTTTTTCCACCCATTTGAAGAATAGCTTTGATGGGTGCATTGTGTAGGTGAATACATTACCTTAATTGAACTAACATCTCAGCTTTATAAATATAAACCATTGGTAATGATGGGGTGTTCAAAACTTCATAATTCTTTGATTGGGTATTCGGGTCAGGTAATTTGATCAATTCAACAGTTGGGCTGAACAAAAGGTTGTACACTTTGTACACATGTGTATAAGCAGTCGATACACAGGTGTACACCAGGTTGATTGTTTGGATGGTTGTTTTAGTTTTATTCTAGTTAAGTACACAGATGTACTTTAGAGATTCTTGAATGGGTCAATTGTAAAACGGTGGGCTGTACAGGTTATAATAACAAGCAGAGATGTTTTCTTATTAATTGAGGTAAAAAAAGTATTGATGGATTTACACATATACAGTTAGTCCACAAAAATTAATCCAATACTAGAATAAAACTAAACCAAACATCCAGTTTCCATCATAAAAACAAAAACCAACCCAACCACGTAACCACATATGGTTATAATAAAAAAAATTGTCATAAACATATTGTTCTCTACATGGAGCGTTTTAAATATTAAGCATATTCGCCACGTTGTATGCAACCGCTTCAGTCTTTACTTGATCGCGGAGCGTGTTAGCATGGGAGCACTCACATCTTCACAACATACTTTAGCCATTATGATCCCGGAGCGTGTTAGCATCGGAGCACATCAATTTTGCTCCATCAACAAATGTAACATTATGCCCTGTTTTTTCATTAGCCATTTTAACACCTGAATCAATTACATACTGTTAATACACAAATGTACAAAACCTGAACTTTATAATAATCTTAAACCCAGTTAATACATAAGTGTACACCAGACAATACATAGTACACAAATGTGTACCAAGGAACATACATATGAGTACACAGATTTACTTAGTTGAATAAAATGTATATACACATGTGTACACAGGACAAAACTAATATATGGTTAAAAAAAGTGCAGTGTACTGATCATATCTAGGTCAAATCAGCTTAACATCAATATACACATGTGTACACACTTATACATTGGCATTCAGAAAATTAACATTCAACAAATATACATGTGTCCATTCTTATACTTTCACCCAAATCAATAGCATTCAAGGAACTAAAATTCGAAACTCTTATGAACGCTATACACATGAGTACATCAACGATTTTACACCCTGTACATATGTGTACTTTTTAATCATTTTATCTTAACACCATTAAAAACCCAAAGATATCTTTTTTACCTTTTTCCTATGAAAAAAACTGACATACACACACAAATACAACTGCTGTACAATATAACCAAATCCATCTACACTTGTGTACCTAAGATTGATGTACACAACAACTACCGTAACCACATGTGTACACCGGAAAATTATGACCAACATAAGAAGAACATCTTCATCCCCCAAACCATGGCTAGAATCAGAATTTCCGGCGACAGAGTGCACCGTCGAACAACCGATTCATAACCCACATTCAGCCGGCACAATGTTATCATGAAATCGATTGAAAAATCATCAAAAAATTACATTATTATATGAACATCGCTGTATTAAACATATAACACACCACCATATTGATTCGAAACTAATAGTTTGAACAAACCCTAACTCTTCGCTTATAAAAAATTAACCGAAATTAACAATAACATTCACCAACAATCAGTGTAATGTAGTATAAACTTACTTTCGTCAACCCTAACTTCTCTACCGTCGCCGGATTGATTCTCCTTCATGAATCTTCTGGTCGCCGTTTAGGGGTTTTTCAAAGACACTTTTCTGAAAAGTTTCTAGAATCAAGGCTATTTAGTTACAATTTGATAGATAACAACTAATATTACGGGGGGGAGATATATCTCTGTATCAAATCCTAACTAATGGTTACTTGTTTCCATATTTAAATGATTGTAATTTGACTAAAATAACCCCCTGTTAATAATACCTATTATATTTAAATACATAATTAATAAATTGACTTAAAATCTAATCTAAAGATCTAACAAAACCAATGGCTAGGATTTGTTCACTTTGTTCACAACTTAACCCTTGTTCACTCTAGAACCCTACCCTATATATATATATCCTTTTGATTAGGGTGTAAATGAGCCGAGTTGAGCCTGGGCTCGTTTAACTTATAAAAGCTTGAGGTAGGCTCGGTTTGAGCTTTTGTTCTAAAGCTTGAGCTCAACTCATGGGTAGTTTGTCTAGATTGAGCTCGCCTTGTTTATTATTTATTAATTTAATTATATTAATTAGTGAAAGTTTTATATACAAATGGGTTTTAACGTGCGAAGTGAGCAAATAACGTGTGCAATTATGTATTAAAACATACTTAATTAGGGTTAACCCAACGTATGCGTAATTTTCATGTTTGATGGCATGCGGAATTTAAATTTTGTAACTTGCGTATTTTAAAAATAAGCATGCATAACTCACTCCGTACTTTAAGGCGCTATCGTACAATAACCCTCCCCATATTAATTATAAGTATCTTTTTTTATAAATTTTATATATAACATAATATATGCATATATATTTATTATTTTGTTATTTTTATTATAGTTTTATAAATAAAAATTATATTTATATAAATAGATATTTAATATATTAAATGCAAATGAAATAGGTTATAGCCTTGTTTAGGCTTGCAAGCTGGCTCGGGCTTGATAAATGAAATTTGGGCCCGGGCTTGTTTACTAAACAAGCTTATTTTAGGCTCGGGCTCGGCTCGTTTTGAGTTTTTTTTTTCCAGCCGCTCACAAGTTGCTCCGTTTGTTTACACCCCTAGTTTCGATCTTACGAGTGAAGTTACCACGGCAAAGAATTGTGTGAAATATAGGTTCATATAAAGTTGTTTAGTACTTCAGTAGATTTCAAATTTAAAAACTCGATTCAACTTGTTGCATGCTCAAACATAGATTGTGGGCCCGTAGGTCATCCACAAGAAATAAACGAAAAAAGAATAAAGGTTCCCCAAAATTCAAGGCTCTAACTATCTGCACACCCTGTTTGCCTATCTGCACACTTAGGGTTTACCTACGCTGCGTATAGGTCTATACGCAGCATATAGGGTTAACCCTATACGCTACGTATAGACCTATACTCAGCTTATATAAACCATGGATTTCAGAGCCTTATCAGCAATCATTGCACAGAAAACAAGGGTTTGTATACGCTGCGTAGGGACCTATACGCAGCGTATATAAAGCTCAATTTTTGTATTTTTTTATGTATTCCTTTGTTTATTTATAAAAAAAAGAAAATTATTTATAAAAAAACAATATTATTGGTAAATAATACAAATATAAATTATAAAAATTAAAAATAATACAACTATTATGAATTATAAAAATTAAAAAAGAAAATTATTTATAAAAAATAATATTATTGGTAAATAATACAAATATAAATTATAAAAATTAAAAATAATACAACTATTATGAATTATAAAAATTAAAAAAGAAAATTATTTATAAAAAAACAATATTATTGGTAAATAATACAAATATAAATTATAAAAATTAAAAATAATACAACTATTATGAATTATAAAAATTAAAAAAGAAAATTATTTATAAAAAAACAATATTATTGGTAAATAATACAAATATATTATACGATACGATGCAACACGATACGCTACTACAGTATACGATACGATGCAACACGATACGCTACTATACGATATGATATAACACCCGTATAGGTCTATAGGTGTATATATGTCTCGTATAGGCCTATAGGTGTGGTTGAGGTCCCGTGTAGGCCTATAGGCATATATGTCACCTATACGAGACTTATACTATACACTATACGATACGATGCAACACGATACGCTACTATACGATACGATATAACACCCGTATAGGTCTATAGGTGTATATATGTCCCGTATAGGCCTATAGGTGTGGTTTAGGTCCCGTCTAGGCCTATAGGCGTATACAAGACCTACATGGAACCTATACAAGACCTACATGGAACCTATACGCTACTATACGATACGATATAACACCCGAATAGGTCTATAGGTGTATATATGTCCCGTATAGGCCTATAGGTGTGGTTGAGGTCCCGTGTAGGCCTATAGGCATATACATCACCTATACGAGACTTATACTATACACTATACGATACGATGCAACACGATACGCTACTATACGATACGATATAACACCCGTATAAGTCTATAGGTGTATATATGTCCCGTATAGGCCTATAGGTGTGGTTTAGGTCCCGTCTAGGCCTATAGGCGTATACAAGACCTACATGGAACCTATACAAGACCTACATGGAACCTATACGCTACTACACTATACAATACGATGCAACACGATACGCTACTATACGATACGATATAACACCCGAATAGGTCTATAGGTGTATATATGTCTCGTATAGGCCTATAGGTGTGGTTTAGGTCCCATGTAGGCCTATAGGCATATACAAGACATACATGGAACCTATACGAGACTTATACTATACACTGTACGATACGATGCAACACGATACGCTACTATACGATACGATATAACACCCGTATAGGTCTATAGGTGTATATATGTCTCGTATAGGCCTATAGGTGTGGTTTAGGTCCCGTGTAGGCCTATAGGCATATACAAGACCTACATGGAACCTATACGAGACTTATACTATACACTATACGATACGATGCAACACGATACGCTACTATACGATACGATATAACAGCCGTATAGGTCTATAAGTGTATATATGTCCCGTATAGGCCTATAGGTGTGGTTTAGGTCCAGTGTAGGCGTATAGGCATATACAAGACCTACATGGAACCTATACGAGACTTATACTATACACTATACGATACGATACGATAATATACACTATACGATACGACATTATAGTATAGGTCACGTATAGCCGTATAGGTAGATACAAGACATATATGAGACTTATATGAGGTTTATAGGAGACTTATACCATACGATACGATACTTAAAAATGTTTTTTTTAATTCACCCTTTATATACGCTGCGTATAGGCCTATACGCAGCGTATATAAAGGGTCAAAAAGTATATTTTTACCACAAGTTTGTGGTTAAAAATAAAAATTACCCTTTATATAAAGGGTCAAAAAGTATATTTTTACCACAATAATATTGTTTTTTTATAAATAATATTTGTATTATTTTTAATATTTATAATTTATATTTGTATTACCAATAATATTGTTTTTTTATAAATATTTTTTTTTTTATAAATAAACAAAGAAATACACAAAAAAAAATGGAGCTTTATATACGCTGTGTATAGATCCCTACGCAGCGTATGAGATAAAAATGACACAACTACCCTTGTATTTGGCTTCGTATAGCCTTAACACAAGGGTATAAAGGACATTTTCAGACCTTTATATACGCTGCGTATAGGTCTCTACGCAAC
Organism: Helianthus tuberosus; assembly: GCA_030545235.1. Lineage (NCBI taxonomy): Eukaryota > Viridiplantae > Streptophyta > Magnoliopsida > Asterales > Asteraceae > Helianthus > Helianthus tuberosus. Next base: position 24,147,836 of record CM060428.1, read on the forward strand.
GTATATAAACCTTATGAAAAACTGATGCTTCAAACCTACCAAAATGACCCCAAATTTTCAGATGGTTTATATACGCTGCTTAGAGACCTATACGCAGCGTATATAAACCTTGTTTTCTGTGCAATGATTGGTTATTAAGCACTGATATCCATGGTTTATATACGCAGCGTATAGGTCAATACGCAGCATAGAGGGTTAACCCTATACGCTGCGTATTGACCTATACGCTGCGTATATCAACCCTAGTTTTGCTAGGGTTTGGTGTAGGGCTGTCCAAACTGCTCGACGATCGATCGAAAAATGCTCGAAAAATGCTCGTTCGATTCCCGCTCAGTTTGTAAATGAGCCGATCGGATCGGTTCGTTTCAAATTCAATCCGAGCATGAGCAAAGCTCTGCTCGCTCGTCGATCGTTCGGTTTCGCTCGAATTATTTTTATTAATAATATATATATATATATATATATATATTATAGATTTTATAGATTAAAAACCCAAAAAAATATAATATCCCAAAAAAATTAAAAGCCCAAATAGTATTTGGCCCAAGTTAATATTTAATATGAAATCTAACCCTAAATCTATTTCCTAGAACATATTCAGTTTCAGTCGTATCATCATATTCATATCCGCCGCTCAAAACCTAAAAGTTGTTATGTAATGTGTAGAATTTAATGGTTTTGTTTAATGCTTGTGTTTATAGGTTATATGTTGATTTGAAGTTGGATTTTATGGATGAAGATGATCAAGCTTAAATAAGAAGTTTATGGCTTTTGATTTTGTTAAGTATATTTTTAGAATCATGATTTGAGTTATGTATTGCTTTTGTTTTTGTTCTTGATATTGTTGGACATGTTTTAATTAAGTTAGAATTTGCTTTTGTTGAACGAAGCCTTATCATTCAATCGAGCGAAAACGACCCGCTTGATTTTTTTTAGGATTTGATAAAAACCGAGCGAAACCGAGCCGATCGATTCAAATTCAATCCGAGCATGAGCATCACTTTTGCGCTCGGTTTTGCAAATTTGATCCGCTCAGATCGGATCGGTTGCAATTCAATCCGAACATGAGCAGACCCTCGATCGGATCGGATCGGCTCATGAACACCCCTAGTTTGGTGTGCCAATAGGCACACCCAAATTCAAATGTGCCATAAATCAAGTTGTAAACTTGCGATCAAAGATAGAAAAATATTCAAAGCAAAAACAATTATTATTTTAAATTAAGATTCCTAACCCTGACTCATAATTTTACCTTATGACTCGGCCATTCTTGATTCCACACAAATGGGACCCTAGAATTGATTGGAACCTACTTTAATCGATTGATTTTGGAGGAGTCGTATTTATTCAAATTAATATGATGGAGATGACAAAAAAGCACACGCACATATTAAAATTTAAATAACTAATCCATTCATGTTGGAGAGATCATATAAAAGAAAGTATTATTAATACTCCATTTCCAACCCATTATTATGTATTACTGTAACTAGGTTTAAAGAAGTTTGTCGCGTTGCGACGAATTTCTTTTGTTATTTAGTCTGCGTTTACATGTGTTTTGAAATAATTACGAGCGTGTTGCGAACGGAATTGCTGACAAGAATAAAAAGAAAATGTAGAAAAAAAACACTAAAAGATAACCGAAAGAAAATCAACAAAAAAGTTGTATGGTAACGATGTTGTTCGTATGAAACCCGTGATCAGAGATGAGCAAATTGTTCTTGGTACCGGTACCAAATTTGCCGAACCGAAAGATCTTAAGTACCAATTCAGTACCGACTTTTGGCGTTCCTGGTACCGGTTCACTATCGTTTTTTTACCTTCATATACCGGTACCGTAACCAGTATTTTCGGTATCAGTATCAATTCTGTATCGGTTGGCACCGAGCTCATCCCTATCCCTGAAACTAAAAAAAGGAAAAATTAAAAGTTGAAGAAAATCAACAAAAAAAGTTGTACGATACCGTTGTTCGTACGGTAACCGTGATCAGGGATGAGCAAATGGTACCGGGTAGCAACACTGAATTTCCCGAACCAAAAGATTTCCAATATCAATTCGGCACCAATTTTGGTGTTTTCTGTATTACTGCCGGTTTTTACCTTCATTTACTGATACCGAACAAGACCGTACCGGTATTTTCGATATCAGTACTTGTTCGATACTGGTTGTCACCAAGCTTATTCCAACCCCTGATATTAAAAAAATGATTAAAGTTAAAAAGTAAAGAAAATAATTATTATAATATTAAAATCACTATTTATTTCAATTCGTATATTAGTAATATAGTAATAGTAGTATAGTAATATTAAAATCACTATTTATTTCAATTCGTTTATTAATATATAGTAATATATAGTAATAATAGTAATATATAGTAATAATAATAATAATATATAGTAATATAGTAATAATAATAATAATAATAATAATAATAATAATAATAATAATAATAATGTATCTCCTCTTTGTTAAAGATGTGAAGGCTTTCATCTATAGATGGTTAATAGAAGTATCTAGAGTAGATTAATTTGCTCTTCATAAAAAAAAAAGAATTAACTACGATTTTATTTCCATGAATAGTGTACCTCTCATTTTTTGCTGAGTGCCGAAACGTTTATAAAAAAATGTATATACATTTTGTGCGGTATAAAAAAAATAACAAAAAAAATGCAGCCCAAGTGGTATGCAGTATGCTTCTCATTTGCATTCAGACACCACTCGGCTTTGAGTTTCACGTAGGGCGTTATTAGCTTCAATCAAAACTGAAGTCATTGCTTAATTTATTTTATTAATCAATCAATTTTCGTTTAAATCGGCTTGGTCTATTCAGTTAGTTTGTCAGTTTGGTTCAGCTAATTTTGGTTAATACCGAAAACCAACTTGGGCTAAAAGTTTTGTTTAGAAATACTTGAAATTGAGATATAAATACATGAAATAGGAGTATAAATATACGAAATGAATGTATAAAACATGAAATACATTACAATACGAGGTATAAAACATGAAATGAAGTTATAAAACATAAAATACATTACAATACGAATAGTTCATTAGCGGTTCGCGATTCTTACCCCTTTTCCTTTAGTTTTTGAGTAAACTGCTAAAATGGTCACTAAGGTTTGGTCACTTTTGTCACATTAGTCCAAAACTCAAACATTTTGAATCTCTGTCCCAGTGGTTTTAATTTTGTTGCCATTTTCATCCAAAATTAAAATCTGATCAGATTTTTCAATTAACATCCAACTTTTCTGTCTTTTTCCTCTATTTTAATGAAGGACAAAATGATCTTTTAACATTTTATTCTAATAAATTAAAAAATCTGACCATTTTGCCCTACACTAAAAGGGAGGAAAAAGACAAAAAAAATTTAGATGTTAACTGAAAAATCAGATTTTTTTTTTTGCTTTTGGATGAAAATGGCAACAAAATTGAAACTACAGGGACCCGGCCCGGATTCAAAATGTTTGAGTTTTGCACTAAAGTAGAAAAGTAACCAAACCACAGGGACCATTTTGGCAGTTTAGTCTTAGTTTTTTTTTTCGATTTTTTCATAAATATTATTATTATTACTAGTAGCTATTACTTAATTATTGTTACCGTAGCGAGTAAACCATATCATCATCGTATTAACCAACTTGACAATATTAATTAATGATATAATCACTTTTTTTGAACGGCAAATTTGGATCACTGACGGAACACTGAGTATCATTGTACCACCAGCGGAACCACCCGATCATATCCATCTCTACTAGGCATAATGTCTATACATCAATTCAGGAGGAAACCCAATAAATATGGGAAAACCCCCATGTGCGATCGAACACAGGGCTTGTTGAGTTGTTGGTCACAAAGTCTTATCTCACCCCAAAGATGCCACTAGACTATAAAGCCATCTACTAATAATATAATCACTAGTTTACCAACTATCAGCTCTAACTTACCATGTCTATCTCATCTTAGGATTATTAATAAACAAAGGCACTGATTAGATAAAGCATGTAACTATTATTAGACCATTATATTATACATATCAATTCTATAATCTAACAAATATAAAGGACATTAACAGTGAAATACAATTATTTAAACATAAGGTACAATTAAAATGTATTACTTCCCTAAAGGTTTACAAGTGTCAAAGTAAAAGGTTTTAGAAATGTTTTTTTTATTGTGATTTTTATTTTACTATTTTAAAATAAATCTTTTTATAACAATTTTTATACTAAAATTCTATAATCATAAAATCTTTTTATAACAAATTTTTATACTAAAATTACTTTTGAACATATTATATTTTTTTCTTATAACTATTAAGATACATTTTTTATAAAATTCTAAATATATCATTATAATATGCTTAAAACCGAGTTGTGAATAATAATTTACAAGTGATCAAAGCACATGCGTATATGTCATCAACGTTATGTTGTGATTTAGTTTTTTTAAAGTGACGAGTTTACCTTTTTCGCTATTGTAGCAAAATAATATAATGTTTTATAAATTTCGAATATTTGTTACGGCGTGCTTATTATTATCCAGAATTTGATAAAAAAATATTATTTGAACTTGTCAAATATAGTTATTTAATGTTCTTTCCTTGAAAACTAAACCGATACCAACCAAATAACATTGGTACAGGTACCATATTCATTTTAATGATTTTCTTAATGTGCCAAACAACATTGTTACGGTAACGGCACTGTAATGAGTCGAACTGATGCCGACCAAACAACACTGTTACTGATACTTATATAGTAACGAATCAAACCGATACAGACTAAAAGCCCGCAGCGAAGCGCGGGAATTCCACTAGTTATACATATCAATAGTGATCATGAACAGTAGATTTGTTTTCTTAAATTATTATTATATGAATATGAATCATAAGTGTTTATGGAAAACAAATTTATTTTATTAAATTATTATGTTGATGAACAAGTAGATTTATTTTATTACTTTATTATTGTATCTATTATTATAGTTGATTATTGTTATAACTAATTTAGTTTACCTCTATTATATATATATATATATATATATGGGGCCGTTAAAATAAAAACCGCCTCCAGTTGTAAGAACCGAGAGAACCACTTTCTAGCCACTAGATCAACAAGATGGATGGAAAATATTAAAAGTAATTAAAAATAATATTATATACATATCAATTAAAAGTGATCATGAACACTAGATTTGTTTTCTTAAATTATTGTTTTCTTAAATTATTATTATATGAATATAAATCATAAGTGTTTATGGAAAACAAATTTATTTTATTAAATTATTATGTTAATGAACAAGTAGATTTATTTTATTACTTTATTATTGTATCTATTATTATAGTTGATTATTGTTATAACTAATTTAGTTTACCTCTATTATATATATATGAGGCCAGTAAAATGAAAACCGCCTCCAGTTGTAAGAACCGAGAGAACCACTTTCTAGCCACTAGATCAACAAGATGGATGGAAAATATTAAAAGTAATTAAAAATAATATTATATACATATCAATTAAAAGTGATCATGAACACTAGATTTGTTTTCTTAAATTATTATTATATGAATATAATCATAAGTGTTTATGGAAAACAGATTTATTTTATTACTTTATTATTGTATCTATTATTATAGTTGATTATTGTTTTAACTAATTTAGTTTACCTCTATTATATATATATATAGGGAAGGTTTATTGGGGAACACTAAAAAAGTGGGGAACAGCGGGGAACCGACTCAAACGAACTCCGATTGGACTCATTCCAGCGGCGTTGGAACCGGCTTATTATTTTTTAGATTTAACTTGTTATATCCATTAGTATTATCTTTTTGTTATATCCATTAGTATTACTTTCTAGATTTAACGTGTTATATCCATTAGTTAGGAGGTGCGGGAGTGCACCCTTGTTTGAGTTATTATAATTCGAAGTGTATGGGCGGAGCCCGTTCCAAGGGGGCAACGCCCCCTTGGCGGGGGTCCAAGGGGCAGAGCCCCTGGCAGTTTATGAAAATTCGTCCTAAATTTTCAGACAAAAACTTAAGGCAGTTTTAATGCAATTTGATTAAATTCGAACAAAACTGCCAAAGGCAGTTATCTGCAAAAACACCCCCAAATTCCCATACAGTATTCTGATCACTTTTCTTCCTGGTTCACAAAAATTCGCAGACAAAAACAATATACCCTGGTTCTATTCTCAAAAATCAGAGTTGTATCCGATTGAATTATTCGAGTGAACCACCGAAATAATTTAATCTGAGAGTGACATCGCGCATCTCTAATCATCCGGTAATCTGATATTTCCCAACATTTAACTTGTTATATATTTAACGAACCTACTATTCGTAGCTTCACGAGTTGGTAAATCCATTTACCTTTTTTTCGTTATATATGAACATGTACGGTACTAGTTTGCAGATCCGAAGCAAATAATCTCCATTAGGGAAAAAGAACAAGAAATGAAAATGGAGAAACAAATTGCGAGAGACATGGACTTTCTCGCAAGGGATCTGTCACATGTATCGGAGGAGGACCGAGTCATTTTGGAGGCTCGTAAGGCACAAATTCGGGCCAAATATATGTAGTTTTTTTTAACTATGTTGCCTTTTTTTTTCTAGTATGTTATGTTTTTTTTTTTCTAGTATGTAATGTTTTTTTTTTTTTTGACTTTGTAGTTTTTTTTAAATGAAATTATGTTTTTATTTTTAATTTTGTAGTTATTAAAATTGTCATTTAATTTAAAAAAAATAAATATTTAAATAAAAAATAATTAGTTAATCATGACACGGGGCTCCATCCACACCCTCCAAATTAAAGGGGGGCATGATAAAGCCCCCATGCTGACATGACGATGACGTGGCTCCTAGTTGGCACATATAAAGCCCCATGGGGCTCCATCCACACCCCATAGCCTTAGTGTTTAAAAGTGGGAATTAATGATGCTTAAGTGGGGTATTAAATAAAGAGTAACAACTCTTTGTTTGTGAGCGTATAGATGGAGGATGGCTCCATCACGGTCCGGTCCATGATGCGACCATGCTTATTCTATAAGGCTAGTGGGTATGGTGATGGTCCTCCAAGGGAGAATGATCCGCCACGTAGGCGCTACGTCACAGTCCTCCCAAGGATGGTCACTAGAGGGTATGGGAGGATGGTGCTAGATGGTCCTACCCCACAAAACTATGTACAAGTATTAAAGCCTAATGTACAAATCCCATTCACAAACAAACAAACAAACAAAGCTGGCCCACCATTTTGGATCGTCCTGGACGTCCATATCTTGACGTTGAAGACGGGGACCGGGGGGGGGGGGGGGGGGCGGGATGGGTCGACGCCGGCGCCGGACCGAGACGGAGGTGGGGGACGCTGCCATACCGTGCAGCCTAAGATTTTTAAAGGTGATTTAATGTCTCGTGGTTTGATCTGTTTTCGTGGAATTAGGAGAGTGTTTGCTGGTTTTTTGAAACGCCCAAAATTTACTCATTCGACCAACAACATAAACATTCTTACAGTTTTACAAAAATTTTGACATGACACGTTCGTATTAAGAACTTTTCTCCCTGCTTTTAACAATACCATTTTAATTAATACTAAGACATTTTCCAACATAACAAAAGATAAGATCATACAAGGTTCGCCATGAACATTTTGTACAAATACACAAAAGTTTAGGATCCAAACTTCTTACTAACAAACTAGACACTTACTAATTAGCATTTACTACACAAAATGGTAAGTTGACCCATCAAAATAAACAACTTGGACCGGAAGCGCATAAGGTCGACGTTGCGTGTGTGTTCGGTCCGAGCGCGCCGCAATTAATCATGAGATTTACCTATCATATATAACAACAAAACACTTGTTAGTCCATAATACATAACAATAGAATTCCTTTACTTCCGTATCATTATTCGACCCGTTAACATAACATGTTTTTTTACTAACATTATCACTCTCTTTCGGAAACATTCATCATACTACTTTCCGATTCATTTGTAATGAATCGCTACATACCATATCTTTAAATGTACTTACATCATTTGACCCGTTATGAACAAGTCAAATTCTCAAACATTCCAACAATCATTTTACTTATCATTCCGACCCATTAGACGGGTCATTTCAAAATTACTACAACACCATCTTTTGGACATTTCTCCATATAAACTCTTTGCATCTATTCTATTATAAATCATAAGGAAACTTACACTAAATTCATAGTACTAAATATTATCATTCATGAATCTACAAGTAGAGTACATAAAGTTCATATGAACTTACCGCGATCTTGTGATGCTTGGGACTTCGAGTGACTTGCACCTTCTTCTTTCTTCGTGCCTACATGTCATAACTTCATACCTTAGCTTTCATAAACATTACTTCATACAACTATCTTGATTTAGTCATTCTTAGGCATTTCATCGAACACATGGCGTGCGTACTATTTATAAAGCATGAAGTACAAGTAAATACATCGCATCTATCATATTTATCAATGGGTAAACATGATCTATCACAATCAATATCATAACCCTAACTCATATGACTTATTCTAAAATATCCATCAAAACTACATTCTATAACACAATTTATCATCAACATCTCACAATTTAATCCATAACTTTTCTTAACTCTAATTTCCTAAAATTTTCATGTGGGTTTTGCTCCAAACTATCAATGTAACCAAAATTTCACATAGAATAACTTCCCTATGATCATGTGATGCAACATTCATGTTAAATCACACATTTAGTCACAGATTACACACAACCCGTTTCATCAATCATCACAAAATCATGAAATTAAACTTACTTGATGTCAAGAATACTTAGATAACCCAAGTTCTTGGTTCATGCATTCGGTAAACCCTTGATTTCTCTTTCAATTTGAAGGATTTTTGGATGTTAGGGTTTTGAGAGGTGAACTTGCTCCTGGTCTCTCTCACGATCACCCACATACACACATACATGACATTTTTTTATGTTTTAATTACACACTTTTCACTTTAACCCCTTAACTATTAGAACATGACACCTTTCTCATTATTATTTACTAACTTAATAATCTTTCATGCCTAATTATAAGATTTTAGGTTTTGTTAAAATGCTACAAATCTTATAAATGGTAAAATTTCCTGTTTACCAATTCTTTTCGCTAAAGTATTGCGATTAAACATTATAACATGTCATATGAAATTTGGGGTGTTACATTTTTAGGAATTAGTTTTGGAAAGGTTTCAAAAGGATTTGATTTTCGAGGTGCTGATTTTAAGAAATTCATTTATTGGTTGGATTCAAAAGACAGAAATAGTGTGCTGATTTTCAGGGATTGATTTTTGATTGAATTTTAAGTGTGCGACTTGGTCTGGATACGGGTTAATCTTAGTGTGCGATATCCTTTGTGCGACTGGGCAAACTGTGCGGTCAAACATAGTGTGCGAGGTCAAGTGTGCGACGTAGTTACTATGCGGCCTGTACTGTGCGACTGATCAGTGTGCGACCAGGATCAGTGTGCGTTTGGAACTGTGCGACCAGAGTACTGTGCGAGCCCAAGTTCAAGTGTGCGGCCCATTTATTGAATTGGGCGGCCCATAACATTGAAGTGTGCGATTCAGTATTGAGTGTGCGACTCACTTGGGAGTGTATGGCTGTTAAGTGTGCGATTTCATAAGGGTGGAATTTTTCTTGGCTAGCGTAGCTAATAATTCACTGTTTCGTGAATAGAGAATTATTCATAGCACATCTCAGAAAATCATTTGCACCGTTGGAATCCTTGGACTTTTAGGACAAAAAAAAAGTACAGTTTTACCTGAAAAAAGTCTTCGATATTATATATCATTGGATTCGTAATTTCGAGATGAATCTAATGGTGTAATTTTGTAATCACAGTTTTCGGACAAATTTTATACGGTTTTACCAGTCTGTTACGTTAAAATGTCAAACATGTCTAATTTGAACGAACTTTTGAGGATGTAGCATGAGGTTGGTACAACCAACAAACCGCCTAAGATGATGAAGGTGGAAAATTATCTGACATGGAAGGGCAGGTTCCAATCTTTCATTGAATATCAGGACACATGGATGTGGATCTGTATTAAAAAAGGGTATGCGAACGCAACACACGATTTTGAAGGCAGACAACGTGTCACAGCCTACGTTAACATGCAAGATGCTGATAAAAAGATGTATGAGGCTGAAAAGAGAGCCTTGGCTGCAATCAAAATGTCCTTACCAGATGGCAGCAAGCATACCTTTAAGAAATACACTACTTCAAAGGAAATGTGGGATGCACTAGAGAAAAGATATGAGGGAAATGAAGATGTCAAAAATAACAAAGTTGATCTACTGAAGAAGCAGTTTGCGGTTTTCAAGTATATGGGAAATGACTCACTTGAGGATATCATCACTCGATACTACCATCTGATGTCGAAAATGGACAATTATGATATAGATAGTTATTCTGACATAGAGAAAAATGACAAGCTACCTGATGCTTTACCTGCTAAATAGGATATCTATACTCTTATGATCAAGGGGGAAGCAGATTATGAGATAAAGGAGCTTGAAGAAGTGGTTGGTAAGCTGAGAACTTATGAGCTCAATATGAAGAAGAAGGAAACAAGATATGATCAGGTTCCAGATCCAGGGATTTACAATGAACTTCCATCTTCTTCGTCTCACAACGCTTTTAGCGACTCTGCTACTGCGTTTCTGGCATGTGAGAATGAGCAGGTTACCGTGAATGAGGATGGTGATGTGTGTTTCGTAGCTGATTCAGGAGGATCAACAGGAGCTAAAAGAACATCAGCTACTAATCAGAGTAGCATTACAAAGTCGATGCCTATGAGTGTGAAGTCTGCAGAAGAACATCTTGCTCTACTTGCTTCATTCGTTGCTTCGTATGATAATTACATTCAGGGGAAAATATCTGATCCTGGCACTTTAGATGAAGATTATGATCAGATTGACCCTGATGACTTAGAGGAGATGGATCTACAATGGCAAATGGCCATGATTTCTAGACGAGTGAAGAGGTTTATGAATCGAACAGGAAGAAATTTTGTGGGTAAGAGTGTTGGTTTTGACAAGACCAAAGTAAGGTGCTTTAACTGTTAAAGTTATTGATATTTTGCTAGGGAATGTCAAAAACAAAAGCAAGAGGCTTCGGGCCAGAGTTCAAACAATAGGAATGCATCAAACAATAACTCAAGGGCTTTGATCTCTACAGCAAGAGAGGGTTCGTATGACTGGAGTGTTCATCTCAAAGATGATGAGAATGTCACTCAGTCATTCATCGCAGAGATAGTGCCAGTGGATGATGTTGAAGTTGAGAAGGAAATTGAAGCTGAAGAAGATAAGGCTGATAAAAAAACTGGAGCTAAAGAGGAAAAGCAAAAGTCTGATTATGAAAAAGAAGCTTAAGAGAAGGACGCTAAATATAAAAGATTGGAAGCTCAACTTGCTGCTCTCATGGCCAACTTAGACAAACCAACAGGAGAGGTAAGTAATTCTGCTAGTTCTGTTTGCTTAAGATGTCGTGAATTACAGAGTGAAGTTGATAGATTATCAACTGAAAATCAAAGTCTGATTAACGAAATGTCTAACATTAAAGAATCAAACTTTTTTGTTAAAAGAAATGAGTTTATGTATTTGAAGAAAATTAAAGGCTATGAAACTGAAATTAAATTGCTTACGTGTGATAGCAGCTTCATCATATGATGTACCTGTAGGCAAAAAGCATGAAATAATCAACTTACCAATGTGATATAAACCTAAATGCACTGAGTATAAGTGGGGAACACATCAGTGGCGTATGGTTTAATGACCTTAAATCTTGCGTTGATAGATTGCCAAAATATGAGGTTTTGGGTCTTTATACTATTATTTCATCCGGGGATATCAGGGTTGTCCTTCTGCTGCATCCAGATACATGCTGACCTAGGCACAACCAGGATATCTTAAAAGAGCTAAAAATGCCAAAATCCTGAAAATGAAGAAACTCTCCTAGGGAGTCATTCAAATGTGCAAAATGCATAAATCGTACCAAAAATTGGTATTTGTCATAGCCCTCGTTAGATATTTTGGTCTCTTTGCTGTACGGAAGTACTGACCTGATCACCAATTATCTAAACGTTGAAAAACAAAATGGATGAATTCAGTATACTCACCTACTACGATAAATCTTTGTGCATACCTTGATCGCGGGGGTACATCCTGAAGTGGGACACGCTAGTATATCAGTAATAAAATTACCTTAATGTATCATACGGTTGTTAGGGGAGGATTTTTACATCCTAAGGATCATGGATCCTCAAATGCTACTAGGATCATGGATCCTCAATTCTGTATGAATTAAGGATCCTCAGTAGGTGTTGCAGGATCAGGATTCAGGATCCTTATTATTATCCTTATACTAACAAATGTCTACCTTGTGCGTAAACTTGTTTTGCAGGAACAAAAGCATGGACCAAGCCTCACCGAAATTCCTGGAGCATATTCCCTTAATATTCCGCACGTGCTTGACCATTATGGACGTTATGGAGATCGTGGGGAGCTTGCATAATTCTCGGACAGTTTGTTATTTTAGTTATTTCTAATTTAAAATGGGGATAACAAGATTGAGTAGAATACTTAGCTAATTTTGGCATACACACACTCTCGTAACAACACTCGAACAGCACTCGAACACTACTTGGTGATTTCATACATTTTTTGCACATTGCACACTAGTGATCCTTGTAACAAGCTTGTTATCATCCCGAGTTGTAAACATCTTTTGTTTAATCTTAGTTGGTGATCGGTAGTTTCCATCACCCGAGGTTTTTTATGCCGGAGATCAACTCTTGATCAAGGGCTTTTCCTCGTATAAATCCTTGTGTCATTTGTGCATTACATTTATAAGTGATCCTTAGCATTGTTCATTGATTTAAGTATCACACCTCACAACAAAAGATTTGGTTGCATTATCTTTGCTTGATTTTTGACCAAAACAGTTTGGCGCCCACTGTGGGGCAATTGGTGCTTCATTCCTAAGAAATTCTTGTTTTGGTGATCATTTCGGTTCATTACAACCAAGCAGCTGGCTTTTTCAGTAAAGAGCACTTCCAGTTCAATGCCGGCAATGAGTTCTTTACAGGGCGTTCCTCCTTTGCCTCCACCACCTTCTGGATCCCAGAAGAATGCTGAAAATGCTGCAAAGAGACAAAGCCCCATTTTTCCAAAACCACCAACTTCTTCTATTTCTTCTAATCCTACTACTAGTGATCTTTTTACTTTGATTTTGCAGATGAGGGATCACATACAAGAGCAGGACAAAACCAACGAAAGGATCCTCCGGGAGATCGGTGACATCAAGAAACAGAAGAGATCAGGGGAGGATCACTCTCCTCTGATACCCAGGTCACTGGACTTCGACACTCCAGCTGTAACTGCCCAGCAATCTGCAGCCTTAGACATTCAGTACCAAACTGAACCATTGGGAAGACGTTATGGAACAACAACTATGAGTCAGGCTTTTGGGTCTCATTTCCAGCCTCAAGGATCCTGTTTTCAGCCTTCGAGATCCTCTTTCCAGCATCAGGGATCCTTCGTCAGCTCAGGAGGATATTTGGGAATGCATACAGTCCAAGGATACTCTCAGGGTCAAGGATCCTCTGGGGTCCAAGGATCCTCCGGGGTCCAAGGATCCTCCATGGTTCAAGGATCCTCTCAGGTTAAAGGATCCTCATTTCAGGTTCAAGGATCCAACATCTTACAGGATCAAGGATTCTTGAGAAGTATACAACCCCCAAGCACGGATGTTCATCAAGGAGACTTCATTCCAATGCAGACCATTGCCTCTTCTGGTCCTTCAATCATACCAGAATCCCGTCAATATGGATTCACATCTGCAATTCCTAACTCAAATCCTATGGGAGGTAACACTTTCAATAATTCTTATAACACTAACCATGGCTCTATGCAGGATACATGTATTAATCAAGCTATGGCTAGGGAGTTACAGAAGCTTAAGGATATGATATCCAGCGTTCCAGGAGTGGTTAAGCCCATTCCTAAAATTGCAGATGGTAGCCATAGGATATCTCGTTTTGCACCACCTATTTGTGATGCTGAGATACCCAAAAGGTTCCAAATACCAACCATGAAGCTGTATGATGGTTCAACGGATCCAGAGGAACATGTGGCTCAATATAGAGAAAGGATGGAGATCAACCCCATCCCAGAGAGGTTAAAAGAAGCATGTCTATGCAAGGGTTTCGGATCCACACTTACATGATCTGCTCTTAAATGGCTGCTAAGTCTTCCCCCTTACTCTATTACTTCATTTGCTAATCTAGTTAATCTGTTTAATAGTCAATTCTCGTGTAGTAGAAAATTTGAACGATTAACTAGTGATTTATATAGGGTAACACAAGGTCAAAATGAATCACTTAGAGATTACATCACTAAGTTTAGCAAAGAATCCTTAGATATTCCTAACCTGGATATAGCTACGGCTGTAGAAGCCTTTAAAATGGGTTTACTTAGGGATTCATTATTCTATGATGATCTCGTTATGACCCCATGCAGGAATCTTGATGAAGTAAGAACCAGGGCCCTTAGATTCATCCGACTAGAGGATGATAAAAGGATCCAGGAGAGATTGGCATGATCCTCAAAACAGGAAAAGCAAGGATCCTACTTTAAGAATAACAAGTTCAAGTCCTACAACAAGTTTGACAACCAGAATGTGCATGCAGTAGAACAAGAAGAGGATGATGAGGATTATCCTCCAATTTCTGAATACTGTTTTTCTGTTGATAACAATGAGCTAATTCTTGCAATGCAGAATCTAGGTGAGAAAGCAAGATGGCCAAGGAAAAGTGATAAACCAGCCGCAACAAAGGATAAGTCCAAGTGGTGTGCATATCATGAGGATTTTGGGCATCTTACTGAAGAGTGTATTGTACTAAGAAAAGAAATTGGTTACTTGTTAAGCAAGGGGTACTGGAAGGAGCTTTTGGGACGAAAGAAGTCAAGGATCCAGGATCCTGAAAGGATCCAGGATCCTGAAAGGATCCCAGAAAAGGCTCCTGCTCCTCCAGCAGATGCACAAGTTATAAACTTCATATCCAGTGGATCAGACATTTGTGGTACATCCTTTTCAGCAGCCAAAAGACATGCCAAGGAAACCAAGATGGATAATGGAGATAGACCCATTCGGACCTCCACTGTTACCAAGGATAAAATTATAACTTTTGATGAGGATGATCGTCTTGATGTTCAGGATCCTCATCATGATGGTCTTGTTATTACTCTGTTTATTTCTAACCATTTTGTTCGCAGGATCCTGATAGATGGAGGAAGCTCAGTGAACATCATTCAGCTTGATGTCCTCAAGAAGATGAACATTCCTGAATCAGACATTGTCCCAAGATCCTCTGTTCTTGTGGGATTCAGCGGAGAAACCAAGAATACATTGGGGGACATCAAACTCCCTATCTATATTGAAGGACTTCATTCTTATAAAAAATTCTGTGTTATAGATTGCTTATCCTGTTGTAATGTTATCCTTGGCAAGCCATGGATACATGACATGAAGGCAGTCCCATCTACCTATCATCAGTGCATGAAGCTTCCTAGTCCATGGGGGGTGGTGAAAATTGAGAGTGACCAACAAGAAGCTAAGAATTGCTACACATCATCAATGAAGCCAGCCTCGAGACCAAGGGAGCAATAGCAATTAAAGCATCCTCCAAGAGATGTCTTGGAGGCAAGAGAACAGGATGTGAAAGAAATCCTCATGATCCTGAATCCATAGTCTTCATAGGATCAGGGATCCTCAGCAACATTGAACAGGATCTAGTATCCTTCCTTAAGAGGAGGAAAACTACCTTTGCCTGGAAGCATGAGGACATGACAGGTATATCTAAAGATATAATTACTCATAAGCTTGGCATTGACAGGACATTCAAGCCTATACATCAGAAGAGGGGGAAGTTTGCACCTGAAAGGAATGCTATTATCCAGGAAGATGTAGATAAACTACTTCGAGCAGGTATGATAAGAGAGGTTAAGTATCCAAGATGGTTAGCCAATGTGGTTGTTGTTCAAAAGAAAAATGGAAAGTGGAGGGTATGTGTCGATTTTACTGATTTAAACAAGGCATGTCCCAAGGATCCTTTCCCATTACCCCACATTGACTCCATGGTGGATGCTACCGCGGGTCATGAGTTGTTGACTTTTATGGATGCTTCATCTGGATTTCAACAAATTTAGATGGAACCATCTGATCAAGAGGATACAGCCTTTATGACCCCAACTGGTATATATTGTTATATTGCTATGCCATTTGGACTAAGGAATGCAGGTGCTACTTATCAAAGGCTAGTCAATATGATGTTCAAGGAACAAATTGGACACACTATGGAAGTCTACATAGATGATATGGTGGTTAAGTCCAAGAAAGCTGAGGATCACCTTAGAGACCTGGAGGAAGCATTCAATATCCTTGATAAATTTAATATGAAACTAAATCCTTCCAAGTGTCACTTTGGTGTTAAAGCAGGTAAATTCCTAGGCTATATGGTGACAAAAAGAGGCATTGAAGCAAGTCCAGAGCAAATTAAGGCTATTGTGAATATCAAATCTCCTGCCAATGCCAAAGATGTGCAAAGATTGACAGGCAGGATCACAGCCTTGAACATGTTCATATCCAAATCCTCAGAAAAATGCAAGGAATTCTATGACATTTTGAGGAAGAACAAGAAATTTGAATGGACTGAAAAGCATGAAAATGCTCTCAAAGCTCTCAAGGATTACCTATCCTCAGCCCCTGCCTTGATGAAACCAGAAAAAGGAGATATATTATCCTTGTATTTGGCGGTATCCTCTAAAGTAGTAAGTGCGGTCCTTGTTAAGGATCACGAAGGTACACAACATCCTGTCTATTATGTAAGTAAGAGTTTGCTTGATGCTGAATCCAGGTATTCACATTTAGAAAAAACTTATCCTTGCACTAATTATGGCATCTATTACATTAAGACATTATTTTGAAACTCATGCCATTATTGTTAAGACTAATTTTCCAATTAAGAATGTTCTCAGGAAACCTGAAATGTCAGGAAGGATGGCTAAGTGGGCAGTGAAGCTTAGTGCTTATGATATAAGATATGAACCAAGGACTGCCATCAAATCCCAAGCCTTAGCTGACTTTGTGGCAGATTTTAGTAGTGACTTGCATAAGGAAGCTGAGTTAGAAGTCCAACAGCTGGAAGAAACTAAGGGGGCGTTTGGTTCACATGAATTCAATGGAATTTAAGGGAATTGGAATTTGAATTCCATCTCTTAAGTTGTTTGGTTCACAGAATTTGATGGAATTGGAATCCCAATTCCAATTCCATTGTTAACCAAACACATGAAGATTGGATTTGTGATTCCAATTCCATCAAATTCTGTGAACCAAACAACTTAAAAGATGTAATTCAAATTCCAATTCCCTTAAATTCCATTGAATTCATGTGAACCAAACGCCCCCTAAGGATCCTTGGATACTTTTCACTGATGGAGCCTCTAATGTCAAAGGAACAGGACTTGGAATACTACTAAAATCGCCACAGGGGGACATAATACCCCACTCCATAGCTTGTGAGTTTTAAACTACTAACAATGAGGCTGAGTATGAAGCCTTGATAGCTGGTTTGCAAATTGCCAAGCATATGAGGATCAGGTATCTTGAGGTACATGTAGATTCATTGTTAATTACTAATCACTTTAATGGATCCTATGCTGTTAAAGGTGAAAGACTAATCAAATATTTAGAGATAGTCAAAGAATTGGCACTCTCTTTTGTTTCCTTTAGTTTGACACAGGTACCCAGAGAAAAGAATGCAGAAGCTGATGCATTGGCCAATCTAGGATCATCCTTGAAGATTCCAGAGGATATCAGGATCCCTATTATCCACATCCTATCCCCTGCTATTGAGGATCATGTAGCCATGGAGATAGGAGAGGATTCTGCAATCATCCCTAGTGATGATACACAATCTCATTCAGGATTATGGATCCTTCCAATCATGAGATATATACAACATGGAGAGATTCCTACAGGAGAAAACCCCAGGGCTTTCAAAATCAAGGTATCTCAATTTACAATATTTAATAACATGTTATATAAACGATCTCTTGCAGGACCATATTTAAGATGCATTGAGGATCCTGAAATCCAAGAAGTCCTAAAGGATTTTCATGAAGGAGATTGTGGAAACCACACTGGGGGCAGGGAATTATTCTCAAGGATCCTGAGAACAGGATACTATGGCCTACTATGAAGAAGGATGCTGTGGAATATGCCAAGAAATGTGATCCTTGTCAGAGACATAGTAATATCCTTCATCAACCAGCAGAGCTTTTGCATCCAATATCCTCTTCTTGGCCATTTATGGGATGGGGAATGGATATAGTTGGTAAACTTCCCAAGGCACCTGGTGGAAAAGTGTTCATGCTTGCTATGACTGATTACTTCTCCAAGTGGATAGAGGCTGAAGCCTTTGCTCAAGTCAGAGATAGAGAAGTGATATCCTTTATCAAAAGAAACATTATTACTAGATTTGATGATAACATCAACACCAGTCCACCCACAAGCTAATGGTCAGGCTGAATCATCCAACAAAATCATCATCAACAATTTGAAGAAGAAGTTTGGATCCAAGAAAGGAAAATGGGCAGAAGAACTACCTTATGTACTTTGGGCTGATAGGACAACTCCCAAGAATGCTACTGGCCAAACTCCATTCTCTTTGGTATTTGGAGCAGAATCAGTGATCCCTACAGAGATGGTGGTTCCTACTGCAAGAACAAGCATTCGTGATCCTGAAGAAAATGCTGAAAACTTGGTTCAAGATTTGGACACTATAGAAGAACTCAGGAATTTAGCAAGGATAAGGATGGCTAGTTATCAACAAAGGATGGCTGGAGCTTACAATAAGAATGTCAGGATCAGGAAGTTCCGAGTTGGTGATATGGTATTTGTTAGGGGAGGATTTTCTAACAATTAGTGATCCTTATTCGTTATCCTAACTGGTGATCCTTACTTCTGTGACAGGTGGTGATCCTCAGAAGAGCTTCAGGGTCAGGATCATGGATCACTTTAAGGATCCTCGTACTGACGATTGTTTACTTATGTATTGTACTATCTCGCAGGTATAACGAGCTTGACCAAGTCTTGGCGACATTCCTGGAGAATATTCCTAAACTATTCTGCACGTGCTTGACCAAAAATAGACGTTGTGGAGAACGTGGAGGCTTGGCACGAAAGTCGGATAGTTAGTTTAGGTGGTTATTTCTATTTTAAAAAGGGAGTAACGAGCTAGTAGAACAGACTGAGTCATTTTTGCAGTTACACACACTCGTACAAGCTCTCATACAAGCTCTCGTTCAAACACTTAGCAATTACATACACTTTTTACACATTCCACCGTAGTGATCCTTGTACCTAGCTCGTTACTATCCGAAGTTGTAAACATTCAATTATTTATTTTAGCTTGGTGATCGGTAGTTTCCATCACCCGGGGTTTTTTGTGCCGGAGATCAACTCTTGATCAAGGGCTTTTTCCCCGTATAAATCCTTGTGTTGTTCGTGCACTTTACATTGAAGTGATCCTCATTGCTGTTACATATTTTAAGCATCATTCCCCTAAACAAAGAGTTTGGTTGCAATATCCTCATCAGATTTTCTGACCAAAACAGTTTGGCGCCCACCGTGGGGCAATTGGTGCTTCGTCCTTAAGAAAATACGCATTTCTGTGCTTAATTCGGTTCACTACAACCAAGCAGATGGCTTCCTCATTGAAGAATGCTTCAAACTTGATGCCCTCATTCACTTCTTCACAAGGCATTCCTCCTTTGCCTCCACCACCTTCTGGATCCCAGAAGAATACTGAGAATGCTGCGAAGAAACCGACTCCCATTTTCTCAAAACCACCTACTTCTTCTGTTTCAACTAATCCTACTACTAATGATCTTTATGCCTTGATTTTGCAGATGAGGAATCATGCACAAGAGCAGGATAAAACCAATGAAAGGATCCTCCGGGAGATTGACGAAATTAAGAAACAGAAGAAAACGGCGGAGGATCGTTCCCCATTGATGCCCAGATCTTTGAATTTTGATACTCCGGTGATTACTTCTCAGCCATCAGTGATCCCAGACATCCAATATGTGGGTGGACCAAAAGGAGTGCACTACGGAACAACAACAACGACCCAGGCATCAGGTTCATATTTCCAGCCAGCGGGATCCTATCCTCAGCATATGGGATCCCTCACGAGTTCAGGAGGATATTCAGGAATGCAGCAGTTTCAAGGATCCTCCTTCGTTCCAGGATCATCCCAGGTTCAAGGATCTTCCTTCGTTCCAGGATCATCCCAGGTTCAAGGATCCTCCTTCGTTCCAGGATCATCCCAGGTTCAAGGATCCTCCTTCGTTCCAGGATCATCCCAGGTTCAAGGATCCTCCTTCGTTCCAGGATCATCCCAGGTTCTAGGATCCTCCTTCATTCCAGGATCATCCCAGTTTCAGGGATCCTTCCAGATGTCAGGATCCTTGAGGAGTTTGCAGACAGGAAGTTCAGATGTTCATCAGGGAGATTTTATTCCAATGCAGACCAACGCTTCTACTGGTCCATCGATCATTCCAGAGCCTCAACAATATGGATTAACATCCATTCTTCCTAACTTGAATCCAATGGGAGGTAACACTTTTAATAATTCTCATACTACTAACCATGGTCTTATGCAGGATCCAGGTATCAATCATGCCATGGCCAGAGAATTGCAAAAGCTAAAGGATATGATATCAAGTGTTCCGGGAGTGGTCAAACCTATCCCAGAGATCGCAGATGGGAGCCATAAGATATCTCGTTTTGCACCACCAATCTGTGATGCTGAGATACCCAAGAGGTTCCATGTGCCTACAATGAAACTGTATGATGGCTCAACGGATCCTGAAGAACACATAGCACAATACAGGGAGAGGATGGAGATCAATCCAATCCCAGAAAGGTTAAAGGAAGCATGCCTGTGCAAAGGATTCGGATCCACTCTTACTGGATCAGCTCTCAAATGGCTGCTAAGTCTTCCTCCCTATTCTATTACCTCATTTGCTAACCTAGTTAACTTGTTTAATAATCAGTTTTCTTGTAGTAGAAAATTTGAACGATTAACTAGTGATTTATATAGGATAACCCAGGGTCATAATGAATCATTAAGGGATTACATTACCAAATTCAGTAAAGAATCCTTAGACATTCCTAACTTAGATATAGCTACGGCTGTTGAGGCCTTCAAAATGGGATTGCTTAGGGATTCGTTATTTTATGATGATCTTGTTATGACACCATGCAGGAACTTAGATGAGGTAAGAACCCGGGCCCTTAGGTACATTCGGCTAGAGGATGACAAGAGGATCCAGGAGAGGATAACAGGATCCTCAAAGTAGGATAAGCAAGGATCCTCATTCAGGAACAACAAGTTCAGATCCTACAACAGATCTGATAACCAGAACGTGCACTCTATTGATCAAGAAGAGGATGACGAAGATTATCCTCCAATTTCTGAATATTGCTTTAGTGTTGATAACAATGAACTAATCCTTGCTATGCAGAACCTAGGTGATAAAGCTAGATGGCCGAGAAAGAATGATAGGCCGGCTGCAACTAAGGATAAATCAAAGTGGTGTGCATATCATGAAGATTTTGGGCACCTCACAGAAGAATGCATTGCATTAAGAAAGGAAATTGGATATTTGTTGAGCAAAGGGCATCTAAAAGAGTTGTTGGGAAGAAAAAAGTCAAGGACTCAGGATCCTGAAAGGATCCCTGAGAAGGCTCCAGCTCCTCCAGCAGATGCACAAGTGATAAACTTTATTTCTGGAGGATCCGACATTTGTGGCACATCCTTCTCAGCAGCTAAAAGGCATGTCCCAAGGATCCTTTCCCTTTACCCCACATTGACTCCATGGTGGATGCAACTGCGGGTCATGAACTGTTAACTTTTATGGATGCTTCATCTGGATTTCAACAAATCCAAATGGAACCATCCGACCAAGAGGATACAGCCTTCATGACTCCAACTGGTATATATTGCTATATTGCTATGCCGTTCGGATTGAGAAATGCAGGTGCAACGTACCAAAGGCTGGTGAATATGATGTTCAAGGATCAGATCGGACAAACTATGGAGGTTTACATAGATGATATGGTGGTAAAATCCATAAGAGCTGAGGATCACCTAAAGGATTTGGAGGAAGCATTTGATATCCTTGACAAATATAATATGAAGCTTAATCCTTCAAAATGTCATTTTGGTGTTAAAGCAGGTAAATTCTTAGGATACATGGTGACTAAGAGAGGCATTGAAGCTAGCCCGGAACAAATCAAAGCAATAGTGAACATCAAATCTCCGACCAATGCTAAGGATGTTCAAAGGCTAACAGGCAGGATAGCAGCTTTGAACAGATTTATATCCAAATCCTCGGAGAAGTGCAAAGAATTCTATGATATCCTAAGGAAGAACAAGAAATTTGAGTGGACCGAGAAGCATGAAAATGCTTTGAGAGCCCTCAAAGATTACTTATCCTCAGCCCCATCCTTGATGAAACCAGAAAAAGGCGATGTGTTATCCTTGTATCTTGCAGTATCCTCAAAAGCAGTAAGTGCGGTCCTTGTTAAGGATCATGAAGGTACACAACATCCTGTCTATTATGTAAGTAAAAGTTTACTTGATGCCGAATCCAGGTATTCACACCTTGAAAAACTTATTCTTGCATTAATAATGGCATCTACCAAGTTAAGACATTATTTTGAAACTCATGTTATCATTGTTAAGACTAATTTTCCAATTAAGAATGTTCTCAGGAAACCAGAGATGTCAGGAAGGATGGCTAAGTGGGCAGTGAAATTGAGTGCATATGATATAAGATATGAGCCTAGGACCGCCATCAAATCCCAAGCATTAGCTGACTTTGTGGCTGATTTCAGTAGTGATTTACAAGAAGAAGCTGAGCTAGAAGTCCAGCAGCTAGAAGAGACCAAGGATCCTTGGATACTTTATACTGATGGATCCTCAAATGTCAAAGGCACAGGGCTTGGAATACTACTAAAATCGCCACAGGGGGACATAATACCCCATTCTATAGCTTGTGAATTCCAAACCACTAACAATGAGGCTGAATATGAAGCCCTAATTGCTGGTTTGCAAATTGCAAAGCACATGGGGATCAGGTATCTTGAGGTACATGTAGATTCATTGTTAATTACAAACCACTTTAATGGATCCTACGCTGTTAAAGGTGAAAAACTAACCAAATATTTGGAGATAGTCAAAAGTTTGGCACTCTCTTTTGTTTCCTTTAGTTTGTCACAGGTACCTAGGGAAGAAAATACAGAAGCTGATGCATTGGCTAACTTAGGATCATCCTTGAAGATCCCGGAGGATATCAAGATTCCTATTATCCATATCCTGACCCCGGCTATCGAGGATCACGAGGCTATGGAGATAGGAAATGATTCTGCAATTATCCCTTGTGAGGGTACTCAATCCCATTCAGGATCAGAATCATGGATCTCACCAATTATGAGATACTTACAACATGGAGAGATTCCTACAGGAGAAAACCCTAGGGCTTTCAAATCTAAGGTATCTCAATTCATAATTATGAATAATATGTTGTATAAACGATCTCTTGCAGGACCATACTTGAGATGTATTGAGGATCCTGAAGTTCAAGAAGTTTTAAAAGACTTCCATGAAGGAGATTGTGGAAACCACACTGGGGGCAGGGCATTATTCTCAAGGATCCTGAGGACAGGATACTACTGGCCAACCATGAAGAAAGATGCTGTGGAGTATGCCAGAAGATGTGATCCTTGCCAGAGACACAGCAATATCCTTCATCAACCAGCTGAATTATTGCATCCTATATCCTCCTCTTGGCCATTTATGAGATGGGGTATGGATATAGTTGGAAAGCTCCCTAAGGCACCTGGTGGGAAAGTATTCATTCTAGCTATGACTGATTACTTCTCCAAGTGGATAGAGGCTGAAGCTTTTGCCCAAGTTAGAGAAAAGGAAGTTATATCCTTCATTAAAAGAAATATTATAACTAGATTTGGAATTCCTTCTGAGATTATATGTGATAATGGTTCCCAATTTATTGGGGGCAGAACCACTAACTTTTGTGACAGCTGGGGGATTAAGATGATAACATCAACACCAGTCCACCCACAAGCTAATGGTCAGGCAGAATCATCCAACAAGATCATCATCAACAATTTGAAGAAGAAGCTTGGATCCAAGAAAGGGAAATGGGCAGAAGAACTACCCTATGTGCTCTGGGCTGACAGGACAACCCCTAAGAATGCTACTGGTCAAACACCATTCTCTTTGGTGTTTGGGGGCAGAATCGGTGATCCCAACAGAAATGGTGGTTCCAACTGCTAGAACAAGTACTCGTGATCCTGAGGAAAATAATGAAAACTTGGCTCAAGACCTGGATACTATCGAAGAAATCAGGGATATGGCTAGAATAAGGATGGCCAGTTATCAGCAAAGAATGGCTGGTGCTTACAACAAGAATGTCAGGATCAGGAGGTTTCAAGTTGGAGATATGGTATTAAGGAAAGCATTCCAAAATACCACCAATCCTGCTGATGGGAAGTTGGCTCCAAAGTGGGAAGGCCCTTATTTGATTGAAGCTGAAGCAGGAAAGGGGGCATATAGATTGCTAACCATGGAAGGTGATTTGCTACCAAGAGCTTGGAATGCTGTCCACTTGAAGAAATATTTCATGTGACAAGGATCCTCATGGCAGAGGTGATCCAAGCGAAAGGGATATCCTTAAAGGATCCTCAAAGTATCGGTGATCCTTACTTAGGTAATATCCTAAACTTAAGCTATTTCATTTCATTATTTTCTCTTATAAGGATAAGGATCATGTATCCTTTATCCATCTCTCACGTGAGTTTAAGTTTTGAAAGTTCAGGTATCCTTAGCATAACGTTGGTTATCCACAGAAGCAATCCGTCTTTTGGGTTTAACCTCAGTTATTCGGGCTTGTCCCCAGATTCCGCCTGTAGCGCACGATGATCCTGGTATAGTTCAAGGCTTTGGGACCAGTACTCGTTCTAGGGGCTGATAATTCCATTGTTCTGGCTATGCTTAGGATCCTACGTATAATGGTAGACGTACCATACATCCGTTCATAAGGTTTCTAACGTTTTCACGTTAGCTAAGGTTTCTAACGTTTTCACGTTAGCTAAGGTTTTGGCATCTTCATGTCACTAAGTTTGGATAGTCGCCAGTTAGGGCCATACTCCAGTTTACACACGATCCTTGGGCTTGTCCCCAGTTATCCTTGGGCTTGTCCCCAGTTATCCTTGGGCTTGTCCCCAGTTGCTAACTCTTTTCTTATATTGGCTTAGTCCCAAGTTATGCTCTATTTCAGGTCCTTGAAGATAGGCAGCTAGGGATCCTTGATCCTTATTTCACTCTAAGGTTTATCTTATAGTTATCCTTATTATGGTTAGGATTCTAACTTGGATCCTCAGGTATGATCCTTAACTCTTTTGATTTTATTCATTATTCTTTTAAATAACCCTTATACTTGACAACTGAACTTGTGTTTCTTAAACCATATCACTTTTTAGAACCTATCGGTTATGGGATATGTGATCCATGATCATATCTTAAACTTTTTGGATATCTTTTCTAATTTTTCAAGGCTTGATAAGTATAAACAGAATGAACATTACAACAGTTGGAAAGTAACATATTAAAAAGGATAACAACACATGATAAGCGACAAAAGGTTAAGTTTTTATTTATTAACATAAGGCTAACCCTTTAAAGGTTGTCAAAATTACCTACCCGAGCATCTACCAGCAAAACGTGGCCCGTCCGCTGGGGTAGGTAAAGGGTGTCCATGATAATGAGTTCAAAAGTAGTGCAGGAATATAAAGGCGGCAGGATCACAATGGCTTCATCCCCCAAACAGAGGATCCCTCCACCAATTGCAATCCTGCCTATTGTCCAAAGGATCATACATGATCCTTAAACCTAAGAACTATTGTTTAGAGTTATTACAGACCCACCATTGTTCAAAAACATCAACAATCAAAAAACTACCAAACCATAAAAAATGGGCTCCGGCCACGTCTAGAAATTTCCATCATCGCCCATTTTTTGCAGCCTAAGCCTTCGCTGCATCATCATCTCCTCCAGCTGCGGTATCCTTCGTAAGATCCTTCCCACTGCCACTTGCTTCAATCGCCAAGACTTCAGTAGCCTCCTCTTCATCATCCTCAAGATCAGCCAACCTTGCCTTCCAACCCTCAACATCCCAGCTGTTTTTATCAAAGCTAGGATCTTGAGCTTCCTGGGCCATCTTCAATTTTGTCTGGTACATCGTAATGGCGGCAGAGACCTTAGCATTTTCAATAAGGTCATGCTTTTCATAGTCAAGGTCAATCAGAAGTTTGGCTGTCTTAGTCTTCTCATCTAGGAGTTCCTTCCGAGCATCAGCAAGTGCAAGATCCTTGAGCACGGCAACCTGTTGGAGGTCGGCAATCTTTTTATCTTGATCCTCAACGTGGCCCACATAATCCTCAATCTCAGCAAATTTCTGCAAAAGAAAAGGATAAAAGCAGTTCAAGACCAAGTGATCCTCATACGAGTAGGATACATAGGCAGAATAAAGGATCCTTACATCATTGAAGTATTCAAGGAACTGGTGGCGGATCAGCGGTAGACCCTGAAGATCCTCAGCATCAGAAGTTTTCCTCTTCTTGGCACCCTTTCCTTTAGTGGGTGCCTTTGGGATGGAAACGCTAGGACTGGTGGTGGATCTCTTCTTCCTGGATCGTACGACATCAAGGTCAGCCGTGTTGAATTGGGATACAGGCTTGGCAGATTTTCCAGCACCTACACAATTAAAACAAGATAAGTATCTTTTCCTAGTTCATGTTTCACTATATATTTAAATTTTAAACAAGGATACTTACTTGACATTGTGACAGAGCCTGAGGATACCTCCTGTGAATCTTGGGTTGTTGTCTTGAAAGTTCTTATCTCAGGATCAAGTTTCTTGAAAGCGAGGAGCCTTTCCTTAGCAGCAGGGGACAGTTTCAGATGTGAGACGGTGACAGCTGCAGAACAAGAAAGCAAAAATATCAGTTATCCTTACATCAAAAGAAAGTTCCTAGTGATCCTTCTCAGGATCCTCCATCCTACCATGGGTAGCCCATTTTTTAGGAAGATCCTTTCCATCCTGGATGGAATCTCTCTTGACAAAAAAGAAGCGCCGTTTCCAATTGGTATCATTCTTGGTGGCTTTGAAGATCGGGTGTTCCTCACCGGGTTTACGTTTGAACAAATAACGGTGAGAGCCAAAGGTGGTAAGATCATACAGTTCTCCTAGCTCTGCCATTCTTAGATCTATTCCCTCCTGATTAATGATCCTTTCAAGGGTGTACAAAACCCTCCAAATCATCGGCATGGCTTAGATATAAGAGATGCCGGTTAGGGAAAAGAAAGATTGGGTGAAGGCTGGAAAAGGATATGTATAGCCTATGGTGAAAGGAGTGACGGGGAAAGCAACCCACTTATCGGAGATATGATCGCTCAGGGCATTGGGGTCAAAAGGTCTAATTTCGGTGTTCGCCGGAAAGCAGTAGCGGATCCTATCTATCTGAGCATCATTGAAGCAGCGTCGTTCTTTAATAGAGTCTTCAATGATCCCCTGGCTCTTCGGAGGACTGTTCTTTGGGTGATCCTTGCCCGGTGAACTTCGGAGCAACATTTTCGAAGTGACGGAGATAAAGGTAGAGAAACAGAGTAAGAAGGAAGGAAGAGGAGAAAGAATTACCTGGTTGTTCGTCGACTGAGAATTTAAAGGGAGTCTCTTTCGGATTTGAATGCATATTGATCCTATCTATATCTCTATTTATAATTATGATTCTGCAGGATTGTCACTTCAGTGACATCATCATCGCAACGGCTAGTTCTATTTTAACGGCTATATATCCGTTAGTTTGTTACGGATAAGATCAAGAAAACATAACTCGCTAATTTTACAATTTCACTCCTTATATTTTGGGGGCAATTGTTAGGGGAGGATTTTCTAACAATTAGTGATCCTTATTCGTTATCCTAACTGGTGATCCTTACTTCTGTGACAGGTGGTGATCCTCAGAAGAGCTTCAGGATCAGGATCATGGATCACTTTAAGGATCCTCGTACTGACGATTGTTTACTTATGTATTGTACTATCTCGCAGGTATAACGAGCTTGACCAAGTCTTGGCGACATTCCTGGAGAATATTCCTAAACTATTCTGCACGTGCTTGACCAAAAATAGACGTTGTGGAGAACGTGGAGGCTTGGCACGAAAGTCGGATAGTTAGTTTAGGTGGTTATTTCTATTTTAAAAAGGGAGTAACGAGCTAGTAGAACAGACTGAGTCATTTTTGCAGTTACACACACTCGTACAAGCTCTCATACAAGCTCTCGTTCAAACACTTAGCAATTACATACACTTTTTACACATTCCACCGTAGTGATCCTTGTACCTAGCTCGTTACTATCCGAAGTTGTAAACATTCAATTATTTATTTTAGCTTGGTGATCGGTAGTTTCCATCACCCGGGGTTTTTTGTGCCGGAGATCAACTCTTGATCAAGGGCTTTTTCCCCGTATAAATCCTTGTGTTGTTCGTGCACTTTACATTGAAGTGATCCTCATTGCTGTTACATATTTTAAGCATCATTCCCCTAAACAAAGAGTTTGGTTGCAATATCCTCATCAGATTTTCTGACCAAAACAGTATTAAGGAAAGCATTTCAGAATACCACAAATCCTGCTGATGGAAAATTGGCACCAAAGTGGGAAGGCCCCCACCTGATTAAAGCTGAGGCTGGAAATGGGGCATATCGATTGCTAACAATGGAAGGTGATTTGCTACCAAGAGCTTGGAATGCTGTCCACTTGAAGAAATACTTCATGTAATAAGGATCCATGATCCTTAGCTATTTTCATAACAAGTATCCTTGAAGGATCCTTACAGGATGGAAGATCTTCATTTTGGTAATGACCTAATCCTAAACTATTTCACTCTTTAATTATCCTATATATAAGGATAAGGATCCTGGATCCTTTATCCTCCTTTCACTTGATTCTGAGTTTTGCAGAAGGTTTAGGTATCCTTAACAAAGGATTGAGTATTCACAGAGGTATCCAGTTATTTGGGCTTGACCCCAGTTATTTGGGCCTGTCCCCAGTATCGCCAGCAGTGCACGATGATCCTGGTATAGTTCATGGTAATGGGACCAGTACTCGCTTTAGGGGCTGACAATTTCATTGTACTGGCTGTATCCGGGATCCTACGTATAATGGTAGACGTACCATATATCCGTTCCTAAGGTTTATAACGTTTTCACGTTAGCTAAGGTTTTGGCATTTTCATGTCACTAAGTTTGGATAGTCGCCAGTGAGGGCCATACTCCAGTTTACACAAGATCCTTTGGGCTTGTCCCCAGTTATCCTTTGGGCTTGTCCCCAGTTATCCTTTGGGCTTGTCCCTAGTATATTGGGGTTGTCCCCGGAATTGTTGGGCTTGTCCCCAGTTACTAACTCTTCTCTTGTATTTGGCTTAGTCCCAAGTTATGTTCTGTTTCAGGGTTTTGAAGTTAAACAGCCAAGGATCCTTGATCCTTACCTTTTACTAAGGTTTGTCTTTTGGTTATCCTGATTATGAATGTTAAAGGGTTAGGATCCTAACTTGGATTCTCAGGTATGATCCTTAACCACTTTGATTTCATTTATTATTTATGTAAGTAACCCTTATCCTTTGACAACAGAACTAATGATCCTTAAGTTACGTAACTTTTCTGAATTTATCGACTATAGGATATTTGATCCTTGACCATATCCTAAAACTTTTAAACATGATTTACTAAACCTTTATCCTTTACTTACAAATTCGAAGAAAGTGAACAACAACAGTAGGAAAATAAAGAATTCACAAGGATAACAACACGGGAAATAGCCAAAAAGTTGAAGTTATTTTTATTCACAAAAGTTAACCCTTCAAAGGTTGTCAAAATTACCTACCCCAAGCATCTACCAGCAATACGTGGCCCGTCCGCTGGGGTAGGTAAAGGGTGTCCATTGTTAATAGGTCTTTGAAGTGCAGGAAATATAAGATGGCAGGATAACAAGTGGTTTCATCCCCCAAACAGAGGATCCCTCCACCACCTATTATCCTACCTATTGTCTAAGGATCCATGATCCATAACCCTAGAAACTATTGTTCAAAGTACAACCCAACATTGTTTAAAACATTACAACCAAAAAACCACTACCAAATCCTAAAAAAATGGGCTCCGGCCGTGTCTAGAAATGTCCATCATCGCCCATTTCGGCAGCTCACACCTTGGCTGCATCACCACCAGCATCATCACCACCAGCTTGATCCTTCCCGCTGCCACTTGCCTCAATCGCCAAGACCTCGGTAGCCTCTTCTTCATCCTCCAGCTCAGCCAGCTTTGCCTTCCAGCCCTCCTTGTCCCAAGTGGTCCTGTCGAAGTCAGG
Source organism: Helianthus tuberosus (assembly GCA_030545235.1). NCBI lineage: Eukaryota > Viridiplantae > Streptophyta > Magnoliopsida > Asterales > Asteraceae > Helianthus > Helianthus tuberosus. Next base: position 24,178,455 of record CM060428.1, read on the forward strand.
ATCCTCAGCCTCCTGAGCCATCTGCAACTTGATTTTGTACATGGTGATGGCAGCAGAGACTTTAGCATCTTCCAGCAGGTCGTGCTTCTCATGATCAGCATTTATCTGGGCCATGACCACCTGCTGCTTTGCCAGAGCAAGATCCTTCTAAAGGCGAGAGATAGTCTCATCCTTAGCCAGGAAAAATTTTTGATACTCCAGATGCTTTTGCTCCGCCTCCTCAACATATGCATCAAACAGCATTTCGACCTCAGCAAATTTCTACAAGAAAAGACAAAATAAGGCATAGGATCTGTTAGGGGTGGATTTCTAAATGATCGGCGATCCTTATTTACTGTTGGGTTTAGTGATCCTCAATTCTGTCTGAAGTAGTGATCCTCAGAAGTGTTGCAGGATCAGGATCATGGATCATCATAAGGATCCTTGTACTAACGGTTGTCTACTTTGAATTCGAAATTGTTTTGCAGGAGTATCAACTTGGACTTGGTCTTGGCGATATTCCTGGAGAATATTCTATACCTATTCCGCACGTGCCTGGCTAAAAGTGGACGTTATGGAGTCGTGGAAGACTTGCATAATTTGCGGGATGTTAGTTAGTGTAGATATTTTCTATATTTAAAGGGGTAGCGAGCTAACTAGAAAACACTTGGCTATTTTTGGCTACACACACACTCGTACAACTGCTCTCACCAGCTCTTGTTAACTCACTTGGCGATTACACACTTTTTCACACGATACACTATAGTGATCCTTGTACTTAGCTCGCTATCATCCAAAGTTGTATTACATTTCTTGTTTAATTTGAGTTGGTGATCGGTAGTTTCCATCACCCGAGGTTTTTTATGCCGGAGATCATTCATTGATCAAGGGCTTTTTCCTCGTATAAATCTTCGTGTCACTTGTTCATTACATTTCATTGTGATCCTTATTGTTGTTCATCAATTCAAGCATCATACCTCACAACAGAAAGTTTGGTTACATTGTCATTGCTTGATTTTTGACCAAAACAGTTTGGCGCCCACCGTAGGGCAATTGGTGCTTCATTCCTAAGAAGATTCGTGTTTTCGTGATCATTTCGGTTCATAACAACCAGGCAGATGGCTTCTTCAGCAAAGAACACTTCAAACTTGATGCTGTCATTCAGTTCTTCACAAGGCGTTCCTCCTTTGCCTCCACCACCTTCTGGATCCCAGAAGAATGCTGAGAATGCTCCGAAGAAACCAACCCCCATTTTAACAAAACCACCAACTTCTTCTGTTTCAACTAATCCTACTACTAATGATCTTTACACTCTGATTTTGCAGATGAGGAATCATGCACAAGAGCAGGACAAAACCAACGAAAGGATCCTCCGGGAGATCGATGAGATCAAGAAACAGAAGAAATCAGTGGAGGATCACTCCCCTCTGATGCCAAGGTCGCTGAACTTCGACACTCCAGTCATAAATTCCCAACACTCAGCAGCTCCGGACATGCAATACTTGGGCGAATTACCAGGAAGGCGTTATGGAACAGCAACCATGAGTCAGGCATTTGGCTCTCACCTCCAGCCCCAAGGATTCTCTTCTCAACCATTAGGATCCTCCTCTCAGCATCAGGGATACTATACGTCAGGAGGATATTTGGGAATGCATGCAGTTCAAGGATCCTCCCAGGTTCAAGGATCCTCCCAGGTCCAAGGATCCTCCCAGGTCCAAGGATCCTCCCAGGTCCAAGGATCCTCCCAGGTCCAAGGATCCTCCCAGGTCCAAGGATCCTCCCAGGTCCAAGGATCCTCCCAGGTCCAAGGATCCTCCTTTGTCCCAGGATCCTCTCTGGTCCCAGGATCCTCTTTGGTTCCAGGATCCTTTCAGGTTCAAGGATCATCTCAACTTCAAGGATCCAACGTCCTTCAGGATCAAGGATTTTTGAGAAGTATGCAACCTCAGAGCTCAGACATCCATCAAGGAGACTTCATACCAATGCAGACCATTGCTCCCTCTGGTCCCTCAATCATGCCGGAGTCTCGTCAATATGGATTCACATCCGCTATTCCAAACACGAATCCTGTGGGAGGTAACACTTTTAATAATTTATACAACACTAACCATGGCTTAATGCAGGATACAGGTATCAATCAGGCTATGGCCAGGGAGTTACAGAAGCTCAAGGATATGATATCCAGTGTTCTAGGAGTGGTTAAACTCATTCCTGAAATTGCGGATGGTAGCCATAGGATATCTCGTTTTGCACCACCCTTATGTGATGCTGAGATACCTAAAAGATTCCAGATACCATCCATGAAGCTCTATGATGGTTCAACGGATCCAGATGGGCATGTAGCTCAATACAGGGAGAGGATGGAGATCAACCCAATTCCTGAAAGGTTAAAAGAAGCATGTCTATGCAAGGGATTTGGATCCACACTTACAGGATCTGCTCTTAAATGGCTGCTAAGTCTTCCCCCTTACTCTATTACTTCATTTGCTAATCTAGTTAATTTGTTTAATAGCCAATTCTCTTGTAGTAGGAAATTTGAACGATTAACTAGTGATCTATATAGGGTAACACAAGGTCAAAATGAATCACTTAGAGATTACATCACTAAGTTTAGTAAAGAATCCTTGGATATTCCTAACTTGGATATTGCTACGGCTGTAGAAGCCTTTAAAATGGGATTACTTAGGGATTCATTATTCTATGATGATCTTGTCATGACACCTTGCAGGAATCTTGATGAAGTAAGAACCAGGGCCCTTAGGTTCATCCGCCTAGAGGATGACAAAAGGATCCAGGATAGATTAGCAGGATCCTCAAAACAGGAGAAGCAAGGATCCTACTTCAGGAACAACAAATCCAAGTCCTACAACAGATCCGATAACCAGAATGTGCATGCAGTGGAACAAGAAGAGGATGATGAGGATTATCCTCCTATTTCTGAATACTGTTTTTCTGTTGATAACAATGAACTAATCCTTGCAATGCAGAATCAAGGTGAGAAAGCTAGGTGGCCAAGGAAAAGTGATAAACCAGCTGCTACAAAGGATAAGTCCAAATGGTGTGCATATCATGAGGATTTTGGGCATCTCACTGAAGAGTGTATTGCACTAAGAAAGGAAATTGGTTACTTGTTGAGCAAGGGGCATTTGAAGGAACTCTTGGGACGGAAGAAGTCAAGGGTCCAGGATCCTGAAAGGATCCCGGAAAGGGCTCCTGCTCCTCCAGCAGATGCACAAGTCATAAATTTCATATCCGGTGGATCAGACATCTTTGGTACATCCTTTTCAGCAGCAAAGAGACACGCTAAGGAAACCAAGATGGATAGTGGAGACAGACCCGTTCGGACCCCCGTTGTCACCCAGGATAAAGTCATAACCTTTGATGAGGATGATCGTGTTGACGTCCAGGATCCTCATCATGATGGTCTTGTAATTACATTGTTTATTTCTAACCACTTTGTTCGCAGGATCCTTATAGATGGAGGAAGCTCTGTGAACATCATCCAGCTTGATGTCCTCAAGAAGATGAATATCCCGGAGTCTGATATTATCCCAAGATCCTCAGTGCTTGTGGGATTCAGTGGAGAAACTAAGAATACATTGGGGGACATTAAACTCCCAATCTATATTGAAGGATTGCATTCTTATCAAAAGTTTTGTGTTATAGATTGCTTATCATGTTGTAATGTTATCCTTGGCAGGCCATGGATACATGATATGAAGGCAGTCCCATCCACCTATCATCAATGTGTAAAGCTTCCAAGTCCTTGGGGAGTGGTGAAAACTGAGAGTGATCAACAGGAGGCTAAAAACTGCTATACCTCATCAATGAAGCCAGCCTCAAGACCAAGGGAGCAATAGCAATTAAAGTATCCTTCAAGAGATGTCTTGGAGGCAAGAGAACAGGATTTGAAAGAAATCCTCATAGATCCTGATGATCCTGAATCCAAGATCTTCATAGGATCAGGGATCCTTAGCGATATCGAACAGGAGCTAGTATCCTTCCTTAAGAGAAGGAAATCCACCTTTGCCTGGAAACATGAAGACATGACAGGTATATCTAAAGATATAATTACTCATAAACTTGGCATTGACAGGTCATTCAAGCCTGTACATCAAAAGAGGAGGAAGTTTGCACCTGAAAGAAATGCTATTATCCAGGAAGAGGTAGATAAGCTACTTCGAGCAGGTATGATAAGAGAGGTTAAGTATCCAAGATGGTTAGCCAATGTGGTTGTTGTTCAAAAGAAAAATGGAAAGTGGAGGGTATGTGTCGATTTCACTGATTTAAACAAGGCATGTCCCAAGGATCCTTTCCCATTACCCCACATTGACTCCATGGTGGATGCTACCGCGGGTCATGAGTTGTTGACTTTTATGGATGCTTCATCTGGATTTCAACAAATTCAGATGGAACCATCTGATCAAGAGGATACAGCCTTTATGACCCCAACTGGTATATACTGTTATATTGCTATGCCATTTGGACTAAGGAATGCAGGTGCTACTTACCAAAGGCTTGTCAATATGATGTTCAAGGAACAAATTGGACACACTATGGAAGTCTATATTGATGACATGGTGGTTAAGTCCAAGAAGGCTGAGGATCACCTTAAAGACTTGGAGGAAGCATTCAATATCCTTGATATATATAATATGAAACTTAATCCTTCTAAGTGTCATTTTGGTGTTAAGGCAGGTAAATTCTTAGGATATATGGTGACAAAGAGGGGCATTGAAGCAAGTCCAGAGCAAATCAAGGCTATTGTAAATATCAAATCTCCTGCCAATGCTAAGGATGTGCAAAGATTGACAGGCAGGATCGCAGCCTTGAACAGATTCATATCCAAATCCTCAGAAAAGTGTAAGGAATTCTACGATATCCTGAGGAAAAACAAGAAATTTGAATGGACTGAGAAGCATGAAGGTGCCCTCAGAGCTCTTAAGGATTACCTATCCTCAGCCCCAGCCTTGATGAAGCCAGAAAAAGGAGATGTGTTATCCTTATACTTGGCGGTATCCTCAAAAGCAGTAAGTGCGGTCCTTGTTAAGGATCACCAAGGTACACAACATCCTGTTTATTATGTAAGTAAGAGCTTACTTGATGCTGAATCCAGGTATTCACATTTAGAAAACCTTATCCTTGCATTAATAATGGCATCTACCAAATTAAGACATTATTTTGAGACTCATGCCATTATTGTTAAAACTAATTTTCCTATTAAGAATGTTCTCAGGAAACCTGAAATGTCAGGAAGGATGGCTAAGTGGGCAGTGAAGTTAAGTGCATATGATATAAGATATGAACCAAGGACTGCAATCAAATCCCAAGCCTTAGCTGACTTTGTGGCAGATTTTAGTAGTGATTTGCAAAAGGAGGCTGAATTAGAAGTCCAACAGCTTGAAGAAACCAAGGATCCTTGGGTACTGTTCACTGATGGATCCTCCAATGTAAACGGAACAGGGCTTGGAATACTACTAAAATCACCACAGGGGGACATAATACCCCACTCCATAGCTTGTGAATTTCAAACTACCAACAATGAGGCTGAGTATGAAGCCTTGATAGCTGGTTTGCAAATTGCAAAGCATATGAGGATCAGGTATCTTGAGGTACATGTAGATTCTTTACTGATCACTAATCACTTTAATGGATCCTATGCTGTTAAAGGTGAAAAGCTAATCAAATATTTGGAGATAGTCAAAGAATTGGCACTCTCTTTTGTATCCTTTAGTTTGACACAGGTACCAAGGGAAGAGAATGCAGATGCAGATGCATTAGCCAATTTAGGATCATCCTTGAAGATCCCGAAGGATATCAAGATCCCTATTATCCATATCCTGACCCCGGCTATTGAGGATCATGTAGCTATGGAGATAGGAGAGGATTCTGCAATCATCCCTAGTGATGATACTCAATCTCATTCAGGATCATGGATCCTTCCAATCATGAGATACATACAACATGGAGAGATTCCTACAGGAGAAAACCCTAGGGCTTTCAAAATCAAGGTATCTCAATTTACAATATTGAATAATATGTTGTACAAACGATCTCTTGTAGGACCATATTTAAGATGCATTGAGGATCCTGAAATCCAAGAAGTCCTAAAGGATTTCCATGAAAGAGATTGTGGAAACCACACTGGGGGCAGAGCATTGTTCTCAAGGATCCTGAGGACAGGATACCATTGGCCCACTATGAAGAAGGATGCTGTGGAGTATGCCAAGAAGTGTGATCCTTGTCAGAGGCATAGTAATATCCTTCACCAACCAGCAGAGCTATTGCATCCTATATCCTCTTCTTGGACATTCATGAGATGGGGAATGGATATAGTTGGAAAGCTTCCTAAGGCACCTGGTGGAAAAGTATTCATGCTTGCTATGAGTGATTACTTCTCTAAGTGGATAGAGGCTGAAGCCTTTGCTCAAGTCAGAGAAAAGGAAGTTATATCCTTTATTAAAAGAAACATTATTACTAGATTTGGTATCCCTTCTGAGATTATTTGTGATAATGGATCCCAATTTATTGGGAATAGAACTACTAACTTTTGTGACAGCTGGGGGATTAAGATGATAACATCAACACCAGTCCACCCACAAGCTAATGGTCAGGCAGAATCATCCAACAAGATCATCATCAACAATTTGAAGAAGAAGCTTGGATCCAAGAAAGGAAAATGGGCAGAAGAACTACCTTATGTGCTTTGGGCTGATAGGACAACTCCCAAGAATGCTACAGGCCAAACTCCATTTTCTTTGGTATTTGGGGCAGAATCAGTGATCCCTACAGAGATGGTGGTTCCAACTGCAAGAACAAGCATTCATGATCCTGAAGAAAATGCTGAAAACTTGGTTCAAGACCTGGATACTATAGAGGAAATCAGGCACTTGGCAAGGATAAGGATGGCCAGTTATCAACAAAGGATGGCTGGAGCTTACAACAAAAATGTCAGGATCAGGAAATTCCAAGTTGGTGATATGGTATTAAGGAAAGCATTTCAAAATACCACCAATCCTGCAGATGGAAAGCTAGCACCAAAGTGGGAAGGCCCCTATTTGATTGAAGCTGAAGCAGGAAAGGGGGCATATCGATTGCTAACAATGGAAGGTGATTTGCTACCAAGAGCTTGGAATGCTGTCCATTTGAAGAAGTATTTTATGTGACTAGGATCCATGATCCTCATTTGACAAGTATCCTTGAAGGATCCTTACGGACATATGATCCTCTTTCTGGTAACATTCTAATCTCAACCTATTTCATTCTTTTATTCTCTTATATAAGGATAAGGATCCTGCATCCTTTATCCTCCGTTTACTTGGTTCTGAGTTTTGAAGGTTCAGGTATCCTTAACTAAGGATTGAGTATCCACAGAAGTATCCAGTTATTTGGGCTTGACCCCAGTTATTTGGGCTAGTCCCCAGTTTGGGCCTGTCCCCAGTTTCGCCAGTAGCGCACGATGATCCTGGTATAGTTCATGGCAATGGGACCAGTACTCGCTTTAGGGGCTGACAATTTCATTGTACTGGCTATATTCAGGATCCTACGTATAATGGTAGATGTACCATACATCCGTTCCTAAGGTTTCTAACGTTTTCACGTTAGCTAAGGTTTTGGCATTTTCATGTCACTAAGTTTGGATAGTCGCCAGTGAGGGCCATACTCCAGTTTACATACGATCCTTTGGGCTTGTCCCCAGTTATCCTTTGGGCTTGTCCCCAGTTATCCTTTGGGCTCGTCCCCAGTATATTGGGCTTGTCCCCAGAATTGTTGGGCTTGTCCCCAGTTACTAACTTTCATCTTATATTGGCTTAGTCCCAAGTTGTATCCTATTTCAGGTTTTTGAAGTTAAACGACTAAGGATCCTTGATCCTTACCTTTTACTAAGGTTTGTCTTCTGGGTTATCCTGATATTAAGTGTTAAAAGATAGGATCCTAACTTGGATTCTCAGGTATGATCCTTAACTATTTTGATTTTGTTCATTATTTATTTGAATGACCCTTATCCTTTGACAACTGAACTTGTGATCCTTAAACTATATTACTTTTCAGAACTTATCGATTATAGGATATGTGATTCTTGATCATATCCTAAAATTTTTTGAGAATATTTCTTAAAGTCTTTCTTTACTTGATAAGTTTAAACAAATTGAACAACACAACAGTTAGAAAGTAAAATACTAACAAGGATATCAACACAGGATAAGCCAAAAAGTTAAGGTTATTTTATTCACAAAAGCTTAAACCCTTTTAAGGTAGTCAAAATTGCCAACCCATGTTTCTACCAGCAAAACGTGGCCCGTCCACATGGGTTGGCAAAGGGTGTCCATTGTTCATAGGTCTAATAAGTGCAGGAAAGTAAAGACGGAAGGATAACAAGTGGCTTCATCCCCCAAACAGAGGATCCATCCACCACCTATTATCCTACCTATTGTTCTAAGGATCATCCATGATCCTCAACCCTAATTGCTATTGTTTAAGTACAGACCAACCATTGTTCATCAAAACATCATCAAAATAAAAACCATAACCAAACTAAAAAATGGGCTCCGGCTACGTCTAGAAATGTCCTTCATCGCCCATTCATGCAGCCTACACCTTCGCTGCATCATCACCCCCTCCAGCTCCAGTATCCTTTGCTTGATCCTTGCCACTACCACTAGCCTCGATTGCCAGGACCTCGTCAGCCTCATCATCATCCTCCAACTCAGCTAGCCTAGCCTTCCAGCCTTCCATGTCCCAGCTGCTTCTATCAAATGCGGGATCCTGAGCTTCTTGAGCCATCTGTAGCTTGGTCTTGTACATGGCAATGGCAGCGGAGACCTTAGCATCCTCTGTGATCTCATGCTTCTCGTAATCAAAGTTGATCATAATGGCAGCTGTTTGAGCTTTGGCATCGTTGAGATCCTTTTCAAGGGAAGCGATCTTGAGGTCTTTGAGCATGGCTACTTTTTGGAGGTCAGAGTGTTTCTCCTCTAGCTCTTCAACATTCCCAACATAGTCCTCGATCTCAGCAAATTTCTGCAAACAAGACAATGCAAAGTTAGGACCACATGATCCTCAAGTGGATAGGATAACTAAGCTGAGTCAGTGATCCTTACATCGTTGAAGTACTCGAGGAATTGATGACGGATCAGAGGCAAGCCTTGGAGGTTGTCAGCTTCAGAGGTTTTTCTCTTCTTGCCACCCTTGCCCCTGGAGGTGCTAGGCTTGGGGATTACAACGGAGGGGCTAGCAGCAGACCTTTTCTTGGATCGGACGGTGTCAAGCTCAGTGACACTGAATTTGGATGCAGATTTTGATGATTTCCCAGCGCCTACACATTCAAAACAGATAAGTATCCTTATCCTATTTCTATTCAACTATTTATTTAAATATTTGACTATACAAAATACAGGATACTTACTTGACATAGTAACAGAACCTGAGGATACTTCCTGTGAATCCTGGGTGTTTGTTTTGAATGACCTTGTTGCAGGATCAAGTCTTTTGAAAGCAGCAAGTCTCTCCTCGGTGGCAGGTGAAGGTATAATATGTGAAATTGTGATGGCTGTACAAGAGAAACAGAAGCATATTAGTAATCATCATCAAATATGAGCTTACTCAGTGATCCTTCTAAGGATCCTCTATCCTACCATGAGTGCTCCACTTCCTTGGCAGATCCTTTCCATCCGGGATAGAATCCCTTCTGACAAAGAAGAACCGCCGTTTCCAATTGGTATCATTCTTAGTAGCTTTAAAGATGGGATGTTCTTCTCCGGGTTTACGCTTGAATAAATATCGGTGGGATCCAAATGTTGTGAGATCATACATCTCGGCCAATTCCGACATTCCCAGGTTAATTCCTTCTTGCTCAATGATCCTTTCAAGGGTATATAAGACCCTCCAGATCATTGGCATAGCTTGAATATAGGAGATGCCGGTGAGGGAGAAAAAGGATTGAGTGAATTCAGGGAAAGGATACGAATATCCTATTGTGAAAGGGGTGACCGGGAAAGCTACCCAAGTTTCTGAAATGAAATCACTTAGAATGGTGGGGTCAAATGGCTTGATAACGGTATTCGCCGGAAAACAGTGGCGAATTCTGTCTATTTGTGCATCATTGAAGCAACATCTTTCTTTCGGTGAATCTTTGATGATCCCCTGGCTTTTAAGAGGACTGTCCTCCTTGTGATCCTTAGCCGGTGAGGATCGTAGCATCATCATGACTGTGAAGAAGGTAAAGAAAGAAGGAGCAAAGAAAGAAAACGTAAAGGAAGAAGAGGAAGAGGATTACCTGTTTGATCTGCGGATGTAAATTTAAAGGGAGTCTCTCTCTTGAATTTAAATGTGAAATGATCCCTATCTCTAACTCCTATTTATAATGATGATTTTGCAGGATTGTCACCTCACTGACGTCATGTTCGTAACGGCTAGTCCGACTTCAACGGCTAGTTATCTGATTAATTTGTTACGGATAAGAACAAAATATAACTCATTTATTTACATAATTACTCCTTATATTTTGGGGGCAATTGTTAGGGGTGGATTTCTAAATGATCGGTGATCCTTATTTACTGTTGGGTTTAGTGATCCTCAATTCTGTCTGAAGTAGTGATCCTCAGAAGTGTTGCAGGATCAGGATCATGGATCATCATAAGGATCCTTGTACTAACGGTTGTCTACTTTGAATTCGAAATTGTTTTGCAGGAGTATCAACTTGGACTTGGTCTTGGCGATATTCCTGGAGAATATTCTATACCTATTCCGCACGTGCCTGGCTAAAAGTGGACGTTATGGAGTCGTGGAAGACTTGCATAATTTGCGGGATGTTAGTTAGTGTAGATATTTTCTATATTTAAAGGGGTAGCGAGCTAACTAGAAAACACTTGGCTATTTTTGGCTACACACACACTCGTACAACTGCTCTCACCAGCTCTTGTTAACTCACTTGGCGATTACACACTTTTTCACACGATACACTATAGTGATCCTTGTACTTAGCTCGCTATCATCCAAAGTTGTATTACATTTCTTGTTTAATTTGAGTTGGTGATCGGTAGTTTCCATCACCCGAGGTTTTTTTATGCCGGAGATCATTCATTGATCAAGGGCTTTTTCCTCGTATAAATCTTCGTGTCACTTGTTCATTACATTTCATAGTGATCCTTATTGTTGTTCATCAATTCAAGCATCATACCTCACAACAGAAAGTTTGGTTACATTGTCATTGCTTGATTTTTGACCAAAACAGGATCCTTGATCCTCAGATGGATAGGATAATCAGCCAGGGTTAGTGATCCTTACATCGGCAAAGTATTCTTGGAACTGATAGCGAATAAGAGGCAAGCCTTCAAGATTGTCGGCTTCGGTGGCCTTCCTTTTCTTTCCCCCCTTGGAGGTGGTAGGCTTGGGGACTATGGTGCTTGGGCTAGCAACAGTCTTCTTCTTCCCAGACCTGGGAGCAACAGCAGTAAGATCGGTGACACTGAAGCGGGTGGCAGACCTTGAGGATTTTCCAGCACCTATCAATCCAGAACAATAGATAAGTATTCTTGTTTTATTTACATTCTAACGTTTACTTAAATACAAACTTGGATACTTACTTGACATTGTAACTGAGCCTGAGGATACTTCTTGAGAATCCTTGGTGTTTGCTTGAAATGTTCTTACTGCAGGATTAAGATTCCGGAAGGCGTTGATCCTCTCTTTGGTTGCAGGAGATGTAATGATGTGTGAAACAGAAATAGCTGCAAAATAGAAACAAAGGGGTTAGTGATCCTCAGCAGAAACAGGGTATCCTATGATCCTTCTATAAGGATCCTATATCCTACCATGAGTGGCCCATTTTCTGGGGAGATCCTTCCCATCAGGGATAGAATCCCTCCTGACGATGAAAAAACGTTTCTTCCATTTAGTATCATTTTTGGTGGTCTTGAGGATTGGGTGTTCCTCACCGGGCTTGTGTTTGAATAGAAAGCGGTGTGAACCATGGCTCACAAGGTTGTATAGTTCAGACAACTCCGACATTCCTAACTCAATATCCTCCTGCTCAATGATACTTTCAAGGGTAAATAGAACCCTCCACATCATTGGCATAGCCTGGATATAGGATATGCCGGTAAGGGAGAAGAAAGATTGGGTAAAAGCAGGAAAAGGATAGGAGTATCCTATAGAGAATGGGGTGACTGGAAATGCAACCCAGGTTTCAGAGATAAAATCACTCAGGACGGTAGGGTCAAAGGGTTTAAAAACAGTGCTCGCCGGAAAGCAATGGCGAATCCTGTCGATCTCACGATCGGTGAAGCAGCAACGTTCTTTCGGAGAGTCTTCGATGATCCCTTGGATTTTTAAAGGACTGTCTTTTCGATGATCCTTAGCAGGGGATGATCTTAGCTTCATTGTGATTCAAAGATTTTGAGAAAGAAGAAGAACAGAGTAAGAAAGAGAAAGGGGAGAGAAGTACCTGCTTGATCTTCGAATGAGGATTTAAAGGATGTAACGCATGATTTTAAATGCTTCCTAACCCTTATCTCTAACTTGAATTTATAATCATGATTTTGCAGGGATGTCGCTTCAAGTGACGTAGGATTTGCAACGGATAGTTCGATCTTAACGGCTATATATCCGTTAGTTTGTTGCGGATAAGATCAAGAAAATATAACTCGCCAAAATTACACTTCACTCCTTATATTTTGGGGGAAATTGTTAGGGGAGGATTTTTACATCCTAAGGATCATGGATCCTCAAATGCTACTAGGATCATGGATCCTCAATTCTGTATGAATTAAGGATCCTCAGTAGGTGTTGCAGGATCAGGATTCAGGATCCTTATCATTATCCTTACACTAACAATTGTCTACCTTGTGCGTAAACTTGTTTTGCAGGAACAAAAGCATGGACCAAGTCTCACCAAAATTCCTGGAGCATATTCCCTTAATATTCCGCACGTGCTTGACCATTATGGACGTTATGGAGATCGTGGGGAGCTTGCATAATTCTCGGACAGTTTGTTATTTTAGTTATTTCTAATTTAAAATGGGGATAACAAGCTTAAGTAGAACACTTAGCTAATTTTGGCATACACACACTCTCGTAACAACACTCGAACAGCTCTCGAACACTACTTGGAGATTTCATACATTTTTTGCACATTGCACACTAGTGATCCTTGTAACAAGCTTGTTATCATCCCGAGTTGTAAACATCTTTTGTTTAATCTTAGTTGGTGATCGGTAGTTTTCATCACCCGAGGTTTTTTATGCCGGATATCAACTCTTGATCAAGGGCTTTTTCCTCGTATAAATCATTGTGTCATTACATTTATAAGTGACCCTTAGCATTGTTCATTGATTCAAGCATCACACCTCATAACAAAAGATTTGGTTGCATTATCTTTGCTTGATTTTTGACCAAAACAACGGTAATGGCACTTGAAATGTTCATGCATTTTGTTTAGGTGGATAAACATACTGGTAATCGTCTTGAACTGCTTTTCACGAAAAATTATATAAAGAATTCTCCAATAGTGTGAAAACAGTTTGATGTTGCTGATATGATCTTCTTACCGGTGATTCTCACAAATATAGATTGTTTATTATTTTTGTTATTTACTTGCTTTCAGAATATATAAAAATCCAAAACTAGTGTCCTTTTATGTTAAAATTATTAATGTACGGAAAACTGTTATTCTTTGAGGAGTTGTTACTGAGAGAGGTAGACGGTGTTAGAAAGTGGGTTCAAAATTTTTAAATCATGCAGGTTATAGGGTGTTTGATTAAAAATTGTTACGTGTTGGTGTTTAAATTGAAAGTGCTTAATCTGTGATACAATTTTAACTATCTCTTGAATAATAATAATTTGTTTAACTTTGTTGAAAAATTCTTATGGTTTCTCGAGATGTTTGTGTTATAGTATACAGATTGAAGCAGTATGTTGATAAGAAGTTGATGTGAAGTGATGAGGAGTTTGTTGCTGCTTGGTAGAATCATCCTTCTACAATGCAGAATGGATGCTGTGAAGACTTACTTGGAATGCTTAATCAAAACTTGGAAGATTTAGTGATTGGATACATCAGCTTAGGGGGAGTCTGTTGCTGACAGAGTTCGAGTTAAAGCTGACGCTATCCAAAGACCAAAAGACTGTGACATTCTGAAGACTAAAGTTACCTTTGAAAGCTATTATCAAGGGGGAGTTTGTTGGTGCATATTATGTGACAACAGCTTTGGCTTGGCTTTTGGATATTAAACAGAAGGTTGGACTATGAAGACTTCAAGGATTTCGAATTAGTCAAAGCCCAATCAAGTCCACGTTTGCATCAAGTCTATTAGGCCTGAATTATGTTATGTAATGTATATGGGCAAGGCCCAATTCGTAGGCTTGGTTGTGGATATATAAACAGCCTTAGTCTATGGTTTTAGGGTTAGACATCTTGAACAATTGAGAGAGCATTCGAGTGAGAGAGTTAAAGAATACACAGAAATAGGCTGTGAGGTTCTTAGAGATCTTGAGTGATTGTAAAACGTTTCAAGGGTTTGATAACCACAGAAGATCGGTTTGAAATATTGTGTGTTCTTGTGTTCGTGTTCATATTCATCTAAACGTTCTTGTTTCTGTGTTCGAAGATTAATCAAGGAGATTCCGCATCCTTGATTAGTTATCGGTCTTGTTACGATCCATACGGGAATAGGGGACCTACAGAAACCCCTTAACTTAAAATGAGTCAAAATTGGGCTAGCACCGTGTCCGTCTATGACCATAATTTGTGTAAATCGTCAGGGCCAGCTCAATAGGCTTATCAATGTAGGCACGAGGCTAGGACCACCAAAAGATAACCTCCAAGTTTTTAGAAACGTTATATATATATATATATATATATATATATATATTAGCAAAAAAAGACCAAGTTTCAAGGCTCATTTCATATTAATTTCCAACTATTACAACACAACAACCTACGACCTAAGCATCATTATACAAGGGCCTAAAGCCTATAATATACAACCACAATCATTGTTCTCACTTCCCATCGCAACCTACTTTCAATTTCTAGGCTATCGGCTATCACTAGACGAAAAAGGTAATTGTAATCACTCATGGCGTCGGGTCCGTCAGGATTGGATGAGAGTTTATGGACGAAATTAGGGCCCCTACTTCGTAGTTCGCTTTGGGTCTCCAAAAACGTTGGAACGACCCTGTCAACCGCCTATTCGTTGCCGCCAACACTACCATGATCGTTGCCCGCACCACTGCCAACCCTGTTGTCGCCCCACACTAACACCACCACCATCGAAATAGCCAACAACACCCGCCATTGACACTGCCGCCACCATCGTTTACACCATTGCCTCCACCTCCATCATCTTCACCACCGCCACCGTCATTGCCCCTGACACCACTTTGCCTCATTGCCATTAGCCACCGACCCGAATCAAATTGTTAGTATTTTAAAACGACTTCTTTTCATTTAAACTCATTTTGCCCATAGCCCTATTGACCTGTATCTGCTCTGACCCAAGCGTGTTTCGACCCATCATCCTAACCTTCCTGGTTGGCCATGCTTACAAATATTTGTTAACAAACAAATTGGTTTTAAAGTAGTCATAAAAAATAGCACATTTGCCGTCCAGATTCTTACATTGATATATAACTTTAATCACTATTGTATACTCACTAACATCTCTCGAAAAAGGAATAAAAGTAGGCTTAAATAAGAAATTGATTAAGTTAACATATAGGAAAGGTAATATAATGGTTTTATGACTTTATCTCGTTTCAATACAAAAATATTCGATAATAGTTTTAGGGAAAGACTCGTTTTTTTTTTTTAACGGTAAACTTCATGTATAAGGTTATCACATTATCTAAACCGGAGAGCCCCGTATTGTCCCACTTTGGCCGGGCTATGTTGTCTTAACCGGGCTCATGTTGGCTTCAAAGTTTGGCTTTTTTGGGCGTTCCCCCGGGAAACCATACTGTCGGCTGCCACTTGACAGTCGTTGTGCCACCACAAGAGCAGAATTCTCTTACGTAACAAACGGTGAGACGAAAACTCGGTTGGGCTTGGGAATCGAACTGACAACCTCACACAAGGCTTAGTCCAAATCTTTCATTACCTACATCCACCCCAATATGACACAAGTAGGAATTAAACTTGATTCTCGGCTTAACTATTTCTCTGATTATAGATTATTTATATTATACTATTAATCCATTTTATTATTTAGTTTTATGAATGCTTTTTTGATGGGTTTCCCTAAGTTTTATAAATACATTTTTACTAAAGATAAAGGTTTCTAGAAAAATGTAGTAATACAAGTGATTAAAGTTGAAATGATTTAGTAGGAGGTGGGGTGGGGATTGTTGGTTTAAACACATTTCATAACTCATAAGTTCTTAAGAATTGAATTGAATGAAAGTATTAAATGTTAGGTCTTGGTAACACCCTACATGAATAACTCATAAGTTCTTAAGAATTGAATTGAATGAAAGTATTAAATGTTGGGTCTTGGTAACACCCTACATGAAATTAGGTGACATGTCACTATTACAAACATGAAGACGATATGCGTATACTAGAATTTAACGATTGAGTATAGACACTTGATACAAAATAATTTTAGGAAATAAACACATTGATTATCGATTATTTTTTATTGTTTAACGATGGTGCATTAAGTTTTATACAAATAATACATGAATATTTATGTTCAAACTTTATTATTTTTGTAACCATTTAATTTTAATTATTTTAATATAAAAAACTCAAATTAACATTATATTATAATTTATAACATTTTAAATAGTTATAGAAATTCTTAAAACAAGGGCTTGGAAGTTGTTTTTCATATATTACGAATATCTAGCTTTACTATTCTCACAAAGTAGAAATTTAAGTATTTCTGAAATAATTTTACTAAAATTCAAAAGATTAAAAGTTGCATAAACAATTGGGCTTATTAAAGTTTATTAACTGGGCTAAACTACTCCATAGTCCGTACATAAAAAGAAGGGGTTGGAAAGAAACGTTCATCCCGCCAACAACGTTTATCAAGTGAAGGTAGAATCTTGAAGGGGATGTGAGAAATGAAATTTTAGTTGGTTATTTCTTAACGACTTTAAGTAATATGGTAGAGGTGTACAAATCAGGTTTTTTTTAATAACCAGTCCGGGTTTTAACTGAATCGGTTTTTTTCATCAAAATCAAAAATCGGTTTCTTTTTATAACCGGTTTCGGTTAATAACCGGTTTTTTAACTCAAAACAATAACCGGTCCAACCGCTTAGGGTCGTTTTTTAACCGGTTTATGCAAAAAAAAAAAAAAAAAAAAAAAAAAAAACGGTTTTTACCGGTTTAAACCGGTTTTTTATAACCGGTTTCGGTTTTAAAACCGGTTTCGAAGATTAAGATCCCTAACCGGTCTACAACCGCCGGTTCGGTTCTAAAACCGGTTTGGGTTTTTTTTCTGGTTTCGGTTCTAAAACCGGTTTTTTGTACACTGCTATAATATGGGTCATTATTATATAAAAAAATTAATAGAAATTATAACGTCGATTATTGTCCAGTACCAAACATTCAATGGTGTTACGTCAAGTACCAAACATTCGATCGTGTTACAACTAAGTAACGGATGTGTTATCTGGTGTAGTTTCTAAAAACTTAGAGAACAAAATTTATATATTATCAATTAGCAACATACTTGTGCTTCTTCTAGGTGTACCTCACGCATTAGGGTTTTATTGTGCTTCTTACGTTGTACGCTTGGATTTGCAAGTTGTTTTCATTAGTGGTATTTAAAGGTTGTTTATGTTTTGGTCAAAAATCAGGCTAGGATAATGCAACCAAATCTTTGTTGTAAGGAATGATGCTTGAAACAATGAACAAATGTATGAATAACTTGCAAATGAAATGAACAAGTGACACAAGGATTTATACGAGGAAAAAACCCTTGATCAAGAGTTGATCTCCGGCATAAAAAACCTCGGGTGATGGAAACTACCGATCACCAACTATAATTAAACAAATGATTGTTACAACTCGGGATGATAACAAGCTTGTTACAAGGATCACTAGAGTGTAATGTGTACAAAATCGCCAAATGAGCTGTTGAGAGCTTGCGAGAGTGTGAGTGTTAGCTAACTTAGCCAATTGTTCTAATTCAAGCTTGTTATCCCCTTTTAAAATTAGAAATAACTTAAACAACTAACTATCCGCAATTCGTGCTAGCCTCCCACTACTTCCATAACGGTTACTCCAGCTGAACACGTGCGGAATATTGAGAGCATATTCTTCTAGAATATCGGCAAGACTTGGTCCATGCGTATACTCCTGCAAAACAAACTCAAACATAGCGAAGGCAACCGTTAGTGTAAGGATAACAATAAGGATCCTGAATCCTGGCCCTGCAACACCTTCTGAGGATCCTTAATTCAAACAGAATTGAGGATCCGTGATCCTGGCAGTATTTGAGGATCCGTGATCCTTAGGTATAGAAAATCTATCCCTAACAATTTCCCCCAAAATATGAGGAGTAAAATGTAAATTAACGAGTTATAATTTTTAATCTTATCTGCAACTAACTAGCCAACGGAATTATAGCCGTTTGAGCCGAACTAGCCGTTACTCATCATACGTCACTGAAGTGACAATCCTGCAGAATCATCATTATATATAGGTTAGAGATAAGGATCAATGTGCATTTAAATTCGAGCGAGACTCCCTTTAAATCCTCATTCAAAGATCAACCAGGTATCTCTCTCCTCCTTCTCTCTTCATCTTCTTAGTCTGTTCTTCTTCAAAATCTTTAGATCATAATGAAGTTACGATCATCCCCCGCTAAGGATCACCAGAAAGATAGTCCTTTGAAAAGTCAAGGGATTATCAAAAATCTTTCGAAGGAACTCTGCAGCTTCACTGATCCGGAGATTGACCGGATTCGCCACTGTTTTCCGGCGAATACCGTCTTCAAGCCTTTTGACCCTACTACCAAAAGCGATTTTGTTTCTGAGACTTGGGTTGCCTTTCCGGTTACCCCATTCCTGATAGGATACTCCTATCCTTTCCCTGCCTTCACCCAGTCCTTCTTCTCCCTCACCGGCATGTGCTATATCCAGGCCATGCCAATGATGTGGAGGGTTTTATATACCCTAGAGAACATCATTGAACAAGAAGGCATCGAGTTGGGAATGTCGGAACTAGCTGAACTGTATAACCTTGTGAGCCATGGTTCACACCGTTTCTTATTCAAACATAAAACCGGTGATGCACACCCAATCCTCAAGACTACAAAGAACGATACCAACTGGAAGAAGCGTTTTTTCTTCGTTAGGAGGGATTCTATCCCGGATGGGAATGATCTCCCAAGAAAGTGGGCTACCCATGGTAGGATAGAGGATCCTTATAGAAGGATCATAGGATAACCCTGTTTCTGTTGAGGATAACTGACCCCTTTTCTGTCTTTTTATGCAGCTATTTCAGTCTCTCACATCATTTCATCACCTGCAACAAAAGAGAGGATCGCTGCTTTTTGGAGCCTTGATCCTGCAATTAGATCATTCCAAGCAAACACAAAGGATTCTCAAGAAGTATCCTCTGGCTCAGTCACAATGTCAAGTAAGTATCCAAGTCTGTATATGATTAGATGTTTAAATGAAAATAAAACAAGAATACTTATATGTTGTTTTGCGTTGGTAGGCGCTGGAAAATCCTCAAAGTCAGCCTCCAGATTCAGCGTCACTGATCTTGATGCTGTCTCTGGCCGGTCTGGAAAGAAGAAATATGTTGCTAGCCCAAGTGTTCAAATCCCTAAGCCTGTCACCTCCAAGGGCAAGGGAGGAAAGAAGAGGAAGTCCACTAAAGCCGATAACCTTGAAGGCCTGCCCCTCATCCGTCATCAATTTGAAGAATACTTCAATGATGTAAGGATCCCTGATCCTTAATTCTATCCTGCCCATTTGAGGATAAGTGATCCTGAAATGAATCCTTCTTTCTTTGCAGAAATTCGCTGAGATCCAGATGCTCTTTGATGCATATGTTGAAGAGGCTGAGATGAAGGAGCTGGACTTCCAGAAGATCTTCCTGGCTAAGGATCAAACAATCTCCAACCTCGAGAAAGAGCTCAATGTGGCAAAGAGGCAGGTGGTCATGGCCCAAATAACTGCTGATCAAGAGAAGAGAGAGGTGATGGAGGATGCCAAGGTCTCTGCTGCCATTGCTATGTACAAGACCAAACTGCAGATGGCCCAGGAAGCTCATGATCCTGGCTTTGACAGGACCAGCTGGGACCAGGAGGGCTGGAAGGCTAGGCTGGCTGAGTTGGATGATGAAGAGGAGGCTACAGAGGTCTTGATGCTCGAGGCAAGCGGTAGTGGGGCTAAGGATCAGGCTGGTGATGCTGGAACTGGAGGTGCTGGTTGTTTTGGTAAAAAATCAGGCTAGGATAATATAACCAAATCTTTGTTGTGAGGAATGATGCTTGAAACAATGTACAAATGTATGAATAACTTGCAAATGTTATGAACAAGTGACACAAGGATTTATACGAGGAAAAAGCCCTTGATCAAGAGTTGATCTCCGGCACAAAAAACCTCGGGTGATGGAAACTACCGATCACTAACTACTATAAAACAAATGATTGTTACAACTCGGGATGATAACAAGCTTGTTACAAGGATCACTATAGTGTAATGTGTATGAAATCGCCAAATAAACTGTTGAAAGCTATTGAGAGCTGTTCCGAGTATGTGTGTTTGCTAAAATAGCTAAGTGTTC
Source organism: Helianthus tuberosus (assembly GCA_030545235.1). Taxonomy (NCBI): domain Eukaryota; kingdom Viridiplantae; phylum Streptophyta; class Magnoliopsida; order Asterales; family Asteraceae; genus Helianthus; species Helianthus tuberosus. The sequence goes on from CM060428.1 coordinate 24,199,182, forward strand.
TAATTCAAGCTTGTTATCCCCTTTTAAATTTAGAAATAACTAAAACAACTAACTATCCGCTAAATGTGCAAGCTTCCCACGATCTCCATAACGTTCACAAAAGCCAAGCACGTGCGGAATATTGAGGGCATATTCTCTAAGAATATCAGTAAGACTTGGTCTATGCGTATACTCCTGCAAAACGAGCTCACATACAATGTAGACAATCGTTAGTGTAAGGATAACAATAAGGATCCTGGATCCTGATCCTGCAACACCTTCTGAGGATCCTTAATTCAAACAGAATTGAGGATCCGTGATCCTGGCAGTACTTGAGGATCCGTGATCCTTAGGATTGGAAAATCCTCCCCTAACAATTGCCCCCAAAATATAAGGAGTAAAATGTAAATTAACGAGTTATATTTTTGATCTTATCTCCAACTGACTAACGGATATATAGCCGTTTGGATCGAACTAGCCGTTGCTGGTCTTATGTCATTGAAGTGACAATCCTACAGAATCATCATTATAAATAGGTTAGAGATAAGGATCGATAGGCATTTAAATTCATGTGTTACATCCTTTAAATCCTCATTCAAAGATCTATCAGGTATTTTTCTTCTCCTTTTCTCTTCATCTTCCTAATCTGTTCTTCTCCGAAATCTTTAGATCAACATGAAGTTACGATCATCCCCCGCCAAGGATCACCAGAAAGATAGTCCTTTGAAAAGCCAAGGGATTATCAAAAGTAATCCGAAGGAACTCTGCAGTTTTACCGATCCGGAGATCGACCGGATTCGCCATTGTTTTCCAGCGAACACCTTCTTCAAGCCCTTTGACCCTACCACCAAAATTGATCTTGTTTCTGAAACCTGGGTTGCTTTTCCGGCCACTCCATTCCTGATAGGATACTCCTATCATTTCCCTGCCTTCACTGAATCCTTCTTCTCTCTCACCGGCATGTGCTACATTCAGGCCATGCCAATGATGTGGAGGGTTTTATATACCCTAGAGAGAATCATTGAGCAGGAAGGTATAGAGTTGGGAATGTCGGAACTTGCTGAACTGTACAACCTCGTGAGCCATGGTTCACACCGCTTCTTATTCAAACATAAACCCGGTGATGAACACCCAATCCTCAAGACCACAAAGAATGACACCAACTAGAAGAAGCATTTTTTCTTCGTTAAGAGGGATTCTATCCCGGATAGGAAGGATCTCCCAAGAAAATGGGCCACCCATAGTAGGATAGAGGATCCTTATAGAAGGATCATAGGATAACCCTGTTCCTGTGAGGATAACTGACCCCTTTTTTGTGTCTTTTTGTGCAGCTATCTCTGTCTCTCATATCATTCCATCACCTGCAACAAAAGAGAGGATCACTGCTTTCTGGAATCTTGATCCTGCAGTAAGATCATTTCAAGCAAACTCAAAGGATTCTCAAGAAGTATCCTCCGGCTCAGTCACAATGTCAAGTAAGTATCCAAGTCTGTATATGATTAAATGTTTAAATGAAAATAAAACAAGAATACTTATCTGTTGTTCTGGATTGGTAGGCGCTGGAAAATCCTCTAAGTCAGCCACTCGCTTCAGTGTTACTGATCTTAGCACTGTTGCTCCCCGATCTGGAAAGAAGAAATCTGCTGCTAGCCCAAGTGTTCCAGTCCCTAAGCCTGTCATCTCCAAGGGCAAAGGAGGAAAGAAGAGGAAGTCCTCTGAAGCTGATAACCTTGAAGGCCTGCCCCTCATCCGTCATCAATTTGAAGAATACTTCAATGAGGTAAGGATCCCTGATCCTTAATTCTATCCTGCCCATATGAGGATAAGTGATCTTGAAATGAATCCTCCTTTCTTTGCAGAAATTCGCTGAGATCCAGATGCTCTTTGATGCCTATGTTGAAGAAGCTGAGATGAAGGAGCTGGACTTCCAGAAGATCTTCCTGGCTAAAGATCAAACAATCTCCAACCTCGAGAAAGATCTCAATGTGGCAAAGAGGCAGGTGGTCCTGGCCCAAATAACTGCTGATCAGGAGAAGAATGAGGTGTTAGAGGACGCCAAACTCTCTGCTGCCATTCCATGTACAAGACCAAACTGCAAATGGCTTAAGAGGCTGAGGATCCTGACTTTGATAGGACCAACTGGGACCAGGAGGGCTGGAAGGCTAGGCTGACTGAGCTTGATGATGAAGAGGAGGCTGGAGAGGTCTTGATGCTTGAGGCAAGCGGCAGCGGGACTAAGGATCAGGCGGGTGATGCTGGAGCAGGAGGTGACGGTGATGCAGCGAAGGTTTGAGCTGCAGAAATGGGCGATGATGGATTTATCTAGATGCGGCCGGAGCCCATTTTTTATGATTTGGTAGTTGTTTTTGTTTGATGATGTTCTGAACAATGGTCTGTACTTTGAACAATAGATTTAGGTTTAAGGATCACTGATCCTTTGGACAATAGTGTTAGGGGTGGATTTCTAAATGACCAGTGATCCTTATTTACTGTTGGATTTAGTGATCCTCAATTCTGTCTGAAGCAGTGATCCTCAGAAGTGTTGCAGGATCAGGATCATGGATCACTTCAAGGATCCCTGTACTAACGATTGTCTACTTTGAATTCATAAATGTTTTGCAGGAATATCAACTTGGACTTAGTCTTGGCGACATTCTTGGAGAATATTCTCAGTCTATTCCGCACGTGCTTGGTCAGAAATGGACGTTGTGGAGTCGTGGAGGACTTGCACCATTTGCGGAATGTTAGTTAGGCTAGATATTTTCTAATTTAAAGGGGGTGGCGAGCTAATTTAGAAACACTTGGCTATTTTTGGCTACACACACACTCATACAACCGCTCTCATCAGCTCTCGATAAAACACTTAGCATTTTTCATACATTTCTACACGATACACTATAGTGATCCTTGTACTTAGCTCGCTATCATCCGAAGTTGTAACAGATTGCTTGTTTAATTTGAGTTGGTGATCGGTAGTTTCCATCACCCGAGGTTTTTTATGCCGGAGATCATTCATTGATCAAGGGCTTTTTCCTCGTATAAATCTTCGTGTCACTTGTTCATTACATTTCATTGTGATCCTTATTGTTGTTCATCAATTCAAGCATCATACCTCACAACAGAAAGTTTGGTTACATTGTCATTGCTTGATTTTTGACCAAAACAGTTTGGCGCCCACCGTGGGGCAATTGGTGCTTCATTCTTTGAAAAATTCGTGTTTTCGTGGTTATTTCGGTTCGCTACAACCAAACAGATGGCTTCTTCAGTGAAGAATACTTCAAGTTTCATGCCCTCATTCAGTTCCTCACAAGGCGTTCCTCCTTTGCCTCCACCACCTTCTGGATCCCAGAAGAATGCTGAGAATGCTGCGAAGAAACCAACTCCTATTTTTCAAAAACCACCTACTTCTTCTGTTTCAACTAATCCTACTACTAATGATCTTTATACCCTGATTTTGCAGATAAGGAATCATGCACAAGAGCAGGATAAGACCAACGAAAGGATCCTCCGGGAGATCGATGAAATCAAGAAACAGAAGAAATCAGTGGAGGATCACTCCCCTCTGATGCCGAGGTCGCTGAACTTCGACACTCCGGTCATAACTTCACAATACTCAGCAGTTCCAGACGTGCAATACTTGGGTGAACTATCAGGAAGGTGTTACGGGACAACAGCAATGAGTCAGGCATTTGGCTCTTACTTCCAGCCTTAGGGATCCTCTTCTCAACCATTAGGATCCTCCTCTCAGCATCAGGGATACTTCACGACAGGAGGATATGTGGGAATGCATGCAGTACAAGGATCCTCCCAGGTCCAAGGATCCTCCCAGGTCCAAGGATCCTCCCAAGTCCAAGGATCCTCCCAGGTCCAAGGATCCTCCCAGATCCCAGGATCCTCTTTGGTCCCAGGATCCTTTCAGGTTCAAGGATCATCTCAATTCCAAGTATCCAACCCCCTTCAAAATCAAGGATCCTCGAGAAATATGCAACCTCAGAACTCAGACGTCCATCAAGGAGACTTCATACCAATGCAAACCATTGCCTCCTCTGGTCCTTCAATCATGCCAGAGTCTCGACAAGATGGATTCACATCCGCAATTCCAAACTTGAATCCTGTGGGAGGTAACACTTTTAATAATTTATATAACACTAACCATGGCTTTATGCAGGATACAGGTATCAATCATTGCATGGCTAGAGAGCTACAGAAGCTTAAGGATATGATATCCAGTGTCCCAGGAGTGGTTAAACCCATTCCAGAGATTGCGGATGGTAGCCATAGGATATCTCGTTTTGCACCACCTTTGTGTGATGCTGAGATACCTAAAAGATTCCAAATACCATCAATGAAGCTATATGATGGTTCAACGGATCCAGAAGAGCATGTAGCTCAATACAGGGAAAGGATGGAGATCAATCCAATTCCTGAAAGGTTGGAAGAAGCATGTCTATGCAAGGGATTTGGATCCACACTTACAGGATCTGCTCTTAAATGGCTGCTAAGTCTTCCCCCTTACTCTATTACTTCATTTGCTAATTTAGTTAACTTGTTCAATAGTCAATTCTCTTGTAGCAGAAAATTTGAACGATTAACTAGTGATCTATATAGGGTAACACAAGGCCAAAATGAATCACTTAGAGATTATATCACTAAGTTTAGTAAAGAATCCTTAGATATTCCTAATTTGGATATTGCTACGTCTGTAGAAGCCTTTAAAATGGGATTGCTGATACACTCTAATTTACACATATTTTAGTTCCCCGTTTTACCCCTATTTTATGCGTTTTTGACCGTAAAACCGTCATTCGGATACTTATTTATCTACATTTATGTTTACAGGCCTAAAACTGCATTCCAGACAAGATGACAGAAAAAACGAGGACTTTCCGGACAAAACGACAAAGCTGCGGACATTTTGTTAAGGATTCTGAACTGGGCGTGTGGAACGACCGTTCCACCTGATGCACGGTCGTGCATCTCCGACAAAGCAGATCAACCCGGAAATGAACGACCTGTGCGACTGGGCATTCTAGGAAACAAGACGGCTCGGTGAAGAACGGACGTTCCATCTGTGGAACGACCGTGCGTATCCGAGGAACTAACAGTGTCTCGGTGATGAACGACCGGTGCGACTCGGCGTGCAACAAGTAGCCCGGAACTGAACGACCGTTCCACACAAAGAACGGTCGTGCCATTTCGAATCTGGTCAACGATCTGATGACGTATGCGGTATGGTGACCCATCCCCAATAATTGCATAAAGTGCACGGTCGTTCCATATGGAGAACGACCGTGCAACAGCAAAAAGTATAAAAACAGAACAGAAACCTGCTGTTCGATATTCTGGATTTTTGGAGAGCTTCTCAGACGATTTTCAGGCTCCGGAGGCATTAGCTTTCACCCGGATTCAAGCCACATTGTCTCGTTTAGCTCGATTACTACCCGGATCCTTAGTCTAGTACTTGTTTATGGTTTGATTTTCTAATCTTTCCATGCTTTTGTTAATCTTTCAAGTACTTAGATTATTGTTTATGTATTATTGTAGCCTTTGGGCAAAAACACAAACAATCCCTTGCTAGATTATTGCCATTAGTGTGTTAAACTTTGTTTGTAATGACACTTGAAGTATTTTCTATGATTATCTTTGATGATTAGTTTGCAACCTTGTTATTGATATTGAATTCTTGATTATAAGTAATTATGTTGGATGATTGATGCTTGGTTAGTTAAGATAGTTGAAAAATGAAGCTTAATTAATCTTGTATTAGTAAACTTTGAATTTGGTTAACTAGTTTAACTTGGTTTAAATGTATGCATCATGATACTAGAAATGGTTAGTGATTTAATAAAATGTAATTATTGTTAATCAAGAGAGCTTGCCGTCACGTAAGGACCTAAACGGGTTAGATGGTGTCGTTATAAATTCTTGCCATGATTTGTTAGCTTAGTTAGTAGTTTAGGCCAAAATTGCTGTCTTAGTGAATTATTGTGCAAGATTTGTAAAATGAACTCGGTTGTGATTTAATCTAGTTTATGCTTGTCTCGGTGGTTGCATTGTGTTTATCGGTGTCGCTTTCCTTGTTTAAGTGAGGTTAGAATAATCCTAACGGCTGACTAACTTATTTTTAAGAGATTTTCATAGACATTAATCAATTGCACGTTAAAGAACAATTTTAGGTGGTTAAAGTGTGTTTATCGTTTTAGCTTTCCGAATGATTGTCATGTTAGGATTCCCGAAAGGGATACTAATTGTATTAAATTTGAAAATTGACCGAATGCTTCTAGTGCCAAAACTGACTTAGTTGACATGCTGTGGTTGTGTATTTAGCAAGGCTTTTTATTCTACTTTCTATTATGTTTTTATTATGTATTTGGTTATGCTTACTTTAGTTTAGTTTAAATCAAACAAACCTATGTTTTTTACCGGTAGTTTAGTGATAAAGGTCTAGTATTATTTCTCCGCCCATTTCCTTGGATCGATACTTGGTTCTTACCGATACTTTATTACATATATGACGGGGTACACTTGCCTCTTTCGTGTGTGTTTTGATGTAAAAGTAATAATCACTTTTATAAATTTAAAACCCAATCGTGTGTAAATTCATTGCAAAATTATGTATATATACGCACACGTCAAGTTTTTGGCGCCGTTGCCGGGGACATGGCGAGTTTTAGGAACGACCCGAGTCATTTTGTTATCGGCGTATATACTTTTTTTATTTTTGTGAATAATTTCATGATTCTTTATTTGTTCATTTATTTGTGATTATTTCTTGTTTTAATTCGATTTATTCATTTTTGTGTTATTTTTGTTTCATTTATTTATTTAATCCGGATTTATTTATTCACTTATTCTTTGGGTTTTCGGCACCCTAAAGCCATTTTTGTATTAGTCGATTTATTTATTTATTGTGTTGAATTCTTATAAAATTTCGGGCCCATTTTCGGATTTTTTATAAAATTTTCAACCCGTTTCTAATAATTTTCTGCTTCTATTCAGCTAAAAAAAAAAAAGGGGCAGCATTATTACTTTATTAATAAAATATTCACCGTGTTAAATTGTCGTTTGTAGGTTAATGTTCTCGACCCCAGCTCCCAATCCTATTGAGCCGTCAGACGAGCCCGAGCGTGATCTGAGGAGACGTCTTCGTGAGAAATCTCGTGCAGTTGGGCGGATACTCGCAGCAGGTGAGCCGGAGCCAGTGGTACCCGTTGAAGCCGAGGGCTCAGGGGCAGCAAGAAACGCGACCATGGCAGACGATAATCAACCTTTGAATGAGACGAATCAGCCCGGACGAGAGGGCTTGGAGCCCAGTATTATTAGACCCACTATTGATGCACCTTCATTTGAAATAAAATCTAGTATTATTAACATGGTGCAGAATTCAGTGCAGTTCGACGGGCGTGAGCACGAGGATCCCGGGAGACACATTGCGGCTTTCCTCCATGCTTGCTCCACATTCAAGATTAGGGATGTTTCGGAGGATGCGATTCGGTTGAGGTTGTTTCCATTTTCGTTACGTGACAAAGCTAGGGCTTGGCTTATGTCACTTCCAGCCGGGTCCATCAGGACCTGGAATCAGTTGGCGGAGCAATTTATGCATAAATATTTCCCACCTGAGAAAACAAACAAGCTACGGAACCGGATTACTTCATTTCGCCAGGACAAGAGCGAATCGTTGCATGCAGCTTGGGAGAGATTCAAGGATTTGTTGATTGATGTGCCACATCATGGCTTCTCCAAGAGACAGCTGGTTTTGACATTCTATCAGGGGCTCAGCTACAACACGCAGGAGCGATTAGATGTTAACGCGGGAGGCGATCTGGGAATGAAGACGCCGACGGAAGTGTATGATATTATTGAAAAAGCCGCGTTGAAATCCAGCTCGCGTCGGGAAGGCGATAGAGGTCGGGTTACATCATCATCATCTCGCCCAGGAGCTCACGCTGTGGACGATTACACAGCCATTACTGCGCAAATCTCGGCTCTGGCGACGAAATTCGATAAATCCCAAACAGCCGCTCAAGTTGGCCCTGGATGTCACCAGTGTGGAGTGTCACATGTGCCAGGTACGTGTGAGCAGGGTGTTATGTTTACCGGTCACGAAGAGGTGGACTACATGGGCAATCAAATCAGACCCCAAAATAACCCCTATAGCAACACGTACAATCCAGGGTGGAGAAATCACCCAAACTTTGGGTGGAAATCTGGTTCTGGGAACAAAAACGCGCCCGGTTTTGCTCAACATGCTCCCGCGCCACAACAATCTCACGGTCAATCCTTTCAGCCTCAATAACATAATCAAGGCTCAGGAAGCAGTTCACAGCCGCACGCCTCTCAAAGCAACGCAAAGCTAGAGGAAATGATGGCACAACTGCTGAACAACTCCAATAGTGCAAATCAAATGGCTGAAAAGCGATATCAGCAGCATGAGGAGCGGTTCATGGTCAACGAAGGAGAAATGCGGAGTCAAAAGGCTTCCATTCAGAATGTCGAGAATCAAGTGGGCCAGTTAGCAAAAATATTGTCGGAGAGACCTCCGGGTGGTCTTCCGGGCAACACGGAGCAGAATCCGAAGGGGCGTGGTAATGGCCCGCACACGTAAAGTGTGGGGACATGAGTCTTGCTATCGACTCGCCGACAAAAATTTAGCATGAGTCTACGCTGCTGACTCGCCGACAAAAATGCAGCAGGAGCGTCTTTGGCGCTATAAGGGCAAAATTGTCCTTTTATTTGTTTTTGTAGTTTTAGCGTAATTTAGGTTAGTTAGGTAGTTTACGTTTGTTTGTTTAGTTTCCGTACGTGCCGAGCGAAGGTTCTGTATTGAAATATTGTTAGAACAGTTGGTGTGTCGAAAAAAACGGCGAAAAACGGCCGAAACGGGTGCTGGAAATAGCTTCTGCAGAAATCTGTATCTGCAGCTGATGCACGATCGTTCCTCGGGTCGCACGACCGTGCGATTCCGAGCAAGCCGGCACGATAGATCGCACCCTCGGTGCATTTCCGAGAACACGCTGTGGGGGTTGAACGATGTCGGTGACGCACGATCGTTCCATACCCGGAACGACCGTGCCACAGGCTAAGGGCATTTTTGTCATTTTGCACACTATATATACCAACTTCTGCTGCAAAATCCCTCATTCGCGAACCCTAGCCGCTGCAGACCGTTCCAGGGCGATTTTTCACCATATCGCATGGTTTTTCGCAAGATCTAACACCCTTCTTCGCATGGTACGTTCCTAGTTGTAGATTTCTTGTTTTCTTGCTTTCTAGGTTAGATTTCTTCCGATTTTTCAAGGAATTTTTAGGGTTCTCTTCATAAACAAATCGAAACTCTAACCCTTGTTAAATCGAAGTATCGTGAACACCCGGTTGACTTTCAGACCCCTGTTGACCCAATACTTGTTGAAATTTTGTAAAGTTCAGATTGTTCTAAGTACTGGGGTCGAAGTCTGCAGATTCGGAGTTGCACGGTCGTTCCTCGTGTGGAACGGTCGTGCCTCACCGGCTTCTTCTCGATATCGCTGGGCTTGGCCTGTTAGTTCTCGGTGACGCACGACCGTGCGTCTCGAAGAACGACCGTGCCATTCGCCCAGTTCAGTTAGACAGTTTCTTCATAATTGGCTGCTCGCTTGTTTTCAATTCATTTCTCTCCTGTTTCTGTCTTTCTAACAATGTTCCCCATTACAGATGGACCATCCCTTCCTTCAATTCGACCCCGACATTGAGAAAGAGCGTTTGTGCATACCAAAGCGCGATGCATTGTGGGTGAGACGGGGGCAGTTTGGAGTCCCCCGATGGTTGGATTGGGAGGTCATGCGTGAACTCAATCAGTATGATCGATTGGACGACATGATGACTCGCACGCTTGCAAATTTGGTCGGTTGCAACCGACCCGTTTACCTGGAGTTGACAATTGAATTCTTCGCTTCGTATGCCTATGAAAGGCCGGTTGCACATACACAGCCTGATTTCCGCTACAGGGAGCGGGTAACCTTCAGGTTATGTAGACGTTGGCATACATGGTCGGTCGGACGATTAGGTAGACGACTTGGGATTTATACGCGGGAGGACATGGATGATCCCGACATCTTCAACGATCAGTTCAACTTCCCTAATGATGCAGCGCGGGATGCATTCTGGGCAGAAAATGCTATTGGGGACCCCTACAACCCACGGATGTCAAAGGCTTCGCGACTCCGAGACCCTCTGGTGCGAGTGATGCACCATGTATTCAGCAATTCGATATGCGGACGCATGGACAGTCAAGGTAACTGTCCAACACCTGATTTGCTCTTTCTATATGCATTGGTTGACAAAGCACCAATCAACCTCGCCGCGCGAATGGCTGAGTACTTTGTCAAGTGTTCGGGGCGGACCCAGAATAGTGAGATACATGGCGGTTCGTATGTAACCGAGATAGCGTACAATGAGCGCTATATGACGCCGAGGGTGCTTGAGGGTCTCACGTTGATTACCGAGGGGGTTCATGTCGATATCCGGTCGCTGAAGTTCATGGGGGTGATTGCTGAGCTTGATAGGGGAGATAGGTTGAGAGGGCTGAATAACGAGGTCTGGGACCCGTTGCCTCCAGCTGAGGAGGAACATGAGGAGGATGATGAGGACGTTGAGATGCACGAGCAGCACCAGCCACAGACACCACCGCACTCGCCGCAGCACCATGCATTTCATCAGCATGAGGACTGGCCTACATTCTACCAGCAGTTCCAGGATATGCGTGTGACGCAGGAGCAGCATGGTACCTACTTTGACCAGATCAGATCGAGCCAGGACGAGATTCGAGCCAGTCAGGCAGAGCTTCGGGCCGCACATGACCAGCTTCAGCATTGCCAGGATACTCTATACCAGGGGGTCAATGAGGGGTTTTCTTATCTTTTCGGGGAGATGCATCACGCATACCCCGACTACTTTCAGCACCCTCCGCAGTTCTCACCGTGGAACCCCCTGGCTATGGCGATCAGGGCCCATCTGGCACGAGACATGATGATGACGATGAGTAGTTGGCGGTGGTGATGGCATTTGGTGGTGTTTTATCTTTCAGTACTTTGCTTTTATTTGGGTGTTTATTTTGACTATTATTTAAAACACCCCGGTTATGTAATTCTGACAATTTCCTTTGTGTTTGTTTGGATTTTAATATTTATGTATATTATGGTTGTTTTGTGATTTTTCTATTTCTGTATGTTTTGGGTGCACATGTGACATACTCGCTGGTTTTAACTATCGGATCTTGGACCGGAGCACGTACCAGACACAGCTTCGGAAGTCTCGTGGCATCCACATCATCTTGAGGGGAGTATTTTTTTATCCCTTTCTCTATATTTCGGGTCTCGCATTGGGGACAATGCGAAGTTCAAGTGTGGGGAGGGGGTTTGTTAACTTAGCTTTGTTTGTCCTCTTATATATATATATAAAAAAAAACAGAAAATCAGAAAAATCATTTAAAAATACTTGTGTTTTGTATATTTGTTAGTAAATAAACCGGTTGGTTATGTTTTAGAAAGCATCGGACTTGATAAAAACTCGACAAGCAAAATATTTTTGAAAAAGGAAACCGGAAAGCGTGACAAACAAAGAAAGACTTACATGATAGTTTTCACACTTTTACCCATTCCTTCCGTTACGTGAGCATATTTGAGCCTAGATTGTTATATATTTGTTCATTTCGGATATAGGAGTGAGCCGGATGTTATGTGCAATTTAGAACTTGTCACTAGTATGCTTGTTAAGACCATGAACGTGCGGATTTGTGTAAACGTGATAGAGGCACTTAGATTACCCCTTTGTTGTGTACCTTGTTCTTTGTGTTGTGCTTCCCGTTCACCTTATATTACCCTTTAGGATTAACCATGTCGAGCCTACCCGTTTACCTTTGTTTACCCACATTATCGCCCACTTAGCCAAATTTAGCCTTTTTATGTTTTTAAACCGTTTTAGTGTTGAAACTCGGTCATAAATAATCGTTTAATTAGCGCTTAGTGTTGTTTATGTTTCATTGTATATTTTCTATGAAAAAAAAAACAGAAAATAAAACACCCTAAAATAGGGTGAAGTTGATAGAAATCGAGCAATTTTGAATGCTTAAATGTTAAAAATTTCGTTGATAAGCTCGATTGCGCTTTAGTCACCTTTTTAAGGCGTTTGTATGTAAAGTTGTATTGTTTATTGCTAGTTAAACGCTACTACCGAGTTTTAACCATTTTCGCCACTTTAAATATCCACTTCCATACCCTTCGCCCAAGCCTAACGTTATCACCCATAAAGACCTCTTGATTTACACTTATTTGCATGTTAGTTGGTGGAGACGAGATCTTATAACAAGCTTATGATATTGCACATTTCATTGACTAGGCGTTGAGTGTTTACGCATGCACATTTTATGTATGTTTCATAAATAAAACCGAGTGTGTGTGAACGTTATGAGTTGTGTAAAGATTAACATGAGAGTCAATTAAATGTTTTATCACGGCTTTTTGGTTGTCGCTTTTTAATTGCATATGCTTGTTGGGTTTGAGTCTTTGGATGTTGTCTTTCGACAAACCGGCTAACCGTTTATATTAGTTTTCAATAAAACAGTGTGTAAATTATCGTTCTTGTTTGTTTATGTCTTTTATTGCTTTTTAGTTTAGCTTGCTTGAGGACAAGCAAGGTTTAAGTGTGGGGAGATTTGATACACTCTAATTTACACATATTTTAGTTCCCCGTTTTACCCCTATTTTATGCGTTTTTGGCCGTAAAACCGTCATTCGGAAACTTATTTATCTACATTTATGTTTACAGGCCTAAAACTGCATTCCAGACAAGATGACAGAAAAAACGAGGACTTTCCGGACAAAACGACAAAGCTGCGGACATTCTGTTAAGGATTCTGAACTGGGCGTGTGGAACGACCGTTCCACCTGATGCACGGTCGTGCATCTCCGACAAAGCAGATCAACCCGGAAATGAACGACCTGTGCGACTGGGCGTTCTAGGAAACAAGACGGCTCGGTGAAGAACGGACGTTCCATCTGTGGAACGACCGTGCGTATCCGAGGAACTAACAGTGTCTCGGTGATGAACGACCGGTGCGACTCGGCGTGCAACAAGTAGCCCGGAACTGAACGACCGTTCCACACAAAGAACGGTCGTGCCATTTCAAATCTGGTCAACGATCTGATGACGTATGCGGTATGGTGACCCATCCCCAATAATTGCATAAAGTGCACGGTCGTTCCATATGGAGAACGACCGTGCAACAGCAAAAAGTATAAAAACAGAACAGAAACCTGCTGTTCGATATTCTGGATTTTTGGAGAGCTTCTCAGATGATTTTCAGGCTCCAGAGGCATTAGCTTTCACCCGGATTCAAGCCACATTGTCTCGTTTAGCTCGATTACTACCCGGATCCTTAGTCTAGTACTTGTTTATGGTTTGATTTTCTAATCTTTCCATGCTTTTGTTAATCTTTCAAGTACTTAGATTATTGTTTATGTATTATTGTAGCCTTTGGGCAAAAACACAAACAATCCCTTGCTAGATTATTGCCATTAGTGTGTTAAACTTTGTTTGTAATGACACTTGAAGTATTTTCTATGATTATCTTTGATGATTAGTTTGCAACCTTGTTATTGATATTGAATTCTTGATTATAAGTAATTATGTTGGATGATTGATGCTTGGTTAGTTAAGATAGTTGAAAAATGAAGCTTAATTAATCTTGTATTAGTAAACTTTGAATTTGGTTAACTAGTTTAACTTGGTTTAAATGTATGCATCATGATACTAGAAATGGTTAGTGATTTAATAAAATGTAATTATTGTTAATCAAGAGAGCTTGCCGTCACGTAAGGACCTAAACGGGTTAGATGGTGTCGTTATAAATTCTTGCCATGATTTGTTAGCTTAGTTAGTAGTTTAGGCCAAAATTGATGTCTTAGTGAATTATTGTGCAAGATTTGTAAAATGAACTCGGTTGTGATTTAATCTAGTTTATGCTTGTCTCGGTGGTTGCATTGTGTTTATCGGTGTCGCTTTCCTTGTTTAAGTGAGGTTAGAATAATCCTAACGGCTGACTAACTTATTTTTAAGAGATTTTCATAGACATTAATCAATTGCACGTTAAAGAACAATTTTAGGTGGTTAAAGTGTGTTTATCGTTTTAGCTTTCCGAATGATTGTCATGTTAGGATTCCCGAAAGGGATACTAATTGTATTAAATTGGAAAATTGACCGAATGCTTCTAGTGCCAAAACTGACTTAGTTGACATGCTGTGGTTGTGTATTTAGCAAGGCTTTTTATTCTACTTTCTATTATGTTTTTATTATGTATTTGGTTATGCTTACTTTAGTTTAGTTTAAATCAAACAAACCTATGTTTTTTACCGGTAGTATAGTGATAAAGGTCTAGTATTATTTCTCCGCCCATTTCCTTGGATCGATACTTGGTTCTTACCGATACTTTATTACATATATGACGGGGTACACTTGCCTCTTTCGTGTGTGTTTTGATGTAAAAGTAATAATCACTTTTATAAATTTAAAATCCAATCGTGTGTAAATTCATTGCAAAATTATGTATATATACGCACACGTCAATTGCTTAGGGATTCATTATTCTATGATGATCTTGTTATGACACCTTGCAGGAATCTTGATGAAGTAAGGACTAGGGCCCTTAGGTTCATCCGCCTAGAGGATGACAAAAGGATCCAGGACAGGTTGGCAGGATCCTCAAAATAGGATAAACAAGGATCCTACTTCAGGAACAACAAATCCAAGTCCTACAACAGATCTGATAACCAGAATGTGCATGCAGTGGAACAAGAAGAGGATGATGAGGATTATCCTCCTATTTCTGAATATTGTTTTTCTGTTGATAACAATGAACTAATCCTTGCAATGCAGAATCTAGGTGAGAAAGCTAGGTGGCCGAGGAAAAGTGATAAACCAGCTGCTACAAAGGATAAATCCAAGTGGTGTGCATATCATGAGGATTTTGGGCATCTCACTGAAGAGTGTATTGCACTTAGAAAGGAAATTGGTTACTTGTTAAGCAAGGGGCATTTAAAGGAACTCTTGGGACGAAAGAAGTCAAGGACCCAGGATCCTGAAAGGATCCCGGAAAGGGCTCCTGCCCCTCCAGCAGATGCACAAGTCATAAATTTCATATCCGGTGGATCAGACATCTGTGGTACATCCTTCTCAGCAGCAAAAAGACACGCTAAGGAAACCAAGATGGATAATGGAGACAGACCCGTCCGGACCTCCATTGTCACCCAGGATAAAGTCATTACTTTTGATGAGGATGATCGTGTTGACATCCAGGATCCTCATCATGATGGTCTTGTAATTACATTGTTTATTTCTAACCACTTTGTTCGCAGGATCCTTATAGATGGAGGAAGCTCTGTGAACATCATTCAGCTGGATGTTCTCAAGAAAATGAATATCCCAGAGTCCGATATTATCCCAAGATCCTCAGTACTTGTGGGATTCAGTGGGGAAACAAAGAATACATTAGGGGACATCAAACTCCCAATCTATATTGAAGGATTGCATTCTTATCAAAAGTTTTGTGTTATTGATTGCTTATCGTGTTGTAACGTTATCCTTGGCAGGCCATGGATACATGATATGAAGGCAGTCCCATCCACCTATCATCAGTGTGTAAAGCTTCCAAGTCCATGGGGAGTGGTGAAAATTGAGAGTGATCAACAGGAGGCTAAGAACTGCTATACCTCATCAATGAAACCAGTCTCAAGACCAAGGGAGCAATAGCAATTAAAGTATCCTTCAAGAGATGTCTTGGAGGCAAGAGAACAAGATTTGAAAGAAATCCTCATGGATCCTGATGATCCTGAATCCAAGATCTTCATAGGGTCAGGGATCCTTAGCGATATTGAACGGGAGCTAGTATCCTTTCTCAAAAGAAGGAAAACCACCTTTGCCTGGAAACATGAAGACATGACAGGTATATCTAAGGATATAATTACTCACAAACTTGGCATTGACAGGTCATTCAAGCCAATTCATCAAAAGAGGAGGAAGTTTGCACATGAAAGAAATGCTATTATCCAGGAAGAGGTAGATAAGCTACTTCGAGCAGGTATGATTAGAGAGGTTAAGTATCCAAGATGGTTAGCCAATGTGGTTGTTGTTCAAAAGAAAAATGGAAAGTGGAGGGTATGTGTCGATTTTACAGATTTAAACAAGGCATGTCCCAAGGATCCTTTCCCATTACCCCACATTGACTCCATGGTGGATGCTACCGCGGGTCATGAGTTGTTAACTTTTATGGATGCTTCATCTGGATTTCAACAAATTCAGATGGAACCATCCGATCAAGAGGATACAGCCTTCATGACCCCAACTGGTATATACTGTTATATTGCTATGCCATTTGGATTAAGGAATGCAGGTGCTACTTATCAAAGGCTAGTCAATATGATGTTCAAGGACCAAATTGGACACACTATGGAAGTCTATATTGATGACATGGTGGTTAAGTCCAAAAGAGCTGAGGATCACCTTAAAGACTTGGAGGAAGCATTCAATATCCTTGATAAGTATATTATGAAACTTAATCCTTCTAAGTGTCATTTTGGTGTAAAGGCAGGTAAATTCTTAGGATATATGGTAACAAAGAGGGGCATTGAAGCAAGTCCAGAGCAAATTAAGGCTATTGTGAATATCAAATCTCCTGCCAATGCTAAGGATGTACAAAGGTTGACTGGCAGGATCGCAACCTTGAACAGATTCATATCCAAATCCTCAGAAAAGTGCAAGGAGTTCTATGACATCCTGAGAAAGAACAAGAAATTTGAATGGACTGAGAAGCATGAAAGTGCCCTTAAAGCTCTTAAGGATTACCTATCCTCAGCCCCAACCTTGATGAAACCAGAAAAAGGGAGATGTGTTATCCTCAGTGATCCCTACAGAGATGGTGGTTCCAACTGCAAGAACAAGCATTCGTGATCCTGAAGAAAATGCTAAAAACTTGATTCAAGACTTGGATACTATAGAAGAAATCAGGGATTTAGCAAGGATAAGGATGGCCAGTTATCAACAAAGAATGGCTGGAGCTTACAACAAAAATGTCAGGCTCAGGAAATTCCAAATTGGAGATATGGTATTAAGGAAAGCATTTCAAAACACCACCAATCCTGCCAATGGAAAGCTAGCACCAAAATGGGAAGGCCCCTACTTGATTGAAGCTGAAGCAGGAAAGGGGGCATATCGATTGCTAACAATGGAGGGTGATTTGCTACCTAGAGCTTGGAATGCTGTCCATTTGAAGAAATATTTCATGTGATCATGATCCATGATCCTTACCCGACAAGTATCCTTGAAGGATCCCCACTGATAGGTGATCCTCTTTCTGGTAACATTCCAATCTTAAACTATTTCATTCTTTTGATTCTCTTACAAGGATAAGGATCCTGCGTCCTTTATCCTCCTTTTACTTGATTTTGAGTTTTGAAGGTTCAGGTATCCTTAACTGAGCGTTGAGTATCCATAGAAGTATCCAGTTATCCTTTGGGCTTGTCCCCAGTTATCCTTTGGGCTAGTCCCCAGTTTGGGCCTGTCCCCAGTTTCGCCAGTAGCGCACGATGATCCTGGTATAGTTCATGGCAATGGGACCAGTACCCGGTTTAGGGGCTGACAATTTTGTTGTACTGGCTATATTCAGGATCCTACGTATAATGGTAGACGTACCATACATCCATTCCTAAGGTTTCTAACGTTTTCACGTTAGCTAAGGTTTTGGCATTTTCATGTCACTAAGTTTGGATAGTCGCCAGTAAGGGCCATACTCCAGTTTACATACGATCCTTTGGGCTTGTCCCCAGTTATCCTTTGGGCTTGTCCCCAGTTATCCTTTGGGCTTGTCCCCAGTATATTGGGCTTGTCCCCAGAATTGTTGGGCTTGTCCCCAGTCACTAACATTCATCTTTTATTGGCTCAGTCCCAAGTAATATCTTATTTCAGGTTTGTGGAGATAAATGACCAAAGATTCTTGACCCTCACTTTCAACTAAGGTTTGTATCTTGGGTTATCCTAATTTTAAGTGTTGAAGGATAGGATCCTAACTTGGATTCTCAGGTATGATCCTTAACTGTTTTGATTTTATTCATTATGTAAGTGACACTTATCCTTTGACAACTGAGATTATGATCCTTAAATAATTTTTTATGTGATCCTTGATCATATCCTTAACTCTTAAGGGATATTTCTAAAATTTTTCCTTACTTGATGAGTTTAAACGACATGAACATCACAATAGATTGAAAAATAAAATAACAATAAGGATATCAACGCAGGATATAGCCAAAAAGTTAAAGTCATTTTATTCACAAAATCTTAAACCCTTTTAAGGTTGTCAAAATTGCCAACCCATGTTTCTACCAGCAAAACGTGGCCCGTCCACATGGGTTGGCAAAGGGTGTCCATTGTTCGTAGGTCTAACAAGTGCAGGAAATTAAAGACGGCAGGATCACAATGGCTTCATCCCCCAAACAGAGGATCCCTCCACCATTTGTAATCCTACCTATTGTTCAAAGGATCATCCATGATCCTCAACGCTAATTACTATTGTTCAAGTACAGACCAACCATTGTTTATCAAAACATCATCAAAACAAAAAACCATAACCAAACTAAAAAATGGGCTCCGGTTACGTCTAGAAATGTCCTTCATCGCCCATTGTTGCAGCCTACACCTTCGCTGCACTACCATCTCCAGCTCCACTAGTTTCACCACCATGATCCTTGCCACTACCACTAGCCTCAATTGCCAGAACCTCATCAGCCTCATCTTCATCCTCCAATTCAGCCAGCCTAGCCTTCCAGCCTTCCACATCCCAGCTGCTCCTATCGAAGGCAGGATCCTGAGCCTCTTGAGCCATCTGGAGCTTGGTCTTGTACATGGCAATGGCAGCGGAGACCTTTGCATCCTCTGTGATCTCGTGCTTTTCATAATCGAAGTTGATCAGAATAGCAGCTGTCTGAGCTTTGGCATCAAGGAGATCCTTTTCAAGGGAAGCAATTTTTAGATCCTTGAGCGATGCGACTTGTTGGAGGTCGGCAATCTTCTTGTCCTGCTCCTCGACATGCCCAACATAGTCTTCAATCTCAGTAAATTTCTGCAAAGTAGATAAAGAGCAGTTCAAGAACAGGTGATCCTCAAATAAGCTGGATACCTAAAGCAGGGACAAGGATCCTTACCTCGTTGAAGTATTCAAGGAACTGGTGGCGGATCAGGGGCAGACCTTGCAGATCCTCAGCTTCGGAAGTCTTTCTCTTCTTTCCACCTCTTCCCTTTGAAGTGGTAGCTTTGGGGATTACAACGGAGGGGCTAGCAGCAGATTTTTTCTTGGATCGTATGGTGTCAAGCTCAGTAACACTAAATTTGGAAGCGGATCTTGATGATTTTCCAGCGCCTACACACCCAAAACAGATAAGTGTCCTTATTCTATTTATATATAACTATTTATTTAAACATTTGAATATAAAAAGAACAGGATACTTACTTGACATGGTGACAGAGCCTGAGGATACCTCTTGTGAATCTTGGGTGATTGTCTTGAATGATCTTGTTTCAGGATCAAGCTTTCTAAAGGCAGCAAGTCTCCCCTTGGTGGCAGCTGAAGGAATAATATGCGAGAATGTGATAGCTGTACAAAAAGAAACAAAAGCATATTAGTAATCATTATCAGAATGAGCTTACTTAGTGATCCTTCTAAGGATCCTCCTATCCTACCATGAGTGCTCCATTTCTTCGGCAAATCCTTTCCATCCGGGATAGAATCCCTTCTGACGAAGAAGAACCGCCGTTTCCAGTTGGTATCGTTTTTAGTAGCCTTAAAGATGGGATGTTCTTCTCCGGGTTTACGCTTGAATAGATATCGGTGGGATCCAAAAGTTGTGAGATCATACATCTCAGCCAACTCCGACATTCCTAGGTCAATCCCGTCCTGCTCGATGATCCTTTCAAGGGTATATAGGACCCTCCAGATCATCAGCATAGCTTGGATGTAGCAGATGCCGGTAAGGGAGAAAAAGGATTGGGTAAGGTCTGGAAAAGGATAGGTATATCCTATGGTGAAAGGTGTAACTGGGAAAGCTACCCAAGTTTCAGAGATGTAGTCACTAAGAGCAGTGGGGTCAAATGATTTGATAACAGTATTTGCTGGAAAACAGTGGCGGATTCTATCAATTTGTGCATCGGTAAAACAACAGCGTTCTTTTGCGGAATCTTTGATGATCCCTTGACTCTTTAAGGGGCTGTTCTTTTTGTGATCCTTGCTCGGTGAGCTTCGGAGCATCATTTTTGAACGAGATGATGATAAAGAAAGAAGGGCAAAATATGAGAAAGGAGAAAGGAAAAGAGTTACCTGCTTGATCGTCGGAGCAGAATTTAAAGGGAGTTCTCTTGAACTTAAATGTGAAATGATCCCTATCTCTAACTCTTATTTATAATGATGATTCTGCAGGGTAGTCATCTCACTGACGTCATGATCGTAACGACTAGTCCGACTCTAACGGCTAGTTATCTGATTAATTCGTTACGGATAAGAACAAAATATAACTCATTTATTTACATATTTACTCCTTATATTTTGGGGGCAATTGTTAGGGGTGGATTTCTAAATGACCAGTGATCCTTATTTACTGTTGGATTTAGTGATCCTCAATTCTGTCTGAAGCAGTGATCCTTATTTACTGTTGGATTTAGTGATCCTCAAATGTAACTTAAGGATCATGAGTCCTGTTGTCAAAGAGTAAGGGTCACTTAGATAAACAAAGAATAAAATCAAAATGATCAAGGATCATACCTGAGAATCCAAGTTAGGATCCTAAATCTTTAACATTTACAATCAGGATAACCAAAAGACAAACCTTAGTAAAAGGTAAGGATCAAGGATCCTTAGCTGTTTAACTTCAAAAACCTGAAATGGAACATAACTTGGGACTAAGCCAATATAAGAGAAGAGTTAGCAACTGGGGACAAGCCCAATATACTGGGGACAAGCCCAAAAAAACTGGGTACAAGCCCAAAAAACTGGGGACTGTTTTGGTCAAAAATCAAGGAAGGATAATGCAACCAAATCTTTTGTTATGAGGTGTGATGCTTGAATCTATGAACAATTGTATGAATAACTTGCAAATCAAATAAAGAGGTGACACAAGGATTTATACGAGGAAAAAGCCCTTGATCAAGAGTTGATCTCCGGCACAAAAAACCTCGGGTGATGGAAACTACCGATCACCAACTAAGGGGCTGTTTGGTAGCCTCTGAATGGTCATTAAGAGGCTACCTCTTAATGGAACCATTAAGAATTTTACCAATGAGAAGGTAGAAGAATGTGACATGTGATGATTTACCATTCAGAGGTTACCTCTCAACCATTCAGACTTGATGTTACCACTTATTCATTCAGAGGTTTTAAACCATTAAGAGATAGCATCTGAATGGTCATTAAGAGGCTACCAAACAGCCCCTAAGATTAATCAAAAGGTTGTTACAACTCGGGATGATAACAAGCTTGTTACAAGGATCACTAGTGTGCAAAAGTGTTAAAGTGTATGAAATCACCAAGTAAACTGTCGAGAGCTGTTCGAGAGTGTGTGTGTTTGCTGAATTAGCCAAGTGTTCTAAATCAAGCTTGTTATCCCCTATTTAAAATTAGAAATAACTAAGCTAACTAACTGTCCGATAATCATGCTAGCTTCCCACGATCTCCATAACGTTCACTAGAGCCAAGCACGTGCGGAATATTAAGGGAATATGCTCCACGAATATCGGCAAGACTAAGTCCATGCACATATTCCTGCAAAACAAGCTCACGCATAATGAAGACAATCGTTAGTATAAGGATAACAATAAGGATCCTGGATCCTGATCCTGCAACACCTACCGAGGATCCTTAATTCAAACAGAATTCATGATCCTGGCAGCACTTGAGGATCCGTGATCCTTAGGATTGGAAAATCCTCCCCTAACAATTGCCCCCCAAATATAAGGAGTAAAGTGTAAATTAGCGAGTTATATTTTCTGATCTTATCCGCAACTAACTAACGGATATGTAGCCGTTAGGATCGAACTAGCCGTTACCGATCATACGTCATTGAAGTGACATCCCTGCAGAATCATCATTATAAATTCAAGTTAGAGATAAGGGTTAGGAAGCATTTAAATTCGTGCATTACACCCTTTAAATCCTCATTTGAAGATCAAGCAGGTACTTCTCTCCCCTTTCTCTCTTCTCCTTCTTACTCTGTTCTTCTTCGAAACCCTTGAATCACGATGAAGTAACGATCATCCCCTGCCAAGGATCACCAGAAAGATAGTCCTTTGAAAAGCCAAGGGATCATCAAAGATTCTCCGAAGGAACGTTGCTGCTTTACTGATCCTGATATCGACAGGATTCGTCATTGCTTTTCGGCAGACTCTGTCTTTAAACCTTTTGACCCTACCGCCTTGAGTGACTTCATTTCTGCAACATGGGTTGCTTTTCCGGCTACCCCATTTCTGATAGGATACTCCTATCATTTCCTTGCTTTTACCCAGTCTTTCTTCTCCCTTACCGGCATATCCTATATCCAGGCTATGCCAATGATGTGGAGGGGTTTATATACCATCGAGAGAATCATTGAGCAGGAGGATATAGAGTTGGGAATGTCAGAATTGTCTGAACTATACAACCTTGTGAGCCATGGTTCACACCGCTTTCTATTCAAACACAAACCCGATGAGGCACACCCAATCCTGAAGACCACCAAGAATGACACCAATTGGAAGAAGCGATTCTTCTTCGTTAGGAGGGATTCTATCCCGGATGGGAAGGATCTCCCCTTAAAATGGACCACCCACGGTAGGATAGAGGATCCTTATAGAAGGATCATAGGATAACCCTGTTTCCGTTGAGGATCACTAACATCTTTTTGTTTCTTTCGTGCAGCTATCTCTGTTTCTCATATCATTTCATCACCTGCAACCAGAGAGAGGATCACCGCTTTCCGGAATCTTGATCCTGCAATAAGATCATTTCAAGCAAACACCAAGGATTCTCAAGAAGTATCCTCAGGCTCAGTCACAATGTCAAGTAAGTATCCGAGTTTGTATATAATTAAATGTTAAAATGTAAATAAAACAAGAATACTTATCTGTTGTTTTGAATTGGTAGGCGCTGGAAAATCCTCAAGGTCAGCCTCCCGCTTTAGTGTCAGTGATCTTAGCACTGTGGCTCCCAGGTCTGGGAAGAAGAAGACTGCTGCTAGCCCTAGTGTTCTAGTCCCCAATCCTGTCACCTCCAAGGGGGGAAACAAGAGGAAGGCCACTGAAGCTGAAAATCTTGAAGGCTTGCCTCTTATCCGCCACCAGTTCCAAGAATACTTTGCTGATGTAAGGATCACTGATTCTGCTTGATTATCCTGCCCACTTGAGGATCACGGATCCTGAACTTTACCTTGTCTTTTTGCAGAAATTCGCCGAGATCAAAATGCTGTTTGATGCATATGTTGAGGAGGCGGAGCAGAAGCATTTGGAGTTCCAAAAATTCTTCCTAGCTAAGGATGAGACTATCTTTCTCCTTGAGAAGGATCTCGCTTTGGCAAAGCAGCAGGTGGTCATGGCCCAGATAAATGCTGATCATGAGAAGCACGACCTGCTGGAGGATGCTAAAGTCTCTGCTGCCATCACCATGTACAAAATCAAGCTGCAAATGGCCCAGGAGGCTGAGGATCCTGACTTCGACAGGACCACTTGGGACAAAGAGGGCTGGAAGGCGAAACTGGCTGAGCTAGATGATGAGGAGGATGCTACTGAGGTCTTGGCGATTGAGGCAAGCGGCAGCGGGAAGGATCAAGCTGGTGGTTGCTTTGGTCAAAAAATCTAATGAGGATAATGCAACCAAACTCTCTGTTATAGGGAATGATGCTTTGAATATAGAACAATGATAAGGCTCACTTCAACGTAAATTGCTCAAACGACACAAGGATTTGTACGGGGAAAAAGCCCTTGATCAAGAGTTGATCTCCGGCACAAAAAACCCCGGGTGATGGAAACTACCGATCACCAAGCTCAAATAAATCAATAAATTTTTACAACTTCGGATAGTAACGAGCTAGGTACAAGGATCACTACGGTGAAATGTGTAAAAATGAATGAAAACTAATAAGTGTTCGTCGAGAGCTTCAAGAGTGCAATTGTACGAGAGTGTGTGTAGCTGAAAATGGCTAAGTGTTCTAATTCTAGCTCGTCACCCCTTTAAAAATAGAAGTTAACTACAATAACAAACTAACCGACTTTTGTGCCAAGCTCCCACGTTCTCCACAACGTCCATTTCCAGTCAAACGTGTGCAAAATACTCGTGGAATATTCCATAGTAACGTTGCCAAGACCAAGTCAAGCTTATTACTCCTGCGAAATAATATGAAACACAAACAAACAATCGTTAGTATGAGGATCCTTAAGGTGATCCATGATCCTTATCCTAATGCTCTTCTGAGGATCACTATCTGTCACAGAAGTAAGGATCATTAATTAGGATAACAAGTAAGGATCACTAATTGTTAGAAAATCCTCCCCTAACAATTGCCCCCAAAATATAAGGAGTGATATGTAAAATGAGCTAATTATATTTTCTTGATCTTATCCGCAACTAACTATCGTAAATATAGCCGTTATTGTAGAACTATCCGTTGCAACCATGACGTCACAGAGGTGACAACCCTGCACAATCATGATTATAAATAGGAGATATAGATAGGATCGATTGCATTTAAAATTTCAGAGATACTCCCTTTATAACTGCATTCCGAAGATAAACAGGTACTCTCTCTTCATCTTCTTCCTTCTTTGCTCTGTTTTCCGTTTCTTTCCACCATTCTATCAAAGATGTTGCTCCGGAACTCCCCAGCTAAGGATCACTCGAAAAACAGCCCACCGAAAAGCCAGGGGATCATCGAAGATTCCATAAAAGAACGCTGCTATTTCAACGATGCACAGATTGATAGGATCCGCCACTGCTTCCCGGCGAACACCGAGTTTAGACCTTTTGATCCCAATACCCTGAGTGATCACATTTCCGACAAGTGGGTTGCTTTTCCTGTCACTCCGTTCACCATAGGCTATACATATCCTTTTCCAGCCTTCACCCAATCTTTCTTTTCCCTAACCGACATCTCTTATATCCAAGCCATGCCGATGATCTGGAGGGTTTTGTATACCCTTGAAAGGATCATCGAGCAAGAAAGGATAGACCTAGGAATGTCAGAGCTGGGAGAGCTGTATGATCTTACTACCTTTGGCTCTCATCGTTATCTGTTTAAACGTATGCCTGGTGAGGAACATCCGATCTTCAAAGCTACCAAGAATGATGCTAACTGGAAGCGACGTTTCTTTTTCGTCAAGAGAGATTCTATTGATAATGGAAAGGATCTACCCAAGAATTGGGCTATCCATGGTAGGGTGGAGGATCCTGAGAAGGATCACCAGAGAACTTTCTTTTGATATAAGGATCACTTATATACTTTTGCTTTCTTGTTATGCAGATATCACCGTCTCACACCTCAGACTGTCTCCTGCTGCCAAAGAGAGACTCATCGCTTTCAAGAAACTTGATCCTGAAACAAGAACTTTCAAAACAATAACCCAGGATTCTCAGGAGGTATCCTCAGGTTCTGTCACGATGTCAAGTAAGTATCTTTGCTTAAAGATTAAATAAATAGTGAAATATGAGTGAAATAAAGATACTTATCTTGTTTTGGTTGTGTAGGTGCTGGGAAATCCACCAAGTCTGCTTCAAAGTTCAATGTCACCGATCTCACCACCGTCAGATCCTCCAAAAGAAAGGCTCCTACCAGCCCGACAGCTTCAGTCCCCAAGGCACCCCTCAAAGGAAAGGGAATCAAGAAGAGAAAGGCCTCTGAAGCTGAGGATCTGCAGGGTCTGCCTCTGATCCGCCATCAATTCCTCGAGTACTTCAACGATGTAAGGATCACTGTCTCTGCTAGTATATCCTGCTGACATATCCTGCTGATATATCCTGCTGACATATCCTGCTGATATATCCTGCTGACATATCCTGCTGATTTGAGGATCACTTGGTCCTGACCTTATCTTTTATCCCCTTTGCAGAAATTCACTGAGATTGAGGATTATGTTGGCCACGTTGAGGATCAGGATAGGAAGATTGCCGACCTCCAGCAGGTTGCATTGCTAAAGGACCTCAAAATCGCTGATCTTCAGAAGGAGCTTCAGGATGCCAAGACTAAGACGGCTAAACTTCTGATTGACCTTGACTATGAAAAGCATGATCTCATAGAAGGTGCAAAGGTCTCTGCTGCCATCACAATGTATCAGACCAAACTAAAGATGGCCCAGGAAGCTCAAGATCCTAACTTCGACAGAAGCAGCTGGGAGATTGAGGACTGGAAAGCAAGATTGGCTGATCTTGAAGATGATGATGAGGCTGAGGAGGTTTTGGCGATCGAGGCTGGAGGCAAAGGTGAAGGTGGTGAAGCAAGTGGAGCCGGAGGTGATGATGCAGGGAAGGTTTAGGCTGCATGATTGGGCAATGAAGGAAACTTCTAGACATAGCCGGAGCAAATTTTTTAGTTTAATGGTTGTTTTGTTGAACAATTTGATGGTTTGTACTGAACAATAGTTTTTAGGATTAAGGATCATGTATGATCCTTTGAACAATAGGCAGGATTGCAAACGGTGGAGGGATCCTCTGTTTGGGGGATGAAGCCATTGTGATCCTGCCGCCTTTATATTCCTGCACTACTTTTGAACCTATTATCATGGACACCCTTTACCTACCCCAGCGGACGGGCCACGTTTTGCTGGTAGATGCTCGAGGTAGGTGATTTTGACAACCTTTTAAGGGTTAATCTTTTGTTAATAAATAAAACCTTAGTCTTTTGTCGCTTATCTTGTATTGTTATCCTTTTTGTTTCTTTAATTCTCAATTGTTTTGATATACATTTATTGAATAAACAATTTTGAATAAGTCAGATTGAAAATACTTAGGATATGATCCAAGATCAAGTATCCTATAGTTAAAGAATCCCAAAAAGTAAAATATTTTAAGGATCACAATTTAGTTGTCAAATTTTTAGGGTTATTCAAATAAACAATGAGTAGAATTAAAAATAATGAAGGATCATACCTGAGGATCCAAGTTAGGATCCTAACCATAATCAGGATAACTACAAAATAAACCTTAGAGAGAAGTAAGGATCAAGGATCCCTAGTTGCTTATCTTCAAGGACCTGAAATAGAGCATAACTTGGGACTAAGCCAATATAAGATAATAGTTAGCAACTGGGGACAAGCCCAAGGATAACTGGGGACAAGCCCAAGGATAACTGGGGACAAGCCCAAGGATCGTATGTAAACTGGAGTATGGCCCTAACTGGCGACTATCCAAACTTAGTGACATGAAAATGCCAAAACCTTAGCTAACGTGAAAACGTTAGA
Organism: Helianthus tuberosus; assembly: GCA_030545235.1. NCBI lineage: Eukaryota > Viridiplantae > Streptophyta > Magnoliopsida > Asterales > Asteraceae > Helianthus > Helianthus tuberosus. Next base: position 24,226,650 of record CM060428.1, read on the forward strand.
AACCTTAGGAACGGATGTATGGTACGTCTACCATTATACTTAGGATCCTAGGTATAGCCAGTACAATGGAATTATCAGCCCCTAAAGCGAGTACTGGTCCCACTGCCTTAAACTATACCAGGATCATCATGCGCTACAGGCGGAACTGGGGTCAAGCCCAAATAACTGGGGTTAAACCCAAGGAACGGATTGCTTCTGCAGATAACCAATGTTATGCTAAGGATACCTAAACTTTCAAAACTTAAAATCACGTGAGAGATGGATAAAGGACACATGATCCTTATCCTTATATGAGAAAATAAAGAAATGAAATAGTTCAAGGTTAGGATATTACCAAAGTAAGGATCACTGATACTTTAAGGATCCTTCAAAGATACTCCTAACGTAAGGATCATCTGTGCCATGAGGATCCTGCTCACATGAAATATTTCTTCAAGTGGACAGCATTCCAAGCTCTTGGTAGCAAATCACCCTCCATGGTTAGCAATCTGTATGCCCCCTTTCCATATCTCCAACTTGAAACTTCCTGATCCTGACATTTTTGTTATAAGCACCAGCCATTCTTTGTTGATAACTGGCCATCCTTATCCTAGCCAGATCCCTGATTTCTTCAATAGTATCCAGGTCTTGAGTCAAGTTCTCATCATTTTCCTCAGGATCACGGATACTTGTTCTAGCAGTTGGAACCACCATTTCTGTTGGGATCACTGATTCTGCCCCAAATACCAAAGAGAATGGTGTTTGACCAGTTGCATTCTTAGGGGTTGTCCTATCAGCCCAAAGCACATAAGGTAGTTCTTCTGCCCATTTCCCTTTCTTGGATCCAAGCTTCTTCTTCAAATTGTTGATGATGATCTTGTTGGATGATTCTGCCTGACCATTAGCTTGTGGGTGGACTGGTGTTGATGTTATCATCTTAATCCCCCAGCTATCACAAAAGTTAGTGGTTCTGCCCCCAATAAATTGGGAACCATTATCACATATAATTTCAGAAGGAATTCCAAATCTAGTTATAATATTTCTTTTAATGAAGGATATAACTTCCTTTTCTCTGACTTGGGCGAAAGCTCCAGCCTCTATCCACTTGGAGAAGTAATCAGTCATAGCTAGCATGAACACTTTTCCACCAGGTGCCTTAGGGAGCTTACCAACTATATCCATACCCCATCTCATAAATGGCCAAGAGGAGGATATAGGATGCAAAAATTCAGCTGGTTGATGAAGGATATTGCTGTGTCTCTGACAAGGATCACATCTCTTAGCATACTCCACAGCATCTCTCTTCATGGTTGGCCAGTAGTATCCTGTCCTCAGGATCCTTGAGAATAATGCCCTGCCCCCAGTGTGGTTTCCACAATCTCCTTCATGGAAGTCTTTTAAAACTTCTTGGATTTCAGGATCCTCAATGCATCTCAAGTATGGTCCTGCAAGAGATCGTCTATACAACATATTATTTAAAATTGTGAATTGAGATACCTTTAGTTTGAAAGCCCTAGGGTTTTCTCCTGTAGGAATCTCTCCAAGTTGTAAGTATCTCATAATTGGTGAAATCCATGATCCTGATCCTGAATGGGATTGAGTATCCTCACTAGGGATAATTGCAGAATTCTTTCCTATCTCCATAGCCACATGATCCTCGATAGCTGGCGTCAGAATATGGATAATAGGGATCTTGATATCCTCCGGGATCTTCAAGGATGATCCTAAGTTAGCCAATGCATAAGCTTCTGTATTTTCTTCCCTTGGTACCTGTGTCAAACTAAAGGAAACAAAGGAGAGTGCCAATTCTTTGACTATCTCTAAATATTTGGTTAGCTTTTCACCTTTACAGCATAGGATCCATTAAAGTGATTTGTAATTAACAATGAATCTACATGTACCTCAAGATACCTGATCCCCATATGCTTGGCAATTTGTAAACCAGCAATTAAGGCTTCATATTCGGCCTCATTGTTAGTGGTTTGGAACACACAAGCTATAGAGTGGGGTATTATGTCCCCCTGTGGCGATTTTAGTAGTATTCCAAGCCCTGTGCCTTTAACATTTGAGGATCCATCAGTATAGAGTATCCAAGGATCCCTGGTCTCCTCTAGCTGCTGGACTTCTAACTCAGCTTCTTCTTGTAAATCACTACTGAAATCAACCACAAAGTCGGCTAATGCTTGGGATTTGATGGCTGTCCTAGGCTCATATCTTATATCATAGGCACTAAGCTTCACTGCCCACTTAGCCATCCTTCCTGACATCTCTGGTTTCCTGAGGACATTCTTAATTGGAAAGTTAGTTTTAACAACAATAACATGAGTTTCAAAATAATGTCTCAATTTAGTAGATGCCATAATTAATGCAAGAATAAGTTTTTCAAGGTGTGAATACCTGGATTCGGCATCAAGTAAACTTTTACTTACATAATAGACAGGATGTTGTGTACCTTCGTGATCCTTAACAAGGACCGCACTTACTGCTTTTGAGGATACTGCAAGATACAAGGATAGCACATCGCCTTTTTCTGGTTTCATCAAGGACGGGGCTGAGGATAGGTAATCTTTGAGGGCTCTTAAAGCATTTTCATGCTTCTCAGTCCATTCAAATTTCTTATTCTTCCTCAGGATATCATAGAATTCTTTGCACTTTTCTGAGGATTTGGATATGAATCTGTTCAAAGCCGCTATCCTGCCTGTTAATCTTTGGACATCCTTAGCATTGGCCGGAGATTTGATGTTCACTATTGCTTTGATTTGTTCCGGGCTAGCTTCAATGCCTCTCTTTGTTACCATATATCATAAGAATTTACCTACTTTAACACCAAAGTGACATTTTGAAGGATTAAGCTTCATGTTATATTTGTCAAGGATATCGAAAGCTTCCTCCAAATCCCTTAGGTGATCCTCAGCCTTTATTGATTTTACCACCATATCGTCTATGTAGACCTCCATAGTTTGTCCAATCTGATCCTTGAACATCATATTCACTAGCCTTTGATAAGTTGCACCTGCATTTCTTAGTCCGAACGGCATAGCTAGATAACAATATATACCAGTTGGAGTCATGAAGGCTGTATCCTCTTGATCGGATGGTTCCATTTGGATTTGTTGAAATCCAGATGAAGCATCCATAAAAGTTAACAGTTCATGACCCGCAGTTGCATCCACCATGGAGTCAATGTGGGGTAATGGGAAAGGATCCTTGGGACATGCCTTATTTAAATCGGTAAAATCGACACATACCCTCCACTTTCCGTTTTTCTTTTGAACAACAACCACATTGGCCAACCATCTTGGATACTTGACCTCTCTAATCATACCTGCCCGGAGCAATTTCTCTACCTCTTCCTGGATAATGGCATTTCTTTCCGGTGCAAACTTTCTTCTCCTTTGATGGATTGGTTTGAAGGACCTATCAATGCCAAGTTTGTGAGTGATTACATCTTTAGATATGTCTGTCATGTCTTCGTGTTTCCATGCAAAGGTAGTCTTTCTCCTTTTGAGGAAGGATACGAGGTCTTCTTTCATATCGCCAAGGATCCCTGATCCGATATAGATTTTGGATTCAGGATCATGAGGATCCATGAGGATTTCTACCACATCCTGCTCTCTTGCCTCCAAGACATCCCTTGGAGGATACTTTGATTGCTATTGCTCCCTTGACTTCGAGGCTGGTTTCATCGATGAAGTATAGCAATTCTTAGCCTCCTGCTGATCACTATCAATCTTGACTATTCCCCAAGGACTAGGGAGCTTTACACATTGATGGTAAGTAGATGGGACTGCCTTCATATCGTGTATCCAGGGCCTGCCAAGGATAACATTACAACAAGATAAACAGTCAATAACACAAAATTTTTTATAAGAATGTAGGCCTTCGATGTATATTGGGAGCTTAATGTCCCCCAGGGTATTCTTAGTTTCGCCACTAAATCCTACGAGCACGGAGGATCTTGGTATGATATCTGATTCAGGGATACCCATGTTTTTTAGAACATCGAGCTGGATAATGTTCACTGAGCTTCCTCCGTCTATAAGGATCCTGCGGACAAAATGGTCAGAAATGAAAAGAGTAATAACTAAACCATCGTGATGAGGATCCTGGATATCAACACGATCATCCTCATCAAAGGTTATGACTTTTCCTTCGGAGACACTTGATGTTCGAACGGGTCTTTCTCCACTATCCATCTTAGTTTCCTTTGCATGCCTTTTAGCTGCTGAGAAGGATGTGCCACAAATGTCTGATCCTCCAGAAATAAAGTTTATTACTTGTGCATCTGCTGGAGGAGCCGGAGCTTTCTCAGGGATCCTATCAGGATCCTGAGTCCTTGACTTTTTCCTACCCAACAACTCTTTTAGATGCCCCTTGCTCAACAAGTATCCAATTTCCTTTCTTAGTGCAATGCATTCTTCTGTAAGATGCCCAAAATCTTCATGGTATGCACACCACTTTGACTTATCCTTAGTTGCAGCTGGCCTATCATTCTTTCTGGGCCATCTGGCTTTATCACCTAAGTTCTGCATCGCAAGGATTAGTTCATTGTTATCAACAGAAAAACAATATTCAGAGATTGGAGGATAATCCTCATCATCCTCTTCTTGATCAACAGCATGCACGTTCTGGTTATCAGATCTGTTATAGGATCTGAACTTGTTGTTCCTGAATGAGGATCCTTGCTTATCCTGCTTTGAGGATCCTGCTAACCTCTCCTGGATCCTTTTGTCATCCTCTAGCCGGATGAACCTAAGTGCCCGGTGTTAGGGGAGGATTTTCTAACAATTAGTGATCCTTATTCGTTATCCTAATTAGTGATCCTTACTTCTGTGACAGGTGGTGATTCTCAGAAGAGCTTCAGGATCAGGATCATGGATCACTTTAAGGATCCTCGTACTGACGATTGTTTACTTATGTTTTGTACTATCTCGCAGGTATAACCAACTTAACCAAGTCTTGGCGACATTCCTGGAGAATATTCCCAAACTATTCTGCACGTGCTTGGCCAAAAATGGACGTTATGGAGAACGTGGGGGCTTGGCACAAAAGTCGGATAGTTAGTTTGGTAGTTAAATTTCTAATTTAAAAGGGGTAACGAGCTAGTAGAAAAACACTTAGTCATTTTGACAGCTACACACACTCATATACTCGCACACTTGAAGCTCTCGACGAACATACATTCGTTTTCACTCACATTTACACATTTCACGATAGTGATCCTTGTACCTAGCTCGTTACTATCCGAAGTTGTAAACATTTATTCATTTATTTGAGCTTGGTGATCAGTAGTTTCCATCACCCAGGGTTTTTTGTGCCGGAGATCAACTCTTGATCAAGGGCTTTTTCCCCGTATAAATCCTTGTGTCATTTCAGCAATTTACATTGAAGTGATCCTTGTTATCGTTCTACATCGTTAGCATCATACCCCGTAACATAGAGTTTGGTTGCAATATCCTCAACAGATTTTTTGACCAAAACAGTTTGGCGCCCACCGTGGGGCAATTGGTGCTTCGTCCTTAGAAAAATTTGCATTTCTGTGCTTATTTCAGTTCACTACAATCAAGCAAATGGCTTCCTCAGCGAAGAATGCTTCAAACTTGATGCCCGCATTCACTTCTTCACAAGGCGTTCCCCCTTTGCCTCCACCACCTTCTGGATCCCAGAAGAATGCCGAGAATGCTGCGAAGAAACCAACTCCCATTTTCTCAAAACCTCCAACTTCTTCTGCTTCTTACACTCCCACTACTAGTGACATGTTTACTTTGATTTTGCAGATGAAGGATCAGATACGGCAACAGGATAAGACCAATGAGAGGATTCTCAAAGAAATCGGAGATCTCAAGAAACAAAAGACAACGGCAGAGGATCATTCCCCACTGGTGCCGAAATCCTTGAATTTTGATACTCCGGTGGTTACCTCTCAGCCATCAGTGTTTCCAGATGTTCAATATGTGGGTGGACCGAAAGGAGTGCACTACGGAACAACAATGATGACCCAGGCATCAGGTTCATATTTCCAGCCAGCGGGATCCTATCCCCAGCATATGGGATCCCTCACGAGTTCAGGAGGATATTCAGGAGTGCAGCAGTTTCAAGGATCCTCCTTTGTTCCAGGATCATCCCAGGTTCAAGGATCCTCCTTTGTTCCAGGATCATCCCAGGTTCAAGGATCCTCCTTTGTTCCAGGATCATCCCATGTTCAAGGATCCTCCTTTGTTCCAGGATCATCCCAGGTTCAAGGATCCTCCTTTGTTCCAGGATCATCCCAGGTTCAAGGATCCTCCTTTGTTCCGGGATCATCCCAGTTTCAAGGATCCTTCCAGATGCCAGGATCCTGGAGGAGTTTGCAAACAGGATGTTCAGATGTCCATCAGGGAGATTTTATTCCAATGCAGACCAATGCTTCTACTGGTCCCTCGATCATTCCAGAGCCCCAACAATATGGATTAACATCCAATCTTCCTAATCTGAATCCAATGGGAGGTAACACTTTTAATAATTCTCATACTACTAACCATGGTCTTATGCAGGATCCAGGTATCAATCATGCCATGGCCAGAGAATTGCAAAAGTTAAAGGATATGATATCAAGTGTTCCAGGAGTGGTCAAACCTATCCCAGAGATTGCAGATGGGAGCCACAAGATATCTCGTTTTGCACCACCAATCTGTGATGCTGAGATACCCAAGAGGTTCCGTGTGCCAACAATGAAGCTGTATGACGGTTCGACAGATCCTGAGGAACACATAGCACAATACAGGGAGAGGATGGAGATCAATCCAATTCCAGAAAGATTAAAGGAAGCATGCCTGTGCAAGGGATTCGGATCCACTCTTACTGGATCAGCTCTCAAATGGCTGCTAAGTCTTCCCCCTACTCTATTACCTCATTTGCTAACCTAGTTAACTTGTTTAATAATCAGTTCTCTTGTAGTAGGAAATTTGAACGATTAACTAGTGATCTATATAGGATAACCCAGGGTCATAATGAATCATTAAGGGATTACATTACCAAATTCAGTAAAGAATCCTTAGACATTCCCAACTTAGATATAGCCACGGCTGTTGAGGCCTTTAAAATGGGATTGCTTAGGGATTCGTCTTTCTATGATGATCTTGTTATGACACCATGCAGGAACTTAGATGAGGTAAGAACCCGAGCACTTAGGTTCATTCGGCTAGAAGATGACAAGAGGATCCAGGAGAGGTTAGCAGGATCCTCAAAGCAGGAAAAGCAAGGATCCTCATTCAGGAACAACAAGTTCAGATCCTACAACAGATCTGATAACCAGAACGTGCATTCTATTGATCAAGAAGAGGATGATGAGGATTATCCTCCAATTTCTGAATATTGTTTTTGTGTTGATTACAACGAACTAATCCTTGCGATGCAGAGTCTAGGTGATAAAGCTAGATGGCCCAGAAAAAATGATAGGCCAGCTGCAACTAAGGATAAATCAAAGTGGTGTGCATACCATGAAGATTTTGGGCATCTCACAGAAGAATGCATTGCACTAAGAAAGGAAATTGGATACTTGTTGAGCAAGGGGCATCTAAAAGAATTGTTGGGAAGGAAAAAGTCAAAGACTCAGGATCCTGAAAGGATCCCTGAGAAGGCTCCAGCCCCTCCAGCGGATGCACAAGTGATAAACTTTATTTCTGGAGGATCAGACATTTGTGGCACATCTTTCTCAGCAGCTAAAAGGCATGCAAAGGAAACTAAAATGGATAATGGAGAAAGACCTGTTCGAACATCAAGTGTCTCCGAAGGAAAAGTCATAACCTTCGATGAGGATGATCGAGTTGATATCCAGGATCCTCATCACGATGGTTTAGTTATTACTCTTTTCATTTCTAACCATTTTGTCCGCAGGATCCTTATAGACGGAGGAAGCTCAGTGAACATTATCCAGCTTGATGTTCTGAAGAAGATGGGAATCCCTGAATCGGATATCATACCAAGATCCTCCGTGCTCGTGGGATTTAGTGGCGAAACTAAGAATACCCTGGGGGACATTAAACTCCCAATATACATCGAAGGCCTACACTCTTATCAAAAATTTTGTGTTATTGACTGTTTATCTTGTTGTAATGTTATCCTTGGCAGGCCTTGGATACACGATATGAAGGCAGTCCCGTCTACCTACCATCAATGTGTGAAGCTCCCTAGTCCTTGGGGAATAGTGAAGATTGATAGTGATCAGCAGGAGGCTAAGAATTGCTACACTTCATCGATGAAACCAGCCTCGAAGTCAAGGGAGCAATAGCAATCAAAGTATCCTCCAAGGGATGTCTTGGAGGCAAGAGAGCTGGATGTGACAGAAATCCTCATGGATCCTGATGATCCTGAATCCAAAATCTATATCGGATCAGGGATCCTTGGCGAAATGAAAGAAGACCTCATATCCTTCCTCAAAAGGAGAAAGACTACCTTTGCATGGAAACATGAAGACATGACTGGTATATCCAAAGATGTAATCACTCACAAACTCGGGATAGACTGATCCTTCAAACCAATCCATCAAAGGAGAAGAAAGTTTGCACCGGAAAGGAATGCCATTATCCAGGAGGAGGTAGAGAAATTGCTCCGGGCAGGTATGATTAGAGAGGTCAAGTATCCAAGATGGTTGGCCAATGTGGTAGTTGTTCAAAAGAAAAACGGAAAGTGGAGGGTATGTGTCGATTTTACCGATTTAAATAAGGCATGTCCCAAGGATCCTTTCCCATTACCCCACATTGACTCCATGGTGGATGCAACTGCGGGTCATGAACTGTTAACTTTTATGGATGCTTCATCTGGATTCCAACAAATCCAAATGGAACCATCTGACCAAGAGGATACAGCCTTCATGACTCCAACTGGTATATACTGCTATATTGCTATGCCGTTCGGATTAAGAAATGCAGGTGCAACATATCAAAGGCTGGTGAATATGATGTTCAAGGATCAGATTGGACAAACTATGGTGGTGTACATAGATGATATGGTGGTAAAATCCTTGAAAGCTGAGGATCACTTAAGAGACTTGGAGGAAGCATTCGATATCCTTGACAAATATAACATGAAACTTAATCCTTCAAAATGTCACTTTGGTGTTAAAGCAGGTAAATTCTTAGGATACATGGTGACAAAGAGAGGCATTGAAGCTAGCCCGGAACAAATCAAAGCAATAGTGAACATCAAATCTCCGGCTAATGCTAAGGGTGTTCAAAGGCTAACAGGCAGGATCGCCGCTTTGAACAGATTTATATCCAAATCCTCCGAGAAGTGTAAAGAATTCTACGATATCCTAAGGAAGAACAAGAAATTTGAGTGGACTGAGAAGCATGAAAATGCTTTAAGAGCCCTCAAAGATTACCTATCCTCAGCCCCGGCTTTGATGAAACCAGAAAAAGGCGATGTGCTATCCTTGTATCTTGCAGTGTCCTCAAAAGCAGTAAGTGCGGTCCTTGTTAAGGATCACGAAGGTACACAACATCCTGTCTATTATGTAAGTTAAAGTTTACTTGATGCCGAATCCAGGTATTCACACCTTGAAAAGCTTATTCTTGCATTAATTATGGCATCTACTAAGTTAAGACATTATTTTGAAACTCATGTTATTGTTGTTAAAACTAATTTTCCAATTAAGAATGTCCTCAGGAAACCAGAGATGTCAGGAAGGATGGCTAAGTGGGCAGTGAAGCTAAGTGCATATGATATAAGATATGAGCCTAGGACAGCCATCAAATCCCAAGCATTAGCTGACTTTGTGGCTGATTTCAGTAGTGATTTACAAGAAGAAGCTGAGTTGGAAGTCCAGCAGCTAGAAGAGACCAAGGATCCTCAAATGTCAAAGGCACAGGGCTTGGAATACTACTAAAATCGCCACAGGGGGACATAATACCCCACTCTATAGCTTGTGAGTTCCAAACCACTAACAATGAGGCTGAATATGAAGCCTTAATTGCTGGTTTGCAAATTGCAAAGCATATGGGGATCAGGTATCTTGAGGTACATGTAGATTCTTTGTTAATTACAAACCACTTTAATGGATCCTACGCTGTTAAAGGTGAAAAGCTAACCAAATATTTAGAGATAGTCAAGAATTTGGCACTCTCTTTTGTTTCCTTTAGTTTGACACAGGTACCAAGGGAAGAAAATACAGAGGCTGATGCATTGGCTAACTTAGGATCATCCTTGAAGATCCCGGAGGATATCAAGATCCCTATTATCCATATCCTGACCCCGCCTATCGAGGATCACGAGGCTATGGAGATAGGAAATGATTCTGCAATTATCCCCTGTGAGGATACTCAATCCCATTCAGGATCAGGATCATGGATTTCACCAATTATGAGATACTTACAACATGGAGAGATTCCTACAGGAGAAAACCCTAGGGATTTCAAATCTAAGGTATCTCAATTCACAATTTTAAATAATATGTTGTATAGACGATCTCTTGCAGGACCATACTTGAGATGCATTGAGGATCCTGAAATCCAAGAAGTTTTGAAAGACTTCCACGAAGGGGATTGTGGAAACCACACTGGGGGCAGGGCATTATTCTCAAGGATCCTGAGAACAGGATACTTTTGGCCAACCATGAAGAGAGATGCTGTGGAGTATGCTAAAAGATGTGATCCTTGTCAGAGACACAGCAATATCCTTCATCAACCAGCTGAATTATTGCATCCTATATCCTCCTCTTGGCCATTTATGAGATGGGGTATGGATATAGTTGGAAAGCTCCCTAAGGCACCTGGTGGAAAAGTATTCATGCTAGCTATGACTGATTACTTCTCCAAGTGGATAGAAGCTGAAGCCTTTGCCCAAGTCAGAGAAAAGGAAGTTATATCCTTCATTAAAAGAAATATTATCACTAGATTTGGAATTCCTTCTGAGATTATATGTGATAATGGTTCCCAATTTATTGGGGGCAGGACCACTAACTTTTGTGACAGCTGGGGGATTAAGATGATAACATCAACACCAGTCCACCCACAAGCTAATGGTCAGGCAGAATCATCCAACAAGATCATCATCAACAATTTGAAGAAAAAGCTTGGATCCAAGAAAGGGAAATGGGCAGAAGAACTACCCTATGTGCTTTGGGCTGATAGGACAACCCCCAAGAATGCTACTGGTCAAACGCCATTCTCTTTGGTATTTGGGGCAGAATCAGTGATCCCAACAGAAATGGTGGTTCCAACTGCAAGAACAAGTACCCGTGATCCTCAGGAGAATGATGAGAACTTGGCTCAAGACCTGGATACTATTGAAGAAATCAGGGATATGGCTAGGATAAGGATGGCTAGCTATCAGCAAAGAATGGCTGGTGCTTACAACAAAAATGTCAGGATCAGGAGGTTTCAAGTCGGAGATATGGTATTAAGGAAAGCATTCCAAAATACCACCAATCCTGCTGATGGAAAATCGGCTCCAAAATGGGAAGGCCCTTATTTGATTGAAGCTGAAGCAGGAAAGGGGGCATATAGATTGCTAACCATGGAAGGTGATTTGCTACCAAGAGCTTGGAATGCTGTCCACTTGAAGAAATATTTCATGTGAGCAGGATCCTCATGACATAGATGATCCTCACGATAGGGATATCCTTAAAGGATCCTCAAAGTATCAGTGATCCTTACTTAGGTAATATCCTAAACTTGAACTATTTCATTTCTTTATTTTCTCATATAAGGATAAGGATCATGTATCCTTTATCCATCTCTCACGTGAGTTTAAGTTTTGAAAGTTCAGGTATCCTTAGCATAACATTGGTTATCCGCTGAAGCAATCCGTTCCTTGGGTTTAACCCCAGTTATTTGGGCTTGACCCCAGTTCCGCCTGTAGCGCACGATGATCCTGGTATAGTTCAAGGCATTGGGACCAGTACTCGTTTTAGGGGCTGATAATTCCATTGTACTGGCTATGCTTAGGATCCTACGTATAATGGTAGACGTACCATACATCCGTTCCTAAGGTTTCTAACGTTTTCACGTTAGCTAAGGTTTCTAACGTTTTCACGTTAGCTAAGGTTTTTGCATTTTCATGTCACTAAGTTTGGATAGTCGCCAGTTAGGGCCATACTCCAGTTTACATACGATCCTTGGGCTTGTCCCCAGTTATCCTTGGGCTTGTCCCCAGTTGCTAACTCTTTTCTTATATTGGCTTAGTCCCAAGTTATGCTCTATTTCAGGTTCTTGAAGATAGGCAACTAGGGATCCTTGATCCTTATTTTATTCTAAGGTTTATTTTACAGTTATCCTTATTATGGTTAGGATCCTAACTTGGACCCTCAGGTATGATCCTTAACTATCTTTTATTCTATTCATTATTTATTTGAATAACCCTTATACTTGACAACTGAACTTGTGATTCTTAAACCATACCACTTTTTAGAACTTATCGGTTATGGGATATGTGATCCTTGATCATATCCTAAACTTTTTGGATATTTTTCAAGGCTTGATAAGTATAAACAGAATGAACATTACAACAGTTGGAAAGTAAGATATTAAAAAGGATAACAACACAAGATAAGCGATAAAAAGTTAAGATTTTATTTATTAACGAAAGACTAACCCTTAAAAGGTTGTCAAAATTACCTACCCGAGCTTCTACCAGCAAAACGTGGCCCGTCCGCTGGGGTAGGTAAAGGGTGTCCATGATAATAAGTTCAAAAGTAGTGCAGGAATATAAAGGCGGCAGGATCACAATGGCTTCATCCCCCAAACAGAGGATCCCTCCACCAACTGCAATCCTGCCTATTGTCCAAAGGATCATACATGATCCTTAATCCTAAAACCTATTGTTCAGTACAGACCATCATTGTTTTAAACATCATAACCACAAAAAACTACCACCAGATTTAAAAAATTGGGCTCCGGCTACGTCTAGAAATGTCCTTCATTGCCCAATCATGCAGCCTAAACCTTCGCTGCATTGTCACCTCCAGCTCCACTTGTTTCACCGCCTTCACCTTTGCCTCCAGCTTCAATTGTCAGGATCTCTTCAACCTCCTCAGCCTCTTCATCGTCCAGTTCAGCCAGCCTTGCCTTCCAACCTTCAATATCCCAGGTGCTCTTGTCAAAAGCAGGATCCAGAGCTTCCAAGGCCATTTGAAGCTTGGTCTTGTACATTGTAATGGCAGCAGAGACTTTGGCATCTTTGGTGATCTCACTCTTCTCATAGTCAACATTAACCAGCACCTTGGCCATCTGCTGTTTGGTATCCCGGACTTCCTTCTGAAGATCAGCAATTGTGAGATCCTTTAACACCGCAACCTGCTGGAGATCGGCAATCTTCCTGTCCTGATCCTCAACGTGGCCCACATAGTCCTCAATCTCAGCGAATTTCTGTAAAAAGGATAAGGTCAGGATCAAGTAATCAGCAGGATATACCAGCAGGATATGTCAACAGGATATACGAGCAAAGACAGTGATCCTCACCTCATTAAAGTACTCAAGGAATTGATGACGGATCAGAGGCAGACCCTGCAGATCCCCAGCTTCAGAGGCTTTTCTCTTCTTGATTGCCTTCCCTTTGAGGGGTGCCTTGGGGACCGAAGCTGTCGGACTGGTAGGAGCTTTTCTCTTGGAGGATCTGACAGTGGTGAGATCAGCAACATTAAACTTGGAAGCGGACTTGGTGGATTTTCCAGCACCTACACAACCAAAACAAGATAAGTATCTTTTCTTAATTCATATTTCACTATTTATTTAAATTTTAAACAAGGATACTTACTTGACATTGTGACAGAGCCTGAGGATACCTCCTGTGAATCTTGGGTTGTTGTCTTGAAAGTTCTTGTCTCAGGATCAAGTTTCTTGAAAGCAAGGAGCCTTTCCTTAGCAGCAGGGGACAGTTTGAGGTGTGAGACGGTGATAGCTGCATAAAAAGAAAGCAAAAATATAAGTTATCTTTACATCAAAAGAAAGTTCCTGGTGATCCTTCTCAGGATCCTCCACCCTACCATGGGTAGCCCATTTTTTAGGTAGATCCTTTCCATCCTCGATGGAATCTCTCTTGATAAAAAAGAAACGCCGTTTCCAATTAGCATCATTCTTGGTGGCTTTGAAGATCGGGTGTTCCTCACCGGGTTTACGTTTGAACAAATAACGATGAGAGCCAAAGGTGGTAAGATCATACAGCTCTCCCAGCTCTGCCATTCCTAGATCTATTCCCTCCTGATCCTTTCAAGGGTGTACAAAACCCTCCAAATCATCGGCATGGCTTGGATATAAGAGATGACGGTTAGGGAAAAGAAAGATTGGGTGAAGGCTGGAAAAGGATATGTATAGCCTATGGTGAAAGGAGTGACGGGGAAAGCAACCCACTTATCGGAGATATGATCGCTCAGGGCATTGGGGTCAAAAGGCCTAAATTCGGTGTTCGCCGGGAAGCAGTGGCGGATCCTATCTATCTGAGCATCATTGAAGCAGCAGCGTTCTTTAATGGAGTCTTCAATGATCCCCTGGCTTTTCGGAGGACTGTTCTTTGGGTGATCCTTGGCTGGGGAACTTCGGAGCAACATCTTTGATGGAAGGAGACGAAAACAGAGCAAGAGAGGGAAGAAGATAGAGAGAGAGAATACCTGATCGTCTTCGGAATGCAGATTATAAAGGGAGTTTCTTTCGGATTTAAATGCATTTGATCCTATCTCTATCTCCTATTTATAATCATGATCGTGCAGGTTGTCACTTCTGTGACGTCATGGTTGTAACGGCTAGTTCGATATCAACGGCTATATATCCGTTAGTTAGTTGCGGACAAGATCAAGAAAATATAACTCGCTTATTTTTACAAATTACTCCTTATATTTTGGGGGCAATTGTTAGGGGAGGATTTTCTAACAATTAGTGATCCTTATTCGTTATCCTAATTAGTGATCCTTACTTCTGTGACAGGTGGTGATTCTCAGAAGAGCTTCAGGATCAGGATCATGGATCACTTTAAGGATCCTCGTACTGACGATTGTTTACTTATGTTTTGTACTATCTCGCAGGTATAACCAACTTGACCAAGTCTTGGCGACATTCCTAGAGAATATTCCCAAACTATTCTGCACGTGCTTGGCCAAAAATGGACGTTATGGAGAACGTGGGGGCTTGGCACAAAAGTCGGATAGTTAGTTTGGTAGTTAAATTTCTAATTTAAAAGGGGTAATGAGCTAGTAGAAAAACACTTAGTCATTTTGACAGCTACACACACTCATATACTCGCACACTTGAAGCTCTCGACGAACATACATTCGTTTTCACTCACATTTACACATTTCACGATAGTGATCCTTGTACCTAGCTCGTTACTATCCGAAGTTGTAAACATTTATTCATTTATTTGAGCTTGGTGATCGGTAGTTTCCATCACCCGGGGTTTTTTGTGCCGGAGATCAACTCTTGATCAAGGGCTTTTTCCCCGTATAAATCCTTGTGTTATTTCAGCAATTTACATTGAAGTGATCCTTGTTATCATTCTACATCGTTAGCATCATACCCCGTAACATAGAGTTTGGTTGCAATATCCTCAACAGATTTTTTGACCAAAACACCCGGGTTCTTACCTCATCTAGGTTCCTGCATGGTGTCATAACAAGATCATCATAGAACAATGAATCCCTAAGCAATCCCATTTTAAAGGCCTCAACAGCCGTAGCTATATCCAAGTTGGGAATGTCTAAGGATTCTTTACTGAATTTGGTAATGTAATCCCTTAATGATTCATTATGACCCTGGGTTATCCTATATAGATCACTAGTTAATCGTTCAAATTTTCTACTACAAGAAAACTGATTATTAAATAGGTTAACTAGATTAGCAAATGAGGTAATATAGTAGGGGGAAGACTTAGCAGCCATTTGAGAGCTGATCCAGTAAGAGTGGATCCGAATCCCTTGCACAGGCATGCTTCCTTTAACCTTTCTGGGATTGGATTGATCTCCATCCTCTCCCTGTATTGTGCTATGTGTTCTTCAGGATCCGTCGAACCATCATACAGCTTCATAGTTGGGACATGGAACCTCTTGGGTATCTCAGCATCACAGATTGGTGGTGCAAAACGAGATATCTTGTGGCTCCCATCTGCGATCTCTGGGATAGGTTTGACCACTCCTGGAACACTTGATATCATATCCTTCAACTTCTGCAATTCTCTGGCCATGGCATGATTGATACCTGGATCCTGCATAAGGCCATGGTTAGTAGTATAAGAATTATTAAAAGTGTTACCTCCCATTGGATTCAAATTAGGAAGAATGGATGTTAATCCATATTGTTGGGGCTCTGGAATGATCGAAGGACCAGTAGAAGCATTGGTCTGCATTGGAATAAAATCTCCCTGATGGACATCTGAATTTCCTGTTTGCAAACTCCTCAAGGATCCTGGCATCTGGAAGGATCCCTGAAACTGGGACGATCCTGGAACAAAGGAGGATCCTTGAACCTGGGATGATCCTGGAACAATGGAGGATCCTTGAACCTGGGATGATCCTGGAACAAAGGAAGATCCTTAAACCTGGGATGATCCTGGAACAATGGAGGATCCTTGAACCTGGAATGATCCTGGAACAAAGGAGGATCCTTGAACCTGGGATGATCCTGGAACAATGGAGGATCCTTGAACCTGGGATGATCCTGGAACATAGGAGGATCCTTGAACCTGCTGCGCTCCTGAGTATCCTCCTGAATTCGTGAGGGATCCCATATGCTGAGGATAGGATCCCGCTGGCTGGAAATGGGAACCCGATGCCTGGGTCACTGTTGTTGTTTCGTAATGCACTCCTTTTGGTCCACCCACATATTGAACATCTGGAACCACTGATGGCTGAGAAGTAATCACCGGAGTATCAAAATTCAAAGATCTGGGCATCAGTGGGGAATGATCCTCTGCCGTTTTCTTTTGTTTCTTGAGATCTCCGATTTCTTTGAGAATCCTTTCATTGGTCTTATCCTGTTGCTGTATATGATCCTTCATCTGCAAAATCAAAGTAAACATGTCACTAGTAGTGGGAGTGTAAGAAGCAGAAGAAGTTGGAGGTTTTGAGAAAATAGGAGTTGGTTTCTTCGCAGCATTCTCAGCATTCTTCTGGGATCCAGAAGGTGGTGGAGGCAAAGGGGGAACGCCTTGTGAAGAACTGAATGAGGGCATCAAATTTGAAGCATTCTTCGCTGAGGAAGCCATTTGCTTGGTTGTAGTGAACTGAACTGAGCACAGAAATACGAATTTTTCTAAGAATGAAGCACCAATTGCCCCACGGTGGGCGCCAAACTGTTTTGGTCAAAAAATCTAATGAGGATAATGCAACCAAACTCTCTGTTATAGGGAATGATGCTTTGAATATAGAACAATGATAAGGATCACTTCAACGTAAATTGCACAAACGACACAAGGATTTGTACGGGGAAAAAGCCCTTGATCAAGAGTTGATCTCCGGCACAAAAACCCCGGGTGATGGAAACTACCGATCACCAAGCTCAAATAAATCAATAAATGTTTACAACTTCGGATAGTAACGAGCTAGGTACAAGGATCACTACGGTGAAATGTGTAAAAATGAATGAAAACTAATAAGTGTTCGTCGAGAGCTTCAAGAGTGCAATTGTACGAGAGTGTGTGTAGCTGAAAATGGCTAAGTGTTCTAATTCTAGCTCGTCACCCCTTTAAAAATAGAAGTTAACTACAATAACAAACTATCCGACTTTTGTGCCAAGCTCCCACGTTCTCCACAACGTCCATTTCCAGTCAAACGTGTGCGAAATACTCGTGGAATATTCCATAGTAACGTTGCCAAGACCAAGTCAAGCTTATTACTCCTGCGAAATAATACGAAACACAAACAAACAATCGTTAGTATGAGGATCCTTAAGGTGATCCATGATCCTTATCCTAATGCTCTTCTGAGGATCACTATCTGTCACAGAAGTAAGGATCATTAATTAGGATAACAAGTAAGGATCACTAATTGTTAGAAAATCCTCCCCTAACAGTGGTGATGATGCTGGTGGTGATGCAGCCAAGGTGTGAGCTGCAGAAATGGGCGATGATGGACATTTCTAGACGCAGCCGGAGCCCATTTTTTTTAGGATTTGAAAGTTTTTTGGTTGTGATGTTTTAAACAATGATGGTTTGTAATAACTAAACAATAGCTATTAGGGTTGAGGATCATGGATCCTTTGAACAATAGGTAGGATAATAGGTGGTGGAGGGATCCTCTGTTTGGGGGATGAAACCACTTGTTATCCTGCCATCTTTTATTTCCTGCACTTTTAAGACCTGTTAACAATGGACACCCTTTGCCAACCCAAATGGACGGGCCACGTTTTGCTGGTAGAAGCTTGGGTTGGCAATTTTGACAACCTTTAAGGGTTTAACATTTTGGTGAATAAATAAAAATTTAATCTTTTGGCTATTTCTTGTGATGTTATTTTTGTTAATTGCTCATTCTTCAACTGTCATGATATACTTTCTTTGAATTTATAAGTAAAGAATAAAGGTTTAATAAATCATGTCAAAAAATTTTAGGATATGATCAAGGATCAAATATCCTATAATTGATAAATTCAAAAAAGTAGTATAGTTTAAGGATCATAAATCCTGTTGTCAAAGGATAAGGGTCACTTATATGAATAGTGAATAAATATTAAAATGATTAAGGATCATACCTGAGAATCCAAGCCAGGATCCTAAACATTTAACATTTACAATCAGGATAACCAAAAGACAAACCTTAGTAAAAGGTAAAGATCAAGGATCCTTGGCTGTTTGACTTCAAAAACCTGAAATGGAACATAACTTGGGACTAAGCCAATATAAGAGCAGAGTTAGCAACTGGGGACAAGCCCAACAATTCTGGGGACAAGCCCAATACACTGGGGACAAGCCCAAAAAACTGGGGACAAGCCCAAAAAACTAGGGACAAGCCCAAAGGATCTTGTGTAAACTGGAGTATGACCCTCACTGGCGACTATCCAAACTTAGTGACATGAAGATGCCAAAACCTTAGCTAACATGAAAATGTTAGAAACCTTAGGAACGGATGTATGGTACGTCTACCATTATACGTAGGATCCCGGATACAGCCAGTACAATGAAATTGTCAGCCCCTAAAGCGGGTACTGGTCCCATTGCCATGAACTGTACCAGGATCATCGTGCGCTGCTGGCGATACTGGGGACATGCCTAAAAAACTGGGGTCAAGCCCAAATAACTGGGGTCAAGCCAAAATAACTGGAGACTTCTGTGGATACTCAATCCTTCGTTAAGGATACATGAACCTTCTGCAAAACTCAGAATCAAGTGAAAGGAGGATAAAGGATCCAGGATCCTTTTCCTTGTATACATGATAATTAAAGAATGAAATAGTTTGAGATTAGATCATTACCAAAATGAGGATTATCCGTCCTCTAAGGATCCTTCAAGGATGTGGATCATGAATATTGCTAAGGATCACACATCCTTATCACATGAATTACTTCTTCAGGTGGACAACATTCCAAGCTCTTGGCAGCAAATCACCTTCCATTGTTAACAATCGATATGCCCCCTTTCCAGCCTCAGCTTCAATCAGGTAGGGGCCTTCCCACTTTGGTGCCAATTTTCCATCAGCAGGATTTGTGGTATTCTGAAATGCTTTCCTTAATACCATATCACCAACTTGGAACTTCCTGATCCTGACATTTTTGTTGTAAGCTCCAGCCATCCTTTGTTGATAACTGGCCATCCTTATCCTTGCCAAATCCCTGAGTTCTTCTATAGTATCCAAGTCTTGAACCAAGTTTTCAGCATTCTCTTCAGGATCACGGATGCTTGTTCTTGCAGTAGGGACCACCATCTCTGTAGGGATCACTGATTCTGCCCCAAATACCAAAGAAAATGGAGTTTGGCAAGTAGCATTCTTGGGTGTTGTCCTATCAGCCCATAGTACATAAGGTAGTTCTTCTGCCCATTTTCCTTTCTTGGATCCAAGCTTTTTCTTCAAGTTGTTGATGATGATCTTGTTGGATGATTCTGCTTGACCATTAGCTTGTGGGTGGACTGGTGTTGATGTTATCATCTTAATCCCCCAGCTGTCATAAAAGTTAGTAGTTCTACTCCCAATAAATTGGGATCCATTATCACAAACAATTTCAGAAGGAATACCAAATCTAGTAATAATATTTCTTTTAATAAAGGATATCACTTCCTTTTCTCTGACTTGAGCAAAGGCTTCAGCCTCTATCCACTTGGAGAAGTAATCAGTCATAGCAAGCATGAATACTTTTCCACCAGGTGCCTTAGGAAGCTTACCAACTATACCCATTCCCCATCTCATAAATGGCCAAGAAGAGGATATAGGATGTAAGAGCTCTGCTGGTTGGTGAAGGATATTACTTTGTCTCTGACAAGGATCACACTTTCTGGCATAATCCACAGCATCCTTCTTCATAGTAGGCCAATAGTATCCTGTCCTCGGGATCCTTGAGAATAATGCCATGCCCCCAGTGTGGTTTCCACAATCTCCTTCGTGAAAATCCTTTAGGACTTCTTGGACTTCAGGATCCTCAATGCATCTTAGATATGGTCCTGCAAGAGATCGTTTATATAACATATTATTCAATATTGTAAACTGAGATACCTTAATTTTGAAAGCCCTGGGTTTTCTCCTGTGGGAATCTCTCCATGTTGGATATATCTCATGATTGGAAGGATCCATGATCCTGAATGGGATTGTGTATCATCACTAGGGATGATTGCAGAGTCCTCTCTTATCTCCATAGCTACATGATCCTCGATAGCAAGGGTTAGGATATGGATAATAGGGATCTTGGTATCCTCTGGAATCTTCAAGGATGATCCTAAATTGGCCAATGCATCAGCCTCTGCATTTTCTTCCCTGGGTACCTGTGTTAAAATAAAAGAAACAAAAGAGAGTGCCAATTCTTTGACTATCTCTAAATATTTGATTAGCTTTTCACCTTTAACAGCATAGGATCCATTAAAGTGATTAGTAATTAACAATGAATCTACATGTACCTCAAGATGCCTGATCCTCATATGCTTGGCAATTTGCAAACCAGCTATCAAGGCTTCATATTCAGCCTCATTGTTAGTAGTTTGAAATTCACAAGCTATGGAGTGAGGTATTATGTCCCCCTGTAGCGATTTTGGTAGTATTCCAAGTCATGTTCCTTTGACATTAGAGGCTCCATCAGTGAAGAGTATCCAAGGATCCTTAGTTTCTTCAAGCTGTTGGACTTCTAACTCAGCTACCCTTTGCAAGTCACTACTGAAATCCGCCACAAAGTCAGCTAAGGCTTGGGATTTAATGGCAGTTCTAGGCTCATATCTTATATCATAAGCACTGAGCTTCACTGCCCACTTAGCCATCCTTCCTGACATTTCGGGTTTCCTGAGAACATTCTTAATTGGAAAATTAGTCTTAACAATAATGGCATGAGTTTCAAAATAATGTCTTAATTTAGTAGATGCCATAATTAATGCAAGGATAAGTTTTTCTAAATGTGAATACCTGAATTCAGCATCAAGCAAACTCTTACTTACATAATAGACAGGATGTTGTGTACCTTCGTGATCCTTAACAAGGACCGCACTCACTGCTTTAGAGGATACCGCCAGGTATAAGGATAATATATCCCCTTTTTCTGGTTTCATCAAGGCAGGAGCTGAGCATAGGTAATCCTTAAGGGCTTTGAGAGCATTTTCATGTTTTTCCGTCCACTCAAATTTCTTGTTCTTTCTCAATATGTCATAGAATTCCTTGCACTTTTCTGATGACTTGGATATGAACTTGTTCAAGGCCGCGATCCTCCCTGTTAACCTTTGCACATCCTTGGCATTGGCAGGAGATTTGATATTCACAATTGTCTTAATTTACTCTGGACTTGCTTCAATGCCTCTTTTTGTCACCATATAGCCTAGGAATTTACCTGCTTTAACACCAAAGTGACACTTGGAAGGATTTACTTTCATATTAAACTTATCAAGGATATTGAATGCTTCCTCCAAGTCTCGAAGGTGATCCTCAGCTTTCTTAGACTTAACCACCATGTCATCTATATAGACTTCCATAGTGTGTCCAATTTGTTCCTTGAACATCATATTGACTAGCCTTTGATAAGTAGCACCTGCATTCCTTAATCCAAATGGCATAGCAATATACCAATATATACCAGTTGGGGTCATAAAGGCTGTATCCTCTTGATCAGATGGTTCCATCTGAATTTGTTGAAATCCAGATGAAGCATCCATAAAAGTCAACAACTCATGACCCGCGGTAGCATCCACCATGGAGTCAATGTGGGGTAATGGGAAAGGATCCTTGGGACATGCCTTGTTTAAATCAGTAAAATTGACACATACCCTCCACTTTCCATTTTTCTTTTGAACAAAAACCACATTGGCTAACCATCTTGGATACTTAACCTCTCTTATCATACCTGCCCGGAGTAGTTTATCTACCTCCTCCTGGATAATGGCATTCCTTTTAGGTGCAAACTTCCTCCTTTTTTGATGAATTGGTTTGAATGACCTGTCAATGCCAAGTTTATGAGTAATTATATCTTTAGATATACCTGTCATATCCTCATGCTTCCATGCAAAGGTAGTTTTCCTTCTTTTAAGGAAGGATACTAGATCCTGTTCAATGTTGCTGAGGATACCTGATCCTATGAAGACTATGGATTCAGGATCATGAGGATCCATAAGGATTTCTTTCACATCCTGCTCTCTTGCCTCCAAGACATCTCTTGGAGGATGCTTTAATTGCTATTGCTCCCTTGGTCTTGAGGCTGGCTTCATTGACGACGTGTAACAATTCTTAGCTTCTTGTTGATCACTCTCAATTTTCACCACCCCCCATGGGCTAGGAAGCTTTACACATTGATGATAGGTAGATGGGACTGCCTTCATGTCATGTATCCATGGCCTGCCAAGGATAACATTACAACAAGATAAGCAATCTATAACATAAAATTTTTTATAAGAATGAAGTCCTTCAATATAGATGGGGAGTTTAATGTCCCCCAATGTGTTCTTGGTTTCTCCACTGAATCCCACAAGAACTGAGGATCTTGGGATAATGTCTGATTCAGGGATGTTCATCTTCTTGAGGACATCAAGCTGAATGATGTTTACTGAGCTTCCTCCATCTATCAGGATCCTGCGAACAAAGTGGTTAGATATAAACAAAGTAATAATAAGACCATCATGATGAGGATCCTGAACATCAACACGATCATCCTCATCAAAAGTTATAACTTTCTCCTGCGTAAAAGTAGAGGTTCGAATGGGTCTATCCCCATTATCCATCTTGGTTTCCTTAGCATGTCTCTTGGCTGCTGAAAAGGAAGTACCACAAATGTCTGATCCACCCGAAATGAAGTTTATAACTTGTGCATCTGCTGGAGGGGCAGGAGCTCTTTCTGGAACCTTTTCAGGATCCTGGATCCTTGACTTTTTTCTTCCCAAAAGCTCTTTCAAGTGCCCCTTGCTTAACAAGTAACCAATTTCTTTTCTAAGTACAATACACTCTTCAGTGAGATGCCCAAAATCCTCATGATATGCGCACCACTTGGACTTGTCCTTTGTAGCAGCTGGTTTATCACTTTTCCTTGGCCATCTTGCTTTCTCACCTAGATTTTGCATTGCAAGAATTAGTTCATTGTTATCAACAGAAAAACAGTATTCAGAAATTGGAGGATAATCCTCATCATCCTCTTCTTGTTCTACTGCATGCACATTCTGGTTATCAGACTTGTTGTAGGACTTGAACTTGTTATTCTTGAAGTAGGATCCTTGCTTTTCCTGTTTTGAGGATCATGCCAATCTCTCCTGGATCCTTTTATCATCCTCTAATCGGACGAATCTAAGGGCCCTGGTTCTCACTTCATCAAGATTCCTGCATGGGGTCATAACAAGATCATCATAGAATAATGAATCCCTAAGCAAACCCATTTTAAAGGCTTCCACAGCCGTAGCTATATCCAGATTAGGGATATCTAAGGATTCTTTACTAAACTTAGTTATGTAATCTCTAAGTGATTCATTTTGAACTTGTGTTACCCTATATAGATCACTAGTTAAACGTTCAAATTTTCTGCTACATGAGAATTGACTATTAAACAGATTAACTAGATTAGCAAATGAAGTAATAGAGTACGGGGGAAGACTTAGCAGCCATTTAAGAGCTGATCCTGTGAGTGTGGATCCGAAACCCTTGCATAGACATGCTTCTTTTAACCTCTCTGGGATGGGGTTAACCTCCATTCTCTCTCTATATTGAGCTACATGTTCTTCTGGATCCGTTGAACCATCATACAGCTTCATAGTTGGTATTTGGAACCTTTTGGGTATCTCAGCATCACAAATGGGTGGTGCAAAACGAGATATCCTATGGCTCCCATCTGCAATTTAAGGAATGGGCTTAACCACTCCTGGAACGCTGGATATCATATCCTTCAGCTTCTGTAATTCCCTAGCCATAGCTTGATTGATACCTGTATCCTGCATAGAGCCATGGTTAGTGTTATAAGAATTATTGAAAGTATTACCTCCCATAGGATTTGAGTTAGGAATTGCAGATGTGAATCCATAATGACGGGATTCTGGTATGATTGAAGGACTAGAAGAGGCAATGGTCTGCATTGGAATGAAGTCTCCTTGATGAACATCTGTGCTTGGGGGTTGTACACTTCTCAAGAATCCTTGATCCTGAAAGACGTTGGATCCTTGAACCTGGAAGGGGGATCCTTGAACCCGAAAGGATCCTTGCACCTGTGAGGATCCTTGGACCTGAGAGGATCCTTGGACCTGAGAGGATCCTTGGACCTGAGAGGATCCTTGGACCTGAGAGGATCCTTGAACCGTATGCACTCCTATATATCCTCCTGAGCTGACGAAGGATCCCTGATGCTGGAAAGAGGATCCCGAAGGCTGAAAACAAGATCCTTGAGGCTGAAAGTGAGACCCAAAAGCCTGACTCATAGTTGTTGTTCCATAACGCCTTCCCAATGGTTCAGTTTGGTACTGGATATCTAAGGCTGCAGATTGCAGGGCAGTTATAGCTGGAGTGTCCAAATCTAGTGACCTTGGTATCAGAGGAGAGTGATCCTCCCCTGGTCTCTTCTGTTTCTTGATGTCACCGATCTCCCAGAGGATCCTTTCGTTGGTTTTGTCCTGCTCTTGTATGTGATCCCTCATCTGCAAAATCAAAGTAAAAAGATCACTAGTAGTAGGATTAGAAGAAACATAAGAAGTTGGTGGTTTTGGAAAAATGAGGCTTTGTCTCTTTGCAGCATTTTTAGCATTCTTCTGGGATCCAGAAGGTGGTGGAGACAAAGGAGGAATGCCCTGTGAAGAACTCATTGCCGGCATTGAACTTGAAGTGCTCTTTGCTGAAGAAGCCATCTGCTTGGTTGTAATGAACCGAAATGATCACAAAAACAAGAATCTCTTAGGAATGAAGCACCAATTGCCCCACGGTGGGTGCCAAACTGTTTTGGTCAAAAATCAAGCAAGGATAATGCAAACAAATCTTTTGTTGTGAGGTGTGATGCTCGAATCTATGAACAATTGTATGAACAACTTGCAAATCAGATAAAGAGGTGACACAAGGATTTATACGAGGAAAAAGCCCTTGATCAAGAGTTGATCTCCGGCACAAAAAACCTCGGGTGATGGAAACTACCGATCACCAACTAAGATTAATCAAAAGGTTGTTACAACTCGGGATGATAACAAACTTGTTACAAGGATCACTAGTGTGCAAAAGTGTTAAAGTGTATGAAATCACCAAGTAAACTGTCGAGATCTGTTCGAGAGTGTGTGTGTTTGCTGAATTAGCCAAGTGTTCTAAATCAAGCTTGTTATCCCCTATTTAAAATTAGAAATAACTAAGCTAACTAATTGTCCGATAATCATGCTAGCTTCCCACGATCTCCATAACATTCACTAGAGCCAAGCACGTGCGGAATATTGAGGGAATATGCTCCACGAATATCGGCAAGACCAAGTCCATGCACATACTCCTGTAAAACAAGCTCACGCATAATGAAGACAATCGTTAGTATAAGGATAACAATAAGGATCATGGATCCTGATCATGCAACACCTACTGAGGATCCTTAATTCAAACAGAATTCATGATCCTGGCAGCACTTGAGGATCCGTGATCCTTAGGATTGGAAAATCCTCCCCTAACAGGGACAAGCCCAACAATTCTGGGGATAAGCCTAAAAAACTGGGGACAAGCCCAAAAAAAAAACTGGGGACAAGCCCAAAAAACTGGGGACAAGCCCAAAGGATCTTGTGTAAACTGGAGTATGGCCCTCACTGGCGACTATCCAAACTTAGTGTCATGAAAATGCCAAAACCTTAGCTAATGTGAAAACGTTAGAAACCTTAGGAACGGATGTATGGTACGTCTACCATTATACGTAGGATCCCGGATACAGCCAGTACAATGAAATTGTCAGCCCCTAAAGAGAGTACTGGTCCCATTGCCATGAACTGTACCTGGATCATCGTGCGCTGCTGGCGATACTGGGGACAGGCCCAAATTATTGGGGTCAAGCCCAAATAACTGGGGTCAAGCCCAAATAACTGGGGTCAAGCCCAAAAAAAAACTGGAGACTTCTGTGGATACTCAATCCTTCGTTAAGGATACATGAACCTTCTACAAAACTCAGAATCAAGTGAAAGAAGGATAAAGGATCCAGAACCCTTTTCCTTGTGTTTTGGTCAAAAATCAAGCAATGATAATGCAACCAAACTTTCTGTTGTGAGGTATGATGCTTGAATCTATGAACAACACTAAGGATCACTCAGAAATGAAATGAATAAGTGACACAAAGATTTATACGAGGAAAAAGCCCTTGATCAATGAATGATCTCCGACATAAAAAACCTCGGGTGATGGAAACTACCGATCACCAACTCAAATTAAACAAGAAATGTATTATAACTTCGGATGATAGCGAGCTAATTACAAGGATCACTATAGTGTAATGTGCAAAAAAGTGTGTAATCACCAAGTGAATTGTCAAGAGCTGGTGAGAGCAGTTGCGAGTCTGTGTGTTAAGCTAAAAATAGCCAAGTGTTTTCTATTTAGCTCGCTATCCCTTTTAAAAATGGAAAATATCTAAGCTATCAAACATTTCGCATTTGGTGCAAGTCCTCCACGACCTCCATAACGTCCATTTCAACCATGCACGTGCGGAATAAATATGGAATATGCTCCAGGAATATCGCCAAGACCAAGTCCAAGCTCGTACTCCTGCAAAACAACATCATATTCAAAGCAGACAATCGTTAGTATAAGGATCCTTACGATGATCCATGATCCTGATCCTGCAATACTTCTGAGGATCACTAATTCAAACAGAAGTGAGGATCACTAAACCCAACAGTAATTGAGGATCACTGATCATTGGAAAATCCTCCCCTAACAATTGCCCCCA
Organism: Helianthus tuberosus; assembly: GCA_030545235.1. Classification (NCBI taxonomy): domain Eukaryota; kingdom Viridiplantae; phylum Streptophyta; class Magnoliopsida; order Asterales; family Asteraceae; genus Helianthus; species Helianthus tuberosus. The sequence continues at coordinate 24,254,069 of CM060428.1, forward strand.
AAATATAAGGAGTAAAAATGTAAATAACGAGTTATATTTTCTATTCTTATCCGCAACGAATCAACGGATAACTAGCCGTTGTAGTCGGACTAGCCGTTACCATCCTGACGTCACTGAAGTGACTACCCTGCAAGATCATCATTATAAATTAAAGTTAGAGATAAGGGTTAGAGAGCATTTAAATTCGTGCGTTTCCTCTTTAAATCCTCATTCGAAGACTTGATCAGGTATTTCTTTTTCCTTTCTCTCTTCATCTTCTCACTCTGTTTCTCTTCTTCACCACCGTCATAATCGAGATGATGCTAAGATCCTCACCGGCTAAGGATCACAAGAAGGACAGCCCCTTGAAAAGCCAAGGGATCATAAAAGATTCTGCAAAAGAACGATCCTGCTTCACTGATCCACAGATAGACAGAATTCGCCATTGTTTTCCGGCAAACACCGATTTCAAACCATTTGATCCCACCGTTCTAAGTGATTATATTTCTGAAACCTGGGTAGCCTTTCCGGTCACACCATTAACAATAGGGTACTCGTATCCTTTTCCAGATTTCACCCAATCCTTCTTCTCTCTCACCGGCATCTCCTACACTCAAGCGATGCCAATGATCTGGAGGGTCTTATATACCCTTGAAAGGATCATTGAACATGAAGGAATTGATCTGGGAATGTCAGAGTTTGCAGAGATGTATGACCTCGTTAGCCATGGATCCCACCGATATCTACTCAAACATAAACCTGGTGAAGAACACCCCATCTTCAAAGCCACTAAGAATGACACCAACTGGAAGCGGCGATTCTTCTTTGTCAGAAGGGATTCTCTCCCTGATGGAAAGGATTTGCCTAGAAAATGGACCACCCATGGTAGGATAGAGGATCCTGAAAAGGATCACGGTATAACCTTGTCTTTGCTGAGGATCACTAACATCCTTCTGTTTCCATTTCGCAGCTATTACTGTCGCACACCTAATCACAACACCTGCAACAAAGGAAAGGCTTGCCGCTTTCCGGAGACTTGATCCTGCAAGAAGATCATTTAAAACAAACACCCAGGATTCTCAAGAAGTATCCTCAGGTTCTGTCACTATGTCGAGTAAGTATCCATGTTTATATGTAATTAAATGCTTAAATTGAAATGAAATAAGGATACTTATCTGTTTTGGATGTGTAGGCGCTGGAAAATCTTCAAGATCTGCCTCCAAATTCAGTGTCACTGACCTTGACACTGTCCGATCCTCAAAGAAGAAGCTTGCTGCCATCCCAGCTGTCACGATCCCCAAGGCAACCACTTCAAAGGGAAGAGGTGGAAAGAAAAGGAAGACCTCTGAAGCTGACAATCTAGAAGGCTTGCCTCTGATCCGCCATCAGTTCCTCGAGTACTTTGCTGAGGTAAGGATCATTGACTTAGCTTAATTATCCTGCCCACTTGAGGATCACGTGATTCTGAGCTTTGCATTGTCTTCTTTGCAGAAATTTGCTGAAATCGAGGACTATGTTGGGAACGTCGAAGAGATTGAGGAGAAATACTCTGACCTCCAAAAAGTGGCGGTGCTCAAGGATCACAAGATTGCCTCCCTCGAAAAGGACCTCAATGATGCCAAAACTCAGGCGGTTGCAGCTTAGATCAATGCTGACTATGAGAAGCATGAGATCATGGAGGATGCTAAAGTCTCCGCTGCCATTGCCATGTACAAGACCAAGTTGCAGATGGCCCAAGAAGCTCAGGATCCTAATTTTGACAGGAGCAACTGGGACATGGAGGGCTGGAAGGCTAGGCTGGCAGAATTGGAGGATGAAGAAGAGGCTGATGAAGTTCTGGCAATCGAGGCTGGTGGCAGTGGCAAGGATCAGGGTGGAGAAGCAGGTGGAGTTGGTGAAGGTGATGCAGCGAAGGTGTAAGCTGCATGAATGGGCGATGATGGACACTTCTAGACATAGCCGGAGCCCATTTTTTAAGTTTGGTTGTTTGGTTATGATGTTTTTGTTGAACAATGATGGGTTGTAATAACTTTAGATAATAGTTTCTAGGGTGAAGGATCATGGATCCTTGAACAATAGGCAGGATAATGGGTGGTGGATGGATCCTCTGTTTGGGGGATGAAGCCACTCGTTATCCTTCCATCTTTTATTTCCTACACTACAAAGACCCGTAAACAATGGACACCCTTTGCCAACCCATGTGGACGGGCCACGTTTTACTGGTAGAAACGTGGGTTGGCAATTTTGACAACCTTAAAGGGTTTAACGTTTTGTGAATAAAATAACTCTAACTTTTTGGCTATCTCCCATGTTGCTATCCTTGTTAGTACTTTACTTTTCAATTGTTGTGATATTCATTTTGTGTAAACTTATCAAGTAAAGAAAAAATTTAATAAATATCCTCAAAAAGTTTAGGATATGATCAAGGATCACATATCCTATAGTCGACAAGTTCCAAAAAGTAGTATATTTTAAGGATCATAAGTTCAGTTGTCAAAGGATAAGGGTTACTTATATAAATAATGAATAAAATCAAAATAGTTAAGGATCATACCTGAGAATCCAAGTTAGGATCCTAACCTTTAACACTTATAATCAGGATAACCAAAAGACAAACCTTAGTATAAGGTAAGGATCAAGGATCCTTGGTCATTTATCTCCAAAAACCTGAAATAGGATACAACTTGGGACTAAGACAATATAAGATAAGAGTTAGTAACTGGGGACAAGCCCAACAATTCTGGGGACAAGCCCAACAATTCTGGGGACAAGCCCAATATACTGGGGAAGAGCCCAAAGGATAACTGTTGGTGCATGTTTGTGACAACAGCTTAGATTTGGTCTTTGGATATCTTGTAATTAGTTAAACGATAAACAATTAGCGGGTTTAGCTTTGTAATAGTTTGATTATAGAGTTTGGGCTAAACAAAACCCACATTGGGTGATGGGGGATGAATTGGGCCTAGCCCATGTAGCAAACCCAGCCTAATGTTGCAACCTTGTGTTATATAAACAAGGTTAGGCTTTAGGGTTTAGGTTAATCAGCCAAAACAATTTGTGTGAGAATTTCGTGAGAGCTTTAGGGTTTGGACGAAATTCAGAGAGTTAGGGTTTTAATTGATTGTAATTCAGTTTGATTGATAATCAATAGAAAACCCGGTTTGAAAGTGAATTGCGGATTTCTGTTTCTACTCATTCTGCTATATTCTGATCAAGAGGATTCCGCACTCTTGATTGGAAAGACAATTCTGTGAAAGATCCATACGAATAGGGGACCTACAATTGGTATCAGAGCATTAGGCTTTTGAAGGCTCGGTTCAGAATTGTTGGCTGCAGAAACAAGAAAAATTTTCGAAAATTTTTTAAACAGAAAATTAGGGTTTCGAAACTTTTCTTGGTTTGATAAAATTTTCGAAATTTGTCTTAATCAGAATTGGCTGTTTTGATCTTACTGTGTTTCCAGTTTTGTTGATTTGCAGGTTTTCGGGACGATTTCTGTTGGATTTTGATGAGTGTTTGGCTGGAATTCGAAGACTGTTCTTCGTGTTCATCATATTGTTTTCGAAAATTTACTGATATTTTGCCATTGTGATTCTGCAGGAAAGTGTTAGGCGAATCAGAAAAATCTTCAGAATTTTTGATCAGATTGAGTTTCCGATTTTACAAGGATCAGCGAATTTGACTATTGACGAATTTACCAAATTCGCAGACTGATCAGCGAAATTGTCTGACCCGGCGAACCTAAAATCCAAAGGCGACTTTGGTAATCGTATAATTTTCCTCAGCAAAATTACTACGGTTTTTGGCGACTTTACTGGCCGTCGTAATAGCGAAAACAGGCAGCGAAATTAAGCAGAATAACCAGCGAATTTAAACAGACCAGCGAAATTAACAGAAAAACCAGCGAAATTAAGTGAGACCAGCGAATTAACAGGGTGGAATTTGTGTTGGCAAGCGTCGATAAAATTTCAGCGTTTTGCAAATAGAAACTGATCCGTAGCTCGTTAGACAGAACCGTTTGGACCGTTGAATTCCTTGGATTTTTAGGGTAAAAAAAAAAACTCTGGAAAATCCCGAATTCGGTTTTTGACATTATATATCATTGGATTCATTTTTTCGAGACGATTCTAACGGTGTAAGTTAGTAACCACTGTTTTCGGAGATATTTTGTACGGTTTTACCAGTCTGTTTGCGTTAAAATGTCGAACATGACAAAATTGAATGCACCTAAGATGATGAAGGTGGAGAATTATCTTACATGGAAGGACAGCTTCAAATCCTTCATTGAATCTCAGGATGCACGTTTGTGGATCTGTATTGAAGATGGGTACATAAACCCAACACACGATTATGAGGGCAGACCACGTCGAACAGACTATGTGAACATGAAAGAGGATGATAAAAGGATGCATGAGGCTGAAAAGAGAGCCTTGGCTGCGATAAAGATGTCCTTACCTGATAGCATCAAGCATACCTTCACAAAGTACACTAATTCAAAGGATATGTGGGATGCATTACAAAAGCGATATCAGGGAAATGAGAGTGCCACTCAGGCATTCATGGCAGAGATAGTGTCAGTTGATGAGGCTGAAACTACTGTGAGTGATGCTGAATCTGAAGTGAAAAATGCTGAAGCTCAAGTGGAGAATGCTGAAGCAAAAGTGGATGCTGAAGTAGAGAAGGAGAGTGAAGCTGAACAGGTTGGTGCTGAAGAAAATACAGAAGTTCATGAGAAAGAGGTACAATCTAATTCTGTATGTTTGAGATGTCGTGAACTACAGGGTGAGGTTGACAGGTTGTCAACACAAAACCAAAGTCTGGTAAGTGAGATGTCTAACATAAAAGAAGCAATTTTTTTTGTTAAAAGAAATGAATCGTCATACTTGAAGAAAATAAAAGGTTGTGAAGCTGAAATTGAAGCTTTAACTTGCAAACTAAATGAAAAACTTCAAGTCATAGACTTAGCTCATGACATGATGGCTGAGAAAACAAAAGAGATTTCTGAAAAATGCAAAGAGTTGTCAGATGCACAACTCAAAATTGTTGAACTTGAAAAGAAATTGAGTCAATTCAGAGATTCGTCTTTTGTAATGAAACACATGATGGGTGGGTTAAAGAAGAGTAATGACAAGACCAGTGTGGGCTTCCAGGGCTTTAATGAAGTTCCACCTCCTCTTAGTCATAACTATTCATTCCTGCCTAGTGAAGATGAGCTAGCAGACTTTATGGCATCTACACCAAGTAGTTTCGCATCCACATCAAGTCAAGGTGATGGATTTGAGAGTGATGATGCTAAGAAGAATAATAACAGCAAACCAGTTTTGAAAAATAAAACTTCACATCCTAAGAATAAGAATCCAACTGTTGTTAAACAGATTACTTTTGTTCAAGGAAGTGACATGAAAAACGAAACCGCTGTTATTGAAAATGAATCTAATGTAGAGTTTGCTAAAAATAAAAACAAAGAAAAATCTGAATCCAAGCAAACTGAACAAGGTTCATCCAAGGGATCATCACCCTCTGATAAGGGATCTACCTCAGAGACTCTGGCTAAGAAGTCTTTGAAAAGGAGATCGTGCTTCAGGTGTCACATCAAAGGACATGTAGCTAGCTGTTGTCCTAACAAAAAGAGTGAAGCACAACTTAGTGAAAAACAGAGAGGGAAATTACCTGAGAAGAAAGGTGATAATGAGGAGAAAGTTGCAAATTCTCCAAAGAAATCTGCTCCTAAGCAACCAGAAAATGTTGCTGTTGGTGTAGATAAGGCTGAAAAAGGAACTCCACAAGTTCCTCGTTTTCAAAGAAATCAACAAAGATTTCAGCCTAGATCTCCACCAGGCAGATTTTAGAGACCTAGAAGCAGTTCACCTAGAATGAACAATTTTAATGGAAATTCAAATAATTTCAGAAGTCAAGGTCAATATCAAAATCGATACCAAAATAATGGTTGTCGAAATTTTTATAACAATGGATTTAGAAATTATAACAATCAAGCTTCTTGGAATCAAAATTCGAGGTACCAAAATCAAAATTTTCAAAGGTCAAATAGTCCAAACATATATAGGAACCCTCAGGACCAGAGACCTTATGGAAATCAAAATCAAATTCCATCAACAGGTCTGAGATCCAAGACTCCTGTTAGGAGTAATGGATATTGGATGGATGTTCAAGTGGTTGGTGAATTTGGACGACCCAAGACCATTAAGGCTTGGGTCCCCCAATCTAACTAATTTCTTAGTTGGTGTGTGCAGGAGCTGCTAAGGAGGATTATCAACTTATGTTGATAATGGCTGCTCTAGGCATATGAAAGGGGGGATGTGAGATTGTTGATATATTTATATTGATTGATTTAAATTGAAGTTCAAAGTGCTGAGTCGACACACTAGATAACCTGGCAGATCTTTATACTAAAGCTTTTGACAGGGCTCGCTTTGAACATTTAGTCGAACTCAACGGGATGAGGAATCCTGAATAACTGGTTTTTAATAAGAATTTTTGTAAATAGTTTACTGCTTTTCTAAAAAATCAAAAATACAAAAAATTGAAAAAATCAAAAACATAAAAAAATAGAAAATCAAAAATGAGTTATCACTGTGTGAAAAAGGAGAAATGATAGTACATCAGCAAGTTAGACTGTCACACTGAAACTGAAATTAAAATGCTTAAGTGTGATAGCAGTTTCATTATACGATGTACCAGTAGGCAAAAGCATGAAATAATCAACTTACCAATGTGATATAAACTTAAACAAACTGAGTATGAGTGGGGAACACATCAGTGGTGTATGGTTTAATGACCTTAAATCTTGCGTTGATAGATTGCCAAAATCTGAAGTTTTGGGTCTTTATACTGTTATTTCATCTGGGGATATCTTGACTGTCCTTCTGTTCAGAACTAAAATTGTACATGACCCCAGGAAAGAAAGTCACTTGGAATTAGCTCATTTCTATTTGAATGTCTGTATGTTGTCCCGATACACACAATTTTGATCTGATTCTGAAATCTTCTCTGAAAAAAATCGGTTACCTCCTCTGCTGCATCCAGATATATGCTGACCTGGAGGTGCTAGGCAACGACAGCTTCTGCTGCATCCAGATACATGCTGACCTAGCTGTACGTTGTCGCGCTATAGATCTAATACACCCGAAAGAGGCCCTCAAGTGCCCAAAAGAAACCCAAGAAACCTATATCAAACTGAGAAAAACTCATTTGATCTGTATATTATACCATCTCTGCTAAAGATCTATTCTGTTCTCTTCTCAACCTATTCCCAGTTAAGATTTCAGAAATCTGGATTGGACTTGTGAAATATGTGGTAGGGAAGATACTTGCATGATAGAGTGTGTTGTTTATATTTCCAGGATTTGATTAGTATTTATTTGGGTGTTCATAGTTAAGCAATCAAAACATGATAAAACAGATTATATGCAGATCTAGACACTGTCAGGATATCTTAAAGGATGACATCAGTATACTCACCTACTACGATGAATCTTTGTGCATACCTTGATCGCGGGGGTATATTCTGAAGTGGGACACACTAGTATATCAGTAATAAAATTACCTTAACGTATCATACGGTAATGGTACTTGAAATGTTCATGCATTTTGTTTAGGTGGACAAACATACTGGTAATCGTCTTGCACTGCTTTTCACGAAAAATTAAATAAAGAATTATCTAATTGTTTGAAACAGTTTGATTTTGCTGATATGATCTTCTTACCAGTGATTCTCACAAAAATAGAGTGTTTATTGCTTTTGTTATTTACTTGCTTTCAGAAAAATATAAAAATCCAAAAATAGTGTCTTTTTTTGTTTAAAATTCTTAACGTACGGAAAACTGTTATTCTTGGAGGAATTGTTACTGATAGGGGGAGACGGTGTTGGAAAGTGAGTTCAAAATTTTAAATCATGCGGGTTATAGGGTGTGTGATTAAAAAGTTTTGCGTGTTGGTGATAAGTTGAAGATGCTTAATCTGTAATACAGTTTAACTATCTCTTGAAAAATAATAATTTATTTACCTTTGTTGAAAAATTCTTATGGTTTCTCGAGATGTTTGTTTTATAGTATACAGATTGAAGCAGTGTGTTGCTGAGAAGTTAAAGTGATGAGTTGCTGTGAAGAGATGAGAGTTTGATTGGATGCATGGTAGAACCTCCTTTCTATATTGCAGACAAGAAGTGAAGAGTTTGAAGATTGCTATACATATGCTGAACTGGAGTTTACTCAAACGCTAAAGTTTTTGAAGATTTGGTGATTGGATGCATCAGCTTAGGGGGAGTCTGTTGCTGACAGAAGCTATTGAAGCTGAAGCTATCCAAAGACCAAAGACAGTGCAAGACTACATGAAGATTGCAAGATGACTAAAGACAAAGTTATTTTATGAAACTATTGTCAAGGGGGAGTTTGTTGGTGCATGTTTGTGACAACAGCTTAGATTTGGTCTTTGGATATCTTGTAATTAGTTAAACGATAAACAGTTAGCGGGTTTAGCTTTGTAATAGTTTGATTATAGAGTTTGGGCTAAACAAAACCCACATTGGGTGATGGGGGACGAATTGGGCCTAGCCCATGTAGTAAACCCAGCCTAATGTTGCAACCTTGTGTTATATAAACAAGGTTAGGCTTTAGGGTTTAGGTTAATCAGCCAAAACAATTTGTGTGAGAATTTCGTGAGAGCTTTAGGGTTTGGACGAAATTCAGAGAGTTAGGGTTTTAATTGATTGTAATTCAGTTTGATTGATAATCAATAGAAAACCCAGTTTGAAAGTGAATTGCTGATTTCTGTTTCTACTCATTCTGCTATATTCTGATCAAGAGGATTCCGCACTCTTGATTGGAAAGACAATTCTGTGAAAGATCCATACGAATAGGGGACCTACAATTGGTTTTATATAACACAAGGTTTGCTACTTGGGCTAGATTAAACTTCATGGACTGCGAATTGGACAGGCCCAATTCGCCCCCCATCACCCAATGTGGGTTTTGTTTAGCCCAAACTCTATTAACTCACTAATATAAAGCTAAACCCGCTAAATGCTTATCGTTTATCTAATTACAAGATATCCAAAAACCAAATCTAAGCTGTTGTCACAAACATGCACCAACAAACTCCCCCTTGACAATAGCTTCATAAAATAACTTTATCTTTAGTCATCTTGCAATCTTCATGTAGTCTTGCACTGTCTTTGGTCTTTGGATAGCTTCAGCTTCAATAGCTTCTGTCAGCAACAGACTCCCCCTAAGCTAATGCATCCAATCACCAAATCTTCAAAAACTTTAGCGTTTGAGTAAACTCCAGTTCATAAGTTCAGTTGTCAAAGGATAAGGGTTACTTATATAAATAATGAATAAAATCAAAATAGTTAAGGATCATACCTGAGAATCCAAGTTAGGATCCTAACCTTTAACACTTATAATCAGGATAACCAAAAGACAAACCTTAGTATAAGGTAAGGATCAAGGATCCTTGGTCATTTATCTCCAAAAACCTGAAATAGGATACAACTTGGGACTAAGACAATATAAGATAAGAGTTAGTAACTGGGGACAAGCCTAACAATTCTGGGGACAAGCCCAACAATTCTGGGGACAAGCCCAATATACTGGGGAAGAGCCCAAAGGATAACTAGGGACAAGCCCAAAGGATAACTGGGGACAAGCCCAAAGAATAACTGGGGACAAGCCCAAAGGATAACTGGGGACAAGCCCAAAGGATAACTGGGGACAAGCTCAAAGGATCGTATGTAAACTGGAGTATGGCCCTCACTGGCGACTATCCAAACTTAGTGACATGAAAATGCCAAAACCTTAGCTAACGTGAAAACGTTAGAAACCTTAGGAACGGATGTATGGTACGTCTACCATTATACGTAGGATCCTGAATATAGCCAGTACAATGCAATTGTCAGCCCCTAAAGCGAGTACTGGTCCCATTGCCATGAACTATATCAGGATCATCGTGCGCTACTGGCGAAACTGGGGACAGGCCCAAACTGGGGTCAAGCCCAAATAACTAGGGTCAAGCCCAAATAACTGGATACTTCTGTGGATACTCAATCCTTAGTTAAGGATACCTGAACCTTCAAAACTCAGAATCAAGTGAAAGGAGGATAAAGGATGCAGGATCCTTATCCTTATATAAGAGAATAAAAGAATGAAATAGTTTGAGATTAGAATGTTACCAAAATGAGGATCATCTGTTCTGTAAGGATCCTTCAAGGATACTTGTCATGTAAGGATCATGGATCCTTGTCACATGAAATATTTCTTCAAATGGACAGCATTCCAAGCTCTTGGTAGCAAATCACCTTCCATTGTTAGCAATCGATATGCCCCCTTTCCTGCTTCAGCTTCAATCAAATAAGGGCCTTCCCATTTTGGTGCCAACTTTCCATCAGCAGGATTGGTGGTATTCTGAAATGCTTTCCTTAATACCATATCACCAACTTGGAATTTCCTGATCCTGACATTTTTGTTGTAGGCTCCTGCCATCCTTTGTTGATAACTAGCCATCCTTATCCTTGCCAAATCCCTGATTTCTTCTATAGTATCCAAGTCTTGAACCAAGTTTTCAGCATTTTCTTCAGGATCACGAATGCTTGTTCTTGCAGTTGGAACCACCATCTCTGTAGGGATCACTGATTCTGCCCCAAATACCAAAGAAAATGGAGTTTGGCCAGTAGCATTCTTGGGAGTTGTCCTATCGGCCCAAAGCACATAAGGTAGTTCTTCTGCCCATTTTCCTTTCTTGGATCCAAGCTTCTTCTTCAAATTGTTGATGATGATCTTGTTGGATGATTCTGCCTGACCATTAGCTTGTGGGTGGACTGGTGTTGAAGTTATCATCTTAATCCCCCAGCTGTTACAAAAGTTAGTAGTTCTATTCCCAATAAATTGGGATCCATTATCACAAACAATTTCAGAAGGAATACCAAATCTAGTAATAATGTTTCTTTTAATAAAGGATATAACTTCCTTTTCTCTGACTTGAGCAAAGGCTTCAGCCTCTATCCACTTGGAGAAGTAATCAGTCATAGCAAGCATGAATACTTTTCCACCAGGTGCCTTAGGAAGCTTACCCACTATATCCATTCCCCATCTCATAAATGGCCAAGAAGAGGATATAGGATGCAAAAGTTCTGCTGGTTGGTGAAGGATATTACTGTGTCTCTGACAAGGATCACACTTCTTGGCATACTCCACAGCATCCTTCTTCATAGTGGGCCAATAGTATCCTGTCCTCAGGATCCTTGAGAATAATGCCCTGCCCCCAGTGTGGTTCCCACAATCTCCTTCATGGAAATCTTTTAGGACTTCTTGGATTTCAGGATCCTCAATGCATCTTAGATATGGTCCTGCAAGAGATCGTTTATACAACATATTATTCAATATTGTAAATTGAGATACCTTAATTTTGAAAGCCCTAGGGTTTTCTCCTCTAGGAATCTCTCCATATTGTATGTATATCATGATTGGGAGGATCCATGATCCTGAATGAGATTGAGTATCATCACTAGGGATGATTGCAGAATCTTCTCCGATCTCCATAGCTACATGATCCTCGATAGTAGGGGTCAGGATATGGATAATAGGGATCCTTATATCCTCCGGGATCTTCAAGAATGATCCTAGATTGGCTAATGCATCAGCCTCTGCATTCTCTCCCTTGGTACCTGTATCAAACTAAAGGAAACAAAAGAGAGTGCCAATTCTTTGACTATCTCTAAATATTTGATTAGCTTTTCACCTTTAACAACATAGGATCCATTAAAGTGATTAGTGATTAATAATGAATCTACATGTACCTCAAGATACCTGATCCTCATATGCTTAGCAATTTGCAAACCAGCTATCAAGGCTTCATACTCAGCCTCATTGTTGGTAGTTTGAAATTCACAAGCTATGGAGTGGGGTATTATGTCCCCCTGTGGCGATTTTAGTAGTATTCCCAGCCCTGTTTCTTTTATATTGGAGGCTCCATCAGTGAATAGTATCCAAGGATCCTTAGTTTCTTCAAGCTGTTGGACTTCTAACTCAGCCTCCTTTTGCAAATCACTACTAAAATCTGCCACAAAGTCAGCTAAGGCTTGGGATTTGATGGCAGTCCTTGGTTCATATCTTATATCATATGCACTAAGCTTCACTACCCACTTAGCCATCCTTCCTGACATTTCAGGTTTCCTGAGAACATTCTTAATTGGAAAATTAGTCTTAACAATAATGGCATGAGTCTCAAAATAATGTCTTAATTTAGTAGATGCCATTATTAATGCAAGGATAAGTTTCTCTAAGTGTGAATACCTGGATTCAGCATCAAGTAAACTCTTACTTACATAATAAACAGGATGTTGTGTACCTTCGTGATCCTTAACAAGGACTGCACTTACTGCTTTTGAGGATACTGCTAAGTATAAGGATAATATATCCCCTTTTTCTGGTTTCATCAGGGCCGGGGCTGAGGATAGGTAATCCTTAAGAGCTTTGAGGGCACTTTCATGCTTCTCAGTCCATTCAAATTTCTTGTTTTTCCTCAGGATGTCATAGAATTCCTTGCACTTCTCTGAGGATTTTGATATGAACATGTTCAAGGCTGCGATCCTGCCTGTCAATCTTTGCACATCCTTAGCATTGGCAGGAGATTTGATATTCACAATAGCCTTGATTTGCTCTGGACTTGCTTCAATGTCCCTCTTTGTCACCATATAGCCTAAGAATTTACCTGCCTTAACACCAAAATGACACTTGGAAGGATTTAGTTTCATATTAAATTTATCAAGGATATTGAATGCTTCCTCCAAGTCTTTAAGGTGATCCTCAGCTTTCTTGGACTTAACCACCATGTCATCAATATAGACTTCCATAGTGTGTCCAATTTGTTCCTTGAACATCATATTGACTAGCCTTTGATAAGTAGCACCTGCATCCCTTAGTCCAAATGGCATAGCAATATAACAATATATACCAGTTGGGGTCATAAAGGTTGTATCCTCTAGATCAGATGGTTCCATCTGAATTTGTTGAAATCCAGATGAAGCATCCAAAAAGTTAACAACTCATGACCCGCGGTAGCATCCACCATGGAGTCAATGTGGGGTAATGGGAAAGGATCCTTGGGACATGCCTTGTTTAAATCAGTAAAATCGACACATACCCTCCACTTTCCATTTTTCTTTTGAACAACAACCACATTGGCTAACCATCTTGGATACTTAACCTCTCTTATCATACCAGCCCGAAGTAGTTTATCTACCTCTTCCTGGATAATGGCATTCCTCTCGGGTGCAAACTTCCTCCTCTTTTGATAAATTGGCTTGAATGACCTGTCAATGCCAAGTTTATGAGTAATTATATCTTTAGATATACCTGTCATATCCTCATGTTTCCAGGCAAAGGTAGTTTTCCTTCTTTTAAGGAAGGATACTAGCTCCTGTTCAATGTCGCTAAGGATCCCTGATCCTATGAAGATCTTGGATTCAGGATCATCAGGATCCATGAGGATTTCTTTCAAATCTTGTTCTCTTGCCTCCAAGACATCTCTTGAAGGATACTTTAATTGCTATTCCTCCCTTGGTCTTGAGGCTGGCTTCATTGATGATGTATAACAATTCTTAGCCTCTTGTTGATCACTTTCAATTTTCACCACTCCCCATGGACTTGGAAGCTTTACACACTGATGATAGGTGGATGGGACTGCCTTCATATCATGTATCCATGGCCTGCCAAGGATAACATTGCAACAAGATAAGCAATCTATAACACAAAACTTCTGATAAGAATGGAGTCCTTCAATATAAATAGGGAGTTTAATGTCCCCCAATGTGTTTTTAGTTTCCCCACTAAATCCCACAAGTACTGAGGATCTTGGGACAATATCAGACTCCGGGATATTCATCTTCTTGAGGACATCAAGCTGAATGATGTTCAAAGAGCTTCCTCCATCTATAAGGATCCTGCGAACAAAATGATTAGAAATAAACAGGGTAATAACAAGACCATCATGATGAGGATCCTGGACATCAACACGATCATCCTCATCAAAGGTTATGACTTTATCCTTGGTGACGATGGAGGTCCGAATGGGTCTGTCTCCATTATCCATCTTGGTTTCCTTAGCATGTCTTTTTGCTGCTGAAAAGGAAGTACCACAAATGTCTGATCCCCCGGATATAAAGTTAATAACTTGTGCATCTGCTGGAGGAGCAGGAGCCTTTTCTGGGATCCTTTCAGGATCTTGGATCCTTGACTTCTTTCGTCCCAAAAGTTCCTTCAAGTGCCCCTTGCTCAACAAGTAACCAATTTCTTTTCTAAGTGCAATACACTCTTCAGTGAGATGCCCGAAATCCTCATGATATGCACACCACTTGGACTTATCCTTTGTAGCAGCTGGTTTCTCACTTTTTCTTGGCCACCTAGCTTTCTCACCTAGATTCTGCATTGCAAGAATTAGTTCATTGTTATCAACAGAAAAACAGTATTCAGAAATAGGAGGATAATCCTCATCATACTCTTCTTGTTCCACTGCATGCACGTTCTGGTTATCAGATTTGTTGTAAGCCTTGGATTTATTGTTCCGGAAGTAGGATCCTTGTTTCTCCTGTTTTGAGGATCCTATCAGTCTTTCCTGGATCCTTTTATCATCCTCTAACCAGATGAATCTAAGGGCCCTGGTTCTTACTTCATCAAGATTCCTGCAAGGGGTCATGACAAGATCATCATAGAATAATGAATCCCTAAGCAATCCCATTTTAAAGGCTTCTACAGCCGTAGCAATATCCAAGTTAGGAATATCTAAGGATTCTTTACTAAACTTAGTGATTTAATCTCTAAGTGATTCATTTTGACCTTGTGTTACCCTATATAGATCACTAGTTAATCGTTCAAATTTTCTACTACAAGAGAATTGACTATTAAACAAATTAACTAGATTAGCAAATGAAGTAATAGAGTAAGGGGGAAGACGTAGCAGCCATTTAAGAGCAGATCCTGTGAGTGTGGATCCAAATCCCTTGCATAGACATGCTTCTTTTAACCTCTCAGGAATTGGATTGATCTCCATCCTCTCCCTGTACTGAGCTATATGCTCCTCTGGATCCGTTGAACCATCATACAGCTTCATAGATGGTATCTGGAATCTTTTGGGTATCTCAGCATCACATAAGGGTGGTGCAAAACGAGATATCCTATGGCTACCATCTGCAATTTCAGGAATGGGTTTAACCACTCCTGGTACACTGGATATCATATCCTTAAGTTTCTGTAATTCCCTAGCCATAGCTTGATTGATACCTGTATCCTGCATTGAGCCATGGTTAGTGTTATATAAATTATTAAAAGTGTTACCTCCCGGAGGATTATGTTTGGAATTGCAGATGTGAATCCATATTGACGGGATTCTGGTATGATCGAAGGACCAGATGAAGCAATGGTCTGCATTGGTATGAAGTCTCCTTGATGAACATCGGTGCTCGGAGGTTGCATACTTCTTAAGAATCCCTGATCCTGAAAGATGTTGGATCCTTGAAGCTGAGATGATCCTTGAACCTGAAAGGATCCTGGACCTGTGGAGGATCCTTGGAGCTGAGAGGATCCTGGACCCATGGAGGATCCTTGGAGCTAAGAGGATCCTGGACCCATGGAGGATCCTTGGAGCTGGGAGGATCTTGGACCCATGGAGGATCCTTGGAGCTGGGAGGATCCTGGACCCATGGAGGACCCTTGTACCGGGTGCATTCCCAAATATCCCCCTGAGCTGAAG
Organism: Helianthus tuberosus; assembly: GCA_030545235.1. Classification (NCBI taxonomy): domain Eukaryota; kingdom Viridiplantae; phylum Streptophyta; class Magnoliopsida; order Asterales; family Asteraceae; genus Helianthus; species Helianthus tuberosus. The sequence goes on from CM060428.1 coordinate 24,269,807, forward strand.
TAGAATCCCTGATGCTGAGAAGAGGATCCCGATGGTTGAGAAGAGGATCCTTAATGCTGGAAGTGAGAGCCAAATGCCTGACTCATAGTTGCTGTTCCATAACGCCTTTCTGATGGACCACTTTGATACTGGATGCCCGGATCTGCCAATTGTAAGGTAGTTACAACCGGAGTGTCAAAATTCAAGGACCTTGGCGTCAGAGGAGAGTGATCCTCCACTGATTTCTTCTGTTTCTTGATATTACCAATCCCCTGGAGAATCCTTTCATTGGTTTTGTCCTGCTCTTGCATGCGATCTCTCATCTGCAAAATCAGAGTAAAAAGGTCATTAGTGGTAGGATTAGAAGAAATAGAAGAAGTTGGTGGTTTTGTGAAAATGGGGGTTTGTCTCTTCGCGGCATTCTCAGCATTCTTCTGGGATCCAGAAGGTGGTGGAGGCAAAGGTGGAACGCCTTGTGAAGAACTAATTGCCGGCATAGAACTTGATGTATTCTTTGTTGAGGAAGCCATCTGCTTGGTTGTAATGAACCGAAATGACCACAAAAGTATGAATCTTCTTAGGAATGAAGCACCAATTGCCCCACGGTGGGCGCCAAACTGTTTTGGTCAAAAATCAAGCAATGATAATGCAACCAAACTTTCTGTTGTGAGGTATGATGCTTGAATCTATGAACAACACTAAGGATCACTCAGAAATGAAATGAATAAGTGACACAAAGATTTATACGAGGAAAAAGCCCTTGATCAATGAATGATCTCCGGCATAAAAAACCTCGGGTGATGGAAACTACCGATCACCAACTCAAATTAAACAAGAAATGTATTACAACTTCGGATGATAGCGAGCTAATTACAAGGATCACTATAGTGTAATGTGCAAAAAAGTGTGTAATCGCCAAGTGAATTGTCAAGAGCTGGTGAGAGCAGTTGCGAGTGTGTGTGTTAAGCTAAAAATAGCTAAGTGTTTTCTATTTAGCTCGCTATCCCTTTTAAAAATGGAAAATATCTAAGCTAACAAACATTCCGCATTTGGTGCAAGTCCTCCACGACCTCCATAACGTCCATTTCAACCATGCACGTGCGGAATAAATATGGAATATGCTCCAGGAATATCGCCAAGACCAAGACCAAGTCCAAGCTCGTACTCTTGGGGGTTGTCCTATCAGCCCATAGTACATAAGGTAGTTCTTCTGCCCACTTTCCTTTCTTGGATCCAAGCTTCTTCTTTAAGTTGTTGATGATGATCTTGTTGGATGATTCTGCTTGACCATTAGCTTGTGGGTGGACTGGTGTTGATGTTATCATCTTAATCCCCCAGCTATCACAAAAGTTAGTAGTTATTGTTTTGGTCAGAAAATCTGATGAGGATATTGCAACCAAACTCTTTGTTTAGGGGAATGATGCTTAAAATATGTAACAGCAATGAGGATCACTTCAATGTAAAGTGCACGAACAACACAAGGATTTATACGGGGAAAAAGCCCTTGATCAAAAGTTGATCTCCGGCACAAAAAACCCCGGGTGATGGAAACTACCGATCACCAAGCTAAAATAAATAATTGAATGTTTACAACTTCGGATAGTAACGAGCTAGGTACAAGGATCACTACGGTGGAATGTGTAAAAAGTGTATGTAATTGCTAAGTGTTTGAACGAGAGCTTGTATGAGAGCTTGTACGAGTGTGTGTAACTGCAAAAATGACTCAGTCTGTTCTACTAGCTCGTTACTCCCTTTTTAAAATAGAAATAACCACCTAAACTAACTATCCGACTTTCGTGCCAAGCCTCCACGTTCTCCACAACGTCTATTTTTGGTCAAGCACGTGCAGAATAGTTTAGGAATATTCTCCAGGAATGTCGCCAAGACTTGGTCAAGCTCGTTATACCTGCGAGATAGTACAATACATAAGTAAACAATCGTCAGTACGAGGATCCTTAAAGTGATCCATGATCCTGATCCTGAAGCTCTTCTGAGGATCACCACCTGTCACAGAAGTAAGGATCACCAGTTAGAATAACGAATAAGGATCACTAATTGTTAGAAAATCCTCCCCTAACAATTGCCCCCAAAATATAAGGAGTGAAATTGTAAAATTAGCGAGTTATGTTTTCTTGATCTTATCCGTAACAAACTAACGGATATATAGCCGTTAAAATAGAACTAGCCGTTGCGATGATGATGTCACTGAAGTGACAATCCTGCAGAATCATAATTATAAATAGAGATATAGATAGGATCATTATGCATTCAAATTCGAAAGAGACTCCCTTTAAATTCTTAGTCGACGAACAACCAGGTAATTCTTTCTCCTCTTCCTTCCTTCTTACTCTGTTTTTCTACCTTTATCTCCGTCACTTCGAAAATGTTGCTCCGAAGTTCACCGGGCAAGGATCACCCAAAGAACAGTCCTCCGAAGAGCCAGGGGATCATTGAAGACTCTATTAAAGAACGCTGCTGCTTCAATGATGCTCAGATAGATAGGATCCGCTACTGCTTTCCGGCGAACACCGAAATTAGACCTTTTGACCCCAATGCCCTGAGCGATCATATCTCCGATAAGTGGGTTGCTTTCCCCGTCACTCCTTTCACCATAGGCTATACATATCCTTTTCCAGCCTTCACCCAATCTTTCTTTTCCCTAACCGGCATCTCTTATATCCAAGCCATGCCGATGATTTGGAGGGTTTTGTACACCCTTGAAAGGATCATTAATCAGGAGGGAATAGATCTAGGAATGGCAGAGCTAGGAGAACTGTATGATCTTACCACCTTTGGCTCTCACCGTTATTTGTTCAAACGTAAACCCGGTGAGGAACACCCGATCTTCAAAGCCACCAAGAATGATACCAATTGGAAACGGCGCTTCTTTTTTGTCAAGAGAGATTCCATCCAGGATGGAAAGGATCTTCCTAAAAAATGGGCTACCCATGGTAGGATGGAGGATCCTGAGAAGGATCACTAGGAACTTTCTTTTGATGTAAGGATAACTGATATTTTTGCTTTCTTGTTCTGCAGCTGTCACCGTCTCACATCTGAAACTGTCCCCTGCTGCTAAGGAAAGGCTCCTCGCTTTCAAGAAACTTGATCCTGAGACAAGAACTTTCAAGACAACAACCCAAGATTCACAGGAGGTATCCTCAGGCTCTATCACAATGTCAAGTAAGTATCCTTGTTTAAAATTTAAATATATAGTGAAACATGAACTAGGAAAAGATACTTATCTTGTTTTAATTGTGTAGGTGCTGGAAAATCTGCCAAGCCTGTATCCCAATTCAACACGGCTGACCTTGATGTCGTACGATCCAGGAAGAAGAGATCCACCACCAGTCCTAGCATTTCCATCCCAAAGGCACCCACTAAAGGAAAGGGTGCCAAGAAGAGGAAAACTTCTGATGCTGAGGATCTTCAGGGTCTACCGCTGATCCGCCACCAGTTCCTTGAATACTTCAATGATGTAAGGATCCTTTATTCTGCCTATGTATCCTACTCGTATGAGGATCACTTGGTCTTGAACTGCTTTTATCCTTTTCTTTTGCAGAAATTTGCTGAGATTGAGGATTATGTGGGCCACGTTGAGGATCAAGATAAAAAGATTGCCGACCTCCAACAGGTTGCCGTGCTCAAGGATCTTGCACTTGCTGATGCTCGGAAGGAACTCCTAGATGAGAAGACTAAGACAGCCAAACTTCTGATTGACCTTGACTATGAAAAGCATTACCTTATTGAAAATGCTAAGGTCTCTGCCGCCATTACGATGTACCAGACAAAATTGAAGATGGCCCAGGAAGCTCAAGATCCTAGCTTTGATAAAAACAGCTGGGATGTTGAGGGTTGGAAGGCAAGGTTGGCTGATCTTGAGGATGATGAAGAGGAGGCTACTGAAGTCTTGGCGATTGAAGCAAGTGGCAGTGGGAAGGATCTTACGAAGGATACCGCAGCTGGAGGAGATGATGATGCAGCGAAGGCTTAGGCTGCAAAAATGGGCGATGATGGAAATTTCTAGACGTGGCCGGAGCCCATTTTTTATGGTTTGGTAGTTTTTTTGATTGTTGATGTTTTTGAACAATGGTGGGTCTGTAATAACTCTAAACAATAGTTCTTAGGTTTAAGGATCATGTATGATCCTTTGGACAATAGGCAGGATTGCAATTGGTGGAGGGATCCTCTGTTTGGGGAATGAAGCCATTGTGATCCTGCCGCCTTTATATTCCTGCACTACTCTTGAACTCATTATCATGGACACCCTTTACCTACCCCAGCGGACGGGCCACGTTTTGCTGGTAGATGCTCGGGTAGGTAATTTTGACAACCTTGAAAGGGTTAGCCTTATGTTAATAAATAAAAACTTAACCTTTTGTCGCTTATCATGTGTTGTTATCCTTTTTAATATGTTACTTTCCAACTGTTGTAATGTTCATTCTGTTTATAGTTATCAAGCCTTGAAAAATTAGAAAAGATATCCAAAAAGTTTAAGATATGATCAAGGATCACATATCCCATAACCGATAGATTTTAAAAAGTGATATGATTTAAGAAATACAAGTTCAGTTGTCAAGTATAAGGGTTATTTAAAAGAATAATGAATAAAATCAAAGGAGTTAAGGATCATACCTGAGGATCCAAGTTAGAATCCTAACCATAATAAGGATAACTATAAGATAAACCTTAGAGTGAAATAAGGATCAAGGATCCCTAGCTGCCTATCTTCAAGGACCTGAAATAGAGCATAACTTGGGACTAAGCCAATATAAGAAAAGAGTTAGCAACTGGGGACAAGCCCAAGGATAACTGGGGACAAGCCCAAGGATAACTAGGGACAAGCCCAAGGATAACTGGGGACAAGCCCAAGGATCGTGTGTAAACTGGAGTATGGCCCTAACTGGCGACTATCCAAACTTAGTGACATGAAGATGCCAAAACCTTAGCTAACGTGAAAACGTTAGAAACCTTAGCTAACGTGAAAACGTTAGAAACCTTATGAACGGATGTATGGTACGTCTACCATTATACGTAGGATCCTAAGCATAGCCAGAACAATGGAATTATCAGCCCCTAGAACGAGTACTGGTCCCAAAGCCTTGAACTATACCAGGATCATCGTGCGCTACAGGCGGAATCTGGGGACAAGCCCGAATAACTGGGGTTAAACCCAAAAGACGGATTGCTTCTGTGGATAACCAACGTTATGCTAAGGATACCTGAACTTTAAAAACTTAAACTCACGTGAGAGATGGATAAAGGATACATGATCCTTATCCTTATAAGAGAAAATAATGAAATGAAATAGCTTAAGTTTAGGATATTACCTAAGTAAGGATCACCGATACTTTGAGGATCCTTTAAGGATATCCCTTTCGCTTGGATCACCTCTGCCATGAGGATCCTTGTCACATGAAATATTTCTTCAAGTGGACAGCATTCCAAGCTCTTGGTAGCAAATCACCTTCCATGGTTAGCAATCTATATGCCCCCTTTCCTGCTTCAGCTTCAATCAAATAAGGGCCTTCCCACTTTGGAGCCAACTTCCCATCAGCAGGATTGGTGGTATTTTGGAATGCTTTCCTTAATACCATATCTCCAACTTGAAACCTCCTGATCCTGACATTCTTGTTGTAAGCACCAGCCATTCTTTGCTGATAACTGGCCATCCTTATTCTAGCCATATCCCTGATTTCTTCGATAGTATCCAGGTCTTGAGCCAAGTTTTCATTATTTTCCTCAGGATCACGAGTACTTGTTCTAGCAGTTGGAACCACCATTTCTGTTGGGATCACCGATTCTGCCCCAAACACCAAAGAGAATGGTGTTTGACCAGTAGCATTCTTAGGGGTTGTCCTGTCAGCCCAGAGCACATAGGGTAGTTCTTCTGCCCATTTCCCTTTCTTGGATCCAAGCTTCTTCTTCAAATTGTTGATGATGATCTTGTTGGATGATTCTGCCTGACCATTAGCTTGTGGGTGGACTGGTGTTGATGTTATCATCTTAATCCCCCAGCTGTCACAAAAGTTAGTGGTTCTGCCCCCAATAAATTGGGAACCATTATCACATATAATCTCAGAAGGAATTCCAAATCTAGTTATAATATTTCTTTTAATGAAGGATATAACTTCCTTTTCTCTAACTTGGGCAAAAGCTTCAGCCTCTATCCACTTGGAGAAGTAATCAGTCATAGCTAGCATGAATACTTTCCCACCAGGTGCCTTAGGGAGCTTTCCAACTATATCCATACCCCATCTCATAAATGGCCAAGAGGAGGATATAGGATGCAATAATTCAGCTGGTTGATGAAGGATATTGCTGTGTCTCTGGCAAGGATCACATCTTCTGGCATACTCCACAGCATCTTTCTTCATGGTTGGCCAGTAGTATCCTGTCCTCAGGATCCTTGAGAATAATGCCCTGCCCCCAGTGTGGTTTCCACAATCTCCTTCATGGAAGTCTTTTAAAACTTCTTGAACTTCAGGATCCTCAATACATCTCAAGTATGGTCCTGCAAGAGATCGTTTATACAACATATTATTCATAATTATGAATTGAGATACCTTAGATTTGAAAGCCCTAGGGTTTTCTCCTGTAGGAATCTCTCCATGTTGTAAGTATCTCATAATTGGTGAGATCCATGATTCTGATCCTGAATGGGATTGAGTACCCTCACAAGGGATAATTGCATAATCATTTCCTATCTCCATAGCCTCGTGATCCTCGATAGCCGGGGTCAGGATATGGATAATAGGAATCTTGATATCCTCCGGGATCTTCAAGGATGATCCTAAGTTAGCCAATGCATCAGCTTCTGTATTTTCTTCCCTAGGTACCTGTGACAAACTAAAGGAAACAAAAGAGAGTGCCAAACTTTTGACTATCTCCAAATATTTGGTTAGTTTTTCACCTTTAACAGCGTAGGATCCATTAAAGTGGTTTGTAATTAACAATGAATCTACATGTACCTCAAGATACCTGATCCCCATGTGCTTTGCAATTTGCAAACAAGCAATTAGGGCTTCATATTCAGCCTCATTGTTAGTGGTTTGGAATTCACAAGCTATAGAATGGGGTATTATGTCCCCCTGTGGCGATTTTAGTAGTATTCCAAGCCCTGTGCCTTTGACATTTGAGGATCCATCAGTATAAAGTATCCAAGGATCCTTGGTCTCTTCTAGCTGCTGGACTTCTAGCTCAGCTTCTTCTTGTAAATCACTACTGAAATCAGCCACAAAGTCAGCTAATGCTTGGGATTTGATGGCGGTCCTAGGCTCATATCTTATATCATATGCACTCAATTTCACTGCCCACTTAGCCATCCTTCCTGACATCTCTGGTTTCCTGAGGACATTCTTAATTGGAAAATTAGTTTTAACAATGATAACATGAGTTTCAAAATAATGTCTTAACTTGGTAGATGCCATTATTAATGCAAGAATAAGTTTTTCAAGGTGTGAATACCTGGATTCGGCATCAAGTAAACTTTTACTTACATAATAGACAGGATGTTGTGTACCTTCATGATCCTTAACAAGGACCGCACTTACTGCTTTTGAGGATACTGCAAGATACAAGGATAACACATCGCCTTTTTCTGGTTTCATCAAGGATGGGGCTGAGGATAAGTAATCTTTGAGGGCTCTCAAAGCATTTTCATGCTTCTCGGTCCACTCAAATTTCTTGTTCTTCCTTAGGATATCATAGAATTCTTTGCACTTCTCCGAGGATTTGGATATAAATCTGTTCAAAGCTGCTATCCTGCCTGTTAGCCTTTGAACATCCTTAGCATTGGCCGGAGATTTGATGTTCACTATTGCTTTGATTTGTTCCGGGCTAGCTTCAATGCCTCTCTTAGTCACCATGTATCCTAAGAATTTACCTGCTTTAACACCAAAATGACATTTTGAAGGATTAAGCTTCATATTATATTTGTCAAGGATATCAAATGCTTCCTCCAAATCCTTTAGGTGATCCTCAGCTCTTATGGATTTTACCACCATATCATCTATGTAAACCTCCATAGTTTGTCCGATCTGATCCTTGAACATCATATTCACCAGCCTTTGGTACGTTGCACCTGCATTTCTCAATCCGAACGGCATAGCAATATAACAATATATACCAGTTGGAGTCATGAAGGCTGTATCCTCTTGGTCGGATGGTTCCATTTGGATTTGTTGAAATCCAGATGAAGCATCCATAAAAGTTAACAGTTCATGACCCGCAGTTGCATCCACCATGGAGTCAATGTGGGGTAAAGGGAAAGGATCCTTGGGACATGCCTTATTTAAATCGGTAAAATCGACACATACCCTCCACTTTCCGTTTTTCTTTTGGACAACAACCACATTGGCCAACCATCTTGGATACTTGACCTCTCTAATCATACCTGCCCGGAGCAATTTTTCTACCTCTTCCTGGATAATGGCATTCCTTTCCGGTGCAAACTTCCTTCTCCTTTGATGGATTGGTTTGAAGGATCTGTCGATGCCGAGTTTATGGGTGATAACATCTTTGGATATACCAGTCATGTCTTCGTGTTTCCATGCAAAGGTAGTCTTTCTCCTTTTGAGGAAGGATACGAGGTCTTCTTTCATTTCGCCAAGGATCCCTGATCCGATATAGATTTTGGATTCAGGATCATCGGGATCCATGAGGATTTCTACCACATCCTGCTCTCTGGCCTCCAAGACATTCCTTGGAGGATACCTTGATTGCTATTGCTCCCTTGACTTCGAGGCTGGTTTCATCGATGAAGTATAGCAATTCTTAGCCTCCTGCTGATCACTATCAATCTTTACTATTCCCCAAGGACTAGGGAGCTTCACACATTGATGATAAGTAGACGGGACTGCTTTCATATCGTGTATCCAGGGCCTGCCAAGGATAACATTACAACAAGATAAACAGTCAATAACACAAAATTTTTTATAAGAGTGTAAGCCTTCAATGTATATTGGGAGTTTAATGTCCCCCAGAGTGTTCTTAGTTTCGCCACTAAATCCCACGAGCACGGAGGATCTTGGTATGATCTCTGATTCAGGGATACCCATCTTCTTTAGAACATCGAGCTGGATAATGTTCACTGAACTTCCTCCGTCTATAAGGATCCTGCGGACAAAATGGTTAGATATGAAAAGAGTAATAACTAAACCATCGTGATGAGGATCCTGGATATCAACACAATCCTCTTCGTCGAAGGTTATGACTTTTCCTTCGGAGACACTTGATGTTCGAACTGGTCTTTCTCCATTATCCATTTTAGTTTCCTTTGCATGCCTTTTAGCTGCTGAGAAGGATGTGCCACAAATGTCGGATCCTCCAGAAATAAAGTTTATCACTTGTGCATCTGCTGGAGGAGCTGGAGCCTTCTCAGGGATCCTTTCAGGATCCTGAGTCCTTGACTTTTTTCTTCCCAACAACTCTTTTAGATGCCCTTTGCTCAACAAATATCCAATTTCCTTTCTTAATGCAATGCATTCTTCTGTGAGGTGCCCAAAATCTTCATGATATGCACACCACTTTGATTTATCCTTAGTTGCAGCCGGCCTATCATTCTTTCTCGGCCATCTAGCTTTATCACCTAGGTTCTGCATAGCAAGGATTAGTTCATTGTTATCAACACTAAAGCAATATTCAGAAATTGGAGGATAATCTTCGTCATCCTCTTCTTGATCAATAGAGTGCACGTTCTGGTTATCAGATCTGTTGTAGGATCTGAACTTGTTGTTCCTGAATGAGGATCCTTGCTTATCCTGCTTTGAGGATCCTGTTATCCTCTCCTGGATCCTCTTGTCATCCTCTAGCCGAATGTACCTAAGGGCCCGGGTTCTTACCTCATCTAAGTTCCTGCATGGTGTCATAACAAGATCATCATAAAATAACGAATCCCTAAGCAATCCCATTTTGAAGGCCTCAACAGCCGTAGCTATATCTAAGTTAGGAATGTCTAAGGATTCTTTACTGAATTTGGTAATGTAATCCCTTAATGATTCATTATGACCCTGGGTTATCCTATATAAATCACTAGTTAATCGTTCAAATTTTCTACTACAAGAAAACTGATTATTAAACAAGTTAACTAGGTTAGCAAATGAGGTAATAGAATAGGGAGGAAGACTTAGCAGCCATTTGAGAGCTGATCCAGTAAGAGTGGATCCGAATCCTTTGCACAGGCATGCTTCCTTTAACCTTTCTGGGATTGGATTGATCTCCATCCTCTCCCTGTATTGTGCTATGTGTTCTTCAGGATCCGTTGAGCCATCATACAGTTTCATTGTAGGCACATGGAACCTCTTGGGTATCTCAGCATCACAGATTGGTGGTGCAAAACGAGATATCTTATGGCTCCCATCTGCGATCTCTGGGATTGGTTTGACCACTCCCGGAACACTTGATATCATATCCTTTAGCTTTTGCAATTCTCTGGCCATGGCATGATTGATACCTGGATCCTGCATAAGACCAAGGTTAGTAGTATGAGAATTATTAAAAGTGTTACCTCCCATTGGATTCAAGTTAGGAAGAATGGATGTTAATCCATATTGTTGAGGCTCTGGAATGATCGATGGACCAGTAGAAGCGTTGGTCTGCATTGGAATAAAATCTCCCTGATGAACATCTGAACTTCCTGTCTGCAAACTCCTCAAGGATCCTGGCATCTGGAAGGATCCCTGAAACTGGGATGATCCTGGAATGAAGGAGGATCCTAGAACCTGGGATGATCCTGGAACGAAGGAGGATCCTTGAACCTGGGATGATCCTGGAACGAAGGAGGATCCTTGAACCTGGGATGATCCTGGAACGAAGGAAGATCCTTGAACCTGGGATGATCCTGGAATGAAGGAGGATCCTTGAAACTGCTGCATTCCTGAATATCCTCCTGAACTCGTGAGGGATCCCATATGCTGAGGATAGGATCCCGCTGGCTGGAAATATGAACCTGATGCCTGGGTCGTTGTTGTTGTTCCGTAGTGCACTCCTTTTGGTCCACCCATATATTGGATGTCTGGGATCACTGATGGCTGAGAAGTAATCACCGGAGTATCAAAATTCAAAGATCTGGGCATCAATGGGGAACGATCCTCCGCCGTTTTCTTCTGTTTCTTAATTTCGTCAATCTCCCGGAGGATCCTTTCGTTGGTTTTATCCTGCTCTTGTGCATGATTCCTCATCTGCAAAATCAAGGCATAAAGATCATTAGTAGTAGGATTAGTTGAAACAGAAGAAGTAGGTGGTTTTGAGAAAATGGGAGTCGGTTTCTTCGCAGCATTCTCAGTATTCTTCTGGGATCCAGAAGGTGGTGGAGGCAAAGGAGGAACGCCTTGTGAAGAAGTGAACGAGGGCATCAAGTTTGAAGCATTCTTCGATGAGGAAGCCATCTGCTTGGTTGTAGTGAACCGAATTAAGCACAGAAATGCGTATTTTCTTAAGGACGAAGCACCAATTGCCCCACGGTGGGCGCCAAACTGTTTTGGTCAGAAAATCTGATGAGGATATTGCAACCAAACTCTTTGTTTAGGGGAATGATGCTTAAAATATGTAACAGCAATGAGGATCACTTCAATGTAAAGTGCACGAACAACACAAGGATTTATACGGGGAAAAAGCCATTGATCAAAAGTTGATCTCCGGCACAAAAAACCCCGGGTGATGGAAACTACCGATCACCAAGCTAAAATAAATAATTGAATGTTTACAACTTCGGATAGTAACGAGCTAGGTACAAGGATCACTACGGTGGAATGTGTAAAAATTGTATGTAATTGCTAAGTGTTTGAACGAGAGCTTGTATGAGAGCTTGTACGAGTGTGTGTAACTGCAAAAATGACTCAGTCTGTTCTACTAGCTCGTTACTCCCTTTTTAAAATAGAAATAACCACCTAAACTAACTATCCGACTTTCGTGCCAAGCCTCCACGTTTTCCACAACGTCTATTTTTGCTCAAGCACGTGCAGAATAGTTTAGGAATATTCTCCAGGAATGTCGCCAAGACTTGGTCAAGCTCGTTATACCTGCGAGATAGTACAATACATAAGTAAACAATCGTCAGTACGAGGATCCTTAAAGTGATCCATGATCCTGATCCTGAAGCTCTTCTGAGGATCACCACCTGTCACAGAAGTAAGGATCACCAGTTAGGATAACGAATAAGGATCACTAATTGTTAGAAAATCCTCCCCTAACAGTTATGTACCCAATAAACTGGGATCCATTATCACAAACAATTTTAGAAGGGATACCAAATCTAGTAATAATATTTCTTTTAATAAAGGATATCACTTCTTTTTCTCTGACTTGAGCAAAGGCTTCAGCCTCTATCCACTTAGAGAAGTAATCAGTCATAGCAAGCATGAACACCTTTCCTCCTGGTGCTTTGGGAAGTTTACCAACTATATCCATTCCCCATCTCATGAATGGCCAAGAAGAGGATATAGGATGCAAGAGCTCTGCTGGTTGATGAAGGATATTACTATGTCTCTAACAAGGATCACACTTCTTGGCATAATCCACAGCATCCTTCTTCATTGTAGGCCAATAGTATCCTGTCCTAAGGATCCTTGAGAACAATGCCCTGCCCCCAGTGTGGTTTCCACAATCTCCTTTATGAAAATTATTTAGAACTTCTTGAATTTCAGGATCCTCTATGCACCTTAGATATGGACCTGCAAGAGATCGTTTATATAAAATGTTGTTCAATATTGTAAATTGAGATACATTGATTTTGAAAACCCTGGGGTTTTCTCCTGTAGGAATCTCTCCATGTTGAATATATCTCATGACTGGAAGGATCCATGATCCTGAACGAGACTGTGCACCATCACTAGGAACCATTGTAGAATCATCTTCTATCTCCATAGTTATGTGATCCTCAATAGCAAGAGCCAAAATATGGATGATAGGGATCTTGATATCCTCTGGAATCTTTAAGGATGATCCTAGGTTGGCCAATGCATTAGCTTCTGCATTTTCTTCCCTGGGTACCTGTGTCAAACTAAAAGAAACAAAAGAGAGTGCCAATTCCTTGACTATCTCTAGGTATTTGATTAGCTTTTCACCTTTAACAACATAGGATCCATTAAAGTGATTAGTGATTAACAATGAATCTACATGTACCTCAAGATACCTGATCCTCATATGCTTGGAAATTTGCAAACCAGCTATCAAGGCCTCATATTTAGCCTCATTATTAGTAGTTTGAAACTCAAAAGCTATGGAGTGGGGTATTATGCCCCCTGTGGCGATTTTAGTAGTATTCCAAGTCCTGTTCCTTTGACATTAGAGGCTCCATCGGTAAAGAGTATCCAAGGATCCTTAGTTTCTTCAAGCTGCAGAACTTCTAACTCAGCTTCTTTTTGTAAATCACTACTAAAATCTGCCACAAAGTCAGCTAAGGCTTGGGATTTGATGGCAGTCCTTGGTTCATATCTTATATCATAAGCACTAAGCTTCACTGCCCATTTAGCCATCCTTCCTAACATTTTAGGTTTCCTGAGAACATTCTTAATTGGAAAATTAGTCTTAACAACAATGGCATGAGTTTCAAAATAATGTCTTAATTTAGTAGATGCCATAATCAAAGCAAGAATAAGTTTTTCTAAATGTGAATACCTAGATTCAACATCAAGCAAACTCTTACTTACATAATAGACAGGATGTTGTGTACCTTCGTGATCCTTAACAAGGACCGCACATACTGCTTTAGAGGATACCGCTAGGTACAAGGATAATACATCCCCTTTTTCTGGTTTCATCAAGGCAGGAGCTGAGGATAGGTAATCCTTAAGGGCTTTGAGAGCATTTTCATGCTTTTCATTCCATTCAAATTTCTTGTTCTTTCTCAAAATGTCGTAGAATTCCTTGCACTTTTCTGATGATTTTGATATGAACCTATTCAAGGCCGTGATCCTTCCTGTCAACCTTTGCACATCCTTGGCATTGGCAGGGGATTTGATATTCACAATAGCCTTAATTTGCTATGGACTTGCTTCAATGCCTCTTTTAGTTACCATATAGCCTAGGAACTTTCCTGCTTTAACACCAAAGTGACACTTTGAAGGATTCAGCTTCATATTGAATTGGTCAAGGATATTGAATGCTTCCTCCAGGTCTTTAAGGTGATCCTCAGCTCTCTTGGACTTAACCACCATGTCGTCTATATAGACTTCCATAGTGTGTCCAATTTGTCCCTTAAACATCATATTGACTAGCCTTTGATAAGTAGCACCTGCATTCCTTAGTCCAAATGGCATAGCAATATAACAATAGATACCCGTTGGGGTCATAAAGGCTGTATCCTCTTGATCAGATGGTTCCATCTGAATTTGTTGAAATCCAGATGAAGCATCCATAAAAGTCAACAACTCATGACCCGCGGTAGCATCTACCATGGAGTCAATGTGGGATAATGGGAAAGGATCCTTGGGACATGCCTTGTTTAGATCAGTGAAATCGACACATACCATCCACTTTCCGTTTTTCTTTTGAACAACAACCACATTGGTTAACCATCTTGGATACTTAACCTCTCTAATCATACCTGCTCGAAGTAATTTGTCTACCTCCTCCTGGATAATGGCATTCCTCTCAGGTGCAAACTTCCTCCTCTTCTGATGTATGGGTTTGAATGACCTGTCAATACTAAGTTTTTGAGTAATTATATCTTTAGAGATAACTGTCATATCTTCGTGTTTCCAGGCAAAGGTAGCTTTTCTCCTCTTGAGGAAGGATACTAGACCTGTTCAATGTTGCTGAGGATCCCTGATCCTATGAAGACTTGGGATTCAGGATCATGAGGATCCACAAGGATTTCTTTCACATCCTATTCTCTTGCCTCCAAGACATCTCTTGGAGGATACTTCAGTTGCTATTGCTCCCTTGGTCTTGAGGCTGGCTTCATTGATGAGGTATAGCAATTTTTGCTTCTTGTTGGTCACTCTCAATCTTTATCACCCCCCATGGACTAGGAAGCTTCACACATTGATGATATGTAGATGCAACTGCCTTCATGTCATGTATCCATGGCCTGCCAAGGATAACATTGCAACAGGATAAGGAATCTATAACACAAAATTTTTGATAACAATGAAGTCCCTCAATGTTGATGGGAAGTTTAATGTCCCCCAATGTATTCTTGGTTTCTCCGCTGAATCCCACAAGAACTGAGGATCTTAGGATAATATCTAATTGAGGGATATTCATCTTCTTGAGGACATCAAGCTGAATGATGTTCACCGAGCTTCCTCCATCGATTAGGATCCTGTGAACAAAATGGTTAGAAATGAACAAAGTAATAACCAGACCATCATGATGAGGATCCTGAACATCAACACGATCATCCTCATCAAAATTTATAACTTTCTCCTGTGTAATAGTAGAGGTCCGGATGGGTCTATCTCCATTATCCATCTTGGTCTCCTTGGCATGTCTTTTGGCTGCTGAAAAGGAAGTACCACAAATGTCTGATCCACCGGATATGAAGTTTATAACTTGTGCATCTGCTGGAGGAGCAGGAGCTCTTTCTGGGATCTTCTTAGGATCCTGGATCCTTGACTTCTTCCTTCCCAAAAGTTCCTTTAAGTGCCCCTTGCTTAACAAGTAACCAATTTCTTTTCTAAGTACAATACACTCTTCAGTGAGATGTCCGAAATCCTCATGATATGCACACCATTTGGACTTGTCTTTTGTTGTGGCTGGTTTATCACTTTTCCTTGGCCACCTAGCTTTCTCACCTAAATTCTGCATTGCAAGAATTAGTTCATTGTTATCAACAGAAAAACATTATTCAGAAATGGGAGGATAATCCTCATCATCCTCTTCCTGTTCTACTGCATGCACGTTCTGGTTGTCAGACTTGTTGTAAGGTTTGGACTTGTTGTTCCTGAAGTAGGATCCTTGTTTCTCCTGCTTCGAGGATCCTGCCAGTCTTTCCTGGATCCTTTTATCATCCTCTAATCGGATGAATCTAAGGGCCCTGGTTCTCACTTCATCAAGATTCCTGCATGGGGTCATAACAAGATCATCATAGAATAATGAATCCCTAAGCAAACCCATTTTAAAGGCTTCCACAGCCGTAGCTATATCCAGATTAGGGATATCTAAGGATTCTTTACTAAACTTAGTTATGTAATCTCTAAGTGATTCATTTTGACCTTGTGTTACCCTATATAGATCACTAGTTAAACGTTTAAATTTTCTACTACATGAGAATTGACTATTAAACAGATTAACTAGATTAGCAAATGAAGTAATAGAGTAAGGGGGAAGACTTAGCAGCCATTTAAGAGCTGATCCTGTGAGTGTGGATCCAAAACCCTTGCGTAGACATGCTTCTTTTAACCTCTCTGGGATGGGGTTGATTTCCATCCTTTCTCTATATTGAGCCACATGTTCTTCTGGATCCGTGGAACCATCGTACAACTTCATAGTTGGTATTTGGAACCTTTTGGGTATCTCAGCATGTAACGCCCCAAAACCCGAATGTTTATATATTCACCACATGTTCCTGTATGTTATAATATGAAACAAATAACTAGGCTAATTAACCTAGTTAAGTGTAGGGTAAAAACTATTAAAGGTTTAAAAGTTTGTGCCAATTATATTTAAAGGGTGAACACGAGGGGCTAAATTGTAACATGGAAACTTATGTTTTATAAAACAACAATTTAACACACAACACACATTTAGTGTGTGTGTGTGTGTCGAATGTTCAGGAGAAGAACAAGGGGTTCAAACCCTAGTTCTTCAAGAAGCTTCAACTTGGATGATGAATTAAAGCTCAAACTCAGAACCGAACACGAATTTGTGATCACCTACACTAGGGGATCATAAGGTATGTCTTAGATTCTAGATTGGTGATTACCCATGAAGTGGGTTATGTTATAAATCATGAATTGGTATGAAATTAAGCATGTAGAGGTGTTAGAAACACCAAATAGAACTTGTGTTATGAATAATTTCAAGTGATTGGATGATTTAGAATGAAACCCATTGCATGAGTGTGAAGATGATGATCATGATGAACTTGTAGATGTATTAGTGTGATCTAGTGATGTATAAAGTGTTATATGATAGACTTAGATAGATAAACTTGATGTGGAATTTATGATTATGAGATTTTGCTTGAATGTGGTGGTTCATAAGATGAATTAGGGAAGAACATGCTTAAAGCACTTGTACATTATGCTTAAAAAGTGATACGCACACCAAGTGTTTGATGAAATGTCTAAATGACAATAATATGTGAAATTGTATGCAATTAATGGGCAGACATGTATAGAAAGTGGTATTAATGAAATTGATAGTAAACTAACATGAGGAATGTATTTTAGATATAGTTCATGTGAAGATTATGTTAGGTTGATGTTGAGTATGCTTTATGCTTGTTTAAATTGATTAATGAAAGTCATACGTGAGATATGAAATTGATATGAACGTTCATACGCACAATCATATATGCTAACAAGAATGTGAATGTAATGACATGTACGGTTAGGAGTCATGTCAACGCGGACACAAGCATGGAAGGGCAACGGGCCAAGGATAAACACGGAAGCTATGCTCGAACTCGGACGCACGAGGTAAGTGAACTCCGAACTTACTCTTTTGCTTGGTAATGTGATTATGATATATATGGTAATTATTGAATGTAATATGAGAAAATATGAATTGTTGTTGTTACCAAGTTAAGTTTTAGTGGAAATGAGTCGGAAGTGGTTAAAGAAAGAGATTCGATTAAGTTGGGTAAGAAACGGAACTTACACAATGAATTATGCATAAAGATGAATTAAGGAGTTATATATGCAAGATGTAAATTGTAGGTACGGGTGTGAATAGAAAATGAATACATGCTTGAGAGAGGTATTTAATTATATGCTTGAATGAATAAAACGAGTTATGCATATTTGAGGACACGCCCATATGAAAGGAAGTTAATGATACTAACCGTTTTTCTATTGAGAATTAATGTGAAACATAGGCAGGTTAACAATGGTAGTAAAGGTTGACTCTGCAATTCGATGCGAGTGATGGAATGGATGGATGAAGGAGCTAGTATAAGAGAAAGCATGATATGTGGACGCTTTATTATGCATGTGTTAATATTTTGTATTATGTTACCGGTTACTAATGATGAGATCGAATGTGGTGACTGCAGGTTGTTCAGGATTTTGGATGTTTCACCAAGAATTGTACGCGGTCAAAGATCGAGTCAAGACATGGATTGTACGTGGGTGTGTATGTGGTCACTTAATCCGATATATGTGTGATAGTTGTCAATCAAATTTTAGAAATGGATTTATGTATTTAAGTGAAAGAAAGGATATCATTAAAGAAATTTTAATTATATGCTTTCCGCTGCGAATCTTAGGTTAAAACGTGTTAGGGTGTAACACAGCATCACAAATAGGTGGTGCAAAACGATATATCCTGTGGCTCCCATCTGCAATTTCAGGAATGGGCTTAACCACTCCTGGAACACTGGATATCATATCCTTTAGCTTCTGTAATTCTCTAGCCATAGCTTGATTGATACATGTATCCTGCATAAAGCCATGGTTAGTGTTGTAAGAATTATTCAAAGTGTTACCTCCCGGAGGATTCAGGTTTGGAATCCCATATGTGAATCCACATTGACGAGATTCTGGTATGATTGAAGGACCAGAAGTAGCAATGGTCTGCATTAGAATGAAGTATCCTTGATGAACATCTGAACTTGAGGGTTTTCTTAAGAATCCCTGATCCTGAAAGATGTTGGATCCTTGGTGTGCTGTGACTGGGGGTCTTGGAGGATAATCCATGGATCCGTAAACCTGAGATGAGGATCCTTGAACCTGAGAGGATCCTTGAACTGTGTGCGTCCCCATATATCCTCCTGAGCTTACGAAGGATCCCTGATGCTGGAAAGAGGATCCTGAAGGCTGAAAGTAGGATCCTGAAGGCTGGAAGTGAGACCCAAAAGTCTGACTCATAGTTTTTGTTCCATAACGCCTTCCCAATGGTCCACTCTGATACTGGATATCCGGAGCTGCAGATTGTTGGGCAGTCATAGCTGGAGTGTCGAAATCCAGTGACCTTGGTATCAGAGGAGAGTGATCCTCCCCTGATTTCTTCTGTTTCTTGATGTCACCAATCTCCCGGAGGATCCTTTCGTTGGTTTTGTCCTGCTCTTGTATGTGATCCCTCATCTGCAAAATCAAAGAAAAAAGATCACTAGTAGTAGGGTTAGAAGAAACAGCAGAAGTTGGTGGTTTTGGAAAACTGGGGCTTTATCTCTTTGCAGCATTCTCAGCATTCTTCTGGGATCCAATAGGTGGTGGAGGCAAAGGTGGAACGCCCTGTGAAGAAGTGACCGCCGGCATAGAGCTTGAAGTGTTCTTTGCTGAAGAGGCCATGTAGTTGAAGATGATGAACCGAAATGAACACAGTGAGCAAATTTTCTCAGAAATGAAGCACCAATTGCCCCACGGTGGGCGCCAAACTGTTTTGGTCAAAAATCAAGCTAGGATAATATAACCAAATCTTTGTTGTGAGGAATGATGCTTGAAACAATGTACAAATGTATAAATAACTTGCAAATGTTATGAACAAGTGACACAAGGATTTATACGAGGAAAAAGCCCTTGATCAAGAGTTAATCTCCGGCACAAAAAACCTCGGGTGATGGAAACTACCGATCACCAACTACTATAAAATAAATGATCGTTACAACTCGGGATGATAACAAGCTTGTTACAAGGATCACTATAGTGTAATGTGTATGAAATCGCCAAATAAACTGTTGAAAGCTATTGAGAGCTGTTCCGAGTGTGTGTGTTTGCTAAAATAGCTAAGTGTTCTAATTCAAGCTTGTTATCCCCTTTTAAATTTAGAAATAACTAAAACAACTAACTATCCGCTAAATGTGCAAGCTTCCCACGATCTCCATAACGTTCACAAAAGCCAAGCACGTGCGGAATATTGAGGGCATATTCTCCAAGAATATCAGCAAGACTTGGTCCATGCGTATACTCCAGCAAAACGAGCTCACATACAATGTAGACAATCGTTAGTGTAAGGATAACAATAAGGATCCTGGATCCTGATCCTGCAACACCTTCTGAGGATCCTTAATTCAAATAGAATTGAGGATCCGTGATCCTGGCAGTACTTGAGGATCCGTGATCCTTAGGATTGGAAAATCCTCCCCTAACACTGGTGATGGTGATGCAGCGAAGGTGTGAGCTGCAGAAATGGGCGATGATGGATTTATCTAGACGCGGTCGGAGCCCAGTTTTTTTATGGTTTGGTAGTGGTTTTTGTTTTGATGGTGTTTTTCTGAACAATGGTTGGTCTGTAATAACTTAGACAATAGTTTTTAGGGATGAGGATCATGGATCCTTGGACAATAGGTAGGATAATGAGTGGTGGATGGATCCTCTGTTTGGGGGATGAATGTGACACCTGTGTCACTTCAACCATCAAAAAAATGTCAAACCAATGAAATATTGTATTTCATACTTGGGATTTGTAAAAATATGTGTATCGTTTACACATATCAAATTCTTGTTCGATTTCAAGCTCTAAATCGCTTTCTGGAAGGTTATACACGCACTGATGCGTAAATATAACCAGTTTAATGCAACGAACACTCCGGAATAGTGAAATAGGCTTAACATACCTTAAATAACCTTTACTTAACTTAGAAATAAGTTTTGAAGGCTTTGGTATGGCAAAATCTAGTTAAATCGCTTACAGGGACTAAATTTGACAAACTGCGAAAGTATGCCAATTTGAACTGTAACAGACATTCCGGAACATGACCATAAGTTAAACACACCTTAAATATCCTTTACATAGCTTAGAAATAGGCTTTAAGGGGTTCGGTGTGCTAAAATAAACTTTTGGGTCATTCAGGGACTAAAAGCGTCAAAAAGTGCACAAGTTTGCATTTTCGCGCATAACTTACGTTCTGAATACATCCGGACATCCAAAAATTTATGTAAGCACTAAAATATTTTATTTTAGTGTTTGGCATAAGAAAAATCCATTCGTCGCGCAATTTGGATCTTTTTTCGCGCTTATGCGCATTCCGTCGTAATTAAGCGAACATCGCGATCGTACGACCAAACGAACCGACATCCAAGATATTTTTTAGCACATTTTAAGTTCCCTATAATTTAACTTCATTTTAGAGCTTTGAAATGGGGTTAACGGGCCTTAAACGTGTCAAAAATGCATCGAAAAGCAAGTTTTAGGGCTGCAGGGACCAAAACTGACATTCTGCCAAAGTTGTTACCTTACGGACCTCAACATTGCCAGCTTTGAGGTCCGTAAAGCAGTCTGCAGACCAGATTCAGTGTTTCTAACAGCAGATCACAGCTGTTTAACCCTCAACCACAAACCCACACTTGCCTAGTCAGCTGATAAGATTTCATTTTTAGTCACCATAAGGTTCCGACAAGTGTACGGATGAGATTAAGGCACGATATTCGACAAACGATCCTAACGGTGGACCATTTACTATAAATACCCATCCATCCCCAACTTCATTTCTCACTAGAATCTTGATTTGAGAGCTCTAAGTTGAAACCATTGTTTCATACCTGAGTTCTTGGATCGAGATTAGCATTCGGGGACCCTTCGTAAGTATTCTTTCGTTCTTTTATTGCTTTTCGAGTCCGAAAGTCAAACTTTGTTTGACTTTCAGCGTTGACCAGTTGATGGTCAATGCGAAGTTCGTTAGAACTTCGCAACGTGATTGTAATCACGATGGTTATAGTCCCTTGGGACTATGCCTACTGATTACCACGTTGTCTAGGGTCGCAAGGGTAAGCGATCTAATAAATTGCTTATACCTTTGAACCCGACCCATTTGGTCGATCATTAGGATCCGACCAAACACATTAGGTGACCATAGTATATAGGGAATAACCTTCTGAGGTTATACCCTATGGTCACATCGTTTGAGTAGTTGTATGATAGGTAGTTTATATGCCTTAGGTAAATTACCAGAATACCCTTTTTATGTATAATTGGTAATTAAGCATATGTAACCTAAACTTTTGTCACATAACTGATTATGTAACATGTTTAGGCATATAACACTTGTCATAGGGCTAGTTAGACGTTCCGAACGCGTTTCACGCAAACGACGCGTTAAAGTAGCATAAGCTACCTAAACGGGTCGTAATGGGTTGTGAGCACTTATGTTAGGTTTCACTTAGTATGTAGGCTTTTTTAAACCATATTACACGAGTCTCCACACTCGTTTGGTTTACGAACCCTCATGCTACCCGATCTTCCGATATAGGTCCGGTTTATTAACATAGTTACCTATATTAGGTGCCGTTTGATTTCCGTGATCTCTAGCATTGCTTGGTGGTTATCTTAGGACTTCTGAGCAATCTCAAGTGAGTACATAGACCCCTCTTTTACTGTTTTCCAAACTGTTTTGGGGTGAAACACATGTGCCTACTTGTTACTTTCATGCTTTCCTGTTTTCACATCATATACTTGCTATGTTTATTAGTACATTTATAGTACATGATTTCATTACAATTTATGCTATGTATGCCCATTGAGTGCGTACTTAGTACATCGTTTTACATTACATTTTATGCTACGTATGTCTATTGTTGCATACTTAGTACAGGTCACATGCTATGTATGTCTATTGTTGCATACTTAGTACAGGTCATATGCTACGTATGTCTATTGTTGCATACTTAGTACAGGTCACATGCTACGTATGTCTATTGTTGCATACTTAGTACAGGTCACATGCTACGTATGTCTATTGTTATATACTTAGTACAGGTCACATGCTACGTATGTCTATTGTTGCATACTTAGTACAGGTCACATGCTACGTATGTCTATTGTTGCATACTTAGTACAGGTCACATGCTACGTATGTCTATTGTTGCATACATAGTACAGGTCACATGCTATGTATGTCTATTGTTGCATACTTAGTACAGGTCACATGCTACGTATGTCTATTGTTGCATACTTAGTACAGGTCACATGCTACGTATGTTTATTGTTGCATACTTAGTACAGGTCACATGCTACGTATGTCTATTGTCACATACTTAGTACATTTGTTATTCATCACATACTTACATTTTGGGTACATATTACATGATTTACATTAGACATGAACATTTTACTTTGGTAGTTTGGTTCGAGTAAGTGATTAAGTAACGAGGCGTGTGTAATATGATACAAGCATGGTGGATACGCCGCTGGTACTTCCTATATATAAGTGTTTGTATGGTATTACATATCGTAGCGTTATTTGAATCATTTCAGTTTGAGACATAGAACATTTTATACAAATAACATACTTTTCACAAGACATTGATTTACAAACAACTTATCTTATACAAACTCATCTTACATGGTTATTCATTTAACCATACATTATTCTCTTATTTATACATATCATCCGATCTTATCGTTTTTCAAATGATTTACAAGACAAAGCAAATTACAAGGTTCATGACTAAACATTTTCTCAAACATAAGTCATGAATCCTATTTTCACAAAACCTATGTATCTCACAGGCATTTTTATGCTGACGTACCTATTTTCACATGTATTTTCAGGAGATGAAGCATAGGACTTATCAAGACATACTTAGGCGGACCTGTGCCTTAGTGACATTAAAAGATGCAAGACTAGTTAATTATGTTGTACTTCTTTGTTTGTTTAGACATTGTAAAACTTTTAATCAATAAAACGAAACTTCAATTGCCATGGATTTGAAACAATTAATTCTGTTACAACACTCCCCGACGTTTCCGCCACGTTTTGTATGTTCTACGTGGTCGGGGTGTGACAGAAAAGATGGTATCAGAGCCAATGGTTATAGGGAATTAGGTTATTAGTAATGCTTTGACCTAGTCTATAACCTTTCTAGGACCCTAACGCGAGTTTACTTGCGTTTAGTCATAAAACAATACCGTCACCTATCCTTAGGCGACGACCACAAAAAGAACATAAATTTCAAAACCGCTTTGAAAACTAATCATCTGTTCTAGGATGATTGATTACTAGGTTTTGAACCCTCTATTGTAAGGTTTTGAACCCTCTGTTATATGGTTTTGAACCCCTTTGAATTTTCAAAATCACGTCAAGGTTTTGGGTTTTAAACAATGTGAACACGTGCAAACTGGAAGGGTGAATGCCTGTATTCTGGGTTTTCTGTCTTGGCAAGCACTTCGTATATATCTCATCAGACGCGAGACCAGTTGTGCTTACCTGGGAATTCTTGGGATGAGTGTTCACTTATAGGCGAGCATGTCTTCGCGATACATTATTTTTGACCTATTTACTTTGATTAATCACCAGGGTCGTTTGTTGCTTTGTAGTAACAAACAAATGACCACTATCCTTGCTTTCATCAGATTTGTTTCATCTCATTCTTTTCGTCTAATTCTCTCACTCGTTTCCTTTCATGTTCTCCTCTTTTAGAATGCCTCCACGACGCGAAAATCTGGTATCTATTGACGATCTGGCAGCTGTCATTACACAGCAAATAGCTGCTGCAATCCCGAACATCGTTGCCCAATGTCACCAAGCTATCAACAACAATAATCCCCTAAAAAGTCAAAGAAGCGAAAGGCTTCTCAGAACTTCGCCATGGTCGCTCACAATGATCAAGCCGTCCCCAAACAACCAGCTCAACCCCGTGCTAGGAAGCCATACAATGGAACTTCACCTTTGTGCAACCAATGTAACCTTTATCATCATGTTAATGTGAAGTGCCACGAATGCCAAATTTGTGGACGTAAAGGTCATACAGCAAAAGTTTGCGTAGCAGCAGTTGCACCAAATCAAGCTGACAACAAACCTGCTCGAGCTCGCTTTCCACCAGGTTCTTGCTACAAGTGTGGCGAGATGGGACATTTCCGAAGAAATTTCCCAAAGCTTGCTAATGCTAATCCAGCACAGAGATGAGCATCTGATCGACTAGAAGACAACACTCTTTAGAAATAATCACATCTTATGTATTATTTTCTTTTGTTGTCAAGGTCCATGAAACAGTTGTTAACATTGTCTATAAATAAATCTTTTATTTACATTGCAATGTGTTTATGTGATTGTATGTATAAACAACATATCCCCTACAATACCGACAATTAAGGAATCATATTCCTTGAAAAGCAAACTACCCCCAAAATTCTTCCATTTTACAATCTCTTGCGTTTTCCACAGAGATCCTAAGTACCCGTCTCTTGCAAAGAAACGAAGTACAAGGTGCAAGTTATAATTCTGTACGAATACCCCAAGTACCACTATAAATTCTTAATAGGGTACCCAAGGGTATTTCCGTATGTCCTAAATTATTGTGTACCTTAATTCGAATATTGCGTTTTCCTGAAAACGAAAATCGAATTTTTGGTAGATCATCCTATCTTCATGGATGGATTCTTGAAATGATTAAAGTGCCAAATGAAATCCACGAATTGGATTCCTGGTGTGCTTTAAGTATCCGTGTCCAAAGATAACAAATTAATAACCAAGTTAAACAACTATGTGATTATGTGCTTATGTGTTTGCTTTTATGTTTTTGTGTAATCCAAGTTTTTGTTATCCAAATTCTCGTAGAATCTTCCATATCTTCGTATAAGGGATTCATAGTAGGAT
Organism: Helianthus tuberosus; assembly: GCA_030545235.1. Lineage (NCBI taxonomy): Eukaryota > Viridiplantae > Streptophyta > Magnoliopsida > Asterales > Asteraceae > Helianthus > Helianthus tuberosus. Next base: position 24,295,422 of record CM060428.1, read on the forward strand.
ATCCAAAGGTGCTATATTAAATCCTCAATGGGCTTTTACGTAATAGTAAAGACCCTTGGATTATATTGTACGATTCCATAATTAGACCCCTGAGTGGTCTAGTTAAACAGATTGATCCAAAAATCTGGTTAGGAATATCATGTGATGAGATAGCTGAAAGGACTCCTTGGTGGCCTAATTAAAAGGATCATTTGTCGATCTAATTAAAAGGACCCTATGGTAGTCTAGTCACACTCATCACAGGTTTGATTTTCCTCCCCTAAAACATTTCAAGACAAACTGTGCGGACTATGCAAGGAATTACGTAATTATGGATGCATACATAATTATGGAATTCAGTGCACGGAAACCACAGCTAGTTTGGTTGTGTGTCTAGAAAATGACTCATTTCGTTCATTTTCGTTTCTGAAGAAGTTGTGGAAAATGACTCATTTCGTTCATTTTCGTTTCTGAAGAAGTTGTGGAAAATGACTCATTTCGTTCATTTTCGTTTCTGAAGAAGTTGTGGAAAATGACTCATTTCGTTCATTTTCGTTTCTGAAAATTTTTCCGTCGAAGGGAAATGAATATCCCTGATTCTTCCTTCATTTTCTGAAGAATGTCCGTTAAGGAAATGATAGGATTATTCCTTACATATCTCTGGTGGTTATTTGACACAAAGTCACAAATAGACTCCTACGAATAAATTTCGGGACGAAATTTCCTAAAGTAGGGGAGACTGTGACACCTGTGTCACTTCAACCATCAAACAAATGCCAAACCAATGAAATATTGTATTTCATACTTGGGATTTGTAAAAATATGTGTATCGTTTACACATATCAAATTCTTGATCGATTTCAAGCTCTAAATCGCTTTCTGGAAGGTTATACACGCACTGATGCGTAAATATAACCAGTTTAATGCAACAAACACTCCGGAATAGTGAAATAGGCTTAACATACCTTAAATAACCTTTACTTAACTTAGAAATAAGTTTTGAAGGCTTTGGTATGGCAAAATCTAGTTAAATCGCTTACAGGGACTAAATTTGACAAACTGCGAAAGTATGCCAATTTGAACTGTAACAGACATTCCGGAACATGACCATAAGTTAAACACACCTTAAATATCCTTTACATAGCTTAGAAATAGGCTTTAAGGGGTTCGGTGTGCTAAAATAAACTTTTGGGTCATTCAGGGACTAAAAGCGTCAAAAAGTGCACAAGTTTGCATTTTCGCGCATAACTTACGTTCTGAATACATCCGGACATCCAAAAATTTATGTAAGCACTAAAATATTTTATTTTAGTGTTTGGCATAAGAAAAATCCATTCGTCGCGCAATTTGGATCGTTTTTCGCGCTTATGCGCATTCCGTCGTAATTAAGCGAACATCGCGATCGTACGACCAAACGAACCGACATCCAAGATATTTTTTTAGCACATTTTAAGTTCCCTATACTTTAACTTCATTTTAGAGCTTTGAAATGGGGTTAACGGGCCTTAAACGTGTCAAAAATGCATCGAAAAGCAAGTTTTAGGGCTGCAGGGACCAAAACTGACATTCTGCCAAAGTTGTTACCTTACGGACCTCAACATTGCCAGCTTTGAGGTCCGTAAAGCAGTCTGCAGACCAGATTCAGTGTTTCTAACAGCAGATCACAGCTGTTTAACCCTCAACCACAAACCCACACTTACCTAGTCAGCTGATAAGATTTCATTTTTAGTCACCATAAGGTTCCGACAAGTGTACGGATGAGATTAAGGCACGATATTCGACAAACGATCCTAACGGTGGACCATTTACTATAAATACCCATCCATCCCCAACTTCATTTCTCACTAGAATCTTGATTTGAGAGCTCTAAGTTGAAACCATTGTTTCATACCTGAGTTCTTGGATCGAGATTAGCATTCGGGGACCCTTCGTAAGTATTCTTTCGTTCTTTTATTGCTTTTCGAGTCCGAAAGTCAAACTTTGTTTGACTTTCAGCGTTGACCAGTTGATGGTCAATGCGAAGTTCGTTAGAACTTCGCAACGTGATTGTAATCACGATGGTTATAGTCCCTTAGGACTATGCCTACTGATTACCACGTTGTCTAGGGTCGCAAGGGTAAGCGATCTAATAAATTGCTTATACCTTCGAACCCGACCCATTTGGTCGATCATTAGGATCCGACCAAACACATTAGGTGACCATAGTATATAGGGAATAACCTTCCGAGGTTATACCCTATGGTCACATCGTTTGAGTAGTTGTATGATAGGTAGTTTATATGCCTTAGGTAAATTACCAGAATACCCTTTTTATGTATAATTGGTAATTAAGCATATGTAACCTAAACTTTTGTCACATAACTGATTATGTAACATGTTTAGGCATATAACACTTGTCATAGGGCTAGTTAGACGTTCCGAACGCGTTTCACGCAAACGACGCGTTAAAGTAGCATAAGCTACCTAAACGGGTCGTAATGGGTTGTGAGCACTTATGTTAGGTTTCACTTAGTATGTAGGCTTTTTTAAACCATATTACACGAGTCTCCACACTCGTTTGGTTTACGAACCCTCATGCTACCCGATCTTCCGATATAGGTCCGGTTTATTAACATAGTTACCTATATTAGGTGCCGTTTGATTTCCGTGATCTCTAGCATTGCTTGGTGGTTATCTTAGGACTTCTGAGCAATCTCAAGTGAGTACATAGACCCCTCTTTTACTGTTTTCCAAACTGTTTTGGGGTGAAACACATGTGCCTACTTGTTACTTTCATGCTTTCCTGTTTTCACATCATATACTTGCTATGTTTATTAGTACATTTATAGTACATGATTTCATTACAATTTATGCTATGTATGCCCATTGAGTGCGTACTTAGTACATCGTTTTACATTACATTTTATGCTACGTATGTCTATTGTTGCATACTTAGTACAGGTCACATGCTATGTATGTCTATTGTTGCATACTTAGTACAGGTCATATGCTACGTATGTCTATTGTTGCATACTTAGTACAGGTCACATGCTACGTATGTCTATTGTTGCATACTTAGTACAGGTCACATGCTACGTATGTCTATTGTTGCATACTTAGTACAGGTCACATGCTACGTATGTCTATTGTTGCATACTTAGTACATGTCACATGCTATGTATGTCTATTGTTGCATACTTAGTACAAGTCACATGCTACGTATGTCTATTGTTGCATACATAGTACAGGTCACATGCTATGTATGTCTATTGTTGCATACTTAGTACAGGTCACATGCTACGTATGTCTATTGTTGCATACTTAGTACAGGTCATATGTTACGTATGTTTATTGTTGCATACTTAGTACAGGTCACATGCTACGTATGTCTATTGTCGCATACTTAGTACATTTGTTATTCATCACATACTTACATTTTGGATACATATTACATGATTTACATTAGACATGAACATTTTACTTTGGTAGTTTGGTTCGAGTAAGTGATTAAGTAACGAGGCGTGTGTAATATGATACAAGCATGGTGGATACGCCGCTGGTACTTCCTATATATAAGTGTTTGTATGGTATTACATATCGTAGCGTTATTTGAATCATTTCAGTTTGAGACATAGAACATTTTATACAAATAACATACTTTTCACAAGACATTGATTTACAAACAACTTATCTTATACAAACTCATCTTACATGGTTATTCATTTAACCATACATTATTCTCTTATTTATACATATCATCCGATCTTATCGTTTTTCAAATGATTTACAAGACAAAGCAAATTACAAGGTTCATGACTAAACATTTTCTCAAACATAAGTCATGAATCCTATTTTCACAAAACCTATGTATCTCACAGGCATTTTTATGCTGACGTACCTATTTTCACATGTGTTTTCAGGAGATGAAGCATAGGACTTATCAAGACATACTTAGGCGGACCTGTGCCTTAGTGACATTAAAAGATGCAAGACTAGTTAATTATGTTGTACTTCTTTGTTTGTTTAGACATTGTAAAACTTTTAATCAATAAAATGAAACTTCAATTGCCATGGATTTGAAACAATTAATTCTGTTACAACACTCCCTGACGTTTCCGCCACGTTTTGTATGTTCTACGTGGTCGGGGTGTGACAATGAAACCACTTGTTATCCTACCGCCTTTATTTCCTGCACTTAGACCTTGTTAAATATGGACACCCTTTGCCAACCCAAGTAGACGGGCCACGTTTTGCTGGTAGAAACTTGGGTTGGCAATTTCGACAACCTTTAAAGGGTTGAACTTTTGGTAAATAAAATCTTAATCTTTTGACTATCTCGTGTATTGTTACATTTGTAAGAATTTTACCTTCCAGTTGCTATTATATACTTTGTTTGAATTTATAAATTGAGAATAAAAGTTTAATAGATTATGTCAAAAAGTTTAGGATATGACCAAGGATCAAATATCCTATAATCGATAAATTCAAAAAAGCAGTGAAATTTAAGGATCATGTGTCCTGTTGTCAAAGAATAAGGGTCACTTAGATAAACAAAGAATAAAATCAAAAAAACTGGGGACAAGCCCAAAGGATCTTGTGTAAACTGGAGTATGGCCCTCACTGGCGACTATCCAAACTTAGTGACATGAAAATGCCAAAACCTTAGCTAACGTGAAAACGTTAGAAACCTTAGGAACGGATGTATGGTACGTCTACCATTATACGTAGGATCCCGGATACAGCCAGTACAATGAAATTGTCAGCCCCTAAAGCGAGTACTGGTCCCATTGCCATGAACTGTACCAGGATCATCGTGCGCTGCTGACGATACTGGGGACAGGCCCAACAACTGGGGACTACTCCAAATAACTGGGGTCAAGCTCAAATAACTTGATACTTCTATGGATACTCAATCCTTTGTTAAGGATACATGAACCTTCTGCAAACTCAGAATTAAGTGAAAGAAGGATAAAGGATCCAGGATCCTTCTCCTTACATATAGGATAACTAAAGAATTAAATAGATTGGAATTAGTTCATTACTAGAATGAGGATCATCTATCCTCTAAGGATCCTTCGAGGATATTGGTTATGAAAATAGCTGAGGATCTTGGATCCTTACTACATGAAGTATCTCTTTAGGTGGACAGCATTCCAAGCTCTTGGTAGCAAATCACCTTCCATTGTTAGCAATCGATATGCCCCCTTTCATGCCTCAGCTTCAATTAGGTAGGGGCCTTCCCACTTTGGTGCCAATTTTCCATCAGCAGGATTTGTGGTATTCTGAAATGCTTTCCTCAATACCATATCACCAACTTGGAATTTCCTAATCCTGACATTCTTATTGTAGGCTCCAGCCATCCTTTGTTGATAACCAGCCATCCTTATCCTTGTCAAATCCCTGAGTTCTTCTATGGTATCCAAGTCTTGAACCAAGTTTTCAGCATTTCCTTCAGGATCACGGATGCTTGTTCTAGCAGTAGGAACCACCATCTCTGTAGGGATCACTGATTCTGCTCCAAATACCAAAGAAAATGGAGTTTAGCCAGTAGCATTCTTGGGGGTTGTCCTATCAGCCCATAGTACATAAGGTAGTTCTTCTGCCCACTTTCCTTTCTTGGATCCAAGCTTCTTCTTTATGTTGTTGATGATGATCTTGTTGGATGATTCTGCTTGACCATTAGCTTGTGGGTGGACTGGTGTTGATGTTATCATCTTAATCCCCCAGCTGTCATAAAAGTTAGTAGTTCTACTCCCAATAAATTGGGTTCCATTATCACAAACAATTTCAGAAGGAAAACCAAATCTAGTAATAATGTTTCTTTTAATAAAGGATATCACTTCTTTTTCTCTGACTTGAGCAAAGGCTTCAGCCTCTATCCACTTAGAGAAGTAATCAGTCATGGTAAGTGTTTTGGTCAAAAATCAGGCTAGGATAATACAACCAAATCTTTGTTGTGAGGAATGATGCTTGAACAAATGTATGAATAACTTGCAAAGGTTATGAACAAGTGACACAAGGATTTATACGAGGAAAAAGCCCTTGATCAAGAGTTGATCTCCGGCATAAAAAACCTCGGGTGATGGAAACTACCGATCACCAACTACAATTAAACAAATGATTGTTACAACTCGGGATGATAACAAGCTTGTTACAAGGATCACTATAGTGTAATGTATATGAAATCACCAAGTAAACTGTCGAAAGCTATTGAGAGCTGTTCTCAGTGTGTGTGTTTGCCAAAATTAGCTAAGTGTTCTAATTCAAGCTTGTTATCCCCTTTTAAATTTAGAAATAACTAAAACAACTAACTATCCGCAATTCATGCTAGCTTCCCACGATCTCCATAACGTTCACTAAGCCAGGCACGTGCGGAATATTGAGAGCATATTCTCCAAGAATATCAGCAAGACCAAGTCTAAGTCGTATACTCCTGCAAAACAAACTCAAACATAGCAAAGACAATCGTTAGTGTAAGGATAACCATGAGGATCCTGAATCCTGATCCTGCAACACCTTCTAAGGATCCTTAATTCAAACAGAATTGAGGATCCGTGATCCTGGCAGTACTTGAGGATCCGTGATCCTTAGGATTAGAAAATCCTCCCCTAACAATTGCCCCCAAAATATAAGGAGTAAAGTGTAATTTTAATGAGTTATATTTTTTATCTTATCTCCAACTGACTAACGGATATATAGCCATTTGGATCGAACTAGTCGTTGCTGGTCTTACGTCATTGAAATGACAATCCTGCAAAATCATCATTATAAATTCAAGTTAGAGATAAGGATCAGAAGGCATTTAAATTCGTGCGTTACACACTTTAAATCCTCATTCGAAGATTGATCAGGTACTTCTCTTTCCCTTCTCTCTTCATCTTCTTCCGCTGTTCCTCTTCGAAATCTTTAAATCATAATGAAATTACGATCCTCCCCTGCCAAGGATCACCAGAAAGATAGTCCTTTGAAAAGCCAAGGGATTATCAAAAACACTCCGAAGGAACTCTGCAGTTTCACTGATCCGGAGATCGACCGGATTCGCCATTGTTTTCCGGCGAACACCGTCTTCAAGCCCTTTGACCCTACCACCAAAAGTGACTTTGTTTCTGAAACCTGGGTTGCTTTTCCGGCCACTCCATTCCTGATAGGATACTCCTATCCTTTCCCTGCCTTCACTGAATCCTTCTTCTCTCTCACCGGCATGTGCTACGTTCAGGCAATGCCAATGATGTGGAGGGTTTGATATACCCTAGAGAGAATCATTGAGCAGGAAGGCATAGACCTGGGGATGTCGGAACTTGCTGAACTGTACAACCTTGTGAGCCATGGTTCACACCGCTTTTTATTCAAACATAAACCCGGTGATGCACACCCAATCCTCAAGGCCACCAAGAATGACACCAACTGGAAGAAGCGTTTTTTCTTCGTTAGGAGGGATTCTATCCTGGATGGGAAGGATCTCCCAAGAGAGTGGGCCACCAATGGTAGGATAGAGGATCCTTATAGAAGGATCATAGGATAACCCTGTTCCTGTTCCTGTGAGGATAACTGATCCTTTTTTGTTTTGTTTTGCAGCTATCTCTGTTTCTCATATTATTCCATCACCTGCAACAAAAGAGAGGATCGCTGCTTTCTGGAATCTTGATCCTGCAGTAAGATCATTTCAAGCAAACTCAAAGGATTCTCAAGAAGTATCCTCCGGCTCAGTCACAATGTCAAGTAAGTATCCAAGTCTGTATATGATTAAATGTTTAACAGGAAATAAAACAAGAATAGTTATCTGTTGTTTTGGATTGATAGGCGCTGGAAAATCCTCAAAGTCAGCCACCCGCTTCAGTGTCTCTGATCTTAGTGTTGTTGCTCCCAGGTCTGGGAAGAAGAAGTCTGCTGCTAGCCCTAGCATTCCAATTCCAAAGCCTACCACCTCCAAGGGCAAAGGAGGAAAGAAGAGGAAATCCTCTGAAGCTGATAACCTTGAAGGCCTGCCCCTCATCCGTCACCAGTTCGAGGAATACTTCAATGAGGTAAGGATCCCTGATCCTTAATCCTATCCTGCACGTATGAGGATAAGTGATCCTGAAATGAATCCTTCTTTCTTTGCAGAAATTCGCTAAGATCCAGATGCTTTTTTATGCCTATGTTGAAGAGGCTGAGGCGAAAGAGTTGGACTTCCAGAAAATCTTCTTGGCTAAGGATGAGACTATCTCCCACCTTGAGAAGGATCTGAACTTGGCAAAGAAGAAGCTGGTAATGGCCACATCAATGCTGACCATGAGAAGAACGAGGTGATGGAGGATGTCAAACTCTCTGATGCCATTGCTATGTACAAGACCAAGCTGCAGATGGCTCAAGAGGCTGAGGATCCTGACTTTGACAGGACCAACTGGGACCAGGAGGGCTGGAAGGCTAGGCTGGCTGAGCTTGATGATGAGGAGGAGGCTACAGAGCTCTTAATGCTGGAGGCAAGCGGCAGTGGAGCTAAGGATCAGGCTGGTGATGCTGGGGCTGGAGATTATGGTGATGGTGATGCAGGGAAGGTGTGAGCTGCAGAAATGGGCGATGATGGATTTATCTAGACGTGGCCAGAGCCCATTTTTTATGATTTGGTAGTGGTTTTTGTTTGATGGTGTTTTTCATGAACAATTGTTGGTCTGTAATAACTTAGGCAATAGTTTTTAGGGTTGAGGATCATGGATCCTTGGACAATAGGTAGGATAATGGGTGGTGGATGGATCCTCTGTTTGGGGGATGAAACCACTAGTTATCCTTCCGCCTTTTGTTACCTGCACTTAGACCTTTGTTAAATATGGACACCCTTTGCCAACCCAAGTGGACGGGCCATGTTTTGCTGGTAGAAATTTGGGTTGGCAATTTTGACAACCTTTTAAGGGTTTAACTATTGATAAATAAATAAAATTTTAATCTTTTGGCTTATCATGTGTTGTTACATTTGTGAATACTTTACTTTCCAGTTGCTATTATACACTCTGTTTGAATTCATAAGTTGAGAATAAAAGTTTAATAGATTATGTCAAAAAGTTTAGGATATGATCAAGGATCAAATATCCTATAATCGATAAATTCAAAAAAAGTAATGTAACTTAAGGATCATGAGTCCTGTTGTCAAAGAGTAAGGGTCACTTAGGTAAACAAAGAATAAAATCAAAATGATCAAGGATCATACCTGAGAATCCAAGTTAGGATCCTAAATCTTTAACATTTACAATCAGGATAACCAAAAGACAAACCTTAGTGAAAGATAAGGATCAAGGATCCTTAGCTGTTTAGCTTCAAAAACCTGAAATAGAACATAACTTGGGACTAAGTCAATATAAGAAAAGGGTTAGCAACTGGGGACTAGCCCAAAAAACTGGGGACAAGCCCAAAAAACTGCTGACTAGCCCAAAAAACTGGGGACAAGCCCAAAGGATCTTGTGTAAACTGGAGTATGGCCCTCACTGGCGACTATCCAAACTTAGTGACATGAAAATGCCAAAACCTTAGCTAACGTGAAAACGTTAGAAACCTTAGGAACGGATGTATGGTACGTCTACCATTATACGTAGGATCCCGGATACAGCCAGTACAATGAAGTTGTCAGCCCCTAAAGCGAGTACTGGTCCCATTGCCATGAACTGTACCAGGATCACCGTGCGCTGTTGGCGATACTGGGGACATGCCCAAATAACTGGGGTCAAGCCCAAATAACTGGGGTCAAGCCCAAATAGTTGGGGTCAAGCCCAAATAACTGGGGTCAAGCCCAAATAACTGGAGACTTCTGTGGATACTCAATCCTTTGTTAAGGATACATGAACCTTCTACAAAACTCAGAATCAAGTGAAAGGAGGATAAAGGATCCAGGATCCTTCTCCTTATATATAGGATAAATAAAGAATGAAATAGTTTGAGATTAGATCATTACCAAAATGAGGATCCTCTGTCCTGTAAGGATCCTTCGAGGATATCGATCACGAATATTGCTAAGGATCATGGATCCTTATCACATGAAGTATTTCTTCAAGTAGACAGCATTCCAAGCTCTTCGTAGCAAATCACCTTCCATTGTTAGCAATCGATATGCCCCCTTTCCTGCTTCAGCTTCAATTAGGTAGGGGCCTTCCCACTTTGGTGCCAACTTTCCATCAGCAGGATTTGTGGTATTCTGAAATGCTTTCCTCAATACCATATCACCAACTTGGAACTTCCTGATCCTGACATTCTTATTGTAGGCTCCAGCCATCCTTTGTTGATAACTAGCCATCCTTATCCTTGCCAAATCTCTGAGTTCTTCTATAGTATCCAAGTCTTGAACCAAGTTTTCAGCATTTCCTTCAGGATCACGAATGCTTGTTCTTGCAGTAGGAACCACCATCTCTGTAGGGATCACTGATTCTGCCCCAAATACCAAAGAGAATGGAGTTTGGCCAGTAGCATTCTTGGGGGTTGTCCTATCAGCCCATAGTACATAAGGTAGTTCTTCTGCCCATTTTCCTTTCTTGGACCCAAGCTTCTTCTTCAAGTTGTTGATGATGATCTTGTTGGATGATTCTGCTTGACCATTAGCTTGTGGGTGGACTGGTGTTGATGTTATCATCTTAATCCCCCAGCTGTCACAAAAGTTAGTAGTTCTACTCCCAATAAATTGGGATCCATTATCACAAACAATTTCAGAAGGGATACCAAATCTAGTAATAATGTTTCTTTTAATAAAGGATATCACTTCCTTTTCTCTGACTTGAGCAAAGGCTTCAGCCTCTATCCACTTAGAGAAGTAATCAGTCATGGCAAGCATGAACACCTTTCCTCCTGGTGCTTTGGGAAGTTTACCAACTATATCCATTCCCCATCTCATGAATGGCCAAGAAGAGGATATAGGATGCAAGAGCTCTGCTGGTTGATGAAGGATATTACTATGTCTCTGACAAGGATCACACTTCTTGGCATAATCCACAGCATCCTTCTTCATTGTAGGCCAATAGTATCCTGTCCTAAGGATCCTTGAGAACAATGCCCTGCCCCCAGTGTGGTTTCCACAATCTCCTTCATGAAAATCCTTTAGGACTTCTTGAATTTCAGGATCCTCTATGCATCTTAGATATGGACCTGCAAGAGATCGTTTATATAACATGTTATTCAATATTGTGAATTGAGATACCTTGATTTTGAAAGCCCTGGGGTTTTCTCCTGTAGGAATCTCTCCATGTTGTATGTATCTCATGATTGGAAGGATCCATGATCCTGAACGAGACTGTGCACCATCACTAGGAACCATTGCAGAATCCTCTTCTATCTCCATAGTTATGTGATCCTCAATAGCATGAGCCAAAATATGGATGATAGGGATCTTAATATCCTCTGGAATCTTTAAGGATGATCCTAGGTTGGCCAATGCATCAGCTTCTGCATTTTCTTCCCTGGGTACCTGTGTCAAACTAAAAGAAACAAAAGAGAGTGCCAATTCCTTGACTATCTCTAGGTATTTGATTAGCTTTTCACCTTTAACAGCATAGGATCCATTAAAGTGATTAGTAATTAATAATGAATCTACATGTACCTCAAGATACCTGATCCTCATATGCTTGGCAATTTGCAAACCAGCTATCAAGGCCTCATATTCAGCCTCATTATTAGTTGTTTGAAACTCACAAGCTATGGAGTGGGGTATTATGTCCCCCTGTGGCGATTTTAGTAGTATTCCAAGTCCTGTTTCTTTGACATTAGATGCTCCATCAGTGAAGAGTATCCAAGGATCCTTAGTCTCTTCAAGCTGCTAAACTTCTAGCTCGGCTTCTTTTTGCAAGTCACTACTAAAATCTGCCACAAAGTCAGCTAAGGCTTGGGATTTGATGGCAGTCCTTGGTTCATATCTTATATCATAAGCACTAAGCTTCACTGCCCATTTAGCCATCCTTCCTGACATTTCAGGTTTCCTGAGAACATTCTTAATTGGAAAATTAGTCCTAACAATAATGGTATGAGTTTCAAAATAATGTCTTAGTTTAGTAGATGCCATAATCAAAGCAAGAATAAGTTTTTCTAAATGTGAATACTTGGATTCAGCATCAAGCAAACTCTTACTTACATAATAAACAGGATGTTGTGTACCTTCGTGATCCTTAACAAGGGCCGCACTTACTGCTTTAGAGGATACCGCTAGGTACAAGGATAATACATCCCCTTTTCTGGTTTCATCAAGGCAGGAGCTGAGGATAGGTAATCCTTAAGGGCTTTGAGAGCATTTTCATGCTTTTCAGTCCATTCAAATTTTTTGTTCTTTCTCAAAATGTCGTAGAATTCCTTGCACTTTTCTGATGATTTTGATATGAACCTATTCAAGGCCGCGATCCTCCCTGTCAACCTTTGCACATCCTTGGCATTGGCAGGGGATTTGATATTCACAATAGCCTTAATTTTCTCTGGACTTGCTTCAATGCCTCTTTTTGTTACCATATAACATAGGAACTTGCCTGTTTTAACACCAAAGTGACACTTTGAAGGATTCATCTTCATATTGAATTGGTCAAGGATATTGAATGCTTCCTCCAGGTTTTTAAGGTGATCCTCAGCTCTCTTGGACTTAACCACCATGTCGTCTATATAGACTTCCATAGTGTGTTCAATTTGTTCCTTAAACATCATATTGACTAGCCTTTGATAAGTAGCACCTGCATTCCTTAGTCCAAATGGCATAGAAATATAACAAAAGATACCAGTTGGGGTCATAAAGGTTGTATCCTCTTGATCAGATGGTTCCATCTGAATTTGTTGAAATCCAGATGAAGCATCCATAAAAGTTAACAACTCATGACCTGCGGTAGCATCCACCATGGAGTCAATGTGGGGTAATGGGAAAGGATCCTTGGGACATGCCTTGTTTAGATCAGTGAAATCGACACATAGCCTCCACTTTCCATTTTTCTTTTGAACAACAACCACATTGGCTAACCATCTTGGATACTTAACCTCTCTAATCATACCTGCTCCTGGATAATGGCATTCCTCTCAGGTGCAAACTTCCTTCTCTTTTGATGTATGGGCTTGAATGACCTGTCAATACCAAGTTTATGAGTAATTATATCCTTAGAGATACCTATCATATCTTCGTGTTTCCATGCAAAGGTAGTTTTTCTCCTTTTCGAGGAAGGATACTAGATCCTGTTCAATGTTACTGAGGATCCCTGATCCTATGAAGACTTTGGATTCGGGATCATGAGGATCCACAAGGATTTCTTTCACATCCTGTTCTCTTGCCTCCAAGACATCTCTTGGAGGATACTTCAGTTGCTATTGCTCCCTTGGTCTTGAGGCTGGCTTCATTGATGAGGTATAGCAATTTTTTGCTTCTTGTTGGTCACTCTTAATCTTTATCACCCCCCATGGACTAGGAAGCTTTACACATTGGTGATATGTAGATGCAACTGCCTTTATGTCATGTGTCCATGGCCTGCCAAGGATAACATTGCAACAAGATAAGCAATCTATAACACAAAATTTTTGATAGGAATGAAGTCCTTCAATGTAGATGGGAAGTTTAATGTCCCCCAATGTATTCTTGGTTTCTCCGCTGAATCCCACAAGAACTGAGGATCTTGGGATAATATCTGATTCAGGAATGTTCATCTTCTTAAGGACATCAAGCTGAATGATGTTCACCGAGCTTCCTCCATCGATTAGGATCCTGCGAACAAAATGGTTAGAAATGAACAAAGTAATAACCAGACCATCATGATGAGGATCCTGAACATCAACACGATCATTCTCATCAAAAGTTATAACTTTCTCCTGTGTAACAGTAGAGGTCCGGATGGGTCTATCTCCGTTATCCATCTTGGTTTCCTTGGCATGTCTCTTGGCTGCTGAAAAGGAAGTACCACAAATATCTGATCCACCAGATATGAAGTTTATAACTTGTGCATCTGCTGGAGGAGCAGGAGCTCTTTCTGGGATCTTCTCAGGATCCTAGATCCTTGACTTCTTCCTTCCCAAAAGTTCCTTTAAGTGCCCCTTGCTTAACAAGTAACCAATTTCTTGTCTAAGTGCAATACACTCTTCAGTGAGATGTCCGAAATCCTCATGATATGCACACCATTTGGACTTGTCTTTTGTTGCGGCTGGTTTATCACTCTTCCTTGGCCATCTTGCTTTCTCACCTAGATTCTGCATTGCCAGAATTAGTTCATTGTTATCAACAGAAAAACAGTATTCAGAAATGGGAGGATAATCCTCATCATCCTCTTCCTGTTCTACTGCATGCACATTCTGATTATCAGATTTGTTGTAGGACTTGAACTTGTTGTTCCTGAAGTAGGATCCTTGTTTTTCCTGCTTCGAGGATCCTGCTAGTCTTTCTTGGATCCTTTTATCATCCTCTAATCAGATGAATCTAAGGGCCCTGGTTCTCACTTCATCAAGATTCCTGCATGGGGTCATGACAAGATCATCATAGAATAATGAATCCCTAAGTAAACCCATTTTAAAGGCTTCCACAGCCGTAGCTATATCCAGATTGGGAATATCTAAGGATTCTTTACTAAACTTAGTGATGTAATCTCTAAGTGATTCATTTTGACCTTGTGTTACGCTGGATAATACATCCCCTTTTTCTGGTTTCATCAAGGCAGGAGCTGAGGATAGGTAATCCTTAAGGGCTTTGAGAGCATTTTCATGCTTTTCAGTCCATTCAAATTTCTTGTTCTTTCTCAAAATGTCATAGAATTCCTTGCAATTTTTTGATGGCTTGGATATGAACCTGTTCAAGGCTGCGATCCTCCCTGTCAACCTTTGCACATCCTTGGCTTTGGCAGGAGATTTAATGTTCACCATTGGCTTAATTTGCTCTGGACTTGCTTCAATGCCTCTTTTTGTTACCATATAACCTAGGAACTTGCCTGCTTTAACACCAAAGTGACACTTTGAAGGATTCAACTTCATATTGAATTTGTCAAGGATATTGAATGCTTCTTCTAGGTCTCTAAGGTGATCCTCAGCTCTCTTGGACTTAACCACCATGTCATCTATATAGACTTCCATAGTGTGTCCTTTCTGCTCCTTAAACATCATATTGACTAGCCTTTGATAGGTAGCACCTGCATTCCTTAGTCTAAATGGCATAGCAATATAACAATAGATACCAGTTGGGGTCATAAAGGTTGTATCCTCTTGATCAGATGGTTCCATCTGAATTTGTTGAAATCCAGATGAAGCATCCATAAAAGTCAACAACTCATGACCCGCGGTAGCATCCACCATGGAGTCAATGTGGGGTAATGGGAAAGGATCCTTGGGACATGCCTTGTTTAAATCAGTGAAATCGACACATACCCTCCACTTTCCGTTTTTCTTTTGAACAACAACCACATTGGCTAACCATCTTGGATACTTAACCTCTCTAATCATACCTGCTCGGAGTAATTTCTCTACCTCCTCCTGGATAATGGCATTCCTCTCAGGTGCAAACTTCTTCCTCTTCTGATGTATGGGCTTGAATGACCTGTCAATACCAAGTTTATGAGTAATTATATCTTTAGAGATACCTGTCATGTCTTCATGCTTCCAGGAAAAGGTAGTTTTTCTCCTTTTAAGGAAGGATACTAGGTCCTGTTCAATATTGCTGAGGATCCCTGATCCTATGAAGACTTTGGATTCAGGATCATGAGGATCCATAAGGATTTCTTTCACATCCTGTTCTCTTGCCTCCAAGACGTCTCTTGGAGGGTACTTTAGTTGCTATTGCTCCCTTGGTCTTGAGGCTGGCTTCATTGATGAGGTATAGCAATTTTTTGCTTCTTGTTGATCACTCTCAATCTTTATCACCCCCCATGGACTAGGAAGCTTTACACACTGATGGTAGGTAGATGCAACTGCCTTCATGTCATGTATCCATGGCCTACCAAGGATAACATTGCAACAAGATAAGCAATCTATAACACAAAATTTTTTATAAGAATGAAGTCCTTCAATGTAGATGAGATGTTTAATGTCCCCCAATGTATTCTTGGTTTCTCCGCTGAATCCCACAAGAACTGAGGATCTTGGGATAATATCTGATTCAGGGATGTTCATCTTCTTGAGGACATCAAGCTGAATGATGTTCACCGAACTTCCTCCATCGATTAGGATCCTGCGAACAAAATGGTTAGAAATGAACAAAGTAATGACAAGACCATCATGATGAGGATCCTGGACATCAACACGATCATCCTCATCAAAAGTTATAACTTTCTCCTGTGTAACAGTAGAGGTCCGGACGGGTCTATCTCCATTATCCATCTTGGTTTCCTTGGCATGTCTCTTGGCTGCTGAAAAGGAAGTACCACAAATGTCTGATCCACCGGATATGAAGTTTATAACTTGTACATCTGCCGGAGGAGCAGGAGCTCTTTCTGGAACCTTTTCAGGATCCTGGATCCTTGACTTTTTTCTTCCCAAAAGCTCCTTCAAGTGCCCCTTGCTCAACAAGTAACCAATCTCTTTTCTCAGTGCAATACACTCTTCAGTGAGATGCCCGAAATCCTCGTGATATGCACACCATTTGGATTTGTCTTTTGTTGCAGCTGGTTTATCACTTTTTCTAGGCCATCTTGCTTTTTCACCTAAATTCTGCATTGCAAGGATCAGTTCATTGTTATCAACAAAAAAACAGTATTCAGAAATGGGAGGATAATCCTCACCATCCTCTTCCTGTTCTACTGCATGCATGTTCTGGTTTTCAGACTTGTTGTAAGGTTTGGACTTGTTGTTCCTGAAGTAGGATCCTCGTTTCTCCTGCTTCGAGGATCCTACCAGTCTTTCCTGGATCCTTTTATCATCCTCTAATCGGATGAATCTAAGGGCCCTGGTTCTCACTTCATCAAGATTCCTGCATGGGGTCATGACAAGATCATCATAGAATAATGAATCCCTAAGCAATCCAATTTTAAAGGCTTCCACAGCCGTAGCTATATCCAGATTAGGAATGTCTAAGGATTATTTACTAAACTTAGCGATATAATCTCTAAGTGATTCATTTTGACCTTGTGTTACCCTATATAGATCACTAGTTAAGCGTTCAAATTTTCTACTGCATGAGAATTGGCTATTAAACAGATTAACTAGATTAGCAAATGAAGTAATAGAGTAAGGGGGAAGACTTAGCAGCCATTTAAGAGCTGATCCTGTGAGTGTGGATCCAAAAACCCTTGCATAGACATGCATCTTTTAACCTCTTAGGAATTGGATTGATCTCCATCCTTTCTCTGTACTGAGCTACATGCTCCTCTGGATCCGTTGAGCCGTCATACAACTTAATGGTTGGTATTTGGAACCTCTTGGGTATCTCAGCATCACAAATAGGTGGTGCAAAACGAGATATCCTGTGGCTCCCATCTGCAATTTCAGGAATGGGCTTAACCACTCCTGGAACGCTGGATATCATATCCTTCAGTTTCTGTAATTCCCTAGCCATAGCTTGATTGATACCTGTATCCTGCATAAAGCCATGGTTAGTGTTGTAAGAATTATTTAAAGTGTTACCTCCCTGAGGATTCAGGTTTGGAATCCCAGATGTGAATCCATATTGACGAGATTCTGGTACGACTGAAGGACCAGAAGTAGCAATGGTCTGTATTGGAATGAAGTCTCCTTGATGAACATCTGAACTTGAGGGTTGTACACTTCTCAAGAATCCCTGATCCTGAAAGATGTTGGATCCTTGATGTGCTGTGACTGGGGGTCTTGGAGGATAATCCATGGATCCATAAACCTGAGTTTAGGATCCTTGAACCTGAGAGGATCCTTGAACCTGAGAGGATCCTTGAACCTGAGAGGATCCTTGAACCGGAAAGGATCCTTGATGCTGGAAGAAGGATCCTGAAGGTTGAAAGTAGGATCCTAAAGCTTGAGTCATTGCCGATGATCCAGAGCACATTCCCGTTGATCCACCCCGGTATTGGATATCTGGAGCTGCAGATTGCTAGGCAGTTATAGCTGGAGTGTCGAAATCCAGTGATCTAGGTATCAGAGGAGAGTGATCCTCCCCTGATTTCTTTAGTTTCTTGATGTCACCAATCTCCCGGAGGATTCTTTCATTGGTTTTATCCTGCTCCTGTATGTGATCCCTCATCTGTAAAATCAAAGTAAAAAGATCATTGTTAGTAGGGTTAGAAGAAACAGAAGATGTTGGTGGTTTTGGGAAAATGGGGCTTTGTCTCTTTGCAGCATTTTCAGCATTCTTCTGGGATCCAAAAGGTGGTGGAGGCAAAGGTGGAACGCCCTGTGAAGAAGTGACTGCCGGCATAGAGCTTGAAGTGTTCTTTGCTGAAGAAGCCATATGGTTGAAGATAGTGAACCGAAATGAAGACAATGAGCAAGATTTTTCAGAAATGAAGCACCAATTGCCCCACGGTGGGCGCCAAACTGTTTTGGTCAAAAATCAGGCTAGGATAATGCAACCAAATCTTTGTTGTGAGGAATGATGCTTGAAACAATGAACAAATGCATGAATAACTTGCAAATGAAATGAACAAGTGACACAAGGATTTATACGAGGAAAAAGCCCTTGATCAAGAGTTGATCTCCGGCATAAAAAACCTCGGGTGATGGAAACTACTGATCACCAACTATAATTAAACAAATGATTGTTAGAACTCGGGATGATAACAAGCTTGTTACAAGGATCACTAGAGTGTAATGTGTACGAAATCGCCAAATGAACTGTTGAGAGCTTGCGAGAGTGTGAGTGTTAGCTAAGTTAGCCAATTGTTCTAATTCAAGCTTGTTATCCCCTTTTAAAATTAGAAATAACTTAAACAACTAACTATCCGCAATTCGTGCTAGCCTCCCACTACTTCTATAACGGTTACTCCAGCTGAACACGTGCGGAATATTGAGAGCATATTCTCCTAGAATATTGGCAAGACTTGGTCCATGCGTATACTCCTGCAAAACAAACTCAAATATAGCGAAGGCAACCGTTAGTGTAAGGATAACAATAAGGATCCTGAATCCTGGCCCTGCAACACCTTCTGAGGATCCTTAAATTAAACAGAATTGAGGATCTGTGATCCTGACAGTATTTGAGGATCCGTGATCCTTAGGTATAGAAAATTTATCCCTAACAGTTTACTAGGTTGTCTGTATGCTTGGGTTTGCAAGTTGTTTTCTTCTAGTTGTACCTCACACATTAATATGTTTAGTTATGAAAATAGTTTTTGCATTGATTGTAAAATGTTGTAATATTATTGGTAACAATCAATGTTATAATGTATATATTATGTAGTTTTAGTAAGGCATAAAGTAACGCTTCCTGTCGCATTACGGCATAGTCTAAATCTAGTTGTAATAAGTTTTAGTAAGGTATAATCGTACGGTTTCCGCCGCATTACGGCGGGGCCTAAATCTAGTTGTAATAAATTTTTTTCATGGACCACTTGTGTAATTAACTTTTATTTTAATTTGTTTTAGTTACTCTTTTTTATGTCACAATAGCCTACAAATACATCTTTAGTGACTGTTTCTGATGTACGAGCATATCCAATAATCCATAATCCGACCTGACCCGATAGGCGACTCGCATGGAGAGCGATTAAGGGAGCATGAGCGACCCTGTGGGTGGGAGGGGAGGACCACCAGCCAGGACCCGTGATTCCGAGGGGCACATTTAAAAAAAAATCCGATAAATATATATGTTATATTTTTTTTAAATAGTATACCCATACAAAGACCAAGTTATTGATAAGCCTAATACAAAACAATTCTTAAGTTTTAGAAGTTAGTCCATTAGGTTTATATAGCCCAATACCCATTTGATTTACAAACAATAATAATTAATCAATATCCGATGTTTCTTTGGGTGGCAATTAGGGCACATTTTTTCGAACTCGAACAAGGGAGCACCAACTTTGACTCGATCAATACTTAGTTTCGGAGGGTTATTTTTTTAGAAGATTATCATCTATTTTCTAACTATTTTGTTGGGATCTTATTTATGATCTTTTGGAGAATTTTTGTTATTGGAGATTAAACATTGTAATCAAGTCTTTTGGAGAATTAGAGACAACCGAATGGCCATAACTATTCGCTTCCATGCCTTTGAATAAACTCGACGTTCTTGAGCCATTTGTACGCGCTACCCGTGAATTTTGTTTTTGGTTAGTAAAAGTCTCATATGAACTATTAGGGCCTGTTTGTTTGGCAGGAATCCATAGGATTTCAAGGGAATTGGAATTTGAATTCCATTCCTTTGTGTGTTTGGTTGGACAAATTAGTTGAAGGGAATTGGATTTCAATTCCAACAAAATCCCTTATCTAATGGAATTCAGATTCCTTTTAAAGTTCAAAGGAAAGTTTAAAAAACCATGGGAATGTTTCCAAAGTTACGGAAATAACCCCTTCCCTCTTTCATTTTTGTCTAAAAACCAAAAAATAATAAAAAAATCCAAAAAATTCTAAAAAATCCAAAAAAATAAAAAAATAATAAAAATTTCTAAAAAATAATAAAAAATCCAAAAAATTCTAAAATATCAAAAAAATAATAAAAAATCCAAAAAATTCTAAAAAAATAAAAAAATTCTAAAAAATCCAAAAAATAATATAAATTCAAAAAATTCTAAAAAATAAAAAAATAATAAAAAATCTAAATAAATATAAAAAATCCAAAAAATTCTGAAAAATCAAAAAAATCTAAAAATCAAAAAAATAAAAAAAATTCAAAAAAAAATCAAAAAAATAATAAAAAATCTAAAAAAACCCAAAAAAATTCTAAAAACCCAAAAAAAAATTAAAAAATAAAAAAAAATCTAAAAAATTCAAAAAATCAAAAAAATTCTAAAAAATGAAAAAAAATCAAAAAAATAATAAAAAATCCAAAAAATTCTAAAAAATAAAAAAATTCTAAAAAATCAAAAAAATAATAAAAAATCCAAAATATTCTAAAAAATAATAAAAAATCAAAAAAATTCTAAAAAACCCAAAAAATTCTAAAAAATCAAAATAATAATAAAAAATCCAAAAAATTATAAAAAAATCCAAAAAATCTAAAAAATCAAAAAAATTCTAAAAAATCCATAAAATTCTAAAAAATAAAAAATAATAATAAAAATTCCAAAGAATTCTAAAAAATAAAAAAATTCAAAAAAATCCAAAAGATAAAAAAATCCAAAATTTTCTAAAAAATAAAAAAAAATAAAAAAACCAAAAAATTATAAAAAACAAAAAAATTCTAAAAAATCCAAAAATTAAAAAAAGTCCAAAAAATTCTAAAAAATAAAAAAATTTATAAAAATCAAAAAATTAATAAAAAAAATCTAAAAAACCCAAAAAAACTCAAAAAAACCAAAAAAAATACAAAAAATTCTAAAAATAAAAAAATTCAAAAAAATAATTTTTTAGATTTTTTTATTATTTTTTAGATTTTTTTGAACTTTTAGGATTTTTTGGATATTTTATTATTTTTAAATTTTGAGTTAATTACATAGTTAGTCCCTGTGGTTTGCACAAAATAACAAACTTAGGTACTAATAGTTTAAAATCACCTTCTAGGGTATTAACTTTTCATTTTGTAACGTTTGGAGGTATTAACTTCTAAGGTAATAACATAGGTAGTCCCTGTGGTTTGCACAAAATAACATACTTAGGTACTAACAAAATGTGATTTTAAGCCTACAAATAAGCTTAATACCCTCAAACGTTACAAAATGAAAAGTTAATACCCTAGAATGTTATCAGAAACTATTAGTACCTAAACTTGTTATTTTGTGCAAACCACAGGGACTAACTATGTAATTAACTCTTAAATTTTTTTTGATTTTTTAGAATTTTTTTTTTTAAGAATTTTTTGAACTTTTTATTATTTTTTATTATTTTTTTGATTTTTTAGAATTTTTTGGATTTTTTTTATTTTTTAGATTTTTTTTTATTTTTTAGTTTTTTTAGATTGTTTGGATTTTTTATTATTTTTAAGATTTTTTAGAATTTTTTTTGATTTTTTAGAATTTTTTGAACTTTTTATTATTTTTTAGGATTTTTTATTATTTTTTAGATTTTTTTGGATTTTTTATTATTTTTTAGAATTTTTTTGTTTTTTTATAATTTTTTGAAGTTTTTATTATTTTTTGGAATTTTTTGATTTTTTTGGATTTTTTATTATTTTTTAGATATTTTTTTGAATTTTTAGGATTTTTTATTATTTTTTAGTATTTTTTTGATTTTTTAGAATTTTTTGGATATTTATTATTTTTTAGAATTTTTTTGATTTTTTAGAAATTTTTTTGATTTTTTATAAGTTTTTTGAACTTTTTATTATTTTTTTTTATTTTTTTTTATTTTTTAATTTTTTTGATACTTTTGAATTTTTTGGATTTGTTAGAATTTTTTTGAATTTTTATAATTTTTTTTATTTTTAGATTTTTTTTGAATTTTTATAATTTTTTGGATTTTTTAGAATTATTTTGAATTTTTATCTAAGATAGTTGTTTTTAAAACTTTTGCCAGTTGTTTATAACTAGGGGTAATTTTGTCTTTTTAGGTATTTTTAAATTCTAATTCCATTATTATATTTATCAACCAAACACATCTATGGATTTCAAAGGAATCCATCAAATTCCAATTCAAATTCCAATTCCCATAGGGATTCCAATTCCAATTCCTACACATTCCGCGAACCAAACGCCCCGTTAGTGGAAAAAATGTACTAAACAACTTTTCATGAATAGTTGGAAATTAAGCAGCCAAAGAATAGTATTTTTCTAAACTAATTGATTTGTTCCCACAAGGGCAAGCATCAAACAAATTTGAAGTGGTAAAAGTTTAACGTGTTGGATTTGTCCATGTAATCCAAATAAAAAATAAAAAATAAATACTTTTGGAGTTTTCCTTTGTGATAATCTTGTTAATTATATAATAGATTAATTATAGGGTGTTTAGATGGTAAAAACCAAAAGATTTTGTTTTGGGCTGGTCTATTCGCACACGGGCTTTGTCTTTTTGCACACTCAAAGGCCTTGTCTTTTGACCTTGGCCAAAGCGCCCCGCTATGGCCAAAGCGGGGCGCTTTGAGTGTGCAAAAAGACAAAAAGCGTGGGCTGAACTTTGTGTTGTTTTTTTTTTTTTTGAAATAGGTGGGATGTGGGTTAGTTTGGTAGTGTTTTTTGGAGGAAAAAATTTTATTTGAGTTTTATAATACGTTTTTTTATAATTACGTTTTTTTACGTCATTATTTTTATAGAACGTATATAATATAAGTGCGTCTTTATAAACTGTTAACCTTGTTTATTTTGTTAAATTAAACGAACACGTTAAATAAAATGTATAAAAAGCCATAAGAATTAAACGTAAACAATCCAAAACCAACGTGATATAAATAGAAGATTAACTGCAATATATATATTTATATATATCAGTTTGTACATACAAAACAAAAAGGTACAACTGAGTACATAATACATAACAAAACACTATACAAACAAACTAAGGTACTAGTCCTCGTGCGGTGGGGACGGTGGGAGGGGAAGTGGAGGCAACCCAGCGAGCCCTCGTAGAGAAACGAGCGTCTCGATGATCCAGTCCTGGCGTGCGGCCTGGCGTCTGAGGCGCCGGTCGAAGTCCCGAGCCACCTCACGCGCTACCGGAGGCAGGTCATCGTAAACGTGCTGCGGGTACTGTGGCGGCTCAGGAGCTGGCTGAACTGGTGGTACCGGGATCTCCTCGACTTGCTCCTCCTGAGCCGGATCCTCTAATACAAACTGAGCCTGAGCCTGAGCCTGAGTCTGAGGCTGAGCCTGAGCCTGAGCCTCAGCCTGAGGCTGGCCCGGGAACTGATCGAGTCCCAGAGCCTGTAGCTGAGCCTGCCGAGCGGCCGCCTGAACATCAGGAGGGGCTAACACTCCAGGCCTCACCTCAATAACAACCGGGATGACCTCCGGCACCACCTCCGGCTGCCAAATCTGCCCGTCACGTCCCTTAAACCTCAGACCAACATCAAAGGTACGGGTGATCTGCATGGAAGATACTGACGCGCGGCCCAACCTGGTAGACGGGACCGGATCGGACAGCTCCGGATCATGCTCGGGCACGAGCCCTAGCGAGCGTGCAATGGCGGTGATGTATGAGCCAGTGTGCACGTACCCGCGGAGCTGCCGGTGGTATGCTGTGGCAAAGTAATCTGCCAGGCAGGCTGCTAGATCGCAGGGCTGGTGGCGCAGTAGGCAATAGAGAAAGAAAAGGTCACTGAGGTTGACCTTCTCCCTGCTGGAACCCCGCGGCACGATAGTTGCCGCGATAACATGGTGCAGGTATCGGAACAAGGGGTCTCTAATGGAGGTGGCCTTTTGCCAGGATTTCCCAAAGGGAACCCTGGAAATGGCCCTCCAGAAACTGATAAGCGTCTGCCTGTCCATCATCCTAACCGCCTGCGTATATAAATCAGTATCAAGCTCGGCCGCTGTGTACAAACCTGTATAAACAAATAATATTAAATAAACAAATAATAATAATAAACAAATAATATTAAATAAACAAATAACATTAAATAAACAAATAATAATAATAAACAAATAATATTAAATAAACAAATAACATTAAATAAACAAATGATATTAAATATAAAATAATAAATAATATTATTTAAACAAACCTGTATGGACAGCAAACTGCCGCACACTCATCTCAAACTCCTGACCGGCGAGACGGAATGTAACCTCGTGGACAGGAAAAGCCGGGTCCTCCACGTAATCCGCCGGATGCGGCGCGTATGTAAACGTGGAAAGAAACTCGACCGTAAGCTCAGGGTACGAGTCCTCCATCGCTAGCTCAAATAGGCGCGACCAAGGAGTGTCCAGTCCAACTATATCACGCGCCCGCGCGGCCTCTCCCACGGTCTCCAGCAGGTCCCAGTCTATCCCTACGTGCGACCCAATCTCTATGGTGCGCAACCTAGCGCATCTCCCCCTCGCCCGTGACCCCGGCGGAAACTGCAGGTACGGACATGCCGGCTCTCCCTCCTCTCCCACATCTCCCTCAGCCTCCATATGCTCAATCTCGTCATCGGAGGAATCCATCCCTGCACGTTGACAAGATAATATTAAATATAAAATAATAAACAAATAATATTATTTATAAAATTAAAAATAATAAACAAATAATATTAAATATAAAATAATAAACAAATAATATTATTTATAAAATTTTAAATAATAAACAAATAATATTAAATATAAAATAATAAACAAATAATATTATTTATAAAATTTTAAATAATAAACAAATAATATTAAATATAAAATAATAAACAAATAATATTATTTATAAAATTTAAATAATAAACAAATAATATTAAATATAAAATAATAAACAAATAATATTATTTATAAAATATAAATAATAAACAAATAATATTAAATATAAAATAATAAACAAATAATATTAAACAAATAATATTAAAAAAAAATAAACATGAACCAAGGCGCCGCGCTTTGGCCTCGGCGCCGCGCTTTGGTTCTTCGTGATGAAGAACAGCCCACCAGATCGATCCCCACGCCCAAATCAAACAAACTGAAACACATAACTTGAACCAAAACAAGAAATGAAGTTCGATCGTACCTTTTAGCGGTTGAAAGCGTGAAAACGTTGATGATCCGGCTCAAGTGTGTGTAAATCGCACCTTGTGTGTGTGTTTGTGTGTTGGGTTTGAAATGGGGGAGAAGGCCGCTCCGCTTCAGCTATAGCGAGGGATCGAAGCGCCCCGCTATGGCCAAAGCGCGGCGCTTTGAGGTCAAAGCGGGTCGCTTAGGTCAAAGCGGGGCGTTTAAGGCCTTTTTTATTTTTTTTTAAATTGTTTTTAATTCACAAACGCGTTGATAATAGTCTAAATTTTACGTTTTTTCCATTATACATCATTTTTTATTATATATGGACTATACTGCAAGTTCCGGATCAAATCGGTTACGTGTGATGTCTTATTCCGTTATATCGTATCATTTTGGTTTGAAAGCACAAGTACTCCTGTGAGAGGTGTTATGTGTATCAGCCGCCTACCGTACATGAACATGACGTATTTTTTCATTAATTGTAGTATTATGATGTATATTGTCATTTTGGGTCGTACAAGTGCGTATTGAATCTGATTGGGTCGTGTCGGTGACATTCGGTTTTTAACGTGATGTAACGCATATATTGAACAAACACAAACGTGATTATTATTAAACACATTTAACCTACATCGTGAACATATGGGGTTACATTAAGGTCAGGGGCACGATACGTAAGCATTTCGTACGTGTTGATCTGATCCCTGTATAATGTATGCCAGGTTGCTGCGCGCTCTGTTCTGTGTGCTGTCCAGAGTGGGTTTGGGGGAGGCATTGGATAACAACCTCCAAGCTCTACATGTATGAAATGCCCATGGTCGACGAACACAACCGCAACCACCAGGTGAGGTTCCTCAGCTTCGTTTGGCCCGCCCAGCAGAGGGAAAATTGTACAGCTCCCACGCATGTCGAAGGTGTGAACAATCACACCGTATCATTGGGCAATAAGAAACCCCGTCTCAGGCATCGTCATGTAATTTTCGATATCTGCTCGTCCCACCCCCTTGAAATCGATCCGTCTACGCAGCGCATCATAATGTCCTATGTTTTCCGGATCGAAAAACTGCCTCCAAAGCGATTCGTTCGTACGTAACTCCTTTATAAGTTGTTTCCGGATCATCAAATATGAATTTTGTTTCACTCCTAACCCAACAGCCACCGATCGAAACCCACAATGACCATCTGGTTTCACGTCCTTTATTCTAACGATGTATGGATGGATCACTTCGGGAATCTGAGATGCGTAGTTGCGGATCGCTATATCCGTCTTAGGACCGAGCTTGATCATCGGGAAATCAGGGTGTAGGTTGATCGTCTGAGGCTGTGACGGTGATATGTACGAGCTGTGACGGGGAAGATCGTCTGAGGCCTCGACCCAAGTTTCTCCCGACGGAATGTACGCGCTTTTTCTAGCGGCTTCAACCTTTCTTTCTTCCTGCGTTTTCAATGTTGGGCGACCACGAGTTTTCTTCAGAACAGCAGGAGGTTTTTTGTTATTGTACCCTGGATTGAGGATGTCACACCCCTATTTCCACGTATCACCGGTGGGCCCGGTGGGGGAGTATCGTGACGTGGTTGGCAACGTAATAGTCAAACAACACAATATAACAATGCACAGCGGAAGCAAATTAAATATAAGATACAACCGAATTTATTTATTGTAAACAAGGTCACAATTATCCGGTGTTTATCCACAGTAGGGATCGAAACAAAATAACATTTAATTGTTCAACAGACTTCTGGCATCCTAAGCTTGCGAGACTTTTATTGATGCTTAGGAGACAATCCAGCCAATTACGTTTAGTACCTGCATTCAGTCTTTTTGGGAAAATACGTCAGTTTACACTGGTAAATACATTCAACTGACTCATTTTATAAAATGATTTAAAATTGGTTTGGATGCACATGGCATAAACATTTTTATTAACTTGGGAGAATTATTTAATATAATAATCTTGTTAACGATTTACATGTTACTTATGCGTTCAGTAGCCCGGACGTATCCGGGTTAAGGAATCAATAGACACACCACAATTCTAGAGTTATACACCGACAGGTGTACGCCTACACCCCGTGCTCAGGTCGTGGCTATCTCGTAAGATAATGCCAAGGATATCCGGGACATGGTCATTAACCCCCCCAAAGGCGGTAAAGTAAACAATACTGTTTAAACGAGCCGATCAAATTATTCAATTAACCACCTAAGCGATGGAAGATTTGGCGCCCGATCAAGCGGTACGCTATGTACCGTAACCCAAGCCCTTATAGGGAAAATAAGTTAAAAGTATTTACCTTTGCAAAGTAAAATCCTTAATTGAATAAATTGCAGATAGCTTTTACTGGTTCTCTTAATCTGGAACGAAGGTTTAATATAACCTATTAGAATACTAACGGGTCTTTAATTAAGCTTAAGCTTAGACCGGTCAGTTTTAACGATACGGTTCGTACGCACGATTAAGTGAAGACCGGATAGAATGTGATTTAGACCCGACAAGTTTGAGGACTTGTTTAATATGGGTTTACTATTCACATTCTGGATTTTGAGATAAAAATGATATCGTTTGACCCGTTTCGGTTAGTTTATGCAAACTAGTTTCATAAACCGAACCGAACGCGCATAACGCGTAACGGGTAACCGAAAGGGTCGCGGACAGGTTTCCTAAGTTAATACGCTTTAAATATGTTGTGATATCATTATGATATCTTCCATAATGCCCGTAACGAGTTTATTCCCTAATTATGCCCCGTAGGGGTATTTTGGTCATTTTAAGGGTTATAAAAGAGACTTATAATACTTCTGAGGTACGGGTCTGATTAAATCAGAAAAATATCTTAATTTAACAGGTTATGTCTATTGGTATTAAGTCTTACGTGTCAAAATGGTTTTAATACCAAACTACGCGTTTAATACGCGTATAAAGCCGTTTTAAGCGACGTACGGGTTAAAATACCAATCTGAGTTTTCTGATCAGCAAAACAGGCTCAAAATACTATATTTATTATTTTAGATCAGTGGCCATTGGATTGGTATCAATCGGATTCGTAAAACTCGTTTTATGGCCTAAAAGGTTATATTCGGTATTAACCGAATCAATGCGATAAGTCTAGCTTAAGACCAGCTTAAAAATAATTAAAAATCTTCAAAAATCCTAAAATATTATTTAACATCAGTGGGTAAAAGTTTTGGTACCGAAAATCGGGTTTAGATAGGCTATGCGCTAATCGCGCCGTTTAATTAATAAAAACTTAATATTTACGCTAATGCGCATATCTCCTAATCTAGACTTCCGATTGACGTGAAAATTTACGTACATGCTAAATAATCAGTAATTAAGATTATTGTACTTCCACATTTTCAAAATTCTCGTTATAGGGTCATAAGGGCATTATGGTCCAATTTAAGCGATTAACGGAAACGTGCGCATGCATCGGATAATCAATGAAACAAGTACAGAGACTTATACTAGCATGTAACCCAACCCTAAATAAGCACTAAGGCATTTCCGAATCAAACTAAAACGGGTCAGAACCGAAGTCAACGCAAAAGTCAAAGTTTTGCGTCTTTCGGTTCCGTACCGGGTTTAAACAGAAATTTGTCGAGTCGGACAAGCGTAGACAAGTTTTTAAACTTATTACCAAGTTATTTTAAGATTAAAACAGGTTACACGCTTCTCGGATTGCATTTCGTGCATTAAATCACATTTTGTATTTCTGTTGACTTGTTCGGTCAACGTTTGACCCGACGAACGACCTAGTTAGGTCTGGATTCGGTATGTGCCTTTACAAGGGTTTAATACCCATATAATTACCTATCTAATGGTACGTTTAATTTGACATACGCCTGAGCTATCGATACTTAATTATGAAGTCAAACGTTAAGCATGATATTTTGACTTTTAAGCTAATTATGAGACTAGTATTAATTGAGAAGGGATTAGAGACTTACTAACTGATTAATTGATGTTTAGGAAGTCCTTTGATCAGCTTGGATACTCCACGATTTGAGCAGAAGTGAATGAGAATGGAATGATCAAATGGGTTGCAACTTATGAGCTTATATAGTGCCCAAGGCACCATGATTCTTTGACAACAAGGTCTACAACATTCCATAATCATTAAACACTTGTCCCTACTGCTTAGGGGAGTCTAAGGTTCATGCACATGCAAGAAAACCGGTGAAACAAGTCACAATCGCGAATTACAGGTTGCTGTCTGTTTCTGATGCTGGGTACACCGCTAGCGCACCGTTACGCTACAAATGTAGCGGTGCGCTAGCCCTCTATTCAGGGCATTTTGACTTAATCAAGGTAGCGCACCGTTACGCTACATATGTAGCGGTGCGCTAGCACTGTTCTGAGCCAAAATTTGTTGTTGTTTGTTGAAGTTTTGGAAAGGTATCAACTTGCACGACAACTAGACCTCATTTATCAATTATAGGACCCTTTTTCAGTGTATGATACTGTGTAATACCCTACCATTGAACTTGTTTCAATTTGAATGCATTAACAAGATCCGAAAACATCGGTGTACCACTCAAATTATTTGTGGGATCACATCATGCTTTATCACATCCATTATTAGAAATAATTTTCCGCATCGAGGGTAATAAAAGATGGGTATAATATTTAATCGGGTCTTGGGATTTATAATTTAGGTCGTTCAGAGGTAACAGTTTAACATGACGCCACTTTAAATCCTACCGAATCATCTTTATTAAAAATCCGAGTTTACAACGCGTTTTGTCTGACATGACACGTGTCGTTTTATTATTGAACCCGAAATTTTCGAGGTGTTACATCCTCACCCCCTTAAAATAAATCTCGACCCGAGATTTACTGAAACAAATAAGGGTATTTTTCTTTCATCGTGGCTTCAACCTCCCACGTGAAATCGG
The DNA here is from genome assembly GCA_030545235.1 of Helianthus tuberosus. Lineage (NCBI taxonomy): Eukaryota > Viridiplantae > Streptophyta > Magnoliopsida > Asterales > Asteraceae > Helianthus > Helianthus tuberosus. The sequence goes on from CM060428.1 coordinate 24,325,833, forward strand.
GACCTCTACGGGCATCCCATTTAACCTTAACAAAAGGTATATGCTTTCTCTGAAGCTTCCTTACCTGTCGATCTTCAATCGACACAGGTTTTTCCACAAAATTTAAGCTCTCATCTATGTGCACATCTGCGTACGGCATGACATGTGAATCGTCAGCGGAACACTTCTTTAGATTGCAGATGTGGAATACATTGTGAATTCCACTGAGCTCTTCTGGTAAGTTTAACTTATAGGCGACTGACCCGACACGTTCGATAACCTCGAAAGGTCCTATGTATCTCGGGCTTAGTTTGCCTTTCTTACCAAATCGCATCACTCCTTTCCAGGGTGACACTTTAAGTAGGACTTTTTCACCTACTTCAAAGTTAAAAGCTTTTCGCTTAGGATCAGCGTAGCTTTTCTGCCTATTACGGGCAGCTTGGAGATTGTTACGAATCTGGACAATCTTGTCCGTTGTTTCGAACACGATCTCTGGTCCTGATAACTGGACTTCTCCAACTTCCGCCCAACAAACTGGCGATCTACACTTTCTACCATATAATGCCTCGAAAGGCGCAGCCTTAATGCTGGTGTGGTAGCTATTGTTGTAGGAGAATTCTATTAATGGTAGGTTCTTATCCCAGCTACCTCCCAAATCGATCGCACATGCACGTAGCATGTCTTCCAACGTTTGAATGGTACGCTCACTCTGACCGTCAGTCTGAGGATGGTAAGCCGTACTAAAGTTCAAACGTGTGCCCAAAGATTGCTGGAAACTCTTCCAAAAGTGTGACGTGTACCTAGTATCCCGGTCAGAGATAATAGCTACAGGTATGCCGTGTAGGGCTACAATCTTATCAACGTATAACTGGGCTAACATATCGGAGCTATAAGTCTCCTTGATGGGTAAGAAATGAGCTGACTTAGTCAGTCGGTCAACTATAACCCATATCGTATCATTTCCTTTCCTCGTCTTGGGTAACTTGGTAATAAAATCCATAGTTACCATTTCCCACTTCCACGTAGGAAGTTCAGGCTGTTGTAGCAAACCTGACGGTTTTTGATGCTCGGCTTTGACTTGCGCACATGTCAAGCATTTTGCTACATGGGCGGCTACAGACTTTTTCAAGCCTATCCACCAATAATTTGCCTTTAAATCCTGGTACATCTTATCGGCTCCAGGATGAACGGAGTATTTGGAACTGTGGGCTTCTTGGAGGATGACATCACGAAGTCCTCCAAAAATTGGAACCCATATTCGTCCATTTAACCGTAAAATTCCGTCCTTGCTAAGAGTTAACTGCTCCTCAGTTACTCCTAACTTTTCATTAGGATAGTTAGCTTCCAACACAGCTTCCTTCTGTGCAGCTAACACCCTTTCTATCAAACTGTTCTTTATCTCCATACGCTTGGCGTTAATTCGAATGGGTTTAACCCTTTCCTTTCTGCTCAAGGCATCAGCGACTACATTTGCCTTGCCGGGATGGTATTTGATTTCACAATCATAATCATTTAAAGTTTCCATCCAACGGCGTTGCCTCATGTTTAATTCTTTCTGGTTAAACAGATGCTGGAGGCTCTTGTGATCAGAAAAGATCACAAACTTGATTCCATAAAGATAATGCCTCCACAGTTTTAGTGCGAACACAACGGCACCCAATTCCAAGTCATGGGTGGTGTAATTCTTTTCGTGCACCTTTAACTGTCGTGATGCATAGGCAATCACCTTGCCTTTCTGCATAAGCACACACCCCATGCCAGTGTGTGATGCATCACAATAAACTACAAATTCTTCAGTGCCTTCAGGTAGTGTAAGCACAGGAGCATTGCTCAACTTTTGTCTCAAAACATCGAAGGACTCTTGCTGCTTAGGGCCCCAAACGAACTTTACTTTCTTCTTGGTTAGGGAAGTTAGGGGCGCAGCAATCCTTGAAAAATTTTCAATAAAACGCCTGTAATATCCTGCCAACCCCAGGAAGCTACGAATCTCCGTAGGCGTCTTTGGCTCTTGCCAATTCATAACAGCTTCGACTTTAGCGGGATCCACTTGGATACCACGCTCACTGACCACGTGTCCAAGAAACTGGACTTCTCGTAGCCAAAATTCACACTTGGAGAATTTGGCATAGAGCTTCTCCTGGTGTAGAAGTTTGAGAATGCACCGAAGGTGTTTCTCATGGTCAGCTTTATTCTTAGAATAAATGAGGATGTCATCGATGAAGACGATAACAAATTTATCTAAGTAAGGTTTGCAGACACGATTCATGAGATCCATGAACGCGGCTGGTGCATTAGTGAGCCCAAAAGGCATCACTAGGAACTCGTAATGACCGTAGCGAGTCCTGAATGCAGTCTTGTGAACGTCTTCATCCATAACCTTCAACTGATGGTATCCTGACCTCAGATCAATCTTTGAGAAGTAACTTGCCCCTTGAAGCTGATCGAACAAATCGTCGATTCTGGGCAGAGGATACCTATTCTTGATCGTGACTTTATTAAGCTCGCGATAGTCGATGCACAGACGCATCGACCCATCCTTCTTCTTTACGAACAGGATTGGCGCTCCCCAAGGAGATGAACTAGGTCTAATGAAACCCTTAGCCAGCAATTCATCTAGCTGCGTCCGCAACTCCTTCATTTCTGTGGGTGCCAATCTGTATGGAGCTCTAGCAACTGGTGCCGCTCCGGGGATGATGTCGATCCTGAACTCCACTTGTCTATCTGGTGGCAAACCAGGTAGATCTTCAGGAAACACTTCTGGGTATTCAGAGATGACAGGAATGTCTTCCATCTTCGGTTTGGGCTCATCAATGATCACTTGCGCCATGTAGATGACACATCCCTTTTTCAAACACTTGGAAGCCTTGAGCATAGTCACCTGCTCAGGCAGTCCGTACTGGGTATCTCCCCGAATGGTAAGTGATTCACCATACGGAGCCTTTATTACCACTTGTTTCTGATTGCAGACAATTTGGGCTTGGTTATGAGATAACCAGTCCATACCCAGAACTATGTCAAATCCAGCCAATTTAATCGGAAGTAGAGACAGAGGAAAAGAATGGTTCTTAATGGATATAACACATCCATCTAACACAGTAGAGACGGTTTCTATGGTACCATCTGCTAACTCTACCTCATAGTTCACTTTTAGGGTTTTGACAGGTAAATTTAACAATTCACAAAATTTACGATCTACGAAGGACTTATCTGCGCCTGAATCAAAAAGTACTCTTGCAAAAACATCATTTACAAGGAAAGTACCTGTTATGACGTTATCCTCCTGCACAGCCTCCTTCGCATCCATCCTGAAGACTCTGGCATTGGTCTTCTTAGCCTCCTCTGGCTTCTTGTTGTATTTAGGGCAGTTAGTCTTTATGTGGCCCTTTTCATTGCAACGGTAGCACGTTGCATCTTTCATCTTCTTGCAATCCAAGGTTTTATGTTCCTTGGACTTGCACAAACCACAAGCGAAAGACCTGGACTCGTTATTCGAGGTTGATTCGAATCTGCACTTTCCAAAGTGCTGTTTCTTGCAAGTTTTGCATGTGGGCTTCTCCCCAGAACGATGCCCATCTTTCTTCGAATCCGATCCCTTCTTGTGATCACCGCTCCCACGGTGCTTCTTGTTCGACTTACGCGAACCATCATCTTCATGCTTCCTCTTCTCGGCCGCCTTATTCCTCTGCGATCTCTGTCGGACCGCATCCAGTGTGAGGGATAAGGAAAGGTCAGTTACAGACCTGAAGGTAACTGGCCGAGAAGCTTTTACACTGGCCTTGATCGCGGGTTCCAACCCACCAATAAAACGAGCAATTCTTTTTGGCTCCGGGGTTACCAGGTAGGGAACCAGCCTAGACAGTGTATTGAAGCTTGTCAGATAAGCTTGACAATCGAGGTTCTTCATCACCAGCGCTAGAAAGTCTGATTCGATCTTTTCCACCTCATGTTGAGGGCAAAAATTTTCCTTGATTAGGGCGATGAATTGATCCCACGACATGCTATACAATGGGATCTTTCCGGAAGCCTCCATCAGAGCTCTCCACCAAGCTAATGCCTCACCCTTGAAGGACTGTGAGACAAATTTAACCACATCACCTTCAGCGCATCCGCTGATGTCCACGACCGTGTCCATTTCATCCAGCCACGTCATGCAGTCTACGGCTCCTTTCTCCCCCGTAAAATCCCTGGGTTTGCAAGACACAAAGTACTTATATGTGCAACCCTTGTTACGGTGTCCCTGATGCAGTACCAACTGCTGAGATGGATTACTTTGGTGGTTGGTGGACTAGCGATCATCACCGTTTTTCTTTGGCTCATCCTTTTTGGGAGGAGGCTTGTTATGAGCCTCAGAATGAGTCTTGGGCTTCGAATGTGACGCTGAGTGGGTCCTACTCCGAGTAACACTGTATTCCTCATATTGTCTATCCAAAGCTTGTGTGATAGCGCCGTCTATGATTGCCTTTAGTTCAGCACCCGTTAATGTAATCTGGGCGTTCTCATTCGGCTCCACTGGATGGCTATTTACTTCATTGGAGTCAGCCATTGTATTGAACTGTTGCAGAAACAAGGTCAATATTCTATTTGGGATTTTATTATGGAATTACCCCTTAGGGTAACTCGTTAACCATGGTAAACAGAGACCATATTTGGTTAACTTATTAATCGTATTAATTTAGGATTTCAATTAAAATTTATCCTAAACATAAACAATAACAATATATATTAGCACATAAGGCTTGGTCACATGGACAATTTAAATTATAAGCTATGACTTCAGAGAATCAAGACTTTTATTGTTTGAACCTAGTTCATTACTTTTATTAGACAGGGAGTCATGGCTACCACTGTCTTTTGGCTCATGTAGGAATGAGCAAGGCCCGTAGGCACTATATTACCACGTATGGTTAAATATGATCATCTTAATTGATGATGTAAACCCAGGATTTAGAGATCATTAAACTGGGTTAGGAATCTTTTGAAGAATTCCATATAAAAATGACGTGTGTGATTTTAAATGAATCACATCTGCCAGGAGTGTCAACATGTTTTAAGATGTTAACAGGGATTTGAATCTTTTAAACAGGTCTTACCATATTGGCCCGGTCTTATAATTGACCCGGAGGCTAGGTCTTGCCCTTTTAGATTTTGCCATTTTATTATAATGGTAGATCTTGCAAAAAGGAAATATTATTTTTTCCATTTATTTAATATTTCTTATTTAGAATGAAAGTTTAAACTTAATCATTCCATTTATAAAAATAAAAGTATAAAGTTGCCCTAAGCGGGACTTAAAAGGAATAATGTGTCCTCGGAGGGACTGAAAGGTAATTATGTCCTTTTAAGGACTATTAAGGAAACGATCTTCAGTAAAAGGAGTTTCTTCTTCATTTTATTTCTGAATGCTTTCTCCTTGGATGCTCGTTTCATTCTAGTCGCGGTACGAAGCTCAGCATCTCAGGGCTCCGGGTGTGGAGAACTCCTATTACGGCTTCTTCGCTTGGCGACGTATCCAATAAAAATTTGGAAGTAAAAATTTATAGATTAGGATTGAGAATATTCCTAAGTTAAGTCTAGACTCAGAAGTTTAGAATTGTGCAATTGTGTAACTGAGATTAAACACAAAAGGCTAGTGTTTAATTCACTCAGTGTTGGCTCTGATACCAACCTGTCACACCCCTATTTCCACGTATCACCGGTGGGCCCGGTGGGGGAGTATCGTGACGTGGTTGGCAACGTAATAGTCAAACAACACAATATAACAATGCACAGCGGAAGCAAATTAAATATAAGATACAACCGAATTTATTTATTGTAAACAAGGTCACAATTATCCGGTGTTTATCCACAGTAGGGATCGAAACAAAATAACATTTAATTGTTCAACAGACTTCTGGCATCCTAAGCTTGCGAGACTTTTATTGATGCTTAGGAGACAATCCAGCCAATTACGTTTAGTACCTGCATTCAGTCTTTTTGGGAAAATACGTCAGTTTACACTGGTAAATACATTCAACTGACTCATTTTATAAAATGATTTAAAATTGGTTTGGATGCACATGGCATAAACATTTTTATTAACTTGGGAGAATTATTTAATATAATAATCTTGTTAACGATTTACATGTTACTTATGCGTTCAGTAGCCCGGACGTATCCGGGTTAAGGAATCAATAGACACACCACAATTCTAGAGTTATACACCGACAGGTGTACGCCTACACCCCGTGCTCAGGTCGTGGCTATCTCGTAAAATAATGCCAAGGATATCCGGGACATGGTCATTAACCCCCCCAAAGGCGGTAAAGTAAACAATACTGTTTAAACGAGCCGATCAAATTATTCAATTAACCACCTAAGCGATGGAAGATTTGGCGCCCGATCAAGCGGTACGCTATGTACCGTAACCCAAGCCCTTATAGGGAAAATAAGTTAAAAGTATTTACCTTTGCAAAGTAAAATCCTTAATTGAATAAATTGCAGATAGCTTTTACTGGTTCTCTTAATCTGGAACGAAGGTTTAATATAACCTATTAGAATACTAACGGGTCTTTAATTAAGCTTAAGCTTAGACCGGTCAGTTTTAACGATACGGTTCGTACGCACGATTAAGTGAAGACCGGATAGAATGTGATTTAGACCCGACAAGTTTGAGGACTTGTTTAATATGGGTTTACTATTCACATTCTGGATTTTGAGATAAAAATGATATCGTTTGACCCGTTTCGGTTAGTTTATGCAAACTAGTTTCATAAACCGAACCGAACGCGCATAACGCGTAACGGGTAACCGAAAGGGTCGCGGACAGGTTTCCTAAGTTAATACGCTTTAAATATGTTGTGATATCATTAGGATATCTTCCATAATGCCCGTAACGAGTTTATTCCCTAATTATGCCCCGTAGGGGTATTTTGGTCATTTTAAGGGTTATAAAAGAGACTTATAATACTTCTGAGGTACGGGTCTGATTAAATCAGAAAAATATCTTAATTTAACAGGTTATGTCTATTGGTATTAAGTCTTACGTGTCAAAATGGTTTTAATACCAAACTACGCGTTTAATACGCGTATAAAGCCGTTTTAAGCGACGTACGGGTTAAAATACCAATCTGAGTTTTCTGATCAGCAAAACAGGCTCAAAATACTATATTTATTATTTTAGATCAGTGGCCATTGGATTGGTATCAATCGGATTCGTAAAACTCGTTTTATGGCCTAAAAGGTTGTATTCGGTATTAACCGAATCAATGCGATAAGTCTAGCTTAAGACCAGCTTAAAAATAATTAAAAATCTTCAAAAATCCTAAAATATTATTTAACATCTGTGGGTAAAATTTTTGGTACCGAAAATCGGGTTTAGATAGGCTATGCGCTAATCGCGCCGTTTAATTAATAAAAACTTAATATTTACGCTAATGCGCATATCTCCTAATCTAGACTTCCGATTGACGTGAAAATTTACGTACATGCTAAATAATCAGTAATTAAGATTATTGTACTTCCACATTTTCAAAATTCTCGTTATAGGGTCATAAGGGCATTATGGTCCAATTTAAGCGATTAACGGAAACGTGCGCATGCATCGGATAATCAATGAAACAAGTACAGAGACTTATACTAGCATGTAACCCAACCCTAAATAAGCACTAAGGCATTTCCGAATCAAACTAAAACGGGTCAGAACCGAAGTCAACGCAAAAGTCAAAGTTTTGCGTCTTTCGGTTCCGTACCGGGTTTAAACAGAAATTTGTCGAGTCGGACAAGCGTAGACAAGTTTTTAAACTTATTACCAAGTTATTTTAAGATTAAAACAGGTTACACGCTTCTCGGATTGCATTTCGTGCATTAAATCACATTTTGTATTTCTGTTGACTTTTTCGGTCAACGTTTGACCCGACGAACGACCTAGTTAGGTCTGGATTCGGTATGTGCCTTTACAAGGGTTTAATACCCATATAATTACCTATCTAATGGTACGTTTAATTTGACATACGCCTGAGCTATCGATACTTAATTATGAAGTCAAACGTTAAGCATGATATTTTGACTTTTAAGCTAATTATGAGACTAGTATTAATTGAGAAGGGATTAGAGACTTACTAACTGATTAATTGATGTTTAGGAAGTCCTTTGATCAGCTTGGATACTCCACGATTTGAGCAGAAGTGAATGAGAATGGAATGATCAAATGGGTTGCAACTTATGAGCTTATATAGTGCCCAAGGCACCATGATTCTTTGACAACAAGGTCTACAACATTCCATAATCATTAAACACTTGTCCCTACTGCTTAGGGGAGTCTAAGGTTCATGCACATGCAAGAAAACCGGTGAAACAAGTCACAATCGCGAATTACAGGTTGCTGTCTGTTTCTGATGCTGGGTACACCGCTAGCGCACCGTTACGCTACAAATGTAGCGGTGCGCTAGCCCGCTATTCAGGGCATTTTGACTTAATCAAGGTAGCGCACCGTTACGCTACATATGTAGCGGTGCGCTAGCACTGTTCTGAGCCAAAATTTGTTGTTGTTTGTTGAAGTTTTGGAAAGGTATCAACTTGCACGACAACTAGACCTCATTTATCAATTATAGGACCCTTTTTCAGTGTATGATACTGTGTAATACCCTACCATTGAACTTGTTTCAATTTGAATGCATTAACAAGATCCGAAAACATCGGTGTACCACTCAAATTATTTGTGGGATCACATCATGCTTTATCACATCCATTATTAGAAATAATTTTCCGCATCGAGGGTAATAAAAGATGGGTATAATATTTAATCGGGTCTTGGGATTTATAATTTAGGTCGTTCAGAGGTAACAGTTTAACATGACGCCACTTTAAATCCTACCGAATCATCTTTATTAAAAATCCGAGTTTACAACGCGTTTTGTCTGACATGACACGTGTCGTTTTATTATTGAACCCGAAATTTTCGAGGTGTTACAGAGGATTTGCTGAAACTTTTCAAAGAAGCTCCTTTTCACCTGAGGGGGTGTTGGATCGATCTTTTGTTTCAATTTTTCAAATTCCGCGTCTACATCGATATCCTCTATGTTTTTCTTTGCAGGCTTGAAGTTAAGCTTCTTCCAGAACACGTCTATGTGTGTGATCCGGAGTTGCTGACCTGTGGATGAAAACAAATTAGGTGGAAAAATCATAACGAGAAAGGTCAAAGATATTAATTACCTTTATTTTCCAACTTTTCCAAATGACAGGCACATGGCAAACCACAGCTGGTAAAAAGTTGGCAACCACAGCTTGCACCGTAGGCTCTCAACCCGTCTTCCTTACGTTTTAGTTCCCTACTCAAATCTCGGTGTATTGTCTATCAACAACATGATCAACATACAGTACAAGTTTATCCAGTGTGTTGCGATGACTTGGAAAGTGACTTTTTAGTGTTGCATGCATGCCCTCAACCCTGTTGGTCGTAGTTTGGTGAAAGTTGATAGTTTTGTTAATCCAGCATGATACAAACTTTTCACGGTACGGATCCAACCAGGATTTCTTCATATAATCAAAAACCTCTAAAATTAAAAAAAACGTAAATAGTCAGTTTTTGTTATTATATAAAATTTGAACATAATTATGTAAGAAATACCTACGTTCACGGTCATCTTCTTTCAGCTGTGCTTCAAGGTTTTCCAAGTTATACCTGTATATTTCCTCGGTCGTAGACTCGCACAATAACCAAAAACTACGTACGAATTCTTTCCAATCCTTGTCAGAGAATTTCTTCTTGCTGTTCTTATTAATATTTTGTTGAATATGGAACCGACAAAGATACTTATGCGCTTTTGGAAAAACTTGTTCACACGCGTTCATTAGCGCAAAATCCCTGTCTGTTAAAATCACGCGCGGTTCCATACATCCTACCAGCATAGACTTGATCCTCTGCAACACCCATAGGTAGTTCTCTGACTTCTCAGCGGAAATTACCGCACAAGCAGCCGTAAACGATTTGTTTGTCGACGTCATGCCTACGACCTGAACAAATGGCAGGTTGTACATGTTCGTTTTGTAGGTGGCGTCAATCATTAGCACATGCGGGAAGGCACACCACATATTGAATGATCTTTCGTGAACAAAGAAGACATCTTCAACTTCGTTTGATATCTCATTCGTGCGCATGTAATAAGTGTAATTTTTTTAGAGAAGAATGCTTTCAAGTTTTTGCATCGGAGACTTACCGACATTTTTTTCGGCGTTGATCTTCTGAACAGCGTTGTGTATATCTTTCGGAATAAGCTTTCTAGCCGGATTGTTTTTTGTCAGCGTTCGCCAGATACTTTGGTTGGGAATGTCTTGCTCTGCCAGCTCCTTAACCAGTTTTGTATCCTCCGAAGAAAGCCTTCTCGCATACGCGTGACCCTCTAAGTTTTCAATAGGAGTGTGGTTATGCTTCGCCTTCGTCACCTCGATCCTCCAAACACTTCCGGATGATTCTGAAAACCCGATCATCTCGAACGGGCAGCCTATTTTCTTGCTACCCGTTTTCCTCTGTGTAGCTATACTCTTATGCTCCCCACCAAAAGTACATTGAAACCAAATCTTGTAATTCTCTCCTCTTTTATTCGACCTCTTAGTCACAATGAGGTAACCGTTGTCTTTTGCCGTGTCTTGTACCCAACGCACCAACTCTTTACGTGACGAAAAGGTCTGCGTTGTATCAAACGAAAACGTAACCGGGTAACAACCTTCCTCGTCAACAGACACATCCCCCGGCTCACCATCGTCACCGAGGTCCGAATATACTTGATGTTCAAAGTTGTGCTCGCCACCGTAACCGAAATTCGAATAACCTTGTAAGCTCTGTTGACAACCGTAACTGTCATTTGGACCACACTCCTGCTGTACAAAGCTGTACTCGCCACCGTAACCGAAATTCGAATAACCTTGTTGTGCGTAAGGGTCCTCCACAGGGGTATTCAAATCCAGCGTCACCGTGTTATCACGATAACGAATGCCAGATACAACCTCTGCCTCCCTCAAGTTGGACGAGACCGGTTTCTCATACGAGTCAGAAATAGCGGTCCCCTCGTAAGAATAAGGAACAACTGTCTCGTCAGAATATTGACCGAAAATATAGTTGTTTAACCACGACATCGTTTTTTGTAAACAACAAACAACAAAACACTCGAATACCCACGTATATTTGTAAACAACGTGAAGAAGAAGAAGATAGCTTTCTGAAGAAGAAGAAACCTCAATCAGTAGTTTGCTTTTAAAAGTGAAAATTTGGGTCGAAGCGCCGCGCTATGGCCAAAGCGCGGCGCTTAGGGTTAACGACAAAACATCATAATCAGCTTTATGTCTCTCAAACAGTAGGGAATGTCTCAAACGTCAATCGAAGCACCTTTTGTCGATCATAGCGCCGCGCTATGGCCAAAGCGCGGCGCTTTGAGGTGTGAAAATAATTTTGTCCGTGTGTGAATAGCATGACCCTTTGTTTTTTTATATGCTACTTGTTGATAGGAATATAAAATAAGCCAATTATTTAAGTGAATTCTGATGATGTCATAATTGGAAGCACACAAAACTCAACTTTATATATACGATCCAAGGATGATACAATTGCCCAACTAAAGTCCTTTTGTTAAAAGATTTTTTCTCTCTTTTTAGAATATATTAAACTTTTGAATTCACATATGTTTCTTTTTACGAAAGAGTCTAAAATACTAACTCTTTAACTGCACTTTCAATGTTGCATATATAGGTTATTAATATAAAAATTATTACCCACATAATAAATCATCTTAAGACATAACGTCGCCATAAGCTTAATGTATGTATCGATCTATTCATGGAGTACGGTTACTTGTTTAATCTACTACATAAAACGATCTGGGGTCTACTAACTATAATCAAAATGATGGTTGGTTATCGAGTTATTCTTTGATGTAACCAGTGGCGGAGCTAGCCCATTAACTTCGGGCACTCGGTTAACTGCGACGATTTCAGCAGGGACGATCAGCACTGGCTTTTGTTCGACGTTTGGTTTCCAATTGCCACCCATAATTAAAAGGTTTATTTTATTGTTTTGGATATTGGGCTAAGCTTTACCATTTACAAATTGGCCTCCTTTTAATTATTCTACAAGTTTTTGGTTGTAAATGGTTTGTGCTTGTAAAAAAATTGGAATTTTAATAATATCAAACATCCTACTTTTGGTCAGGGATATCCTCATTTATGTTTAGGAGTATGTATAAAACCAGAAAAAATACACTACGATACGGGGTTGAACCGTAGCCCGTGCTACCTCTTTTATAATACTAGTTCCGCCCCTGGATGTAACCATAATCTAAATAGTGGTATAGCCAATCAGTAAATACAAATCCTTTTGTTTTAACTTGCATAGGTTTATCAAAGAGTTAGTTTATCTTCTGTCGTACGTTCACTAACTCTTTGTTATAAGTGATATTCTAGTCACTATCAATATTCAATAATACTAGTTCCGGCCCCTGGATGTAACCATAATCTAAATAGTGGTATAGCCAAATAGTAAATACGGATCCTTTTGTTTTAACTTGCATAGGTGTATCAAAGAGTTTGTTTATCTTCTGTCGTACGTTCACTAACTCTTTGTTATAAGTGATATTCTAGTCACTATCAATATTCAATCATGATTATTGGCATACTCAACCGGTGGTATATATAGTTAGCTATATTTTTTAATATTAACTTCGATATTCTATGATATACTCTGGACGTTAAACCAATAACAAACGACAACGTTAATAAGACAAATTTTCACACGGCTTGGCATGATCAATGAACTCTCAACGCTTCTTAGGGGCACGCCTACATTCAAAGAAAGCCCCTCAAGGAAAAAAAATAGTGTTATACCGTTATTTGAAGGGAAATATTCCAGTCGCCCCCATATAAAGTGCCCCACCCCCGCTTCTATGTAAAAAATCTTGGTTACTTCACTGACGCTTCTAGCTCTGCTGATCAGATTGATGAATTGTAGCTTTTATAAAGTAAAAAAGATTTGAGGTGGAGTGATAAAAATAAAAAAAGAGGTAGTCTTTCTCAAGATTTGCAACGTGTAACATGTCATTTTCATACATACCTCTTGCTATGAAAATACAAACGTTAGGAAACAAAAACTCACACTTCCACCCTAGAGGAATGATTTGCCAAGGAATCTAATGGCCGCATTCGAATGAAACCAACCCTCGATGACTATATTATTTCCAAATTGCCATTCATTAACAATATTTTTAAAATAACACATATAACGTAGAGTTGTAGACTTCATGTTTAATTAATTAGTGATACATTTAACTTGAAATTCCATGAACGGTAATTTGGAAATTGAAGTAGAAACGACAACACAAGAGACAAGATGGAAATAAAGAAAGGGTTAACGCCGGATTTAAAAATTACGACTCAACGTTCCGATTCCGTTAAATCATTTATAAGCCGACAAACCAAGACCGCCTGTTATTTGTTGGCTTCCTTCTGACTTTTTTCTTTTGGTTTAAAAAATATGTGGCTTACTTGGCTTCGCTTGGCTTGGCTTGCTCCTTCCAAGCCGTGTGAAAATTTGGTTCACAAATTTCTATACGAATTTCAGACTTGTTCTTGAGGATTAATAAATTCTAATGAAACTTCGAATTGTTTTAATCTGAAAGTGATTCACGATTCTTAGATTAATCCCGTTTGATTCTAATTCCCTAACATGTGGACATTGCCACCATGTCACGTTGGAAGATTCTAGCCAAGTCGGCCCACACCCTCCCCTTTGCCCCTTCAGTTGTGGTTACAACCACATCAACCCCTCCACGCCCCACCGGCACTGTGTTCTCGCCGTTACCACACCCAAAAGTTGCAAAAGTGATTTCACATCGTTGATGAGTCGGATGTTAGCCACACTCAAGGCGTGAACCATTACTATTGACCGCTTATTTTTTTTTGAACGGCTAAATATTACAATCCCTGTTAGTAGTTAGTGGGAGTCGAACCCCTGACCGCTTATTGACCGCTTATTTGATGTGTTGGTTGTTAAATTTGAACCTCACATGTTTACGAATCACAATAATAATATAAAACGGTCTTGGTCATTTATATAACTATAAAGTAAAACGATATTTATATTTATGACAAACTTACAACACAAAGTTGGTTTAATATTGAAACTTTATTTAAGACAAAAGTGTAGAGTATACAAGTAACTTAACCTTATTATTTAGAAAACGTTGATGCTTACGAACTCTTATTTACATCTTTGGTTTGTAGGTAATATTCACAAACTATTGATAAAATATTTAACTGTTTTGTCACTATTATAAATACTTTAGATGATTAATTACTAATAAGACGAATTAATTAGATATTATATTTTTGTTATGAAAATATAAGAGTATTCTATTTGGGTATATACCTAGTTGTTGGGAGCCAAGCCAAAAGGGCTTCGTGCAACAGGATATAAAATATGATTTGTAAGTAGGAAACAAAAAATATGCAAATAATGGAGGAATATTTATATATTACAAACACCAATGGTGCAGCATTATATATAGTTCTACACATACAACCATGAAACTACTTTCCCAACCCCTTCCAAAAACACCATTTTATAGAAAATTAGTGACACAAGTTTTATTCTTCTTCTTCTTATTATTATTTTTTTAGTTAAATTTTATATAATGATCATTCCGGCGTCCGAAACTACGAAAAATGCAACTACCACTACCACTACCGTCACCACCACAAATACCATGAAAAGTATGCGAAAATTCGTTGGGGTCAGACAAAGGCCATCAGGAAGGTGGGTGGCTGAAATCAAAGATTCGTCCCAAAAGGTGAGGTTATGGCTCGGTACTTATGACACCCCTGAAGAAGCGGCTCAAGCCTATGACGAAGCGGCTCGAGCCTTGAGAGGTGAACACACGAGAACCAACTTTGCGCCTATGCTAAATAGTCCATTGTCGGGATCAGATTCAAGACGCGCACTTAGCTTTTCTTCGTTAAAAGCGAGGCTAAGCAAGAACCTACAAAGCATCATGGCGCGAACCAGTGAGAATAAGTCGTCACCAAAAAGTAGGGTAAGCGATCATTTCACTTTCGCGAGTATATTCAACTTCAAAGGGAATTACCAATACCAAAACCAAAACAACGTTGCTAGTGACATAGAAAAAATAGTACAACCTAGTGTGATTGTGCCATCACAAACGTTGTCGGATTATGAAGTTGCTACAACTTTTAATTCATCATGGGACAACTCAAGCGTGTCGGATTGTAGCAATGATTGGATGGGGTTTTCTGCTACACAACACGGTTTGGATTCGGATGGGTCTGATATCGGTGAAGGTAGTTATTTTGGAGACCAAATGATTGGAGGGTGGATAAGTAGCCCCGACACTAGCGAGGGTGGGTCGAGGAGTAAAAGGTTTAAGGTTTCATCATCGGTTTTGGTTCCTCCAAAGTTCAATGATCCGGTTAACAACGAGTCGCCTTTTCCATGGTGAGATCGAGTTTGAAATGAAACTAATGGAAGTTTACAAGAAGCTCTTAAGGGTTTCTCTTGTTTTAGCCTCCTTTATGTAACACGTTATGATTGTCTATGTAAAAAAATTAAAATACAATTATGTTTTTTACCTTATGATAATATAAATATCTTAGTTTACTACTTCAAAATTTTAAACTCAAAATACATATTGTGAATGGTTATAATATAAAAGAATTATATATTGATACGTAAAAGTGATCACATAAACGTTGTTAATAAATATTATTACTCTCACGTCACCTTTTAAACATCACATTTTTTAAAGGGACTCCAATAATGTATTGTTCATATAGATTAACTTTTAACCGGGTTCATCATACTAAATATATATTAAATAATTTCGTACCAAAGTTATATAATAATAAATTAAATGTGTAACAATGTAACATAAACGATAATCAACACTGATGTTAATTCACAACTTAAATTTACATACCAACTATGAAAATTTATATAGCGTTATATTATATTACCAAAAAATAATGAAAAAGGTAAATGACGTCACACTCTCTCTATATATAAAAACACAAAAAGACTAAATCGTTAGGTAGCTTTGATGACATGTACGTTTGTGCTTCGGTCATTTGTACATAACTATTTACAACTCGGTTTTGAGTAAAATTTATATGTAAACGTAGATAATAACAAGCATGTCGCAACAGTTTAATTGGAAATTTATAAAACATCGTATCTTAAAAGTTATAAGCGAAAAAGCTAAATATACATAAAAGTAATTATACATATATCTATATTAGTTTGGGCTTTTAAGTTAAAATTTGAGCCGAGTTGAGCCAGTTAGTTCGTGGAATGATTTGGAATTGGAATTGGAATTGGAATTTGAATAGGAATTAGAATTTGAAGGAATTGGATTTGGAATTTAAACATTCCAAGTGGAATTGAAAATTGTTGGAATTTGAATCTCAATTCCATTTTTGTTATGTTTGGTTGTCAAATGAGTTGGAATCCATCACCCCGGCACCTACAACCACCAGTTCTGGTCGAAATTGTACGGGTCAAACGGTTCACGTCGAAACGGTTCAATTCGAATCGGTACGGGTCGAAACGGTACTGGTCGAAACCGTTCACGTCGAAACGGTTCGGGTCGAATTGGTACGGATTGAAACAGTGCGGGTCGTAACGGTCGAAGATTCCAATGAGTTTACTTTAATTCTTTCACAAATAGGAAGGATTTTGAATTCCTTTTGTTAAAGGAATTTGAAGGAATTCATGCCCAATTCTAATTCCATTGTCAACCAAACACATGAAGATTGGAATTGGGATTCCAATTCCATCAAATTCTGTGAACCAAACATCTTAAAAGATGGAATTCATATTCCAATTCTTTTAAATTCCATTGAATTCCTGCGAACCAAACGCCCCATGATAAAACAATATAACCGAGGAACTAGTATAATATTTGTATTTACTGAGGGCCCAAGGGGAAAGGCCCGTACTGACCATTTACCATTATAACTTTTCGTAAAAAGGCCCAATTAAGTATAGGGTTTTTAAGAATCAGTCGTATGTACTAGATCTTGTGTTATTGGGTTTTTAAGAATCACTTACATGTACTAGATCTTGTGTTTTGATTGCACATATGTTTTTAAGGAAAGAATCAGTCGTATGTACTAGATCTTGTGTTATTGGGTTTTTAAGAATCACTTACATGTACTAGATCTTGTGTTTTGATTGCACATATGTTTATAAGGAAACTGTACATGGTCGTAGAATCACTTACAATATTTCCATATTCAGGTAAAAATTCTGCCCATGTTAGAGGTGGTAAAAGTTTTGGGTTGGGCCAAAAACGGGTAGCTTTTTTTTTGGCTAGAATAATTGTAATTATTTTGCATGAATGCATACTTAAAACTTTTTCATACAATTTAATATGATTTTTAACATGATGTGGATAAACCTAACCTATTTTTTGCACTCGCTGACAAAAATATATGAATCTGCTACTGTATTCGGGAGTAGCCGTTGTCCCAGTCTCACAATCATCAAACATGCACACCTATGTTGATGTCGGGGTCTTAAACGGCGCCTACGCTTCTTTTCGCCGCTAGTAAATTATCACATTTTATCTCTTATCTCCACACGGAGTTTTAGGTTAATTAGCAATATTCTCGCTACCCATTGGTCTCAGTAAGGGTGTGAAAAGAGTTACATGTGTTTATTAGTTTTCCGGCTACTTGTTGGTTCGATTTTGTTTATCGGTTAGCTTAATAGCTTGTGCTCAGTTTGTTTACTATTTATTACTTATATAATCATATATACACACACATTAATAATGTTTATTATTTAGTTTTATATTATAGTTAAATATATATCTTTTGTTATATAATTATATGTTAGATTATATTATATAACTAAACTATATTTTCGACTTCAAAGACATTCTGGATATCCATAACTTCTCTCATGTGGGAAAGAAAACGAAGAAAATCATTTACGGATTGGTGATTATCTCTTGTTGGCGCATTTGGAAATGTAGGAACGAGATGGTTTTCAATCAGATTAGTCTAGTCGAAGTCCTCAATATATTACAGGAGAGATTAAATCAAGAGGTTTCGTTTGGGTTAAAAATAGAACGTCTTGTAATTATATTAGTTGGGTAGAGTGGTGTAAATACCCTTTGTATATGTTGTAACTGTGTGCCCTTTGCCCGTTTGGGTCGGGGGTGTTGTTGGTTGTTTGGCCTTTTGCCTGTTTGGATCGGAGGCGTGTTTTAATGAAGTTTACTTTTTCAAAAAAATAAATAAATAAATAAAATAGGACACAAATCTAATAATGCATTATTAGTGAAACTAAGGGTCGGGTCCATTTATTAAATAAGATTCATCTTAGGCTTCAATTTTTGTTTAAACTTAGTTTCAATTAGTTTTTTTTTCTTGACAACTCAACCTGAGATAATTAACCTCAGATAATTTAAAAAGTTAACTGTCATTTTCGTTTCTATGGTTTGTTTAATTTTGTCATTTCAGGCCAATTTTCAAAAATGCATCAGTTTCCTCTCTGACATACTGGAAACGTGTCACTTCAGTCAAAAAATTAAAACTCAGTTAAGTCAGACAGGTTAAATGAAGGGTAATATTGTCAATTCATAAAATAAGGTAAAAATAAAAGATATATGAATTGACAATAATACCCTTTATTTAACCTGTCTGACTTAACTGAGTTTAATTTTTGGATTGAAGTGACACGTTTCTAGTATGTCAAGGAGGAAACTGATGCATTTTTAAAAATTGACCTAAAATGAGAAAAGTGAACAAACCGCACGAACGAAAATGATAGTCTCACAAGGTTAAGTATTGAACTCAAGTTATGCGGGCCCATTTCCGATTGTAGTAAAAGAAAAAACTGAAAAATAGGTAGAATAGAAGGTGATTATTTGTAACTTGATTTAATTTATAGGGGCCAGTTGTAAACATTTTAATTAAAAGTAGTGTTCGTTAGAGTGCACGACTTTCAGCCGACAACGTTGGTGCACCGACACCCAAAATCCAAAGTCCCTAAAAACTCGCATACAAATTTAAACCCACGCGCTGTGAATATTCTTGAATCATCACTTAATAATAGTTTTTGTATTTCCAATGATCTCTTGGCCTAGTGGTTAAGGGGAGGTGGGAAGCTTTGCTTCTCTTGGAGGTCCTAGGTTCAAGTTCAGGCAAGAGGGTTTTAATACTAACTTGGTAATACTAACATACTAACTACTAACTCGGTTAGCGATATCCTAACCGTATGCCGTTCAAAAAAAAATAGTTTTTGTAGTCTTTTGGTGTTTGATGATTCATTGTTACCTACAAAATATCTTTCTTTTTTTTTTGAAAAATAAACTTAATTAAACACACATCCGACCTAAAAGGCCAAAAGGCCAAACAAACAACAGCATCCCCAACCTAAACGGGTAAAGGGCAATAAATTACAACATGTACAATGAGTATTTGCACCAATCTATCAAATTAATATAACTACATGAAGATCTATTCTTAACCCAAGCAAAACCTCTTGATTTAATCTCCCCTATGATATCTTGCGGACTGCATTTATTCTGATTAAAAACCACATCATTCCTTCCTTTCTATAAGCACCAGCATGTAATAATTGTCAGCTCGTAAATGATCTTCTCCGCCTTCTTACCACTCTTAATGAACTTGTGGATGTCTAAAATGTCTTTGAACTCAAAAAACAATAACGGCGGGATGTTGCACCAAACGCTGAACGCCGAACACACCCTAATAGCCACCGAGCATGCAATGAATAATTGCTCCACCGTTTCCTCGTAATCGTCGCAAAAAGGGCATATGACCGAGGATATATCCACGTACAAAACTCTATCAAACAAAAGAACTCAATTCAAAAGAGTAATCTGGTTGGTGAAACAACTCATTTAATATATAAACCCCACATTAGTTGCCTAAACAATCAATGTGGGACAAGTCTCATACCTTGCACAACGGTTTCAGTACATACCAATTGACCCTCCTTAAGGGCCAACGTACTCGTTGGTCACGGCTGACTCTTTCCAAGCCACCACTCCGAGCCTCGTTGGTCATGGCTAGTTCTCTCCGGGCTACTCTCTTTATTTATGTTAACCATCGTCTGTGATGAAAACATCTAGATATTGTGTCTTGTAAACAGTGGCGGACCCATGAATTATTTGCTGGGGGTGCGGATGAGTGACTCAAGCATATTTTCAAGGGACACGGTCGGGTTTTATGCCTAACAAATACTATGCATTTTTTTTTCAAGGGGTGCGTCCGCCCACCTTGGGCTTAACCTAGATCCGCCCCTGCTTGTAAATAGTTTGATACTTCCTTGTGAGGACCATTGCTAAAGATAAATCAGCCATGGGAACATCATCATCATTTTCTCTATTGATTTCTGATAGCTCGTTGCAAATGTATTTGAAGGTTGCGTCCATGAAAGAACTAAAGATTAGAAAAAAATGAAAAGTAATTTTACTCAAGTAAAAAAGAACTTTGATATATCAACTTTAGTTTGAAATAAATGCTAGGTACCTACTCTATGGGTGTAAGGAGTATATCAGTATTATAAAAGATTTAAGATATAAATACATCTTAAGTTGTAAATATACATCGTACATATAAAAACCCCAATATTTTTTATTTATATAGTTTCGTTTGGGGGATCATTGATCGAGTTAGGATGTGCGTGTAAATGGACCAAACAGGAGAGGAAATGGGATCATGTAAGCGATCAACGATAGTGGTGATCAGCTAGGGCAACGATAAGGTGGCTTATGGCGACAACTTGGTCGTTCAGTGATGATGTTTGTAGGAATGACTCTACCCGATGCATAGTTTAATAATGATTTAACATGAAAATGTTGTGAAATGTTAAGTAGAAATTTTATATATTTTTGTAAACGTAGATGAAAAGTATGGTTTGGAAAACATGGCATATATCAAATTACAATACAATGAAGGGTTAAATGAAGGGATCGTTATGGTTATAGGAAGATTGTCATGTATTGAGTGAATGATCAAGGTTATCGAAAGTTAACAATGTTCAACGGTTCGAACGCGTTAAGGTGGGAGCCCTATAAC
This sequence comes from Helianthus tuberosus, assembly GCA_030545235.1. Taxonomy (NCBI): domain Eukaryota; kingdom Viridiplantae; phylum Streptophyta; class Magnoliopsida; order Asterales; family Asteraceae; genus Helianthus; species Helianthus tuberosus. The sequence goes on from CM060428.1 coordinate 24,346,899, forward strand.
TCACTAGCGTACGCTGATCTATTTAATCAGTATTTTAGGGGGTGTAATGACCCAAATATAGTTTAATATTTATATTAATTTTGTAATTATAATTTATAACACTTCCAACTAATTGTCTAATAGCGTTGTTATTACAAGCTTCATGTTGCAATATACCATACATCTGATGTATTTTAATAATGAATCCGGCCATGTATGAATTATAATAAAATTTTGACAGGTTTAGTACTTTTAACTCAAACTGTTACAAAAACTTCAAAAGCTTTGTTTTCATAATTTTATTTGTTGTTTCTTGATCTCAATTTAATGTCTAAACTTTAAATAAGCACTCTTATATAATGCTTAATGTTTTGAAAAAAAGCTAGGCCTTAAATAAAAATGGGTACTACCACCCACGTGCATTAATATGAATATAGTGTACGTCGTGTCTTTTTTGTTATATACAAATTTATGAATAACGTAACAAAACTAGAGGATGAGACAAGGTGAAACTTTCAAATAGATATTTTATGGAACAATGAGTGCAATAAAAGTAAATACATAATATGGTAACAGTGTTTGTTTATAATTCTTGAATTATATTTTGTAGAAAGTAGGAATTGGTAATATAGTATGATTAGGTTTAGGTTACATAGGGGGTTATAATTATGGGTGGAGATACAATAGGAAGTTTATTTGGCTAGGAAGGTTAGGAAGTGATCTTGACCATCCATTTAATTAATCAAGGGCTAAGATTAAATGAATGAAATTGAAGCAAAAAAAAAGAGGCGCGTGAGTTTGTTAGGGGCATTCTAGTCAATCCAGCACAATAGTTTCTCTCTCCTCCAATTCCCCCTCATTTTTTAAACGTTAATAACTTTTTCATACGACATTATTTTTTTATAAAAATTGCACAAAAAAAACCAGCGTTTTTTTATCTTTAAAACGAGTATAGTATTGCTATATTTTCGAAAAAAAAATTTGAAAACCCAGTTGCGTAAAACGCAATGAAAAAAAAAACTTAAAAAAATGATTTTTTCTAAAACGCAACGCACAAAAAACACAAAGAAATATCTTATTTCTAAAACGCAATGACCAGAAAACACAAATAAATGTCTTATTTCTAAAATGCAATAGCCTAAAAACACAAAAGAAAGTGTACTTTATAAAACGCAATGCACCCAAAACACTTAAAAATGTCTTATTTCTAAAACGCAATGCACCCAAAACACTTAAAAATGTCGTATTTCTAAAACGCAATGGCCAGAAAACACTTAAAAATGTCTTATTTCTAAAACGCAATGCCTAGAAAACACATAAAAATGTCTTATTTCTAAAACGCAATGGCCTAAAAACACAAAAGAAACTCTTCTCTCTAAAACGCAATGAACTGAATACACATAAAAATGTGTTTACCTAAAACGCAATGAGTAAAAACACTTCAAAAATGTTTTATTTCTAAAACGCAATGACCAGAAACTGTTGTTCACAGAACCAGAAACTGTCTAAAACGCAATGACCAGAAACTGTTGTTCATAGAACCAGAAACTGTCTAAAACGCAATGACCAGAAACTGTTGTTCACAGAACCAGAAACTGTTGTTCACAGAACCAGAATCTAACTAAAACGCAATGACCAGAACCTGTTGTTTATAGAACCAGAAACACTGTCTACGAATGCAGTTTTCCAGAGTCAATTTACAGAAAATTAATTTTTCTGATGCATTTTTATTACAGCAATTTAATAGGAAAAAAAAACCCCAGCCAGGGGCTCTGCCCCTTGGATCCCGCTACCAGGGGCGCTGCCCCCGGACCCCCGCCAAGATCGTAAAACGCAATGACTAAATCAAAAACCCAGATCGTAAAAATGAAATTAAAGAAGTTCTTACATGAATCTAAATGATTTCTTCAACAATTGACGAAGTTTGAATGATTGAAACACTTATCAGCGCTCGAATCGAAGGAATCGAGTGATTATCTCCAAAATCACCGGAAAAAAAGAGATTTTTTATGAAATTAAACTGGGTTTTCTTCAAAAAAGCTGAAGAACACGTTGATCGGGTGTTTGAATCATTGATTTGTGATGAAAATCGCACTATAATGTAGTGATTATTGAGATAGAAAGTGAAGAAATGGTTGAAGATGGTGGGTTTTGAAAATGGTGGGTTTTGAAGTTACTGGGTTTTGAAAAGGAAGAAGAAAGGGTTGGATTGACTAAAATACCCTTTTTCTTTATTTTAAATGTTGCCACATGTCCTAATCCTATTGCTTCCTACACTTCCTAGCCAAAATAAACTTCCTATTTGATCTTTTCCCTTATAATTATTGGGTGTGTGTGTAATTCCGGTTTGAAGTTTATTGAAAGTGTCAATCGAATTTGATCAAGTCTCTTGTTCATCTATTTTTCTTATTCTGGAATTTGGGTTTGAAAAAGTTGGGGCCAATAATTATGAGAGGGATAATAATCTCAGTGGTTTGTAAACCGGTTTTTATACCGTACTAGGTCGGGCTTAGAATTGTTTTAACCGGCTGTACCAGACGGTTCAACCGGATGACTAGTCAACCTTACATAATTCCATAATCAAATATAATTTTCCCAACAATGTTTTAAAAATAAAATTTTACAATTGGTTTATAACACTGGAGTGATGAATGCATCAAGTTCACGATTGCTTATAAGATAAAATCCACTATCATCGCTATTTTCATCAAGAGGGACATAACCATTTTCATTTCCTACAAGATAAAATAAAAGTTTTAGTTACTAATAATCAAAATGTACTAAAATTACGTAAGACAAGTAACATATATAACATTTAATCTTGTGTGTGATTAAGGCTTTTATAATAACCGGATCATATGATCTCTTCGCATATATAACACTTAAAAAGTAAATTACGATGTAATAAAAAATTTAAAAGAATCATTATTGAGTTTTAAACTCAAAATTGAACATGGATATAAATCGGTTCATCAGCATGGGTTTTCTGATGGTTCGAAAACTTAATAAGTACCCTAACTAGACTGAGCTCCATCATACCGGTGACGGTGATTGCTCTGGTGACCGGTGCAACTGGTGATTCCATTAAATCATGGTTTAGCGATCGAATTAATTAATTCACATTGTTTTGTTTTTACTTTTAATCCAAAATAGAACGGAATAACAATAACATAAACTATAACTATGTTATTCCGACAACTCAAAATATAGCATTGATTTACTTGATCATAGTAAGACCATCCGTAGTAGGCGTGGATTTTTCAAAATTTGCCACCATTCACGCCCAATAACGTCGGTTTCCCACCCCTAGGGCGTGTTTGGGCGTTATTTTAAAAAAAACTTCTCCAGCACACGCCTTGCCCCCATTTCTTTGTCCAATCACCTTCCATCTTCATATTTTTTATCCAATAAGATTTTTTGATGGTTTTTGTTTTATTTAATTATATTACATATCATTTAACATAATGGCCCACATCCCCACTACACCCTTTTTGTAAAAACGCCAAATAATACCACATTGCTAACTGGACTGCCACATGACGCAAAACGCCTTAGGGTGGGGCATTTTTCACCCCAACGACTACGCATGGTCTAATAGTGTATATATTCTATATCTTATTATAAGCTTTTGGTACAACACAACATATTTTATTTTATGTGATTTTTCATTTCAAATAACATGCTATTACTTATTTCTAGGTAGAATGACAACATAAATTGAATGTTTTGACTTAAGTTACATAAACTATTACATGATTTTAGAATCCTGTCTTACAAACTAAACTTGATAAAATATATTAAACTGAAATTGTCGAGACAACATATATAACGACAACTAATAGTAATACCCAACCACAAGTTAATTAAAGATTTCAAAACCATTGGAGGCTTGGAGCAAGACAAAAGAAAAAGCATCTTCAAACTCAACCATCTCTGATGACGCATGTTTCAGAAGAAACAAAGAGGATAGATAGAAAGATAGATTGATAATAGAGGACGACCGCTTGTAACTCGTCGGCTTACATTCACGAAAGCGACTACTACTTTTGCCACAAGACTCTTCATACCCGATCGATTAATTGGATCGAAAAATAACTATAACACTGGTTCGATTGAAAGCTCTTTTACTTCCTTCATTAGAGTTGGTTGATTATGACGCCTGCTAGTTCAATTGATGGACCAAATATTCATTTTTTCTCGTTTATTGGTGACTTATTACTACTTTTTGAACTTTGTATATTTTTCTTATTTCAGACTTAATACTTTGTTAACATTGTAAACACACTAGAGATAAAATAAATGGCCTTGCAAACTAGACATATATTATTTAAGGTTTTAAATAATTTACAAAGTTATACTATTTTTAAAAGTGCTTACAGGCAAAACGACTGATTTAATAACCAATAAATTAAAACCTTGATTACGAGCTTACTTCCGCTACTTTTTTGGATCTGCTAATTATGATTTATTTATTGGGTATTATCGCTTAAATGATGGTTTTTACTTTTTAGGGTAGATTACATATATTGTATTTGTAAACTGTTTCATTTTAACCTATTTTGTATATTTGATATCGAAGCTTTAAATTAATGTATAAAATATGTTTATGAAATGTTAGATATTTTGTTGTAATCGGGGATTGACTTGGTGATCAAAGCGAATTATAATACATATCAAACAAGTTAGGAGGTGCGGAAGTGCACGCTTATTTGAGTTATAATTTAAAAGGGCGAAGCCCGTATTCTACGGGGGTTCCAAGAGGCAACGCCCCCTTGGCAGGGGTCTGGGGGCAGCACCCCTGGGAGCAGGGTCCAAGGGGCTGCAGCCCTGGCAGAGTCCAAGGGGCAGAGCCCCCGGCCAGGGTCGACAAATTCCAAAATTCGTAGGCAGGTTTTGATCATTTTTCTTCTAGTTCAGACAAATTCCATACAAACATACAGTTGTTCAATTTCTTGAAAATCAGAGTTGTATTTGATTAAATTATTCGAGAGAACCACCGAAATAATTTGATCTGAATGTGATTATACACCTATTGAATCGTCTGTTTTTTTTTTAAAAATTCCCTAACATGAAATCGTGTTTACTTGTTATATTTCCAACACACACTTTTTTTGTATATTTGATAACGAAGTTTTAAATTAAATAATGTATGAGATATTTTTATAAAATCGTGTTTACTTATTATATTTCCAACACACATAAAATCTAGTGGTGAAAAGAACTTTTCTAGTTTTTTAATATATTAAAACCATTAAAATTAAACATATGTTAGTTAAACCTAACCATTAAAATTAAATATATGTTAGTTAAACCTAATTATCTCACATCAGTTCATCTTCATCTCTTTCTTTTAACTGAGCAACAAGAGCAACCACCGTCTCTGGCAGCTGCCTCACACAGTTTTTAGTTTACTACTTAATTATTTCAAACTGATTTTTTTTGTATTTTATCATCCTTAAAACACACAACACGTTATGAAAAATGTAAACTTATATAGTAATTCAATATTAGCTCATTTGAAGAAATTTAATTGATGTTCAAAATTTACGTGGGTTGAATGATAAGATTGGTTGTATTCGAATAATAAAATAATTACAAAATTTGAATTATTCTTTATATTGCACATGTTAAATATAATTTTTGATATAAACACATATTACCCTAACATGAACTATCCATACCAAGTTAAAGCGAATATAAGATTACTCGCTATAAATGACACATTGAAGCAAATACTTTATAGATAATTTATATTTTTTTAATCATACATTACAATTAGATATTAATGAATTAATAATAACATTTATGAATTGAAAGAGAGAATGTCATCTGCTATTATTTGAAGTCCTTTATTAAAATTAGATATTTATATTTATTTGTTATTATATGTTTAGAAATATTAGATTATTATATATTTATTAATATTATTACTAAATTGGTGGAGAAAATGTCATGTGCCATTAGATGAACTAATTTATGATAATTAGATGACATATGACATTAGAAAGACCATTTTATTTAATTAGATTACTACACGTTTAAAATAAAAAAATCTGAAAAGGAATATGATAATTAGCAAATAAGTTTAAGTAACCATCACTAATGTTGTAGTGGTGGCCACATGTATTTAAGTTTCACCTATGTGGGCACGAGTGAGTTTTCCCTCCCGTTCTTAAGTTAGAGTCTGGATGATACGGGGTTTCTTATTGAGGGGTTTAAATTGAGGATCTGTTATGTGAGGGGGCTCTCCAGCACAAACCCGGTTAAAATAACGTATGATAGACCTTTCGACATTCGCGAATAATTCACACAATTAAAAAAAAAAGGTTAATGGATTTTATCACCCTCAACTATTGGCGTTTGGCCGCTGACACTCCCAACTTTCACTTTGACTCCTGCCACTCCCAACTTAACAATTCATATGTTGTGTCACCCCGGAGTTAACCAACCACTAACTCAGTTAGTTTTTTTATCCTACGTGGCTATTTTATCCGACGTGACATGCTAACGTGGCCTATTTTTGATGAGGTAGCATGCTGATGCGTATTTTTTTTTATTTCTTTTCACATGTATATAGTTATTGTTTTTTTAATCTGATTTAAATTAAATAAATATATAGGTTTCAATTAACAAAAAGATAAACAGATTATTTAAACCCACTCCCCCTCTCTCTTTCTAACACCACCGCCACCATCAATTTTACCACCACCTCCTTCCCCCTTCCAACCACCGCGCCATCAACACCACCACCACCTCCTTCCCCCTTTCTGACCACCACCACCATCAACACAGCCACCACCTGCTTCCCCCATTTTTACCACTGCCACCATCAACTTAGCGACAACCAACTTCCTGTTCCAAACCACAAATCTAGCTTGTAACACCTCGAAAATTCACGTCCTATAATGTGTTGACATGTGTCATAAACTTTGAACGTGTGAAAGAATACTCTAGAGGGACTAAAGTTGACAAACAAGGAAAGTATGTGAATATAAGGGTTCAAAATGTCAACAATGGATAAATATACTTTACAATAACCCTACATGATGTTTATACCCTTAAACGAATGAATCATGGATCATACGAAGCTAACGGTGAAAGAAAGTGAGAGATTTCAAACTACAGGGGTTAATTGTGTCAACATATTTAAAGTATACATCTGATTGACCTTTTAGCAAACCCGAAGCTTTGTAATGATTAATTATGCTCACTAGAATGCACGATAAAAATTTCACCAAGTTTCGTTATCATATGAGAAAGTTATGATAAAATTTGTACACGAGGGGTTAAAGCGTCAACGTTGAAAATTATGACTTTTCGGGTAAACATAAAGTGACCAAGGACTTAACAAAGTGGGTATAAGTCTTGAAGCCCTTATAAGTCAATTTGAAAGGCTCATAATGCAAGAAATAAAGGTGGAATGACCTTTCGAAGGACCAAGAGCCAAAGATGCAATAACTGAAAACTTTTTAACCTGACGCCAGGCCTCAGGCGGGCCGCGTAAGGCTTACCAGAACCTTACGCGGGCTGCGTGCGACTCCCTGATGCAGAAAATGCTGACAGCTGCCTGTTCAGCCTTGTAACCGACTTAGAAAGATATTTTCCACTTCCATGCGCGACCCCTACTGATTTTTAGGCTTAGGAGCACTTGTAAATGATCTGGGAACAATGCTAGACTTGTGTGGCATGATCATGAGCAACCTAAAGCACTATATAAGTCCCACAATGTTTGCAACATTCTTGCATTCATTCCATCTGCATTTTTGAAGACTTCTGGAGTTCAAAAGCAGACCCAAGTCATCCCTAGTCGAAATTAGTACCTTGGTAAGTATCCTCAACCTTCCTTAATTCAGTTTTACTTAGTTATTAACTTAAAAGTCAAACAGTCGTAATTAATGTTTTACTTAGCGATTAATCATTAATGGTCCAGTGATTAGTCGAATTAAAGGTAGTTATAAGTTGGTAATTATGTGGGCATTAAACCCTTAAAAGGGCACCCTCTGATTCCCGTCCTAACCTAGTCATTTGTCGGGTCAAAGTTGTTTATAAAAAGTCAACAGAAACTTAATTTGCGAATTAACATGTAATTAGCAATGTAGAAGGCATGTAACCTATTTTACCACTCATATAACTTAGTAATAAATGTAAGAACATGTCTAAGCATGTTCGACCCGACAATTTTCTGTTTAGACCCGGTTCGGAACCGAAAGTCGCAAAACTTTGACTTTTGCTTTGACTTCAGTTCTGACCCGATTTAATATGATTTGGAAATGCCTTAGAGCTTCCTTAGGACAAGGTTACATGATAGGATAAACCTCTGTGATTGGTTCGTTAATTGCCCGATTCGTTTACACATTTCCGTTAATTGCTTAATGTTGACCATAATACCCTTTTGACCATAAAACGAGAATTTTGGATATGTGAGAGGACAATAATCTTTGTTGCTGAATTATAAACATGTCCCTAAAATTTCATATCAGTTGGAGGTCTAGATTAGGAGTTATGCTCAATAGCGCACTTAAAAAGCTTTTCGTTAATTAAACGGCACAATTAGCATAAAGCCTATCTAAACCCAATTTTTGACACCAAAACTTTTACCAACTGATGTAATTTAATATTTTGGGATTTTTGAAGATTTTTAATTATTTTTAACCTGCTCATAACCTAAGGTTATGGCGTTGATTCGGTAAATACCGATTATACCCTTTTTGGTTATAAAATGAGTTCTACATAATATTTTGACACCAATCCAATTGCTACTGATTTTAAATAATAAATGAAGTATTTTGAACTTTATAAACTGATCAAAAAACTCAGATTTCCTGTATAACCCGGAAATCGCTTAAAACGGCTTTTTACGCGTATTAAACACCTAGTATGGGTTTAAAATTATTTTGGCATACAAGACTTATCATCAACTGATATAACCTGTTAACTTAAGTTGTTTTGCTGATTATTTCAGATCCGAGTCTCAGAATTATATTTAATCTCTTTTATAATCTTTAAAATGACCAAAATACCCCTACGGGGCTTATATTTAGATTAAACTCGTTTTGGGCATAATGGAAGGTATCCTACTGATATCCCAACATATTTAAGACATATTAACTTTGGAAACATGTATATGATGTGACAACCCGCACTAAACCAGGTATCCGTACAACTTAATTAATGATTAATTACTGCTTAATTACTGTGCTTGTTTGAAACTAGCTGATAAACTGCTACCTGCATACTGATACATGCACTTACTTGCATCATACTTTATATGCTGTCACTACATTATTTACATACGGCACCTTAGCGACAAACATGATGCACAAAAAGCACAGTAGCACTAAACGGATACACAGTGAACATGCTGATATAACCAGCATCAGGCAGATACTGCCTCTAAGGCCTGTTAAGAGCCTCATATATTTTTGCTACACTGGTAGTGAGTGTAGGGATATAAGGATTGTGGTACCGCGTCTCTAGGAATAAGATACACTGATTCGGATGTGCCTGAAACGTACTTTAAGTACCAAACACAGCACTTTAATAAACAAACCAGCTTCTAGCCGACTAGTAGAGTGCCAAAATATGAGAAAATAACACTAGACACTTTCTAAAGTGTTGGAAACAAAATGTGTCACTAAAAATAACAATAACGACACTTTAAAGCTTTTGTAACGCTTCAACGGATTACTATCCAACAGGACACCCGGACTTTACCCGGAACATGAAAATATTATTATTTTCACTATTTATATTTTTCTGAGCCAATTAGGGTCCCTGATTACCCTAACACCCGTCATAACACGCTTTATACAACTAACGAGGTTAAACACTTAACTTACCTATTTAACCTTAACTAATCACCTAACTACCTAGTTTAGATCAAACTAACCCCCCCCCCCCCCATGCCATAACCGTCCCCTAACCAAGGGGAACACACATGGTACTTGTGATCTTATTGAATCTTGCTTGGTCTAATATCTTGGGGACACTTTAACCAATGGTTAATAACACTTTAATTTTTCTATAAATACACACTTAAACACCAAGACAATTATCACTTAACAACTCACAAAAATTACTCTCTCCCTCCCTCACCTAGCTCTCGGCCGAACCCCCTCCACACACCCATCATATTTTCGGTTTTTGATCTTGCATTTCCATCATCATACAAGTGTTAGAGGTCACGTATAAGGAGTCTTGGAGCAAGCGGAACACGAAGGACCTCTACCGTTAGCTTTTATCCACCTCTTTTTCGCCAAAGATCTTCCCTAGCCTTGAGCTAGAGGTATAATGTTTAAAACTTGTTTTTAATCCTATCTAAGGTGGTTAAAAGGAATATTGTCGGTTGAATCTCGTTAAAATGAAAGATGATGTTTAAAAGTCTAGTAAGAACTATAAAAGTGGTGGTTAATAACACATGTGTTGTGTAAAAGATGTAGTATTTGGAAATTGTGTTTATCTAGACCCGATCTATGATGTGGTAGCTCGGATCTCCGTTTAACCCGACTTTGTAAGATCATGGATCTTCACATAAGCTTATTTTTGGTTACCACAAGGGTTAAAAGGCGAAACTCTACCACACAAGATACATGAACTTGTGTAGAAATAAATTACTTGTGTAAAAGTGATTTAACCGGTACAATGGTGTTTAAAACTAGCGGATCTACGCATCCGCAAGCGGTATCTTCAAAGAACCACACATTTGAGAAACCATATATTTTAAAGAAAGGATCTTACACCAATAAATATGGTTTTATAAACCACAAGTGTGTAAACACTTGTGAAACAAAAAGATCCGACAAATAACTAATTTTGGGAAAAATGACTAGAAGTTGTAAAGACGGATTTCTCTAAACACGAGGTTTTTACGAGATTAAAGTTACTTTATATAAAGATCTACATATATAAAGGGGATTTACATTATAGATGCGGGAAAAACTACAAGTTCATGCGATTATGCAAATTTACATACTTATCGACTAGTTTGATGTGTCGGAAATTGTTTGGTTGAATAAAGAAGTTGTTGAATTGATTTGTTAAAAGAAAATGATACGCTTGAAAGCGTGGCCACCTCCAGTTACAGAGGAAACTCTGGCGAAATTTCCCTAAAAACCTAACACTTAGAATTATTTACGCAACAAGTGTTAGAACTATTTTTGGACATATTTTCGAAACATAAATTTCGCCAGCACTATGTTTTACTAATTATTCGGAGGTGGGACTTTCACAAAGACTAACGTGATAAATATATTTGTCACAGCACTGTTTATGATTATTTTGTGAAAATACATAAATATTATTCTTAGAGTAAAAATAATGTTTACAAGCGTTAACGACTCCAAAATAATACAAACGCTTTCGCCACAAATATATAAGTTACACCGGTAATTATATTACCACCTGTATGTTAAAACGTAACTTACACAATTACGGAAATATTTATGAACGCGTACTTTAACAACGTATTTTGGATAAATACCTACATTTTGGAGTTGGATATATATATAAGGATTAAGTGAGACTTAATGATGGAATCATACGCACATGTATTAAATCCCCCATCCTTGGGAAGGAAAATAACTACCAAGTATATATAAAATGTAACACGGAATAGTTGTCTAACTATTTCCAGCAAACAAACTGTAAAGCTAAAGCACGGCCATCCGTCTAATAGAATTAGCACTTGTAGGTCGTTGCACAGCTTACTGTATTGGAGACGCTTGGTAGAGATACGCTTTCACTGTGAGTTCATGTCCCCCTTTTCTCTAACTGTTTTCAGTTTACTTAACTGCGGGGGTGAAATACATGTTACTTTGTTTACAAGTACTTTATACACGGTATGAATTACGTAAGGAGGTTTAGATCAAGTGAATGGGTAGTTAGAACACCGAGGGACTCGAGCGGTAGATCTATCTGGGTGTAGCGAGCCCAGCTCCCGGTCCAACAGAACAGGCCTCTCGGAGGACTAACAGAACGGACCTGGAGTGACTTGGTACCCAACGCAAAAATCGGCTAGGGTTGTGTCTTCCTACTTGCATTTCACAACATGCTAATGGCCTTGCAAACCATTGGTGATCACAAGTCCTCTTACACTGCTACATACCAGGAAACTTTTATACTTACAAGTGTTTTTACTTACTCACTTGCACATGAACTCGCTCAACATTATTGTTGATTTTTCAACTCACATGTATTTCAGGAAATTAACGAGATCTGGCACGGTATGGCATGTTTTCCGCTGCACTAGTTTCCGAGGTCATCCGGGGTTTAGGGGATGTGTCTCTTTCCTGGACAAGACACAATCCTTAAACCATGTTTATGTTATGTTTAAAGTTGTAATGTCTGTTGAACAAGGTCATGGTTATTGGTTAAAACAATGGTACTGTATTTGGTTTTCAAAACTTAATGGATGATCTTGCATGTTTTTAACTCATATAGCTTTGTTATGATTAAGCTATGGTATTAAGAAGTCACTCCACAATTAACCGCGCTTCCGCAAAGCCAGGGTGTGACAGCTTGGTATCAGAGCTCTGATCATAGCGAACTAGGATTCTTTCTCGAGTCTAGACTATGATCACTAGGGCTCTCACGAAAACATTTTTACTGCATACCACTTAAGTCCAGATCCACAACTTTTTACAAACAAATGTTGAGCACATTTTATTTATTATTCTCGGCTCAGTCTGGGAGGCTGAGATAGGAGGCTAGTGGGACTAGAAGGGTTGACTAGTGGGACTAGAAGGGTTGACTAGTGGGACTAGAAGTGTTGACTAGTGGGACTAGAAGTGTTGGCTAGTGGGACTAGAAGTGTTGACTAGTGGGACTAGAAGTGTTGGCTAGTGGGACTAGAAGTGTTGACTAGTGGGACTAGAAGTGTTGGCTAGTGGGACTAGAAGTGTTGACTAGTGGGACTAGAAGTGTTGGCTAGTGGGACTAGAAGTGTTGGCTAGTGGGACTAGAAGTGGGACTAGAAGGGATGGCTAGTGGGACTAGAAGGATAATTTGAATGTTACGTGGTGACTACATGTTTATATGACTATATGATTGATTATTATACGTATATGTGTTTGTGTTACAAACGTCATGCTTTCATCAAGTACTAGAAAGACGGACACTACAAATCCCATGACCATAGTATCAGACGACATAGACCATCAAAGCACGAGGTGTACATTTCTGATACTACCGGCACAGACAACGACGACTCTCAGCCCTCTGTGCGCTGCCTGAAGTCGTAGCAGAGCCTACTAATGGCTACCTTATTGGGAATTTGCCCCCCCTGCCGCTTATCTCGTTGTTGATATGCCCCCGACGTTGTCTCTGAAGACGATGTCGAACTACTAAGAAGAGGACCCACTTGAGGGCGAGGCCCCATTGCTGCTGGTATTAGACTACTGCATGCGGACGTTCCTGTAGGGGGAAACTCATGTCCATTCCCCTATCCCAGACTCATTTGAGTCTCTGACATCCGCATCTTCGCACATACAGGGAATGCAGCACCACTTACACGACGCCGACCCTGATAGGGCATCATTAGCTGCACCGGATCCCGCACACAATGTTGAGTTTGATCGCGATATTGAGGACAATCCTGTTTTTCCGCCTGGTGTGATCCAGACCATGACATTGAGTTCATGCACTTAGACCAGCCCTTGGGGGATCCTGTAACCCCTGTGATTGTTGATCCAGCTGATTTTGAGATGGAGTTTTTGATTCAGAGCTAGCCGTGGCCCCTGAGCCAGGCGTTGCTCCTGACCCCGCATTGGAGCATGACCCTGATCATGCCAATGCACCTACTATTGCTCCTTGATTGATCATCTGCTTGGACGAGAGAAAATTTGGGGTAACTGTGCAAGACAAATTATTATTACGGGGGCCCACGTAATAACGATTTGTAGTGCACAGGAATCCTGGTGGACTCTGCAGGCCAAGCTAATGATAACCAATGCAGCAGGAAATAACCTAAACACAAATGACCTAGGCGATGCAGTCTCGAGTTCATTCTATTACAAGCAACAAGCCGAATTGACAAGCCTATGTGAAGGCTCAGGAATTTATTTCCCCACTTATGCAGTGAGTATATTTGTGTGTGAAATGGGGTAACTACATGATGGCTTACGTTGCTATATATATACCCCATAGACAATTGAAACATTGTCCAACCCGCTTCACGCTATTTCGACAAAAAGGGAATGTCACCCAGGCGTGACACAAACACCAGTACATTGCCAAGGACAGAAGCCGAGCTGCAAGAACGCATCTCACAGATAAATGCACGACATGAAGCCCTCCACTCTAAGTGCAACGATGGCGTTACTGGAGAAAACCCTCCAACTGGCTGCACCTATAAACAGTTTCTGAACTGCAAGCCTTTGAACTTTGTCAGAACCGGAGGCACCGTTGCATTTGTTCGTTGGTCCGAGAAGACCGACTCCACTCTAAGAATGAGTAACTGTTTGCCCCAACAGAGTGTTACCTACCTCTCAGGGATATTTCTAGATGACACACTCTCTTAATGGAACCTCCAGGTTCAGACCCTTGGCACATACGCTGCTTATACACTGAGCTGGGACGAGCTCAAGGAAACGATTGAGAAGAAATGTTGTTTTAGGACAGAAATTCAGAAACTTGACGTGGAGTCCTGAAATTTGAGAAAGGACGAACCAGAGACTCCTGAACATGACCAGCGATCGCACGACTTGTCTAGGGTCGTCCCCTACTAAGTCAATAATGTAGTGTGCTATAGTGGTGTACTTGTAAGCTGTACATTGTGGCCTCGAATTGTGGCAATACAATCGCAGTATTCTCATCACATGCGATGTTCAATCAATTGTTTATGTCCTATAGCATAAGAGGTTATGTGATTGACTTGTTGATAACATGAGATGTTATGTGTTGGTATTGTTGAATGCATACGTACACTTCACTTGCTATGACCTAACCTATGTGAAACATCTTTTAGAAGATGCCGCCAAGACGCGAAATGCGCATGCCCACCTCTGAGGCAGAACTTAAAGAGATAATTGCTGCAGCTATAGCACAGCACGAGGCCCTACGCTCCGAACCAATCAATGGTACCTCAGAAAATAACGGTTGTTCCTACTGGCACTTCCTCAACTACAAGCCTCCGAGGTTCGACGGCACTGGGGGTGCCATAACTTTTGTAAAATGGATTGAAAGTATGGAATCCATCTTTCGAATGAGTGGCTGTACGCCAGAACAACAGGTCCCATATGTTTCTGAGTTGTTTCAAGATGGAGCTCGATTATGGTGGAATCTTCAGGTTCGAATAATGGGCCTAACTACAGCATACGCATTAACTTGGGATGAGTTGAAAGGAATGATGCATAAGAAGTATTGCCCCCACACGGAAACCCAGAAGTGGGAAGATGAATTTCGGAGCCTAATGATGGAAGGTCCGAAGGTGTTGGAGTACGTGCAACGACTCCATGATCTGTCACAAATTGTTCCATACCTGGTAAAACCAGAACTGAAGAAATTGGAACAATTCATTTGGGAACTGGCGCCTCAAGTCTTGAGCTGGATGACAGCATCTACGCCACCAACAACCATTGTTGCAAGTAAGATGGGTTTGGCACTCGTTACGGAAGCAAATAGACTAGAAAAACTTGCAAACCCTGACAAGAAAACTCAGGTAGAGTCGTCTGGAAGGAACAAAAGGAAGCTTACCGAAGATACCCAAATAAACAACGATGAACAAAGATCTATTCAAGGTTGCTTTGACTGCGGGGACAAAGGGCATTTCAAGAAAGATTGCCCTAACAACAAACAGGCCAATGATAAGATTTACTTAGAAACCAAATCAAGATGTGCTGAGTGCAAGTGTCACCATGATGGTGGATGTCAGAAGCCTTGGTACGGGAGGAAAGGACACAACAAGGAAGGTTGTGGGATGAAGAGTTCCATACAAGGAGAAAACAGTAACAACGCTCTAGGTGGAAATGGGAAAGGAAATGGCCGAATGATAGGATGCTACCATTGTAAGGAAGTTGGACATTTTAAGAGGGAATGCCTGAAGTTGAAACAAGACCGTGAGAGAAAATCCAACATCAGAGCTTGTGAGGCATGCCAGGATCCAGGTGTGATTTCTGGTACGTTCTCTAACAACCAAAACTTTTGCACCTATTTTGTTTGATGCTGGTGCCGGTTATGGCTTCGTGTCATTAGAATTTAAGAATATACTTGGTTTAACCGCTAGTAAGTTAGATATCCCCTACTCGATCGAATTAGCTAATGGAAAGTTAGTTGAAGCCAACGAAGTAATCAGAGGCTGTGTGATAGAACTGGGAGAACGTGAGTTTACTTTGGATCTACTACCAGTCGAATTGGGAAGCTTCGACGTGGTGGTAGGAATGGATTGGTTATCCGGAAACAAGGCTGAGATAGTATGTCTCGAGAAAGCTGTTCGTATTCCAACTGATGATGGTGAGACAATTGTGGTTCACGGAGAGAAGCGTGACACACCGCCAAGATTTATCAGCTGCTTGAAAGCAAGGAAGTGTTTACAGAAAAGATGTGTTGCTTTTCTAGCACACATCGTGGATAAAAAGGCTGCTGAGCCAAGAATCGAAGACATCCCTGTCGTAAGGGAGTATCCAGAAGTCTTCCCAGAAGACTTGCCTGGATTACCGCCTCTAAGGCAAGTAGAGTTTCATGACGATTCAATTACAGGCACTGCACCCGTAGTCGGTGCATCATAGTGACTTACATTTTCGGGGGTGCAAGGATTGACAGAGAAGTGTTGGGAACGGATGGAGAAGGAAGATAACAGACCAAAAATTCCTTTTTGGGGTAATCCCATTGTTACCCATCAAAAAGGAGGATGATGATTTTCAAATAAACATCAACTACAGAGAATTGAACAAGCTGGCGATCAAGAACAGGTATCCTCTGCCAAGAATCGACGATCTGTTTGATCAACTGCAAGGCTCGAACTATTATTCAAAGATCGATCTTCGATCTGGATACCATCAATTAAGGATACAGGAGGAAAGTATCCCGAAAACAGCCCTCCGAACTCGTTATGGACTCTACGAGTTCCTCGTTATGCCATTTGGTTTGACAAACGCACCTGCGGTATTCATGGATCTAATGAATAGAGTTGCAAGCCATACTTGGACAAGTTCGTGATTGTGTTTATCGACGACATCTTGATTTACTCAAGGACAAAGGCTGAACACGAACAGCATCTAAGAACTATTCTGGAGCTACTAAAGAAGGAACAGATGCATGCCGAGTTCTCTAAGTGCGAGTTTTGGCTACGCGAAGTCCAGTTTCTTGGACATGTGGTTAATGGAAATGGGATTCATGTTGATCCCACAAGGATCAAGGCAATCAAGAATTGGGAAACGCCCACAACGCCAACCGAGATTCGACAATTCTTGGGTTTGGCTGGCTACTATCGAAGGTTCATCGAGGATTTCTCGAAAATCGCTCAACCTTTGACGCTCCTCACGCAGAAGGACAAGACGTTTGATTGGGGAATCAAACAGGATGAAGCATTTCAGATATTAAAGGATAAGCTTTGTAACGCGCCAATCTTAGCTCTACCAGAAGGTACCGACAATTTTGAGGTATACTGCGACGCATCGCGTCAAGGATTGGGTTGCGTGTTGATGCAACGCCAAAAGGATATTGCCTACGCATCGCGCCAACTGAAGGTACACGACAAGAACTATACCACCCACGATTTGGAGCTTGGCGCAGTGGTTTTTGCACTAAAGATCTGGAGACACTACCTGTATGGTACGAAGTGCACAATCTTCACAGATCACAAAAGCCTACAGCATATATTCAACCAGAAGGAGTTGAATATAAGGCAAAAACGATGGGTTGAGTTGCTAAACGACTACGACTGCGAGATAAAATATCATCCAGGGAAGGCGAATGTAGTCGCCGATGCCCTAAGTCGTAAAGAAAGAATCAAGCCCATAAGGGTTAGAGCTTTGGAAATGATCATACGAACCGATCTTTCCTCGCGCATTCGTGCTGCACAAAAGGAAGCTCTCAAGGAGGGAAACCTTGAGGAAGGATATCTCCGTGGAATGGAAAGCTTTTGGTACCAAACGAGGAAGGAACGTTACGTTTTGAGAAAAGGATTTGAGTTTCTCTGTTTGGTGGATTAAGGGAAGTTATTTTCGACGAAGCGCACAAGTCACGGTACTTTATCCACCCTGGATCGGATAAGATGTACCAAGATCTCAAAAGTTATTACTGGTGGCCTAGGATGAAAGGCGACGTTGCTGTTTACGTGAGCAAATGTTTAACGTGCGCTAAGGTCAAGGCGGAATACCAGAAGCCTTCGGGACTTCTGCAACAACCTGAGATTCCCAAGTGGAAATGGGAACAAATCTCAATGGATTTTGTTACAAAATTGCCAAGAACGCCAAGAGGCCATGATATGATTTGGGTGATTGTTGACCGCCTAACAAAATCCGCACACTTTCTGCCAGTCAAGGAGAAAGACAGCACCAGTAAACTTGCGGAAATTTACTTGAGAGAGATCGTAGCACGTCATGGAGTACCTCTCTCGATCATCTCGGATAGAGACGGAAGGTTTGTGTCAAGGATATGGCAATCCTTCCAAGAATCTTTTGGCTCACAATTAAATCTGAGCACTGCGTTCCATCCGCAAACTGACGGCCAGAGCGAGCGAACAATACAAACTTTGGAAGACATGCTGAGGGCATGTGTTATGGATTTGAGCGGTAGCTGGGATAAACACTTACCTTTGGTCGAATTTTCATACAACAACAGCTACCACACCAGTATTGGGGTCGCGCCATTTGAGGCCCTATACGGACGCAAGTGCCGATCACCACTCTGTTGATCTGACGCCGGTGATAGGCAGCTTGCTAGTCCCGAAATCGTCCAAGAGACGACAGACAAGATTGCGCAAATACTTAAACGCATCGAAGCCGCTCGCCACAGACAAAAGGCCTACGCGGATCCAAATCGGAAGCATGTGGACTTCCAAGTCGGAGAAATGGTGTTATTGAAAGTTTCACCCTGGAAGGGGGTGGCACGCTTTGGTAAGCATGAAAAGTTAAATCCGCGCTACATTGGTCCCTTCAGAATTCTGGAAAGAATTGGGACAGTAGCATACAAGTTGGACCTACCTACTGAACTGAATGGTGTTCACGATACAGTTCATGTATCCAATTTAAAGAAAAGTCCAACTCAAGTTGACGTTGCCATTCCTACCGACGAGATTCATATTGACGACACGCTCCACTTCGTAGAAGAACCTGTCGAGGTCACAGATTGGAAAGTTAACAAGACCCGCCGGAGCAGTGTCAAACTCGTCAAAGTTCGTTGGAATGCCAGACATGGTCCTGAATTCACGTGGGAACGTGAGGACCGGATGAAAGAGAAATACCCCCACTTATTTCCTAGGAACCCTGCTTCTACAAGCAGAACTTAAATTTCGGGACGAAATTTACTTAACGGGGGGAGAATGTGACAACCCGCACTAAACCAGGTATCCGTACAACTTAATTAATGATTAATTACTGCTTAATTACTGTGCTTGTTTGAAACTAGCTGATAAACTGCTACCTGCATACTGATACATGCACTTACTTGCATCATACTTTATATGCTGTCACTACATTATTTACATACGGCACCTTAGCGACAAACATGATGCACAAAAAGCACAGTAGCACTAAACGGATACACAGTGAACATGCTGATATAACCAGCATCAGGCAGATACTGCCTCTAAGGCCTGTTAAGAGCCTCATATATTTTTGCTACACTGGTAGTGAGTGTAGGGATATAAGGATTGTGGTACCGCGTCTCTAGGAATAAGATACACTGATTCGGATGTGCCTGAAACGTACTTTAAGTACCAAACACAGCACTTTAATAAACAAACCAGCTTCTAGCCGACTAGTAGAGTGCCAAAATATGAGAAAATAACACTAGACACTTTCTAAAGTGTTGGAAACAAAATGTGTCACTAAAAATAACAATAACGACACTTTAAAGCTTTTGTAACGCTTCAACGGATTACTATCCAACGGGACACCCGGACTTTACCCGGAACATGAAAATATTATTATTTTCACTATTTATATTTTTCTGAGCCAATTAGGGTCCCTGATTACCCTAACACCCGTCATAACACGCTTTATACAACTAACGAGGTTAAACACTTAACTTACCTATTTAACCTTAACTAATCACCTAACTACCTAGTTTAGATCAAACTAACCCCCCCCCCCCATGCCATAACCGTCCCCTAACCAAGGGGAACACACATGGTACTTGTGATCTTATTGAATCTTGCTTGGTCTAATATCTTGGGGACACTTTAACCAATGGTTAATAACACTTTAATTTTTCTATAAATACACACTTAAACACCAAGACAATTATCACTTAACAACTCACAAAAATTACTCTCTCCCTCCCTCACCTAGCTCTCGGCCGAACCCCCTCCACACACCCATCATATTTTCGGTTTTTGATCTTGCATTTCCATCATCATACAAGTGTTAGAGGTCACGTATAAGGAGTCTTGGAGCAAGCGGAACACGAAGGACCTCTACCGTTAGCTTTTATCCACCTCTTTTTCGCCAAAGATCTTCCCTAGCCTTGAGCTAGAGGTATAATGTTTAAAACTTGTTTTTAATCCTATCTAAGGTGGTTAAAAGGAATATTGTCGGTTGAATCTCGTTAAAATGAAAGATGATGTTTAAAAGTCTAGTAAGAACTATAAAAGTGGTGGTTAATAACACATGTGTTGTGTAAAAGATGTAGTATTTGGAAATTGTGTTTATCTAGACCCGATCTATGATGTGGTAGCTCGGATCTCCGTTTAACCCGACTTTGTAAGATCATGGATCTTCACATAAGCTTATTTTTGGTTACCACAAGGGTTAAAAGGCGAAACTCTACCACACAAGATACATGAACTTGTGTAGAAATAAATTACTTGTGTAAAAGTGATTTAACCGGTACAATGGTGTTTAAAACTAGCGGATCTACGCATCCGCAAGCGGTATCTTCAAAGAACCACACATTTGAGAAACCATATATTTTAAAGAAAGGATCTTACACCAATAAATATGGTTTTATAAACCACAAGTGTGTAAACACTTGTGAAACAAAAAGATCCGACAAATAACTAATTTTGGGAAAAATGACTAGAAGTTGTAAAGACGGATTTCTCTAAACACGAGGTTTTTACGAGATTAAAGTTACTTTATATAAAGATCTACATATATAAAGGGGATTTACATTATAGATGCGGGAAAAACTACAAGTTCATGCGATTATGCAAATTTACATACTTATCGACTAGTTTGATGTGTCGGAAATTGTTTGGTTGAATAAAGAAGTTGTTGAATTGATTTGTTAAAAGAAAATGATACGCTTGAAAGCGTGGCCACCTCCAGTTACAGAGGAAACTCTGGCGAAATTTCCCTAAAAACCTAACACTTAGAATTATTTACGCAACAAGTGTTAGAACTATTTTTGGACATATTTTCGAAACATAAATTTCGCCAGCACTATGTTTTACTAATTATTCGGAGGTGGGACTTTCACAAAGACTAACGTGATAAATATATTTGTCACAGCACTGTTTATGATTATTTTGTGAAAATACATAAATATTATTCTTAGAGTAAAAATAATGTTTACAAGCGTTAACGACTCCAAAATAATACAAACGCTTTCGCCACAAATATATAAGTTACACCGGTAATTATATTACCACCTGTATGTTAAAACGTAACTTACACAATTACGGAAATATTTATGAACGCGTACTTTAACAACGTATTTTGGATAAATACCTACATTTTGGAGTTGGATATATATATAAGGATTAAGTGAGACTTAATGATGGAATCATACGCACATGTATTAAATCCCCCATCCTTGGGAAGGAAAATAACTACCAAGTATATATAAAATGTAACACGGAATAGTTGTCTAACTATTTCCAGCAAACAAACTGTAAAGCTAAAGCACGGCCATCCGTCTAATAGAATTAGCACTTGTAGGTCGTTGCACAGCTTACTGTATTGGAGACGCTTGGTAGAGATACGCTTTCACTGTGAGTTCATGTCCCCCTTTTCTCTAACTGTTTTCAGTTTACTTAACTGCGGGGGTGAAATACATGTTACTTTGTTTACAAGTACTTTATACACGGTATGAATTACGTAAGGAGGTTTAGATCAAGTGAATGAGTAGTTAGAACACCGAGGGACTCGAGCGGTAGATCTATCTGGGTGTAGCGAGCCCAGCTCCCGGTCCAACAGAACAGGCCTCTCGGAGGACTAACAGAACGGACCTGGAGTGACTTGGTACCCAACGCAAAAATCGGCTAGGGTTGTGTCTTCCTACTTGCATTTCACAACATGCTAATGGCCTTGCAAACCATTGGTGATCACAAGTCCTCTTACACTGCTACATACCAGGAAACTTTTATACTTACAAGTGTTTTTACTTACTCACTTGCACATGAACTCGCTCAACATTATTGTTGATTTTTCAACTCACATGTATTTCAGGAAATTAACGAGATCTGGCACGGTATGGCATGTTTTCCGCTGCACTAGTTTCCGAGGTCATCCGGGGTTTAGGGGATGTGTCTCTTTCCTGGACAAGACACAATCCTTAAACCATGTTTATGTTATGTTTAAAGTTGTAATGTCTGTTGAACAAGGTCATGGTTATTGGTTAAAACAATGGTACTGTATTTGGTTTTCAAAACTTAATGGATGATCTTGCATGTTTTTAACTCATATAGCTTTGTTATGATTAAGCTATGGTATTAAGAAGTCACTCCACAATTAACCGCGCTTCCGCAAAGCCAGGGTGTGACATATGACCCTTATGGATACCCGTTACGCCTCTTGCGCGTTCGGTTCGGTTTAAGTAACTAGTTTGCATAAATTAGCCGAAACGGGTCAAACCTTATCGTTTTTTATCTCAAAATCCAGAATGTGTTTAGTTTACCCATATTATGCAAGTCTTCAAACTTGTCGGGTCTAAATCACATTCTATTCCGGTCTTCGCTTAATCGTGCGTTTGAACCGTATCTTTCTTTAAAACTAACCGGTCTAAGTTTAGGCTTAATTAAAGACCCGTTAGGATTCTAATAGGTTATTATAAACCTTCGTTCCAGAATAGGAGACCCGGTAAAAGCTACACGCACTTGCTATTTGTGATTAATACTTGCAAAGGTAAATACTTTTAACTTATTTTCTCTATAAGGGCTTGGGGTATGGTATATAAAATACCGCTTGGTCGGGCATTGAATCTTTAATCGAATAGAGGTTAAACCATTGATATGCTCCGTTTTGAAATGTTTTGTTTGCTTAAAGCCTTTGGGGGGGTTAATGACCATGTCTCGGATATCCTTGGCATCATTTTACGAAATGGCCACGACCTAAGCACGGGGTGTCGGCGTACACCCGTCAGTGCATAAATAAATAATGTGGTGTGTCTATTGATCTTTAACCCGGTCTACGGATCGGGCTACTGAACGCATAAGGAACATGTAATTCTTTTACAAGATTATATTCAAATAATTATCCCAAGTTATAAAAAGTTTGTGCCACGTGCATTCAAATCATTTTTATTAAACCTTTTCTAAATGAGTCAGTTAATTGTATTTACCAGTATAAACTGGTGTATTTTCCCAAAAAGGTTAAGTGCAGGTACTACGCGAACTAGGCTAGCTTTCTCCTAGCGTCCACAATAAGTCTCGCAAGCTTGGATGTCAAAACTGTTGAACAATGTTTCCATTTTATTTTGATCCACATGTGGATTATTTTCAACTATTTGTGATACTTGATATTACAATTATATTCGGTTGAAATATATCTATCTTTTGCTTCCGCTGTGCATATTAAATATTGTGTTGTTTGACTATAACGATATCAACTACGTCACGATACTCCCCACTGGGCCCACCGGTAATACGTGGAAATATCGGGGTGTGACAGGTTGGTATCAGAGCCAACATTGAGGGAATTAAACACTAGCCTTTTGTGTTTAATCTCAATGACACAATTGCACATTCCTAAATTTTCGAGTCTAGACAAAGAACCTAGGAATAATCCAAATTGTTTTATTTATTTTTAACTTTGTCCTTTATATTTCTTGTTGTATCTTTTATTTGTTAATAGGAAATGCCACCAAGATTCAGAAGAGGAGGAAGAGGCAAGGGGCCAATCACTGCCCACAACGATCACGAGGCCGGGCCTTCACACCGACGAACTCCTTCTACCACTATGATTGCCGATCCTCAGGGAAACCGGAGGAACCATTTGAAGCCCGCTAGACGTTCTATCTCGCACAGCTCAACGCCTCCCTACCGTCACTCTTTTGGGCCGCACTCGGAAAACGAGCCCGAAGACTCCCGTCGTTCCTTTTTACCATTGCAGCGATCTGCTTCGTACCGTTCCTTTGGCGACCCTACTCCTGTCTTTCAGGGCCGGTTCAACCCGGCAAACTATATTCAAGAACCAGTGGGTTTTAACCCATTGGGACCAGAGGACCACTTCTCAGGAGACAATGCAATGGACATGGACGAGGACACGGATCCCGTCGAACCTGCAAGCGGTACCCCCAACCATCCCATCGAGATCTCTGATGGATCTTCCTTCCACGGATCACCCTACGGTGGTCCAGACAGTTACCAAGCAAGGTTTAACCAGCATGAATAATACTTCACACCTTCTCACCATTCGTCGCCTCACCACCAGCAGCAGCAACAGGATCCCTCTGAGGATCCACGTTTCGTGGCAGTCACGCCACCACCTCCACCGCCGCCAATTTATCAAGCACCTCCAGAACCGCCAAGGCGTAGGAGAACCGGCGCAAGAATATCCGCGCGAGGAGGGGATTTTCATTTTAGCACCCCTCATCACTCAAGTGGCAGTCGCTATCTGCCACTACATGAAGACCCACAAATGGGTGGGCCCTCAAACCCAGTTCCTGAGGTGAATTCTGCACCAGTTGCACCACAGCCGCCACCATTGGGTTTTGATAACCCGATTCCTGCATACGCCGGTTCAATGGCGTACAATCCGTTTGAGCAGCCGGCTCACACTCATTATAACTACGCTGAAGCCGACCCGTACCTTGTAGCGGCAAACTACAACGCCCTTCATCCGGAAGGACCGTATGGAGCTCCTTGGGGAGTAGGATATCCAGCTCATGGGTATCAAATACCTGCACGACCTCCGATTCGGCAGCAGTCGCAGCCACCACGATTTTCCCCACCGGAACAGGAGGAAATCCTCCAAAGAGTAAGTCGGGTGGAACATGAGTTTTAAGAAGAACGCAGGAACAACCGGGGATTCCTCAAGGGCCTAGCGAGCTTGTTAAAGGGGAAGAAGAAGAGGGATCATTAAATCCCTATGTGTATTGTTGTACTTCCTATTTCAATCAAGTCCCTGCGTGGACATCTTTTTAAGTAATTGGTCCCTACGTGGACTTGTATTTTAGTTTGGCCCCTGCGTGGGTGAGTTGTTCTGTTAAAAGTCCCGTTTAGGGCAATGTGTACTCTTTTAATGTTAATGGAATGTTAAGATTATAAATTTCATTTTTGTCACTATATGCATAAATATATTATACATGAAATAAATAAATCAAAAATCATTCCTTTTAAAGAAATAATATGCCTATTTAAATATTAAATAAGAATC
Organism: Helianthus tuberosus; assembly: GCA_030545235.1. Lineage (NCBI taxonomy): Eukaryota > Viridiplantae > Streptophyta > Magnoliopsida > Asterales > Asteraceae > Helianthus > Helianthus tuberosus. Next base: position 24,372,572 of record CM060428.1, read on the forward strand.
TTAAAGGTACAACCTAGCCTGCATGTCATTATAAGACTTGGCCAAGATGGTAAGACCTGTTTAAAAGATTCAAATCCCTGTTAACATCTGAAAACGTGTTAACGCTCCTGGCAGAAGTGATTCGTTAAAATCACACACGTCATTCTTATAATAGGATTGTTCAAAAGATTCCTAACCTAATCTAATGATCTATAAATCATGGGTTTAAACCATCCATTAAAATGATCATGTTGACCATACATTGCTACTATAGTGCCTACGGGCCCTGCTCATTGTCATATAAGACAAAAGACAGTAGTAGTCTACGACTCCCTGTCAGAAAAAGGTAAAGAACTATGTTCAAACCTTCATGCCTTGATTCTCTGAAATCATGGTTTATAACCTAAAAATGTCCCTGTGACTAGGCCTTTTATGCTAATAATACTGTTATTGTTTTATAATTAGGATAGGTTGTAGTAAAATCCTAAATAAATGTGAGTAACAAATTAACCAAATATGGTCTATGTTTACCATGGTTAATGAATTGCCCCAAAAGACAATTCCATAATAAACTCCCAAATAAAGTATTGTCAATATCTTATGTAACAGTTCCAGATACAATTGGCTGACTCGGATGAAATCAACAATCGACCAAAGGAGAATCCTGACACCACCAGGTTCAATGTGACTGGCGCAGAGCTCCAAGCATTAATTGACAATGCTGTTACAAAATCCTTGTATAGGCAGTATAGTGAGTCAAGCGGTACTCGAAGCAGAACCCAATCAGTACCCCATTCCAAGCCTAAGACTCATTCTGAGGCTCACAGCAAGCCACCCTCCAAGAAGGAAGAACCAAAGAAAGACGATGACGATTGTCACTCTTCAAATCAGCAAAGTGTTCCATCTCAAAGGATCATACTGAATCAAGGACCCCATGATAAGGGTTGCTCCTACAAGTATTTTGTTTCATGCAAACCTAGGGATTTCACTGGGGAAAAGGGGGCTATAGACTGCATGACATGGTTGGATGAGATGGACACCGTGGTTGATATCAGCGGGTGCGCTGATAAGGATGTGGTAAAGTTTGTGTCTCAATCGTTCAAAGGTGAGGCCTTAGCCTGGTGGAGATCGTTGATTCAAGCTACTGGGAAGATTCCACTGTACAATAAGACATGGGAACAATTTATTACCCTCATCAGAGAGAACTACTGTCCTCAGCATGAGGTTGAAAAGATTGATTTGGATTTTCTGTCATTGGTAATGAAAAATCTGGATTGCCAAGCTTACCTTACGAGCTTTAATACAATGTCAAGGTTGGTTCCTTATCTGGTGACCCCGGAACCCAAAAGAATAGCTCGTTTCATTGGGGGTTTAGCCCCAGAGATAAAGGCAAGTGTAAAAGCCTCTCGGCCAGCTACATTCAGGTCTGTAGCTGATATATCCTTGTCTCTCACACTGGATGCGGTCAGGCAGAGATCGCTGAGGAACACGGATGCCGAGAAAAGGAAGCGTGATGATGACAATTCATGAAGGTCAGACAAGAAGCACCGGGGAAACAATGACCACAATAAGGGGTCTGGTTCTAAGAAGGATGGGCATCAATCTGGAGATAAGCCCAAGTGTAAGATTTGTCAGAAGCACCACTTTGGGAGGTGCAGACTTGACTCAAAATCCCAATCTCAGCCAAGGCCTTGTGGGATTTGCAAATCTTCGGAACATAAGACCCTAGAGTGCAAGAAGCTGAAGGACGCAACGTGCTACAGTTGCAACGAAAAAGGGCACATTAAGACAAATTGCCCAAAATATGCAAAGAAAGCTGATGAAGGAAAGAAGACCAATGCTAGGGTCTTCAGGATGGATGCAAAGGAAGCTGTGCAGGACGACAATGTGATCACAGGTACCTTCCTTATAAATGATGTTTATGCGAGAGTGCTATTTGATTCAGGAGCTGCTAAATCATTTGTAGATAATAAGTTTTGTAAGTTACTGAATTTACCTGTTAAAACCCTAAGTGTGAAGTATGAGGTGGAATTAGCAGATGGCACCTTAGAAACCGCCTCAACCATATTAGATGGATGTTTCATATCCATTAAGAACCACTCTTTTCCTTTGTCCCTACTTCCTTTGAAATTAGCCGGTTTCGACATAGTTTTGGGTATGGACTGGTTATCTCATAACCAGACCCAGATTGTCTGCAATAAGAAGCAAGTAGTAATCAAGACTCCGTCAGGTGAATCACTTACCATTCAGGGAGATACTCAGTATGGACTGCCTAAGTAAGTGTCCATGCTCAAGGCCTCTAGGTGTTTAAAGAAGGGTTGTGTAACAACTCTCACTAAAAAGTCCTAATTATTACTTTAATTGACGATTAGGAAACCCTAATTGAGATACCCAAGTGATTCCGCACAAACCCTGAAATTTTCAGAACAATCGGAATCAGGATTAGGGCCCCTAAAACTAAGGGGGGATAAACCCTAATGGACGATTATCCTCAAATAATCGTTGTCACATAACTGAAATTCGAAATTGTAGAGTCAGCTGAGCTAGTCCCAATCGTGGCTACCCTATAGGCTAGTTTTATGCCTTACGCACCGTAACAATACGGGCCTTGCGGTGCGCAAGGACCCTTACGCACCGTAAGATTGGAAATGTTGCGGTGCGCAAGCTTGTCCAAAATTCAGCTATAAATAGAGGACTGTGGCACTCGAATTCTGAACAATCAACGTCAAAATAATTCCAATTACACACGAAGATACACTCTGAATATTCCAAATTACACCCCCGAGTCTCGAAATTCTGCCGCAAAACAGGGTATTAGCACGATCGCTGCTACGATTCATTTTCCGATCGATCAACGTACTCAACGGGTGTTTAAGTGCTACCCACATTAGGGTGATGCTTTGTCATTAGTCGTTAATTCTACAGATGTTAAGCATAGCACTTTGTCACTCGTTGTGATGGTTGATCTCGTGAGTTATCGTAAATGCTGTATTGATTACTAACCCAGTTTTGTGTGCATTGTTATCTAAATTAGGTTAACCAGGCTAGTTCATAGACTAGACTCTGTCCGTGTTAAATCAGCAATGTGAGTCATTCTCTTTTTATCAAATTACTTTACAAAACCCTATTTATTTCAAAGTTATAATTACAGGGATTAAGTTTATGTAATCACCATATTACAGCCGGTATGTGGGGTTTTGTATACATTACTTGATAATCTTCAACCTTGGGGCAGCCAAGGGGTGATATGACCATAGTCACAGACACCATTGGACGGGAGGGCCAATGGGTCGAGTGATAAAGTACTGTGGGTAATTGGTTTGATATCAGAAACATTGTAATCTTCCTTAATACTGTAAATTATAACAAATGTGTCATTTTAGTAAATAGAATGATTCACTTAGTATTTTCCGCTGACAAAACCTTTTTCAAACATGTTTCAGGTGATCTGTTGTAATTCAGGAAAAGTGCTGAGAAGCATTTCAAGCTTGAGAAAGTGGCTCATTATAAAACAAAGAAATAAGTTTTGTAATATAACAATTTCGTAGTAAAATCATAATATTGTAAATTATCGGGGTTTTATCCCGAATTGTGAAATAGAATAAATCGGGAAAATTTTAGCTTTAAACGATCCTGATAAATAAACTTCCGCTGTTAAACTCAATTAAATAAATACCAAGGGAATTTCTGTCCCGCGGCTCCTGGAACGGGTCAAACCGGATCGGGGGCCGTGACAGAAATAAGGTGGTATCAGAGCCACTGAGTTAAGCTAATTAAGTATTGAGAAATACTTAATTTTTCCTGATTACTATTTTGTGATTATGTGTTTTATTAACTGACTATTTGTTAGTTACAGTATGGGTAAACAAAAGCTGTCAAGTATCTATCTTAAATTAGATAGGTCATCCAACGAGAAGGGAAGTTCATCCCGAACAAAATCCTCGAATCAGGCTGTAATTCCTGAAGAAGGAATATTTGTGCGAAAGGCACAATACGAGGAATCACTTTCTCCTAGAAAAAGGGAAATGATTATTAAGAAAAGTAAAGAGAAAATCCGAGAAAAGAAGATTAAACGGGAAACCCAGGAATTAATTGATAAATCACCTTGGGTAGACAAGCTAGATACGAAATGGGCAAATTTATATATGATAGCCACAGTAGCAGAAAATATAAATCTTTAAATATTTTAAAGTTTTAGTACCTTACCCCTTACAATCTAGAAACCTTGTGCAATAAATAAAATTTCAAACCCTAAGAGTGTTTTCCAGTTATCTTTGTAATAAATCAGTACACAATGTAAAGGTTATTTTATGAAATTTATTTTAAGGTTTTAACTTAATATTTTATGCATTTTGCATATATGCTACATCAGCATGAGTGGGATATCTGAAGCTTTTCAGAACCTCAATCTTTACCCGGTGAATATAGAAGTTTCCAAAGAATTTACTGGATATTTTCCTGATATAGAAAAACCTGTAGAATTCAATGCTCCACCCCTTGAAAAAGCCAAAACCCAAGAAAAGAAGGAAATACGTGTGGGGGAGTCGTATACGTAGGAAAAAGCCAGCCACAAAACTTCCCAAAATAAACAATCCTTTGAAAAAGGGAAAGGAAATTGAAACCCGAGAAAGTTCTAAACAACAGGAAATGGAAACTGAAGGCAAGGAAGAGGTTAAGGAGATAGGAATACAGATGGAGGAATGTACTAAAGAAATAGTAATGGAAGTTGGGCAAGGTTCTAGACCAACCAAAAGGGAAATTGGAGAGAGCTCCAATCAAAACCAGGGAAGGACCTTTCAAGATGAGATAGATTTTCTATTGGCAAGCTGTGAAACTATTCAGCCTATCAATACTAATATTTTTACCTATCCTGTTGAAAACCAACTCCCTATGAATTGGGAACCAGCAATCCCAGACCCAATAGTCCACTCCCAACCTATAGGAATGGACGAATGGTGGACGAACGATTGGCAATTTCAAAATATTGTCAACGATCCTTATTCCTTTCATCCACAATTCGATCCAGAACCCCTACCTAATCCACCAATGAGTAACGAAAATATGGCTGAACTTCGCCATTTTGGTGAAGAATTGATGGATGCGGGAAATAGAATCAGGGAGATAGGGGGACAAATTGCCTGGAAATATGATGAAAGGGAGTTTCGTTTTTAGGACGACAAGTGACGAGAGATAGTAGGATGGTAAAACTGTGGTTGTGTAATAGTAAAAGTACTAGTGAAATCAGTCTGTAAAATAACTACGAATAAAACTCTGTAAGATATTTGTGTGTAATGATGCATACTATAAAATATAAAATAGAATCGAGAAATCGATAGTTTTGCTTATACGTGTATTGTAAATTGTCTGATTGTTTTTATGTATAATTGTTATTTATCAGATACTAATAAAAAATTATATATATTATCAGATGGCAAACATTGGTAATGAACCGGTAAATGAGGTTAATCAGTCTGAGCAACATTCAGGGGATCAATATATGACTAGGCAAGATATCAAAAATATTGTTGCTCAAGGAATAGCCAATGCTATTCCAGCTATCGTTGCTGCTGTAAGGAATCCAATAGAACCGCAACAAATCATTCCTAGTAAACATATTTCTGAAGATAACTTCAGTAATAGTGTAAACGAAGGCAACAATCATGTTAATCATGATAATGAATGATGCGCGTGAAGTGTCGTATATATTAGGTGTATATTTTAAGCCCTTTTTAACACTTATTTTAGCCAAGTTTTAAATTTATAAAACACGATATTTTACTAACACTAAACACACATATGGGCAAGTGCACCCATCGTTGAGCGTAGTATAGCGTTGGTAAGATACCGAGGTCGTCCAAGGACACAAGAGCTTTTAATACCGGTTTATCCTCAACGTCTAACCAAAATAAAAAGTTTAGAAAAATGTTTTAAGCTAAGAAAAATAAAAACTAACTAAAATGCTGAAAAATAAAAATAAAATAAAAAACAGATAGACAAGATGAATCACTTGGTTCCGACTCGTATCTAGTATAACCTTTGATTATTTCCGCACTTTTGCACATAATTAAGAGATTATCTTAGTTATTGTAGTAGGCCCCTCTTTTGAAGGTGACGTTACCCTCACCCCAGTAGTTTGAGTCAGCAAGGATACAATCCTAAAAGGGTGGATTATTGGAAGATAATGAATTAAGTTATTAATGCAGTATTGTGGTAGGCCCCACTTTTGGTGGTGACGTTACCCTCGGCTAAGTAGTCTGAGTCAGCAGGGATACAGTCCTAAATAGCTGGGTTATAGTATTAATAGTAGTTAACTTATGAGGGGGTCAAAGAGTTTGGACCCCCGCCATCCAATACCGTGAAGTATTGAAGGAGGTCCTACTAAATTTGACCCAGGTCCATTGCAGGACCTCTAAACGCTGAACAATGGCAAGACCTTTACCAAACCGTTCCCTTAACCCCCGACCAGGTAGCCAACATACCTCCATATAGACCGTGGAGATATGAATGGTGAAAATCCTTTATTTTATATAGACAGTAAAATAATGCCAAGACACCACGGACAAACGATAAGGAAAGATCACCTTCAACATAAGTAACTAGTTATTAAAGTCATTAATACAAAACCAAATAAAAAGTGCAAAAGATTAGAAATAAAAAGTATTATACTAGACACTTTGTCTTCACCAAGTGATGTAAGAGACTTAGGCAAACATGGCCTTGATTGTCAAGAACTCTTACGATCAATCTTGGATCCCGAGACGACTCACACACTCTACGATGGACCATGGATGATGGTGGTGGATGATGGTGTTGTGATGGTGGTGGGTGGTGGATGAAGTGTGAGAGAGGTGGTGTGCCAAGGGATGAGTTGAAATGAATCCAAGCACTCCTATTTATAGGCTGAACAGAGAGCTGGGCACGGCCCCGTGCCCGTCTGACACTCTCTCTCCTCATTAATTGTAATTCGCAATTACAATTAATGCGCCTGCTGTACTTTCGACACGCCCCCGTGTCCGCTGGGCACGGCCCCGTGGTGGGCAATAGAAGCTTCTATAGGTTTGTCTTTTCTGCTGCTTCTTGGGCACGGCCCCGTGCTGGCTGAGCACGGGGCGTGTTCAGTCTTCTGCTTCTCTATTTTGCTTTGGAAGGTGCCGTTGAGGGGTCGGGCAGTCCACTAATGTTCCTTTCCTTGTATTTATGTTGGAATTAGCTGTCTTTTTGCTTCTTTTGTGTTTTTGAGCTCATTTAATCCTGAAAATACAAAAGGAAGACAAAAACACTCTTTTTCCAATATTAGTACTTAAAAAGGGTTAGTTTTATGCCTCATTTGATGTAATTTATATGTTGCATTTTACACACATCAAATACCCCCACACTTGAACTTTTGCTTGTCCTCAAGCAAAACTCTTTAATATGTGGCTTACACTCCCAAATGGAATAGGTAGAAGAGAAGGTTTTAGGCTTGTCGTAGAGTGTCGGGATATCCAAGATCTTTTTGGGTTTTATCTTTATTTATTTACAATCCTATTCGTAATGATTTATTTAGAACTTTTCATAGGAGAAATTACTTATTTGGGCATAACATGCCTTTTTTTAAAATTCCATTTATATACAAGTTCACATACCTCACGGGAGAAATCACTCACACTCGGCCGAAGGTGTATTTTTAGTGAATCACTCGAGAGCGGCATGGAACTTATTCCTACCATAAGCTTGCAAGCAATCAATCCTCCTCCTTTTTTACTTTTATACCTTTGTAAATATCAAGAGAACTTTATGGGTTAAGGGTTAGGCTTGGGTTAAAGGTAGGTGGTTGGGATTGTGGTTAGTGGTTAGTAGAAAAAGGGCGAAAAGCGTAACAAGTGTCGGTTTTCGTAAGATTTTCTATTTTTGCAACTTTTTATTTTGATGAAGCTTTTATTCAAACAAAGTTATTTTTGATGAACTTGTTTGTTTTTCTTTTTGCTTCATCAACAACACACATTTTTTTTTTACGAAAAACCGAACTTGTTACTAAAACAAAGGGTTAAAAATGAAAAGGTTTTGGTGGGTAAAAGGGTTTTTTGGTTTGGGTGGTTTAGGCTCAAAGGGGTTAACTAGGGGGATTTTTGGGTAGGTGGTAAAAGAAAAAGAAAAATAATGGTGTAGAAATAAAAAGGGGGTAGTCCTAATGCATCCATCATTTACTTACTCGGGTTTAAGTTGATAAGGACCGGGAATGTATCGTCATGGCAAGTTCTAGAGTCGTAAGAACCAAACGGCTATTCACACAAGAAACGAAAAATGAGCATTTAGTTTTAATGATATGTAATTGTGCTCAATAAAGGCTTAAAACTCACATTTGTGGGAATGGGTTTTTATGTGATCAAGTATATATAATCAAATTTTAACTAAGTTTGCCATGCCTTTTCATAATTTTCTTATGTTGGTTCTTTTTATCACTACGCTATCGGTTGTAACTTCGTAAAAATATAACCTTTTTGAGAACTTGAATCTCCCAAGTTAAACCTAGACAAGTAAAAAAAAATTAAATTTTTTGAAAAAATTTGGGGTGATTAGCGGTTCCAATAGAGTTTTGTGTAAGGCTTGTATTTAGGACTTGCAAAATTCAAGGCTTTAGCATCCCCCCCACACTTAAATTACACATTGTCCTCAATGTGTCCCAAAAATAAATTTTTAGGTTGATTAGATGTGTAAAATAATGTTAAAAAGCAAAAATTTTGTGATACTGGGCGCTGAACACGGCCCCGTGTTATCCGGGCACGGCCTCGTGTTCAAGTGCCAGTAACAAAATTAAAACAAGAGAAACAGAAGTCTGGACACGGGGGCGTGTTGGGTGAACACGGCCCGTGTCCAGTTACCTGAACTGGGCGTTTTTCTGCAGGTGGTTCAGCACGGGGCCGTGTTGGTTGGGCACGACCCGTGTTGAACCTTCTGAAATGGAGAGAATTGTCGGGTTGCCTTGTTCTTGTGAATGAGTTCATTTTTCTCGTTCCCCTTTTCTTCCTTTACCACCATGAGTGTGTTTTATTCATTACAAACCATCCAAACCTTAAAACCATCATTTCATTTCATCATAAAGAGAACTTACATAATCCTAAATTAAGATAAAATTAAAACTTAACTAAATAGGTCAGCAGGTACACGAGGTTATCATAAGGAGTTCTACTATTTTAAGAAAATTTCGAGAATAGTTTCCCGATATAGTAGGACTTTTAGCCGAATGATTTCTTCCCTAAACGTTTTTTAAAGCCATTCTTCGATTTCCCTAGGAAGGAAGAATGCGGCTTCATTTTCCTCCGCAGCTGGTGGTTGAGTGGGAACATTCACCGGGACTCCTTGCACCACTCTTCGCGGAGGCTCTTGGTGCATGGCGTACTATTCGGCTGGAATGACAACTTCGGGTACCACGTTCCACGCCCTTTGGGTTATTATAGGTACCAAAGGCGGGGAGGCGAGAAGGTTCAACCTCTGGTGCAAGAGGTTTACTTCATGGAAACAGCCCTCCAGCCCCACTGTAAGATGGTTGATACGGTCGACCAATGCTTCTTCCACTCCCGTCATTTCATCAATAGCCTCCCTTAGAGCGTAAACATAGTTTACAAGAGAGTCTTCTGCTGTTGAAGATCTCCTCCCTTGTCGGTTACTTCTTGAAGATGATCCGCTTGTTCTGCTTGCCATTTTCTGCGAAGGAAACCGAAGAAAGCTAAATTTTTACAAAACAGATCCCCGGACACGGCCCCGTGCTCGCTGAGCACGGCCCCGTGTCCATTTGTCTGCAGGATTTTATGCTAAGGAGTCTTGGAGTTTTAAATTATTCTCATGATTTTTAGCTAGTTTTTAGGCTTAGATAATTTAAAATAAAGTTATACAACTAACTTTAAACAAGAATCCTTAGCAAATAATCTTACAAACTTCACATAGAGGGTTGGAATCAAGGGATTTCCAAGCTTCCATGGAGGAAGTTTTGAAAAATTTTGAAAGAGGAGGAAATGAGTAAAAGTGGAAGGGACAAGAGGTTCCTTTGGAACCTTCTTTTAGCACTTACCTAGGATGGTATGAGTGAAAATCCCAGGAATCTCTGTGAATTGAAGTGGTAAAAAATGAGCAGGAATCAGGCTGCATTTAAAGAAAACGACAGTGCACTGGACACGGCCCCGTGTTGACTGGACACGGCCCCGTGTTCAGAGGAAATCCTGACACATTTTGTCCGTATTCTGACCAAATCAGCAGAGAATCTTTTTGGTGAGCACGGGGGCGTGTTGACCTGGACACGGCCCCGTGTCTGGAGGCTGTTTTATGGAGTTTTGCTACTTCTAAGGGTCTCGTTGAAATCGGGTGGTTCCTTACTGGTTGGAACAACCCCAAAGTGCCTAAGATACCTTAATTGTCCTAGACTAAGGCGAGAACGCAAGAGGTTGTCGGTGAGGGTAATTCCTATTTTTATTCTAGGTGGACAAGTCCAACCCTTTCCCGGGCTCTTGTTAAAGAAGGTGTACGCCGAATCGCTCAGGTCTATGTATGCACCGAACGAAGTCGATGGAGAGTCCTTCACGGCACAATCGACACAGGGACGACTATCGTCCAAGTCTCTGCTAGGTACTAAGGCATTTTCGGGAGCAACGAGGTTGTTGGAATGCGGTTCCAGCATTTCGTCATGGTCATCGTCTTGGGGTGGATTAATAAAATCTTTCCTAAGCTCTTCTAACCAATTCAGAATTAGCTTTTCTAGTTTAAATAACTCATCAAGGAGCATTTCCCCTAGAATATCTGGCTGGGCGCATTCGAGGGAGAAATAATGCTTGTTTTTACTTTCACCCCTCTTAAGGTTATAAGAAGGCGGTGGGTCCATGTAGTGGGGCCTATAATTTAGAAAGTAGCATTTTACTTCTTCATGTTTGCCACCACATAATTGACACCACGTACCATAAGAGTGCCGAAAGTAAAAACAATTACTATCACTCATGTTTGTGTCAGAAATTACCAACCGCCGGGATCTAACGGTTCTGTTTTCAGTAAGTGAATCTTGGGCACGGGGGCGTGTTGAGTGGGCACGGCCCCGTGTTCAGCTTACTGTCTGACGTAAAACAGGATTGCCAGTTCCAATGATTGAGCACGGGGGGCGTGTTCAGCGGGAACGGCCCGTGCTGAGCTCTGCAGAAGCTGAAAAACTAGGAAAATCCTAAAAAAATTAAAAAGAAAAAAATAAAAGATGATTAGGCCGTCGATTCCTAACTTTCTTAAAATCCTTGTGTCCCCGGCAACGGCGCCAAAAACTTGATGCGCGGGAAGTGTCGTATATATTAGGTGTATACTTTAAGCCCTTTTTAACACTTATTTTAGCCAAGTTTTAAATTTATAAAACATGATATTTTACTAACACTAAACACACATATGGGCAAGTGCACCCATCGTTGAGCGTAGTATGGCGTTGGTAAGATACCGAGGTCGTCCAAGGACACAAGAGCTTTTAATACCGGTTTATCCTCAACGTCTAACCAAAATAAAAAGTTTAGAAAAATGTTTTAAGCTAAGAAAAATAAAAACTAACTAAAATGCTGAAAAATAAAAATAAAATAAAAAACAGATAGACAAGATGAATCACTTGGTTCCGACTCGTATCTAGTATAACCTTTGATTATTTCCGCACTTTTGCACATAATTAAGAGATTATCTTAGTTATTGTAGTAGACCCCTCTTTTGAAGGTGACGTTACCCTCACCCCAGTAGTTTGAGTCAGCAAGGATACAATCCTAAAATGGTGGATTATTGGAAGATAATGAATTAAGTTATTAATGCAGTATTGTGGTAGGCCCCGCTTTTGGCGGTGACGTTACCCTCGGCTAAGTAGTCTGAGTCAGCAGGGATACAGTCCTAAATAGCCGGGTTATAGTATTAATAGTAGTTAACTTATGAGGGGGTCAAAGAGTTTGGACCCCCGCCATCCAATACCGTGAAGTATTGAAGGAGGTCCTACTAAATTTGACCCAGGTCCATTGCAGGACCTCTAAACGCTGAACAATGGCAAGACCTTTACCAAACCGTTCCCTTAACCCCCGACCAGGTAGCCAACATACCTCCATATAGACCGTGGAGATATGAATGGTGAAAATCCTTTATTTTATATAGACAGTAAAATAATGCCAAGACACCACGGACAAACGATAAGGAAAGATCACCTTCAACATAAGTAACTAGTTATTAAAGTCATTAATACAAAACCAAATAAAAAGTGCAAAAGATTAGAAATAAAAAGTATTATACTAGACACTTTGTCTTCACCAAGTGATGTAAGAGACTTAGGCAAACATGGCCTTGATTGTCAAGAACTCTTACGATCAATCTTGGATCCCGAGACGACTCACACACTCTACGATGGACCATGGATGATGGTGGTGGATGATGGTGTTGTGATGGTGGTGGGTGGTGGATGAAGTGTGAGAGAGGTGGTGTGCCAAGGGATGAGTTGAAATGAATCCAAGCACTCCTATTTATAGGCTGAACAGAGAGCTGGGCACGGCCCCGTGCCCGTCTGACACTCTCTCTCCTCATTAATTGTAATTCGCAATTACAATTAATGCGCCTGCTGTACTTTCGACACGCCCCCGTGTCCGCTGGGCACGGCCCCGTGGTGGGCAATAGAAGCTTCTATAGGTTTGTCTTTTCTGCTGCTTCTTGGGCACGGCCCCGTGCTGGCTGAGCACGGGGCGTGTTCAGTCTTCTGCTTCTCTATTTTGCTTTGGAAGGTGCCGTTGAGGGGTCGGGCAGTCCACTAATGTTCCTTTCCTTGTATTTATGTTGGAATTAGCTGTCTTTTTGCTTCTTTTGTGTTTTTGAGCTCATTTAATCCTGAAAATACAAAAGGAAGACAAAAACACTCTTTTTCCAATATTAGTACTTAAAAAGGGTTAGTTTTATGCCTCATTTGATGTAATTTATATGTTGCATTTTACACACATCAAATACCCCCACACTTGAACTTTTGCTTGTCCTCAAGCAAAACTCTTTAATATGTGGCTTACACTCCCAAATGGAATAGGTAGAAGAGAAGGTTTTGGGCTTTTCGTAGAGTGTCGGGATATCCAAGATCTTTTTGGGTTTTATCTTTATTTATTTACAATCCTATTCGTAATGATTTATTTAGAACTTTTCATAGGAGAAATTACTTATTTGGGCATAACATGCCTTTTTTTAAAATTCCATTTATATACAAGTTCACATACCTCACGGGAGAAATCACTCACACTCGGCCGAAGGTGTATTTTTAGTGAATCACTCGAGAGCGGCATGGAACTTATTCCTACCATAAGCTTGCCAAGCAATCAATCCTCCTCATTTTTTACTTTTATACCTTTGTAAATATCAAGAGGACTTTATGGGTTAAGGGTTAGGCTTGGGTTAAAGGTAGGTGGTTGGGATTGTGGTTAGTGGTTAGTAGAAAAAGGGCGAAAAGCGTAACAAGTGTCGGTTTTCGTAAGATTTTCTATTTTTGCAACTTTTTATTTTGATGAAGCTTTTATTCAAACAAAGTTATTTTTGATGAACTTGTTTGTTTTTCTTTTTGCTTCATCAACAACACACATTTTTTTTTTTACGAAAAACCGAACTTGTTACTAAAACAAAGGGTTAAAAATGAAAAGGTTTTGGTGGGTAAAAGGGTTTTTTGGTTTGGGTGGTTTAGGCTCAAAGGGGTTAACTAGGGGGATTTTTGGGTAGGTGGTAAAAGAAAAAGAAAAATAATGGTGTAGAAATAAAAAGGGGTAGTCCTAATGCATCCATCATTTACTTACTCGGGTTTAAGTTGACAAGGACCGGGAATGTATCGTCATGGCAAGTTCTAGAGTCGTAAGAACCAAACGGCTATTCACACAAGAAACGAAAAATGAGCATTTAGTTTTAATGATATGTAATTGTGCTCAATAAAGGCTTAAAACTCACTTTTGTGGGAATGAGTTTTTATGTGATCAAGTATATATAATCAAATTTTAACTAAGTTTGCCATGCCTTTTCATAATTTTCTTATGTTGGTTCTTTTTATCACTACGCTATCGGTTGTAACTTCGTAAAAATATAACCTTTTTGAGAACTTGAATCTCCCAAGTTAAACCTAGACAAGTAAAAAAAAAATTAAATTTTTTGAAAAAATTTGGGGTGATTAGCGGTTCCAATAGAGTTTTGTGTAAGGCTTGTATTTAGGACTTGCAAAATTCAAGGCTTTAGCATCCCCCCCACACTTAAATTACACATTGTCCTCAATGTGTCCCAAAAATAAATTTTTAGGTTGATTAGATGTGTAAAATAATGTTAAAAAGCAAAAATTTTGTGATACTGGGCGCTGAACACGGCCCCGTGTTATCCGGGCACGGCCCCGTGTTCAAGTGCCAGTAACAAAATTAAAACAAGAGAAACAGAAGTCTGGACACGGGGGCGTGTTGGGTGAACACGGCCCGTGTCCAGTTACCTGAACTGGGCGTTTTTCTGCAGGTGGTTCAGCACGGGGCCGTGTTGGTTGGGCACGACCCGTGTTGAACCTTCTGAAATGGAGAGAATTGTCGGGTTGCCTTGTTCTTGTGAATGAGTTCATTTTTCTCGTTCCCCTTTTCATCCTTTACCACCATGAGTGTGTTTTATTCATTACAAACCATCCAAACCTTAAAACCATCATTTCATTTCATCATAAAGAGAACTTACATAATCCTAAATTAAGATAAAATTAAAACTTAACTAAATAGGTCAGCAGGTACACGAGGTTATCATAAGGAGTTCTACTATTTTAAGAAAATTTCGAGAATAGTTTCCCGATATAGTAGGACTTTTAGCCGAATGATTTCTTCCCTAAACGTTTTTTAAAGCCATTCTTCGATTTCCCTAGGAAGGAAGAATGCGGCTTCATTTTCCTCCGCAGCTGGTGGTTGAGTGGGAACATTCACCGGGACTCCTTGCACCACTCTTCGCGGAGGCTCTTGGTGCATGGCGTACCATTCGGCTGGAATGACAACTTCGGGTACCACGTTCCACGCCCTTTGGGTTATTATAGGTACCAAAGGCGGGGAGGCGAGAAGGTTCAACCTCTGGTGCAAGAGGTTTACTTCATGGAAACAGCCCTCCAGCCCCACTGTAAGATGGTTGATACGGTCGACCAATGCTTCTTCCACTCCCGTCATTTCATCAATAGCCTCCCTTAGAGCGTAAACATAGTTTACAAGAGAGTCTTCTGCTGTTGAAGATCTCCTCCCTTGTCGGTTACTTCTTGAAGATGATCCGCTTGTTCTGCTTGCCATTTTCTGCGAAGGAAACCGAAGAAAGCTAAATTTTTACAAAACAGATCCCCGGACACGGCCCCGTGCTCGCTGAGCACGGCCCCGTGTCCATTTGTCTGCAGGATTTTATGCTAAGGAGTCTTGGAGTTTTAAATTATTCTCATGATTTTTAGCTAGTTTTTAGGCTTAGATAATTTAAAATAAAGTTATACAACTAACTTTAAACAAGAATCCTTAGCAAATAATCTTACAAACTTCACATAGAGGGTTGGAATCAAGGGATTTCCAAGCTTCCATGGAGGAAGTTTTGAAAAATTTTGAAAGAGGAGGAAATGAGTAAAAGTGGAAGGGACAAGAGGTTCCTTTGGAACCTTCTTTTAGCACTTACCTAGGATGGTATGAGTGAAAATCCCAGGAATCTCTGTGAATTGAAGTGGTAAAAAATGAGCAGGAATCAGGCTGCATTTAAAGAAAACGACAGTGCACTGGACACGGCCCCGTGTTGACTGGACACGGCCCCGTGTTCAGAGGAAATCCTGACACATTTTGTCCGTATTCTGACCAAATCAGCAGAGAATCTTTTTGGTGAGCACGGGGGCGTGTTGACCTGGACACGGCCCCGTGTCTGGAGGCTGTTTTATGGAGTTTTGCTACTTCTAAGGGTCTCGTTGAAATCGGGTGGTTCCTTACTGGTTGGAACAACCCCAAAGTGCCTAAGATACCTTAATTGTCCTAGACTAAGGCGAGAACGCAAGAGGTTGTCGGTGAGGGTAATTCCTATTTTTATTCTAGGTGGACAAGTCCAACCCTTTCCCGGGCTCTTGTTAAAGAAGGTGTATGCCGAATCGCTCAGGTCTATGTATGCACCGAACGAAGTCGATGGAGAGTCCTTCACGGCACAATCGACACAGGGACGACTATCGTCCAAGTCTCTGCTAGGTACTAAGGCATTTTCAGGAGCAACGAGGTTGTTGGAATGCGGTTCCAGCATTTCGTCATGGTCATCGTCTTGGGGTGGATTAATAAAATCTTTCCTAAGCTCTTCTAACCAATTCAGAATTAGCTTTTCTAGTTTAAATAACTCATCAAGGAGCATTTCCCCTAGAATATCTGGCTGGGCGCATTCGAGGGAGAAATAATGCTTGTTTTTACTTTCACCCCTCTTAAGGTTATAAGAAGTCGGTGGGTCCATGTAGTGGGGCCTATAATTTAGAAAGTAGCATTTTACTTCTTCATGTTTGCCACCACATAATTGACACCACGTACCATAAGAGTGCCGAAAGTAAAAACAATTACTATCACTCATGTTTGTGTCAGAAATTACCAACCGCCGGGATCTAACGGTTCTGTTTTCAGTAAGTGAATCTTGGGCACGGGGGCGTGTTGAGTGGGCACGGCCCCGTGTTCAGCTTACTGTCTGACGTAAAACAGGATTGCCAGTTCCAATGATTGAGCACGGGGGGCGTGTTCAGCGGGAACGGCCCGTGCTGAGCTCTGCAGAAGCTGAAAAACTAGGAAAATCCTAAAAAAATTAAAAAGAAAAAAATAAAAGATGATTAGGCCGTCGATTCCTAACTTTCTTAAAATCCTTGTGTCCCCGGCAACGGCGCCAAAAACTTGATGCGCGTGAAGTGTCGTATATATTAGGTGTATATTTTAAGCCCTTTTTAACACTTATTTTAGCCAAGTTTTAAATTTATAAAACATGATATTTTACTAACACTAAACACACATATGGGCAAGTGCACCCATCGTTGAGCGTAGTATGGCGTTGGTAAGATACCGAGGTCGTCCAAGGACACAAGAGCTTTTAATACCGGTTTATCCTCAACGTCTAACCAAAATAAAAAGTTTAGAAAAATGTTTTAAGCTAAGAAAAATAAAAACTAACTAAAATGCTGAAAAATAAAAATAAAATAAAAAACAGATAGACAAGATGAATCACTTGGTTCCGACTCGTATCTAGTATAACCTTTGATTATTTCCGCACTTTTGCACATAATTAAGAGATTATCTTAGTTATTGTAGTAGACCCCTCTTTTGAAGGTGACGTTACCCTCACCCCAGTAGTTTGAGTCAGCAAGGATACAATCCTAAAAGGGTAGATTATTGGAAGATAATGAATTAAGTTATTAATGCAGTATTGTGGTAGGCCCCGCTTTTGGCGGTGACGTTACCCTCGGCTAAGTAGTCTGAGTCAGCAGGGATACAGTCCTAAATAGCCGGGTTATAGTATTAATAGTAGTTAACTTATGAGGGGGTCAAAGAGTTTGGACCCCCGCCATCCAATACCGTGAAGTATTGAAGGAGGTCCTACTAAATTTGACCCAGGTCCATTGCAGGACCTCTAAACGCTGAACAATGGCAAGACCTTTACCAAACCGTTCCCTTAACCCCCGACCAGGTATCCAACAAAACTCCATATAGACCGTGGAGATATGAATGGTGAAAATCCTTTATTTTATATAGACAGTAAAATAATGCCAAGACACCACGGACAAACGATAAGGAAAGATCACCTTCAACATAAGTAACTAGTTATTAAAGTCATTAATACAAAACCAAATAAAAAGTGCAAAAGATTAGAAATAAAAAGTATTATACTAGACACTTTGTCTTCACCAAGTGATGTAAGAGACTTAGGCAAACATGGCCTTGATTGTCAAGAACTCTTACGATCAATCTTGGATCCCGAGACGACTCACACACTCTACGATGGACCATGGATGATGGTGGTGGATGATGGTGTTGTGATGGTGGTGGGTGGTGGATGAAGTGTGAGAGAGGTGGTGTGCCAAGGGATGAGTTGAAATGAATCCAAGCACTCCTATTTATAGGCTGAACAGAGAGCTGGGCACGGCCCCGTGCCCGTCTGACACTCTCTCTCCTCATTAATTGTAATTCGCAATTACAATTAATGCGCCTGCTGTACTTTCGACACGCCCCCGTGTCCGCTGGGCACGGCCCCGTGGTGGGCAATAGAAGCTTCTATAGGTTTGTCTTTTCTGCTGCTTCTTGGGCACGGCCCCGTGCTGGCTGAGCACGGGGCGTGTTCAGTCTTCTGCTTCTCTATTTTGCTTTGGAAGGTGCCGTTGAGGGGTCGGGCAGTCCACTAATGTTCCTTTCCTTGTATTTATGTTGGAATTAGCTGTCTTTTTGCTTCTTTTGTGTTTTTGAGCTCATTTAATCCTGAAAATACAAAAGGAAGACAAAAACACTCTTTTTCCAATATTAGTACTTAAAAAGGTTTAGTTTTATGCCTCATTTGATGTAATTCATATGTTGCATTTTACACACATCAAATACCCCCACACTTGAACTTTTGCTTGTCCTCAAGCAAAACTCTTTAATATGTGGCTTACACTCCCAAATGGAATAGGTAGAAGAGAAGGTTTTGGGCTTGTCGTAGAGTGTCGGGATATCCAAGATCTTTTTGGGTTTTATCTTTATTTATTTACAATCCTATTCGTAATGATTTATTTAGAACTTTTCATAGGAGAAATTACTTATTTGGGCATAACATGCCTTTTTTTAAAATTCCATTTATATACAAGTTCACATACCTCACGGGAGAAATCACTCACACTCGGCCGAAGGTGTATTTTTAGTGAATCACTCGAGAGCGGCATGGAACTTATTCCTACCATAAGCTTGCCAAGCAATCAATCCTCCTCATTTTTTACTTTTATACCTTTGTAAATATCAAGAGCACTTTATGGGTTAAGGGTTAGGCTTGGGTTAAAGGTAGGTGGTTGGGATTGTGGTTAGTGGTTAGTAGAAAAAGGGCGAAAAGCGTAACAAGTGTCGGTTTTCGTAAGATTTTCTATTTTTGCAACTTTTTATTTTGATGAAGCTTTTATTCAAACAAAGTTATTTTTGATGAACTTGTTTGTTTTTCTTTTTGCTTCATCAACAACACACATTTTTTTTTTAACGAAAAACCGAACTTGTTACTAAAACAAAGGGTTAAAAATGAAAAGGTTTTGGTGGGTAAAAGGGTTTTTTGGTTTGGGTGGTTTAGGCTCAAAGGGGTTAACTAGGGGGATTTTTGGGTAGGTGGTAAAAGAAAAAGAAAAATAATGGTGTAGAAATAAAAAGGGGGTAGTCCTAATGCATCCATCATTTACTTACTCGGGTTTAAGTTGATAAGGACCGGGAATGTATCGTCATGGCAAGTTCTAGAGTCGTAAGAACCAAACGGCTATTCACACAAGAAACGAAAAATGAGCATTTAGTTTTAATGATATGTAATTGTGCTCAATAAAGGCTTAAAACTCACTTTTGTGGGAATGGGTTTTTATGTGATCAAGTATATATAATCAAATTTTAACTAAGTTTGCCATGCCTTTTCATAATTTTCTTATGTTGGTTCTTTTTATCACTACGCTATCGGTTGTAACTTCGTAAAAATATAACCTTTTTGAGAACTTGAATCTCCCAAGTTAAACCTAGACAAGTAAAAAAAAATTAAATTTTTTTGAAAAAATTTGGGGTGATTAGCGGTTCCAATAGAGTTTTGTGTAAGGCTTGTATTTAGGACTTGCAAAATTCAAGGCTTTAGCATCCCCCCCACACTTAAATTACACACAAAAATAAATTTTTAGGTTGATTAGATGTGTAAAATAATGTTAAAAAGCAAAAATTTTGTGATATTGGGCGCTGAACACGGCCCCGTGTTATCCGGGCACGGCCCCGTGTTCAAGTGCCAGTAACAAAATTAAAACAAGAGAAACAGAAGTCTGGACACGGGGGCGTGTTGGGTGAACACGGCCCGTGTCCAGTTACCTGAACTGGGCGTTTTTCTGCAGGTGGTTCAGCACGGGGCCGTGTTGGTTGGGCACGACCCGTGTTGAACCTTCTGAAATGGAGAGAATTGTCGGGTTGCCTTGTTCTTGTGAATGAGTTCATTTTTCTCGTTCCCCTTTTCATCCTTTACCACCATGAGTGTGTTTTATTCATTACAAACCATCCAAACCTTAAAACCATCATTTCATTTCATCATAGAGAGAACTTACATAATCCTAAATTAAGATAAAATTAAAACTTAACTAAATAGGTCAGCAGGTACACGAGGTTATCATAAGGAGTTCTACTATTTTAAGAAAATTTCGAGAATAGTTTCCCGATATAGTAGGACTTTTAGCCGAATGATTTCTTCCCTAAACGTTTTTTAAAGCCATTCTTCGATTTCCCTAGGAAGGAAGAATGCGGCTTCATTTTCCTCCGCAGCTGGTGGTTGAGGGGGAACATTCACCGGGACTCCTTGCACCACTCTTCGCGGAGGCTCTTGGTGCATGGCGTACCATTCGGCTGGAATGACAACTTCGGGTACCACGTTCCACGCCCTTTGGGTTATTATAGGTACCAAAGGCGGGGAGGCGTGAAGGTTCAACCTCTGGTGCAAGAGGTTTACTTCATGGAAACAGCCCTCCAGCCCCACTGTAAGATGGTTGATACGGTCGACCAATGCTTCTTCCACTCCCGTCATTTCATCAATAGCCTCCCTTAGAGCGTAAACATAGTTTACAAGAGAGTCTTCTGCTGTTGAAGATCTCCTCCCTTGTCGGTTACTTCTTGAAGATGATCCGCTTGTTCTGCTTGCCATTTTCTGCGAAGGAAACCGAAGAAAGCTAAATTTTTACAAAACAGATCCCCGGACACGGCCCCGTGCTCGCTGAGCACGGCCCCGTGTCCATTTGTCTGCAGGATTTTATGCTAAGGAGTCTTGGAGTTTTAAATTATTCTCATGATTTTTAGCTAGTTTTTAGGCTTAGATAATTTAAAATAAAGTTATACAACTAACTTTAAACAAGAATCCTTAGCAAATAATCTTACAAACTTCACATAGAGGGTTGGAATCAAGGGATTTCCAAGCTTCCATGGAGGAAGTTTTGAAAAATTTTGAAAGAGGAGGAAATGAGTAAAAGTGGAAGGGACAAGAGGTTCCTTTGGAACCTTCTTTTAGCACTTACCTAGGATGGTATGAGTGAAAATCCCAGGAATCTCTGTCAATTGAAGTGGTCAAAAATGAGCAGGAATCAGGCTGCATTTAAAGAAAACGACAGTGCACTAGACACGGCCCCGTGTTGACTGGACACGGCCCCGTGTTCAGAGGAAATCCTGACACATTTTGTCCGTATTCTGACCAAATCAGCAGAGAATCTTTTTGGTGAGCACGGGGGCGTGTTGACCTGGACACGGCCCCGTGTCTGGAGGCTGTTTTATGGAGTTTTGCTACTTCTAAGGGTCTCGTTGAAATCGGGTGGTTCCTTACTGGTTGGAACAACCCCAAAGTGCCTAAGATACCTTAATTGTCCTAGACTAAGGCGAGAACGCAAGAGGTTGTCGGTGAGGGTAATTCCTATTTTTATTCTAGGTGGACAAGTCCAACCCTTTCCCGGGCTCTTGTTAAAGAAGGTGTATGCCGAATCGCTCAGGTCTATGTATGCACCGAACGAAGTCGATGGAGAGTCCTTCACGGCACAATCGACACAGGGACGACTATCGTCCAAGTCTCTGCTAGGTACTAAGGCATTTTCGGGAGCAACGAGGTTGTTGGAATGCGGTTCCAGCATTTCGTCATGGTCATCGTCTTGGGGTGGATTAATAAAATCTTTCCTAAGCTCTTCTAACCAATTCAGAATTAGCTTTTCTAGTTTAAATAACTCATCAAGGAGCATTTCCCCTAGAATATCTGGCTGGGCGCATTCGAGGGAGAAATAGTGCTTGTTTTTACTTTCACCCCTCTTAAGGTTATAAGAAGTCGGTGGGTCCATGTAGTGGGGCCTATAATTTAGAAAGTAGCATTTTACTTCTTCATGTTTGCCACCACATAATTGACACCACGTACCATAAGAGTGCCGAAAGTAAAAACAATTACTATCACTCATGTTTGTGTCAGAAATTACCAACCGCCGGGATCTAACGGTTCTGTTTTCAGTAAGTGAATCTTGGGCACGGGGGCGTGTTGAGTGGGCACGGCCCCGTGTTCAGCTTACTGTCTGACGTAAAACAGGATTGCCAGTTCCAATGATTGAGCACGGGGGCGTGTTCAGCGGGCACGGCCCGTGCTGAGCTCTGCAGAAGCTGAAAAACTAAGAAAATCCTAAAAAAATTAAAAAGAAAAAAATAAAAGATGATTAGGCCGTCGATTCCTAACTTTCTTAAAATCCTTGTGTCCCCGGCAACGGCGCCAAAAACTTGATGCGCGTGAAGTGTCGTATATATTAGGTGTATATTTTAAGCCCTTTTTAACACTTATTTTAGCCAAGTTTTAAATTTATAAAACACGATATTTTACTAACACTAAATACACATATGGGCAAGTGCACCCATCGTTGAGCGTAGTATAGCGTTGGTAAGATACCGAGGTCGTCCAAGGACACAAGTGCTTTTAATACCGGTTTATCCTCAACGTCTAACCAAAATAAAAAGTTTAGAAAAATGTTTTAAGCTAAGAAAAATAAAAACTAACTAAAATGCTGAAAAATAAAAATAAAATAAAAAACAGATAGACAAGATGAATCACTTGGTTCCGACTCGTATCTAGTATAACCTTTGATTATTTCCGCACTTTTGCACATAATTAAGAGATTATCTTAGTTATTGTAGTAGGCCCCTCTTTTGAAGGTGACGTTACCCTCACCCCAGTAGTTTGAGTCAGCAAGGATACAATCCTAAAAGGGTGGATTATTGGAAGATAATGAATTAAGTTATTAATGCAGTATTGTGGTAGGCCCCGCTTTTGGCGGTGACGTTACCCTCGGCTAAGTAGTCTGAGTCAGCAGGGATACAGTCCTAAATAGCCGGGTTATAGTATTAATAGTAGTTAACTTATGAGGGGGTCAAAGAGTTTGGACCCCCGCCATCCAATACCGTGAAGTATTGAAGGAGGTCCTACTAAATTTGACCCAGGTCCATTGCAGGACCTCTAAACGCTGAACAATGGCAAGACCTTTACCAAACCGTTCCCTTAACCCCCGACCAGGTAGCCAACATACCTCCATATAGACCGTGGAGATATGAATGGTGAAAATCCTTTATTTTATATAGTCAGTAAAATAATGCCAAGACACCACGGACAAACGATAAGGAAAGATCACCTTCAACATAAGTAACTAGTTATTAAAGTCATTAATACAAAACCAAATAAAAAGTGCAAAAGATTAGAAATAAAAAGTATTATACTAGACACTTTGTCTTCACCAAGTGATGTAAGAGACTTAGGCAAACATGGCCTTGATTGTCAAGAACTCTTACGATCAATCTTGGATCCCGAGACGACTCACACACTCTACGATGGACCATGGATGATGGTGGTGGATGATGGTGTTGTGATGGTGGTGGGTGGTGGATGAAGTGTGAGAGAGGTGGTGTGCCAAGGGATGAGTTGAAATGAATCCAAGCACTCCTATTTATAGGCTGAACAGAGAGCTGGGCACGGCCCCGTGTCCGCTGGGCACGGCCCCATGCCCGTCTGACACTCTCTCTCCTCATTAATTGTAATTCGCAATTACAATTAATGCGCCTGCTGTACGTTCGACACGCCCCCGTGTCCGCTGGGCACGGCCCCGTGGTGGGCAATAGAAGCTTCTATAGGTTTGTCTTTTCTGCTGCTTCTTGGGCACGGCCCCGTGCTGGCTGAGCACGGGGCGTGTTCAGTCTTCTGCTTCTGTATTTTGCTTTGGAAGGTGTCGTTGAGGGGTCGGGCAGTCCACTAATGTTCCTTTCCTTGTATTTATGTTGGAATTAGCTGTCTTTTTGCTTCTTTTGTGTTTTTGAGCTCATTTAATCCTAAAAATACAAAAGGAAGACAAAAACACTCTTTTTCCAATATTAGTACTTAAAAAGGGTTAGTTTTATGCCTCATTTGATGTAATTTATATGTTGCATTTTACACACATCAATGAACCACCGCACGCGCCACTCCATAAGAAACTGAAAGCTGCAACACCTGGTTGCACTTTCAAAGAATTCCTTGCTTGTAAACCCACTGAATTTGCTGGCAATGAAGGAGCAACTGCATCACTGCGTTGGTTAGAGAAAACCGAAGCAGTAATTGAAATAAGTAAATGTGCCAAATAGGATCAGGTCATGTACACGTCAAATCTTTTCAAAGAAGGGGCGTTAGAATGGTGGAACACGGTGTTGCAAGCCAAAGGAAGGATGGTGGCATATGCTATGAACTGGGAAGAATTTAAAAGTCTTGTAGAAAGAAAATTCTGTCCTGAGTATGAAAAGGAACAAATGACAAATAAGTTCCTTACCCATCGGATGGTGGGTGTAGATTGTCGCGGTTATACTTCGACATTCTTCGAATATGCTAGAGTGGTACCAACACTGGCTTCGCCAGAATCGGTACTCATTTCTCGCTACATTTGGGGATTAATTAGCGAAATTCGCAATATCGTTAAAGCTGCGAGACCTCGCACTATTGACGATGCTGTGGAATTAGCTAATACCCTAACCGACGAACTGGTACGCACAAGAGATGAAGACAGGAAAAAAGGAACTGGCTCAGAAGATTACCCAAGGATTTCGGGCGGGTAATAGTAATAATTTCAAGAAAAGAGGAACAGGGCAATATTCAAATCCACCTTTCTGTAGGAATTGCAAAAGGAAACATTACGGAAGATGTAATGTAACCTGCAACCTTTGCAAGGGTATAGGACACCGTGAAGAAAACTGCAGAAAGAAAACCGTAATCTGTTTTAATTGTGGAGAAGCAGGGCATTATAAAACAGAATGTCCTTAATTGGTTAAACCAGTAGACAACAAACCCAAGGCAACCGAAGGAGCTACTAAGAAGAATGTCAGAGCATTCCAACTAACCACTCAAGAAGCAGAACTCATCCCAGATGTAATAGCTGGTACGTTCCTAGTTCACAACGTGTACGTGAAAGTATTATTTGACTCTGGTGCAAACCAAAGTTTTATCAATACTTTATTCTGTCAAGCTCTTAAGTTACCATTAACCAACATTAGGCAGATTTTTACAGTTGAAACCGCAGATGGGAATTCAGTTAAAATTAATCAGGTTTTGCAAAAAGTAGAAGTAGAACTTTCAGGTCATAAATTTGCTGCAAACCTATTACCTATGAAATTAGCTGAATTCGATGTCGTGTTAGGAATGGATTGGTTGACAGCCAACCATGCTCGAATACTTTGTGATAGGAATTCCATAGAAATTCAGGCACCTACTGGAGAAGTAATTATGATTACAGGAGATAAACCACGTAAACCCATGAAGTTCATATCAGTAATGAAAGTTGCTAGTTATGAACGAAAACAAGGAATAGTATATATGATTTCAATAATCATTAATACTAAGGGTAAAGAACTTAAGGAAATTCCTGTAGTCTCAGAATATCCAGATATATTCCCAGAAGATTTACCAGGATTACCTCCGGATAGGGAAGTAGAATTTAGGATTCATCTAATTCTAGGAACTACACCGATAGCCAAGGCACCTTATCGGTTAGCACCCACAGAAATGTTAGAACTGAAAAAGCAATTAGATGAATTACTAAGTAAAGGTTTCATACAACCTAGCTCATCCCCTTGGGGAGCGCCAGTGTTGTTTGTAAAGAAGAATGATGGTTCAATGAGAATGTGTATCGATTATAGAGAACTGAATAAGGTTACAATTAAGAATCGATATCCATTACCTAGGATTGATGATCTTTTTGATCAACTTCAGGGGGCTAGATATTTTTCTAAGATAGATTTACGCTCTGGATATCATCAATTGAAGGTACAAGAAGAGGACATACCTAAAACTGCTTTCAGAACTAGGTATGGTCATTACGAGTTTACAGTCATGCCCTTTGGATTAACGAATGCACCTGCAGCATTCATGGACATGATGAATAGGATCTGTAAACCGTACTTGGATAAATTTGTAATTGTCTTCATAGACGATATACTTATTTATTCCAAAAGTCAGGACGAACATTGTCAACATTTGCATGCACTCTTAACTTTGTTAAGAAAAGAAAAGTTGTATGCCAAATTCTCAAAGTGTGAATGTTGGCTAAAGGAAGTGCAATTCTTAGGTCACATGATAAATCACGAAGGTATTCATGTAGATCCTGTTAAGATCGAGGCAATTACCAATTGGAAGGTAACACAAACAGCAATGGAAATTAGAAGTTTTATAGGTTTAGCTGGGTACTATAGACGGTTTATTAAGGATTTTTCCAAGATAGCCGTACCATTAACTAAGTTAACTTGTAAAGCCGTTAAGTTTGAATGGGGACCCAAACAAGAAGAAGCCTTTAGGATTTTGAAACAGAAATTAACAAATGCACCAATCTTAGCCTTACCAGAAGGAACTGAAGATTTTGAAGTATATTGTGATGCTTCAAAATTAGGATTTGGATGTGTGCTTATGCAACGCAAGAAGGTAATTGCGTATGCCTCAAGACAATTGAAAACGCATGAAGAAAATTATACGACTCATGATTTAGAATTAGGAGCCGTAGTTTTTGCCCTTAAGATTTGGAGACATTATCTTTACGGAAGTAAATTTACTGTCTATACGGATCATAAAAGTTTAAAATACATATTTAGGCAAAAAGAGTTGAACATGAGGCAAAGGAGATGGATGGAAATTTTAAGCGACTACAACTGTGATATTCAGTATCACGAAGGAAAGGCAAATGGAGTTGCAGATGCATTAAGTCGAAAGTATCATGAAAAACAACGACGATTCCGTGCTCTTAGGTTAAATATACAATTAGATTTAATGGAACAAATAAAGAATGTTCAAGAAATAACAATAGAAGATGTTGCTGAAGGAATGAAAGGAAGAATAAAAGACTTAGAGCAAGGAGTTGATGGAATTTGGAGATTCCACAAAAGCAGAATTTGGGTACCAAAACAAGGAGAATTAAGAAATAAGATCTTAGAAGAAGCTCATAAATCTAGGTATATGATGCACCCAGGAAACAACAAGATGTACCTAGATTTAAGAAAGAACTTTTGGTGGATAGGAATGAAGAAGGATATAGCACGATATGTTTCTAAATGTCTTACTTGTTCACAAGTTAAGGCAGAACATCAAAAAACCTTCAGGACTACTACAACAATTAGAGATGCTAGTATGGAAATGGGAACTTATAACAATGGATTTTGTTACTAAGTTACCCAAAACCAGAAAAGGTAATGATGCGATTTGGGTAATTGTGGATCGATTAACCAAATCTGCTCACTTTCTACCTATGAAAGAAACCTTTAGCATGGAAAGACTGGCTAAATTGTATGTAGATGAAGTTGTATCCTTACATGGAGTTCCACTCTCCATTGTTTCAGATAGGGATAGTCGATTTACTTCTCATTTTTGGAAAAGCTTCCAAGAAGCAATGGGAACTCGACTAAACCTAAGTACTGCATATCATCCACAAACAGACGGGCAAAGTGAAAGAACAATCCAAACTCTAGAAGACATGCTCCGAGCATGTGTAATAGATTTTGGTGGAAATTGGGACGATCACTTACCATTGATTGAATTCTCCTATAACAATAGTTATCACTCAAGCATTGAAACTGCTCCATTTGAAGCATTGTATGGAAGAAAATGCAGAACTCCAATTTGTTGGGCAGAAATAGGAGAAAATCAATTGTCAGGTCCTGAGATTGTGCAAGAGACGACTGACAAGATTACTCAAATTAAAGAAAGACTGAAGATGGCTCGAGATCGCCAGAAGAGTTATGCAGACAATAGATGCAAGCCATTAGAATTCCAAGTAGGAGACAGAGTACTGTTGAAAGTTTCTCCTTGGAAAGGAGTTGTGAGATTCGGTAAGAAAGGAAAGCTAAGTCCCAGATACGTAGGACCATTTCCAGTGATCCAACGTATAGGACCAGTTGCTTATCGTTTACAACTACCAGAAGAATTAGCTGGAGTACATGATGTATTTCATGTATCCAATCTCAAGAAATGTCTAGCAGATGAATCTTTGGTAGTACCTCTTCAAGACATAGAAGTAAACAAAAAGTTAAAATTTGTGGAGAAACCTCTTCAAATAGAAGACAGAAAAGTGAAGTTTCTCAAGCACAAACGCCTAGTGCTAGTTAAAGTAAAGTGGGATTCAAAGAGAGGAGCTAAATACACTTGGGAGCTGGAATCAGAAATGAAGCAAAAATATCCACATTTATTCCAGTAAATCTCGAGGACGAGATTTTTATTAAGGTGGGGAGAATGTAACAACTCTCACTAAAAAGTCCTAATTATTACTTTAATTGACGATTAGGAAACCCTAATTGAGATACCCAAGTGATTCCGCACAAACCCTGAAGTTTTCAGAACAATCGGAATCAGGATTAGGGCCCCTAAAACTAAGGGGGGATAAACCCTAATGGACGATTATCCTCAAATAATCGTTGTCACATAACAGAAATTCGAAATTGTAGAGTCAGCTGAGCTAGTCCCAATCGTGGCTACCCTATAGGCTAGTTTTATGCCTTACGCACCGTAACAATACGGGCCTTGCGGTGCGCAAGGACCCTTACGCACCGTAAGATTGGAAATGTTGCGGTGCGCAAGCTTGTCCAAAATTCAGCTATAAATAGAGGACTGTGGCACTCGAATTCTGAACAATCAACGTCGAAATAATTCCAATTACACACGAAGATACACTCTGAATATTCCAAATTACACCCCCAAGTCTCGAAATTCTGCCGCAAAACAGGGTATTAGCACGATCGCTGCTACGATTCATTTTCCGATCGATCAATGTACTCAACGGGTGTTTAAGTGCTACCCACATTAGGGTGATGCTTTGTCATTAGTCGTTAATTCGACAGATGTTAAGCATAGCACTTTGTCACTCGTTGTGATGGTTGATCTCGTGAGTTATCGTAAATGCTGTATTGATTACTAACCCAGTTTTGTGTGCATTGTTATCTAAATTAGGTTAACCAGGCTAGTTCATAGACTAGACTCTGTCCGTGTTAAATCAGCAATCTGAGTCATTCTCTTTTTATCAAATTACTTTACAAAACCCTATTTATTTCAAAGTTATAATTACAGGGATTAAGTTTATGTAATCACCATATTACAGCCGGTATGTGGGGTTTTGTATACATTACTTGATAATCTTCAACCTTGGGGCAGCCAAGGGGTGATATGACCATAGTCACAGACACCATTGGACGGAAGGGCCAATGGGTCGAGTGATAAAGTACTGTGGGTAATTGGTTTGATATCAGAAACATTGTAATCTTCCTTAATACTGTAAATTATAACAAATGTGTCATTTTAGTAAATAGAATGATTCACTCAGTATTTTCCGTTGACAAAACCTTTTTCAAACATGTTTCAGGTGATCTGTTGTAATTCAGGAAAAGTGCTGAGAAGCATTTCAAGCTTGAGAAAGTGGCTCATTATAAAACAAAGAAATAAGTTTTGTAATATAACAATTTCGTAGTAAAATCATAATATTGTAAATTATCGGGGTTTTATCCCGAATTGTGAAATAGAATAAATCGGGAAAATTTTAGCTTTAAACGATCCTGATAAATAAACTTCTGCTGTTAAACTCAATTAAATAAATACCACGGGAATTTCTGTCCCGCGGCTCCTGGAACGGGTCAAACCGGATCGGGGGCCGTGACAGGTTGTGTCATCTACATGGCACAAGTGACTATTGATGAGCCGAAGCCTAAGATTGAGGATATCCCTGTCATTTCTGAATACCCTGAAGTTTTTCCTGAAGAACTACCTGGTTTACCACCAGATAGGTAAGTGGAATTCAGAATTGACATCATCCCTGGAGCAGCACCAGTAGCAAGGGCGCCTTATAGGTTGGCACCAACAGAGATGAAGGAATTGAGAACACAACTAGATGAATTGCTAGCCAAAGGTTTCATTAGACCTAGTTCGTCTCCTTGGGGGGCACCAATCTTATTTGTCAAGAAGAAGGATTGATCGATATGTCTGTGCATCGATTACCGTGAGCTTAATAAAGTCACTATCAAGAATAGGTATCCATTGCCCAGGATCGACGATCTGTTCAATCAGCTTCAAGGGGCAAGTTACTTTTCCAAGATTGACTTAAGGTCAGGCTATCATCAACTGAAGGTTAGAGATGAAGACGTGTACAATACTGCATTCAGGACTCGTTATGGTCATTACGAGTTGCTAGTGATGCCTTTTGGGCTCACTAATGCACCAGCGGCATTCATGGATCTCATGAACCGTGTCTGCAAACCATACTTGGACAAATTTGTTATCGTCTTCATTGACGACATTCTGATTTATTCAAAGAATCAGGCCGACCATGAGAAACATCTTCGATGTATTCTTTCACTACTTCGGCAGGAGAAGCTCTACGCCAAATTCTCTAAGTGTGAATTTTGGCTTCGTGAAGTCCAATTTCTTGGACATGTGGTTAGCGAACGCGGAATCCAAGTAGATCCCGCTAAGGTTGAAGCTGTCATGAATTGGCAAGAGCCGAAGACGCCCACAGAAATTCGTAGTTTCTTGGGATTGGCAGGATACTACAGGCGTTTTATTGAAAAATTTTCAAGGATTGTTGCACCCCTAACTTCCTTGACTAGGAAAGATATTAAGTTCAACTGGGGACCCAAGCAGCAAGAATCTTTCGATATCCTTAAGCAGAAGCTAAGCAATGCGCCTGTACTGACATTGCATGAAGGTACCGAAGAATTCGTGGTTTACTGCGACGCATCACACACTGGCATGGGGTGTGTGCTTATGCAGAAAGGCAAGGTTATTGCCTATGCTTCACGTCAGTTAAAGGTGCATGAAAAGAATTACACCACCCATGACTTGGAGTTGGGTGCCGTTGTATTTGCACTGAAGCTATGGAGGCACTATTTATATGGTATCAAGTGTGTGATCTATTCTGATCACAAGAGCCTCCAGCACCTGTTTAACCAAAAGGATTTGAACATGAGGCAGAGACGTTGGATGGAAACTTTGAATGATTATGATTGTGAAATAAGATACCATCCTGGCAAGGTGAATGTAGTCGCCGATGCCTTGAGTCGAAAGGAAAGGGTGACCCATCAGAATCAATGCCAAGAGCATTGAGGTAAAGAATGGTTTGAATGAAAGGTTGTTAGCTGCACAGAAGGAAACTGTGCTGGAAGCTAACTATCCTAATGAAAAGCTAGGGGTAACTGAAGAGCAGTTATCCTATGGCAAGGACGAAATCCTGAGATTAAATGGACGAATATGGGTTCCAGTTTATGGAGGACTTCGAGATGTTATCCTCCAGGAAGCCCACAGTTCTAAATACTCTGTTCATCCTGGAGCTGACAAGATGTACCAGAATTTGAAAGCAAACTTTTGGTGGATAGGCTTGAAGAAGTCTATAGCTACCTATGTAGCTAAATGTTTGACGTGTGCGCAGGTCAAAGCTGAACATCAGAAGCCGTCAGGTTTGCTACAACAGCCTGAACTTCCCACATGGAAGTGGGAAATGGTGACGATGGATTTCATCACCAAGTTGCCGAAGACAAGGAAAGGAAATGATATGATATGGGTGATAGTAGATAGACTGACTAAGTCAGCACATTTCCTACCCATCAAGGAGACCTATAGCTCCGACATGTTAGCCCAGTTGTACGTAGATAAGATTGTATCTCTGCATGGCATACCAGTTTCTATTATCTCTGATAGGGATACTAGGTACACGTCACATTTTTGGAAAAGTTTCCAACAATCTTTGGGCACGCGCTTAAATTTTAGTACGACTTACCATCCCCAGACGGACGGCCAGAGTGAGCTTACAATCCAAACCTTGGAAGACATGCTTCGTGCATGTGTGATTGACTTAGGTGGTAGTTAGGATAACCACCTGCCATTAATCGAGTTCTCATATAACAACATCTACCATTCTAGCTTTAAAGTTGCGCCTTTCGAGGCCTTGTACGGTAGAAAGTGCAGAACTCCCGTTTGTTGGGCGGAAGTTGGAGATGTCCAACTGTCAGGACCTGAAATAGTCTTTGAACGACGGACAAGATTGTCTAGATTCGTGACCGCCTGAAAGCTGCCAGGGATAGGCAGAAAAGCTATGCTGATCTAAAGCGTAAACCTCTGAAATTCGAGGTAGGTGACAAAGTGTTGCTTAAAGTATCACCCTGGAAGGGAGTGATGCGATTTGGTAAGAAAGGTAAGTTAAGCCCGAGATACATAGGACCATTCGCGGTCATCGAATGCGTCGGATCAGTTGCTTATAAGTTAAAATTACCTGAAGAGCTCAGTGGTATTCACAATGTATTCCACATCTGCAATCTGAAGAAGTGTTTCGCTGATGAATCACTAGTCATACCACATACAGATGTGCACATAGAAGAGAGCTTGAAGTTTGTTGAAAAACCTTTGTCGATTGAGGATCGATGAGTTAAGAAGCTTCGAAGGAAGCATGTACCGATCGTAAAGGTTAAATGGGATGCCCGTAGAGGTCCCGAGTACACGTGGGAGGTAGAGTCCACAATGAAAGAGAAGTACCCTCATTTGTTTCAGTAAATCTTGAGGTCGAGATTTATTTTAAGGGGGTGAGGATGTAACAACTCGAAAATACACGTCCTATAATGTGTTGACACGTGTCATAAACTTTGAACGTGTGAAAGAATACTCTAGAGGGACTAAAGTTGACAAACAAGGAAAGTTTGTGAATATAAGGGTTCAAAATGTCAACGATGGATAAATATACTTTACAATAACCCTACATGATTTTTATACCCTTAAACGAATGAATCATGGATCATACGACGCTAACGGTGAAAGAAAGTGAGAGATTTCAAACTACAGGGGTTAATTGTGTCAACATGTTTAAAGTATACCTCTGAGTGACCTTTTAGCAAAACCGAACCTTTGTAACGATTAATTATGCTCACTAGAATGCACGATAAAAATTTCACCAAGTTTCGTTATCATATGAGAAAGTTATGATAAAATTTGTACACGAGGGGTAAAAGCGTCAACGTTGAAAATTATGACTTTTCGGGTAAACATAAAGTGACCAAGGACTTAACAAAGTGGGTATAAGTCTTGAAGCCCTTATAAGTCAATTTTAAAGGCTCATAATGCAAGAAATAAAGGTGGAATGACCTTTCGAAGGACCAAGAGCCAAAGATGCAATAACTGAAAACTTTTTAACCTGACGCCAGGCCTCAGGCGGGCCGCGTAAGGCTTACCAGAACCTTACGCGGGCCGCGTGCGACTCCCAGATGCATAAAATGCTGACAGCTGCCTGTTCAGCCTTGTAACCGACTTAGAAAGATATTTTCCACTTCCATGCGCGACCCCTACTGATTTTTAGGCTTAGGAGCACTTGTAAATGATCTGGGAACAATGCTAGACTTGTGTGGCATGATCATGAGCAACCTAAAGCACTATATAAGTCCCACAATGTTTGCAACATTCTTGCATTCATTCCATCTGCATTTTTGAAGACTTCTGGAGTTCAGAATTATATTTAATCTCTTTTATAATCTTTAAAATGACCAAAATACCCCTACGGGGATTATATTTAGATTAAACTCGTTTTGGGCATAATGGAAGGTATCCTACTGATATCCCAACATATTTAAGACATATTAACTTTGGAAACCTGTATATGACCCTTATGGATACCCGTTACGCCTCTTGCGCGTTCAATTCGGTTTATGTAACTAGCTTGCATAAATTAGCCGAAACGGGTCAAACCTTATCGTTTTTATCTCAAAATCCAGAATGTGTTTAGTTTACCCATATTATGCAAGTCTTCAAACTTGTCGGGTCTAAATCACATTCTATTCCGGTCTTCGCTTAATCGTGCGTTTGAACCGTATCTTTCTTTAAAACTAACCGGTCTAAGTTAAGGCTTAATTAAAGACCCGTTAGGATTCTAATAGGTTATTATAAACCTTCGTTCCAGAATAGGAGACCCGGTAAAAGCTACACGCACTTGCTATTTGTGATTGATACTTGCAAAGGTAAATACTTTTAACTTATTTTCCCTATACGGGCTTGGGGTATGGTATATAAATACCGCTTGGTCGGGCATTGAATCTTTAATCGAATAGAGGGTAAACCATTGATATGCTCCGTTTTGAAATGTTTTGTTTGCTTAAAGCCTTTGGGGGGTTAATGACCATGTCCCGGATATCCTTGGCATCATTTTACGAAATGGCCACGACCTAAGCACGGGGTGTAGGCGTACACCCGTCAGTGCATAAATAAATAATGTGGTGTGTCTATTGATCTTTAACCCGGTCTACGGATCGGGCTACTGAACGCATAAGGAACATGTAATTCTTTTACAAGATTATATTCAAATAATTATCCCAAGTTATAAAAAGTTTGTGCCACGTGCATTCAAATCAATTTTATTAAACCTTTTCTAAATGAGTCAGTTAATTGTATTTACCAGTGTAAACTGACGTATTTTCCCAAAAAGGTTAAGTGCAGGTACTACGCGAACTAGGCTGGCTTTCTCCTAGCGTCCACAATAAGTCTCGCAAGCTTGGATGTCAAAACTGTTGAACAATGTTTCCATTTTATTTTGATCCACCTGTGGATTATTTTCAACTATTTGTGATACTTGATATTACAATTATATTCGGTTGAAACATATCTATCTTTTGCTTCCGTTGTGCATATTAAATATTGTGTTGTTTGACTATAACGATATCAACTACGTCACGATACTCCCCACCGGGCCCACCGGTAATACGTGGAAATATCGAGGTGTGACATAGCCTCTGCCCTACCCATAGTCATAGACTTAGAGGTAATGTGGGGTTCATTTTGAAAAGTCTAAACTCTTACGATTGAACAACCAACTCCAACGGTCTGATCTCCTATTTGTCAATCGTTATTGACCGTACGATCGTTTTATGAAACACAACTAAATATCTACTACTGTATACCCCTTCAAGTCTTTCAACTTTTCAAAAGTATCCTTAGAGCCTTTTTGGTGAAATCATGTAGTTTCTTATCGCTTAATTACATTTCTCAAATAAAAGTTTTGATAATTTTAGCCCCAGAGGTCGGGGAATTCCTAAACAGGGTCCAACGGGTTGTGAACAGTAATCTCTGAAACTCTAAGGGTCGTTTCGTCTTTAGTAGGATTGGTTTTGCAATTCAAAAGGGGGTTGCGGCGCAGCTTGTTGCCCGTTTACCTACCACTTGTTTGTAATTTGTTACTTGGGATTTTAATGAAATTATTGTGATAAAAAAAAAATTAGTAAACAAAGTTAACATATTATTTTTTACTATAAAGCTACCAAATTCAATTTTCGTATAGTCAAATTTTTGGACTGGTAAAAAATACATGAAAAAAATTATTTAACTTAGTTGCGCTATCCTAACTACGAAAGTCATTAACCTTAGCTAAAATGCACATACTCACTTGTGGGGAAAAAAAAAATTAACGATTTGTCATCTTTAAATTTGTCTTTATTTTAGATGCTACTATATATTTTTTTTTTTTTTGTAAAAAGTAAAAAACAAAAAAAATTAAATACTGATTGTCGTGTCATCACATTTAGACTAACTCAAGGTTACAAGTTATTATTATTATTATTATTATTATTATTATTATTATTATTATTATTATTATTATTATTATTTACCATTACGTGCATTATGAATATGTTTAGAGATTTTACTACATTAATACTTGAATGGTTTAGAGATTTTAATACATTAATACTTGAATGTTTTTTTTTTATGTATTTTTACAGTTAAGTTATTCTACAAAGTCTCTTAAAATAATAAGTGTACAAAGACACAATGAATGACACAAGATAACAAAACGTCGAGGAAAAAATACACAACGAGTCGCAAAATATGATACAATACCGAAAAATATAACACAATGTCGAGGAAAAAATACACGAGTCGCAAAAAAAAACATAATGACACAAATATAGAAAAGACACAATGATTAATAAAAGACATAATGATAATAAACAAAAATTCTAAAACCTACAACCTATAAATCCAAAAGTGATAATTTAGGCTTTTCAATATTTTACGAATGAAACTAGCAGTATAAGCAATCAAGTTGTAACATCGTTGATCTTTTTAAGTTCCTTATGTAGCTAAAGTTGTTTTTGTTAATTAGATAAAGTTGTTTTTGTTAATATAAAGTAAGATTTTACTGATTACCAATTTACCATACAAACACAATTTATCGGTTTCCTGGATAGAGTATAGAAAGTCATGCACAATAATTTCTCGACGCCAAAGAAGAAAAGTTTTGTTTTCAGTAGAATTGGATACACTATTCAAAAAGACGGTTGCGACGTAGCTTGTTGCCCGTTTACCTGACATTCCATACATAAATTTCCTAACGTTAATGAAAGCAAATCTTAAGTAGCATAATAATTAAATTACTTTTTAAGTCTCTGTGTTTTAGTGGTTTTAATCACTTGAGTTCAAAATCAAAAAGTTTAACGTTTTGAGTCCCTAACCGCTCATTTTATAACGTTTTGAGTCCATGTGTTTTAGTGATTTTAACCACTTAAGTCCAAAATAAAAAATACAAGTGTTCAAATTTGGATTCAAAACGTTATAAAATGAGTAGTTGAGAACCTAGGGCGTTAAACTTTTTTATATTAAACTCAACTGGTTAAAACCAATAAAACACTGAGACTCAAAAAGTAATTTACTCTAACATAAAAGGATTAAAAATAACCAGGACAGGTAATGACAACCTATAAAAGTAAAAGGGTGTCAATTATAATTCACAAATGATATACTATAAGAAATTACTTTCTCCAGACCCATATTTACAAAACCCAGAGAAACTATCCATCAACAATAAGTACACTATGCAACAAAACGTGTACACTTATCTAACCATACTTTTTACTCTCCTCACCACAATTGTTTCATAAAGTGAATGTTGGAGCTTGCGACTTGCGTCTGACATTTTAGAGAAATTCGAAGCAGAAGAAGAAAAAAAAAAGAACC
Organism: Helianthus tuberosus; assembly: GCA_030545235.1. Classification (NCBI taxonomy): domain Eukaryota; kingdom Viridiplantae; phylum Streptophyta; class Magnoliopsida; order Asterales; family Asteraceae; genus Helianthus; species Helianthus tuberosus. The sequence goes on from CM060428.1 coordinate 24,409,745, forward strand.
ATTTTTCTTTTTTAATTTTTTTTTTTTATAATTTTTGAATGCAATTATCCTTCTTCACAGAGTTGATACTTTCAAGATTGATCATCTTCATACGAGGCTGCTGCTGGTAAAGTTCTAAACTTTTTTAAATTTTAACTTCAATCTTGTCATGATACTTTAACTGATTTTGGTTTTCTTCACTACCCTTTTTGAATGATATCATTTGACCGTTGAGTCCCTTATTTATTAAGCATTTAATGTTGAAATTTATTGTTTTCAAGATCATTTGTGGTGGATGTTCTTTAAAGTTTTCTTCAGATTTATCTTTATTTGTTTGAAAAATGGTGTTTTGGGATTAAATCTTTGGTGGGCAATGTTATAAGGGTTTTGATTTGGGGAAAAATTGAATTTTGAGAGCAAATGTTTTGTGGGTATTTTATTATCTCTTAAATATTTTTTTTTCAAAGATTTGACATGTATTTGTTCTTTAATTTGGGGTTTTAAGATCAAATCTTTGATTGTAAATGGTAATTCTCAAAACCTAAATTGCTTGAAATTATTATTCTTTTTTTTTTTTTTTGAGAAAAAAACAGTGTTTAAATTTTATGGTTTGATCTTTGGCAAAACAGGGTTAGTATAAGTCAAATCTATGGGAAATTAGGTTTTAAAAGAACAAATTATTAGTTGGTAATTGGTATGCCTAAAACCTGTAAGAATTATATTGTTTACTCTTTAATTGTACTATGTGAAGTGGAAAAAAGCTGTTTTTGAAGCTTAAAATTGGTATTGCTTCAGTACAAAGCAACAATTTTCAAATACAAAGTAATACCTAATTATCTGTTCAAATTATGCATTAAGAATATATGTACTTTACTCTGGTTGAAAAGGGCTAACCTGAATCTTTGTGGGTGTTTCTGTTTTTTCTTAAAAATGACTACTTGGATCCGAAATTGTGCTTTCTTCATTAGTAAAGTTTTGTTTTTTCTCATAAAGTTCAAATCTTTTTTGTAGTGAAGGTGAGTTTGATGAACATCTTTTATAAAGACTTGTGCTTGAAGTTTTTCTTCTTCAAGAATTATCAACTTTTCGTGTAAAAATTCGGTACATGATTGCGGTAAAAATCATTAATCATTGGTGTTTATAATTACAGATTCAATAGCTTTGAATGGATTTTGAGAATTTGAAATGATGGTAGGAAGCCAGTCACAATCAGGTATGGAATTGTTCTTGTATTAATTGTCTGGAAGCTTAATATTCATTTTATGGGTCCTTTAATTCAACATATGGTGATATAGGTTTTTAATGAAATAATGATTAGGGACCCATAATATATATAAAAAGTGGAATAAAAGAATGACCTGTTAATTGCTTGAAAAATACATTGATAGTTTGGTGACATTTCAACTTTGTAAAATACTTGTATTGTAGTGAAGGTAGATGAGACCTCTTTGTGTTCTCACTTCAAAGTAAAGTCTTCCACTAAATTTCTTTACTTTTAAACAATGTGATCCGAAGATTTCCGAATTATAAAAGATATAACCGTTTGAAAATTCGCAACTCCGATGTTGATTTATAACGTTATTATCATATTTCAAGCTCGAAATGTTTACGTTAAATTTAAACTCAAATAACTAACCTGTTTTGACTCATAACCAAGACTTTTGTCAAGATATTAAGATTTCACAAATACATATCTAATTTTTGGATATATATTTTTTGAGAAAATTTCCTCTTTTTAAATAGTTCACAAAAAAGAAAAAAATGCATTCGTGAACATGTCATTTTCATATTCAAAACACTGATAACTTTCTTGATGATAGCCTTAAATGGGCGACTATTTTTTGGCCGTTGAAAGTTTTTGCTTTCACTTTCATCATCTTTACACTACATATCCTGAAAATAAATAAAAAATAATTACAGATACACATTTGTGTATATATACACATATAATTTCTACTAATTAATACTTTACTAGCACTTGATGGTCATTAATCATACATGTGGGGTTTGCATTTCCTTTGTACTTACTTTGTCTCTCTTATATAATCATTTAAGATTCTTCAGTTTTTTTAAATCTTGGTCCCTTTGTCTTTATTTATTTTACTAATTTATTTCATTATTTAGTTAAACCAAAGTTGGGTGATGCCAACTTTCCTTTATTTTAATAAAAAGTATTTATTTTTCAATTTTTAATCACATTTTAAACAACATAACTTGAAGATGATGGTTTTTCAAAGCTTCAAGAATCAAATTTGATTTTGGTTTCTTTATATTCCTTTATTTTGGTCTCATTTGTCTTCATTTGTTTTGTAAACTAAAAAAATCTTAAAAATGTTAGTTTTTTGTTTAACTTTTATGCAGATTAGACTTGCCTGAGTTATAATTAGCCGAAGAGTTTCGTCATAACATGAATAAGTCAATGGTTGACTTCCAATCAGCTGAAGAATGGCTATCGTACGCGAATGATCTCGTACCAGTGGCTTTAGAGAAGGCACGAGAGGTTAAAGAATTCCCCGGAAGATGGAAAATGATTATAAGTCGATTAGAGCAAATCCCGTCCCGTTTATCAGATCTATCAAGTCATCCATGCTTCTCGAAGAACACGTTATGCAACGAGCAATTAGAAGCAATTTCCAAAACATTAAACGAGTCAATCAAGTTGGCAGAAACTTGTTCGAAGGGAAAGTATGACGGGAAGCTCCAAATGCAAAGCGATCTCGATTCGTTATCAGGAAAAATCGATTTAAACTTACGAGATTGCGGGCTTTTGATCAAAACCGGGGTTCTTGGTGAGGTTACTATGTCATCAGATGTTGAAGGTACAACTCATCGAAGCAGTGATATTCGAGAATTACTTGCGAGGCTGCAAATCGGTCATTTGGAAGCTAAGCATAAAGCTCTTGACAGCCTTGTTGACGTGATGAAAGAAGATGAAAAGACGGTTTTGTCCATCGTGGGACGTAGTAATATTGGGGCTTTGGTACAGCTCCTCACCGCTACGTCTCCAAGAATCCGGGAAAAAACCGTAACCTTAATATGTTCTTTAGCGGAATCCGGTGGTTGTGAAAGTTGGCTTGTATCCGAAGGCGTTCTTCCACCTTTAATTAGGTTGCTTGAATCCGGAAGCTCAGTAGGTAGAGAAAAATCAGCAATCACCCTTCAAAGACTGTCTATGTCCGAAGAAACCGCTAGGTCAATAGCGGGGCACGGTGGCGTGCCGCCACTAATCGATATATGCCGCACCGGTGATTCCGTTTCTCAAGCTTCCGCCACTTGTACTTTGAAAAATTTATCGGTCATTCCCGAACTCCGCCAAACCCTAGCCGAAGAAGGGATTGTTAAAATCATGATTAGTGTGCTCGATAGCGGGATTTTATTGGGTTCAAAAGAATACGCAGCCGAATGCTTGCAAAATCTCACCGCCAGTAACGACGATCTTAAACGGGCTGTAATTACCGAAGGTGGGGCCCGCAGTCTATTGGCTTATCTTGATGGCCCGTTACCTCAAGAGCCCGCGGTCGCTGCATTACGGAATTTGGTTGGGTTGGTATCGGTGGAATCCTTGATCTCACTTGGGCTACTCCCAAGACTAGTCCATGTTCTAAAATCCGGATCCCTCGGGGCCCAAAAGGCCGCCACGTCATCGATATGTCGGATATGCAACACGATGGAAGTGAAAAAGCTTGTGGGTGAAAGTGGGTGTATTCCGTTACTAATCAAGTTACTTGAAGCTCAAACAAATGGGGTTCGAGAGGTGGCGGCTCAAGCCATTGCGAGCCTGATGACACTTCAACATAACCGTCGGGTGGTCAAAAAGGATGATAAGAGTGTCCCGAACCTAGTTCAATTGCTTGATCCTAGTCCTCAAAACACGGCTAAAAAGTACGCGATCTCTTGTTTGGGCTTGCTTTCATCAAGCAAACGGTGTAGGAAATTGATGGTTTCCTACGGCGCGATCGGGTATCTCAAGAAACTCACCGAGTCAGAGATACCCGGTTCCTCTAAGCTGCTAGAGAAGTTGGAAAGGGGGAGGTTGAAAAGTTTGTTTGGTAAAAAATAGGTTGTAACTTGTATTGTTTCATTGTCTTGTATGAAACAGCAGTAGTCAAATGTATGAAGTAACTTGGGATGTTTCCATAAATTTCTACAAAAATAAATAATTTACTTATTTTATCCTGTCGGGTTTAAAATGAGTCGCATCTGTCACTTATCATTTATCATTTTTAATTGTAACTAGGAAGTATGAAAATATTAATCTGAATAGATAAATACAAATGAATAATTGCCGAACAATGAAGAGGAATGGGCTCAAATCTCGGTTTTAAAACCCAAATGGTTTTAATTTTTGAGAAAGAAAGAGGAACTGTGCACAAATAAGGTGAGGATAAGGTTGTCTATTTTAAATTTTAGAGTAATAAAATAAATAAAAATTAAAGAATATAAAAAAGTACCGATAAAATAATAAAAGTACAAAATCTTTCATGAACAACGTAAACAAACGAACATTCACGAACATAATTGAACGAACGAGAGCTATGTTCATGTTCGTTTGAATTGAATGAAATTTCTTGTTCATGTTCGTTCATTTATTAAACGAACGAATGTAAACGAAATTTTCGCCGAACAGTTCACGAACGATTCGCTTAACGTACGATTCCTTTACAACCATAAGTCTTTAGGAAAGAATTAACGTAGAAGTCGATAGGCAAAAATGACGCAAATGGCCTTTTTGTAACAGGTGGGCTCCACCAAAGGTAAATTATTTCTCCTTAAATCAAAGTTTCCCAAGCCATTCTAGATGCATAAAGAAACTACTTTAAAAACTTATTTAAATACTATATCTAAAGTTAAACTTTAGTGGTTTAATTATAGGTTATGGTTAGCTAGCAACATCATATCACATTGTGGGTTCAAGAACCACATAATTTTAAATGATTAGTTTTTATCATTACATAATTATTTTATTGTTTTATATTTGTTTTAAAATTAGAGTTTCGTCCTTGATTTAAAATAAAATTATGTTTTTCCTCCACTTCAAAATAAAATTATGTTTTTGTCCCTCGCTCAAAATTACGATTTTGCCATGGGTTCAAAATTATGATTTTATCCCCAGATTACATTTACAATTTTCGCCCCAGTTTAAAATAAATTTTTGCTTTTGCCCCAAACTAAAAATGATGATTTTGCATTTTCTCCCCGTTTAAAAAATTATGATTTCGCCTTCAATTTAAAATTATGTTTTTGCTCGGTTCAAAATAAAAGTACGCTTTTGGCCCCTAATTCAAAATTACGATTTTGCCCTCTGTTCAAAATTTTGATTTTGCCCAAGTTCAAATTAAAAATATAGTTTTGTCCCCAGCTTAAAATTACGATTTTGTCCTTAGTGCAAAGTTATATTACGATTTTGTCTCTGGTTCAAATTTATAGTATTGTCATCACTTTAACTTTTGGCAAATTACGATTTTACCAAAGTCAACAAATACAACTTTGCCCTCAGTTCAAATTACAATATTGCTATCGTTTTAGTTTTTTTAGCAAAACTATAAAAGTGTTTTTTTAATTGGTTGACTGGATTTAATTTTTTTCCATGTCAAGGAGCTGCCTAACACTCGCTCATTAATCCTGACAAACTACAGTTTTGCCCTGAGCTCAGAACTACGGTCTTGTCATCGTTTTAGTTTTTTTTCCTAACAAAACTATAATAGTGTTTTTTAATTGATTGAGAATTATTCGGCCATCGCCCCGCAACGCGGGCGGGGCATCAACTAGTTCTCAACATATACAAACCACATGGCAGGGAATACTATCACTCTGCCATTGATTTAAATGGGCGGCCGCCCCTCCCTCATTGGACCAACCAGTTTATTATTTTATACACACTCTAAAATTACGTTTTTGCCCTGAAATAGTGTTTCTCTGTTATTGGTTCAAATGGACGATGAACAATACCAATAGGACCAACCAGTTTATTATTTTATATCCACTTTAAAATTACGTTTTTGCCCTCAGTTAAAAAATACGGGTCTGCCTGAACTTCAAAATATATTTACCCTTTTGCCCCGAGCTAAAAAATACGATTTCGCCATCGGTAAAAAAATTATGTTTTTACCCTCAACCAAAATTACGTTTTCGCCCCAGTTCAAAATAAAATTTTGTTGTTCCCCCCGGCTCAAAATTACGATTTTACACCAGTTTATTATTTTATACCCATTTTAAAATTACGGTTTTGCCCACAGTTTAAAAATTACGTATTTGCCCCCAGTTCAAAATAAATTTATGCTTTTGCCCCCAGCTAAAATTTACGAATTTCCCCTCGGTTCAAATTACGATATCACCCTCAATTAAAAATTACGTTTTTGCCGCAATACAAAATAAAATTATGGTTTTCCCTAGCTAAAAATTAGGATTTTACTCTCGTGAAAAAAAAATTGATTTTTCCCCCAAATAAAAATAAAAATATGACTTTGCCCCCAGCTAGAAATCGTGTCAAAAAGACGCCTAACACTCTTTTTACTTTTTATTTCTAGCAAAACTATAGTACTGTTTTTTAAATTGGTTAAGAATTATTCGACCATCGCCCTGCAACGCGGGCGGAACATTACCTAGTTTAGTTATCTCGTGGTACTTTATTTTATTTTATATTTTTTGTTAAGAAATAAGAACGCAACGTTTATTCTATTGCAATGACAATAAGTGTCGGTGACGAATTTAATTATATTCGTAGTACTTTATTTTATTTTTTATGTTTTGTTAAGAAAATAAGAACGTGGCTAAAAAGATTACGAAACATCAGTAAAAATTTTATTTGGTTAATTGCTATAGTTGTCCGATACAAATTGATATTAAGGAAAGCACTGTGTATATATTTATTTACAAGTACTTTTTTGACAATGATATATAAGGTAACTATGTTAGAACCCCGTGTATTACACGGGTTAAATAAATGTAATTTTATATATTAAATAATAAAAAGTTATATCTTTTATGAAACTCGCATATTGTACGGGTTAAATAAATGTAATTTTATATATCAAATAATAAAAAAAGTTATATATTTAAAAACCATGTGTGTTACACATATTAAATAAATGTAATTTTGTATGCTAAATACTAAAAACGTTGTATCTTTAAAAAACCCGTGTATAATCGGGTTGAATAAATCCACAAAATGATAAAAAATTACATCCTTAAAAACCCCGTATATTACACGTGTTGAATATATCTAAAAAGAGTTATATCTTTACAAACCATGTGTATTACACAGATTAAATAAATGTAATTTTGTATATTAAATACTAAAAACGTCGTATCTTTATAAAACCCGTGTATAGTCGGGTTGAAAAATCTACCAAATAATAATAAAAAAATTATATCCTTAAAAACCCCGTGTATTACACGTGTTGAATAAATTTAATTTTACATAGCAAGTAATAAAAAAAAGTTATATCTTTAAAAACTTCGTATATTACACGGATTATATAAATGTAACTTTGTATAGTAAATAACAAAAGTTAAATTTTAAAAAACCCCGCGTTTTACACGAGTTAAATAAATATAATTTTTTATATCAAATAATAAAAAAAGTTATATTTTTAATAAATTAGGATAACATTTAATATTAATTTATGATTTATATATTTAATATAAGATAAGTAGAAAAGAGAGGTATTTGTTTTAAAAATATATAAAATCAACAATTTAGATTTGAGGATAATATTTTATTAAAGTATGATAAAATTTAATATTAATTATTTATTTAGTTAATATAAGATAAGTATATATTTGAGGATGCCTTTAATGATTGACACGTGTCCAAAAATTGGTTTATTTTATTATAGTAGACTAGCGGTAAGACCCCTGTGCAAACACGGGTCGTTTCTTAGAAAACCATGCATAACATATATTGACATAACTTATTGATATGTGTATAGATATTGTACCAAAACGTGTTATTTATTATAGCTAAAAGACAACTATAAGTAAATATAAAAGATATTTATCAAAGTTAATAAAAGATGTCTAACAAACTTAATAAAATTCATCAGTTACATATGATTATTTCCATTCTCTTCTTCATAAAAGAGAGTATCCACCCATTGACAATATAAATTGTTATAAACATAAGTACATATGAAAAGATGTCTAACAAACTTAATAAAATTCGAATACAATTTAACTTTAACAAACATTAACTCAGAACATACGATCACCTGCCTAAACAACACACATCAAACCTCACTCAAGAATTTGTTACCCAGCAACATGTCCTTCGCTACATGTTATGATCTGGTTAAATATGCTACTGCAAACAATGTAACAGCTGCTGATCCAACAATCTCCCTATACAACAGATGATACGAGAACCCTTCTTTATTACTGATTTTTATTTCTCATCAACATCTCCCTGATTTGTCCTTTGAATTGTAGTTCAAAGTCTAGGGAGAACATGTCTTCTTCATCATCCCTCTCAAGTTGAAGGTCCAACAAATCTTGGAGATCGTATGCATTCAGATTATATGCACTATCCATTTTAATCTCTTCAACACTACCATCTGATCTGATCAAAGTCAATACTTGGGTTTTTGAGCATGACTTCCACTTTACTATTTTTGGATCAGTTGGTTTTCTTGGGCAAAGAATTATTGAAGATGAGTTTGGTGATTGTGGCCTGCTAACTAAATTTGCAATTGATTCAGACAAATCAGATGATGAGAGAAGGTTTTTCGAAGTACCGATTTTTGGAGACAGAGCAGCAGTTGTAGGATAGACTGAGTTTTGAAGAACATTTGAATGTTCAGCTCTAACTTCTTCCAGCTTTTTGTAGGACTCAACTATCTTCAGTTTAGACTATCTGGCAATGGATCTAACTGGACCATAATCAGCAGCCACAAGCTCTGCTCTCATTCTTTTAAACTTCAATACCTCATCTGAATCCACTGTTTTGACTTTCTTCCAATTAGGTTGAGTTGGCTTTACCAGATGATCATTGTTCATTTTCGTGATTCTATCGATATGAGTTTTTCTCTTACGTGTGGAGATTATTTCTGGTGAAGGAGAATGTTTTGGTAGTGAAGATGAATGTATGGGAAATCTTGTGACGTTGGAGATGGTTGGATTGTGGTTGGTGTAGTGAAAATGATCATGGCAGATGTTTGAGAAACTTCTACTGAAACAACTGGTGTCTCAGCAGCTGTTTGGTAAACATCTCTTGATACTTTTGTGTTCCCAACATCTATTGACAAAATGGGTGATGATGGTGTGGAAGGTATTTTCTCCTTCTTTTGTAGTGGTTTTTTTAGAGAAGGTTGGGATTTAGGTTGAACAGGCGATACAATTTCTGTAGGATTAGCTTTTGAATCTGGTGGCAACTTTTTCAATGAATCTTTCTCCCCCTTTTTGGCATCATTATCATCATCATCATCATCATCATCATCATCATCATCATCATCATCATCTTTCTCAAATATTGATGTAGAGGTGGAGCCAGTAAGTTCCAACAGATGTTCCTTAATGTTCATAATGTCTGCTTGTGTGTCTTTATACATGGCATCAACCAAATTTCTGATAAATTCCAAACTGAAATTGCGGTTACTTTTAGCTAAATTCCTCTGAGCTTGAAGGATGGGTTGCATAGAATTCCAAAGCTCATTGGCAATTTCTTGTCTGGTAGGTTGACTTTTAAAAAGCTCTATCATCACCTTAATTAATTCTTTCATTTCAGCAACATCTGTTTCAATGGTAGACACTCTAACCGTCAAATCCTTATAACTTAATTTATCACCTACTTTAATAGGATCATCAGAATTCCCACCTGTAGTGGTTGTATTTGTTTTGATAATAGGAGAAGTCTCCATATCATCAGAAACAAATGCCCCTTTTTCTTCGTTCTGGGGACTTCCCACTGAAGCAGAGATTACAGTTGTAACCTCATCAGTAGTTGCCTTCAAGGGAGTCTTAATGATGTAACCACTGTCCAACTGATCACCAATGGGTTCAACAGTTGTAGTGGCTGCTCCACTTGAACTACCACCAAGAGTTTTGTAATACTCAACGGGGATAACCTCCTCAACTGTTTGTAGGATAGGAGATTGAATTGGTTCAGACACAGTCATTTGTTGTGATCTACTCTCAGTAATGTGTGCATTAGAGGAACTATTTTCTTTCTGAAATTCAATTGCTTCAAACAAAGGTAATATTGTTGATGGAACTTGAGCCGAGGGTTGTGGTGTAGAAAGAGTGATTGCCTTGGGAGAGGGACTTTTAAACATACTTTCATATGAAAGGTCTACTTCATGTTGTGGTGTCCCTGTACTTACAACATGATCCTTTTGAGACAATACATGAGGAGTTTGGATGGGTTGAGATCTTTCCAACAACTCTGAAGAAGTAGCAGCAGTGGTTTCAAGTGACATTTGTGTTGTCACTGCATTAACCTCTGGGATCTCATCTTCCAGAGGAACCTTTTTATTTTGTTTAGTTTTGATGGACTTTTTGGATGTGACAGTTTTCTTTTTGTGTTTTCCTGGTGTGTCTTTCACAACACCGGTTGTGGTGTCATGATCACCAGGAGCAGTTCGCTCAACAACAGAAGTTTGAGCAACTGATGCGGCCGCATCTAAAACAGGCTCATCTCCCTTTGTTTCAGTTGTTGAAACTTTTGACTCTTTATCCATAAGTTTAGTAAAAGTTTTACTTGTAAGACTATTTATTTGAAAAGCTACACCTTGTTCAAAATCTGTTTGTGACACTTGTTTTCGTAGGTAGTAGCTTAGAAGTCTTGGATACAACAGAAAAGCATTACTACGAACACCTTTTTTCAATTTTTTCACATTATTCAACAAATCAGAAAACAGTGCTTGTGATAAATTGTAATCAAATTTTGTTAAAATAGCATAACCGAAATACTGAATGTTCAAAGGTATCTCATTAAATGCGGTGGTCTTGGCTGAGAGGCAAATTAAAAGAGTATGAAACAAAAATTTCATTGGCGGAGGGAAGTTTCGTTTGTAGATAGTAACTTCCTTTAATTGTGCATCATACCCTCTTTCAATGAACCCTGTATGAAGTTCAAGTTTTTCAAAGTTGTTCTTACCTCCCAAGTCGTCCAATGCAAATGTAGTGGAAATTGTAAAGGGAGAAATTCGTACCACACTTTCCCCGACCTTAGATGTGATGGCAACTAGATTATTATCTTCAGCCTCTATTTTAGCATTAAACCAAAATTGTCGGAGTGTTTCTTTATGAACCGGAGCATCGGCAGTAAGAATTGATTTGTATTTCGATGACGTTAAAAGGTCAATTATTGAGTGATAGCTAGTATTTTTGCTGGTTTTCTCGAATATATGGAGGTAGTTGTGAGGGTTTTTGATGTTCAGAGACATGATCGGAAAAGAAGGTGATTTGGAGATGAAACAGAGTTTAAATTGGAGGGTTTTTAATATGTTGGAAACTGTTTTTGAGAATTTTGAATTCGAGACTGCAGTGGTAGAACCTCGATTTAGGGATGAAACAGCTTTTATATAGAGAGAAGAAGTGAATGCTGACGTGGTAGTAGTTACAAATATTTGATGGCTAAGATCTGTCCACGTCAGAACCTCTCTTGCGACAACCGATGACAGTTGTTTGGAAACCTCTGTTGGTCATTAGGAACAGTGTGAGTCAAACAATCGTTAGATAAACAGAAGTTATGAGAACAGATGATAACTTTCAGCAGTTGTTTTATTTTTAGCTAACATCTGTCCACGTCAGAACCTCTATTGTCATAATGGATGACAGTCAGCAGTTTAGTAAATCAACAATCATTAGGATAAACAGAAATTATGACAACAGACGGTAACCTTTAATAGTGGATGTATTTTTAGGCAAGCAGAAGTTTCAAAAACAGTTTTTTTTTTCAATCGGTGTAACTCACCAGTCGTAAGTCTAACATCTGTTATTAGCCCAACCACTGTTAGTATCAAATCCTCTGTTAAACATTTTAAGATTGAATATCATCTGTTGTTCGTTAACATCTGTTGACCCATAGCAGACCTTTGCATCTTCAGACATTTATTCATCACCAGATGCTCTCGTTTGTCAGACTTTAGCTACAATACACCTTTTATAACACAAAGTATACCGTAAATTCTTCCAAAAAACTGTTGTTGATAAACAAAATTATATAATAATACTTATACCAGACGCTATATAATAATACTTATTCATCATTAGCCCAACCACTATTAGTATCAAATCCTCTGTTATGCATTTTAAGATTGAATATCATCTGTTAGTCGTTAACATCTGTTGACCCATAGCAGACCTTTGCATCTTCAGACATTTATTCATCAGCAGATGCTCTCTTTTGTCAGACTTTAGCTACAACACACCTTTTATAACACAAAATATACCGTAAATTCTTCCAAAAAACTGTTGTTGATAAACAAAATTATATAATAATACTTATACCAGACACTATATAATAATACTTATTCATCATTAGCCCAACCGCTGTTAGTATCAAATCCACTGTTATGCATTTTAAGATTGAATATCATCTGTTGTTCGTTAACATCTGTTGACCCATAGCAGACCTTTGCATCTTCAGACATTTATTCATCAGCAGATGCTCTCTTTTGTCAGACTTTAGCTATAACACACATTTTATAACACAAAAATATACCGTAAATCCTTCCAAAAAACTCTTGTTGATAAACAAAATTATATAATAATACTTATAGCAGATGTTATATAATAATACTTATTCATCATTAGCCCAACCACTATTAGTATCAAATCCTCTGTTAAGAATTTTAAGATTGAATATCATCTGTTCGTTAACATCTGTTGACCCATAGCAGACCTTTGCATCTTCAGACATTTATTCATCAGCAGATGCTCTCTTTTGTCAGACTTTAGCTACACCACACATTTTATAACACCAAAATATACCGTAAATCCTTCCAAAAAACTGTTGTTGATAAACAAAATTATATAATAATACTAATAGCAGACGTTATATAATAATACTTATTCATCATTAGCCCAACCACTGTTAGTATCAACAGTCGTTAGAATACACAGTTGTTTCATCATCAGCAGATGTTCTCTTTTTCCAAACTTTAACTACAACAGACCTTTTACAACTCGAAGTATTGACTCTCTGTAATTTGTAGAAGCACAGATTATTCAAAAAACTGCTATCAATGATCAAATTCTAAACATTTGTTTTATCTTTTCACTCATCTGTTCACCATCAAACCAACCCTTGATACTATTAAACCCCTGTTGACTTACCAAACAGATGTTCAAACACAATTCAACATCAACATAATCTAAATCTTACTCAAACACTAAATAAGTAAAAACAAAAACACAACATAGATTCTTAAAATTAAAATTTATTCATTTATTCATGACATTAAAACTAAAACTCCAATAATTATATCACATACTGAACAACATTAAAGGTCAAATCTAACAATAACAGCAATGTAACACTCGTCTTAATTTCTATTATTTTAATCATAAAGTACGGGACTTTTTAAACAAAATGCATATTTAGCAAAAACTTAGCCAATAGGGTAAGATGTACATTGTGTAGCAAGTCAACATAAGCAACTATCTAGATTAAAACATTCACAACTAACTGAGTTTACAAAGCAGCATTTTCAAGACAAGTTTAGAAAAGTGCGGAAGCTTCAAAAATAGTGTTCGGTTCTTGATTTCACGCTTGATCGGCATTCGTAGCTAACGAGCATCACCTGGGGTCAAAACCACATAAATAATTAGTTTTGACAATAATAACCGAGTCTTGACAAGCCCTAATGACAAAAACATAACAAAAATAATAAAATTTTGGTTTCAATTCTGTCGCGCCACGCGCCAGACCCAGTCATCATCTTCGCGTGCCGCGGGCGGCCCCGCGTGTCGCGCCAGGTCCTTGTGCCCCCGTCGCGTGGCACGGGGGAGTGCATTTTCCAGCATTTTCTGGACCTGCATTTTGCCCAACTCCGAAAATGTACAAAAATCTAACTTTAAACCATTATAATTTTTTACTCGGTTGTCCATTTTAGTCCATTCTTTTTCCTATGAGTCCGTAATAAAATTACGGAACCAACCATGTAGGTTCCACATCACGGAAACCGATTTACGTACAAACGATTCATAAAATCCCTATTTCGATTATCCAACCCATTAACAATAAGTGCAAAATACCATTTTTCAGTTCTAAGACTTTTTGGACATAATTACCCATTTTCCCGGGCTTACAAACCTTGGCGTATCAGCGCCATTCCATGGCTTTACGCTCGCATTAAAACTTAATGCTTGTTCCTCAAAACTCAAGCATTCCGTTTCAAGCGACTCTTACAATTTATATCCATTGTTTGACCCGATATCTCGGATTCGTAAGCTTAAATTATCATAACCAATTCATTGGCGTAGTATTATCTAACACTTAACGCCATGTGAGACTTTCAAGTCTCTACACGCATGATCCTTTTTAAAGCATCATTTTAACCCGCTTGGTTGTCTAGTGAAAACCATCACTTTGATGACAACTCAAACCGTTTCCAAAACCATTTTCAACCAATATTTTGACCCGTTAGATATGTCGAGTGAGCTTCGTCACTTCAAAGCCACACTAAACGCGTATATTACACTATGACACCATTATTACACTAACCAAACATTTATGCACAATGTGACGGGACTAAGGTCACGTACCTTTGGAGCACACCCTTCAAACGCGTATCCCCTTCGGCGTGTCCGCTTGACGATTCAGATTCTTTGCCTAAAGAGTTCAATTCACAATAAGTTTAGAACTCTTTCATAAGCCTTAACGCATAATTCTCTATAATAATAAAATCTGTGTTTTCACCCTACTTTTAACATTTTAATCCTCACTTAGGCGTTTTATCAAACACCTAGTGGGTCAGATTTTTACATAATCAAAAACCAAGTTCATGACTTGTAATTTTCATCTAAACCAACTTCAATTAGGCACATTTACACATGTTTTAACTTCTATATTTCAGAAATTACCTCTTAGAACTCAGATTACACTAGAACAAGAATCACAATCCTAGTGTTTATCAAGTTTCTACAAACTTATTAGTCACCTACATTGGTGATTATAAACCCTACAAGCCTCATGCAAGATTTTGACAAGAAATCATCTAGGGTTTATCTCTAGACACCATATCACTTCTAATTTCATCCATGCAAGACATAATCAAGCTCAATTTCAGTTTTTCACAATTAACCTAGAATTTAAGATGAATCAAAACATTAAGATTTTGCATACCTTATGATCCCTTCAACTAGGTGATCACTAATTTGTGCTTGAAAATCGATTTGGACTTGATTAAGACCTTCAATTGATTAATTTTGTGGAAGCTAGGGTTTGGTGAGGAGCTTTTGTCGCCCCCCTGCGTTTTCTGATCGACCAGACACACCTCTTGTGTGTGTTTGGTATGTTTTAATTTGTTTTAATTAAATTAAGTTTCAAGTTCTACAACATAAGTCCCTCCACTTGTATTTAGTTTATATTTTTGGCGTTTTAATTCATTCATGCATTAAAACAAGACAACTAACTAACTGGGTTATTTATTTCCTAGTTAGCTCATTCTTGTTTATTTTGTACTTTATATAATTCTAATATAAAGTTTTATAAATTTCGGGGTGTTACAAGCAAGAATTAAGAAACTTTAGCTTCAACTCCATCGATTGCTGAACCTCTCGATGTATGTCCTTCAACATCGGCATGAACTCCACGTCTCTATCAGCACACTCTATATTACTGACAACACCAAGCTCACGAACGGAAGTTGAAGGCATCCGCATAAGATCTCTGGAAACCTGATCTCTAGGGAACAGGCCAACTTGCAATCCATCAAAACATCTCTTCAACTCTTGAAGAGTAGCCCTATCTTCATACACCTGTTCCTCGATTTGCCTGACAAAAAGCTGCTTTAAATCATCTGATTTTGCATTTGTGAATGACGCCATTTGAATAAACTATATTACTCGACTTTCCTGAAAGTATGATAACTTCGTAGGAAAACGTGATGAAAAACAGGTGAAGTGACTATGAGTTTATATACTGAAATTTGGTATTATGAAAACGTGTACATTTAATATAAACATATTAATGTATATTTCAAAACAACAATCTTTTAATGCAAAAACCTTTTCAAACCCCAACTTTTATGGGAAAACTGTAAAATTAAATACCAAGAAACCCAAGGGACAAAATTTCGAAGTTCAAAGAACAAAAGCAGATTATCAAAATTACAATTAACCTCTTGATTTACCATGTAGACGCATTTTTAAACTCTATAAAAGCCCGATGATTACTTTTGATTCAAAACATCAACAAATTGTCCTACAAATCACTTTCTGTCAAAAATTGTTCCAAATCAGAAAACAAACAAAAAAACTACATGGCAAACTTCAGCTTCTACCACTGGTCAAACACCAGCAATGTTAAAACTCAGTTCTCCATGTGGTCACTCAAAGAACAAAGAACAGACGAAGAACTAAACAGGAAAGTCGACATAATAAATGACACTAATTACAACAAAACCTGGAACAGCATAGCATTGCTCGATGAAGTCCTCCACTCTCCTCCATCAGAGTTCCAGAAGAATGCAGAAGAGTTTCTGACATAACTTCTAAAACAGGATCAGAAAATCTGCAACATGCTAATTGACCTGAAAATTAAAAGAGAACATGAAATCACATGGAGAAAGGCCAGAGTCTACGAAATCCTAGCAAGTGTTAACTCTAGTGTGTAATACTTTATAAATATTTCTTTAAATTTGTATTTTTCTATGTAGTCGTTTCATTTTAATAATATAAACATGCATCTTAAAATTCTAAAATGTCAGTGTCTATAAAAACTCTCAACATCATCAACAGTTAATCAAAATAAGAAACAAACCTAACATGCAAAGGTCTCTTCTCAACTATTGTAGTACATCTGACTTTTCAGGTTCTCGGCATTGAAAAATCTTCGTAAACTAAATCACACGTGTATATGTTGATATTTAAGAGATATACAGTCAAGAAAATCAAGGGCAATGGTGATATATATGCGGATTAAACACCAAAAAAAAGCACTCAACAAATGGCTACAATTTAAGGAATGTGTTTAGTGACGGCATCAGATTCCTAATTGATGGAGAAAGGTCTGGTGGTAAGAAAAGCTGCTTCTAGGAGGTTGACAAGTGTTTTTGCTCGACGATTCCATTCATGGGTGGTTGGTTTGGCCCTTGTTCCAGTAACTCGAATCCTATACTGGTATATCCCATTTTAATTTAACACCATTGTGAACCTTACGCCTTTTTTACTCTCTGATCGAGGTTCTCGGCATTGAAAAATCTTCGTAAACTAAATCACACGTGTATATGTTGATATTTAAGAGATATACAGTCAAGAAAATCAAGGGCAATGGTGATATATATGCGGATTAGACAGAAAAAAAAACACTCAACAAATGGCTACAATTTAAGGAATGTGTTTAGTGACGGCATCAGATTCCTAATTGATGGAGAAAGGTCTGGTGGCAAGAAAAGCTGCTTTTAGGAGGTTGTCAAGTGTTTTCGCTCGACGATTCCATTCTTGGGTGGTTTGTTTGGCCCTTGTTCCTGTAACTCGAATCCTAGCCCGGTATATCCCATTTTAATTTTACACCATTGTGAACCTTACGCCTTTTTTACTCTCTGATCGAGGTTCTCGGCATTGAAAAATCTTCGTAAACTAAATCACACGTGTATATGTTGACATTTAAGAGAAATACAGTCAAGAAAATCAAGGGCAATGGTGATATATATGCGGATTAGACACAAAAAAAAAACACTCAACAAATGGCTACAATTTAAGGAATGTGCTTAGAGACGGCATCAGATTCCTAATTGATGGAGAAAGGTCTGGTGGCAAGAAAAGCTGATTCTAGGAGGTTGTCAAGTGTTTTCGCTCGATGATTCCATTCTTGGGTGGTTAGTTTGGCCCTTGTACATGTAACTCGAATCCTAGCCCGGTATATCCCATTTTAATTTTACACCATTATGAAACTTATGCCTTTTTTACTCTCTGATCGAGGTTCTCGGCATTGAAAAATCTTCGTAAACTAAATCACACGTGTATATGTTGATATTTAAGAGATATACAGTCAAGAAAATCAAGGGCAATGGTGATATATATGCGGATTAGACACAAAAAAAAACACTCAACAAATGGCTACAATTTAAGGAATGTGTTTAGTGACGGCATTAGATTCCTAATTGATGGAGAATGGTCTGGTGGTAAGAAAAGCTGCTTCTAGGAGGTTGTCAAGTGTTTTCGCTCGACGATTCCATTCTTGGGTGGTTGGTTTGGCCCTTGTTCCTGTAACTCGAATCCTAGCCCGGTATATCCCATTTTAATTTTACACCATTTTGAACCTTACGCCTTTTTTACTCTCTTATCGAGGTTCTCGGCATTGAAAAATCTTCGAAAACTAAATCTCACGTGTATATGTTGACATTTAAGAGATATACAGTCAAGAAAATCAAGGGCAATGGTGATATATTTGCGGATTAGAAACCAAAAAAAAAAGACTCAACAAATGGCTACAATTTAAGGAATGTGTTTAGTGACGGCATCAGATTCCTAATTGATGGAGAAAGGTCTGGTGGAAAGAAAAGCTCCTTCTAGAAGGTTGTCAAGTGTTTTCGCTCGATAATTCCATTCTTGGGTGGTTGGTTTGGCCCTTGTTCCTGTAACTCGAATCCTAGCCCGGTATATCCCATTTTAATTTTACACCATTGTGAACCTTACGCCTTTTTTACTCTCTGATCGAGGTTCTCGGCATTGAAAAATCTTCGTAAACTAAATCACACGTGTATATGTTGACATTTAAGAGAAATACAGTCAAGAAAATCAAGGGCAATGGTGATATATATGCGGATTAGACACAAAAAAAAAAACACTCAACAAATGGCTACAATTTAAGGAATGTGCTTAGTGACGGCATCAGATTCCTAATTGATGGAGAAAGGTCTGGTGGCAAGAAAAGCTGATTCTAGGAGGTTGTCAAGTGTTTTCGCTCGATGATTCCATTCTTGGGTGGTTAGTTTGGCCCTTGTACATGTAACTCGAATCCTAGCCCGGTATATCCCATTTTAATTTTACACCATTATGAACCTTATGCCTTTTTTACTCTCTGATCGAGGTTCTCGGCATTGAAAAATCTTCGTAAACTAAATCACACGTGTATATGTTGATATTTAAGAGATATACAGTCAAGAAAATCAAGGGCAATGGTGATATATATGCGGATTAGACACAAAAAAAAACACTCAACAAATGGCTACAATTTAAGGAATGTGTTTAGTGACGGCATTAGATTCCTAATTGATGGAGAATGGTCTGGTGGTAAGAAAAGCTGCTTCTAGGAGGTTGTCAAGTGTTTTCGCTCGACGATTCCATTCTTGGGTGGTTGGTTTGGCCCTTGTTCCTGTAACTCGAATCCTAGCCCGGTATATCCCATTTTAATTTTACACCATTTTGAACCTTACGCCTTTTTTACTCTCTTATCGAGGTTCTCGGCATTGAAAAATCTTCGAAAACTAAATCTCACGTGTATATGTTGACATTTAAGAGATATACAGTCAAGAAAATCAAGGGCAATGGTGATATATTTGCGGATTAGAAACCAAAAAAAAAAAGACTCAACAAATGGCTACAATTTAAGGAATGTGTTTAGTGACGGCATCAGATTCCTAATTGATGGAGAAAGGTCTGGTGGAAAGAAAAGCTCCTTCTAGAAGGTTGTCAAGTGTTTTCGCTCGATGATTCCATTCTTGGGTGGTTGGTTTGGCCCTTGTTCCTGTAACTCGAATCCTAGCCCGGTATATCCCATTTTAATTTTACACCATTGTGAACCTTACGCCTTTTTTACTCTCTGATCGAGGTTCTCGGCATTGAAAAATCTTCGTAAACTAAATCACACGTGTATATGTTGATATTTAAGAGATACACAGTCAAGAAAATCAAGGGCAATGGTGATATATATGCGGATTAGACACCAAAAAAAACACTCAACAAATGTCTACAATTTAGGAATGTGTTTAGTGACGGCATCAGATTCCTAATTGATGGAGAAAGGTCTGGTGGCAAGAAACGCTGCTTCTAGGAGGTTGTCAAGTGTTTTAGCTCGACGATTCCATTCTTGGGTGGTTGGTTTGGCCCTTGTTCTTGTAACTCGAATCCTAGCCCGGTATATCCCATTTTAATTTTACACCATTGTGAACCTTACGCCTTTTTTACTCTCTGATCGAGGTTCTCGGCATTGAAAAATCTTCGTAAACTAAATCACACGTGTATATGTTGATATTTAAGAGATATACAGTCAAGAAATTCAAGGGCAATGGTGATATATATGCGGATTAGACACAAAAAAAAACACTCAACAAATGGCTACAATTTAAGGAATGTGTTTAGTGACGGCATTAGATTCCTAATTGATGGAGAATGGTCTGGTGGTAAGAAAAGCTGCTTCTAGGAGGTTGTCAAGTGTTTTCGCTCGACGATTCCATTCTTGGGTGGTTGGTTTGGCCCTTGTTCCTGTAACTCGAATCCTAGCCCGGTATATCCCATTTTAATTTTACACCATTTTGAACCTTACGCCTTTTTTACTCTCTTATCGAGGTTCTCGGCATTGAAAAATCTTCGAAAACTAAATCTCACGTGTATATGTTGACATTTAAGAGATATACAGTCAAGAAAATCAAGGGCAATGGTGATATATTTGCGGATTAGAAACAAAAAAAAACACTCAACAAATGGCTACAATTTAAGGAGTGTGTTTAGTGACGGCATCAGATTCCTAATTGATGGAAAAAGGTCTGGTGGCAAGAAAAGCTGCTTCTAGAACGTTGTCAAGTGTTTTCGCTCGACGATTCCATTCTTGGGTGGTTGGTTTGGCCCTTGTTCCTGTAACTCGAATCCTAGCCCGATATATCCCATTTTAATCTTACACCATTGTGAACCTTACGCCTTTTTTACTCTCTAATCGAGGTTCTCGGCATTTCAAAATCTTCGTAAACTAAATCACATGTGTATATGTTGATATTTAAGAGATATACAGTCAAGAAAATCAAGGGCAATGGTGATATATATGCGGATTAGACACCAAAAAAAACACTCAACAAATGACTACAATTTAAGGAATGTGTTTAGTGACGGCATCAAATTCTTAATTGATGGAGAAAGGTCTGGTGGCAAGAAAAGCTGCTTCTAGGAGTGTAGGTTCGAGAAACGATCTAAACGAGTCTATCAGAAGAGTTCTAATCCATATCAAAGTCGGAATTCAATGATATAGACTTGATTACAGCTTGATTCACTCTTTAATTGTCTTGTTTATTGATTTAACAGCTTTACAGATCGAATGACACGTCGGCAACACCTCGGCACCGGAATCAGGAACGTTACAAATGATTTGACAGAACAGGTATTTATAGGGAATGCATTTCGTACGAAATGGATAAGATTCATTTCGTGCGCAATGGTCCAATATCTCTAAAATCCTATTTTCTCGTATCTCGTGCCCTGATCTATCTAATCTAATACAAGACTTGATACAAGACGAGTCTTCAGTACACGTCTTCAGAATGTCAAGTCTTCAATCTTTATCAGTCTTCGTGCTCTTACCAACGTATCTGACATTGTAAGCTTCCATCAAACTCTATCTTCTTCTTTCTCTCTTTTCCAGAATCTCAAACTGGCTCTCAATCATTCAAACTCCCCCTTGAATGTTGATCTAATAATCTTCAATCTCCTCTTGCTTGCAGACTCCCCCTTAAGCTATGCTGGGATCGTAGTCTGATCTTCAAAGATTCACAAGTTCAGTATCGATTCCTGGCTCTATTCTGCATCTGCTCAGGATTCGAAACCTGACTAACCTGTACAACCTCTACCAAACAATTAGATTCACAAATTAAGATTTAACAAATTTAGAACTTTTGCTAACCACTTGCAAGAAAAACATTCAAAATTTTCATTGACTTGAAACCAAATTTTAATCATTTCAAAAACAAATCTCATTTCATACACACTCTCCCAACCTGTTGTTCATCATGTTTAGCACTCGGAATTTTGAAAATCAGCTTTTCATCATCAGTTGTCGAAACTCTTTTTGTATTTTTCAAAATTTATGCTAAAACACTCCGAAAATCTTTTTGGATTTTTGTTTTTAACAAAAACAGAAAAGAAATATATACAAACAATATTTTTGTGAGTTTGTGTAAGAGGATCATATCAGTTTTTGAGACCAATCACAAGCACCGTTGAGCTTCAACCACATTAAGTTCTAAACAATTCACATAGATTGACGATGTTGTTGTCCTCTTAAACTCAATCTAAAAACTTTCGAAATGCTTACCGATTCGTTAAGATATATTAATTTTGCACTAAATTCTTATGGACCCCACGATCTCAGCATATCCCCTCATCATGCAATACACTTACTCAAGTAATGCTTTTAAACTTACATTAACTGTGATATGTGCGAAAACAATGCAGAATACTTAAACATTAACAATCTGGTTGATCTTTCGATACGCAGAGAAAGTCCAATGTTTAAACAAAATAAGAAATAAAAACAAGTTGAAGGTGTTTAGGCTTTAACCACCAGTTCGATACTTCCGTATACGCAGAGGTGATCCAAAGCTTAAACGAAACACCAAAGAAAATAAAGCAGAACGTTTAGGCACTAACATCCAGGTCGATACTCACGTATACGCAGAGGATGTCCAATACTTAAACAAAATAAAGAAATCAAACAAGTTTAAATCTTTGCAAAATGAAATGCACAATCACAGTGACTTTTTCAGCAAGTTGTGAAAGTTCACAAACTGACCGGTTTTTATGCTCTTTTAGCATTCAGCGATTACTGAGTAGGTACACAGTCACGAAGGACAAAAGCTAAGTACTATGCTTTCAACCGCGTTTCCCACTAGAACTAGGCTTTTCCATTTAAGTTTGTATCGTTATCGCAAATTTACTAGTCTAGCTGAGCCTATCATCACATCGTTAGTGAGACCGTTTATCACATTTTAGCTTTCCATTTCTTTAGCGTACTGTGATAGTCTCTGATGTACTATCATTTCCTCCTTTTTACAACAAAACTCATTTTGAATTTTTCAATGTTTTTGGTTTTTATAGATTTTATCATGTTTTTGTATTTTTCAAATTTTCGAAATTTCTAAATTTTTACTCCCCCTAAAATCAAAATTATATTTAAATTTTGATTTTTAAGGAATATTTGAAAACAAACTATATAAATAAAGTGACAAACTGATGCGAATTGCTTCAAATCGCCATCCACTTGGCATAAGCAATCAGAACTCCCCCTGACAACAAACTATTTTCCCATTATGATTTCAAAACACTTAAGTTTGTATTAATCAAATGGTTTTTCCGGAAAATTAGTTTTGTTGATTTCACACTTGTAAGATTGAGGATTTATTCATCACTTTGTTTTCTTTTTCAACCACTTGTAGGTTCACTTATCAACCATACCAATTGTAAAACGAAATATAACAATTTTTTTAATTTTGAGAAAGATGCCGATTCATGCTCCACATTTACCAACTTGGGAGCTCCGGCAAGTCATGTTTTTAAGTAGAAAATGCTGTCACCCAAGCCTGACTAGCCTTGGGTGATTTTGAGTCATCTTCACTCCACCATCTTTTCGATTTATAAAACTCTTTTGCTCCTTTAACCTTCCCATCTACCATCTTCCCAAAGATATGTTTGACTTTCCCATTGAAAGCCTTTTCAGCATCAAATTTTTCTTTACTAGAGAAAAATTGATCTGAGATCTCGATCTTTCCATTTTTTAACTTCAAATTATCTTTTGACAATGGCGGAAAGTTTTCATCGTTCATTTCTGGAACGGAATTCTCAGTATTTTTCACAACAAATGACTCCTCTGACTTTGACGAGTCAGATTCATTGTCAGAACTTGATTCAGATTTAACAATCCATTTTTGGTTTTTTAAATCGACTTTTCTTTTGTAAAACCGTTTCGGACTTTCACCAGTTTCGAAAGTCGAATTTTTGAAGTTTTTAAACTTTTCTTCTTGTTGTTCTGTTTTATCAACACATTTCTTTTTCAAACTTTTGTTTGAAGAAACTCCCTGTTTTGTGTAAGTTGGGCAATTCCAAGGAATGTGTCCAACTTTTTGACATTTGAAACAGGTTCTTCTGTCAACTCTTGGTACAAACTTCTTCTACACAATCTTTTTTCTCTCAGCAAGAAACTCTTGGTTTGACTGTCTCCAGAATGGTTTCTTCTGCTCCTCTTCAGAACTACCTCCTGAAACAAATTTAGTTTTTGATTTATAATTTTTCTCATTTTTGTAATTTTCTGGAGGAATAAAACCTAAACCCTTCTTTTTGAAATTACTGTTATGGTTTGGTTTCTTTTGAAAACCAGAACCAGAACTGTAACCTTTTTTCTTGTTCAATCTTTGTTGAACTATTGAAGTGTATTTTATAGGTTTTTCATTAAGATTTACATCTTTTATTTCAGAAATATTAATTTCTGTTAATTTGAAAACCTTGTTGATCATTTCGGTTTTGACACTTCTTATTGGAAATTCCTCATCAGAATATAATTTGTCCGAATCATTCAAAGTATATGCCACTTTGATTGGTTCATCATTCAAATTATTTTTTGATAACAGAAATTCTTTATTGTAAACCCGTTTGACCGGTGAACTCGGACTCTTGTCTGATGAACTCGAACTTTCAGATTTAGACTCTGACTTTGACTCTTCATCCATATCCAACACCTGATCGACCACCTTCTTTAATAACTCAGACTCATGATCAGTGTCAGACGCTGTGAATGTGACATCAATGTTGTCTGGTAACTCAACATTGGTTTCAGACTTTAACTTTATGTTGACAGCCTTTTTTAGACGTTCCTCATTTGGTTTTCTGGGAGAATAACTTTCCCAGATCGGAGGCGGACATTTGTTATACTTGACACTTTGTTTCTTACCAGCATACGTATCTTCTGTCTTTTTATCTTGAAAAGCTTCAAGACCTGCAACAGTAGGATAAACTCTGTCAATCAAATAATCATAAGTCGTATAACTCAACAGTAATCTTTTGATTCTCTCATTTTCAATCTTTTCGAGTTCCAAATCCTGCTTCAGCTTTGCGCAATCTTCAATATACTCATTGATGACCTTTTGTTTCGTCATTAATGTTGAACTCATCATCGTCTGAGCAGCTCCCATTTCTAGGTTTGTTTTGTTCAAATTATCAACCGTTCTGTTCAGCACATCATATGATTCTTTTACATACTTCACATCTAACAGCAATTTTTCTTTCAACTCTTCTAGCTCACTATACTTCTTGTCCTTTTCTTCACAATGTTTACAAGATTCCAAACATTTTAGACAAGGTTTGGTGACCTCAACGATCTTTTCAACTTTAACAACTTTTTCAACTTCAACGATTTTTTCAACTATTTTCTCCACTTCAACAATTTTCTCCACTTCAACAATTTTCTCCACCACATTCTCAATCACCTTTTCAGACATCGGTTCTTCATCGAATTCTATTTCTGCTTCCCATCCTTCAACTTCGACCTTTTCCGTCGAATTTTCTTTAACTTCTGCTTTCTCAGCTTCCAGTTTTGCCTTTTCTTCAGCAATCCGTCTTGCTTCCAATTCTTTCTTCAATCTAGCAGCCTTCTTCTCATTCAACATCTCGATCTTATCTGCAAAAAACAAATGAAAACTGAATGAGTCCAAATTTTTTTGAGCTGTATTAATATATTTTTCCTCATCATCGGTGTCTTCATCACTTTCCGATGACTTGAAAATCTTCTCTCTTTTTGGTTTAGATTTGATTGATTCTTCTTCCAGAATTCGAGCAACAAAAGCTGATGTTTCCAAGTATTCTTTATCTGGACAATATTTATCCCAGCTAAATCCCTCTGGAAGTCTTTCATCATCTTGATTTACAAGATAAGCTTTCTTCTTTCCATCTTCAATAGCACGGGATGATGTCGATTGTTGAGCAACCTGATGATAAATTGATTTTTGATGATAATCGTTGTTTCTAAACGGATATTGTCTTCCGGTTGCTTCTCTGTTTTTGCATTCTCGTTTAAAATGTCACTTTTCTCGGCAACGAAAACAAGTAACCTTTGATTTGTCAAACCCTAACGGAGATGTAGCAACATCACGAAGATCATCTCTACCGGTAATTTGTGTAAATTTTTCTGCTCTTCTAACAGCACTGGCTAAACACCACTTGATGTCCATCAATTCAAGTTCTTCAGCATCAATCTGGTCATAATCCTCTTTGGTGAGCATCGAATTTCCAATTCTTCCTGCAACTAAGCTTTCATATGACTCTAACATAGCAACAAGTGATGCCATGTGCTGCTTAGCCATTTCTGGAGAGAGATTTTGACCATTTTGAATATTTAATGTCACATTGCATTGCAGATTTGTTGAATTCTGTCATTGAGAACTTGGTGTTGAGAAATTCGGATCAAAACTTGAATACGATGATGAATATCCACCACTATGAGTTGTAGTGCTAACATTTGTTCCTGAAGAAGCATCAGCACTGAAAGCAGTCTTGATCTTTGGACTCGAAGTAGTCTCAACCTTGCTTCCTCTATAGTATAGACTAACATCTTGTTGAGCATTTGGATTATTCATGATGGCAGTTTTCTGAACATCCAATTCATGTTCCTCAATCTTCTGAATGAACTTACTCAAATTCATGCTTTCAGATTTTCTCAAATGTTTCAAAATCAACAAATATGTTCCCCATTTATTCTGTGGCAGTGCATCTGCAAGCTTATCAACCCATTCATCGTCTTCTTTCTTGATCTCCAATCTTCTCATTTCCTGAACAAGATGACAATATCTATCGATAGTCTTCTTAGTCGTCTCATCTTCAAAAGCTACAAATATATCAAAAGATTTCTTTAGTAAAGCACGTTTATTTTTAATCATATCAGCACTTCCCTTAAACTTTTGAATTAATGCCAACCAAATTGATCTAGCAGTGTCCTCATGTTGAAGCAAAACAAAGATATCTTCTTTTACCGCTTGTTGGAGAATGCTAATCATCATTTTCTCACTGGTGTACTTTAATTTCTCACCCTCTGAATAATCACTTAAAGCCTTTTCATTCCCACGTTCATCTTTTGGTTTAACGTAATCTATATCTAACGAACACCATGCATCAAACTTATAAGCTTGCACCCAGTTTTCAAAACGATTTTGCCATCCTTTAAAATCTTCAATATACATAAGCTTTGGAGGCTTTTGGTAAGTTCCTGTCTCATTCTCACTATAAACAGTTTCAGCAACGGTAGCTGGAGCAGTCGGGGTAGCAAAGGCGTTATAAAATTCCTCTTCCATGTTTCGGTATCTCAAACGAAATGAAGTCTCAAGCGAAATGAACGTTTGGTGCGGAATGACCCTTCAAGCGAAAAGAATCGTTGGTGTGAAATGACAACTTCAAGCGAAATGAACCTTTTCAAGCGGAATGGACCTTGATGCGAAATGGACCTTTTCCTGCGAAATGGGTAACTTTCAAACGAAATGGTGTGATTTCGTGCGAAATGGAGACTCCTTTGACCAATTCGTGCGAAATGAAGAACAACTTGTCCAATTCATGCGAAATGAAATGTGATATCACACGAAATGAGCTATTTCGTATGAAATGCTGCTGTTGTCACTTTTTCGATCAGTTTTTGACAAAATTGATCAAGTTCTAGGTCGATTTTAGGTCTAATTATTTCAAGGATTGTTTAAAACCATGTATCCCTTGTTATGTGAGAAAGTCCATTTTAACCGTAAAAACTCCGTTAATTTTGAAAAAGGTGAAGAAGAAGGTGTAGAAATCAGAAATTTGATGAAAAACAAGCTGAATTCGGTAAGAACTCTTCCTCCTGAGCTCTGATACCACTTGTAGGATTGAGAAACGATCTAAACGAGTCTATCAAAAGAGTTCTAATCCATATCAAAGGCGGAATTCAATGATATAGACTTGATTACAGCTTGATTCACTCTTTAATTGTCTTGTTTATTGATTTAACAGCTTTACAGATCGAATGACACGTCGGCAGTACCTCGGCACCGGAATCAGGAACGTTACAAATGATTTGACAGAACAGGTATTTATAGGGAATGCATTTCATACGAAACGGATAAGATTCATTTCGTGCGAAATGGACATTGTCCATTTCGTACGAAATGACCTCTTCCATTTCGTGCGGAATGGTAAAATATCTCTAAAACCCTATTTTTTCGTATCTCGTGCCCTGATCTATCTAATCTAATACAAGACTTGATACAAGTCGAAGTCGACATACATATGCACCAACAAGGAGATTGTCAAGTGTTTTCGCTCGACGATTCCATTCTTGGGTGGCTGGTTTTGCCCTTGTTCCTGTAACTAGAATCCTAGCCCGGTATATCCCATTTTAATTTTAAACCATTGTGAACCTTACGCCTTTTTTACTGTCTGATCGAGGTTCTCGGCATTGAAAAATCTTCGTAAACTAAATCACACGTGTATATGTTGACATTTAAGAGATATACAGTCAAGAAAATCAAGGGCAATGGTGATATATATGCGGATTAGACACCAAAAAAAACACTTAACAAATGGCTACAATTTAAGGAATGTGTTTAGTGACGGCATCAGATTCCTAATTGATGGAGAAAGGTCTGGTGGCAAGAAAATCTGCTTCTAGGTGGTTGTCAAGTGTTTTCACTCGACGATTCCATTCTTGGGTGGTTGGTTTGGCCCTTGTTCCTGTAACTCGAATCCTAGCCCGGTATATCCTATTTTAATTTTACACCATTGTGAACCTTACGCCTTTTTTACTCTCTGATCGAGGTTCTCGGCATTGAAAAATCTTCATAAACTAAATCACACGTGTATATGTTGACATTTAAGAGATATACAGTCAAGAAAATCAAGGGCAATGGTGATATATATGCGGATTAGACACAAAAAAAAAAACACTCAACAAATGGCTACAATTTAAGGAATGTGTTTCGTGACGACATCAGATTCCTAATTGATGGAGAAAGGTCTGGTGGCAAGAAAAGCTGCTTCTAGGAGGTTGTCAAGTGTTTTCGCTTGACGATTCCATTCTTGGGTGGTTGATTTGGCCCTTGTTCCTGTAACTCGAATCCTAGCCCGGTATATCCCATTTTAATTTTACACCATTGTGAACCTTACGGCTTTTTTACTCTCTGATCGAGGTTCTCGGCATTGAAAAATCTTCGTAAACTAAATCACACGTTTATATGTTGATATTTAAGAGATATACAGTCAAGAAAATCAAGGGTAATGGTGATATATATGCGGATTAGACACAAAAAAAAAACACTCAACAAATCGCTACAATTTAAGGAATGTGTTTAGTGACGGCATCAGATTCCTAATTGATGGAGAAAGGTCTGGTGGCAAGAAAAGCTGCTTTTAGGAAGTTGTCAAGTGTTTTCGCTCGACGATTACATTCTTGGGTGGTTGGTTTGCCCCTTGTTCCTGTAACTCGAATCCTAGCCCGGTATATCCCATTTTAATTTCACACCATTGTGAACCTTACGCCTTTTTTACTCTCTGATCGAGGTTCTCGGCATTGAAAAATCTTCATAAACTAAATCACACGTGTATATGTTGACATTTAAGAGATATACAGTCAAGAAAATCAAGGGCAATGGTGATATATATGCGGATTAGACACCAAAAAACACACTTAACAAATGGCTACAATTTAAGGAATGTGTATAGTGACGGCATCAGATTCCTAATTGATGGAGAAAGGTCTGGTGGCAAGAAAAGCTGCTTCTAGGTGGTTGTCAAGTGTTTTCACTCGACGATTCCATTCTTGGGTGGTTGGTTTGGCCCTTGTTCCTGTAACTCGAATCCTAGCCCGGTATATCCTATTTTAATTTTACACCATTGTGAACCTTACGCCTTTTTTACTCTCTGATCGAGGTTCTCGGTATTGAAAAATCTTCGTAAACTAAATCACACGTGTATATGTTGACATTTAAGAGATATACAGTGAAGAAAATCAAGGGCAATGGTGATATATATGCGGATTAGACACAAAAAAAACACTCAACAAATGGCTACAATTTTAGGAATGTGTTTAGTGACGGTATCAGATTCCTAATTGATGGAGAAATGTCTGGTGGCAAGAAAAGCTGCTTCTAGGAGGTTGTCAAGTGTTTTAGCTTGACGATTCCATTCTTGGGTGGTTGATTTGGCCCTTGTTCCTGTAACTCGAATCCTAGCCCGGTATATCGCATTTTAATTTTACACCATTGTGAACCTTACGGCTTTTTTACTCTCTGATCGAGTTTCTCGGCATTGAAAAATCTTCGTAAACTAAATCACACGTGTATATGTTGATATTTAAGAGATATACAGTCAAGAAAATCAAGGGTAATGGTGATATATATGCGGATTAGACACAAAAAAAAACACTCAACAAATCGCTACAATTTAAGGAATGTGTTTAGTGACGGCATCAGATTCCTAATTGATGGAGAAAGGTCTGGTGGCAAGAAAAGCTGCTTGTAGGAAGTTGTCAAGTGTTTTCGCTCGACGAAACTATTCTTGGGTGGTTGGTTTGGCCCTTCTTCCTGTAACTCGAATCCTAGCCCGGTATATCCAATTTTAATTTTACACCATTGTGAACCTTACGCCTTTTTTACTCTCTGATCGAGGTTCTCGGCATTGAAAAATCTTCATAAACTAAATCACACGTGTATATGTTGATATTTAAGAGATATACAGTCAAGAAAATTAAGGGCAACGGTGATATATATGCGGATTAGACACCAAAAAAAAACACTCAACAAATGGCTACAATTTAAGGAATGTGTTTAGTGACGACATCAGATTCTTAATTGATGGAGAAAGGTCTGGTGGCAAGAAAAGCTGCTTCTAGGAGGTTGTCTAGTGTTTTCGCTCGACGATTCCATTCTTGGGTGGTTGGTTTGTCCCTTGTTCCTGTAACTCGAATCCTAGCCCGGTATATCCCATTTTAATTTTACACCATTGTGAACCTTACTCCTTTTTTACTCTCTGATCGAGGTTCTCGGCATTGAAAAATCTTCGTAAACTAAATCACACGTGTATATGTTGATATTTAAGAGATATACAGTCAAGAAAATCAAGGGCAATGGTGATATATATGCGGATTAGACACAAAAAAAAAAAACACTCAACAAATGGCTACAATTTAAGGAATGTGTTTAGTGACGGCATCAGATTCCTAATTGATGGAGAAAGGTCTGGTGGCAAGAAAATCTGCTTCTAGGTGGTTGTCAAGTGTTTTCACTCGACGATTCCATTCTTGGGTGGTTGGTTTGGCCCTTGTTCCTGTAACTCGAATCCTAGCCCGGTATATCCTATTTTAATTTTACACCATTGTGAACCTTACGCCTTTTTTACTCTCTGATCGAGGTTCTCGGCATTAAAAAATCTTCATAAACTAAATCACACGTGTATATGTTGACATTTAAGAGATATACAGTCAAGAAAATCAAGGGCAATGGTGATATATATGCGGATTAGACACAAAAAAAAAAACACTCAACAAATGGCTACAATTTAAGGAATGTGTTTCGTGACGACATCAGATTCCTAATTGATGGAGAAAGGTCTGGTGGCAAGAAAAGCTGCTTCTAGGAGGTTGTCAAGTGTTTTCGCTTGACGATTCCATTCTTGGGTGGTTGATTTGGCCCTTGTTCCTGTAACTCGAATCCTAGCCCGGTATATCCCATTTTAATTTTACACCATTGTGAACCTTACGGCTTTTTTACTCTCTGATCGAGGTTCTCGGCATTGAAAAATCTTCGTAAACTAAATCACACGTGTATATGTTGATATTTAAGAGATATACAGTCAAGAAAATCAAGGGTAATGGTGATATATATGCGGATTAGACACAAAAAAAAAACACTCAACAAATCGCTACAATTTAAGGAATGTGTTTAGTGACGGCATCAGATTCCTAATTGATGGAGAAAGGTCTGGTGGCAAGAAAAGCTGCTTTTAGGAAGTTGTCAAGTGTTTTCGCTCGACGATTACATTCTTGGGTGGTTGGTTTGCCCCTTGTTCCTGTAACTCGAATCCTAGCCCGGTATATCCCATTTTAATTTCACACCATTGTGAACCTTACGCCTTTTTTACTCTCTGATCGAGGTTCTCGGCATTGAAAAATCTTCATAAACTAAATCACACGTGTATATGTTGACATTTAAGAGATATACAGTCAAGAAAATCAAGGGCAATGGTGATATATATGCGGATTAGACACCAAAAAACACACTTAACAAATGGCTACAATTTAAGGAATGTGTATAGTGACGGCATCAGATTCCTAATTGATGGAGAAAGGTCTGGTGGCAAGAAAAGCTGCTTCTAGGTGGTTGTCAAGTGTTTTCACTCGACGATTCCATTCTTGGGTGGTTGGTTTGGCCCTTGTTCCTGTAACTCGAATCCTAGCCCGGTATATCCTATTTTAATTTTACACCATTGTGAACCTTACGCCTTTTTTACTCTCTGATCGAGGTTCTCGGTATTGAAAAATCTTCGTAAACTAAATCACACGTGTATATGTTGACATTTAAGAGATATACAGTGAAGAAAATCAAGGGCAATGGTGATATATATGCGGATTAGACACAAAAAAAACACTCAACAAATGGCTACAATTTTAGGAATGTGTTTAGTGACGGTATCAGATTCCTAATTGATGGAGAAATGTCTGGTGGCAAGAAAAGCTGCTTCTAGGAGGTTGTCAAGTGTTTTAGCTTGACGATTCCATTCTTGGGTGGTTGATTTGGCCCTTGTTCCTGTAACTCGAATCCTAGCCCGGTATATCGCATTTTAATTTTACACCATTGTGAACCTTACGGCTTTTTTACTCTCTGATCGAGTTTCTCGGCATTGAAAAATCTTCGTAAACTAAATCACACGTGTATATGTTGATATTTAAGAGATATACAGTCAAGAAAATCAAGGGTAATGGTGATATATATGCGGATTAGACACAAAAAAAAAACACTCAACAAATCGCTACAATTTAAGGAATGTGTTTAGTGACGGCATCAGATTCCTAATTGATGGAGAAAGGTCTGGTGGCAAGAAAAGCTGCTTGTAGGAAGTTGTCAAGTGTTTTCGCTCGACGAAACTATTCTTGGGTGGTTGGTTTGGCCCTTCTTCCTGTAACTCGAATCCTAGCCCGGTATATCCAATTTTAATTTTACACCATTGTGAACCTTACGCCTTTTTTACTCTCTGATCGAGGTTCTCGGCATTGAAAAATCTTCATAAACTAAATCACACGTGTATATGTTGATATTTAAGAGATATACAGTCAAGAAAATTAAGGGCAACGGTGATATATATGCGGATTAGACACCAAAAAAAAACACTCAACAAATGGCTACAATTTAAGGAATGTGTTTAGTGACGACATCAGATTCTTAATTGATGGAGAAAGGTCTGGTGGCAAGAAAAGCTGCTTCTAGGAGGTTGTCTAGTGTTTTCGCTCGACGATTCCATTCTTGGGTGGTTGGTTTGTCCCTTGTTCCTGTAACTCGAATCCTAGCCCGGTATATCCCATTTTAATTTTACACCATTGTGAACCTTACTCCTTTTTTACTCTCTGATCGAGGTTCTCGGCATTGAAAAATCTTCGTAAACTAAATCACACGTGTATATGTTGATATTTAAGAGATATACAGTCAAGAAAATCAAGGGCAATGGTGATATATATGCGGATTAGACACAAAAAAAAAACACTCAACAAATGGCTACAATTTAAGGAATGTGTTTAGTGACGGCATCAGATTCCTAATTGATGGAGAAAGGTCTGGTGGTTAGAAAAGCTACTTCTAGGAGGTTGTCAAGTATTTTCGCTCGACGATTCCATTCTTGGGTGGTTGGTTTGGCCCTTGTTCCTGTAACTCGAATCCTAGCCCGGTATATCCCATTTTAATTTTACACCATTGTGAACCTTAGGCCTTTTTTACTCTCTGATCAAGGTTCTCGGCATTGAAAAATCTTCATAAACTAAATCACAAGTGTATATGTTGACATTTAAGAGATATACATTCAAGAAAATCAAGGGCAATGGTGATATATATGCGGATGAGACACAAAAAAAAAACACTCAACAAATGGCTACAATTTAAGGAATGTGTTTAGTGACCGCATCAGATTCCTAATTGATGGAGAAAGGTCTGGTGGCAAGAAAAGCTGCTTCTAGGAGGTTGTCAAGTGTTTTCGCTTGACGATTCCATTCTTGGGTGGTTGATTTGGCCCTTGTTGCTGTAACTCGAATCCTAGCCCGGTATATCCCATGTTAATTTTACACCATTGTGAACCTTACGGCTTTTTTACTCTCTGATCGAGGTTCTCGGCATTGAAAAATCTTCGTAAACTAAATCACACGTGTATATGTTGATATTTAAGAGATATACAGTCAAGAAAATCAAGGGTAATGGTGATATATATGCGGATTAGACCCAAAAAAAAAAAACACTCAACAAATCGCTACAATTTAAGGAATGTGTTTAGTGACGGCATCAGATTCCTAATTGATGGAGAAAGGTCTGGTGGCAAGAAAAGCTGCTTCTAGGAAGTTGTCAAGTGTTTTCGCTCGACGATTACATTCTTGGGTGGTTGGTTTGGCCCTTGTTCCTGTAACTCGAATCCTAGCCCGGTATATCCCATTTTAATTTTACACCATTGTGAACCTTACGCCTTTTTTACTCTCTGATCGAGGTTCTCGGCATTGAAAACTCTTCATAAACTAAATCACACGTGTATATGTTGACATTTAAGAGATATATAGTCAAGAAAATCAAGGGCAACGGTGATATATATGCGGATTAGACACCAAAAAAAAACACTTAACAAATGGCTACAATTTAAGGAATGTGTTTAGTGACGGCATCAGATTCCTAATTGATGGAGAAAGGTCTGGTGGCAAGAAAAGCTGCTTCTAGGTGGTTTTCAAGTGTTTTCACTCGACGATTCCATTCTTGGGTGGTTGGTTTGGCCCTTGTTCCTGTAAGTCGAATCCTAGCCCGGTATATCCTATTTTAATTTTACACCATTGTGAACCTTACGCCTTTTTTACTCTCTGATCGAGGTTCTCGGCATTGAGAAATCTTCGTAAACTAAATCACACGTGTATATGTTGACATTTAAGAGATATACAGTCAAGAAAATCAAGGGCAATGGTGATATATATGCGGATTAGACACAAAAAAAAAACACTCAACAAATGGCTACAATTTTAGGAATGTGTTTAGTGACGGTATCAGATTCCTAATTGATGGAGAAAGGTCTGGTGGCAAGAAAAGCTGCTTCTAGGAGGTTGTCAAGTGTTTTCGCTTGACGATTCCATTCTTGGGTGGTTGATTTGGCCCTTGTTCCTGTAACTCGAATCCAAGCCCGGTATATCCCATTTTAATTTTACACCATTGTGAACCTTACGGCTTTTTTACTCTCTGATCGAGTTTCTCGGCATTGTAAAATCTTCGTAAACTAAATCACACGTGTATATGTTGATATTTAAGAGATATACAGTCAAGAAAATCAAGGGTAATGGTGATATATATGCGGATTAGACACAAAAAAAAAACACTCAACAAATCGCTACAATTTAAGGAATGTGTTTATTAACGGCATCAGATTCCTAATTGATGGAGAAAGGTCTGGTGGCAAGAAAAGCTGCTTCTAGGAAGTTGTCAAGTGTTTTCGCTCGACGAAACTATTCTTGGGTGGTTGGTTTGGCCCTTGTTCCTGTAACTCGAATCCTAGCCCGGTATATCCAATATTAATTTTACAGCATTGTGAACCTTACGCCTTTTTTACTCTCTGATCGAGGTTCTCGGCATTGAAAAATCTTCATAAACTAAATCACACGTGTATGTGTTGATATTTAAGAGATATACAGTCAAGAAAATTAAGGGCAATGGTGATATATATGAGGATTAGACACCAAAAAAACACTCAACAAATGGCTACAATTTAAGGAATGTGTTTAGTGACGACATCAGATTCCTAATTGATGGAGAAAGGTCTGGTGGCAAGAAAAACTGCTTCTAGGAGGTTGTCAAGTGTTTTCGTTCGACGATTCAATTCTTGGGTGGTTGGTTTGTCCCTTGTTCCTGTAACTCGAATCCAAGCCCGGTATATCCCATTTTAATTTTACACCATTGTGAACCTTACTCCTTTTTTACTCTCTGATCGAGGTTCTCGGCATTGAAAAATCTTCGTAAACTAAATCACACGTGTATATGTTGATATTTAAGAGATATACAGTCAAGAAAATCAAGGGCAATGGTGATATATATGCGGATTAGACACCAAAAAAAAACACTGAACAAATGGCTACAATTTAAGGAATGTGTTTAGTGACGGCATCAGATTCCTAATTGATGGAGAAAGGTCTGGTGGTAAGAAAAGCTACTTCTAGGAGGTTGTCAAGTATTTTCGCTCGACGATTCCATTCTTGGGTGGTTGGTTTGGCCCTTGTTCCTGTAACTCGAATCCTAGCCCGGTAAATCCCATTTTAATTTTACACCATTGTGAACCTTAGGCCTTTTTTACTCTCGGATCAAGGTTCTCGGCATTGAAAAATCTTCATAAACTAGATCACAAGTGTATATGTTGACATTTAAGAGATATACATTCAAGAAAATCATGGGCAATGGTGATATATATGCGGATTAGACACAAAAAAAAACACTCAACAAATGGCTACAATTTAAGGAATGTGTTTAGTGACCGCATCAGATTCCTAATTGATGGAGAAATGTCTGGTGGCAAGAAAAGCTGCTTCTAGAAGGTTGTCAAGTGTTTTCGCTCGACGATTCCATTCTTGGGTGGTTGGTTTGGCCCTTGTTCCTGTAACTCGAATCCTAGATCGGTATATCCCATTTTAATTTTACACCATTGTGAACCTTACGCCTTTTTTACTCTCTGATCGAGGTTCTCGGCATTGAAAAATCTTCAAAAACTAAATCACACGTGTATATGTTGATATTTAAGAGATATACAGTCAAGAAAATCAAGGGCAATGGTGATATATATGCGGATTAGACACAAAAAAAACACTCAACAAATGGCTACAATTTAAGGAATGTGTTTAGTGACGGCATCAGATTCCTAATTGATGGAGAAAGGTCTGGTGGCAAGAAAAGCTGATTCTAGGAGGTTTTTAAGTGTTTTCGCTCGACGATTCCATTCTTGGGTGGTTGGTTTGGCCCTTGTTCCGGTAACACCAATCCTAGCCCGATATATCCCATTTTAATTTTACACTATTGTGAACCTTACGCCTTTTTTACTGTCTGATCGAGGTTCTCGGCATTGAAAAATCTTCGTAAACTAAATCACACATGTATATGTTG
The DNA here is from genome assembly GCA_030545235.1 of Helianthus tuberosus. Classification (NCBI taxonomy): domain Eukaryota; kingdom Viridiplantae; phylum Streptophyta; class Magnoliopsida; order Asterales; family Asteraceae; genus Helianthus; species Helianthus tuberosus. The sequence goes on from CM060428.1 coordinate 24,447,190, forward strand.
ACATTTAAGAGATATACATACAAGAAAATCAAGGGCAATGGTGATATATATGCGGATTAGACACAAAAAAAACACTCAATAAATGGCTACAATTTAAGGAATGTGTTTAGTGACGGCATCAGATTCCTAATTGATGGATAAAGGTCTGGTGGTAAGAAAAACTGCTTCTAGGAGGTTGTCAAGTGTTTTCGCACGACGATTCCATTTTTGGGTGGTTGGTTTGGCCCTTGTTCCTGTAATTCGAATCCTAGCCCGGTATATCCCATTTTAATCTTACACCATTGTGAACCTTACACCTTTTTTACTCTCTGATCGAGGTTCTCGGCATTGAAAAATCTTCGTAAACTAAATCACACATGTATATGTTGACATTTAAGAGATATACAGTCAAGAAAATCAAGGGCAATGGTGATATATATGCGGATTAGACACAAAAAAAAAAACACTCAACAAATGGCTACAATTTAAGGAATGTGTTTAGTGACGGCATCAGATTCCTTATTGATGGAGAAAGGTCTGGTGGCAAGAAAAGCTGCATCTAGGAGGTTGTCAAGTGTTTTCGCTCGACGATTCCATTCTTGGGTGGTTGGTTTGGCCCTTGTTCCTGTAACTCGAATCCTAGCCCGGTATATCCCATTTTAATTTTACACCATTGTGAACCTTACGCCTTTTTTACTCTCTGATTTGGGTTCTCGGCATTGAAAAATCTTCGTAAACTAAATCACATGTGTATATGTTGACATTTAAGAGATATACAATCAAGAAAATCAAGGGCAATGGTGATATATATGCGGATTAGACACAAAAAAAACACTCAATAAATGGCTACAATTTAAGGAATGTGTTTAGTGACGGCATCAGATTTCTAATTGATGGAGAAAGGTCTGGTGGCAAGAAAAGCTGCTTCTAGGAGGTTGTCAAGTGTTTTCGCTCGACGATTCCATTCTTGGGTGGTTGGTTTGGCCCCTGTTCCTGTAACTCGAATCCTAGCCCGGTATATCCCATTTTAATTTTACACCATTGTGAACCTTACGCCTATTTTACTCTCTAATCGAGGTTTTAGGCATTGAAAAATCTTTGTAAACTAAATCACACGTGTATATGTTGACATTTAAGAGATATACAGTCAAGAAAATCAAGGCAAATGGTGATATATATGCGGATTAGACACAAAAAAAACACTCAACAAATGGCTACAATTTAAGGAATGTGTTTAGTGACGGCATCGGATTCCTAATTGATGGAGAAAGGGCCGGTGGCAAGAAAAGCTGCTTCTAGGAGGTTGTCAAGTGTTTTCGCTCGACGATTCCATTCTTGGGTGGTTGGTTTGGCCCTTGTTCTTGTAACTCGAATCCTAGCCCGGTCCATTTTAATTTTACACCATTGTGAACGTTACGCCGTTTTTACTCTCTGATTGAGGTTCTCGGCATTGAAAAATCTTGGTAAACTAAATCACACGTGTATATGTTGATATTTAAGAGATATACAGTCAAGAAAATCAAGGGCAATGGCGATATATATGCGGATTAGACACAAAAAAAAACACTCAACAAAAGGCTACAATTTAAGGAATGCGTTTAGAGATGGCATCAGATTCCTAATTGATGGAGAAAGGTCTGGTGGCAAGAAAAGCTGCTTCTAGGAAGTTGTCAAGTGTTTTCGCTCGACGATTCCATTCTTGGGTGGTTGGTTTGGCCCTTGTTCCTATAACTCGAATCCTAGCCCGGTATATCCCATTTTAATCTTACACCATTGTGAACCTTACGCCTTTTTTACTCTCTGATCGAGGTTCTCGGCATTGAAAAATCTTCGTAAACTAAATCACACGTGTATATGTTGACATTTAAGAGATATACAGTCAAGATAATCAAGGGCAATGGTGATATATATGCGGATTAGACAAAAAAAAATCACTCAACAAATGGCTAAAATTTAAGGAATGTGTTTAGTGACGGCTTCAGATTCCTAATTGATAGAGAAAGGTCTGGTGGCAAGAAAAGCTGCCTCTAGGAGGTTGTCAAGTGTTTTCGCTTGACGATTCCATTCTTGGGTGGTTGGTTTGGCCCTTCTTCCTCTAACTCGAATCCTAGCCCGGTATATCCCATTTTAATTTTACACCATTGTGAACCTTACGCCTTTTTTACTCTCTGATTTGGGTTCTCGGCATTGAAAAATCTTCGTAAACTAAATCACATGTGTATATGTTGACATTTAAGAGATATACAATCAAGAAAATCAAGGGCAATGGTGATATATATGCGGATTAGACACAAAAAAAACACTCAATAAATGGCTACAATTTAAGGAATGTGTTTAGTGACGGCATCAGATTTCTAATTGATGGAGAAAGGTCTGGTGGCAAGAAAAGCTGCTTCTAGGAGGTTGTCAAGTGTTTTCGCTCGACGATCCCATTCTTGGGTGGTTGGTTTGGCCCCTGTTCCTGTAACTCGAATCCTAGCCCGGTATATCCCATTTTAATTTTACACCATTGTGAACCTTACGCCTATTTTACTCTCTAATCGAGGTTTTAGGCATTGAAAAATCTTCGTAAACTAAATCACACGTGTATATGTTGACATTTAAGAGATATACAGTCAAGAAAATCAAGTGCAATGGTGATATATATGCGCATTAGACACAAAAAAAACACTCAACAAATTGCTACAATTTAAGGAATGTGTTTAGTGATGGCATCAGATTCCTAATTGATGGAGAAAGGGCCGGTGGCAAGAAAAGCTGCTTCTAGGAGGTTGTCAAGTGTTTTCGCTCGACGATTCCATTCTTGGGTGGTTGGTTTGGCCCTTGTTCTTGTAACTCGAATCCTAGCCCGGTCCATTTTAATTTTACACCATTGTGAACGTTACGCTATTTTTACTCTCTGATTGAGGTTCTCGGCATTGAAAAATCTTGGTAAACTAAATCACACGTGTATATGTTGATATTTAAGAGATATACAGTCAAGAAAATCAAGGGCAATGGCGATATATATGCGGATTAGACACAAAAAAAAAACACTCAACAAAAGGCTACAATTTAAGGAATGTGTTTAGTGATGGCATCAGATTCCTAATTGATGGAGAAAGGTCTGGTGGCAAGAAAAGCTGCTTCTAGGAAGTTGTCAAGTGTTTTCGCTCGACGATTCCATTCTTGGGTGGTTGGTTTGGCCCTTCTTCCTCTAACTCGAATCCTAGCCCGGTATATCCCATTTTAATTTTACACCATTGTGAACCTTACGCCTTTTTTACTCTCTGATTTGGGTTCTCGGCATTGAAAAATCTTCGTAAACTAAATCACATGTGTATATGTTGACATTTAAGAGATATACAATCAAGAAAATCAAGGGCAATGGTGATATATATGCGGATTAGACACAAAAAAAACACACAATAAATGGCTACAATTTAAGGAATGTGTTTAGTGACGGCATCAGATTTCTAATTGATGGAGAAAGGTCTGGTGGCAAGAAAAGCTGCTTCTAGGAGGTTGTCAAGTGTTTTCGCTCGACGATTCCATTCTTGGGTGGTTGGTTTGGCCCCTGTTCCTGTAACTCGAATCCTAGCCCGGTATATCCCATTTTAATTTTACACCATTGTGAACCTTACGCCTATTTTACTCTCTAATCGAGGTTTTAGGCATTGAAAAATCTTCGTAAACTAAATCACACGTGTATATGTTGACATTTAAGAGATATACAGTCAAGAAAATCAAGTGCAATGGTGATATATATGCGGATTAGACACAAAAAAAACACTCAACAAATGGCTACAATTTAAGGAATGTGTTTAGTGACGGCATCAGATTCCTAATTGATGGAGAAAGGGCCGGTGGCAAGAAAAGCTGCTTCTAGGAGGTTGTCAAGTGTTTTCGCTCGACGATTCCATTCTTGGGTGGTTGGTTTGGCCCTTGTTCTTGTAACTCGAATCCTAGCCCGGTCCATTTTAATTTTACACCATTGTGAACGTTACGCTGTTTTTACTCTCTGATTGAGGTTCTCGGCATTGAAAAACCTTGGTAAACTAAATCACACGTGTATATGTTGATATTTAAGAGATATACAGTCAAGAAAATCAAGGGCAATGGCGATATATATGCGGATTAGACACAAAAAAAAAACACTCAACAAAAGGCTACAATTTAAGGAATGTGTTTAGTGATGGCATCAGATTCCTAATTGATAGAGAAAGGTCTGGTGGCAAGAAAAGCAGCTTCTAGGAAGTTGTCAAGTGTTTTCGCTCGACGATTCCATTCTTGGGTGGTTGGTTTGGCCCTTGTTCCTATAACTCGAATGCTAGCCCGGTATATCCCATTTTAATCTTACACCATTGTAAACCTTACGCCTTTTTTACTCTCTGATCGAGGTTCTCGGCATTGAAAAATCTTCGTAAACTAAATCACACGTGTATATGTTGACATTTAAGAGATATACAGTCAAGAAAATCAAGGGCAATGGTGATATATATGCGGATTAGACAAAAAAAAAATCACTCAACAAATGGCTAAAATTTAAGGAATGTGTTTAGTGACGGCTTCAGATTCCTAATTGATAGAGAAAGGTCTGGTGGCAAGAAAAGCTGCCTCCAGGAGGTTGTCAAGTGTTTTCGCTTGACGATTCCATTCTTGTGTGGTTGGTTTGGCCCTTCTTCCTCTAACTCGAATCCTAGCCCGGTATATCCCATTTTAATTTTACACCATTGTGAACCTTACGCCTTTTTTACTCTCTGATCGAGGTTTTCGGCATTGAAAAATCTTCGTAAACTAAATCACACATGTATATGTTGATATTTAAGAGATATACAGTCAAGAAAATCAAGGGAAATGGTGATATATATGCGGATTAGACACAAAAAAAAAACACTCAACAAATGGCTACAATTTAAGGAATGTGTTTAGTGACGGCATCAGATTCCTAATTAATGGAGAAAGGTCTGGTGGTAAGAAAAGCTGCTTCTAGGAGGTTGTCAAGTGTTTTCGCTCGACGATTCCATTCTTGGGTTGTTGGTTTGGCCCTTGTTCCTGTAACTCGAATCCGAGCCCAGTATATCCAATTTTAATCTTACACCATTGTGAACCTTACGCCTTTTTTACTCTCTGATCGAGGTTCTCGACATTGAATTATCTTCGTAAACTAAATCAAACGTGTATATGTTGACATTTAAGAGATATACAGTCAAGAAAATCAAGGGCAATGGTGATATATATGCGGATTAGACACAAAAAAAATTACTCAACAAATGGCTACAATTTAAGGAATGTGTTTAGTGACCGCATCAGATTCCTAATTGATGGAGAAATGTCTGGTGGCAAGAAAAGCTGCTTCTAGGAGGTTGTCAAGTGTTTTCGCTCGACGATTCCATTCTTGGGTGGTTGGTTTGGCCCTTGTTCCTGTAACTCGAATCCTAGCTCGGTATAACCCATTTTAATTTTACACCATTGTGAACCTTACGCCTTTTTTACTCTCTGATCGAGGTTCTCGGCATTGAAAAATCTTCAAAAACTAAATCACACGTGTATATGTTGATATTTAAGAGATATACAGTCAAGAAAATCAAGGGCAATGGTGATATATATGCGGATTAGACACAAAAAAAACACTCAACAAATGGCTACAATTTAAGGAATGTGTTTAGTGACGGCATCAGATTCCTAATTGATGGAGAAAGGTCTGGTGGCAAGAAAAGCTGCTTCTAGGAGGTTTTCAAGTGTTTTCGCTCGACGATTCCATTCCTGGGTGGTTGGTTTGGCCCTTGTTCCGGTAACACCAATCCTAGCCCGATATATCCCATTTTAATTTTACACTATTGTGAACCTTACGCCTTTTTTACTGTCTGATCGAGGTTCTCGGCATTGAAAAATCTTCGTAAACTAAATCACACATGTATATGTTGACATTTAAGAGATATACATACAAGAAAATCAAGGGCAATGGTGATATATATGCGGATTAGACACAAAAAAAAAACACTCAATAAATGGCTACAATTTAAGGAATGTGTTTAGTGACGGCATCAGATTCCTAATTGATGGATAAAGGTCTGGTGGTAAGAAAAACTGCCTCTAGGAGGTTGTCAAGTGTTTTCGCTTGACGATTCCATTCTTGGGTGGTTGGTTTGGCCCTTCTTCCTCTAACTCGAATCCTAGCCCGGTATATCCCATTTTAATTTTACACCATTGTGAACCTTACGCCTTTTTTACTCTCTGATTTGGGTTCTCGGCAGTGAAAAATCTTCGTAAACTAAATCACATGTGTATATGTTGACATTTAAGAGATATACAATCAAGAAAATCAAGGGCAATGGTGATATATATGCGGATTAGACACAAAAAAAACACTCAATAAATGGCTACAATTTAAGGAATGTGTTTAGTGACGGCATCAGATTTCTAATTGATGGAGAAAGGTCTGGTGGCAAGAAAAGCTGCTTCTAGGAGGTTGTCAAGTGTTTTCGCTCGACGATTCCATTCTTGGGTGGTTGGTTTGGCCCCTGTTCCTGTAACTCGAATCCTAGCCCGGTATATCCCATTTTAATTTTACACCATTGTGAACCTTACGCCTATTTTACTCTCTAATCGAGGTTTTAGGCATTGAAAAATCTTCGTAAACTAAATCACACGTGTATATGTTGACATTTAAGAGATATACAGTCAAGAAAATCAAGTGCAATGGTGAGATATATGCGGATTAGACACAAAAAAAACACTCAACAAATGGCTACAATTTAAGGAATGTGTTTAGTGACGGCATCAGATTCCTAATTGATGGAGAAAGGGCCGGTGGCAAGAAAAGCTGCTTCTAGGAGGTTGTCAAGTGTTTTCGCTCGACGATTCCATTCTTGGGTGGTTGGTTTGGCCCTTGTTCTTGTAACTCGAATCCTAGCCCGGTCCATTTTAATTTTACACCATTGTGAACGTTACGCTGTTTTTACTCTCTGATTGAGGTTCTCGGCATTGAAAAATCTTGGTAAACTAAATCACACGTGTATATGTTGATATTTAAGAGATATACAGTCAAGAAAATCAAGGGCAATGGCGATATATATGCGGATTAGACACAAAAAAAAACACTCAACAAAAGGCTACAATTTAAGGAATGTGTTTAGTGATGGCATCAGATTCCTAATTGATGGAGAAAGGTCTGGTGGCAAGAAAAGCTGCTTCTAGGAAGTTGTCAAGTGTTTTCGCTCGACGATTCCATTCTTGGGTGGTTGGTTTGGCCCTTGTTCCTATAACTCGAATGCTAGCCCGGTATATCCCATTTTAATCTTACACCATTGTGAACCTTACGCCTTTTTTACTCTCTGATCGAGGTTCTCGGCATTGAAAAATCTTCGTAAACTAAATCACACGTGTATATGTTGACATTTAAGAGATATACAGTCAAGAAAATCAAGGGCAATGGTGATATATATGTGGATTAGACAAAAAAAAATCACTCAACAAATGGCTAAAATTTAAGGAATGTGTTTAGTGACGGCTTCAGATTCCTAATTGATAGAGAAAGGTCTGGTGGCAAGAAAAGCTGCCTCTAGGAGGTTGTCAAGTGTTTTCGCTTGACGATTCCATTCTTGTGTGGTTGGTTTGGCCCTTCTTCCTCTAACTCGAATCCTAGCCCGGTATATCCCATTTTAATTTTACACCATTGTGAACCTTACGCCTTTTTTACTCTCTGATCGAGGTTTTCGGCATTGAAAAATCTTCGTAAACTAAATCACACATGTATATGTTGATATTTAAGAGATATACAGTCAAGAAAATCAAGGGAAATGGTGATATATATGCGGATTAGACACAAAAAAACACTCAACAAATGGCTACAATTTAAGGAATGTGTTTAGTGACGGCATCAGATTCCTAATTAATGGAGAAAGGTCTGGTGGTAAGAAAAGCTGCTTCTAGGAGGTTGTCAAGTGTTTTCGCTCGACGATTCCATTCTTGGGTTGTTGGTTTGGCCCTTGTTCCTGTAACTCGAATCCGAGCCCAGTATATCCAATTTTAATCTTACACCATTGTGAACCTTACGCCTTTTTTACTCTCTGATCGAGGTTCTCGACATTGAATTATCTTCGTAAACTAAATCAAACGTGTATATGTTGACATTTAAGAGATATACAGTCAAGAAAATCAAGGGCAATGGTGATATATATGCGGATTAGACACAAAAAAAATCACTCAACAAATGGCTACAATTTAAGGAATGTGTTTAGTGACCGCATCAGATTCCTAATTGATGGAGAAATGTCTGGTGGCAAGAAAAGCTGCTTCTAGGAGGTTGTCAAGTGTTTTCGCTCGACGATTCCATTCTTGGGTGGTTGGTTTGGCCCTTGTTCCTGTAACTCGAATCCTAGCTCGGTATATCCCATTTTAATTTTACACCATTGTGAACATTACGCCTTTTTTACTCTCTGATCGAGGTTCTCGGCATTGAAAAATCTTCAAAAACTAAATCACACGTGTATATGTTGATATTTAAGAGATATACAGTCAAGAAAATCAAGGGCAATGGTGATATATATGCGGATTAGACACAAAAAAAACACTCAACAAATGGCTACAATTTAAGGAATGTGTTTAGTGACGGCATCAGATTCCTAATTGTTGGAGAAAGGTCTGGTGGCAAGAAAAGCTGCTTCTAGGAGGTTTTCAAGTGTTTTCGCTCGACGATTCCATTCTTGGGTGGTTGGTTTGGCCCTTGTTCCGGTAACACCAATCCTATCCCGATATATCCCATTTTAATTTTACACTATTGTGAACCTTACGCCTTTTTTACTGTCTGATCGAGGTTCTCGGCATTGAAAAATCTTCGTAAACTAAATCACACATGTATATGTTGACATTTAAGAGATATACATACAAGAAAATCAAGGGCAATGGTGATATATATGCGGATTAGACACAAAAAAAAAACACTCAATAAATGGCTACAATTTAAGGAATGTGTTTAGTGACGGCATCAGATTCCTAATTGATGGATAAAGGTCTGGTGGTAAGAAAAACTGCCTCTAGGAGGTTGTCAAGTGTTTTCGCTCGACGATTCCATTTTTGGGTGGTTGGTTTGGCCCTTGTTCCTGTAATTCGAATCCTAGCCCGGTATATCCCATTTTAATCTTACACCATTGTGAACCTTACACCTTTTTTACTCTCTGATCGAGGTTCTCGCCATTGAAAAATCTTCGTAAACTAAATCACACATGTATATGTTGACATTTAAGAGATATACAGTCAAGAAAATCAAGGGCAATGGTGATATATATGCGGATTAGACACAAAAAAAAAAACTCAACAAATGGCTACAATTTAAGGAATGTGTTTAGTGACGGCATCAGATTCCTAATTGATGGAGAAAGGTCTGGTGGCAAGAAAAGCTGCATCTAGGAGGTTATCAAGTGTTTTCGCTCGACGATTCCATTCTTGGGTGGTTGGTTTGGCCCTTGTTCCTGTAACTCGAATCCTAGCTCGGTATATCCCATTTTAATTTTACACCATTGTGAACCTTACGCCTTTTTTACTCTCTGATTTGGGTTCTCGGCATTGAAAAATCTTCGTAAACTAAATCACATGTGTATATGTTGACATTTAAGAGATATACAGTCAAGAAAATCAAGGGCAATGGTGATATATATTCGGATTAGACACAAAAAAAACACTCAATAAATGGCTACAATTTAAGGAATGTGTTTAGTGACGGCATCAGATTTCTAATTGATGGAGAAAGGTCTGGTGGCAAGAAAAGCTGCTTCTAGGAGGTTGTCAAGTGTTTTCGCTCGACGATTCCATTCTTGGGTGGTTGGTTTGGCCCCTGTTCCTGTAACTCGAATCCTAGCCCGGTATATCCCATTTTAATTTTACACCATTGTGAACCTTACGCCTATTTTACTCTCTAATCGAGGTTCTAGGCATTGAAAAATCTTCGTAAACTAAATCACACGTGTATATGTTGACATTTAAGAGATATACAGTCAAGAAAATCAAGGGCAATGGTGATATATATGCGGATTAGACACAAAAAAAAAAAAACACTCAACAAATGGCTACAATTTAAGGAATGTGTTTAGTGACGGCATCAGATTCCAAATTGATGGAGAAAGGGCCGGTGGCAAGAAAAGCTGCTTCTAGGAGGTTGTCAAGTGTTTTCGCTCGACGATTCCATTCTTGGGTGGTTGGTTTGGCCCTTGTTCTTGTAACTCGAATCCTAGCCCGGTCCATTTTAATTTTACACCATTGTGAACGTTACGCCGTTTTTACTCTCTGATTGAGGTTCTCGGCATTGAAAAATCTTGGTAAACTAAATCACACGTGTATATGTTGATATTTAAGAGATATACAGTCAAGAAAATCAAGGGCAATGGCGATATATATGCGGATTAGACACAAAAAAAAAACACTCAACAAAAGGCTACAATTTAAGGAATGTGTTTATTGACGGCATCAGATTCCTAATTGATCGAGAAGGGTCTGGTGGCAAGAAAAGCTGCTTCTAAGAGGTTGTCAAGTGTTTTCGCTCGACGATTCCATTCTTGGGTCGTTGGTTTCGCCCTTGTTCCTGTAACTCGAATCCTAGCCTGGTATATCCCATTTTAATCTTACACCATTGTGAACCTTACGCCTTTTTTACTCTCTGATCGAGGTTCTCGGCATTGAAAAATCTTCGTAAACCAAATCACAATTGTATATGTTGACATTTAAGAGATATACAGTCAAGAAAATCAAGGGAAATGGTGATATATATGCGGATTAGACACAAAAAAAAAACACTCAACAAATGGCTACAATTTAAGGAATGTGTTTAGTGATGGCATCAGATTCCTAATTGATGGAGAAAGGTCTGGTGGCAAGAAAAGCTGCTTCTAGGAAGTTGTCAAGTGTTTTCGCTCGACGACTCCATTCTTGGGTGGTTGGTTTGGCCCTTGTTCCTATAACTCGAATCCTAGCCCGGTATATCCCATTTTAATCTTACACCATTGTGAACCTTACGCCTTTTTTACTCTCTGATCGAGGTTCTCGGCATTGAAAAATCTTCGTAAACTAAATCACACGTGTATATGTTGACATTTAAGAGATATACAGTCAAGAAAATCAAGGGCAATGGTGATATATATGCGGATTAGACAAAAAAAAAATCACTCAACAAATGGCTAAAATTTAAGGAATGTGTTTAGTGACGGCATCAGATTTCTAATTGATGGAGAAAGGTCTGGTGGCAAGAAAAGCTGCATCTAGGAGGTTGTCAAGTGTTTTCGCTCGACGATTCCATTCTTGGGTGGTTGGTTTGGCCCTTGTTCCTGTAACTCGAATCCTAGCCCGGTATATCCCATTTTAATTTTACACCATTGTGAACCTTACGCCTTTTTTACTCTCTGATTTGGGTTCTCGGCATTGAAAAATCTTCGTAAACTAAATCACATGTGTATATGTTGACATTTAAGAGATATACAATCAAGAAAATCAAGGGCAATGGTGATATATATGCGGATTAGACACAAAAAAACACTCAATAAATGGCTACAATTTAAGGAATGTGTTTAGTGACGGCATCAGATTTCTAATTGATGGAGAAAGGTCTGGTGGCAAGAAACGCTGCTTCTAGGAGGTTGTCAAGTGTTTTCGCTCGACGATTCCATTCTTGGGTGGTTGGTTTGGCCCTTCTTCCTCTAACTCGAATCCTATCCCGGTATATCCCATTTTAATTTTACACCATTGTGAACCTTACGCCTTTTTTACTCTCTGATCGAGGTTTTCGGCATTGAAAAATCTTCGTAAACTAAATCACACATGTATATGTTGACATTTAAGAGATATACAGTCAAGAAAATCAAGAGAAATGGTGATATATATGTGGATTAGACACAAAAAAAACACTCAACAAATGGCTACAATTTAAGGAATGTGTTTAGTGACGGCATCAGATTCCTAATTAATGGAGAAAGGTCTGGTGGTAAGAAAAACTGCTTCTAGGAGGTTGTCAAGTGTTTTCGCTCGACGATTCCATTCTTGGGTTGTTGGTTTGGCCCTTGTTCCTGTAACTCGAATCCGAGCCCAGTATATCCAATTTTAATCTTACACCATTGTGAACCTTACGCCTTTTTTACTCTCTGATCGAGGTTATCGACATTGAATTATCTTCGTAAACTAAATCAAACGTGTATATGTTGACATTTAAGAGATATACAGTCAAGAAAATCAAGGGCAATGGTGATATATATGCGGATTAGACCCAAAAAAAAAACACTCAACAAAAGGCTACAATTTAAGGAATGTGTTTATTGACGGCATCAGATTCCTAATTGATCGAGAAGGGTCTGGTGGCAAGAAAAGCTGCTTCTAAGAGGTTGTCAAGTGTTTTCGCTCGACGATTCCATTCTTGGGTGGTTGGTTTGGCCCTTGTTCCTGTAACTCGAATCCTAGCCTGGTATATCCCATTTTAATCTTACACCATTGTGAACCTTACGCCTTTTTTACTCTCTGATCGAGGTTCTCGGTATTGAAAAATCTTCGTAAACCAAATCACAATTGTATATGTTGACATTTAAGAGATATACAGTCAAGAAAATCAAGGGAAATGGTGATATATATGCGGATTAGACACAAAAAAAAACACTCAACAAATGGCTACAATTTAAGGAATGTGTTTAGTGATGGCATCAGATTCCTAATTGATGGAGAAAGGTCTGGTGGCAAGAAAAGCTGCTTCTAGGAAGTTGTCAAGTGTTTTCGCTCGACGATTCCATTCTTGGGTGGTTGGTTTGGCCCTTGTTCCTATAACTCGAATCCTAGCACGGTATATCCCATTTTAATCTTACACCATTGTGAACCTTACGCCTTTTTTACTCTCTGATCGAGGTTCTCGGCATTGAAAAATCTTCGTAAACTAAATCACACGTGTATATGTTGACATTTAAGAGATATACAGTCAAGAAAATCAAGGGCAATGGTGATATATATGCGGATTAGACAAAAAAAAATCACTCAACAAATGGCTAAAATTTAAGGAATGTGTTTAGTGACGGCTTCAGATTCCTAATTGATAGAGAAAGGTCTGGTGGCAAGAAAAGCTGCTTCTAGGAGGTTGTCAAGTGTTTTTGCTTGACGATTCCATTCTTGGGTGGTTGGTTTGGCCCTTCTTCCTCTAACTCGAATCCTAGCCCGGTATATCCCATTTTAATTTTACACCATTGTGAACCTTACGCCTTTTTTACTCTCTGATCGAGGTTTTCGGCATTGAAAAATCTTCGTAAACTAAATCACACATGTATATGTTGACATTTAAGAGATATACAGTCAAGAAAATCAAGGGAAATGGTGATATATATGTGGATTAGACACAAAAAAAACACTCAACAAATGGCTACAATTTAAGGAATGTGTTTAGTGACGGCATCAGATTCCTAATTAATGGAGAAAGGTCTGGTGGTAAGAAAAGCTGCTTCTAGGAGGTTGTCAAGTGTTTTCGCTCGACGATTCCATTCTTGGGTTGTTGGTTTGGCCCTTGTTCCTGTAACTCGAATCCGAGCCCAGTATATCCAATTTTAATCTTACACCATTGTGAACCTTACGCCTTTTTTACTCTCTGATCGTGGTTCTCGACATTGAATTATCTTCGTAAACTAAATCAAACGTGTATATGTTGACATTTAAGAGATATACAGTCAAGAAAATCAAGGGCAATGGTGATATATATGCGGATTAGACACAAAAAAAATCACTCAACAAATGGCTACAATTTAAGGAATGTCTTTAGTGACCGCATAAGATTCCTAATTGATGGAGAAATGTCTGGTGGCAAGAAAAACTGCTTCTAGGAGGTTGTCAAGTGTTTTCGCTCGACGATTCCATTCTTGGGTGGTTGGTTTGGCCATTGTTCCTGTAACTCGAATCCTAGCTCGGTATATCCCATTTTAATTTTACACCATTATGAACCTTACGCCTTTTTTACTCTCTGATCGAGGTTCTCGGCATTGAAAAATCTTCAAAAACTAAATCACACGTGTATATGTTGATATTTAAGAGATATACAGTCAAGAAAATCAAGGGCAATGGTGATATATATGCGGATTAGACACAAAAAAAAAAACACTCAACAAATGGCTACAATTTAAGGAATGTGTTTAGTGACGGCATCAGATTCCTAATTGATGGAGAAAGGTCTGGTGGCAAGAAAAGCTGCTTCTAGGAGGTTTTCAAGTGTTTTCGCTCGACGATTCCATTCTTGGGTGGTTGGTTTGGCCCTTGTTCCTGTAACTCGAATCCTAGCCCGGTATATCCCATTTTAATTTTACACCATTGTGAACCTTACGCCTTTTTTACTCTCTGATTTGGGTTCTCGGCATTGAAAAATATTCGTAAACTAAATCATATGTGTATATGTTGACATTTAAGAGATATACACTCAAGAAAATCAAGGGCAATGGTGATATATATACGGATTAGACACAAAAAAAACACTCAATAAATGGCTACAATTTAAGGAATGTGTTTAGTGACGGCATCAGATTTCTAATTGATGGAGAAAGGTCTGGTGGCAAGAAAAGCTGCTTCTTGGAGGTTGTCAAGTGTTTTCGCTCGACGATTCCATTCTTGGGTGGTTGGTTTGGCCCCTGTTCCTGTAACTCGAATCCTAGCCCGGTATATCCCATTTTAATTTTACACCATTGTGAACCTTACGCCTATTTTACTCTCTAATCGAGGTTCTAGGCATTGAAAAATCTTCGTAAACTAAATCACACGTGTATATGTTGACATTTAAGAGATATACAGTCAAGAAAATCAAGGGCAATGGTGATATATATGCGGATTAGACACAAAAAAAACACTCAACAAATGGATACAATTTAAGGAATGTGTTTAGTGACGGCATCAGATTCCTAATTGATGGAGAAAGGGCCGGTGGCAAGAAAAGCTGCTTCTAGGAGGTTGTCAAGTGTTTTCGCTCGACGATTCCATTCTTGGGTGGTTGGTTTGGCCCTTGTTCTTGTAACTCGAATCCTAGCCCGGTCCATTTTAATTTTACACCATTGTGAACGTTACGCCATTTTTACTCTCTGATTGAGGTTCTCGACATTGAAAAATCTTGGTAAACTAAATCACACGTGTATATGTTGATATTTAAGAGATATACAGTCAAGAAAATCAAGGGCAATGGCGATATATATGCGGATTAAACACAAAAAAAAAACACTCAACAAAAGGCTACAATTTAAGGAATGTGTTTATTGACGGCATCAGATTCCTAATTGATCGAGAAGGGTCTGGTGGCAAAAAAAGCTGCTTCTAAGAGGTTGTCAAGTGTTTTCGCTCGACGATTCCATTCTTGGGTGGTTGGTTTGGCCCTTGTTCCTGTAACTCGAATCCTAGCCTGGTATATCCCATTTTAATCTTACACCATTGTGAACCTTACGCCTTTTTTACTCTCTGATCGAGGTTCTCGGCATTGAAAAATCTTCGTAAACCAAATCACAATTGTATATGTTGACATTTAAGAGATATACAGTCAAGAAAATCAAGGGAAATGGTGATATATATACGGATTAGACACAAAAAAAAACACTCAACAAATGGCTACAATTTAAGGAATGTGTTTAGTGATGGCATCAGATTCCTAATTGATGGAGAAAGGTCTGGTGGCAAGAAAAGCTGCTTCTAGGAAGTTGTCAAGTGTTTTCGCTCGACGATTCTATTCTTGGGTGGTTGGTTTGGCCCTTGTTCCTATAACTCGAATCCTAGCCCGGTATATCCCATTTTAATCTTACACCATTGTGAACCTTACGCCTTTTTTACTCTCTGATCGAGGTTCTCGGCATTGAAAAATCTTCGTAAACTAAATCACACGTGTATATGTTGACATTTAAGAGATATACAGTCAAGAAAATCAAGGGCAATGGTGATATATATGCGGATTAGACAAAAAAAAATCACTCAACAAATGGCTAAAATTTAAGGAATGTGTTTAGTGACGGCTTCAGATTCCTAATTGATAGAGAAAGGTCTGGTGGCAAGAAAAGCTGCTTCTAGGAGGTTGTCAAGTGTTTTCGCTTGACGATTCCATTCTTGGGTGGTTGGTTTGGCCCTTCTTCCTCTAACTCGAATCCTAGCCCGGTATATCCCATTTTAATTTTACACCATTGTGAACCTTACGCCTTTTTTACTCTCTGATCGAGGTTTTCGGCATTGAAAAATCTTCGTAAACTAAATCACACATGTATATGTTGACATTTAAGAGATATACAGTCAAGAAAATCAAGGGAAATGGTGATATATATGCGGATTAGACACAAAAAAAAACACTCAACAAATGGCTACAATTTAAGGAATGTGTTTAGTGACGGCATCAGATTCCTAATTAATGGAGAAAGGTCTGGTGGTAAGAAAAGCTGCTTCTAGGAGGTTGTCAAGTGTTTTCGCTCGACGATTCCATTCTTGGGTTGTTGGTTTGGCCCTTGTTCCTGTAACTCGAATCCGAGCCCAGTATATCCAATTTTAATCTTACACCATTGTGAACCTTACGCCTTTTTTACTCTCTGATCGAGGTTCTCGACATTGAATTATCTTCGTAAACTAAATCAAACGTGTATATGTTGACATTTAAGAGATATACAGTCAAGAAAATCAAGGGCATTGGTGATATATATGCGGATTAGACACAAAAAAAAATCACTCAACAAATGGCTACAATTTAAGGAATGTGTTTAGTGACCGCATAAGATTCCTAATTGATGGAGAAATGTCTGGTGGCAAGAAAAGCTGCTTCTAGGAGGTTGTCAAGTGTTTTCGCTCGACGATTCCATTCTTGGGTGGTTGGTTTGGCCATTGTTCCTGTAACTCGAATCCTAGCTCGGTATATCCCATTTTAATTTTACACCATTGTGAACCTTACGCCTTTTTTACTCTCTGATCGAGGTTCTCGGCATTGAAAAATCTTCAAAAACTAAATCACACGTGTATATGTTGATATTTAAGAGATATACAGTCAAGAAAATCAAGGGCAATGGTGATATATATGCGGATTAGACACAAAAAAAAAAAAAACACTCAACAAATGGCTACAATTTAAGGAATGTGTTTAGTGACGGCATCAGATTCCTAATTGATGGAGAAAGGTCTGGTGGCAAGAAAAGCTGCTTCTAGGAGGTTTTCAAGTGTTTTCGCTCGACGATTCCATTCTTGGGTGGTTGGTTTGGCCCTTGTTCCGGTAACACCAATCCTAGCCCGATATATCCCATTTTAATTTTACACTATTGTGAACCTTACGCCTTTTTTACTGTCTGATCGAGGTTCTCGGCATTGAAAAATCTTCGTAAACTAAATCACACATGTATATGTTGACATTTAAGAGATATACATACAAGAAAATCAAGGGCAATGGTGATATATATGCGGATTAGACACAAAAAAAAAAACACTCAATAAATGGCTACAATTTAAGGAATGTGTTTAGTGACGGCATCAGATTCCTAATTGATGGATAAAGGTCTGGTGGTAAGAAAAACTGCTTCTAGGAGGTTGTCAAGTGTTTTCGCTCAACGATTCCATTTTTGGGTGGTTGGTTTGGCCTTTGTTCCTGTAATTCGAATCCTAGCCCGGTATATCCCATTTTAATCTTACACCATTGTGAACCTTACACCTTTTTTACTCTCTGATCGAGGTTCTCGGCATTGAAAAATCTTCGTAAACTAAATCACACATGTATATGTTGACATTTAAGAGATATACAGTCAAGAAAATCAAGGGCAATGGTGATATATATGCGGATTAGACACAAAAAAATCACTCAACAAATGGCTACAATTTAAGGAATGTGTTTAGTGACGGCATCAGATTCCTAATTGATGGAGAAAGGTCTGGTGGCAAGAAAAGCTGCATCTAGGAGGTTGTCAAGTGTTTTCGCTCGACGATTCCATTCTTGGGTGGTTGGTTTGGCCCTTGTTCCTGTAACTCGAATCCTAGCCCGGTATATCCCATTTTAATTTTACACCATTGTGAACCTTACGCCTTTTTTACTCTCTGATTTGGGTTCTCGGCATTGAAAAATCTTCGTAAACTAAATCACATGTGTATATGTTGACATTTAAGAGATATACAATCAAGAAAATCAAGGGCAATGGTGATATATATGCGGATTAGACACAAAAAAACACTCAATAAATGGCTACAATTTAAGGAATGTGTTTAGTGACGGCATCAGATTTCTAATTGATGGAGAAAGGTCTGGTGGCAAGAAAAGCTGCTTCTAGGAGGTTGTCAAGTGTTTTCGCTCGACGATTCCATTCTTGGGTGGTTGGTTTGGCCCCTGTTCCTGTAACTCGAATCCTAGCCCGGTATATCCCATTTTAATTTTACACCATTGTGAACCTTACGCCTATTTTACTCTCTAATCGAGGTTCTAGGCATTGAAAAATCTTCGTAAACTAAATCACACGTGTATATGTTGACATTTAAGAGATATACAGTCAAGAAAATCAAGGGCAATGGTGATATATATGCGGATTAGACACAAAAAAACACTCAACAAATGGATACAATTTAAGGAATGTGTTTAGTGACGGCATCAGATTCCTAATTGATGGAGAAAGGGCCGGTGGCAAGAAAAGCTGCTTCTAGGAGGTTGTCAAGTGTTTTCGCTCGACGATTCCATTCTTGGGTGGTTGGTTTGGCCCTTGTTCTTGTAACTCGAATCCTAGCCCGGTCCATTTTAATTTTACACCATTGTGAACGTTACGCCGTTTTTACTCTCTGATTGAGGTTCTCGGCATTGAAAAATCTTGGTAAACTAAATCACACGTGTATATGTTGATATTTAAGAGATATACAGTCAAGAAAATCAAGGGCAATGGCGATATATATGCGGATTAGACACAAAAAAAAAACACTCAACAAAAGGCTACAATTTAAGGAATGTGTTTATTGACGGCATCAGATTCCTAATTGATCGAGAAGGGTCTGGTGGCAAGAAAAGCTGCTTCTAAGAGGTTGTCAAGTGTTTTCGCTCGACGATTCCATTCTTGGGTGGTTGGTTTGGCCCTTGTTCCTGTAACTCGAATCCTAGCCTGGTATATCCCATTTTAATCTTACACCATTGTGAACCTTACGCCTTTTTTACTCTCTGATCGAGGTTCTCGGCATTGAAAAATCTTCCTAAACCAAATCACAATTGTATATGTTGACATTTAAGAGATATACAGTCAAGAAAATCAAGGGAAATGGTGATATATATGCGGATTAGACACAAAAAAAAAAAACACTCAACAAATGGCTACAATTTAAGGAATGTGTTTAGTGATGGCATCAGATTCCTAATTGATGGAGAAAGGTCTGGTGGCAAAAAAGCTGCTTCTAGGAAGTTGTCAAGTGTTTTCGCTCGACGATTCCATTCTTGGGTGGTTGGTTTGGCCCTTGTTCGTATAACTCGAATCCTAGCCCGGTATATCCCATTTTAATCTTACACCATTGTGAACCTTACGCCTTTTTTACTCTCTGATCGAGGTTCTCGGCATTGAAAAATCTTCGTAAACTAAATCACACGTGTGTATGTTGACATTTAAGAGATATACAGTCAAGAAAATCAAGGGCAATGGTGATATATATGCGGATTAGACAAAAAAAAAATCACTCAACAAATGGCTAAAATTTAAGGAATGTGTTTAGTGACGGCTTCAGATTCCTAATTGATAGAGAAAGGTCTGGTGGCAAGAAAAGTTGCTTCTAGGAGGTTGTCAAGTGTTTTCGCTTGACGATTCCATTCTTGGGTGGTTGGTTTGGCCCTTCTTCCTCTAACTCGAATCCTAGCCCGGTATATCCCATTTTAATTTTACACCATTGTGAACCTTACGCCTTTTTTACTCTCTGATCGAGGTTTTCGGCATTGAAAAATCTTCGTAAACTAAATCACACATGTATATGTTGACATTTAAGAGATATACAGTCAAGAAAATCAAGGGAAATGGTGATATATATGCGGATTAGACACAAAAAAAAACACTCAACAAATGGCTACAATTTAAGGAATGTGTTTAGTGACGGCATCAGATTCCTAATTAATGGAGAAAGGTCTGGTGGTAAGAAAAGCTGCTTCTAGGAGGTTGTCAAGTGTTTTCGCTCGACGATTCCATTCTTGGGTTGTTGGTTTGGCCCTTGTTCCTGTAACTCGAATCCGAGCCCAGTATATCCAATTTTAATCTTACACCATTGTGAACCTTACGCCTTTTTTACTCTCTGATCGAGGTTCTCGACATTGAATTATCTTCGTAAACTAAATCGAACGTGTATATGTTGACATTTAAGAGATATACAGTCAAGAAAATCAAGGGCAATGGTGATATATATGCGGATTAGACACAAAAAAAAAATCACTCAACAAATGGCTACAATTTAAGGAATGTGTTTAGTGACGGCATCAGTTCCTAATTGATGGAGAAAGGTCTGGTGCCAAGAAAAGCTGCTTCTTGGAGGTTGTCAAGTGTTTTCGATCGAAGATTCCATTCTTGGGTGGTTGGTTTGGCCCTTCTTCCTCTAACTCGAATCCTAGCCCGGTATATCCCATTTTAATTTTACACCATTGTGAACCTTACGCCTTTTTTACACTCTGATCGAGGTTCTCGGCATTGAAAAATCTTCGTAAACTAAATCACACGTGTATATGTTGATATTTAAGAGATATACAGTCAAGAAAATCAAGGGCAATGGTGATATATATGCGGATTAGACACCACAAAAAAATCACTCAACAAATGGCTACAATTTAAGGAATGTGTTTAGTGACGGCATCAGATTCTTAATTGATGGAGAAAGGTCTAGTGGCAAGAAAAGCTGCTTCTAGGAGGTTGTCAAGTGTTTTCGCTCGACGATTCCATTCTTGGGTGGTTGGTGTCACGGCCCCCGACCCGGTTTGACCCGTTTCAGGAGCCGCGGGACAGAAAATCCCATGGTATTTATTTAACAGCGGAAGTTCCTTCAGGATCTTTTTAAACAGTAATTTCTCGATTATTTTATCTCACAACTTGGGATAAAACCCCTGTAATTTACAATCTTAAGATTTCACAAAGAAATCTTTATTTTTACAAAACATGTTTCTTTATTTTTATATTGAGCCACTTCCTTAAGCTTGTAGTGCTACGCGGCACTTTTCCTGGATCACAACAGATCACCTGAAACATGTTTGAAAAAGGTTTTGTCAGCGGGAAATACTGGTGAATCATTCTTTTTACTAAAACGACTCGTTTGTTATAATTTACAGTATTAAGAGCGATTACAATGTTTCTGATATCAAACCAACTACCCACGGTATTTTGTCACTCGACCCATTGGCCCTCCTGTTGTCCAATGGTTTCTGTGACTATGATCATATCACCCCTTGGCTGCCCCAATGGTGAAGATTATCAAGTAATGTATACAAAACCCCACATACCGGCTGTAATTTAGTGATTACAAAGACTTAATCCCTGTAGTTATAACTTTGATAATAAACATGCTTTTGTAATCAAATTTTGATAAAAAGAGAATGACTCACATTGAAGATTTAATTGAGCAGAGCCTAGCCTACTGATTAGCCTTTTAACCTAAATTAATAACATGCACACAACTCGGTTAGTAACTTAATACAGCATTTACGATAACTCACGAGATTAAACCCTCACATCGAATGACAAAGTGCGATACTTAAACATCCATTGAATTAACAACGAATGACAAAGCATAAACCCTAATGTGGGCAGCACATAAACATCCATTGGATAATTTAATCGATCGGACATTGAATCGTAGCAGCGATCGAGTTATTACCCTGTTTTGCGGCAGCACTTCGTGAATCGTGTGTGTGTTTTGGACTGTTTATGCTATATCTCAGTGTATGAAACGTATTTTTACGTCGTTCAAGTGCCAAAATTCGATTGCCAACCCCCTCTATTTATACACGAAATTTGACCCCCCTCGCGTGACACGAGGGGTACCCCTCTGGGCGTCGCGTGGCGCGAGGGGTCCCTATTTACCATAGGGTAGCTACGTGTATTTGTAGACTTGCTGAGTCGACGGATTCGTAAAATTCAATTTTGACAGCGTTTTATGTGGATAATCGTAACTAGGGTTTACGCCCCCTGAGTTTTAGGGGCCCTGATCCTGATTCTGATTATTCTGAAAATTTTAGGGTTTGTGCAGAATCACTTGGGTGTCTTAATTGGGGTTTCCTATTGGACAAATTAACTTAATAAATATGACTTTTGATGAGAGTTGTTACAGTTGGTTTGGCCCTTGTTCCAGTAACTCGAATCCTAGCCCGGTATATCCCATTTTAATCTTACACCATTGTGAACCTTACGCCTTTTTTACTCTCTGATCGAGGTTCTCGGCATTGAAAAATCTTCATAAACCAAATCACACGTGTATATGTTGACATTTAAGAGATATACAGTCAAGAAAATCAAGGGCAATGGTGATATATATACGGATTAGACACAAAAAAAAAACACTCAACAAATGGCTACAATTTAAGGAATGTGTTTAGTGACGACATCAGATTCCTAATTGATGGAGAAAGGTCTGGTGGCAAGAAAAGCTACTTCTAGGTGGTTGACAAGTGTTTTCGGTCGACGATTCCATTCTTGGGTGGTTGGTTTGGCCCTTGTTCCTGTAACTCGAATCCTAGCCCGGTATATCCCATTTTAATCTTACACCATTGTGAACCTTACGCCTTTTTTACTCTATGATCGAGGTTCTCAGCATTGAAAAATCTTCGTAAACTAAATCATACGTGTATATGTTGACATTTAAGAGATATACAGTCAAGAAAATCAAGGGCAATGGTGATATATATGCGGATTAGACACCAAAAAAAAAAAAAAATCACTCAACAAATGGCTACAATTTAAGGAATGTGTTTAGTGACGGATTCAGATTCCTAATTGATGGAGAAAGGCCTGGTGGCAAGAAAAGCTGATTCTAGGAGGTTGTCAAGTGTTTTCCCTTGACGATTCCATTCTTGGGTGGTTGGTTTGGCCCTTGTTCCTGTAACTCGAATCCTAGCCCGGTATATCCCATTTTAATTTTACACCATTGTGAACCTTACGCCTTTTTTACTCTCTGATCGAGGTTCTCGGCAATGAAAACTCTTCTTAAACTAAATCACACGTGTATATGTTGACATTTAAGAGATATACAGTCAAGAAAATCAATGGCAATGGTGATATATATGCGGATTAGACACCAAAAAAAAATCACTCAACAAATGGCTACAATTTAAGGAATGTGTTTAGTGACGGCATCAGTTCCAAATTGATGGGGAAATGTTTGGTGGCAAGAAAAGCTGCTTCTAGGAGGTTGTCAAGTGTTTTCGATCAAAGATTCCATTCTTGGGTGGTTGGTTTGGCCCTTGTTCCTGTAACTCGAATCCTAGCCCGGTATATCCCATTTTAATTTTACACCATTGTGAACCTTACGCCTTTTTTACTATCTGATCGAGGTTCTCGGCATTGAAAAATCTTCCTAAACTAAATCACACGTGTATATGTTGATATTTAATAGATATACAGTTAAGAAAATCAAGGGCAATGGTGATATATATGCGGATTAGACACAAAAAAAACACTCAAAAAATGGCTACAATTTAAGGAATGTGTTTTGTGACGGCATCAGATTCCTAATTGATGGAGAAAGGTCTGGTGGTAAGAAAAGCTGCTTCTAGGAGGTTGTCAAGTGTTTTTGCTCGACGATTCCATTCTTGGGTGGTTGGTTTGGCCTTTGTTTCTGTAACTCGAATCCTAGCCCGGTATATCCCATTTTAATCTTACACCATTGTGAACCTTACACCTTCTTTACTCTCTGATCGAGGTTCTCGGCATTGAAAAATCTTCGTAAACTAAATCACACGTGTATATGTTGATATTTATGAGATATACAGTCAAGAAAGTCAAGGGCAATGGTGATATATATGCGGATTAGACACCCCAAAAAAAAAATCACTCAACAAATGGCTACAATTTAAGGAATGTGTTAGTGACGGCATCAGATTCCTAATTGATGGAGAAAGGTCTGGTGGTAAGAAAAGCAGCTTCTAGGAGGTTGTCAAGTGTTTTCGCTCGACGATTCCATTCTTGGGTGGTTGGTTTGGCCCTTGTTCCTGTAACTCGAATCCTAGCCCGGTATATCCCATTTTAATTTTACACCATTGTGAACGTTACGCCTTTTTTACTCTCTGATCGAGGTTCTCGGCATTGAAAAATCTAAGTAAACTAAATCACACGTGTATATGTTGATATTTAAGAGATATACAGTCAAGAAAATCAAGGGCAATGGTGATATATATGCGGATTAGACACAAAAAAAACACTCAACAAATGGCTACAATTTAAAGAATGTGTTTATTGACGACATCAGATTCCTAATTGATGGAGAAAGGTCTAGTGGTAAGAAAAGCTGCTTCTAGGAGGTTGTCAAGTGTTTTCGCTCGACGATTCCATTCTTGGGTGGTTGGTTTGGCCCTTGTTCCTGTAACTCGAATCCTAGCCCGGTATATCCCATTTTAATCTTACACCATTGTGAACCTTACGCCTTTTTTACTCTCTGATCGAGGTTCTCGGCGTTGAAAAATCTTCGTAAACTAAATCACACGTGTATATGTTGACATTTAAGAGATATACAGTCAAGAAAATCAAAGGCAATGGTGATATATATGCAGATTACACACCAAAAAAAAATCACTCAACAAATGGCTACAATTTAAGGAATGTGTTTAGTGACGGCATCAGATTCCTAATTGATGGAGAAAGGTCTGGTGGCAAGAAAAGCTGCTTCTAGGAGGTTGCCAAGTGTTTTCGCTCGACGATTTCATTCTTGGGTGGCTGGTTTGGCCCTTGTTCCTGTAACTCGAATCCTAGCCCGGTATATCCCGTTTTAATTTTACACCATTGTGAATCTTACGCCTATTTACTCTCTGATCGAGGTTCTCAGCATTGAAAAATCTTCGTAAACTAAATCACACGTGTATATGTTGACATTTAAGAGATATACAGTCAAGAAAAGCAAGGGCAATGGTGATATATATGCGGATTAGACACAAAAAAAAAATACTCAACAAATGGCAACAATTTAAGGAATGTGTTTAGTGACATCATCAGATTTCTAATTGATGGAGAAAGGTCTGGTGGCAAGAAATGCTGCTTCTAGGAGGTTGTCAAGTGTTTTCGCTCGATGATTCCATTCTTGGGTGGTTGGTTTGGCCCTTGTTCCTGTAACTCGAATCCTAGCCCGGTATATCCCTTTTTAATTTTACACCATTGTGAAACTTACGCCTTTTTTACTCTCTGATCGAGGTTCTTGGCATTGAAAAATCTTCGTAAACTAAATCACAGGTGTATATGTTGACATTTAAGAGATATACAGTCAAGAAAATCAAGGGCAATGGTGATATATATGCGGATTAGACACAAAAAAAACACTCAACAAATGGCTACAATTTAAGGAATGTTTTTAGTGACGACATCAGATTCCTAATTGATGGAGAAAGGTCTGGTGGTAAGAAAAGCTGCTTCTAGGAGGTTGTCAAGTGTTTTCGCTCGACGATTTCATTCTTGGGTGGTTGGTTTGGCCCTTGTTCCTGTAACTCGAATCCTAGCCCGGTATATCCCATTTTAATCTTACACCATTGTGAACCTTACGCCTTTTTTACTCTCTGATCGAGGTTCTCGGCGTTGAAAAATCTTCGTAAACAAAATCACATGTGTATATGTTGACATTTAAGAGATATACAGTCAAGAAAATCAAAGGCAATGGTGATATATATGCGGATTACACACCAAAAAAAAATCACTCAACAAATGGCTACAATTTAAGGAATGTGTATAGTGACGGCATCAGATTTCTAATTGATGGAGAAAGGTCTGGTGGCAAGAAAAGCTGCTTCAAGGAGGTTGTCAAGTGTTTTCGCTCGACGATTCCATTCTTGGGTGGTTGGTTTGGCCCTTGTTCCCGTAACTCGAATCCTAGCCCGGTATATCCCATTTTAATCTTACACCATTGTGAACCTTACGCCTTTTTTACTCTCTGATCGAGGTTCTCGGCGTTGAAAAATCTTCGTAAACTAAATCACACGTGTATATGTTGACATTTAAGAGATATACAGTCAAGAAAATCAAAGGCAATGGTGATATATATGCGGATTACACACCAAAAAAAAATCACTCAACAAATGGCTACAATTTAAGGAATGTGTATAGTGACGGCATCAGATTCCTAATTGATGGAGAAAGGTCTGGTGGCAAGAAAAGCTGCTTCTAGGAGGTTGTCAAGTGTTTTCGCTCGACGATTCCATTCTTGGGTGGTTGGTTTGGCCCTTGTTCCCGTAAGTCGAATCCTAGCCCGGTATATCCCATTTTAATCTTACACCATTGTGAACCTTACGCCTTTTTTACTCTCTGATCGAGGTTCTCGGCGTTGAAAAATCTTCGTAAACTAAATCACACGTGTATATGTTGACATTTAAGAGATATACAGTCAAGAAAATCAAAGGCAATGGTGATATATATGCGGATTACACACCAAAAAAAAACACCCAACAAATGGCTACAATTTAAGGAATGTGTTTAGTGACGGCATCAGATTCCTAATTGACAGAGAAAGGTCGGGTGGCAAGAAAAGCTGCTTCTAGGAGTTGTCAAGTGTTTTCGCTCGACGATTCCATTCTTGGGTGGTTGGTTTGGCCCTTGTTCCTGTAAATCGAATCCTAGCACGGTATATCTCATTTTAATTTTACACCATTGTGAACCTTACGCCTTTTTTACTCTTTGATCGAGGTTCCCGGCATTGAAAAATCTTCGTAAACTAAATCACACGTGTATATGTTGATATTTAAGAGATATACAGTCAAGAAAATCATGGGCAATGGTGATATATATGCGGATTAGACACAAAAAAAACACTCAACAAATGGCTACAATTTAACGAATGTGTTTAGCGACGGCATCAGATTCCTAATTGATGGAGAAAGGTCTGGTGGTAAGAAAAGCTGCTTCTAGGATGTTGTCAAGTGTTTTCGCTCGACGATTCCATTCTTGGGTGGTTGGTTTGGCCCTTGTTCCTGTAACTCGAATCCTAGCCCGGTATATCCCATTTTAATCTTACACCATTGTGAACCTTACGCCTTTTTTACTCTCTGATCGAGGTTCTCGGCGTTGAAAAATCTTCGTAAACTAAATCACACGTGTATATGTTGACATTTAAGAGATATACAGTTAAGAAAATCAAAGGCAATGGTGATATATATGCGGATTACACACAAAAAAAAATCACTCAACAAATGGCTACAATTTGAGGAATGTGTTTAGTGACGGCATCAGATTCCTAATTGATGGAGAAAGGTCTGGTGGCAAGAAAAGCTGCTTCTAGGAGGTTGTCAAGTGTTTTCGTTCGACGATTCCATTCTTGGGTGGCTGGTTTGGCCCTTGTTCCTGTAACTCGAATCCTAGCCCGGTATATCCCGTTTTAATTTTACACCATTGTGAACCTTACGCCTTTTTACTCTCTGATCGAGGTTCCCGGCATTGAAAAATCTTCGTAAACTAAATCACACGTGTATATGTTGACATTTAAGAGATATACAGTCAAGAAAATCAAGGGCAATGGTGATATATATGCGGATTAGACACAAAAAAAAACACTCAACAAATGGCTACAATTTAAGGAATGTGTTTAGTGACAGCATTAGATTCCTAATTGATGGAGAAAGGTCTGGTGGCAAGAAAAGCTGCTTCTAGGAGGTTGTCAAGTGTTTTCGCTCGACGATTCCATTCTTGGGTGGTTGGTTTGGCCCTTGTTCCTGTAACTCGAATCCTAGCCCGGTATATCCCATTTTAATTTTACACCATTGTGAACCTTACGCCTTTTTTACTCTCTGATCGAGGTTCTCGGCATTGAAAAATCTTCGTAAACTAAATCACACGTGTATATGTTGACATTTAAGAGATATACAGTCAAGAAAATCAAGGGCAATGGTGATATATATGCGGATTAGACACAAAAAAAACACTCAACAAATGGCTACAATTTTAGGATTGTGTTTAGTGACGGCATCAGATTCCGAATTGATGGAGAAAGGTCTGGTGGTAAGAAAAGCTGCTTCTAGGTGGTTGTCAAGTGTTTTCGCTCGATGATTCCATTCTTGGGTGGTTGGTTTGGCTCTTGTTCCTGTAACTCGAATCGTAGCCCGGTATATCCCATTTTAATTTTACATCATTGTGAACCTTACGCCTTTTTTACTCTCTGATCGAGGTTCTCGGCATTAAAAAATCTTCGTAAACTAAATCACACGTGTATATGTTGACATTTAAGAGATATACAGTCAAGAAAATCAAGGGCAATGGTAATATATATGCGGATTAGGCAAAAAAAAACACTCAACAAATGGCTACAATTTAAGGAATGTGTTTAGTGACGGCATCAGATTCCTAATTGATGGAGAAAGGTCGGGTGGCAAGAAAAGCTGCTTCTAGGAGTTGTCAAGTGTTTTCGCTCGACGATTCCATTCTTGGGTGGTTGGTTTGGCCCTTGTTCCTGTAATTCGAATCCTAGCACGGTATATCCCATTTTAATTTTACACCATTGTGAACCTTACGCCTTTTTTACTCTCTGATCGAGGTTCTCGGCATAGAAAAATCTTCGTAAACTAAATCACACGTGTATATGTTGACATTTAAGAGATATACAATCAAGAAAATCATGGGCAATGGTAATATATATGCGGATTAGACACCAAAAAAAAAAAAAACACTCAACAAATGGCTACAATTTAAGGAATGTGTTTAGTGACGGCATCAGATTCCTAATTGATGGAGAAAGGTCTAGTGGTAAGAAAAGCTGCTTCTAGGAGGTTGTCAAGTGTTTTCGCTCGACGATTCCATTCTTGGGTGGTTGGTTTGGCCCTTGTTCCTGTAACTCGAATCCTAGCCCAGTATATCCCATTTTAATTTTACACCATTGTGAACCTTACGCCTTTTTTGCTCTCTGATCGAGGTTCTCGGCATTGAAAAATCTTCGTAAACTAAATCACACGTGTATATGTTGACATTTAAGAGATATACAGTCAAGAAAATCAAGGGCAATGGTGATATATATGCGGATTAGACACCAAAAAAAACACTCAACAAATGGCTACAATTTAAGGAATGTGTTTAGTGACGACATCAGATTCCTAATTGATGGAGAAAGGTCGGGTGGCAAGAAAAGCTGCTTCTAGGAGTTGTCAAGTGTTTTCGCTCGACGATTCCATTATTGGGTGGTTGGTTTGGCCCTTGTTCCTGTAAATCGAATCCAAGCCCGGTATATCCCATTTTAATTTTACACCATTGTGAACCTTACGCCTTTTTTACTCTCTGATCGATGTTTCCGGCATTGAAAAATTTTCGTAAACTAAATCACACGTGTATATGTTGATATTTAAGAGATATACAGTCAAGAAAATCATGGGCAATGGTGATATATATGCGGATTAGACACAAAAAAAAAACTCAACAAATGGCTACAATTTAAGGAATGTGTTTAGTGAGGGCATCAGATTCCTAATTGATGGAGAAAGGTCTGGTGGCAAGAAAAGCTGCTTCTAGGAGGTTGTCAAGTGTTTTCGCTTGACGATTCCATTCTTAGGTGGTTGGTTTGGCCCTTGTTCCTGTAACTCGAATCCTAGCCCGGTATATCCCATTTTAATTTTATACCATTGTGAACCTTACGCCTTTTTTACTCTCTGATCGAGGTTCTCGGCATTGAAAAATCTTCGTAAACTAAATCACACGTGTATATGTTGATACTTAAGAGATATACAGTAAAGAAAATCAAGGGCAATGGTGATATATATGCGGATTAGACACAAAAAATACACTCAATAAATGGCTAGAATTTAAGGAATGTGTTTAGTGACGGCATCAGATTCCTAATTGATGGAGAAAGGTCTGGTGGCAAGAAAAGCTGCTTCTAGGTGGTTGTCAAGTGTTTTCGCTCGACGATTCCATTCTTGGGTGGTTGATTTGGCCCTTGTTCCTTTAACTCGAATCTTAGCCCGGTATATCCCATTTTAATTTTACACCATTGTGAACCTTACGCCTTTTTTACTCTCTGATCGAGGTTCTAGGCATTGAAAAATCTTCGTAAACTAAATCACACGTGTATATGTTGACATTTAAGAGATATACAGTCAAGAAAATCAAGGGCAATGGTGATATATATGCGGATTAGACACCAAAAAAAAATCACTCAACAAATGGCTACAATATAAGGAATGTGTTTAGTGACGGCATCAGATTCCTAATTGATGGAGAAAGGTCTGATGGTAAGAAAAGCTGCTTCTAGGAGGTTGTCAAGTCTTTTCGCTCGACGATTCCATTCTTGGGTGGTTGGTTTGGCCCTTGTTCCTGTAACTCGAATCCTAGCCCGGTATATCCCATTTTAATCTTACACCATTGTGAACCTTACGCCTTTTTTACTCTCTGATCGAGGTTCTCGGCATTGAATTATCTTTGTAAACTAAATCACACGTGTATATGTTGACATTTAAGAGATATACGGTCAAGAAAATCAAGGGCAATGGTGATATATATGCGGATTAGACACCAAAAAAAATCACTCAACAAATGGCTACAATTTAAGGAATGTGTTTAGTGACGGCATCAGTTCCTAATTGATGGAGAAAGGTCTAGTGGAAAGAAAAGCTGCTTCTAGGAGGTTGTCAAGTGTTTTCGATCGAAGATTCCATTCTTGGGTTGTTGGTTTGGCCCTTGTTCCTGTAACTCGAATCCTAGCCCGGTATATCCCATTTTAATTTTACACCATTGTGAACCTTACGCCTTTTTTACTCTCTGATCGAGGTTCTCGGCATTGAAAAATATTCGTAAACTAAATCACACGTGTATATGTTGATATTTAGGAGATATACAGTCAAGAAAATCAAGGGCAATGGTGATATATATGCGGATTAGACACAAAAAAACACTCAACAAATGGCTACAATTTAAGGAATGTGATTAGTGACGGCATCAGATTCCTAATTGATGGAGAAAGTTCTGGTGGTAGGAAAAGCTGCTTCTAGGAATTTGTCAAGTGTTTTCGCTCGACGATTCCATTCTTGGGTGGATGGCTTGGCCCTTGTTCCTGTAACTCGAATCCGAGCCCGGTATATCCCATTTTAATTTTACACCATTGTGAACCTTACGCCTTTTTTACTCTCTGATCGAGGTTCTCGGCATTGAAAAATCTTCGTAAACTAAATCATACGTGTATATGTTGACATTTTAGAGATATACAATCAAGAAAATGAAGGGCAATGGTGATATATATGCGGATTAGACACCACAAAAAAAATCACTCAACAAATGGCTACAATTTAAGGAATGTGTTTAGTGACGGCATCAGATTCCTAATTGTTGGAGAAAGGTCTGGTGGCAAGAAAAGCTGCTTCTAGGAGGTTGTCAAGTGTTTTCGCTCGACGATTCCATTCTTGGGTGGTTGGTTTGGCCCTTGTTCCTGTAACTCGAATCCTAGCCCGGTATATCCTATTTTAATCTTACACCATTGTGAACCTTAAGCCTTTTTTACTCTCTGATTGAGGTTCTCGGCATTGAAAAATCTTCGTAAACCAAATCACACGTGTATATGTTGACATTTAAGAGATACACAGTCAAGAAAATCAAGGGCAATGGTGATATATATGCGGATTAGACACAAAAAAAAAAACACTCAACAAATGGCTACAATTTAAGGAATGTGTTTAGTGACGGCATCAGATTCCTAATTGATGGAGAAAGGTCTGGTGGCAAGAAAAGCTGTTTCTAGGAGTTTGTCAAGTGTTTTCGCTTGACGGTTCCATTCTTGGGTGGTTGGTTTGGCCCTTGTTCCTGTAACTCGAATCCTAGCCCGGTATATCCCATTTTAATCTTACACCATTGTGAACCTTACGCCTTTTTTACTCTCTGATCGAGGTTCTCGGCATTGAATTATCTTTGTAAACTAAATCACACGTGTATATGTTGACATTTAAGAGATATACAGTCAAGAAAATCAAGGGCAATGGTGATATATATGCGGATTAGACACCAAAAAAAAATCACTCAACAAATGGCTACAATTTAAGGAATGTGTTTAGTGACGGCATCAGTTCTTAATTAATGGAGAAAGGCCTGGTAGCAAGAAAAGCTGCTTCTAGGAGGTTGTCAAGTGTTTTCGATCGAAGATTCCATTCTTGGGTGGTTGGTTTGGCCCTTGTTCCTGTAACTCGAATCCTAGCCCGGTATATCCCATTTTAATTTTACACCATTGTGAACCTTACACCTTTTTTACTCTCTGATCGAGGTTCTCGGCATTGAAAAATCTTCGTAAACTAAATCAGACGTGTATATGTTGATATTTAAGAGATATACAGTCAAGAAAATCAAGGGCAATGGTGATATATATGCGGATTAGACACAAAAAAAACACTCAACAAATGGCTACAAATTAAGGAATGTGTTTAGTGACGGCATCAGTTTCCTAATTGATGGAGAAAGGTCTGGTGGTAAGAAAAGCTGCTTCTAGGAGGTTGTCAAGTGTTTTTGCTCGACGATTCCATTTTTGGGTGGTTGGTTTGGCCCTTGTTCCTGTAACTCGAATCCTAGCCCGGTATATCCCATTTTAATTTTACACCATTGTGAACATTACGCCTTTTTTACTCTATTATCGAGGATCTCGGCATTGAAAAATCTTCGTAAACTAAATCACACGTGTATATGTTGATATTTAAGAGATATACAGTCAAGAAAATCAAGGGCAATGGTGATATATATGCGGATTAGACACCACAAAAAAATCACTCAACAAATGGCTACAATTTAAGGAATGTGTTTAGTGACGGCATCAGATTCCTAATTGATAGAGAAAGGTCTGGTGGAAAGAAAAGCTGCTTCTAGGAGGTTGTCAAGTGTTTTCGCTCGATGATTCCATTCTTGGGTGGTTGGTTTGGCCCTTGTTCCTGTAACTCGAATCCTAGCCCGGTATATCCCATTTTAATTTTACACCATTGTGAACATTACGCCTTTTTACTCTCTGATCGAGGTTCTCGGCATTGAAAAATCTTAGTAAACTAAATCACACGTGTATATGTTGATATTTAAGAGATATACAGTCAAGAAAATCAAGGGCAATGGTGATATATATGTGGATTAGACACCAAAAAAAAATCACTCAACAAATGGCTACAATATAAGGAATCTGTTTAGTGACGGCATCAGATTCCTAATTGATGGAGAAAGGTCTGATGGTAAGAAAAGCTGCTTCTAGGAGGTTGTCAAGTGTTTTCGCTCGACGATTCCATTCTTGGGTGGTTGGTTTGGCCCTTGTTCCTGTAACTCGAATCCCAGCCCGGTATATCCCATTTTAATCTTACACCATTGTGAACCTTACGCCTTTTTTACTCTCTGATCGAGGTTCTCGGCATTGAAAAATCTTCGTAAACTAAATCATACGTGTATATGTTGACATTTAAGAGATATACAGTCAAAAAAATCAAGGGCAATGGTGATATATATGCGGATTAGACACCAAAAAAAAATCACTCAACAAATGGCTACAATTTAAGGAATGTGTTTAGTGACGGCTTCAGATTCCTAATTGATGGAGAAAGGTCTGGTGGCAAGAAAAACTGCTTCTAGGAGGTTATCAAGTGTTTTCGCTTGACGATTCCATTCTTGGGTGGTTGGTTTGGCCCTTGTTCCTCTAACTCGAATCCTAGCCCGGTATATCCCATTTTAATTTTACACCATTGTGAACCTTATGCCTTTTTTACTCTCTGATCGAGGTTCTCGGCGTTGAAAAATCTTCGTAAACTAAATCACACGTGTATATGTTGACATTTAAGAGATATACAGTCAAGAAAATCAAGGGCAATGGTGATATATATGCGGATTAGACACCAAAAAAAAATCACTCAACAAATGGCTACAATATAAGGAATGTGTTTAGTGACGGCATCAGATTCCTAATTGATGGAGAAAGGTCTGATGGTAAGAAAAGCTGCTTCTAGGAGGTTGTCAAGTGTTTTCGCTCGACGATTCCATTCTTGGGTGCTTGGTTTGGCCCTTGTTCCTGTAACTCGAATCCTAGCCCGGTATAACCCATTTTAATTTTACACCATTGTGAATCTTACGCCTTTTTTACTCTTTGATTGAGGTTCTCGGCATTGAAAAATCTTCGTAAACTAAATCACACGTGTATATGTTGATATTAAAGAGATATATAGTCAAGAAAATCATGGGAAATGGTGATATATATGCGGATTAGACAAAAAAAAACACTCAACAAATGGCTACAATTTAAGGAATGTGTTTAGTGACGGCATCAGATTTCTAATTGATGGAGAAAGGTCTGGTGGCAAGAAAAGCTGCTTCTAGGAGGTTGTCAAGTGTTTTTGCTCGACGATTCCATTTTTGGGTGGTTGGTTTGGCCCTTGTTCCTGTAACTCGAATCCTAGCCCGGTATATCCCATTTTAATTTTACACCATTGTGAACATTACGCCTTTTTTACTCTCTTATCGAGGATCTCGGCATTGAAAAATCTTCGTAAACTAAATCACACGTGTATATGTTGATATTTAAGAGATATACAGTCAAGAAAATCAAGGGCAATGGTGATATATATGCGGATAAGACACCACAAAAAAATCACTCAACAAATGGCTACAATTTAAGGAATGTGTTTAGTGACGGCATCAGATTCCTAATTGATAGAGAAAGGTCTGGTGGAAAGAAAAGCTGCTTCTAGGAGGTTGTCAAGTGTTTTCGCTCGATGATTCCATTCTTGGGTGGTTGGTTTGGCCCTTGTTCCTGTAACTCGAATCCTAGCCCGGTATATCCCATTTTAATTTTACACCATTGTGAACATTACGCCTTTTTACTCTCTGATCGAGGTTCTCGGCATTGAAAAATCTTAGTAAACTAAATCACACGTGTATATGTTGATATTTAAGAGATATACAGTCAAGAAAATCAAGGGCAATGGTGATATATATGTGGATTAGACACCAAAAAAAAATCACTCAACAAATGGCTACAATATAAGGAATCTGTTTAGTGACGCATCAGATTCCTAATTGATGGAGAAAGGTCTGATGGTAAGAAAAGCTGCTTCTAGGAGGTTGTCAAGTGTTTTCGCTCGACGATTCCATTCTTGGGTGGTTGGTTTGGCCCTTGTTCCTGTAACTCGAATCCCAGCCCGGTATATCCCATTTTAATCTTACACCATTGTGAACCTTACGCCTTTTTTACTCTCTGATCGAGGTTCTCGGCATTGAAAAATCTTCGTAAACTAAATCATACGTGTATATGTTGACATTTAAGAGATATACAGTCAAAAAAATCAAGGGCAATGGTGATATATATGCGGATTAGACACCAAAAAAAAATCACTCAACAAATGGCTACAATTTAAGGAATGTGTTTAGTGACGGCTTCAGATTCCTAATTGATGGAGAAAGGTCTGGTGGCAAGAAAAACTGCTTCTAGGAGGTTATCAAGTGTTTTCGCTTGACGATTCCATTCTTGGGTGGTTGGTTTGGCCCTTGTTCCTGTAACTCGAATCCTAGCCCGGTATATCCCATTTTAATTTTACACCATTGTGAACCTTATGCCTTTTTTACTCTCTGATCGAGGTTCTCGGCGTTGAAAAATCTTCGTAAACTAAATCACACGTGTATATGTTGACATTTAAGAGATATACAGTCAAGAAAATCAAGGGCAATGGTGATATATATGCGGATTAGACACCAAAAAAAAATCACTCAACAAATGGCTACAATATAAGGAATGTGTTTAGTGACGGCATCAGATTCCTAATTGATGGAGAAAGGTCTGATGGTAAGAAAAGCTGCTTCTAGGAGGTTGTCAAGTGTTTTCGCTCGACGATTCCATTCTTGGGTGCTTGGTTTGGCCCTTGTTCCTGTAACTCGAATCCTAGCCCGGTATAACCCATTTTAATTTTACACCATTGTGAATCTTACGCCTTTTTTACTCTTTGATTGAGGTTCTCGGCATTGAAAAATCTTCGTAAACTAAATCACACGTGTATATGTTGATATTAAAGAGATATATAGTCAAGAAAATCATGGGAAATGGTGATATATATGCGGATTAGACAAAAAAAAACACTCAACAAATGGCTACAATTTAAGGAATGTGTTTAGTGACGGCATCAGATTTCTAATTGATGGAGAAAGGTCTGGTGGCAAGAAAAGCTGCTTCTAGGAGGTTGTCAAGTGTTTTCGCTTGACGGTTCCATTCTTGGGTGGTTGGTTTGGCCCTTGTTCCTGTAACTCGAATCCTAGCCCGATATATCCCATTTTAATCTTACTCCATTGTGAACCTTACGCCTTTTTTAATCTCTGATCGAGGTTCCCGACATTGAAAAATCTTCCTAAACTAAATCATACGTGTATATGTTGACATTTAAGAGATATAAAGTCAAAAAAATCAAGGGCAATGGTGATATATATGCGGATTAGACACCAAAAAAAAAATCACTCAACAAATGGATACAATTTAAGGAATGTGTTTAGTGACGGCTTCAGATTCCTAATTGATGGAGAAAGGTCTGGTGGCAAGAAAAGCTGATTCTAGGAGGTTGTCAAGTGTTTTCGCTTGACGATTCCATTCTTGGGTGGTTGGTTTGGCCCTTGTTCCTGTAACTCGAATCCTAGCCCGGTATATCCCATTTTAATTTTACACCATTGTGAACCTTACGCCTTTTTTACTCTCTGATCGAGGTTCTCGGTATTGAAAAATCTTCGTAAACTAAATCACACGTGTATATGTTGACATTTAAGAGATATACAGTCAAGAAAATCAAGGGCAATGGTGATATATATGCGGATTAGACACCAAAAAAAAATCACTCAACAAATGGCTACAATATAAGGAATATGTTTAGTGACGGCATCAGATTCCTAATTGATGGAGAAAGGTCTGATGGTAAGAAAAGCTGCTTCTAGGAGGTTGTCAAGTGTTTTCGCTCGACGATTCCATTCTTGGGTGGTTGGTTTGGCCCTTGTTCCTGTAACTCGAATCCTAGCCCGGAATATCCCATTTTAATCTTACACCATTGTGAACCTTACGCCTTTTTTACTCTCTGATCGAGGTTCTCGGCATTGAATTATCTTTGTAAACTAAATCACACGTGTATATCTTGACATTTAAGAGATATACAGTCAAGAAAATCAAGGGCAATGGTGATATATATGCGGATTAGACACCAAAAAAAATCACTCAACAAATGGCTACAATTTAAGGAATGTGTTTAGTGACGACATCAGTTCCTAATTGATGGAGAAAGGTCTAGTGGAAAGAAAAGCTGCTTCTAGGAGGTTGTCAATTGTTTTCGATCGAAGATTCCATTCTTGGGTGGTTGGTTTGGCTCTTGTTCCTGTAACTCGAATCCTAGCCCGGTATATCCCATTTTAATTTTACACCATTGTGAACCTTACGCCTTTTTTACTCTCTGATCGAGGTTCTCGGCATTGAAAAATATTCGTAAACTAAATCACACGTGTATATGTTGATATTTAGGAGATATACAATCAAGAAAATCAAGGGCAATGGTGATATATATGCGGATTAGACACAAAAAAAAACACTCAACAAATGGCTACAATTTAAGGAATGTGATTAGTGACGGCATCAGATTCCTAATTGATGGAGAAAGTTCTGGTGGTAGGAAAAGCTGCTTCTAGGAATTTGTCAAGTGTTTTCGCTCGACGATTCCATTCTTGGGTGGATGGCTTGGCCCTTGTTCCTGTAACTCGAATCCGAGCCCGGTATATCCCATTTTAATTTTACACCATTGTGAACCTTACGCCTTTTTTACTCTCTGATCGAGGTTCTCGGCCTTGAAAAATATCGTAAACTAAATCATACGTGTATATGTTGACATTTAAGAGATATACAATCAAGAAAATGAAGGGCAATGGTGATATATATGCGGATTAGACACCACAAAAAAAATCACTCAACAAATGGCTACAATTTAAGGAATGTGTTTAGTGACGGCATCAGATTCCTAATTGATGGAGAAAGGTCTGGTGGCAAGAAAAGCTGCTTCTAGGAGGTTGTCAAGTGTTTTCGCTTGACGGTTCCATTCTTGGGTGGTTGGTTTGGCCCTTGTTCCTGTAACTCGAATCCTAGCCCGATATATCCCATTTTAATCTTACTCCATTGTGAACCTTACGCCTTTTTTAATCTCTGATCGAGGTTCCCGGCGTTGAAAAATCTTCCTAAACTAAATCATACGTGTATATGTTGACATTTAAGAGATATAAAGTCAAAAAAATCAAGGGCAATGGTGATATATATGCGGATTAGACACCAAAAAAAAATCACTCAACAAATGGATACAATTTAAGGAATGTGTTTAGTGACGGCTTCAGATTCCTAATTGATGGAGAAAGGTCTGGTGGCAAGAAAAGCTGATTCTAGGAGGTTGTCAAGTGTTTTCGCTTGACGATTCCATTCTTGGGTGGTTGGTTTGGCCCTTGTTCCTATAACTCGAATCCTAGCCCGGTATATCCCATTTTAATTTTACACCATTGTGAACCTTACGCCTTTTTTACTCTCTGATCGAGGTTCTCGGTATTGAAAAATCTTCGTAAACTAAATCACACGTGTATATGTTGACATTTAAGAGATATACAGTCAAGAAAATCAAGGGCAATGGTGATATATATGCGGATTAGACACCAAAAAAAAATCACTCAACAAATGGCTACAATATAAGGAATGTGTTTAGTGACGGCATCAGATTCCTAATTGATGGAGAAAGGTCTGATGGTAAGAAAAGCTGCTTCTAGGAGGTTGTCAAGTGTGTTCGCTCGACGATTCCATTCTTGGGTGGTTAGTTTAGCCCTTGTTCCTGTAACTCGAATCCTAGCCCGGTATATCCCATTTTAATCTTACACCATTGTGAACCTTACGCCTTTTTTACTCTCTGATCGAGGTTCTCGGCATTGAATTATCTTTGTAAACTAAATCACACGTGTATATCTTGACATTTAAGAGATATACAGTCAAGAAAATCAAGGGCAATGGTGATATATATGCGGATTAGACACCAAAAAAAATCACTCAACAAATGGCTACAATTTAAGGAATGTGTTTAGTGACGGCATCAGTTCCTAATTGATGGAGAAAGGTCTAGTGGAAAGAAAAGCTGCTTCTAGAAGGTTGTCAATTGTTTTCGATCGAAGATTCCATTCTTGGGTGGTTGGTTTGGCTCTTGTTCCTGTAACTCGAATCCTAGCCCGGTATATCCCATTTTAATTTTACACCATTGTGAACCTTACGCCTTTTTTACTCTCTGATCGAGGTTCTCGGCATTGAAAAATATTCGTAAACTAAATCACACGTGTATATGTTGATATTTAGGAGATATACAATCAAGAAAATCAAGGGCAATGGTGATATATATGCGGATTAAACCCAAAAAAAACACTCAACAAATGGCTACAATTTAAGGAATGTGATTAGTGACGGCATCAGATTCCTAATTGATGGAGAAAGTTCTGGTGGTAGGAAAAGCTGCTTCTAGGAATTTGTCAAGTGTTTTCGCTCGACGATTCCATTCTTGGGTGGATGGCTTGGCCCTTGTTCCTGTAACTCGAATCCGAGCCCGGTATATCCCATTTTAATTTTACACCATTGTGAACCTTACGCCTTTGTTACTCTCTGATCGAGGTTCTCGGCCTTGAAAAATCTTCGTAAACTAAATCATACGTGTATATGTTGACATTTAAGAGATATACAATCAAGAAAATGAAGGGCAATGGTGATATATATGCGGATTAGACACCACAAAAAAAATCACTCAACAAATGGCTACAATTTAAGGAATGTGTTTAGTGACGGCTTCAGATTCCTAATTGATGGAGAAAGGTCTGGTGGCAAGAAAAGCTGATTCTAGGAGGTTGTCAAGTGTTTTCGCTTGACGATTCCATTCTTGGGTGGTTGGTTTGGCCCTTGTTCCTATAACTCGAATCCTAGCCCGGTATATCCCATTTTAATTTTACACCATTGTGAACCTTACGCCTTTTTTACTCTCTGATCGAGGTTCTCGGTATTGAAAAATCTTCGTAAACTAAATCACACGTGTATATGTTGACATTTAAGAGATATACAGTCAAGAAAATCAAGGGCAATGGTGATATATATGCGGATTAGACACCAAAAAAAAATCACTCAACAAATGGCTACAATATAAGGAATGTGTTTAGTGACGGCATCAGATTCCTAATTGATGGAGAAAGGTCTGATGGTAAGAAAAGCTGCTTCTAGGAGGTTGTCAAGTGTGTTCGCTCGACGATTCCATTCTTGGGTGGTTAGTTTGGCCCTTGTTCCTGTAACTCGAATCCTAGCCCGGTATATCCCATTTTAATCTTACACCATTGTGAACCTTACGCCTTTTTTACTCTCTGATCGAGGTTCTCGGCATTGAATTATCTTTGTAAACTAAATCACACGTGTATATCTTGACATTTAAGAGATATACAGTCAAGAAAATCAAGGGCAATGGTGATATATATGCGGATTAGACACCAAAAAAAATCACTCAACAAATGGCTACAATTTAAGGAATGTGTTTAGTGACGGCATCAGTTCCTAATTGATGGAGAAAGGTCTAGTGGAAAGAAAAGCTGCTTCTAGAAGGTTGTCAATTGTTTTCGATCGAAGATTCCATTCTTGGGTGGTTGGTTTGGCTCTTGTTCCTGTAACTCGAATCCTAGCCCGGTATATCCCATTTTAATTTTACACCATTGTGAACCTTACGCCTTTTTTACTCTCTGATCGAGGTTCTCGGCATTGAAAAATATTCGTAAACTAAATCACACGTGTATATGTTGATATTTAGGAGATATACAATCAAGAAAATCAAGGGCAATGGTGATATATATGCGGATTAAACCCAAAAAAAACACTCAAGAAATGGCTACAATTTAAGGAATGTGATTAGTGACGGCATCAGATTCCTAATTGATGGAGAAAGTTCTGGTGGTAGGAAAAGCTGCTTCTAGGAATTTGTCAAGTGTTTTCGCTCGACGATTCCATTCTTGGGTGGATGGCTTGGCCCTTGTTCCTGTAACTCGAATCCGAGCCCGGTATATCCCATTTTAATTTTACACCATTGTGAACCTTACGCCTTTTTTACTCTCTGATCGAGGTTCTCGGCCTTGAAAAATCTTCGTAAACTAAATCATACGTGTATATGTTGACATTTAAGAGATATACAATCAAGAAAATGAAGGGCAATGGTGATATATATGCGGATTAGACACCACAAAAAAAATCACTCAACAAATGGCTACAATTTAAGGAATGTGTTTAGTGACGGCATCAGATTCCTAATTGATGGAGAAAGGTCTGGTGGCAAGAAAAGCTGCTTCTAGGAGGTTGTCAAGTGTTTTCGCTCGACGATTCCATTCTTGGGTGGTTGGTTTGGCCCTTGTTCCTGTAACTCGAATCCTAGCCCGGTATATCCCATTTTAATCTTACACCATTGTGAACCTTACGCCTTTTTTACTCTCTGATCGAGGTTCCCGGCATTGAAAAATCTTCGTAAACCAAATCACACGTGTATATGTTGACATTTAAGAGATACACAGTCAAGAAAATCAAGGGCAATGGTGATATATATGCGGATTAGACACAAAAAAAAACACTCAACAAATGGCTACAATTTAAGGAATGTGTTTAGTGACGGCATCAGATTCCTAATTGATGGAGAAAGGTCTGGTGGCAAGAAAAGCTGCTTCTAGGAGTTTGTCAAGTGTTTTCGCTTGACGGTTCCATTCTTGGGTGGTTGGTTTGGCCCTTGTTCCTGTAACTCGAATCCTAGCCCGGTATATCCCATTTTAGTCTTACACCATTGTGAACCTTACGCCTTTTTTACTCTCTGATCGAGGTTCTTGGCATTGAAAAATCTTCGTAAACTAAATCATACGTGTATATGTTGACATTTAAGAGATATACAGTCAAAAAAATCAAGGGAAATGGTGATATATATGCGGATTAGACACCAAAAAAAATCACTCAACAAATGGCTACAATTTAAGGAATGTGTTTAGTGACGGCTTCAGATTCCTAATTGATGGAGAAAGGTCTGGTGGCAAGAAAAGCTGCTTCTAGGAGATTGTCAAGTGTTTTCGCTTGACGATTCCATTCTTGGGTGGTTGGTTTGGCCCTTGTTCCTGTAACTCGAATCCTAGCCCGGTATATCCCATTTTAATCTTACACCATTGTAAACCTTACGCCTTTTTTACTCTCTGATCGAGGTTCTCGGCATTGAATTATCTTTGTAAACTAAATCACACGTGTATATGTTGACATTTAAGAGATATACAGTCAAGAAAATCAAGGGCAATGGTGATATATATGCGGATTAGACACCCAAAAAAATCACTCAACAAATGGCTACAATTTAAGGAATGTGTTTAGTGACGGCATCAGTTCTTAATTGATGGAGAAAGGCCTGGTAGCAAGAAAAGCTGCTTCTAGGAGGTTGTCAAGTGTTTTCGATCGAAGATTCCATTCTTGGGTGATTGGTTTGGCCCTTGTTCCTGTAACTCGAATCCTAGCCCGGTATATCCCATTTTAATTTTACACCATTGTGAACCTTACACCTTTTTTACTCTCTGATCGAGGTTCTCGGCATTGAAAAATATTCGTAAACTAAATCAGACGTGTATATGTTGATATTTAAGAGATATACAGTCAAGAAAATCAAGGGCAATGGTGATATATATGCGGATTAGACACAAAAAAAACACTCAACAAATGGCTACAAATTAAGGAATGTGTTTAGTGACGGCATCAGTTTCCTTATTGATGGAGAAAGGTCTGGTGGTAAGAAAAGCTGCTTCTAGGAGGTTGTCAAGTGTTTTTGCTTGACGATTCCATTTTTGGGTGGTTGGTTTGGCCCTTGTTCCTGTAACTCGAATCCTAGCCCGGTATATCCCATTTTAATTTTACACCATTGTGAACATTACGCCTTTTTTACTCTCTTATCGAGGTTCTCGGCATTGAAAAATCTTCGTAAACTAAATCACACGTGTATATGTTGATATTTAAGAGATATACAGTCAAAAAAATCAAGTGCAATGGTGATATATATGCGGATTAGACACCACAAAAAAAATCACTCAACAAATGGCTACAATTTAAGGAATGTGTTTAGTGACGGCATCAGATTCCTAATTGATAGAGAAAGGTCTGGTGGAAAGAAAAGCTGCTTCTAGGAGGTTGTCAAGTGTTTTCGCTCGATGATTCCATTCTTGGGTGGTTGGTTAGGCCCTTGTTCCTGTAACTCGAATCCTAGCCCGGTATATCCCATTTTAATTTTACACCATTGTGAACATTACGCCTTTTTTACTCTCTGATCGAGGTTCTCGGCATTGAAAAATCTTAGTAAACTAAATCACACGTGTATATGTTGATATTTAAGAGATATACAGTCAAGAAAATCAAGGGCAATGGTGATATATATGCGGATTAGACACCAAAAAAAAATCACTCAACAAATGGCTACAATATAAGGAATCTGTTTAGTGACGGCATCAGATTCCTAATTGATGGAGAAAGGTCTGATGGTAAGAAAAGCTGCTTCTAGGAGGTTGTCAAGTGTTTTCGCTCGACGATTCCATTCTTGGGTGGTTGGTTTGGCCCTTGTTCCTGTAACTCGA
Organism: Helianthus tuberosus; assembly: GCA_030545235.1. Taxonomy (NCBI): domain Eukaryota; kingdom Viridiplantae; phylum Streptophyta; class Magnoliopsida; order Asterales; family Asteraceae; genus Helianthus; species Helianthus tuberosus. Next base: position 24,490,890 of record CM060428.1, read on the forward strand.
ATCCTAGCCCGGTATATCCCATTTTAATTTTACACCATTGTGAACCTTACGCCTTTTTTACTCTCTGATCGAGGTTCTCGGCATTGAAAAACCTTCGTAAACTAAATCATACGTGTATATGTTGACATTTAAGAGATATACAGTCAATAAAATCAAGGGCAATGGTGATATATATGCAGATTAGACACCACAAAAAAAATACTCAACAAATGGCTACAATTTAAGGAATGTGTTTAGTGACGGCATCAGATTCCTAATTGATGGAGAAAGGTCTGGTGGCAAGAAAAGCTGCTTCTAGGAGGTTGTCAAGTGTTTTCGCTTGACGATTCCATTCTTGGGTGGTTGGTTTGGCCCTTGTTCCTGTAACTCGAATCCTAGCCCGGTATATATCATTTTAATCTTACACCATTGTGAACCTTACGCCTTTTTTACTCTCTGATCGAGGTTCCCGGCATTGAAAAATCTTCGTAAACCTAATCACACGTGTATATGTTGACATTTAAGAGATATACAGTCAAGAAAATCAAGGGCAATGGTGATATATATGCGGATTAGACACAAAAAAAAAACACTCAACAAATGGCTACAATTTAAGGAACGTGTTTAGTGACGGCATTAGATTTCTAATTGATGGAGAAAGGTCTGGTGGCAAGAAAAGCTGCTTCTAGGAGGTTGTCAAGTGTTTTCGCTCGACGGTTCCATTCTTGGGTGGTTGGTTTGGCCCTTGTTCCTGTAACTCGAATCCTAGCCCGTTATATCCCATTTTAATCTTACTCCATTGTGAACCATACGCCTTTTTTACTCTCTGATCGAGGTTCTCGGCATTGAAAAATCTTCGTAAACTAAATCATACGTGTATATGTTGACATTTAAGAGATATACAGTCAAAAAAATCAAGGGCAATGGTGATATATATGCGGATTAGACACCAAAAAAAAATCACTCAACAAATGGCTACAATTTAAGGAATGTGTTTAGTGACGGCTTCAGATTCCTAATTGATGGAGAAAGGTCTGGTGGCAAGAAAAGCTGATTCTAGGAGGTTGTCAAGTGTTTTCGCTTGACGATTCCATTATTGGGGGGTTGGTTTGGCCCTTGTTCCTGTAATTCGAATCCTAGCCCGGTATATCCCATTTTAATTTTACACCATTGTGAACCTTACGCCTTTTTTACTCTCTGATCGAGGTTCTCGGCATTGAAAAATCTTCGTAAACTAAATCACACGTGTAAATGTTGACATTTAAGAGATATACAGTCAAGAAAATCAAGGGCAATGGTGATATATATGCGGATTAGACACCAAAAAAAAATCACTCAACAAATGGCTACAATATAAGGAATGTGTTTAGTGACGGCATCAGATTCCTAATTGATGGAGAAAGGTCTGATGGTAAGAAAAGCTGCTTCCAGGAGGTTGTCAAGTGTTTTCGCTCGACGATTCCATTCTTGGGTGGTTGGTTTGGCCCTTGTTCCTGTAACTCGAATCCTAGCCCGGTATATCCCATTTTAATTTTACACCATTGCGAACCTTACGCCTTTTTTACTCTCTGATCGAGGTTCTCGGCATTGAAAAATATTCGTAAACTAAATCACACGTGTATATGTTGATATTTAAGAGATATACAGTCAAGAAAATCAAGGGAAATTCTGATATATATGCGGATTAGACACAAAAAAAACACTCAAAAAATGGCTACAATTTAAGGAATGTGATTAGTGACGGCATCAGATTCCTAATTGATGGAGAAAGGTCTGGTGGTAAGAAAAGCTGCTTCTAGGAATTTGTCAAGTGTTTTCGCACGACGATTCCATTCTTGGGTGGATGGTTTGGACCTTGTTCCTGTAACTCGAATCCTAGCCCGGTATATCCCATTTTAATTTTACACCATTGTGAACCTTACGCCTTTTTTACTCTCTGATCGAGGTTCTCGGCATTGAAAAATCTTCGTAAACTAAATCATACGTGTATATGTTGACATTTAAGAGATATACAATCAAGAAAATGAAGGGCAATGGTGATATATATGCGGATTAGACACCACAAAAAAAATCACTCAACAAATGGCTACAATTTAAGGAATGTGTTTAGTGAAGGCATCAGATTCCTAATTGATGGAGAAAGGTCTGGTGGCAAGAAAAGCTGCTTCTAGGAGGTTGTCAAGTGTTTTCGCTCGACGATTCCATTCTTGGGTGGTTGGTTTGGCCCTTGTTCCTGTAACTCGAATCCTAGCCCGGTATATCCCATTTTAATCTTACATCATTGTGAACCTTATGCCTTTTTTACTCTCTGATCGAGGTTCTCGGCATTGAAAAATCTTCGTAAACCAAATCACACGTGTATATGTTGACATTTAAGAGATACACAGTCAAGAAAATCAAGGGCAATGGTGATATATATGCGGATTAGACACAAAAAAAACACTCAACAAATGGCTACAATTTAAGGAATGTGTTTAGTGACGGCATCAGTTTCCTAATTGATGGAGAAAGGTCTGGTGGTAAGAAAAGCTGCTTCTAGGAGGTTGTCAAGTGTTTTTGCTCGACGATTACATTTTTGGGTGGTTGGTTCGGCCCTTGTTCCTGTAACTCGAATCCTAGCCCGGTATATCCCATTTTAATCTTACACCATTGTGAACCTTACACCTTTTTTACTCTCTTATCGAGGTTCTCGGCATTGAAAAATCTTCGTAAACTAAATCACACGTGTATATGTTGACATTTAAGAGATATACAATCAAGAAAATCAAGGGCAATGGTGATATATATGCGGATTAGACACCACAAAAAAATCACTCAACAAATGGCTACAATTTAAGGAATGTGTTTAGTGACGACATCGGATTCCTAATTGATGGAGAAAGGTCTGGTGGAAAGAAAAGCTGCGTCTAGGAGGTTGTCAAGTGTTTTCGCTCGATGATTCCATTCTTGGGTGGTTGGTTTGGACCTTGTTCCTGTAACTCGAATCCTAGCCCGGTATATACCATTTTAATTTTACACCATTGTGAACATTACGCCTTTTTTACTCTCTGATCGAGGTTCTAGGCATTGAAAAATCTTAGTAAACCAAATCACACGTGTATATGTTGATATTTAAGAGATATACAGTCAAGAAAATCAAGGGCAATGGTGATATATATGCGGATTAGACACAAAAAAAAACACTCAACAAATGGCTACAATTTAAGGAATGTGTTTATTGATGGCATCAGATTCCTAATTGATGGAGAAAGGTCTGGCGGTAAGAAAAGCTGCTTCTAGGAGTTTGTCAAGTGTTTTCGCTCGACGATTCCATTCTTGGGTGGTTGGTTTGGCCCTTGTTCCTGTAACTCGAATCCTATCCCGATATCCCATTTTAATCTTACACCATTGTGAACCTTACGCCTTTTTTACTCTCTGATCGAGGTTCTCGGCATTGAAAAATATTCGTAAACTAAATCACACGTGTATATGTTGACATTTAAGTGATATACAGTCAAGAAAATCAAAGGCAATGGTGATATATATGCGGATTACACACCAAAAAAATCACTCAACAAATGGCTACAATATAAGGAATGTGTTTAGTGACGGCATCAGATTTCTAATTGATGGAGAAAGGTCTGGTGGCAAGAAAAGCTGCTTCTAGGAGGTTGTCAAGTGTTTTCGCTCGACGATTCCATTCTTGGGTGGCTGGTTTGGCCCTTGTTCCTGTAACTCGAATCCTAGCCCGGTATATCCCATTTTAATTTTACACCATTGTGAACATTACGCCTTTTTTACTCTCTTATCGAGGTTATCGGCATTGAAAAATCTTCGTAAACTAAATCACACGTGTATATGTTGATATTTAAGAGATATACAGTCAAGAAAATCAAGGGCAATGGTGATATATATGCGGATTAGACACCACAAAAAAATCACTCAACAAATGGCTACAATTTAAGGAATGTGTTTAGTGACGGCATCAGATTCCTAATTGATAGAGAAAGGTCTGGTGGAAAGAAAAGCTGCTCCTAGGAGGTTGTCAAGTGTTTTCGCTCGATGATTCCATTCTTGGGTGGTTGGTTTGGCCCTTGTTCCTGTAACTTGAATCCTAGCCCGGTATATCCCATTTTAATTTTACACCATTGTGAACATTACGCCTTTTTTACTCTCTGATCGAGGTTCTCGGCATTGAAAAATCTTAGTAAACTAAATCACACGTGTATATGTTGATATTTAAGAGATATACAGTCAAGAAAATCAAGGGCAATGGTGATATATATGCGGATTAGACACCAAAAAAATCACTCAACAAATGGCTACAATATAAGGAATGTGTTTAGTGACGGCATCAGATTCCTAATTGATGAAGAAAGGTCTGATGGTAAGAAAAGCTGCTTCTAGGAGGTTGTCAAGTGTTTTCGCTCGACGATTCCATTCTTGGGTGGTTGGTTTGGCCCTTGTTCTTGTAACTCGAATCCTAGCCCGGTATATCCCATTTTAATTTTACACCATTGTAAAACTTACGCCTTTTTTACTCTCTGATTGAGGTTCTCGGCATTGAAAAATCTTCGTAAACTAAATCATACGTGTATATGTTGACATTTAAGAGATATACAGTCAATAAAATCAAGGGCAATGGTGATATATATGCGGATTAGACACCACAAAAAAAATACTCAACAAATGGCTACAATTTAAAGAATGTGTTTAGTGACGGCACCAGATTCCTAATTGATGGAGAAATGTCTGGTGGCAAGAAAAGCTGCTTCTAGGAGGTTGTCAAGTGTTTTCGCTCGACGATTCCATTCTTGGGTGGTTGGTTTGGCCCTTGTTCCTGTAACTCGAATCCTAGCCCGGTATATCCCATTTTAATCTTACACCATTGTGAACCTTACCCCTTTTTTACTCTCTGATCGAGGTTCCCGGCATTGAAAAATCTTCGTAAACCTAATCACACGTCTATATGTTGACATTTAAGAGATATACAGTCAAGAAAATCAAGGGCAATGGTGATATATATGCGGATTAGACACAAAAAAAAAAACACTCAACAAATGGCTACAATTTAAGGAATGTGTTTAGTGACGGCATCAGATTTCTAATTGATGGAGAAAGGTCTGGTGGCAAGAAAAGCTGCTTCTAGGAGGTTGTCAAGTGTTTTCGCTCGACGGTTCCATTCTTGGGTGGTTGGTTTGGCCCTTGTTCCTGTAACTCGAATCCTAGCCCGGTATATCCCATTTTAATCTTACTCCATTGTGAACCTTAGGCCTTTTTTACTCTCTGATCGAGGTTCTCGGCATTGAAAAATCTTCGTAAACTAAATCATACGTGTATATGTTGACATTTAAGAGATATACAGTCAAAAAAATCAAGGGCAATGGTGATATATATGCGGATTAGACACCAAAAAAAAAAAAATCACTCAACAAATGGCTACAATTTAAGGAATTTGTTTAGTGACGGCTTCAGATTCCTAATTGATGGAGAAAGGTCTGGTGGCAAGAAAAGCTGATTCTAGGAGGTTGTCAAGTGTTTTCGCTTGACGATTCCATTCTTGGGTGGTTGGTTTGGCCCTTGTTCCTGTAATTCGAATCCTAGCCCAGTATATCCCATTTTAATTTTACACCATTGTGAACCTTACGCCTTTTTTACTCTCTGATCGAGGTTCTTGGCATTGAAAAATCTTCGTAAACTAAATCACACGTGTAAATGTGGACATTTAAGAGATATACAGTCAAGAAAATCAAGGGCAATGGTGATATATATGCGGATTAGACACCAAAAAAAAAAAAATCACTCAACAAATGGCTACAATATAAGGAATGTGTTTAGTGACGGCATCAGATTCCTAATTGATGGAGAAAGGTCTGATGGTAAGAAAAGCTGCTTCTAGGAGGTTGTCAAGGGTTTTCGCTAGACGATTCCATTCTTGGGTGGTTGGTTTGGCCCTTGTTCCTGTAACTTGAATCCTAGCCCGGTATATCCCATTTTAATCTTACACCATTGTGAATCTTACGCCTTTTTTACTCTCTGATCGAGCTTCTCGGCATTGAATTATCTTTGTAAACTAAATCACACGTGTATATGTTGACATTTAAGAGATATACAGTCAAGAAAATCAAGGGCAATGGTGATATATATGCGGATTAGACACCCAAAAAAAATCACTCAACAAATGGCTACAATTTAAGGAATGTGTTTAGTGACGGCATCAGTTCCTAATTGATGGAGAAAGGCCTGGTGGCAAGAAAAGCTGCTTCTAGGAGGTTGTCAAGTGTTTTCGATCGAAGATTCCATTCTTGGGTGGTTGGTTTGGCCCTTGTTCCTGTAACTCGAATCCTAGCCCGGTATATCCCATTTTAATTTTACACCATTGTGAACCTTACACCTTTTTTACTCTCTGATCGAGGTTCTCGGCATTGAAAAATATTCGTAAACTAAATCACACGTGTATATGTTGATATTTAAGAGCTATACAGTCAAGAAAATCAAGGGCAATGGTGATATATATGCGGATTAGACACAAAAAAACACTCAACAAATGGCTACAAATTAAGGAATGTGTTTAGGGACGACATCAGTTTCCTAATTGATGGAGAAAAGTCTGGTGGTAAGAAAAGCTGCTTCTAGGAGGTTGTCAAGTGTTTTTGCTCGACGATTACATTTTTGGGTGGTTGGTTCGGCCCTTGTTCCTGTAACTCGAATCCTAGCCCGGTATATCCCATTTTAATCTTACACCATTGTGAACCTTACACCTTTTTTACTCTCTTATCGAGGTTCTCGGCATTGAAAAATCTTCGTAAACTAAATCACACGTGTATATGTTGACATTTAAGAGATATACAATCAAGAAAATCAAGGGCAATGGTGATATATATGCGGATTAGACACCACAAAAAAAATCACTCAACAAATGGCTACAATTTAAGGAATGTGTTTAGTGACGGCATCGGATTCCTAATTGATGGAGAAAGGTCTGGTGGAAAGAAAAGCTGCTTCTAGGAGGTTGTCATGTGTTTTCGCTCGATGATTCCATTCTTGGGTGGTTGGTTTGGCCCTTGTTCCTGTAACTCGAATCCTAGCCCGGTATATCCCATTTTAATTTTACACCATTGTGAACATTACGCCTTTTTTACTCTCTGATCGAGGTTCTAGGCATTGAAAAATCTTAGTAAACTAAATCACACGTGTATATGTTGATATTTAAGAGATATACAGTCAAGAAAATCAAGGGCAATGGTGATACATATGCGGATTAGACACAAAAAAAAAAAACACTCAACAAATGGCTACAATTTAAGGATTGTGTTTATTGATGGCATCAGATTCCTAATTGATGGAGAAAGGTCTGGCGGTAAGAAAAGCTGCTTCTAGGAGGTTGTCAAGTGTTTTCGCTCGACGATTCCATTCTTGGGTGGTTGGTTTGGCCCTTGTTCCTGTAACTCGAATCCTATCCCGGTATATCCCATTTTAATCTTACACCATTGTGAACCTTACGCCTTTTTTACTCTCTAATCGAGGTTCTCGGCTTTGAAAAATATTCGTAAACTAAATCACACGTGTATATGTTGACATTTAAGTGATATACAGTCAAGAAAATCAAAGGCAATGGTGATATATATGCGGATTACACACCAAAAAAAAATCACTCAACAAATGGCTACAATATAAGGAATGTGTTTAGTGACGGCATCAGATTTCTAATTGATGGAGAAAGGTCTGGTGGCAAGAAAAGCAGCTTCTACGAGGTTGTCAAGTGTTTTCGCTCGACGATTCCATTCTTGGGTGGCTGGTTTGGCCCTTGTTCCTGTAACTCGAATCCTAGCCCGGTATATCCCATTTTAATTTTACACCATTGTGAACATTACGCCTTTTTTACTCTCTTATCAAGGTTCTCGGCATTGAAAAATCTTCGTAAACTAAATCACACGTGTATATGTTGATATTTAAGAGATATACAGCAAGAAAATCAAGGGCAATGGTGATATATATGCGGATTAGACACCACAAAAAAAATCACTCAACAAATGGCTACAATTTAAGGAATGTGTTTAGTGACGGCATCAGATTCCTAATTGATAGAGAAAGGTCTGGTGGAAAGAAAAGCTGCTTCTAGGAGGTTGTCAAGTGTTTTCGCTCGATGATTCCATTCTTGGGTGGTTGGTTTGGCCCTTGTTCCTGTAACTCGAATCCTAGCCCGGTATATCCCATTTTAATCTTACACCATTGTGAACCTTACGCCTTTTTTACTCTCTGATCGAGGTTCCTGGCATTGAAAAATCTTCGTAAACCTAATCACACGTGTATATGTTGACATTTAAGAGATATACAGTCAAGAAAATCAAGGGCAATGGTGATATATATGCGGATTAGACACAAAAAAAAAAACACTCAACAAATGGCTACAATTTAAGAATGTGTTTAGTGACGGCATCAGATTTCTAATTGATGGAGAAAGGTCTGGTGGCAAGAAAAGCTGCTTCTAGGAGGTTGTCAAGTGTTTTCGTTCGACGGTTCCATTCTTGGGTGGTTGGTTTGTCCCTTGTTCCTGTAACTCGAATCCTAGCCCGTTATATCCCATTTTAATCTTACTCCATTGTGAACCATACTCCTTTTTTACTCTCTGATCGAGGTTCTCGGCATTGAAAAATCTTCGTAAACTAAATCATACGTGTATATGTTGACATTTAAGAGATATACAGTCAAAAAAATCAAGGGCAATGGTGATATATATGCGGATTAGACACCAAAAAAAATCACTGAACAAATGGCTACAATTTAAGGAATGTGTTTAGTGACGGCTTCAGATTCCTAATTGATGGAGAAAGGTCTGGTGGCAAGAAAAGCTGATTCTAGGAGGTTGTCAAGTGTTTTCGCTTGACGATTCCATTCTTGGGTGGTTGGTTTGGCCCTTGTTCCTGTAATTCGAATCCTAGCCCGGTATATCCCATTTTAATTTTACACCATTGTGAACCTTACGCCTTTTTTACTCTCTGATCGAGGTTCTCGGCATTGAAAAATCTTCGTAAACTAAATCACACGTGTAAATGTTGACATTTAAGAGATATACAGTCAAGAAAATCAAGGGCAATGGTGATATATATGCGGATTAGACACCAAAAAAAAATCACTCAACAAATGGCTACAATATAAGGAATGTGTTTAGTGACGTCATCAGATTCCTAATTGATGGAGAAAGGTCTGATGGTAAGAAAAGCTGCTTCTAGGAGGTTGTCAAGGGTTTTCGCTCGACGATTCCATTCTTGGGTGGTTGGTTTGGCCCTTGTTCCTGTAACTCGAATCCTAGCCCGGTATATCCCATTTTAATCTTACACCATTGTGAACCTTACGCCTTTTTTACTATCTGATCGAGCTTCTCGTCATTGAATTATCTTTGTAAACTAAATCACACGTGTATATGTTGACATTTAAGAGATATACAGTCAAGAAAATCAAGGGTAATGGTGATATATATGCGGATTAGACACCCAAAAGAAATCACTCAACAAATGGCTACAATTTAAGGAATGTGTTTAGTGACAGCATCAGTTCCTAATTGATGGAGAAAGGCCTGGTGGCAAGAAAAGCTGCTTCTAGGAGGTTGTCAAGTGTTTTCGATCGAAGATTCCATTCTTGGGTGGTTGGTTTGGCCCTTGTTCCTGTAACTCGAATCCTAGCCTGGTATATCCCGTTTTAATTTTACACCATTGTGAACCTTACACCTTTTTTACTCTCTGATCGAGGTTCTCGGCATTGAAAAATATTCGAGCTTCTCGTCATTGAATTATCTTTGTAAACTAAATCACACGTGTATATGTTGATATTTAAGAGATATACAGTCAAGAAAATCAAGGGCAATGGTGATATATATGCGGATTAGACACAAAAAAACACTCAACAAATGGCTACAAATTAAGGAATGTGTTTAGTGACGGCATCGGTTTCCTAATTGATGGAGAAAGGTCTGGTGGCAAGAAAAGCTGCTTCTAGGAGGTTGTCAAGTGTTTTCGCTCGACGATTACATTTTTGGGTGGTTGGTTCGGCCCTTGTTCCTGTAACTCGAATCCTAGCCCGATATATCCCATTTTAATCTTACACCATTGTGAACCTTACACCTTTTTTACTCTCTTATCGAGGTTCTCGGCATTGAAAAATCTTCGTAAACTATATCACACGTGTATATGTTGACATTTAAGAGATATACAATCAAGAAAATCAAGGGCAATGGTGATATATATGCGGATTAGACACCGCAAAAAAAATCACTCAACAAATGGCTACAATTTAAGGAATGTGTTTATTGATGGCATCAGATTCCTAATTGATGGAGAAAGGTCTGGCGGTAAGAAAAGCTGCTTCTAGGAGGTTGTCAAGTGTTTTCGCTCGACGAATCCATTCTTGGGTGGTTGGTTTGGCCCTTGTTCCTGTAACTCGAATCCTATCCCGATATATCCCATTTTAATCTTACACCATTGTGAACCTTACGCCTTTTTTACTCTCTGATCGAGGTTCTCGGCATTGAAAAATATTCGTAAACTAAATCACACGTGTATATGTTGACATTTAAGTGATATACAGTCAAGAAAATCAAAGGCAATGGTGATATATATGCGGATTACACACCAAAAAAAAATCACTCAACAAATGGCTACAATATAAGGAATGTGTTTAGTGACGGCATCAGATTTTCTAATTGACGGAGAAAGGTCTGGTGGCAAGAAAAGCTGATTCTAGGAGGTTGTCAAGTGTTTTCGCTCGACGATTCCATTCTTGGGTGGTTGGTTTGGCCCTTGTTCCTGTAACTCGAATCCTAGCCCGATATATCCAATTTTAATTTTACACCATTGTGAACATTACGCCTTTTTTACTCTCTTATCGAGGTTCTCGGCATTGAAAAATCTTCGTAAACTAAATCACACGTGTATATGTTGATATTTAAGAGATATACAGTCAAGAAAATCAAGGGCAATGGTGATATATATGCGGATTAGACACCACAAAAAAATCACTCAACAAATGGCTACAATTTAAGGAATGTGTTTAGTGACGGCATCAGATTCCTAATTGATAGAGAAAGGTCTGGTGGAAAGAAAAGCTGCTTCTAGGAGGTTGTCAAGTGTTTTCGCTCGATGATTCCATTCTTGGGTGGTTGGTTTGGCCCTTGTTCCTGTAACTCGAATCCTAGCCCGGTATATCCCATTTTAATTTTACACCATTGTGAACATTACGCCTTTTTTACTCTCTGATCGAGGTTCTCGGCATTGAAAAATCTTAGTAAACTAAATCACACGTGTATATGTTGATATTTAAGAGATATACAGTCAAGAAAATCAAGGGCAATGGTGATATATATGCGGATTAGACACCAAAAAAAATCACTCAACAAATGGCTACAATATAAGGAATGTGTTTAGTAACGTCATCAGATTCCTAATTGATGGAGAAATGTCTGATGGTAAGAAAAGCTGCTTCTAGGAGGTTGTCAAGTGTTTTCGCTCGACGATTCCATTCTTGGGTGGTTGGTTTGGCCCTTGTTCCTGTAACTCGAATCCTAGCCCGGTATATCCCATTTTAATTTTACACCATTGTGAACCTTACGCCTTTTTTACTCTCTGATCGAGGTTCTCGACATTGAAAAATCTTCGTAAACTAAATCATACGTGTATATGTTGACATTTAAGAGATATACAGTCAATAAAATCAAGGGCAATGGTGATATATATGCGGATTAGACACCACAAAAAAAATACTCAACAAATGGCTACAATTTAAGGAATGTGTTTAGTGACGGCACCAGATTCCTAATTGATGGAGAAATGTCTGGTGGCAAGAAAAGCTGCTTCTAGGAGGTTGTCAAGTGTTTTCGCTCGACGATTCCATTCTTGGGTGGTTGGTTTGGCCCTTGTTCCTGTTACTCGAATCCTAGCCCGGTATATCCCATTTTAATCTTACACCATTGTGAACCTTACGCCTTTTTTACTCTCTGATCGAGGTTCCCGGCATTGAAAAATCTTCGTAAACCTAATCACACGTGTATATGTTGACATTTAAGAGATATACAGTCAAGAAAATCAAGGGCAATGGTCATATATATGCGGATTAGACACAAAAAAAAACACTCAACAAATGGCTACAATTTAAGGAATGTGTTTAGTGACGGCATCAGATTTCTAATTGATGGAGAAAGGTCTGGTGGCAAGAAAAGCTGCTTCTAGGAGGTTGTCAAGTGTTTTCGCTCGACGGTTCCATTCTTGGGTGGTTGGTTTGGCCCTTGTTCCTGTAACTCGAATCCTAGCCCGGTATATCCCATTTTAATCTTACTCCATTGTGAACCTTACGTTGTTTTTACTCTCTGATCGAGGTTGTCGGCATTGAAAAATTTTCGTAAACTAAATCATACGTGTATATGTTTGTAGGTCCCGTAATCTGAGGATTGATAACGAACCAAATCACTTCTTTATAGCAAACACGGTTACGTGTGCGGAATCCACGTAACTATGCCAAATCAAACATGTAAAACAATAACGACACGGTATAATCAGTGATACACACTCGATTGATTAAACGGGATGAGAACCGATTACAAACTGATACAAACACAGTTTAACAGAATTTTGACAGAGTTTCTTTATGTGTAAGCTCTCATCTACTCTCTCAGTTGAAAGCAGACTTGTTTATATAGTCCCTGGGCCCAACAGTCGACGAAACACAAGGTGTCTCGGCGAAACAGAATATGGGCTAGACATTGGGCTTGAAGCAGCCCATTACACGACGAATCAAGTGTGATTCGTCATGAATGTCGGCGAAACAGACTTAATGAATGTTGGTCTGTTTCGTCATGATGTGTTCGACGAAACAGACATGTTTCGTCGAGGGCTGCATCAGCTGTTCTGTTTCCTGTTGTCAGATAGCAAACAGATAGAACATATAAACAACATAATGACCATTATACCCTTGTCATGCAACATGCATTGTTCATTAAACATTACATATCAAAAGGAGACAAACAAGTCATACACAATCAGATAGGAGGATATCCGACTTGGTAGACATCAAATACATACTCGATAAACGTTAAAGACCGTACAAAATACATCATTAAGTACAAGACTAGTTACAGACACTAAAAATGCATCAACAAACTCCCCCTTGTCTGTTACTCGTCTTCGGTCTTCTAATCTTCCATCTCAGTGTTGTTCGGACCACGAACTGCCCGAATGTATTCCCCTGTAGTAGCAAAAACACGCTACTCGCTGAAACTTCATAGCTTGACGAGCATCCTGATCTTCATAAAAAATATTGTGACGATATAGTCTGTTAATATCAGCCTCGGACATGTTGACGATCCACATTGGATCCAACATCCGATAATTTGCACGATTATCTCTAAATACAATCACGGCTTCATGCGTGTCCGAGTCGTAGCACCATAATGCCATATCTTCAAGAAAATCCTGATGCATAGGCATCAATGGGATTTTATCTACGACCCTCGGAGGCTGGTACACAAGCTTGTATCTGCAAGTGTTGGTTTCAGGATCAAGAGTAAACTTGATCGGTTGATAGATGGGGAATTGTGGCTTGTATGATTCATCCTCCCAGCCCGACTTCTTATTTACTTTAATCAGTCGCTCAAATAAAGTAGCACCTTCGAAGTTTGAACGATTAACAAGCTCAAGCCTCGTCAACGCTGCAACATCATAAAATGGCAAAGATAGAATGCTCAGCAATGAATTAAAGTACTGGATACCGTATTCACGTTTGACTGCGACGCAGTGTATATCCTTAACAAACATCCAGCATAGAATTCTTCCACTTGGCTTTCCCCTCTCAAACTGCAAGTAGTCAACTTGAACACTTTCCGGCACAGGCTTCTGAACTTTTGATAGGAACTGTTTTCGCCATTCAGAGAATGCATCTTTGGCTTTTTCAGACGAATCAGACGAATCACGCTTCCTTAAGTGTTCATCTATGTCATTAACATTCTCCTTCATCCAATCTTCATCAAATGGAGCGAATTCAGTACCATGTTTTCGAACATACGTTGATTTTGTTGCTTCGCCTTCAAATACGATCTCATCAACATCTTCAACATTTGCAGAATCAGGTTCACTGGGCATTCTTTCGATCTCAGCGTCATCAATCTTTCTCATAGCTTGTAGAGCAAGTAATTGCTCAGGAGAAAGATCCTGTATGATCTCTCCTTCTTCAAGTAACTCTCCTATGATCGGATGTATAGCCTGAAGAGCAATATCAGCACTGCTTATGACAGAAGAAGTACCTGCGATCTGTTAAACTTTTCCAGTAGAAGTTCCCTTAGATGATTCGACCAATGGAGGTTGAACTTCAACAATTTCTGAAGATGTAGCGGTTGGCTGCTTCTGTGATGTACCAGAAGTGTCAGGATTCCCTTGGTCTTCCGTATCATCATCCTTTTTCTTCAGTACTTCTTGTTGTTTACAATGATAATCCCACAGAACAGCAATCCTTCTCTCTTTCTCTTCATCAACAGCCTTCAAGCGAGCATTTTCAGCTTTAAGCAAATCAATTTCAGCTTGTTGTCGCTCTATTACCGTTTGCTGTTGACCAACGGTTGACTTCAAGTTGTTAATTTCCACCGATTGTTTAAGCTGATCATTCTTCGTGAGATTAATGAAATGAGATTGCCTCTGAACACGATCAACAGCTACTTCAAGTGTAGAGAATAGGTATCTGATCTTTTCGTCTTGAGAAAATCCGGAAAATGTCCTATGACGTTCAGCACTGATCTGCGAGGTGGTTGCTCTGATTGCAGAAGCCATAGTTCTTTCAGGAACTGCCTGAGGAGTAACAGATGGAGTTGCAGCAGCTGATGTAACAACTGGAGTTTCTGTAGCTGATGTAACTACAGGAGTTTCTTGTACAGGCTCCTGAGGTACAGATGAAGACTCTTGATGCACAGGTTGTCTAGCATAAGTACTCAAATATCTTCTTGATTTCTTCTTTTGAGTTTCAGCAGCTTTCTCAGCTCTCCTTTTTGTTCTTCTTTCACCTTCAGGATCCTCTGGAACGTATTCTGGATCATCTTCAGTTCTAATCTTTCTATATCTTTTCACTCCATGTAAATCGATATACATTTCGTATCCAGGCTCGACTATATGATCACTAGAGCTAGAATCAGATTCATCATCGCCACTTGCTGAAGAACTACTAGCTGATGTACCACCAGCTGCACCCTTGCTCGATGCACCAACAACACCAGTATCACCACCATCATCGCCTTCTTCACTACTGTCATCACTATCACTCCCAGACTCATCTGAATCAACCGGGTCAGGACCAAATTTCTCTATCCTTTTTCTTTCCAACTCAGGCTCTTCGTTGTCAGATTGGCTGTCATCATGACGCCATTTATCATTTGCTGGAGCAACATAATCAGGATTCACAAGTGCGCCAAAAAGCTTCCTTGGAGGAACGCTTTCTTTGTATCTTTTGGCGGCAAGATTCTTGATTAACCTTAAAGAGTTGAAATTCATCGCCTCTATCTTCAGAAGATCATTGTCAGCTTTAGGTAGGTCCGGATGTTGAACATTCATAATCATTTGCAGAAACCGCGGATACATCCAAAACTTGTTCCCGGTTGTTCTACTTCCAGTCCTTGTCATATTTTCTTTCATGTTGCTGAAAATATACTTTGAGATGCTAAACGGTTTGTTTAACACCAAAGCAACCATGAAACCAACGAGATCATCTCCAGCCATATCATATCCAGACCGTCTATTGCTGAGACACTGAATAAGAATATGCAATAAAAACTTGTAGCGTAATGGAAGATCACCTTTGTTGATTTGTTTGACGAAAATGTCTCCTTTACACTTCATCCGTAGCAAACATCCTCGAGTACACATGATTGGAATTGAATAAGGAGCATCCGGATGATCTTGTAATTGTAACACTTCATTCAATATCTCCGGAGTGACAACGACATACAGATCATTCACACGTCCCCTGATAACATCCTTTTCATCCACCTGTACCACGTTCGCTGAATCCCAGAATGCTTTGATCAGTGACTTGTAGACGAGCGTCGAGAATGTAATAGCATAATTAATACGTGACTCCCTGATCCACTTCGTGATATCTTTCAGTTCCGTGACTTTGTCTTCAGGATCCAGATAAGCTATTTGATTATGACGCTTCTCTGACATAATCTCCTCTTCAGTTTTGTTTTCTTTCTTTGTCGCCTTCTTGCGTTTTCCTTTTTCTTTCGGTGCTTTCGGAGCCATCTGTACATGTAAATGTCCAAAATAAGTCATTTTTGATATAACATGTGTATTATACATGTATATATACAGGTTATAGCATCAAATGATCATCAAAAAATTTTTTATTCCTTCTGTGAACAAACAGCAGACACAGAAAACTGCTAAGGCATGGACGACGAAACAGAAGATTAACGACGAAACAGAAGGGTGTGCGACGAAACAGAGGGTTGACCAATGACCAGTTTGATTCGTCGACGTTTTGATTCGTCGAGTCTGTTTCATTCCATTTCTGATTCGTCGTCTCTGATTCGTCGTCTGTTTCGCCGGAATTAGGGTTTATGCGATTCGTCAATTTGGGGGTTTTTGTTGTTTTGTCATTTGTGGTTTAAACAAAGAACAGAAACAAATAATAAACACAACATTGTTTATTATCCAAACCAATCAATAATACCCATATGCACAAGAAAAACATCAGTTTCATACAAAAACCACCCATATCAACCAAATACCCTGTATTTGTTACATACACCCAAACCCAAAACTATGCATATACACACATGTTAATCCTAAATCTATCCGATTTCGAAAGATAACAAACAAGATATAAGACTAAGCATGAAATCATTTGATAATCAAGGATTTTAAAGGGTCTCAAACAAAATACAATCGGTCCAAAAGGTTCGGAATCGGAACACGATTCTTTTTATACCTTTGTGTTTTTTGAGATATTAGTTAAAAATGAGAGTATGAAGGATTTTGATGAAAAGAGATGATAATGGGGTTTCTGTGTGAAGAAGGAAGACAAACAGTTGTTATTTTGAAAAAATGAACAACAGGGACCCATTTATACACCGCCTCATTTCGACGAATCTGATACTTCGACGAAACAGGATTGGGCTCGACGAAACAGAACGAAGTTGGGCTTACACTTGGGCCTGAAATTAGCCCATGACGAAACTGATTTGGGCTCATGTGATTCGTCATAACTTCGACGAAACTGATCTATTTCGTCGTCACAGTTTTGATTCGCCATACACATTCTGTTTCGTCGACATTAATTTTTCAAAACACAGAGGCATGAAAGATTTTTGCAGACTGAACAAATTATGATTTAAAATGAACATTTTTCCATTTTGATTGAATTTTCAAATGTAAGGACGTTTTATGAAGAGGTTTCAGGCTTCCGGCAGAATACACCAAGCAACAACTTCGGCTTAATCAAAAACGAACTTTACAAATAACACTAAAAACGAATTTAAAGCGCGGTAAACTAAACGAAAACGCAATAAACTGTGAAAACAGTAAGCAACTGTACAAATGTAATCTTTTTGCGAATCTCAAGGATAAGGAATCATACCAGCTTACGGTCTTAGTCAACATGATTTTGATTTCTGTTTAAAGCTCTGGATAAGTATACTACCTCGATTATCGGTATTGTGGTCCACATAAGCTCAAACTGATCAGACGTAATCATAATTAAGAGATACGATTAACGGTAAGGATTATACTTACTTGTCGATGTGAATCCACTCACGACACATTCCCGTATCAAGGTATGCACGAGAATTCATCTTACCGGTGAGTATACCGATTATCATCTGTTTGTCCGTATAAAAATGTGAGAAACTCACTTATTTTGATTTGAAAACAAGCCCTATGTGATAGAATCACTTATTTATGAGGAACTTGATTTTCGAATGAATGAGGGCACAGGAGCAAGTCCGTGAACAGGTCAGTACTTTCGTACAGCAGAGAGACGAACTTGACTCCCGCAAAGAATCTGTGATATATTATCACTTATTTTGTTTGGACATGTGATTGTTGATCACTTATTGAGGTCGAATGCAGTATGTACACGTATGTATAGTATCATGGAAGATCTTAGACTTCGTCTCCGTTATTTTTACGGTTTGATACAACCATGATACCCAGATGATAAGCAGCATAAAGACCGAATATTTCAGATCTCAGCAATCTCTCAAACGAGATTTCGGTACTAAGACCATATGCCAATGAATGGTTCCCACCTGACTTGAAGTCTGTTAGGTTTGTATCATCCTGCACATTTTAGTCTGTTTGTGAGCCTACCGATACATCGTTAGTAGAGATACTTATCATTTTTCTTTTTGTTTTTCATTTTGAGCACATTGACCGACCACACCAGTGAACATCATCATTTTCCTTTATCCAAGAAACTCATTTTTGGTTTTCTATTGTTTTTGAATTTTTGATTTTTCAAAAAATAAAGACAGAAGTAAACGACATATTTTTGGATTTTGAAATTTTGCAATGTTTTTGTATTTTCTTGAAATTTCTCCCCCTAAAATGCTCAAAGTTTACGAAAACTAAAATCTTTTTGAATTTTCAGAGTTTATAAAGAAAATATTTACAAAAACGATCAGCCAAAGAAGTTTACTCGGGTATCACCTTAATGCCATTGACCAAAAGTAGATAATCAAAACGTGATTTATCAAATGCTTTTGTAAACAGGTCGGCACGTTGGTGATCGGTGGGGACATGAACGACATCGATTAATTTCTTGTCAAAACAATCACGTATGAAGTGATATTTAATGTCGATGTGTTTAGTCTTGGAATGCTGCACATGATTTCTAGTGATCTGTAAGGCAGCATTATTATCAACAAAAATATGAGTGGATAGGAATTCAAAACCGTAGTCGCGCATTTGTTGTTGTATCCAAAGAACTTGGGAGCAACAACTCGAGGCAGCAATATATTCTGCTTCACATGTTGATGTAGCAACACACGTTTGCTTCTTGCACTGCCACGTGACCAGGCGATTTCCTAAGAACTGACATCCTGCTGTTGTCGATTTGCCATCGATTTTGCATCCACCAAAATCAGAATCACTGTATGCAATTAATTCAAAGCTATTATCCCTAGGGTACCAAAGACCAAGGTCTGGGCATCCCTTCAAATAGCGAAAAATCCTTTTGATAGCTGACAGATGAGAGGCCTTCGGGTTTGCTTGATATCTTGCAAGCAGGCATGTTGGATACATTATGTCAGGTCTCGAAGCGGTGAGATACATGAGAGATCCGATCATGGCACGATAGTATGAGGAGTTGATGCTTTCACCCTTCAAATCTGGAGTAATCCCGTGATTCTGCGGAAGAGGGGTACCAATGGGCGTTGCATTTGACATTTGGAATCGGCTCAAAATGTCACCAACATATTTAGTCTGATGGATGAATATCCCAGACTCTGTTTGTTGAACTTGTAGACCCAAGAAGAAAGTCATCTCCCCAATTACGCTCATTTCGAATTTTTCTTGCATAACACGTTCGAATTGCCTGCACAAAGAATCATTAGTGGAACCAAATATTATATCATCAACATATACCTGCACCAGCAGAAGATCTCCATCTAGTTCCTTGATAAAGAGTGTGCAATCAATAAGACCTCGTCGAAATCCATTCTCCAGAAGATAGTTGGATAAGGTTGCGTACTAAGCCCTAGGTGCTTGATGTAAACCATAAAGAGCTTTGTTGAGCAACCAAACCCGATCGGGGTGAATAGGATCTTCAAAACCTGGAGGTTGTTCGACGTGCACCTCTTCTTGAACTATACCATGAAGAAAAGCACTTTTGACGTCCATCTGGTAAACTTTGAATCCTTTGAAAGAAGCATAAGCTAAGAAGATCCTAATAGCTTCCAGACGTGCAACGGGTGCATAAACTTCATTGTAGTCAATGCCTTCTATCTGGCGAAAACCCTGAACAACCTGTCTCGCCTTGTTGCGAATAACAATTCCACGGTCGTCCTTCTTGCATTTGTAAACCCATCGTGTGCCAATTTTCTTGTAATTATCCGGCTTTTCAACAAGCTTCCAAACACCAAGCTTTTGAAATTGTTGCAGTTCGTCCAGCATGGCTTCAACCCAAGAATTATCTTTTAAAGCTTCCTTCCAAGACTTTGGTTCTTCTTGTGAAACGTAACAAGCAAAGGACCAATCGTTTTGAAGACCAGATTCTCTAATGGCTGAATATAAACCAGCATTCTGGTTATTTCTCAGCTGATTACACGTCTGCACACCGCGTTGGACATCTCCTATAATGTTCTGCTGGGGATGGGTATTATGAATCCTCAATTCAGGATTTTCAGGAACACTAGCATTAATACCCAAATTGTTAAGATTAAGATCAGCAACCAACTCCGCACCGGATATATGCGTGGAAGTGGATGCATTTCCTTCAGCAGTATCATCATTCTGCACTTGAGGTGTTTCTAAAGAAGTGCCATGAACAGGAACAACCGGGGCAGAAGTGCCTTCAGTCGCATCAAGATGTTCATCATCTTCCGATGACTCACTAGCATCTTCAAATACCTCATTTTGAACAGTATTGTTAACTGAATTAGAACCTTGAGGGCTAACAATAACAGGTCTTACCAATGGCGAGCCGGCAGCGTTGTCACTATCAAATAACATTTGAACAGCTGCAGATTCTTCATCAAAGGTAGGCAGATTAAAGGAGTCAAATATCCCATCGTAATCGAACATCCAAGGATCACCCGGAGCTCTAACAGGACTTGTATACCTTTGAACCCTTACTTCATTCCAAAGCTCAATCTTTTTGGTGGTCAGATTCCATACACGACAATTCGGAGTTGCATATCCAAGGAAGAAACCTTCGATAGCTTTTGCGCCAAACTTACCATCTGGGTCAATCATGGTACATGGACCGCCAAAGGGTTCAAGGAAAGAAAGATCCGGTTTCCTTTTCTGTAGAAGTTTGAAACAAGTTTTGCCATGCCTCTTAACTGTAAGAACTCTGTTCAAAGTGTAGCATGCAGTCGACACAGCTTCTGCCCAGAATTGAACAGGAAGCTCCGACTCTACTAACATAGTTCTTGCAGTCTCAATAATCGTGCGATTCTTCCACTCAGCGACACCGTTTTGTTGTGGAGTATAGCGAGAACTGTATTCATGAAGAATGCCTTTAGAAGTACAGAACTCATCCATCACACGGTTCTTGAATTCAGTTCCATTGTCTCTTCGGATCCTCTTCACTTTCAAAGTGTATAAATTCTCCAACATTGTGAGAAGATCCTTGAGGATTCCAGGAGTATCACTCTTGTGTGCCATGAAAGCTACCCAAGAAAATCTAGAATAATCATCAGTAACAACCAGACAGTAAGCATCTCCGAATGTTGTCTTGTGCTTCATAGGTCCAAAAAGGTCCATATGAAGACGTTCGAGAGGCATTCTTCAGAGGGTGAGATTTCTTTGTTTGTTTCCCTTTCTGGCACGAAACACAGATATCTTGTAGATGAAAACTTCTCACAGGCACACCATTCACAAGATTGTTTTTCACCAAATGGTTCATTTTCCTCAAGTGAATGTGCCCCATTCTTCTGTGCCAAGAAATAGACTCCTTCTCTATGGCTTTTTAGACAAAACATTGTACTTGCGCAGATGTCGTAATGGCTTGGCTCATGTCAAGAATATAAAGATCATTAATTCTTGGAGCCGATAAGAGAATCCATTCATCAGGAATCTTGAATCCAGGTTTAAGCACATAACAACCGGCATCATCAAAATGCACGGTGAACTTTTTATCGCAGATTTGCGACACACTGAGAAGATTATGATCAAGTTGATGAACATAATTAATCTTTTCGAAGCATACCACACCATTGGAGATCATTCCTTCTCCGGTGATATATCCACCTTTGTCTCCTGCGAACGCGACATAGCCTCCTCTAATATTTCTCACATCGTACAGAAGCCGTAAGTCGCCCGTCATGTGCCTGGATGCCCCACTATCAACAATCCAATGACTACTGATAGTTCCTCCTGGAACATCCTGCACTTATCATCCAATGATTAGTTAAGGATGGGGACCCAAGCCACAGTGGTCTTGGGTCGTCTCTGAGAATCACGAATAGTGATCTCGATTTGGTGATGATTCTCCAACATAACGGCTCCCCCTGAACTATCACCTTTCTTAGGTTTCCAAGTTTGTTTTTGTTTACCAGATTCAGTTTTGTAAACAGATTTTGAAACTTCTGGTTTTAAAGGTGAACTTGGTTCCCTTGGAACAGATTTGACCTAAGATTTTAAAGCCTTTTCTATTTTCTTCACATTTTGATGTCGTTGTTTCGTTTCCTGTTCTTTAACCGTTCTTTTATCATGTTTTAACGAAACAGTACGACATTGAGGGTGAATCGTTTCAGGTGGTGCTTTCTCAACAAATTTCTCTTTTGGAGTGTTTGAACAATCTTTGATGATGTGCCCAAACTCTCCACATTTAAAACACGTTCTCCTCTCAACAAACTTAGGAGAAACGAATCGACGCTCATATGTCAAACCTGTAGAACCTGAGGTACTTGCCTTTTCATCACACCCGTTTGAATGTTGAGTGTAATTATTTTGACTGTTACGCTTTAAAATCTTGACTTTTTGTACAAAATCAGTGTTTGATTTGTTAGCAAAAATCTCAATTTTATCAGTACCCTCAGATGCCACAAATCTGACATCATTGTTTTTCTTTTGATAACGAGCTCCATTTGTTTCAACTCTTGATTTAGAAACATTTGGCCTTTGAGCTCGTTGAAATGGTTGTTTACCCTTAGGAGCAAAAGGTTGTTGCTTTGTTGGGGATTTTCGATTTCCAAATTGCTTTTTGATTTCAGCCTTAGGAATTGGATCACATTGAGTTACAGTAACTCCCGGAATCGACTTTCCCAAAAACGTACTTGTGTTATTTTCAAAAACGTTATCAATCAATGATGGATTGACATTTTTAATTGGAAAATCATTATCTGAGTAGATTTTAGAATCACCAACCAAAGTATACAACATCTTGTTACTCTTAACAGTAGACACAGGTTTCTTGTCATTTATGACAGGATTAATCACATTTTTGGCAACTTGTTGCACAACAGGAATAGGAGGATCACAAAGAATATGATTCTCAATTGGAATTACTATTCCCTTTTTCTTATCAAGTGATTCATCCTTGTCATTTGCATCTGTTTCATCATCAGATGAATCATAATCCTCAACTGTTGGAGGACTTTGACTCACTGGTGTTGAAGTTTCTGTTTCAACAGATGAGGTTCCCGAGGAGCTGTCCGGTTTGAACCCTAATCCAGTAGTAAGTTCCTCATAATTAAGAGGCACACTGGGTTCAAAACGAGGCATATCCTCTTCATCAGGTGGTCGAGCATAGTTGTGTCTTAAAGGGGGCGGACATTTCTTATACCCAACACCACTCTTGTTTTTCTTCTGTTGTTGAACATCAATTATGTGATCGAGTACAAATCGGGAGTTAGAATAACTCTTCAATTTTTGCTTGATCGCATCGTGCTCGCATTTTGCAATGGCTAAATCCTTTTTGGTTTCCTCAACGAGATTTATGTACTTGTTAATACTAACTTGTTTGTGATAAACAACTTTAGTAGTTTCGGAAACACTTTTCTTTAAATTTTCAATTAAAGATTTAAAGTCTTTTTCGTTTCTTGTTAAAGCCATATTTGCCTCTTTGCACTTAGCCATTTCAACAACTAAACTTTGACTGTGACCATGAATTTTGTCACTTTCAAGTTTCATTCTTTCACATTCAAGTCTCATATAATCACAGTCTCTACATATGATAAGAGTTTCAGGTGTTACCTGGCTAGAAGAGGCTGAAACATTTGCCATAAAGGCAGTTTGAAAAGAAAAAGATCCGTCTTCAGAGAAGAACTTCTCCATTTCCTTAGATGCTATCCCAGCCTTCTTGATAAGAACAGATTTCTGAGACTTCAATTCCTCTGCTTTATTCAACAAGTCATCAATAGAAGTCGCTTCTTCTTTCACATCTCCCGAAACAGAACTTTCTTCATCCGAACTCCCGGTATAACCAGAACTGTCGTCACTTTCAGAAAATTCTTCTTTATGAACGTGCTTGATGTGATTGATGATCTTTGCATAGCACGCTGTTCCTCCTCCTTCATTATCACCTCCCCCTAATTGTAAAGACCAATTACACCCTTCATCTGTTTGAACAGTTAATGCACGAGTGTTATTTGATGGTCCAGACTGGTTCTGGTTGGTGGTATTGTTCACAGATACTATCCCTTTTTCACGATTGTTTTGAGTGCCTTGATTGGAATTTGAAGTACTTGTCTGATTTCTGAAAGGGTTCTGATTGCCTTGCTTGGGTGGTCGAGTGCATTCACGTTTAAAGTGACCCTTCTCGCCACAATTGAAGCATGTAACAACTTCTTTATCAAACCCGTACTTTGTATCCTGCTTACTTTCCAAAGAACTTCTTCCTGTTCGACTCATGAAATCCTTTGCCCTTCTTACTGCACTTGCAAACGCCCACTTTATATCCATCAACTCCATTTCATCACGGTCGATTTGTTGATAATCTTCGTTTGTCATACTGATGTTCCCAATTTGACCTGCTACCAAACCGCAGTAAGCACTGACCATTGTATTAATGAGTTCCGAATGCTCCTTTGCAACTTCAATGCTAACTTTTGAGAGGTTCGAAGTATCAACTTTGATAGTGTTCGTGCTTTGGGGTGGAGGATTGTTGGTATAATGTGCTTGTTGTGGTGGTGGTTAGGCTTGAGATGAGGGTATTGACTGTGAAAGGTAAGTACCTAAATCAAACTCTGGTTGAGTAGTAACTTGAGGTGGAGGTTGAGATTTCAATTTGGATAGCGATTGTGAAAGATAAGCACCTAAATCAAACTCTGGTTGAGTAGGTTTGAATGGAAACGGAGATGAGTTTGTGTTGGAAACAAACGCCGTTTGTAGCTTAGGTTGCTGAATAGAACTAGAACTTGCAGAAGGAGCAAAACCAGGCAAATAAATTTCTGTGTTTTGAGGAGCTCCAATCCTTCTAGCTTTCCGATTTTCCTCTTCGCTCTTGTGCTCCAACTTCTGAACAAATCCATAGATAGTGACAGTTTCCCCATCCAGAGCACCAGTATGCTTTAGAAGTTCAATGAATGGACTCCATAAAGGAGGTAGAGCATCAGCTAAACGTGCAATCATTTCCACATGACTTACAGCAACCTTATAAGAACTCATTTCACTTATCAAATGATAGAAACGAGAAGTCAAATCATTTAGAGTTTCATTTTCCAAAGATTGAAATGATTCAAATTCTTTCTTCAAAAGATCATGACGAATTTTTCTAGAAGCTGCATTTCCTTCTCCTCTTGTTTCCAATGCATCCCATAAAGCTTTTGTGCTCTTACTATAGGAAAATTGATGACAGATGTCTTTATGAAGAGCTTGTGTTAGAAAAGCAAAAGCCTTCTTCTCCAATTCAAAGGCTTTCTTGTCTTCTTCAATCATGTGAGAAATACCAGCGGCAGTTGATGCTGCTGCTTCCAGTTCCGGACTACATTCAGTAGTGAAACACGTCCAAAGTTCAACGTTTTGCCCTTGAATGTATATGTGAAAACGACCCTTCCAAGATGGATAGTCGTTCATATGATTTAGCTTTGGCGAGCGATTGTTGCTTCCCGTCTCACTTTCACTGAGCAATAGATTTTGAATGTTTTGGTTTTGATTAGAAACCATTGCCCATTGATTTGCATTTACTGCTTGTTGTTTTTGAGGCAATTGGTTCATTAAATCGGCAAGTGAAGGCTGATTTTCACTTGGTCTTGAGTCCGAACTCCAATCCCACAGACCTTTGTTACTCATATTTGGTATATGTATGATAGTACCTGCACACACACTTGAAAACACAAAGTTAGAATGGTTTTGCAAAGCCTCTGTGTAAAACAGATCTGTTCTCGACGAAACAGATTTCACGAAATAGGTTTGTCTCGTCTAAATGAATGATGACGAAACAGACTTCTTTCGTTTGAAGATATTTTGACGAAATAGACTTGTTTCGTCGAAGATATTTTGATGAAATAGACTTGTTTCGTCGAAGATATTTTGACGAAATAGACTTGTTTCGTCGAAGATATTTTTGAGGAAACACTTGTGATTCGTCGACTACTTGTTTCGTCGAAACTGAGTGTCAGACAGCTGGTTTAGATATTTAAAATATCTTACTGACTCAAAGTGACAGTTTTTCAACTCAAACCACGTTTTAAGTTACCAACTTAGTTAGAGTTCCAAAGCACTTTGTCACCAAAGTCCACTTAATGTATTATATTAGATAAACACTTTGGTTCTTGCAATTTAAAGATCAAAAGCACAACTATGATAAGAACAATATGATGATATGAAGAACACACTCAAGAACAATGAGTTTTCTGGTCACCGATAATTTTTGAAACACGAAAAATGCACAAGACTTTCACTCAAAACCCGGTTTAAAGCATAAGCAATCAATCTAACAAGGTTTTTGATAAAACTCTTAGCAAATAACAACAAACTAACAGATTTTATGAATATTTTCAGAAAAACATGAATTTTTCAAGAACAAATTTTCAGAAAAACAACCACAAAAACTTGATAAAAACCGAACAATGTTTGATTTTAAACAAGGATTAGAGCCAAACGCTCTGATACCAATTGTAGGTCCCGTAATCTGAGGATTGATAACGAACCAAATCACTTGTTTATAGTAAACACGGTTACGTGTGCGGAATCCACGTAACTATGCCAAATCAAACATGTAAAACAATAACGACACGGTATAATTAATGATACACACTCGATTGATTAAACGGGATGAGAACCGATTACAAACTGATACAAACACAGTTTAACAGAATTTTGACAGAGTTTCTTTATGTGTAAGCTCTCATCTACTCTCTCAGTTGAAAGCAGACTTGTTTATATAGTCCCTGGGCCCAACAGTCGACGAAACACAAGGTGTCTCGGCGAAACAGAATATGGGCTAGACATTGGGCTTGAAGCAGCCCATTACACGACGAATCAAGTGTGATTCGTCATGAATGTCGGCGAAACAGACTTAATGAATGTTGGTCTGTTTCGTCATGATGTGTTCGACGAAACAGACATGTTTCGTCGAGGGCTGCATCAGCTGTTCTGTTTCCTGTTGTCAGACAGCAAACAGATAGAACATATAAACAACATAATGACCATTATACCCTTGTCATGCAACATGCATTGTTCATTAAACATTACATATCAAAAGGAGACAAACAAGTCATACACAATCAGATAGGAGGATATCCGACTTGGTAGACATCAAATACATACTCGATAAACGTTAAAGACCGTACAAAATACATCATTAAGTACAAGACTAGTTACAGACACTAAAAATGCATCAACAATGTTGACATTTAAGAGATATACAGTCAAAAAAATCAAGGGCAATGGTGATATATATGCGGATTAGACACCAAAAAAAAATCACTCAACAAATGGCTACAATTTAAGGAATGTGTTTAGTGACGGCTTCAGATTCCTAATTGATGGAGAAAGCTCTGGTGGCAAGAAAAGCTGATTCTAGGAGGTTGTCAAGTGTTTTCGCTTGACGATTCCATTCTTGGGTGGTTGGTTTGGCCCTTGTTCCTGTAACTCGAATCCTAGCCCGGTATATCCCATTTTAATCTTACACCATTGTGAACTTTATGCCTTTTTTACTCTCTGATCGAGGTTCTCGGCATTGAAAAATCTTCGTAAACCAAATCACACGTGTATATGTTGACATTTAAGAGATACACAGTCAAGAAAATCAAGGGCAATGGTGATATATATGCGGATTAGACACAAAAAAAAACATTCAACAAATGGCTACAATTTAAGGAATGTGTTTAGTGACGACGTCAGATTCCTAATTGATGGAGAAAGGTCTGGTGGCAAGAAAAGCTGCTTCTAGGAGTTTGTCAAGTGTTTTCGCTCGACGGTTCCATTCTTGGGTGGTTGGTTTGGCCCTTGTTCCTGTAACTCGAATCCTAGCCCGGTATATCCCATTTTAGTCTTACACCATTGTGAACCTTACGCCTTTTTTACTCTCTGATCGAGGTTCTCGACATTGAAAAATCTTCGTAAACTAAATCATACGTGTATATGTTGACATTTAAGAGATATACAGTAAAAAAAAATCAAGGGCAATGGTGATATATATGCGGATTAGACACCAAAAAAAAAAATCACTCAACAAATGGCTACAATTTAAGGAATGTGTTTAGTGACGGCTTCAGATTCCTAATTGATGGAGAAAGGTCTGGTGGCAAGAAAAGCTGCTTCTAGGAGGTTGTCAAGTGTTTTCGCTTGACGATTCCATTCTTGGGTGGTTGGTTTGACCCTTGTTCCTGTAACTCGAATCCTAGCCCAGTATATCCCATTTTAATCTTACACCATTGTGAACCTTACGCCTTTTTTACTCTCTGATCGAGGTTCTCGGCATTGAATTATCTTTGTAAACTAAATCACACGTGTATATGTTGACATTTAAGAGTGTAGGACCGAGTTTCGTGACCGAAACCGTGATTATCATGATTATGTTCATAGACGGGAAGATCATAGACGGATGAAATACTTGTATAGATTTGATAACATAACAAAGCAAGCCGACCCGATTAACAAGCTAACCGAACCTTTACCAGAGCCGTTTGGTTCCGGGGAGAGATCAAGTGGTGATCTCTCCATGGTGAGGACTTGAACCTCCTAAAATCTCCAAGTGTTTGAAATGACAAAGGGTTGCTATTTATAGCTACACCCCTTTGTCTTTCAAACACACACGGTCAACCGAATAACCCTCTCGTTTGACCACTTCAAACGAGCGGGTCTATACACGTTCGATAGACCGTTTCACTAACTATTACAAATTCAGCGTAAAATAATAAATCTAATCTATTCGACAAGCATCGGACACAAATCTGCATCAACAAATTCCCCCTTGTCCGTTGCTGTCGAATGCTGAAAATGCAACTGCAATCGATCTTCAGCCAAGTATTCATCTTCTCTGTGTTAACAAATTCCCCCTTGACCGATGATCCAGGTAAGTAGTATCTTGACGCTTCTTGTATAATAGTTCCCCCTCAAAGTACGCGTATCCGTGTTGGGCGTTGTGCAATTTCCTCAAAAGGCTCAATTGACCGATCTTCCGCTGATCTTCCAATACTCCAACCGGCATTTGATAAGGGTTCCATTCTTTTAAAAACTGCATCAAGTCTTGATCTTCAAGCATACTACAATGGTAGAGGTTTCTGGTGAACTGTCTTCTGTAAACCGTCTTTGTGTCACTAGAAAATCACAAACTCTACCACCTGTGATTGCGTTTAGAAATTTACCGAAGAAATTAAACATACGAAAATTTTTATTCCCCCATTTCTTTGGTAAGATCTCTAAACCTTAACAGATTCCCTTCCACTTTAAAGGAACTGTCGTTAAGTTTCAAATGTTCACCAGTTCCCTTCACTTAGCGGAACTGTCGTCAATCTTTACTGAACAAATTCTCTCCACTGAGTAGAATCTTTCAAATGTTCTCGGTTTTTCAAAAAAATCACGAAAACGGCTTTCTTCTTTGCATATTCTAGTTGAATAAGAACGTCCCCTAGTACCCCGTAGGATCCGACTTGTATCCCTCCAAAGTACTGCTAACACCTAATCCGAAAAACTTTCATCATAGGCATAACTCTTCGACCTTGTGAACTCGTTAGGACCGGTATTGACATTCTAGGTTCATACGTTCGTTTTCAAATGCGAAAATATGACAATAAACAAAATGCATTCGAACATCTTCGAATAACCGATAACAAACATAAATACTGACGTGCGGAAGTGAACATACCGTTTTTTTTGGCCCATAGTAGTCAAGTCACCAAAATTTGACGTTGGCATCGGTAACCGTGACTACCCCACATTTTTTTTAAAAGTATCACCATCTTTTGTTTTCTTTTCATCATGCCGCATCATCCCGCGCGCTGTCAAAATCCGTGCGAATTTTGACGTTGACATTTAGAAGCGCGGTTCAAATAAATTATGCAAACACCCGACCCCATGTGCATGTAACTACCTTTGAATCTTGACCCAAATAAGAGTTGCCATCACATATTCACAGCCCAAACAAACTGAAATCCATACCTGTAACAAGAATGAATCCAATTTGTAAAAGAAGCCCAACTGCCACTTAAATATTTCCAACATAAGTGGGCCATTTTGTCTCGCACAAGTGAGCCCAACCATTTTGAAAGTTGGTCATAAACAGCAAACCCACTATTAACTTATTCCCAAACCCAAAAGTCAACATTCCTAAACCTTATCAACCGTCAATTTCCACTTCCAACATCATCTTCAGCCGACATCACTTATTATATTTCTTTAATAATTTTTTAGCATATCTCTACTAATTACTCGATGCCAACCATCATTTGCTTTCTTATCTCTTCGATACCAACCATCAAAATTGCAGCCGACAACCTCTTCTTTTCTTTGTGATACACACCTCAAAAGTCAACATCCCTAACTTGAATCAGCTTTTGGTTTTGGCAGATTAATACATTTTCGTGAGAGATGAGCCCAACAACAATCAATAGAAGACCTAGCTGCCATCAATTTACTTCAGCCGACATAAATTTCAACCTCAGCCAAACATCAGACATCCTCCATCTCTCACTTCGATACACATACTAGCGATACCAAACAGCCACTGCCCCATCTTCGATGAAACCCCAAAACTCTTTCTGTTCGATACACCCTCCAAACAATCAAAAACATCTGATGAAACCCAAATCAGAACAACATCGCAGCAGCAAATGGTATCTCCGTTTGTTGAAAATTTAGTCGGACCAGCCATCCTTCAAGTCTCTCAGTTCTGTCTTCGATAAACAACAAGCAGCAGCCGACGAAAGTAAGGACATGACGAAACAAGTCTGAAGTGTGTTGAAACGACGAAACTGATGACTGGATGTGAACGACGAAACAGATCTGAAGTTGTATTGTGACGAAACTGATCTGTTAGGTTGAACGACGAAACAGGTTTGTTTTGTTTAATCGACGAAACATGTTGTTTATTGATCGACGACGAAAGTGGAGGTGGTGTTTCGTCATGGGGTCAGTTTCGTCGGGAGTGGGTATGAAGAAACCCTAGTTCTCTTTAACAGCCGCCAAGAACATCAAGAACACAACCACTGTTAATTTTGCAGATTTGACGAAAATCACACATTTGATGATGAAAACTTGAAATATGTGGTGTAAACATAAAACATAACCCTCTGATGCATTTCGTTTCAGGTCAGACCCATCCATTCGGGTCAGATCTGGGTTTTTCTTCTTTTACACCTTTTTAACATCTTGAACAAAAATCATAATAAACTCAGATCTAGCGCACATGTGATTTAGCAAACTGTTAGATTCACTAAATCGGGCACCATGGCTCTGATACCACTTGTAGGACCGAGTTTCGTGACCGAAACCGTAATTATCATGATTATGTTCATAGACGGGAAGATCATAGACGGATGAAATACTTACTTGTATAGATTTGATAACATAACAAAGCAAGCCGACCCGATTAACAAGCTAACCGAACCTTTACCAGAGCCGTTTGGTTCCGGGGAGAGATCAAGTGGTGATCTCTCCCTGGTGAGGACTTGAACCTCCTAAAATCTCCAAGTGTTTGAAATGACAAAGGGTTGCTATTTATAGCTACACCCCTTTGTCTTTCAAACACACACGGTCAACCGAATAACCCTCTCGTTTGACCACTTCAAACGAGCGGGTCTATACACGTTCGATAGACCGTTTCACTAACTATTACAAATTCAGCGTAAAATAATAAATCTAATCTATTCGACAAGCATCGGACACAAATCTGCATCAACAAAGAGATATACACTCAAGAAAATCAAGGGCAATGGTGATATATATGCGGATTAGACACCCAAAAAAAATCACTCAACAAATGGCTACAATTTAAGGAATGTGTTTAGTGACGGCATAAGTTCCTAATTGATGGAGAAAGGCCTGGTGGCAAGAAAAGCTGCTTCTAGGAGGTTGTCAAGTGTTTTCGATTGAAGATTCCATTCTTGGGTGGTTGGTTTGGCCCTTGTTCCAGTAACTCGAATCCTCGCCCGGTATATCCCATTTTAATTTTACACCATTGTGAACCTTACACCTTTTTTACTCTCTGATCGAGGTTCTCGGCATTGAAAAATATTCGTAAACTAAATCACACGTGTATATGTTGATATTTAAGAGATATACAGTTAAGAAAATCAAGGGCAATGGTGATATATATGCGGATTACACACAAAAAAACACTCAACAAATGGCTACAAATTAAGGAATGTGTTTAGTGACGGCATCAGTTTCCTAATTGATGGAGAAAGGTCTGGTGGTAAGAAAAGCTGCTTCTAGGAGGTTGTCAAGTGTTTTTGCTCGACGATTACATTTTTGGGTGGTTGGTTCGGCCCTTGTTCCTGTAACTCGAATCCTAGCCCGGTATATCCCATTTTAATCTTACACCATTGTGAACCTTACACCTTTTTTACTCTCTTATCGAGGTTCTTGGCATTGAAAAATCTTCGTAAACTAAATCACACGTGTATATGTTGACATTTAAGAGATATACAATCAAGTAAATCAAGGGCAATGGTGATATATATGCGGATTAGACACCACAAAAAAAATCACTCAACAAATGGCTACAATTTAAGGAATGTGTTTAGTGACGGCATCGGATTCCTAATTGATGGAGAAAGGTCTGGTGGAAAGAAAAGCTGCTTCTAGGAGGTTGTCAAGTGTTTTCGCTCGATGATTCCATTCTTGGGTGGTTGGTTTGGCCCTTGTTCCTGTAACTCGAATCCTAGCCCGGTATATCCCATTTTAATTTTACACCATTGTGAACATTACGCCTTTTTTACTCTCTGATCGAGGTTCTCGGCACTGAATTATCTTTGTAAACTAAATCACACGTGTATATGTTGATATTTAAGAAATATACAGTCAAGAAAATCAAGGGCAATGGTGATATATATGCAGATTAGACACCCAAAAAAATCACTCAACAAATGGCTACAATTTATGGAATGTGTTTAGTGACGGCATAAGTTCCTAATTGATGGAGAAAGGTCTGGTGGCAAGAAAAGCTGCTTCTAGGAGGTTGTCAAGTGTTTTTGATTGAAGATTCCATTCTTGGGTGGTTGGTTTGGCCCTTGTTCATGTAACTCGAATCCTAGCCCGTTATATCCCGTTTTAATTTTACACCATTGTGAACCTTACGCCTTTTTACTCTCTGATCGAGTTTCTCGGCATTGAAAAATCTTCGTAAACTAAATCACACGTGTATATGTTGACATTTAAGAGATATACAGTCAAGAAAATCAAGGGCAATGGTGATATATATGCGGATTAGACACCAAAAAAAAAACACTCAACAAATGGCTACAATTTAAGGAATGTGTTTAGTGACGGCATCAGATTCCTAATTGATGGAGAAAGGTCTGGTGGCAAGAAAAGCTGCTTCTAGGAGGTTGTCAAGTGTTTTCGCTCGACGATTCCATTCTTGGGTGGTTGGTTTGGCCCTTGTTCCTGTAACTCGAATCCTAGCCCGGTATATCCCATTTTAATTTTACACCATTGTGAACCTTACGCCTTTTTTACACTTTGATCGAGGTTGTCGGCATTGAAAAATCTTCGTAAACTAAATCACACGTTTATGTGTTGACATTTAAGAGATATACAGTCAAGAAAATCAAGGGCAATGGTGATATATATGCGGATTAGACACAAAAAAAAAAAAAAACACTCAACAAATGGCTACAATTTAAGGAATGTGTTTAGTGACGGCATCAGATTCCTAATTGATGGAGCAAGGTCTGGTGGTAAGAAAAGCTGCTTCTAGGAGGTTGTCAAGTGTTTTCGCTCGATGATTCCATTCTTGGGTGGTTGGTTTGGCCCTTGTTCCTGTAACTCGAATCCTACCCCGGTATATGCCAATTTAATTTTACACCATTGTGAACCTTACGCCTTTTTTACTCTCTGATTGAAATTCTCGGCATTGAAAAATCTTCGTAAACTAAATCACACGTGTATATGTTGACATTTAAGAGATATACAGTCAAGAAAATCAAGGGCAATGGTGATATATATGCGGATTAGACACAAAAAAAAGCACTCAACAAATGGCTACAATTTAAGGAATGTGTTTATTGATGGCATCAGATTCCTAATTGATGGAGAAAGGTCTGATGGTAAGAAAAGCTGCTTCTAGGAGGTTGTCAAGTGTTTTCGCTCGACGATTCCATTCTTGGGTGGTTGGTTTGGCCCTTGTTCTTGTAACTCGAATCCTAGCCCGGTATATCCCATTTTAATCTTACACCATTGTGAACCTTACGTGTTTTTTACTCTCTGATCGAGGTTCTCGGCACTGAATTATCTTTGTAAACTAAATCACACGTGTATATGTTGATATTTAAGAAATATACAGTCAAGAAAATCAAGGGCAATGGTGATATATATGCAGATTAGACACCCAAAAAAATCACTCAACAAATGGCTACAATTTATGGAATGTGTTTAGTGACGGCATAAGTTCCTAATTGATGGAGAAAGGTCTGGTGGCAAGAAAAGCTGCTTCTAGGAGGTTGTCAAGTGTTTTTGATTGAAGATTCCATTCTTGGGTGGTTGGTTTGGCCCTTGTTCATGTAACTCGAATCCTAGCCCGGTATATCCCATTTTAATTTTACACCATTGTGAACCTTACGCCTTTTTTACACTTTGATCGAGGTTGTCGGCATTGAAAAATCTTCGTAAACTAAATCACACGTGTATATGTTGACATTTAAGAGATATACAGTCAAGAAAATCCAGGGCAATGGTGATATATATGCGGATTAGACACAAAAAAAAACACTCAACAAATGACTACAATTTAAGGAATGTGTTTAGTGACGGCATCAGATTTCTAATTGATGGAGAAAGGTCTGGTGGCAAGAAAAGCTGCTTCTAGGAGGTTGTCAAGTGTTTTCGCTCGACGATTCCGTTCTTGGGTGGCTGGTTTGGCCCTTGTTCCTGTAACTCGAATCCTAGCCCGTTATATCCCGTTTTAATTTTACACCATTGTGAACCTTACGCCTTATTACTCTCTGATCGAGTTTCTCGGCATTGAAAAATCTTCGTAAACTAAATCACACGTGTATATGTTGACATTTAAGAGATATACAGTCAAGAAAATCAAGGGCAATGGTGATATATATGCGGATTAGACACCAAAAAAAAAAACACTCAACAAATGGCTACAATTTAAGGAATGTGTTTAGTGACGGCATCAGATTCCTAATTGATGGAGAAAGGTCTGGTGGCAAGAAAAGCTGCTTCTAGGAGGTTGTCAAGTGTTTTCGCTCGACGATTCCATTCTTGGGTGGTTGGTTTGGCCCTTGTTCCTGTAACTCGAATCCTAGCCCGGTATATCCCATTTTAATTTTACACCATTGTGAACCTTACGCCTTTTTTACACTTTGATCGAGGTTGTCGGCATTGAAAAATCTTCGTAAACTAAATCACACGTGTATGTGTTGACATTTAAGAGATATACAGTCAAGAAAATCAAGGGCAATGGTGATATATATGCGGATTAGACACAAAAAAAAAACACTCAACAAATGGCTACAATTTAAGGAATGTGTTTAGTGACGGCATCAGATTCCTAATTGATGGAGCAAGGTCTGGTGGTAAGAAAAGCTGCTTCTAGGAGGTTGTCAAGTGTTTTCGCTCGATGATTCCATTCTTGGGTGGTTGGTTTGGCCCTTGTTCCTGTAACTCGAATCCTACCCCGGTATATGCCAATTTAATTTTACACCATTGTGAACCTTACGCCTTTTTTACTCTCTGATTGAAATTCTCGGCATTGAAAAATCTTCGTAAACTAAATCACACGTGTATATGTTGACATTTAAGAGATATACAGTCAAGAAAATCAAGGGCAATGGTGATATATATGCGGATTAGACACAAAAAAAAGCACTCAACAAATGGCTACAATTTAAGGAATGTGTTTATTGATGGCATCAGATTCCTAATTGATGGAGAAAGGTCTGATGGTAAGAAAAGCTGCTTCTAGGAGGTTGTCAAGTGTTTTCGCTCGACGATTCCATTCTTGGCTGGTTGGTTTGGCCCTTGTTCTTGTAACTCGAATCCTAGCCCGGTATATCCCATTTTAATCTTACACCATTGTGAACCTTACGTGTTTTTTACTCTCTGATCGAGGTTCTCGGCACTGAATTATCTTTGTAAACTAAATCACACGTGTATATGTTGATATTTAAGAAATATACAGTCAAGAAAATCAAGGGCAATGGTGATATATATGCAGATTAGACACCCAAAAAAATCACTCAACAAATGGCTACAATTTATGGAATGTGTTTAGTGACGGCATAAGTTCCTAATTGATGGAGAAAGGTCTGGTGGCAAGAAAAGCTGCTTCTAGGAGGTTGTCAAGTGTTTTTGATTGAAGATTCCATTCTTGGGTGGTTGGTTTGGCCCTTGTTCATGTAACTCGAATCCTAGCCCGGTATATCCCATTTTAATTTTACACCATTGTGAACCTTACGCCTTTTTTACACTTTGATCGAGGTTGTCGGCATTGAAAAATCTTCGTAAACTAAATCACACGTGTATATGTTGACATTTAAGAGATATACAGTCAAGAAAATCCAGGGCAATGGTGATATATATGCGGATTAGACACAAAAAAAAACACTCAACAAATGACTACAATTTAAGGAATGTGTTTAGTGACGGCATCAGATTTCTAATTGATGGAGAAAGGTCTGGTGGCAAGAAAAGCTGCTTCTAGGAGGTTGTCAAGTGTTTTCGCTCGACGATTCCGTTCTTGGGTGGCTGGTTTGGCCCTTGTTCCTGTAACTCGAATCCTAGCCCGTTATATCCCGTTTTAATTTTACACCATTGTGAACCTTACGCCTCTTTACTCTCTGATCGAGTTTCTCGGCATTGAAAAATCTTCGTAAACTAAATCACATGTGTATATGTTGACATTTAAGAGATATACAGTCAAGAAAATCAAGGGCAATGGTGATATATATGCGGATTAGACACCAAAAAAAAAACACTCAACAAATGGCTACAATTTAAGGAATGTGTTTAGTGACGGCATCAGATTCCTAATTGATGGAGAAAGGTCTGGTGGCAAGAAAAGCTGCTTCTAGGAGGTTGTCAAGTGTTTTCGCTCGACGATTCCATTCTTGGGTGGTTGGTTTGGCCCTTGTTCCTGTAACTCGAATCCTAGCCCGGTATATCCCATTTTAATTTTACACCATTGTGAACCTTACGCCTTTTTTACACTTTGATCGAGGTTGTCGGCATTGAAAAATCTTCGTAAACTAAATCACACGTGTATGTGTTGACATTTAAGAGATATACAGTCAAGAAAATCAAGGGCAATGGTGATATATATGCGGATTAGACACAAAAAAAAAACACTCAACAAATGGCTACAATTTAAGGAATGTGTTTAGTGACGGCATCAGATTCCTAATTGATGGAGCAAGGTCTGGTGGTAAGAAAAGCTGCTTCTAGGAGGTTGTCAAGTGTTTTCGCTCGATGATTCCATTCTTGGGTGGTTGGTTTGGCCCTTGTTCCTGTAACTCGAATCCTACCCCGGTATATGCCAATTTAATTTTACACCATTGTGAACCTTACGCCTTTTTTACTCTCTGATTGAAATTCTCGGCATTGAAAAATCTTCGTAAACTAAATCACACGTGTATATGTTGACATTTAAGAGATATACAGTCAAGAAAATCAAGGGCAATGGTGATATATATGCGGATTAGACACAAAAAAAAGCACTCAACAAATGGCTACAATTTAAGGAATGTGTTTATTGATGGCATCAGATTCCTAATTGATGGAGAAAGGTCTGATGGTAAGAAAAGCTGCTTCTAGGAGGTTGTCAAGTGTTTTCGCTCGACGATTCCATTCTTGGGTGGTTGGTTTGGCCCTTGTTCTTGTAACTCGAATCCTAGCCCGGTATATCCCATTTTAATCTTACACCATTGTGAACCTTACGTGTTTTTTACTCTCTGATCGAGGTTCTCGGCACTGAATTATCTTTGTAAACTAAATCACACGTGTATATGTTGATATTTAAGAAATATACAGTCAAGAAAATCAAGGGCAATGGTGATATATATGCAGATTAGACACCCAAAAAAATCACTCAACAAATGGCTACAATTTATGGAATGTGTTTAGTGACGGCATAAGTTCCTAATTGATGGAGAAAGGTCTGGTGGCAAGAAAAGCTGCTTCTAGGAGGTTGTCAAGTGTTTTTGATTGAAGATTCCATTCTTGGGTGGTTGGTTTGGCCCTTGTTCATGTAACTCGAATCCTAGCCCGGTATATCCCATTTTAATTTTACACCATTGTGAACCTTACGCCTTTTTTACACTTTGATCGAGGTTGTCGGCATTGAAAAATCTTCGTAAACTAAATCACACGTGTATATGTTGACATTTAAGAGATATACAGTCAAGAAAATCAAGGGCAATGGTGATATATATGCGGATTAGACACAAAAAAAAAAACACTCAACAAATGACTACAATTTAAGGAATGTGTTTAGTGACGGCATCAGATTTCTAATTGATGGAGAAAGGTCTGGTGGCAAGAAAAGCTGCTTCTAGGAGGTTGTCAAGTGTTTTCGCTCGACGATTCCGTTCTTGGGTGGCTGGTTTGGCCCTTGTTACTGTAACTCGAATCCTAGCCCGTTATATCCCGTTTTAATTTTACACCATTGTGAACCTTACGCCTTTTTACTCTCTGATCGAGTTTCTCGGCATTGAAAAATCTTCGTAAACTAAATCACACGTGTATATGTTGACATTTAAGAGATATACAGTCAAGAAAATCAAGGGCAATGGTGATATATATGCGGATTAGACACCAAAAAAAACACTCAACAAATGGCAACAATTTAAGGAATGTGTTTAGTGACGGCATCAGATTCCTAATTGATGGAGAAAGGTCTGGTGGCAAGAAAAGCTGCTTCTAGAAGGTTGTCAAGTGTTTTCGCTCGACGATTCCATTCTTGGGTGGTTGGTTTGGCCCTTGTTCCTGTAACTCGAATCCTAGCCCGGTATATCCCATTTTAATTTTACACCATTGTGAACCTTACGCCTTTTTTACACTTTGATCGAGGTTGTCGGCATTGAAAAATCTTCGTAAACTAAATCACACGTGTATATCTTGACATTTAAGAGATATACAGTCAAGAAAATCAAGGGCAATGGTGATATATATGCGGATTAGACACAAAAAAAAAAACACTCAACAAATGGCTACAATTTAAGGAATGTGTTTAGTGACGGCATCAGATTCCTAATTGATGGAGCAAGGTCTGGTGGTAAGAAAAGCTGCTTCTAGGAGGTTGTCAAGTGTTTTCGCTCGATGATTCCATTCTTGGGTGGTTGGTTTGGCCCTTGTTCCTGTAACTCGAATCCTACCCCGGTATATCCCATTTTAATTTTACACCATTGTGAACCTTACGCCTTTTTTACTCTCTGATTGAAATTCTCGGCATTGAAAAATCTTCGTAAACTAAATCACACGTGTATATGTTGACATTTAAGAGATATACAGTCAAGAAAATCAAGGGCGATGGTGATATATATGCGGATTAGACACAAAAAAAAAACACTCAACAAATGGCTACAATTTAAGGAATGTGTTTATTGATGGCATCAGATTCCTAATTGATGGAGAAAGGTCTGATGGTAAGAAAAGCTGCTTCTAGGAGGTTGTCAAGTGTTTTCGCTCGACGATTCCATTCTTGGGTGGTTGGTTTGGCCCTTGTTCCTGTAACTCGAATCCTAGCCCGGTATATCCCATTTTAATCTTACACCATTGTGAACCTTACGCGTTTTTTACTCTCTGATCGAGGTTCTCGGCACTGAATTATCTTTGTAAACTAAATCACACGTGTATATGTTGACATTTAAGAGATATACAGTCAGGAAAATCAAGGGCAATGGTGATATATATGCAGATTAGACACCCAAAAAAATCACTCAACAAATGGCTACAATTTATGGAATGTGTTTAGTGACGGCATAAGTTCCTAATTGATGAAGAAAGGTCTGGTGGCAAGAAAAGCTGCTTCTAGGAGGTTGTCAAGTGTTTTTGATTGAAGATTCCATTCTTGGGTGGTTGGTTTGGCCCTTGTTCATGTAACTCGAATCCTAGCCCGGTATATCCCATTTTAATTTTACACCATTGTGAACCTTACGCCTTTTTTACACTTTGATCGAGGTTGTCGGCATTGAAAAATCTTCGTAAACTAAATCACACGTGTATATGTTGACATTTAAGAGATATACAGTCAAGAAAATCAAGGGCAATGGTGATATATATGCGGATTAGACACAAAAAAAAACACTCAACAAATGACTACAATTTAAGGAATGTGTTTAGTGACGGCATCAGATTTCTAATTGATGGAGAAAGGTCTGGTGGCAAGAAAAGCTGCTTCTAGGAGGTTGTCAAGTGTTTTCGCTCGACGATTCCGTTCTTGGGTGGCTGGTTTGGCCCTTGTTACTGTAACTCGAATCCTAGCCCGTTATATCCCGTTTTAATTTTACACCATTGTGAACCTTACGCCTTTTTACTCTCTGATCGAGTTTCTCGGCATTGAAAAATCTTCGTAAACTAAATCACACGTGTATATGTTGACATTTAAGAGATATACAGTCAAGAAAATCAAGGGCAATGGTGATATATATGCGGATTAGACACCAAAAAAAACACTCAACAAATGGCAACAATTTAAGGAATGTGTTTAGTGACGGCATCAGATTCCTAATTGATGGAGAAAGGTCTGGTGGCAAGAAAAGCTGCTTCTAGAAGGTTGTCAAGTGTTTTCGCTCGACGATTCCATTCTTGGGTGGTTGGTTTGGCCCTTGTTCCTGTAACTCGAATCCTAGCCCGGTATATCCCATTTTAATTTTACACCATTGTGAACCTTACGCCTTTTTTACACTTTGATCGAGGTTGTCGGCATTGAAAAATCTTCGTAAACTAAATCACACGTGTATATCTTGACATTTAAGAGATATACAGTCAAGAAAATCAAGGGCAATGGTGATATATATGCGGATTAGACACAAAAAAAAAACACTCAACAAATGGCTACAATTTAAGGAATGTGTTTAGTGACGGCATCAGATTCCTAATTGATGGAGCAAGGTCTGGTGGTAAGAAAAGCTGCTTCTA
Organism: Helianthus tuberosus; assembly: GCA_030545235.1. Classification (NCBI taxonomy): domain Eukaryota; kingdom Viridiplantae; phylum Streptophyta; class Magnoliopsida; order Asterales; family Asteraceae; genus Helianthus; species Helianthus tuberosus. Next base: position 24,532,235 of record CM060428.1, read on the forward strand.
GGAGGTTGTCAAGTGTTTTCGCTCGATGATTCCATTCTTGGGTGGTTGGTTTGGCCCTTGTTCCTGTAACTCGAATCCTACCCCGGTATATCCCATTTTAATTTTACACCATTGTGAACCTTACGCCTTTTTTACTCTCTGATTGAAATTCTCGGCATTGAAAAATCTTCGTAAACTAAATCACACGTGTATATGTTGACATTTAAGAGATATACAGTCAAGAAAATCAAGGGCGATGGTGATATATATGCGGATTAGACACAAAAAAAAAAACACTCAACAAATGGCTACAATTTAAGGAATGTGTTTATTGATGGCATCAGATTCCTAATTGATGGAGAAAGGTCTGATGGTAAGAAAAGCTGCTTCTAGGAGGTTGTCAAGTGTTTTCGCTCGACGATTCCATTCTTGGGTGGTTGGTTTGGCCCTTGTTCCTGTAACTCGAATCCTAGCCCGGTATATCCCATTTTAATCTTACACCATTGTGAACCTTACGCGTTTTTTACTCTCTGATCGAGGTTCTCGGCACTGAATTATCTTTGTAAACTAAATCACACGTGTATATGTTGACATTTAAGAGATATACAGTTAGGAAAATCAAGGGCAATGGTGATATATATGCAGATTAGACACCCAAAAAAATCACTCAACAAATGGCTACAATTTATGGAATGTGTTTAGTGACGGCATAAGTTCCTAATTGATGAAGAAAGGTCTGGTGGCAAGAAAAGCTGCTTCTAGGAGGTTGTCAAGTGTTTTTGATTGAAGATTCCATTCTTGGGTGGTTGGTTTGGCACTTGTTCCTGTAACTCGAATCCTAGCCCGGTATATCCCATTTTAATTTTACACCATTGTGAACCTTACGCCTTTTTTACACTTTGATCGAGGTTGTCGGCATTGAAAAATCTTCGTAAACTAAATCACACGTGTATATGTTGACATTTAAGAGATATACAGTCAAGAAAATCATGGGCAATGGTGATATATATGCGGATTAGACACCCAAAAAAAAAACTCAACAAATGGCTACAATTTAAGGAATGTGTTTAGTGACGGCATCAGATTCCTAATTGATGGAGAAAGGTCTGGTGGCAAGAAAAGCTGCTTCTAGGAGGTTGTCAAGTGTTTTCGCTCGACGATTCCATTCTTGGGTGGTTGGTTTGGCCCTTGTTCCTGTAACTCGAATCCTAGCCCGGTATATCCCATTTTAATTTTACACCATTGTGAACCTTACGCCTTTTTTACACTTTGATCGAGGTTGTCGGCATTGAAAAATCTTCGTAAACTAAATCACACGTGTATGTGTTGACATTTAAGAGATATACAGTCAAGAAAATCAAGGGCAATGGTGATATATATGCGGATTAGACACAAAAAAAAACACTCAACAAATGGCTACAATTTAAGGAATGTGTTTAGTGACGGCATCAGATTCCTAATTGATGGAGCAAGGTCTGGTGGTAAGAAAAGCTGCTTCTAGGAGGTTGTCAAGTGTTTTCGCTCGATGATTCCATTCTTGGGTGGTTGGTTTGGCCCTTGTTCCTGTAACTCGAATCCTACCCCGGTATATGCCAATTTAATTTTACACCATTGTGAACCTTACGCCTTTTTTACTCTCTGATTGAAATTCTCGGCATTGAAAAATCTTCGTAAACTAAATCACACGTGTATATGTTGACATTTAAGAGATATACAGTCAAGAAAATCAAGGGCAATGGTGATATATATGCGGATTAGACACAAAAAAAAGCACTCAACAAATGGCTACAATTTAAGGAATGTGTTTATTGATGGCATCAGATTCCTAATTGATGGAGAAAGGTCTGATGGTAAGAAAAGCTGCTTCTAGGAGGTTGTCAAGTGTTTTCGCTCGACGATTCCATTCTTGGGTGGTTGGTTTGGCCCTTGTTCTTGTAACTCGAATCCTAGCCCGGTATATCCCATTTTAATCTTACACCATAGTGAACCTTACGTGTTTTTTACTCTTTGATCGAGGTTCTCGGCACTGAATTATCTTTGTAAACTAAATCACACGTGTATATGTTGACATTTAAGAAATATACAGTCAAGAAAATCAAGGGCAATGGTGATATATATGCAGATTAGACACCCAAAAAAATCACTCAACAAATGGCTACAATTTATGGAATGTGTTTAGTGACGGCATAAGTTCCTAATTGATGGAGAAAGGTCTGGTGGCAAGAAAAGCTGCTTCTAGGAGGTTGTCAATTGTTTTTGATTGAAGATTCCATTTTTGGGTGGTTGGTTTGGCCCTTGTTCATGTAACTCGAATCCTAGCCCGGTATATCCCATTTTAATTTTACACCATTGTGAACCTTACGCCTTTTTTACACTTTGATCGAGGTTGTCGGCATTGAAAAATCTTCGTAAACTAAATCACACGTGTATATGTTGACATTTAAGAGATATACAGTCAAGAAAATCAAGGGCAATGGTGATATATATGCGGATTAGACACAAAAAAAAATACTCAACAAATGACTACAAATTAAGGAATGTGTTTAGTGACGGCATCAGATTTCTAATTGATGGAGAAAGGTCTGGTGGCAAGAAAAGCTGCTTCTAGGAGGTTGTCAAGTGTTTTCGCTCGACGATTCCGTTCTTGGGTGGCTGGTTTGGCCCTTGTTACTGTAACTCGAATCCTAGCCCGTTATATCCCGTTTTAATTTTACACCATTGTGAACCTTACGCCTTTTTACTCTCTGATCGAGTTTCTCGGCATTGAAAAATCTTCGTAAACTAAATCACACGTGTATATGTTGACATTTAAGAGATATACAGTCAAGAAAATCAAGGGCAATGGTGATATATATGCGGATTAGACACCAAAAAAAACACTCAACAAATGGCAACAATTTAAGGAATGTGTTTAGTGACGGCATCAGATTCCTAATTGATGGAGAAAGGTCTGGTGGCAAGAAAAGCTGCTTCTAGAAGGTTGTCAAGTGTTTTCGCTCGACGATTCCATTCTTGGGTGGTTGGTTTGGCCCTTGTTCCTGTAACTCGAATCCTAGCCCGGTATATCCCATTTTAATTTTACACCATTGTGAACCTTACGCCTTTTTTACACTTTGATCGAGGTTGTCGGCATTGAAAAATCTTCGTAAACTAAATCACACGTGTATATCTTGACATTTAAGAGATATACAGTCAAGAAAATCAAGGGCAATGGTGATATATATGCGGATTAGACACAAAAAAAAAAACACTCAACAAATGGCTACAATTTAAGGAATGTGTTTAGTGACGGCATCAGATTCCTAATTGATGGAGCAAGGTCTGGTGGTAAGAAAAGCTGCTTCTAGGAGGTTGTCAAGTGTTTTCGCTCGATGATTCCATTCTTGGGTGGTTGGTTTGGCCCTTGTTCCTGTAACTCGAATCCTACCCCGGTATATCCCATTTTAATTTTACACCATTGTGAACCTTACGCCTTTTTTACTCTCTGATTGAAATTCTCGGCATTGAAAAATCTTCGTAAACTAAATCACACGTGTATATGTTGACATTTAAGAGATATACAGTCAAGAAAATCAAGGGCGATGGTGATATATATGCGGATTAGACACAAAAAAAAAACACTCAACAAATGGCTACAATTTAAGGAATGCGTTTATTGATGGCATCAGATTCCTAATTGATGGAGAAAGGTCTGATGGTAAGAAAAGCTGCTTCTAGGAGGTTGTCAAGTGTTTTCGCTCGACGATTCCATTCTTGGGTGGTTGGTTTGACCCTTGTTCCTGTAACTCGAATCCTAGCCCGGTATATCCCATTTTAATCTTACACCATTGTGAACCTTACGCCTTTTTTACTCTCTGATCGAGGTTCTCGGCACTGAATTATCTTTGTAAACTAAATCACACGTGTATATGTTGACATTTAAGAGATATACAGTCAGGAAAATCAAGGGCAATGGTGATATATATGCAGATTAGACACCCAAAAAAATCACTCAACAAATGGCTACAATTTATGGAATGTGTTTAGTGACGGCATAAGTTCCTAATTGATGAAGATAGGTCTGGTGGCAAGAAAAGCTGCTTCTAGGAGGTTGTCAAGTGTTTTTGATTGAAGATTCCATTCTTGGGTGGTTGGTTTGGCACTTGTTCCTGTAACTCGAATCCTAGCCCGGTATATCCCATTTTAATTTTACACCATTGTGAACCTTACGCCTTTTTTACACTTTGATCGAGGTTGTCGGCATTGAAAAATCTTCGTAAACTAAATCACACGTGTATATGTTGACATTTAAGAGATATACAGTCAAGAAAATCAAGGGCAATGGTGATATATATGCGGATTAGACACAAAAAAAACACTCAACAAATGGCTACAATTTAAGGAATGTGTTTAGTGACGGCATCAGATTCCTAATTGATGGAACAAGGTCTGGTGGTAAGAAAAGCTGCTTCTAGGAGGTTGTCAAGTGTTTTCGCTCGATGATTCCATTCTTGGGTGGTTGGTTTGGCCTTTGTTCCTGTAACTCGAATCCTACCCCGGTATATCCCATTTTAATTTTACACCATTGTGAACCTTACGCCTTTTTTACTCTCTGATTGAAATTCTCGGCATTGAAAAATCTTCGTAAACTAAATCACACGTGTATATGTTGACATTTAAGAGATATACAGTCAAGAAAATCAAGGGCAATGGTGATATATATGCGGATTAGACACAAAAAAAAAAACACTCAACAAATGGCTACAATTTAAGGAATGTGTTTATTGATGGCATCAGATTCCTAATTGATGGAGAAAGGTCTGATGGTAAGAAAAGCTGCTTCTAGGAGGTTGTCAAGTGTTTTCGCTCGACGATTCCATTCTTGGGTGGTTGGTTTGGCCCTTGTTCCTGTAACTCGAATCCTAGCCCGGTATATCCCATTTTAATCTTACACCATTGTGAACCTTACGCGTTTTTTACTCTCTGATTGAGGTTCTCGGCACTGAATTATCTTTGTAAACTAAATCACACGTGTATATGTTAACATTTAAGAGATATACAGTCAAGAAAATCAAGGGCAATGGTGATATATATGCGGATTAGACACCCAAAAAAATCACTCAACAAATGGCTACAATTTATGGAATGTGTTTAGTGATGGCATAAGTTCCTAATTGATGGAGAAAGGTCTGGTGGCAAGAAAAGCTGCTTCTAGGAGGTTGTCAAGTGTTTTTGATTGAAGATTCCATTCTTGGGTGGTTGGTTTGGCCCTTGTTCCTGTAACTCGAATCCTAGCCCGGTATATCCCATTTTAATTTTACACCATTGTGAACCTTACACCTTTTTTACTCTCTGATCGAGGTTCTCGGCATTGAAAAATCTTCGGTAACTAAATCACACGTGTATATGTTGATATTTAAGAGATATACAGTCAAGAAAATCAAGGGCAATGGTGATATATATGCGGATTAGACAAAAAAAAAACACTCAACAAATGGCTACAATTTAAGGAATGTGTTTAGTGACGGCATCAGTTTCCTAATTGATGGAGAAAGGTCTGGTGGTAAGAAAAGCTGCTTCTAGGAGGTTGTCAAGTGTTTTTGCTCGACGATTCCATTTTTGGGTGGTTGGTTCGGCCCTTGTTCCTGTAACTCGAATCCTAGCCTGGTATATCCCATTTTAATCTTACACCATTGTGAACCTTACACCTTTTTTACTATCTTATCGAGGTTCTCGGCATTGAAAAATCTTCGTAAACTAAATCACACGTGTATATGTTGACATTTAAGAGATATACAATCAAGAAAATCAAGGGCAATGGTGATATATATGCGGATTAGACACCACAAAAAAAATCACTCAACAAATGGCTACAATTCAAGGAATGTGTTTAGTGACGGCATCAGATTCCTAATTGATGGAGAAAGGTCTGGTGGCAAGAAAAGCTGCTTCTAGGAGGTTGTCATGTGTTTTCGCTCGATGATTCCATTCTTGGGTGGTTGGTTTGGCCCTTGTTCCTGTAACTCGAATCCTAGCCCTGTATATCCCATTTTAATTTTACACCATTGTGAACCTTACGCCTTTTTTACACTTTGATCGAGGTTCTCGGCATTGAAAAATCTTCGTAAACTAAATCACACGTGTATATGTTAATATTTAAGAGATATATAGTCAAGGAAATCAAGGGCAATGGTGATATATATGCGGATTAGACACAAAAAAAAACACTCAACAAATGGCTACAATTTAAGGAATGTGTTTATTGATGGCATCAGATTCCTAATTGATGGAGAAAGGTCTGGTGGTAAGAAAAGCTGCTTCTAGGAGGTTGTCAAGTGTTTTCGCTCGACGATTCCATTCTTTGGTGGTTGGTTTAGCCCTTGTTCCTGTAACTCTAATCCTATCCCGGTATATCCCATTTTAATCTTACACCATTGTGAACCTTACGCCTTTTTTACTCTCTGATCGAGGTTCTCGGCATTGAAAAATATTCGTAAACTAAATCACACGTGTATATGTTGATATTTAAGAGATATACAGTCAAGAAAATAAAAGGCAATGGTGATATATATGCGGATTACACACCAAAAAAAAATCACTCAACAAATGGCTACAATTTAAGGAATGTGTTTAGTGACGGCATCAGATTCCTAATTGATGGAGAAAGGTCTGGTGGCAAGAAAAGCTGCTTCTAGGAGGTTGTCAAGTGTTTTCGCTCGACGATTCCATTCTTGGGTGGCTGGTTTGGCCCTTGTTCCTGTAACTCGAATCCTAGCCCGGTATATCCCGTTTTAATTTTACACCATTGTGCACCTTACGCCTTTTTACTCTCTGATCGAGGTTCTCGGCATTGAAAAATCTTCGTAAACTAAATCACACGTGTATACGTTGACATTTAAGAGATATACAGTCAAGAAAATCAAGGGCAATGGTGATATATATGCAGATTAGACACCAAAAAAAAGACTCAACAAATGGCTACAATTTATGGGATGTGTTTAGTGACGACAACATATTCCTAATTGATGGAGAAAGGTCTGGTGGTAAGAAAAGCTGCTTCTAGGAGGTTGTCAAGTGTTTTCACTCGACTATTCCATTCTTGGGTGGTTGGTTTGGCCCTTGTTCCTGTAACTCGAATCCTAGCCCGGTATATCCAATTTTAATTTTACACCATTGTGAACCTTACGCCTTTTTTACTCTCTGATCGAGGTTATCGGCATTGAAAAATCTTCGTAAACTAAATCACACGTGTATATGTTGACATTTAAGAGATATACAGTCAAGAAAATCATGGGCAATGGTGATATATATGTGGCTTAGACACAAAAAAAAAACACTATACAAATGGCTACAATTTAAGGAATGTGTTTAGTGACGGCATCAGATTCCTAATTGATGGAGAAAGGTCTGGTGACAAGAAAGGCTGCTTCTAGGAGGTTGTCAAGTGTTTTCGCTCGACGATTCCATTCTTGGGTGGTTGGTTTGGCCCTTGTTCCTGTAACTCGAATCTTAGCCCGGTATATCCCATTTTAATTTTACACCATTGTGAACCATACGCCTTTTTTACACTTTGATCGAGGTTCTCGGCATTGAAAAATCTTCGTAAACTAAATCACACGTGTATATGTTGACATTTAAGAGATATACAGTCAAGAAAATCAAGGGCAATGGTGATATATATGCGGATTAGACACAAAAAAAAACACTCAACAAATGGCTGCAATTTAAGGAATGTGTTTAGTGACGGCATCAGATTCCTAATTGATGGAGAAAGGTCTGGTGGTAAGAAAAGCTGCTTCAAGGAGGTTGTCAAGTGTTTTCGCTCGATGATTCCATTCTTGGGTGGTTGGTTTGGCCCTTGTTCCCGTAACTCGAATCCTAGCCCGGTATATCCTATTTTAATTTTACACCATTGTGAACCTTTCGCCTTTTTTACTCTCTGATCGAAGTTCTCGGCATTGAAAAATCTTCGTAAACTAAATCACACGTGTATATGTTGACATTTAAGAGATATACAGTCAAGAAAATCAAGGGCAATGGTGATATATATGCGGATTAGACACAAAAAAAAACACTCAACAAATGGCTACAATTTAAGGAATGTGTTTATTGATGGCATCAGATTCCTAATTGATGGAGAAAGGTCTGGTGGTAAGAAAAGCTGCTTCTAGGAGGTTGTCATGTGTTTTCGCTCGATGATTCCATTCTTGGGTGGTTGGTTTGGCCCTTGTTCCTGTAACTCGAATCCTAGCCCTGTATATCCCATTTTAATTTTACACCATTGTGAACCTTACGCCTTTTTTACACTTTGATCGAGGTTCTCGGCATTGAAAAATCTTCGTAAACTAAATCACACGTGTATATGTTAATATTTAAGAGATATATAGTCAAGGAAATCAAGGGCAATGGTGATATATATGCGGATTAGACACAAAAAAAAACACTCAACAAATGGCTACAATTTAAGGAATGTGTTTTTTGATGGCATCAGATTCCTAATTGATGGAGAAAGGTCTGGTGGTAAGAAAAGCTGCTTCTAGGAGGTTGTCAAGTGTTTTCGCTCGACGATTCCATTCTTTGGTGGTTGGTTTAGCCCTTGTTCCTGTAACTCTAATCCTATCCCGGTATATCCCATTTTAATCTTACACCATTGTGAACCTTACGCCTTTTTTACTCTCTGATCGAGGTTCTCGGCATTGAAAAATATTCGTAAACTAAATCACACGTGTATATGTTGATATTTAAGAGATATACAGTCAAGAAAATAAAAGGCAATGGTGATATATATGCGGATTACACACCAAAAAAAAACACTCAACAAATGGCTACAATTTAAGGTATGTGTTTAGTGACGGCATCAGATTCCTAATTGATGGAGAAAGGTCTGGTGGCAAGAAAAGCTGCTTCTAGGAGGTTGTCAAGTGTTTTCGCTCGACGATTCCATTCTTGGGTGGCTGGTTTGGCCCTTGTTCCTGTAACTCGAATCCTAGCCCGGTATATCCCGTTTTAATTTTACACCATTGTGCACCTTACGCCTTTTTACTCTCTGATCGAGGTTCTCGGCATTGAAAAATCTTCGTAAACTAAATCACACGTGTATACGTTGACATTTAAGAGATATACAGTCCAGAAAATCAAGGGCAATGGTGATATATATGCAGATTAGACACCAAAAAAAAGACTCAACAAATGGCTACAATTTATGGGATGTGTTTAGTGACGACAACATATTCCTAATTGATGGAGAAAGGTCTGGTGGTAAGAAAAGCTGCTTCTAGGAGGTTGTCAAGTGTTTTCACTCGACTATTCCATTCTTGGGTGGTTGGTTTGGCCCTTGTTCCTGTAACTCGAATCCTAGCCCGGTATATCCAATTTTAATTTTACACCATTGTGAACCTTACGCCTTTTTTACTCTCTGATCGAGGTTATCGGCATTGAAAAATCTTCGTAAACTAAATCACACGTGTATATGTTGACATTTAAGAGATATACAGTCAAGAAAATCATGGGCAATGGTGATATATATGTGGCTTAGACACAAAAAAAAAACACTATACAAATGGCTACAATTTAAGGAATGTGTTTAGTGACGGCATCAGATTCCTAATTGATGGAGAAAGGTCTGGTGACAAGAAAGGCTGCTTCTAGGAGGTTGTCAAGTGTTTTCGCTCGACGATTCCATTCTTGGGTGGTTGGTTTGGCCCTTGTTCCTGTAACTCGAATCTTAGCCCGGTATATCCCATTTTAATTTTACACCATTGTGAACCATACGCCTTTTTTACACTTTGATCGAGGTTCTCGGCATTGAAAAATCTTCGTAAACTAAATCACACGTGTATATGTTGACATTTAAGAGATATACAGTCAAGAAAATCAAGGGCAATGGTGATATATATGCGGATTAGACACAAAAAAAAACACTCAACAAATGGCTGCAATTTAAGGAATGTGTTTAGTGACGGCATCAGATTCCTAATTGATGGAGAAAGGTCTGGTGGTAAGAAAAGCTGCTTCAAGGAGGTTGTCAAGTGTTTTCGCTCGATGATTCCATTCTTGGGTGGTTGGTTTGGCCCTTGTTCCCGTAACTCGAATCCTAGCCCGGTATATCCTATTTTAATTTTACACCATTGTGAACCTTTCGCCTTTTTTACTCTCTGATCGAAGTTCTCGGCATTGAAAAATCTTCGTAAACTAAATCACACGTGTATATGTTGACATTTAAGAGATATACAGTCAAGAAAATCAAGGGCAATGGTGATATATATGCGGATTAGACACAAAAAAAAACACTCAACAAATGGCTACAATTTAAGGAATGTGTTTATTGATGGCATCAGATTCCTAATTGATGGAGAAAGGTCTGGTGGTAAGAAAAGCTGCTTCTAGGAGGTTGTCATGTGTTTTCGCTCGATGATTCCATTCTTGGGTGGTTGGTTTGGCCCTTGTTCCTGTAACTCGAATCCTAGCCCTGTATATCCCATTTTAATTTTACACCATTGTGAACCTTACGCCTTTTTTACACTTTGATCGAGGTTCTCGGCATTGAAAAATCTTCGTAAACTAAATCACACGTGTATATGTTAATATTTAAGAGATATATAGTCAAGGAAATCAAGGGCAATGGTGATATATATGCGGATTAGACACAAAAAAAAACACTCAACAAATGGCTACAATTTAAGGAATGTGTTTTTTGATGGCATCAGATTCCTAATTGATGGAGAAAGGTCTGGTGGTAAGAAAAGCTGCTTCTAGGAGGTTGTCAAGTGTTTTCGCTCGACGATTCCATTCTTTGGTGGTTGGTTTAGCCCTTGTTCCTGTAACTCTAATCCTATCCCGGTATATCCCATTTTAATCTTACACCATTGTGAACCTTACGCCTTTTTTACTCTCTGATCGAGGTTCTCGGCATTGTAAAATATTCGTAAACTAAATCACACGTGTATATGTTGATATTTAAGAGATATACAGTCAAGAAAATAAAAGGCAATGGTGATATATATGCGGATTACACACCAAAAAAAAACACTCAACAAATGGCTACAATTTAAGGTATGTGTTTAGTGACGGCATCAGATTCCTAATTGATGGAGAAAGGTCTGGTGGCAAGAAAAGCTGCTTCTAGGAGGTTGTCAAGTGTTTTCGCTCGACGATTCCATTCTTGGGTGGCTGGTTTGGCCCTTGTTCCTGTAACTCGAATCCTAGCCCGGTATATCCCGTTTTAATTTTACACCATTGTGCACCTTACGCCTTTTTACTCTCTGATCGAGGTTCTCGGCATTGAAAAATCTTCGTAAACTAAATCACACGTGTATACGTTGACATTTAAGAGATATACAGTCAAGAAAATCAAGGGCAATGGTGATATATATGCAGATTAGACACCAAAAAAAAGACTCAACAAATGGCTACAATTTATGGGATGTGTTTAGTGACGACAACATATTCCTAATTGATGGAGAAAGGTCTGGTGGTAAGAAAAGCTGCTTCTAGGAGGTTGTCAAGTGTTTTCACTCGACTATTCCATTCTTGGGTGGTTGGTTTGGCCCTTGTTCCTGTAACTCGAATCCTAGCCCGGTATATCCAATTTTAATTTTACACCATTGTGAACCTTACGCCTTTTTTACTCTCTGATCGAGGTTATCGGCATTGAAAAATCTTCGTAAACTAAATCACACGTGTATATGTTGACATTTAAGAGATATACAGTCAAGAAAATCATGGGCAATGGTGATATATATGTGGCTTAGACACAAAAAAAAAACACTATACAAATGGCTACAATTTAAGGAATGTGTTTAGTGACGGCATCAGATTCCTAATTGATGGAGAAAGGTCTGGTGACAAGAAAGGCTGCTTCTAGGAGGTTGTCAAGTGTTTTCGCTCGACGATTCCATTCTTGGGTGGTTGGTTTGGCCCTTGTTCCTGTAACTCGAATCTTAGCCCGGTATATCCCATTTTAATTTTACACCATTGTGAACCATACGCCTTTTTTACACTTTGATCGAGGTTCTCGGCATTGAAAAATCTTCGTAAACTAAATCACACGTGTATATGTTGACATTTAAGAGATATACAGTCAAGAAAATCAAGGGCAATGGTGATATATATGCGGATTAGACACAAAAAAAAACACTCAACAAATGGCTGCAATTTAAGGAATGTGTTTAGTGACGGCATCAGATTCCTAATTGATGGAGAAAGGTCTGGTGGTAAGAAAAGCTGCTTCAAGGAGGTTGTCAAGTGTTTTCGCTCGATGATTCCATTCTTGGGTGGTTGGTTTGGCCCTTGTTCCCGTAACTCGAATCCTAGCCCGGTATATCCTATTTTAATTTTACACCATTGTGAACCTTTCGCCTTTTTTACTCTCTGATCGAAGTTCTCGGCATTGAAAAATCTTCGTAAACTAAATCACACGTGTATATGTTGACATTTAAGAGATATACAGTCAAGAAAATCAAGGGCAATGGTGATATATATGCGGATTAGACACAAAAAAAAAACACTCAACAAATGGCTACAATTTAAGGAATGTGTTTACTGACGGCATCAGATTCCTAATTGATGGAGAAAGGTCTGGTGGTAAGAAAAGCTGCTTCTAGGAGGTTATCAAGTGTTTTCGCTCGACGATTCCATTCTTGGGTGGTTGGTTTGGCCCTTGTTCCTGTAACTCAAATCCTAGCCCGGTATATCCCATTTTAATCTTACACCATTGTGAACCTTACGCCTTTTTTACTCTCTGATCGAGGTTCTCGGCATTGAAAAATCTTCGTAAACTAAATTACACGTGTATATGTTGACATTTAAGAGATATACAGTCAAGAAAATCAAGGGCAATGGTGATATATATGCGGATTACACACCAAAAAAAAATCACTCAACAAATGGCTACAATTTAAGGAATGTGTTTAGTGACGGCATCGGATTCCTAATTGATGGAGAAAGGTCTGGTGGCAAGAAAAGCTGCTTCTAGGAGGTTGTCAAGTGTTTTCGCTCGACGATTCCATTCTTGGGTGGTTGGTTTGGCCCTTGTTCCTGTAACTCGAATCCTAGCCCGGTATATCCCACTTTAATTTTACACCATTGTGAACCCTACGCCTTTTTTACTCTCTGATCGAGGTTCTCGGCATTGAAAAATCTACGTAAACTAAATCACACGTGTATATGTTGACATTTAAGAGATATACAGTCTAGAAAATCAAGGGCAATGGTGATATATATGCGGATTAGACACAAAAAAAAAACACTCAACAAATGGCTACAATTTAAGGAATGTGTTTAGTGACGGCATCAGATTCCTAATTTATGGAGAAAGGTCTGGTGGCAAGAAAATCTGCTTCTAGGAGGTTGTCAAGTGTTTTCGCTCGACCATTCCATTCTTGGGTGGTTGGTTTGGCCCTTGTTCCTGTAACTCGAATCCTAGCCCGGTATATCCCGTTTTAATTTTACACCATTGTGAACCTTACGCAGTTTTACTCTCTGATCGAGGTTCTCGGCATTGAAAAATCTTCGTAAACTAAATCACACGTGTATACGTTGATATTTAAGAGATATACAGTCAAGAAAATCAAGGGAAATGGTGATATATATGCGGATTAGACACAAAAAAAAAACACTCAACAAATGGCTACAATTTAAGGAATGTGTTTAGTGACGGCATCAAATTCCTAATTGATGGAGAAAGGTCTGGTGGTAAGAAAAGCTGCTTCTCGGAGGTTGTCAACTGTTTTCGCTCGACGATTCCATTCTTGGGTGGTTGGTTTGGCCCTTGTTCCTGTAACTCGAATCCTAGCCCGGTATATCCCATCTTAATCTTACACCATTGTAAACCTTACGCCTTTTTTACTCTCTGATCGAGGTTCTCGGCAACAAAAAATCTTCGTAAACTAAATCACACGTGTATATGTTGACATTTAAGAGATATACAGTCAAGAAAATCAAGGGCAATGGTGATATATATGCGGATTACACACCAAAAAAAAACACTCAACAAATGGCTACAATTTAAGTAATGTATTTAGTGACGACATCAGATTCCTAAGTGATGGAGAAAGGTCTGGTGGCAAGAAAAGCTGCTTCTAGGAGGTTGTCAAATGTTTTCGCTCGACGATTCCATTCTTGGGTGGTTGGTTTGTCCCTTGTTCCTGTAACTCAAATCCTAGCCCGGTATATCCCATTTTAATTTTACACCATTGTGAACCTTACGCCTTTTTATTCTCTGATCGAGGTTCTCGGCATTGAAAAATCTTCGTTAACTAAATCACACGTGTATATGTTGACATTTAAGAGATATACAGTCAAGAAAATCAAGGGCAATGGTGATATATATGCGGATTACACACCAAAAAAAAAATCACTCAACAAATGGCTACAATTTAAGGAATGTGTTTAGTGACGACATCAGATTCCTAATTGATGGAGAAAGGTCTGGTGGCAAGAAAAGCTGCTTCTAGGAGGTTGTCAAGTGTTTTCGCCCAACGATTCCATTCTTGGGTGGTTGGTTTGGCCCTTGTTCCTGTAACTCGAATCCTAGCCCGGTATATCCCATCTTAATCTTACACCATTGTGAACCTTACGCCTTTTTTACTCTCTGATCGAGGTTCTCGGCATTAAAAAATCTTCGTAAACTAAATCACACGTGTATATGTTGACATTTAAGAGATATACAGTCAATAAAATCAAGGGCAATGGTGATATATATGCGGATTACACACCAAAAAAAAATCACTCAACAAATGGCTATAATTTAAGGAATGTGTTTAGTGACGAAATCAGATTCCTAATTGATGGAGAAAGGTCTGGTGGCAAGAAAAGCTGCTTCTAGGAGGTTGTCAAGTGTTTTCGCTCGACGATTCCATTCTTCGGTGGTTGGTTTGGCCCTTGTTCCTGTAACTCGAATCCTAGCCCGGTATATCCCGTTTTAATTTTACACCATTATGAAGCTTACCCCTTTTTACTCTCTGATCGAGGTTCTCGGCATTGAAAAATATTCGTAAACTAAATCACACGTGTATATGTTGATATTTAAGAGATATACAGTCAAGAAAATCAAGGGCAATGGTGATATATATGCGGATTAGACACAAAAAAAAAACACTCAACAAATGGCTACAATTTAAGGAATGTGTTTAGTGAAGGCATCAGATTCCTAATTGATGGAGAAAGGTCTGGTGGTAAGAAAAGCTGCTTCTAGGAGGTTGTCAAGTGTTTTCGCTCGACGATTCCATTCTTGGGTTGTTGGTTTCCTGTAACTCGAATACTAGCCCGGTATATCCCATTTTAATTTTACACCATTGTGAACCTTACGCCTTTTTTACTCTCTGATCGAGGTTCTCGGCATTGAAAAATCTTTGTAAACTAAATCACACGTGTATATGTTGACATTTAAGAGATATACAGTCAAGAAAATCAAGGGCAATGGTGATATATATGTGGATTAGACACAAAAAAAAACACTCAACAAATGGCTACAATTTAAGGAATGTGTTTAGTGACGGCATCAGATTCCTAATTGATGGAGAAAGGTCTGGTGGAAAGAAAAGCTGCTTCTAGGAGGTTGTCAAGTGTTTTCGCTCGACGATTCTTTTCTTGGGTGGTTGGTTTGGCCCTTGTTCCTGTAACTCGAATCCTAACCCGGTATATCCCATTTTAATTTTACACCATTGTGAACCTTACGACTTTTCTACTCTCTGATCGAGGTTCTCTGCATTGAAAAATCTTCGTAAACTAAATCACACGTGTATGTGTTGACATTTAAGAGATATACAGTCAAGAAAATCAAGGGCAATGGTGATATATATGCGGATTACACACCAAAAAAAAATCACTCAACAAATGGCTACAATTTAAGGAATGTGTTTAGTGACGACATCAGATTCCTAATTGATGGAGCAAGGTCTGGTGACAAGAAAAGCTGCTTCTAGGAGGTTGTCAAGTGTTTTCGCTCGACGATTCCATTCTTGGGTGGTTGGTTTGGCCCTTGTTCCTGTAACTCGAATCCTAGCCTGGTATATCCCGTTTTAATTTTACACCATTGTGAACCTTACGCCTTTTTACTCTCTGATCGAGGTTCTCGGCATTGAAAAATCTTCATAAACAAAATCACACGTGTATATGTTGACATTTAAGAGATATACAGTCAAGAAAATCAAGGGCAATGGTGATATATATGCGGATTAGACACAAAAAAAAAACACTCAACAAATGGCTACAATTTAAGGAATGTGTTTAGTGACGGCATCAGATTCCTAATTGATGGAGAAAGGTCTGGTGGTAAGAAAAGCTGCTTCTAGGAGGTTGTCAAGTGTTTTCGCTCGACGATTCCATTCTTGGGTGGTTGGTTTGGCCCCTGTTCCTGTAACTCGAATCCTAGCCCGGTATATTCCACTTTAATTTTACACCATTGTGAACCTTACGCCTTTTTTACTCTCTGATCGAGGTTCTCGGTATTGAAAAATCTTCGTAAACAAAATCACACGTGTATATGTTGACATTTAAGAGATATACAGTCAAGAAAATCAAGGGCAATGGTAATATATATGCGGATTAGACACCAAAAAAAAAACAGTCAACAAATGGCTACAATTTAAGGAATGTGTTTATTGATGGCATCAGATTCCTAATTGATGGAGAAAGGTCTGGTGGTAAGAAAAGCTGCTTCTAGGAGGTTGTCAAGTGTTTTCGCTCGACGATTCCATTCTTGGGTGGTTGGTTTGGCCCCTGTTCCTGTAACTCGAATCCTAGCCCGGTATATCCCACTTTAATTTTACACCATTGTGAACCTTACGCCTTTTTTACTCTCTGATCGAGGTTCTCGGCATTGAAAAATATTCGTAAACTAAATCACACGTGTATATGTTGACATTTAAGAGATATACAGTCAAGAAAGTCAAGGGCAATGGTGATATATATGTGGATTAGACACCAAAAAAACACTCAACAAATGGCTACAATTTAAGGAATGTGTTTAGTGACGGCATCAGATTCCTAATTGATGGAGAAAGGTCTGGTGGCAAGAAAAGCTGCTTCTATTAGGTTGTCAAGTGTTTTCGCTCGACGATTCCATTCTTGGGTGGTTGGTTTGGCCCTTGTTTCTGTAACTCGAATCCTAGCCCGGTATATCCCATTTTAATTTTACACCATTGTGAATCTTACGCCTTTTTTACTCTCTGATCAAGGTTCTCGACATTGAAAAATCTTCGTAAACTAAATCACACGTGTATATGTTGACATTTAAGAGATATACAATCAAGAAAATCAAGGGCAATGGTGATATATATGCGGATTACACACCAAAAAAAAATCACTCAACAAATGGCTACAATTTAAGGAATGTGTTTATTGACGACATCAGATTCGCAATTGATGGAGAATGGTCTGGTGGGAAGAAAAACTGCTTCTAGGAGGTTGTCAAGTGTTTTCGCTCGACGATTCCATTCTTGGGTGGTTCGTTTGGCCCTTGTTCCTGAAACTCGAATCCTAGCCCGGTATATCCCGTTTTAATTTTACACCATTGTGAACCTTACGCCTTTTTACTCTCTGATCGAGGTTCTCGGCATTGAAAAATCTTCATAAACTAAATCACACGTGTATATGTTGACATTTAAGAGATATACAGTCAAGAAAATCAAGGGCAATGGTGATATATATGCGGATTAGACACAAAAAAAAACACTCAACAAATGGCTACAATTTAAGGAATGTGTTTAGTGACGGCATCAGATTCGTAATTGATGGAGAAAGGTCTGGTGGAAAGAAAAGCTGCTTCTAGGAGGTTGTCAAGTGTTTTCGCTCGACGATTCCATTTTTGGGTGGTTGGTTTGGCCCTTGTTCCTGTAACTCGAATCCTAGCCCGGTATATCCCATTTTAATTTTACACCATTGTGAACCTTACGCCTTTTTTACTCTCTGATCGAGGTTCTCGGCATTGAAAAATCTTCCTAAACTAAATCACACGTGTATATGTTGACATTTAAGAGATATACAGTCAAGAAAATCAAGGGCAATGGTGATATATATGCGGATTAGACACCAAAAAAAACACTCAACAAATGGCTACAATTTAAGGAATGTGTTTAGTGACGGCATAAGATTCCTAATTGATGGAGAAAGGTCTGGTGGTAAGAAAAGCCGCTTCTAGGAGGTTGTCAAGTGTTTTCGCTCGACGATTCCATTCTTGGGTGGTTGGTTTGGCCCTTGTACCTGTAACTCGAATCCTAGCCCGGTATATCCCATTTTAGTTTTACACCATTGTGAACCTTACGCCTTTTTTACTCTCTGATCGAGGTTCTCGGCATTGAAAAATCTTCGTAAACTAAATCACACGTGTATATGTTGACATTTAAGAGATATACAGTCAAGAAAATCAAGGGCAATGGTGATATATATGCGGATTAGACACCAAAAAAAAACACTCAACAAATGGCTACAATTTAAGGAATGTGTTTAGTGACGGCATAAGATTCCTAATTGATGGAGAAAGGTATGGTGGTAAGAAAAGCCGCTTCTAGGAGGTTGTCAAGTGTTTTCGCTCGACGATTCCATTCTTGGGTGGTTGGTTTGGCCCTTGTTCCTGTAACTCGAATCCTAGCCCGTTATATCCCATTTTAATTTTACACCATTGTGAACCGTACGCCTTTTTTACTCTCTGATCGAGGTTCTCGGCATTGAAAAATCTTCGTAAACTAAATCATACGTGTATATGTTGACATTTAAGAGATAAACAGTCAAGAAAATCAAGGGCAATGGTGATATATATGTGGATTAGACACCAAAAAAACACTCAACAAATGGCTACAATTTAAGGAATGTGTTTAGTGACGGCATCAGATTCCTAATTCATAGAGGAAGGTCTGGTGGCAAGAAAAGCTGCTTCAATGAGGTTGTCAAGTGTTTTCGCTCGACGATTCCATTCTTGGGTGGTTGGTTTGGCCCTTGTTTCTGTAACTCGAATCCTAGCCCGGTATATCCCATTTTAATTTTACACCAATGTGAACCTTACGCCTTTTTTACACTCTGATCGAGGTTCTCGACATTGAAAAATCTTCGTAAACTAAATCACACGTGTATATGTTGACATTTAAGAGATATACAGTCAAGAAAATCAAGGGCAATGGTGATATATATGCGGATTACACACCAAAAAAAAATCACTCAACAAATGGCTACAATTTAAGGAATGTGTTTATTGACGACATCAGATTCGTAATTGATGGAGAAAGGTCTGGTGGCAAGAAAAGCTGCTTCTAGGAGGTTGTCAAGTGTTTTCGCTTGACGATTCCATTCTTGGGTGGTTCGTTTGGCCCTTGTTCCTGAAACTCGAATCCTAGCCCGGTATATCCCGTTTTAATTTTACACCATTGTGAACCTTACGCCTTTTTACTCTCTGATCGAGGTTCTCGGCATTGAAAAATCTTCATAAACTAAATCACACGTGTATATGTTGACATTTAAGAGATATACAGTCAAGAAAATCAAGGGCAATGGTGATATATATGCGGATTAGACACAAAAAAAAACACTCAACAAATGGCTACAATTTAAGGAATGTGTTTAGTGACGGCATCAGATCCGTAATTGATGGAGAAAGGTCTGGTGGAAAGAAATGCTGTTTCTAGGAGGTTGTCAAGTGTTTTCGCTCGACGATTCCATTTTTGGGTGGTTGGCTTGGCCCTTGTTCCTGTAACTCGAATCCTAGCCCGGTATATCCCATTTTAATTTTACACCATTGTGAACCTTACGCCTTTTTTACTCTCTGATCGAGGTTCTCGGCATTGAAAAATCTTCCTAAACTAAATCACACGTGTATATGTTGACATTTAAGAGATATACAGTCAAGAAAATCAAGGGCAATGGTGATATATATGCGGATTAGACACCAAAAAAAACACTCAACAAATGGCTACAATTTAAGGAATGTGTTTAGTGACGGCATAAGATTCCTAATTGATGGAGAAAGGTCTGGTGGTAAGAAAAGCCGCTTCTAGGAGGTTGTCAAGTGTTTTCGCTCGACGATTCCATTCTTGGGTGGTTGGTTTGGCCCTTGTTCCTGTAACTCGAATCCTAGCCCGTTATATCCCATTTTAATTTTACACCATTGTGAACCTTACGCCTTTTTTACTCTCTGATCGAGGTTCTCGGCATTGAAAAATCTTCGTAAACTAAATCACACGTGTATATGTTGACATTTAAGAGATATACAGTCATGAAAATCAAGGGCAATGGTGATATATATGTGGATTAGACACCAAAAAAACACTCAACAAATGGCTACAATTTAAGGAATGTGTTTAGTGACGGCATCAGATTCCTAATTGATGGAGAAAGGTCTGGTGGCAAGAAAAGCTGCTTCTATGAGGTTGTCAAGTGTTTTCGCTCGACGATTCCATTCTTGGGTGGTTGGTTTGGCGCTTGTTTCTGTAACTCGAATCCTAGCCCGGTATATCCCATTTTAATTTTACACCAATGTGAACCTTACGCCTTTTTTACTCTCTGATCGAGGTTCTCGACATTGAAAAATCTTCGTAAACTAAATCACACGTTTATATGTGGACATTTAAGAGATATACAGTCAAGAAAATCAAGGGCAATGGTGATATATATGTGGATTACACACCAAAAAAAAATCACTCAACAAATGGCTACAATTTAAGGAATGTGTTCAGTGACGGCATCAGATTCGTAATTGATGGAGAAAGGTCTGGTGGAAAGAAAAGCTGTTTCTAGGAGGTTGTCAAGTGTTTTCGCTCGACGATTCCATTTTTGGGTGGTTGGTTTGGCCCTTGTTCCTGTAACTCGAATCCTAGCTCGGTATATCCCATTTTAATTTTACACCATTGTGAACCTTACGCCTTTTTTACTCTCTGATCGAGGTTCTCGGCATTGAAAAATCTTCCTAAATTAAATCACACGTGTATATGTTGACATTTAAGAGATATACAGTCAAGAAAATCAAGGGCAATGGTGATATATATGTGGATTACACACCAAAAAAAAATCACTCAACAAATGGCTACAATTTAAGGAATGTGTTTATTGACGACATCAGATTCGTAATTGATGGAGAAAGGTCTGGTGGCAAGAAAAGCTGCATCTAGGAGGTTGTCAAGTGTTTTCGCTCGACGATTCCATTCTTGGGTGGTTCGTTTGGCCCTTGTTCCTGAAACTCGAATCCTAGCCCGGTATATCCCGTTTTAATTTTACACCATTGTGAACCTTACGCCTTTTTACTCTCTGATCGAGGTTCTCGGCATTGAAAAATCTTCATAAACTAAATCACACGTGTATATGTTGACATTTAAGAGATATACAGTCAAGAAAATCAAGGGCAATGGTGATATATATGCGGATTAGACACAAAAAAAAACACTCAACAAATGGCTACAATTTAAGGAATGTGTTTAGTGACGACATCAGATTCGTAATTGATGGAGAAAGGTCTGGTGGAAAGAAAAGCTGTTTCTAGGAGGTTGTCAAGTGTTTTCGCTCGACGATTCGAGTTTTGGGTGGTTGGTTTGGCCCTTGTTCCTGTAACTCGAATCCTAGCCCGGTATATCCCATTTTAATTTTACACCATTGTGAACCTTAAGCCTTTTTTTACTCTCTGATCGAGGTTCTCGGCATTGAAAAATCTTCCTAAACTAAATCACACGTGTATATGTTGACATTTAAGAGATATACAGTCAAGAAAATCAAGGGCAATGGTGATATATATGCGGATTAGACACCAAAAAAAACACTCAACAAATGGCTACAATTTAAGGAATGTGTTTAGTGACGGCATAAGATTCCTAATTGATGGAGAAAGGTCTGGTGGTAAGAAAAGCCGCTTCTAGGAGGTTGTCAAGTGTTTTCGCTCGACGATTCCATTCTTGGGTGGTTGGTTTGGCCTTTGTTCCTGTAACTCGAATCCTAGCCCGTTATATCCCATTTTAATTTTACACCATTGTGAACCTTACGCCTTTTTTACTCTCTGATCGAGGTTCTCGGCATTGAAAAATCTTCGTAAACTAAATCACACGTGTATATGTTGACATTTAAGAGATATACAGTCAAGAAAATCAAGGGCAATGGTGATATATATGTGGATTAGACACCAAAAAAACACTCAACAAATGGCTACAATTTAAGGAATGTGTTTAGTGACGGCATCAGATTCCTAATTGATGGAGAAAGGTCTGGTGGCAAGAGAAGCTGCTTCTATGAGGTTGTCAAGTGTTTTCGCTCGACGATTCCATTCTTGGGTGGTTGGTTTGGCCCTTGTACCTGTAACTCGAATCTTAGCCCGGTATATCCCATTTTAGTTTTACACCATTGTGAACCTTACGCCTTTTTTACTCTCTGATCGAGGTTCTCGGCATTGAAAAATCTTCGTAAACTAAATCACACGTGTATATGTTGACATTTAAGAGATATAGAGTCAAGAAAATCAAGGGCAATGGTGATATATATGCGGATTACACACCAAAAAAAAATCACTCAACAAATGGCTACAATTTAAGGAATGTGTTTAGTGACGACATCATATTCCTAATTGATGGAGAAAAGTCTGGTGGCAAGAAAAGCTGCTTCTAGGAGGTTGTCAAGTGTTTTCGCTCGACGATTCCATTCTTGGGTGGTTCGTTTGGCCCTTGTTCCTGAATCTCGAATCCTAGCCCGGTATATCCCGTTTTAATTTTACACCATTGTGAACCTTACGCCTTTTTACTCTCTGATCGAGGTTTTCGGCATTGAAAAATCTTCATAAACTAAATCATACGTGTATATGTTGACATTTAAGAGATATACAGTCAAGAAAATCAAGGGCAATGGTGATATATATGCGGATTAGACACCAAAAAAAACACTCAACAAATGGCTACAATTTAAGGAATGTGTTTAGTGACGGCATCAGATTCGTAATTGATGGAGAAAGGTCTGGTGGAAAGAAAAGCTGCTTCTAGGAGGTTGTCAAGTGTTTTCGCTCGACGATTCCATTTTTGGGTGGTTGGTTTGGCCCTTGTTCCTGTAACTCGAATCCTAGCCCGGTATATCCCATTTTAATTTTACACCATTGTGAACCTTACGCCTTTTTTACTCTCTGATCGAGGTTCTCGGCATTGAAAAATCTTCCTAAACTAAATCACACGTGTATATGTTGACATTTAAGAGATATACAATCAAGAAAATCAAGGGCAATGGTGATATATATGCGGATTAGACACCAAAAAAACACTCAACAAATGGCTACAATTTAAGGAATGTGTTTAGTGACGGCATAAGATTCCTAATTGATGGAGAAAGGTCTGGTGGTAAGAAAAGCTGCTTCTAGGAGGGTGTCAAGTGTTTTCGGTCGACGATTCCATTCTTGGGTGGTTGGTTTGGCCCTTGTTCCTGTAACTCGAATCCTAGCCCGTTATATCCCATTTGACTTTTACACCATTGTGAACCTTACGCCTTTTTTACTCTCTGATCGAGGTTCTCGGCATTGAAAAATCTTCGTAAACTAAATCACACATGTATATGTTGACATTTAAGAGATATACAGTCAAGAAAATCAAGGGCAATGGTGATATATATGCGGATTAGACACCAAAAAAACACTCAACAAATGGCTACAATTTAAGGAATGTGTTTAGTGACGGCATCAGATTCCTAATTGATGGAGAAAGGTCCGGTGGCAAGAAAAGCTGCTTCTATGAGGTTGTCAAGTGTTTTCGCTCGACGATTCCATTCTTGGGTGGTTGGTTTGGCCCTTGTTCCTGTAACTCGAATCCTAGCCCGATATATCCCATTTTAATTTTACACCATTGTGAACCTTACGCCTTTTTTACTCTCTGATCGAGGTTCTCGGCATTGAAAGATCTTCGTAAACTAAATCACACATGTATATGTTGACATTTAAGAGATATACAGTCAAGAAAATCAAGGGCAATGGTGATATATATGCGGATTACACACCAAAAAAAATCACTCAACAAATGGCTACAATTTAAGGAATGTGTTTAGTGACGACATCAGATTCCTAATTGATGGAGAAAGGTCTGGTGGCAAGAAAAGCTGCTTCTAGGAGGTTGTCAAGTGTTTTCGCTCGACGATTCCATTCTTGGGTGGTTCGTTTGGCCCTTGTTCCTGAAACTCGAATCCTAGCCCGGTATATCCCGTTTTAATTTTACACCATTGTGAACCTTACGTCTTTTTACTCTCTGATCGAGGTTCTCGGCATTGAAAAATCTTCATAAACTAAATCACACGTGTATATGTTGACATTTAAGAGATATACAGTCAAGAAAATCAAGGGCAATGGTGATATATATGCGGATAAGACACCAAAAAAAAAAACACTCAACAAATGGCTACAATTTAAGGAATGTGTTTAGTGACGGCATCAGATTCGTAATTGATGAAGAAAGGTCTGGTGGAAAGAAAAGCTGCTTCTAGGAGGTTGTCAAGTGTTTTCGCTCGACGATTCCATTTTTGGGTGGTTGGTTTGGCCCTTGTTCCTGTAACTCGAATCCTAGCCCGGTATATCCCATTTTAATTTTACACGATTGTGAACCTTACGCCTTTTTTACTCTCTGATCGAGGTTCTCGGCATTGAAAAATCTTCCTAAACTAAATCACACGTGTAAATGTTGACATTTAAGAGATATACAGTCAAGAAAATCAAGGGCAATGGTGATATATATGTGGATTAGACACCAAAAAAAACACTCAACAAATGGCTACAATTTAAGGAATGTGTTTAGTGACGGCATCAGATTCCTAATTGATGGAGAAAGATCTGGTGGCAAGAAAAGCTGCTTCTAGGAGGTTGTCAAGTGTTTTCGCTCGACAATTCCATTCTTGGGTGGTTGGTTTGGCCCTTGTTCCTGTAACTCGAATACTAGCCCGGTATATCCCACTTTAATTTTACACCATTGTGAACAATACGCCATTTTTACTCTCTGATCGAGGTTCCCAGCATTGAAAAATCTTCGTAAACTAAATCACACGTGTATATGTTGACATTTAAGAGATATACAGTATAGAAAATCAAGGGCAATGGTGATATATATGCGGATTAGACACAAAAAAAAAACACTCAACAAATGGCTACAATTTAAGGAATGTGTTTAGTGACGGCATCAGATTCCTAATTGATGGAGAAAGGTCTGGTGGTAAGAAAAGCTGCTTCTAGGAGGTTGTCAAGTGTTTTCGCTCGACGATTCCATTCTTGGGTGGTTGGTTTGGCCCTTGTTCCTGTAACTCGAATCCTAGCCCGGTATATCCCATCTTAATCTTACACCATTGTGAACCTTACGCCTTTTTTACTCTCAGATCGAGGTTCTCGGCATTAAAAAATCTTCGTAAACTAAATCACACGTGTATATGTTGACATTTAAGAGATATACAATCAAGAAAATCAAGGGCAATGGTGATATATATGCGGATTACACACCAAAAAAAAATCACTCAACAAATGGCTACAATTTAAGTAATGTGTTTAGTGACGACATCAGATTCCTAATTGATGGAGAAAGGTCTGGTGGCAAGAAAAGCTGCTTCTAGGAGGTTGTCAAGTGTTTTCGCTCGACGATTCCATTTTTGGGTGGTTGGTTTGGCCCTTGTTCCTGTAACTCGAATCCTAGCCCGGTATATCCCGTTTTAATTTTACACCATTGTGAACCTTACGCCTTTTTTACTCTCTGATCGAGGTTCTCGGCATTGAAAAATCTTCCTAAACTAAATCACACGTGTATATGTTGACATTTAAGAGATATACAATCAAGAAAATCAAGGGCAATGGTGATATATATGCGGATTAGACACCAAAAAAACACTCAACAAATGGCTACAATTTAAGGAATGTGTTTAGTGACGGCATAAGATTCCTAATTGATGGAGAAAGGTCTGGTGGTAAGAAAAGCTGCTTCTAGGAGGGTGTCAAGTGTTTTCGGTCGACGATTCCATTCTTGGGTGGTTGGTTTGGCCCTTGTTCCTGTAACTCGAATCCTAGCCCGTTATATCCCATTTGACTTTTACACCATTGTGAACCTTACGCCTTTTTTACTCTCTGATCGAGGTTCTCGGCATTGAAAAATCTTCGTAAACTAAATCACACATGTATATGTTGACATTTAAGAGATATACAGTCAAGAAAATCAAGGGCAATGGTGATATATATGCGGATTAGACACCAAAAAAACACTCAACAAATGGCTACAATTTAAGGAATGTGTTTAGTGACGGCATCAGATTCCTAATTGATGGAGAAAGGTCCGGTGGCAAGAAAAGCTGCTTCTATGAGGTTGTCAAGTGTTTTCGCTCGACGATTCCATTCTTGGGTGGTTGGTTTGGCCCTTGTTCCTGTAACTCGAATCCTAGCCCGATATATCCCATTTTAATTTTACACCATTGTGAACCTTACGCCTTTTTTACTCTCTGATCGAGGTTCTCGGCATTGAAAGATCTTCGTAAACTAAATCACACATGTATATGTTGACATTTAAGAGATATACAGTCAAGAAAATCAAGGGCAATGGTGATATATATGCGGATTACACACCAAAAAAAATCACTCAACAAATGGCTACAATTTAAGGAATGTGTTTAGTGACGACATCAGATTCCTAATTGATGGAGAAAGGTCTGGTGGCAAGAAAAGCTGCTTCTAGGAGGTTGTCAAGTGTTTTCGCTCGACGATTCCATTCTTGGGTGGTTCGTTTGGCCCTTGTTCCTGAAACTCGAATCCTAGCCCGGTATATCCCGTTTTAATTTTACACCATTGTGAACCTTACGTCTTTTTACTCTCTGATCGAGGTTCTCGGCATTGAAAAATCTTCATAAACTAAATCACACGTGTATATGTTGACATTTAAGAGATATACAGTCAAGAAAATCAAGGGCAATGGTGATATATATGCGGATAAGACACCAAAAAAAAAAACACTCAACAAATGGCTACAATTTAAGGAATGTGTTTAGTGACGGCATCAGATTCGTAATTGATGAAGAAAGGTCTGGTGGAAAGAAAAGCTGCTTCTAGGAGGTTGTCAAGTGTTTTCGCTCGACGATTCCATTTTTGGGTGGTTGGTTTGGCCCTTGTTCCTGTAACTCGAATCCTAGCCCGGTATATCCCATTTTAATTTTACACGATTGTGAACCTTACGCCTTTTTTACTCTCTGATCGAGGTTCTCGGCATTGAAAAATCTTCCTAAACTAAATCACACGTGTAAATGTTGACATTTAAGAGATATACAGTCAAGAAAATCAAGGGCAATGGTGATATATATGTGGATTAGACACCAAAAAAAACACTCAACAAATGGCTACAATTTAAGGAATGTGTTTAGTGACGGCATCAGATTCCTAATTGATGGAGAAAGATCTGGTGGCAAGAAAAGCTGCTTCTAGGAGGTTGTCAAGTGTTTTCGCTCGACAATTCCATTCTTGGGTGGTTGGTTTGGCCCTTGTTCCTGTAACTCGAATACTAGCCCGGTATATCCCACTTTAATTTTACACCATTGTGAACAATACGCCATTTTTACTCTCTGATCGAGGTTCCCAGCATTGAAAAATCTTCGTAAACTAAATCACACGTGTATATGTTGACATTTAAGAGATATACAGTATAGAAAATCAAGGGCAATGGTGATATATATGCGGATTAGACACAAAAAAAAAACACTCAACAAATGGCTACAATTTAAGGAATGTGTTTAGTGACGGCATCAGATTCCTAATTGATGGAGAAAGGTCTGGTGGTAAGAAAAGCTGCTTCTAGGAGGTTGTCAAGTGTTTTCGCTCGACGATTCCATTCTTGGGTGGTTGGTTTGGCCCTTGTTCCTGTAACTCGAATCCTAGCCCGGTATATCCCATCTTAATCTTACACCATTGTGAACCTTACGCCTTTTTTACTCTCAGATCGAGGTTCTCGGCATTAAAAAATCTTCGTAAACTAAATCACACGTGTATATGTTGACATTTAAGAGATATACAATCAAGAAAATCAAGGGCAATGGTGATATATATGCGGATTACACACCAAAAAAAAATCACTCAACAAATGGCTACAATTTAAGTAATGTGTTTAGTGACGACATCAGATTCCTAATTGATGGAGAAAGGTCTGGTGGCAAGAAAAGCTGCTTCTAGGAGGTTGTCAAGTGTTTTCGCTCGACGATTCCATTCTTGGGTGGTTGGTTTGGCACTTGTTCCTGTAACTCGAATCCTAGCCCGGTATATCCCGTTTTAATTTTACACCATTGTGAAGCTTACGCCTTTTTACTCTCTGATCGAGGTTCTCGGCATTGAAAAATCTTCGTAAACTAAATCACACGTGTATATGTTGACATTTAAGAGATATACAGTCAAGAAAATCAAGGACAATGGTGATATATATGCGGATTACACACCAAAAAAAAATCACTCAACAAATGGCTACAATTTAAGGAATGTGTTTAGTGACGACATCAGATTCCTAATTGATGGAGAAAGGTCTGGTGGCAAGAAAAGCTGCTTCTAGGAGGTTGTCAAGTGTTTTCGCTCGACGATTCCATTCTTGGGTGGTTGGTTTGGCCCTTGTTCCTGTAACTCGAATCCTAGCCCGATATATCCCATCTTAATCTTACACCATTGTGAACCTTACGCCTTTTTTACTCTCTGATCGAGGTTCTCGGCATTAAAAAATCTTCGTAAACTAAATCACACATGTATATGTTGACACTTAAGAGATATACAGTCAATAAAATCAAGGGCAATGGTGATATATATGCGGATTACACACCAAAAAAAACACACAGTAATTGGCTACAATTTAAGGAATGTGTTTAGTGACGGCATCAGATTCCTAATTGATGGAGAAAGGTCTGGTGGTAAGAAAAGCTGCTTCTAGGAGGTTGTCAAGTGTTTTCGCTCGACGATTCCATTCTTGGGTGGTTGGTTTGGCCCTTGTTCCTGTAACTCGAATCCTAGCCCGGTATATCCCAACTTAATCTTTCACCATTGTGAACCTTACGCCTTTTTTACTCTCTGATCGAGGTTCTCGGCATTAAAAAATCTTCGTAAACTAAATCACACGTGTCTATGTTGACATTTAAGAGATATACTGTCAAGAAAATCAAGGGCAATGGTGATATATATGCGGATTACACACCAAAAAAAATCACTCAACAAATGGCTACAATTTAAGTAATGTGTTTAGTGACGACATCAGATTCCTAATTGATGGAGAAAGGTCTGGTGGCAAGAAAATCTGCTTCTAGGAGGTTGTCAAGTGTTTTCGCTCGACGATTCCATTCTTGGGTGGTTGGTTTGGCACTTGTTCCTGTAACTCGAATCCTAGCCCGGTATATCCCGTTTTAATTTTACACCATTGTGAAGCTTACGCCTTTTTACTCTCTGATCGAGGTTCTCGGCATTGAAAAATCTTCGTAAACTAAATCACACGTGTATATGTTGACATTTAAGAGATATACAGTCAAGAAAATCAAGGACAATGGTGATATATATGCGGATTACACACCAAAAAAAAATCACTCAACAAATGGCTACAATTTAAGGAATGTGTTTAGTGACGACATCAGATTCCTAATTGATGGAGAAAGGTCTGGTGGCAAGAAAAGCTGCTTCTAGGAGGTTGTCAAGTGTTTTCGTTCGACTATTCCATTCTTGGGTGGTTGGTTTGGCCCTTGTTCCTGTAACTCGAATCCTAGCCCGGTATATCCCATCTTAATCTTACACCATTGTGAACCTTACGCCTTTTTTAATCTCTGATCGAGGTTCTCGGCATTAAAAAATCTTCGTAAACTAAATCACACGTGTATATGTTGACACTTAAGAGATATACAGTCAATAAAATCAAGGGCAATGGTGATATATATGCGGATTACACACCAAAAAAAAAATCACTCAACAAATGGCTACAATTTAAGGAATGTGTTTAGTGACGACATCAGATTCCTAATTGATGGAGAAAGGTCTGGTGGCAAGAAAAGCTGCTTCTAGGAGGTTGTCAAGAGTTTTCGCTCGACGATTCCATTCTTGGGTGGTTGGTTTGGCCCTTGTTCCTGTAACTCGAATCCTAGCCCGGTATATCCCGTTTTAATTTTACACCATTGTGAACCTTACGCCTTTTTACTCCCTGATCGAGGTTCTCGGCATTGAAAAATATTCGTAAACTAAATCACACGTGTATATGTTGATATTTAAGAGATATACAGTCAAGAAAATCATGGGCAATGGTGATATATATGCGGATTAGACACCAAAAAAAAAAACACTCAACAAATGGCTACAATTTAAGGAATGTGTTTAGTGACGGCATCAGATTCCTAATTGATGGAGAAAGGTCTGGTGGTAAGAAAAGCTGTTTCTTGGAGGTTGTCAAGTGTTTTCGCTCGACGATTCCATTCTTGGGTGGTTGGTTTCCTGTAACTCGAATACTAGCCCGGTATATCCCATTTTAATTTTACACCATTGTGAACCTTACGCCTTTTTTACTCTCTGATCGAGGTTCTCGGCATTGAAAAATCTTTGTAAACTAAATCACACGTGTATATGTTGACATTTAAGAGATATACAATCAAGAAAATCAAGGGCAATGGTGATATATATGTGGATTAGACACAAAAAAAAAACACTCAACAAATGGCTACAATTTAAGGAATGTGTTTAGTGACGGCATCAGATTCCTAATTGACGGAGAAAGGTCTGGTGGCAAGAAAAGCTGCTTCTAGGAGGTTGTCAAGTGTTTTCGCTCGACGATTCCATTCTTGGGTGGTTGGTTTGGCCCTTGTTCCTGTAACTCGAATCCTAGCCCGGTATATCCCATTTTAATTTTACACCATTGTGAACCTTACGCCTTTTTTACTCTCTGATCGAGGTTCTCGGCATTGAAAAATCTTCGTAAACTAAATCACACGTGTATATTTTGACATTTAAGAGATATACAGTCAAGAAAATCAAGGGCAATGGTGATATACATGCGGATTACACACCAAAAACAAATCACTCAACAAATGGCTACAATTTAAGGAATGTGTTTAGTGACGACATCAGATTCCTAATTGATGGAGAAAGGTCTGGTGGTAAGAAAAGCTGCTTCTAGGAGGTTGTCAAGTGTTTTCGCTCGACGATTCCATTTTTGGGTGGTTGGTTTGGCCCTTGTTCCTGTAACTCGAATCCTAGCCCGGTATATCCCATTTTAATTTTACACCATTGTGAACCTTACGCCTTTTTTACTCTCTGATCGAGGTTCTCGGCATTGAAAAATCTTCCTAAACTAAATCACACGTGTATATGTTGACATTTAGGAGATATACACTCAAGAAAATCAAGGGCAATGGTGATATATATGTGGATTAGACACAAAAAAAAAACACTCAACAAATGGCTACAATTTAAGGAATGTGTTTAGTGACGGCATTAGATTCCTAATTGATGGAGAAAGGTCTGGTGGCAAGAAAAGCTGCTTCTAGGAGGTTGTCAAGTGTTTTCGCTCGACGATTCCATTCTTGGGTGGTTGGTTTGGCCCTTGTTCCTGTAACTCGAATCCTAGCCTGGTATATCCCGTTTTAATTTTACACCATTGTGAACCTTACGCCTTTTTACTCTCTGATCGAGGTTCTCGGCATTGAAAAATCTTCAAAAACTAAATCACACGTGTATATGTTGACATTTAAGAGATATACAGTCAAGAAAATCAAGGGCAATGGTGATATATATGCGGATTAGAAACCAAAAAAAAAAAAAACACTCAACAAATGGCTACAATTTAAGGAATGTGTTTAGTGACGGCATCAGATTTCTAATTGATGGAGAAAGGTCTGTTGGTAAGAAAAGCTGCTTCTAGGAGGTTGTCAAGTGTTTTCGCTCGACGATTCCATTTTTGGGTGGTTGGTTTGGCCCTTGTTCCTGTAACTCGAATCCTAGCCCGGTATATCCCATTTTAATTTTACACCATTGTGAACCTTACGCCTTTTTTACTCGCTGATCGAGGTTCTCGGTATTGAAAAATCTTCCTAAACTAAATCACACGTGTATATGTTGACATTTAGGAGATATACACTCAAGAAAATCAAGGGCAATGGTGATATATATGTGGATTAGACACAAAAAAAAAACACTCAACAAATGGCTACAATTTAAGGAATGTGTTTAGTGACGGCATTAGATTCCTAATTGATGGAGAAAGGTCTGGTGGCAAGAAAAGCTGCTTCTAGGAGGTTGTCAAGTGTTTTCGCTCGACGATTCCATTCTTGGGTGGTTGGTTTGGCCCTTGTTCCTGTAACTCGAATCCTAGCCTGGTATATCCCGTTTTAATTTTACACCATTGTGAACCTTACGCCTTTTTACTCTCTGATCGAGGTTCTCGGCATTGAAAAATCTTCAAAAACTAAATCACACGTGTATATGTTGACATTTAAGAGATATACAGTCAAGAAAATCAAGGGCAATGGTGATATATATGCGGATTAGACACCAAAAAAAAAAAACACTCAACAAATGGCTACAATTTAAGGAATGTGTTTAGTGACGGCATCAGATTTCTAATTGATGGAGAAAGGTCTGTTGGTAAGAAAAGCTGCTTCTAGGAGGTTGTCAAGTGTTTTCGCTCGACGATTCCATTTTTGGGTGGTTGGTTTGGCCCTTGTTCCTGTAACTCGAATCCTAGCCCGGTATATCCCATTTTAATGTTACACCATTGTGAACCTTACGCCTTTTTTACTCGCTGATCGAGGTTCTCGGTATTGAAAAATCTTCCTAAACTAAATCACACGTGTATATGTTGACATTTAGGAGATATACACTCAAGAAAATCAAGGGCAATGGTGATATATATGTGGATTAGACACCAAAAAAAACACTCAACAAATGGCTACAATTTAAGGAATGTGTTTAGTGACGGCATTAGATTCCTAATTGATGGAGAAAGGTCTGGTGGCAAGAAAAGCTGCTTCTAGGAGGTTGTCAAGTGTTTTCGCTCGACGATTCCATTCTTGGGTGGTTGGTTTGGCCCCTGTTCCTGTAACTCGAATCCTAGCCCGGTATATCCCACTTTAATTTTACACCATTGTGAACCTTACGCCTTTTTTACTCTTTGATCGAGGTTCTCGGCATTGAAAAATCTTCGTAAACTAAATCACACGTGTATATGTTGACATTTAAGAGATATACAGTCAAGAAAATCAAGGGCAATGGTGATATATATGTGGATTAGACACCAAAAAAAAAAACACTTAACAAATGGCTACAATTTAAGGAATGTGTTTAGTGACGGCATCAGATTCCTTATTGATGGAGAAAGGTCTGGTGGCAAGAAAAGCTGCTTCTAGGAGGTTGTCAAGTGTTTTCGCTCGACAATTCCATTCTTGGGTGGTTGGTTTGGCCCCTGTTCCTGTAACTCGAATCCTAGCCCGGTATATCCGACTTTAATTTTACACCATTGTGAACCTTACGCCTTTTTTACTCTCTGATCGAGGTTCTCGGCATTGAAAAATCTTCGTAAACTAAATCACACGTGTATATGTTGACATTTAAGAGATATACAGTCAAGAAAATCAAGGGCAATGGTGATATATATGTGGATTAGACACAAAAAAAAACACTCAACAAATGGCTACAATTTAAGGAATGTGTTTAGTGACGGCATCAGATTCCTAATTGACGGAGAAAGGTCTGGTGGCAAGAAAAGCTGCTTCTAGGAGGTTGGCAAGTGTTCTCGCTCGACGATTCCATTCTTGGGTGGTTGGTTTGGCCCTTGTTCCTGTAACTCGAATCCTAGCCCGGTATATCCCGTTTTAATTTTACACCATTGTGAACCTTACGCCTTTTTTACTCTCTGATCGAGGTTCTCGGCATTGAAAAATCTTCGTAAACTAAATCACACGTGTATATGTTGACATTTAAGAGATATACAGTCAAGAAAATCAAGGGCAATGGTGATATACATGCGGATTACACACCAAAAAAAGTCACTCAACAAATGGCTACAATTTAAGGAATGTGTTTAGTGACGACATCAGATTCCTAATTGATGGAGAAAGGTCTGGTGGCAAGAAAAGCTGCTTCTAGGAGGTTGTCAAGTGTTTTCGCTCGACGATTCCATTCTTGGGTGGTTGGTTTGGCCCTTGTTCCTGTAACTCGAATCCTAGCCTGGTATATCCCGTTTTAATTTTACACCATTGTGAACCTTACGCCTTTTTACTCTCTGATCGAGGTTCTCGGCATTGAAAAATCTTCATAAACTAAATCACACGTGTATATGTTGACATTTAAGAGATATACAGTGAAGAAAATCAAGGGCAATGGTGATATATATGTGGATTAGACACCAAAAAAAAACACTCAACAAATGGCTACAATTTAAGGAATGTGTTTAGTGACGGCATCAGATTCCTAATTGATGGAGAAAGGTCTGGTGGCAAGAAAAGCTGCTTCTAGGAGGTTGTCAAGTGTTTTCGCTCGACAATTCCATTCTTGGGTGGTTGGTTTGGCCCCTGTTCCTGTAACTCGAATCCTACCCCGGTATATCCGACTTTAATTTTACACCATTGTGAACCTTACGCCTTTTTTACTCTCTGATCGAGGTTCTCGGCATTGAAAAATCTTCGTAAACTAAATCACACGTGTATATGTTGACATTTAAGAGATATACAGTCAAGAAAATCAAGGGCAATGGTGATATATATGTGGATTAGACACAAAAAAAAAAACACTCAACAAATGGCTACAATTTAAGGAATGTGTTTAGTGACGGCATCAGATTCCTAATTGACGGAGAAAGGTCTGGTGGCAAGAAAAGCTGCTTCTAGGAGGTTGTCAAGTGTTCTCGCTCGACGATTCCATTCTTGGGTGGTTGGTTTGGCCCTTGTTCCTGTAACTCGAATCCTAGCCCGGTATATCCCGTTTTAATTTTACACCATTGTGAACCTTACGCCTTTTTTACTCTCTGATCGAGGTTCTCGGCATTGAAAAATCTTCGTAAACTAAATCACACGTGTATATGTTGACATTTAAGAGATATACAGTCAAGAAAATCAAGGGCAAAGGTGATATACATGCGGATTACACACCAAAAAAAGTCACTCAACAAATGGCTACAATTTAAGGAATGTGTTTAGTGACGACATCAGATTCCTAATTGATGGAGAAAGGTCTGGTGGCAAGAAAAGCTGCTTCTAGGAGGTTGTCAAGTGTTTTCGCTCGACGATTCCATTCTTGGGTGGTTGGTTTGGCCCTTGTTCCTGTAACTCGAATCCTAGCCTGGTATATCCCGTTTTAATTTTACACCATTGTGAACCTTACGCCTTTTTACTCTCTGATCGAGGTTCTCGGCATTGAAAAATCTTCATAAACTAAATCACACGTGTATATGTTGACATTTAAGAGATATACAGTGAAGAAAATCAAGGGCAATGGTGATATATATGCGGATTAGACACCAAAAAAAAAACACTCAACAAATGGCTACAATTTAAGGAATGTGTTTAGTGACGGCATCAAATTCCTAATTGATGGAGAAAGGTCTGGTGGTAAGAAAAGCTGCTTCTAGGAGGTTGTCAAGTGTTTTCGCTCGACGATTCCATTTTTTGGTGGTTGGTTTGGCCCTTGTTCCTGTAACTCGAATCCTAGCCCGGTATATCCCATTTTAATTTTACACCATTGTGAACCTTACGCCTTTTTTACTCTCTGATCGAGGTTCTCGGCATTGAAAAATCTTCCTAAACTAAATCACACGTGTATATGTTGATATTTAGGATATATACACTCAAGAAAATCAAGGGCAATGGTGATATGTATGTGGATTAGACACCAAAAAAAACACTCAACAAATGGCTACAATTTAAGGAATGTGTTTAGTGACGGCATCAGATTCCTAATTGATGGAGAAAGGTCTGGTGGCAAGAAAAGCTGCTTCTAGGAGGTTGTCAAGTGTTTTCGCTCGACGATTCCATTCTTGGGTGGTTGGTTTGGCCCCTGTTCCTGTAACTCGAATCCTAGCCCGGTATATCCGATTTTAATTTTACACCATTGTGAACCTTACGCCTTTTTTACTCTCTGATCGAGGTTCTCGGCATTGAAAAATCTTCGTAAACTAAATCACACGTGTATATGTTGACATTTAAGAGATATACAGTCAAGAAAATCAAGGGCAATGGTGATATATATGTGGATTAGACACCAAAAAAAACACTCAACAAATGGCTACAATTTAAGGAATGTGTTTAGTGACGGCATCAGATTCCTAATTGTTGGAGAAAGGTCTGGTGGCAAGAAAAGCTGCTTCTAGGAGGTTGTCAAGTGTTTTCGCTCGACAATTCCATTCTTCGGTGGTTGGTTTGGCCCTTGTTCCTGTAACTCGAATCCTAGCCCGGTATATCCCACTTTAATTTTACTCCATTGTGAACCTTACGCCTTTTTTACTCTCTGATCGAGGTTCTCGGCATTGAAAAATCTTCGTAAACTAAATCACACGTGTATATGTTGACATTTAAGAGATATACAGTCAAGAAAATCAAGGGCAATGGTGATATATATGTGGATTAGACACAAAAAAAAAACACACAACAAATGGCTACAATTTAAGGAATGTGTTTAGTGACGGCATCAGATTCCTAATTGACGGAGAAAGGTCTGGTGGCAAGAAAAGCTGCTTCTAGGAGGTTGTCAAGTGTTCTCGCTCGACGATTCCATTCTTGGGTGGTTGGTTTGGCACTTGTTCCTGTAACTCGAATCCTAGCCCCGTATATCCCGTTTTAATTTTACACCATTGTGAACCTTACGCCTTTTTTACTCTCTGATCGAGGTTCTCGGCATTGAAAAATCTTTGTAAACTAAATCACACGTGTATATGTTGACATTTAAGAGATATACAGTCAAGAAAATCAAGGGCAATGGTGATATACATGCGGATTACACACCAAAAAAAAATCACTCAACAAATAGCTACAATTTAAGGAATGTGTTTAGTGACGGCATCAAATTCCTAATTGATGGAGAGAGGTCTGGTGGTAAGAAAAGCTGCTTCTAGGAGGTTGTCAAGTGTTTTCGCTCGACGATTCCATTTTTGGGTGGTTGGTTTGGCCCTTGTTCCTGTAACTCGAATCCTAGCCCGGTATATCCCATTTTAATTTTACACCATTGTGAACCTTACGCCTTTTTTACTCTCTGATCGAGGTGCTCGGCATTGAAAAATCTTCCTAAACTAAATCACACGTGTATATGTTGACATTTAGGATATATACACTCAAGAAAATCAAGGGCAATGGTGATATATATGTGGATTAGACACCAAAAAAAACACTCAACAAATGGCTACAATTTAAGGAATGTGTTTAGTGACGGCATCAGATTCCTAATTGATGGAGAAAGGTCTGGTGGCAAGAAAAGCTGCTTCTAGGAGGTTGTCAAGTGTTTTCGCTCGACGATTCCATTCTTGGGTGGTTGGTTTGGCCCCTGTTCCTGTAACTCGAATCCTAGCCCGGTATATCCGATTTTAATTTTACACCATTGTGAACCTTACGCCTTTTTTACTCTCTGATCGAGGTTCTCGGCATTGAAAAATCTTCGTAAACTAAATCACACGTGTATATGTTGACATTTAAGAGATATACAGTCAAGAAAATCAAGGGCAATGGTGATATATATGTGGATTAGACACCAAAAAAAACACTCAACAAATGGCTACAATTTAAGGAATGTGTTTAGTGACGGCATCAGATTCCTAATTGTTGGAGAAAGGTCCGGTGGCAAGAAAAGCTGCTTCTAGGAGGTTGTCAAGTGTTTTCGCTCGACAATTCCATTCTTCGGTGGTTGGTTTGGCCCTTGTTCCTGTAACTCGAATCCTAGCCCGGTATATCCCACTTTAATTTTACTCCATTGTGAACCTTACGCCTTTTTTACTCTCTGATCGAGGTTCTCGGCATTGAAAAATCTTCGTAAACTAAATCACACGTGTATATGTTGACATTTAAGAGATATACAGTCAAGAAAATCAAGGGCAATGGTGATATATATGTGGATTAGACACAAAAAAAAAACACACAACAAATGGCTACAATTTAAGGAATGTGTTTAGTGACGGCATCAGATTCCTAATTGACGGAGAAAGGTCTGGTGGCAAGAAAAGCTGCTTCTAGGAGGTTGTCAAGTGTTCTCGCTCGACGATTCCATTCTTGGGTGGTTGGTTTGGCACTTGTTCCTGTAACTCGAATCCTAGCCCCGTATATCCCGTTTTAATTTTACACCATTGTGAACCTTACGCCTTTTTTACTCTCTGATCGAGGTTCTCGGCATTGAAAAATCTTTGTAAACTAAATCACACGTGTATATGTTGACATTTAAGAGATATACAGTCAAGAAAATCAAGGGCAATGGTGATATACATGCGGATTAGACACCAAAAAAAAATCACTCAACAAATGGCTACAATTTAAGGAATGTGTTTAGTGACGGCATCAAATTCCTAATTGATGGAGAAAGGTCTGGTGGTAAGAAAAGCTGCTTCTAGGAGGTTGTCAAGTGTTTTCGCTCGACGATTCCATTTTTGGGTGGTTGGTTTGGCCCTTGTTCCTGTAACTCGAATCCTAGCCCGGTATATCCCATTTTAATTTTACACCATTGTGAACCTTACGCCTTTTTTACTCTCTGATCGAGGTGCTCGGCATTGAAAAATCTTCCTAAACTAAATCACACGTGTATATGTTGACATTTAGGATATATACACTCAAGAAAATCAAGGGCAATGGTGATATATATGTGGATTAGACACCAAAAAAAACACTCAACAAATGGCTACAATTTAAGGAATGTGTTTAGTGACGGCATCAGATTCCTAATTGATGGAGAAAGGTCTGGTGGCAAGAAAAGCTGCTTCTAGGAGGTTGTCAAGTGTTTTCGCTCGACGATTCCATTCTTGGGTGGTTGGTTTGGCCCCTGTTCCTGTAACTCGAATCCTAGCCCGGTATATCCCATTTTAATTTTACACCATTGTGAACCTTACGCCTTTTTTACTCTCTGATCGAGGTTCTCGGCATTGAAAAATCTTCGTAAACTAAATCACACGTGTATATGTTGACATTTAAGAGATATACAGTCAAGAAAATCAAGGGCAATGGTGATATATATGTGGATTAGACACCAAAAAAAACACTCAACAAATGGCTACAATTTAAGGAATGTGTTTAGTGACGGCATCAGATTCCTAATTGTTGGAGAAAGGTCTGGTGGCAAGAAAAGCTGCTTCTAGGAGGTTGTCAAGTGTTTTCGCTCGACAATTCCATTCTTGGGTGGTTGGTTGGGCCCTTGTTCCTGTAACTCGAATCCTAGCCCGGTATATCCCACTTTAATTTTACTCCATTGTGAACCTTACGCCTTTTTTACTCTCTGATCGAGGTTCTCGGCATTGAAAAATCTTCGTAAACTAAGTCACACGTGTATATGTTGACATTTAAGAGATATACAGTCAAGACAATCAAGGGCAATGGTGATATATATGTGGATTAGACACAAAAAAAAAACACACAACAAATGGCTACAATTTAAGGAATGTGTTTAGTGACGGCATCAGATTCCTAATTGACGGAGAAAGGTCTGGTGGCAAGAAAAGCTGCTTCTAGGAGGTTGTCAAGTGTTCTCGCTCGACGATTCCATTCTTGGGTGGTTGGTTTGGCACTTGTTCCTGTAACTCGAATCCTAGCCCGGTATATCCCGTTTTAATTTTACACCATTGTGAACCTTACGCCTTTTTTACTCTCTGATCGAGGTTCTCGGCATTGAAAAATCTTCGTAAACTAAATCACACGTGTATATGTTGACATTTAAGAGATATACAGTCAAGAAAATCAAGGGCAATGGTGATATACATGCGGATTACACACCAAAAAAAAATCACTCAACAAATGGCTACAATTTAAGGAATGTGTTTAGTGACGACATCAGATTCCTAATTGATGGAGAAAGGTCTGGTGGCAAGAAAAGCTGCTTCTAGGAGGTTGTCAAGTGTTTTCGCTCGACGATTCCATTCTTGGGTGGTTGGTTTGGCCCTTGTTCCTGTAACTCGAATCCTAGCCTGGTATATCCCGTTTTAATTTTACACCATTGTGAACCTTACGCCTTTTTACTCTCTGATCGAGGTTCTCGGCATTGAAAAATCTTCATAAACTAAATCACACGTGTATATGTTGACATTTAAGAGATATACAGTGAAGAAAATCAAGGGCAATGGTGATATATATGCGGATTAGACACCAAAAAAAAAAAACACTCAACAAATGGCAACAATTTAAGGAATGTGTTTAGTGACGGCATCAAATTCCTAATTGATGGAAAAAGGTTTGGTGGTAAGAAAAACTGCTTCTAGGAGGTTGTCAAGTGTTTTCGCTCGACGATTCCATTTTTGGGTGGTTGGTTTGGCCCTTGTTCCTGTAACTCGAATCCTAGCCCGGTATATCCCATTTTAATTTTACACCATTGTGAACCTTACGCCTTTTTTACTCTCTGATCGAGGTTCTCGGCATTGAAAAATCTTCCTAAACTAAATCACACGTGTATATGTTGACATTTAGGATATATACACTCAAGAAAATCAAGGGCAATGGTGATATATATGTGGATTAGACACCAAAAAAAAAACACTCAACAAATGGCTACAATTTAAGGAATGTGTTTAGTGACGGCATCAGATTCCTAATTGATGGAGAAAGGTCTGGTGGCAAGAAAAGCTGCTTCTAGGAGGTTGTCAAGTGTTTTCGCTCGACGATTCCATTCTTGGGTGGTTGGTTTGGCCCCTGTTCCTGTAACTCGAATCCTAGCCCGTTATATCCCATTTTAATTTTACACCATTGTGAACCTTACGCCTTTTTTACTCTCTGATTGTGGTTCTCGGCATTGAAAAATCTTCGTAAACTAAATCACACGTGTATATGTTGACATTTAAGAGATATACAGTCAAGAAAATCAAGGGCAATGGTGATATATATGTGGATTAGACACCAAAAAAAACACTCAACAAATGGCTACAATTTAAGGAATGTGTTTAGTGACCGCATCAGATTCCTAATTGATGGAGAAAGGTCTGGTGGCAAGAAAAGCTGCTTCTAGGAGTTGTCAAGTGTTTTCGCTCGACAATTCCATTCTTAGGTGGTTGGTTTGGCCCTTGTTCCTGTAACTCGAATCCTAGCCCGGTATATCCCACTTTAATTTTACACCATTGTGAACCTTACGCCTTTTTTACTCTCTGATCGAGGTTCTCGGCATTGAAAAATCTTCGTAAACTAAATCACACGTGTATATGTTGACATTTAAGAGATATACAGTCAAGAAAATCAAGGGCAATGGTGATATATATGTGGATTAGACACAAAAAAAAAAAAACACTCAACAAATGGCTACAATTTAAGGAATGTGTTTAGTGACGGCATCAGATTCCTAATTGACGGAGAATGGTCTGTTGGCAAGAAAAGTTGCTTCTAGGAGGTTGTCAAGTGTTTTCGCTCGACGATTCCATTCTTGGGTGGTTGGTTTGGCCCTTGTTCCTGTAACTCGAATCCTAGCCCGGTATATCCCATTTTAATTTTACACCATTGTGAACCATACGCCTTTTTTACTCTCTGATCGAGGTTCTCGGCATTGAAAAATCTTCCTAAACTAAATCACACGTGTATATGTTGACATTTAGGAGATATACACTCTAGAAAATCAAGGGCAATGGTGATATATATGTGGATTAGACACCAAAAAAAACACTCAACAAATGGCTACAATTTAAGGAATGTGTTTAGTGACGACATCAGATTCCTAATTGATGGAGAAAGGTCTGGTGGCAAGAAAAGCTACTTCTAGGAGGTTGTCAAGTGTTTTCGCTCGACGATTCCATTCTTGGGTGGTTGGTTTGGCCCCTGTTCCTGTAACTCGAATCCTAGCCCCGGTATATCCCATTTTTAATTTTACACCATTGTGAACCTTACGCCTTTTTTACTCTCTGATCGAGGTTCTCGGCATTGAAAAATCTTCGTAAACTAAATCACACGTGTATATGTTGACATTTAAGAGATATACGGTCAAGAAAATCAAGGGCAATGGTGATATATATGTGGATTAGACACCAAAAAAAACACTCAACAAATGGCTACAATTTAAGGAATGTGTTTAGTGACGGCATCAGATTCCTAATTGATGGAGAAAGGTCTGGTGGCAAGAAAAGCTGCTTCTAGGAGGTTGTCAAGTGTTTTCGCTCGACAATTCCATTCTTGGGTGGTTGGTTTGGCCCTTGTTCCTGTAACTCGAATCCTAGCCCGGTATATACCACTTTAATTTTACACCATTGTGAACCCTACGCCTTTTTTACTCTCTGATCGAGGTTCTCAGCATTGAAAAATCTTCGTAAACTAAATCACACGTGTATATGTTGACATTTAAGAGATATACAGTCTAGAAAATTAAGGGCAATGGTGATATACATGCGGATTAGACACAAAAAAAAACACTCAACAAATGGCTACAATTTAAGGAATGTGTTTAGTGACGGCATCAGATTCCTAATTGATGGAGAAAGGTCTGGTGGCAAGAAAAGCTGCTTCTAGGAGGTTGTCAAGTGTTTTCGCTCGACGATTCCATTCTTGGGTGGTTGGTTTGGCCCTTGTTCCTGTAACTCGAATCCTAGCCTGGTATATCCCGTTTTAATTTTACACCATTGTGAACCTTACGCCTTTTTACTCTCTGATCGAGGTTCTCGGCATTGAAAAATCTTCATAAACTAAATCACACGTGTATATGTTGACATTTAAGAGATATACAGTCAAGAAAATCAAGGGCAATGGTGATATATATGCGGATTAGACACAAAAAAAAAACACTCAACAAATGGCTACAATTTAAGGAATGTGTTTAGTGACGGCATCAGATTCCTAATTGATGGAGAAAGGTCTGGTGGTAAGAAAAGCTGCTTCTAGGAGGTTGTCAAGTGTTTTCGCTCGACGATTCCATTTTTGGGTGGTTGGTTTGGCCCTTGTTCCTGTAACTCGAATCCTAGCCCGGTATATCCCATTTTAATTTTACACCATTGTGAACCTTACGCCTTTTTTACTCTCTGATCGAGGTTCTCGGCATTGAAAAATCTTCCAAAACTAAATCACACGTGTATATGTTGACATTTAGGAGATATACACTCAAGAAAATCAAGGGCAATGGTGATATATATGTGGATTAGACACCAAAAAAAAAACACTCAACAAATGGCTACAATTTAAGGAATGTGTTTAGTGACGGCATCAGATTCCTAATTGATGGAGAAAGGTCTGGTGGCATGAAAAGCTGCTTCTAGGAGGTTGTCAAGTGTTTTCGCTCGACGATTCCATTCTTGGGTGGTTGGTTTGGCCCCTGTTCCTGTAACTCGAATCCTAGCCCGGTATATCCCACTTTAATTTTACACCATTGTGAACCTTACGCCTTTTTTACTCTCTGATCGAGGTTCTCGGCATTGAAAAATCTTCGTAAACTAAATCACAAGTGTATATATTGACATTTAAGAGATATACAGTCAAGAAAATCAAGGGCAATGGTGATATATATGTGGATTAGACACAAAAAAAAAACACTCAACAAATGGCTACAATTTAAGGAATGTGTTTAGTGACGGCATCAGATTCCTAATTGATGGAGAAAGGTCTGGTGGCAAGAAAAGCTGCTTCTAGGAGGTTGTCAAGTGTTTTCGCTCGACGATTCCATTCTTGGGTGGTTGGTTTGGCCCTTGTTCCTGTAACTCGAATCCTAGCCCGGTATATCCCATTTTAATTTTACACCATTGTGAACCTTACGCCTTTTTTACTCTCTGATCGAGGTTCTCGGCATTGAAAAATCTTCGTAAACTAAATCACACGTGTATATGTTGACATTTAAGAGATATACAGTCAAGAAAATAAAGGGCAATGGTGATATACATGCGGATTACACACCAAAAAAAAATCACTCAACAAATGGCTACAATTTAAGGAATGTGTTTAGTGACGACATCAGATTCCTAATTGATGGAGAAAGGTCTGGTGGCAAGAAAAGCTGCTTCTAGGAGGTTGTCAAGTGTTTTCGCTCAACGATTCCATTCTTGGGTGGTTGGTTTGGCCCTTGTTCCTGTAACTCGAATCCTAGCCTGGTATATCCCGTTTTAATTTTACACCATTGTGAACCTTACGCCTTTTTACTCTCTGATCGAGGTTCTCGGCATTGAAAAATCTTCATAAACTAAATCACACGTGTATATGTTGTCATTTAAGAGATATACAGTCAAGAAAATCAAGGCCAATGGTGATATATATGCGGATTAGACACCAAAAAAAAACACTCAACAAATGGCTACAATTTAAGAAATGTGTTTAGTGACGGCATCAGATTCCTAATTGATGGAGAAAGGTCTGGTGGTAAGAAAAACTGCTTCTAGGAGGTTGTCAAGTGTTTTCGCTCGACGATTCCATTCTTGGGTGGTTGGTTTGGCCCTTGTTCCTGTAACTCGAATCCTAGCCCGGTATATCCCATTTTAATTTTACACCATTGTGAACCTTACGCCTTTTTTACTCTCTGATCGAGGTTCTCAGCATTGAAAAATCTTCGTAAACTAAATCACACGTGTATATGTTGACATTTAAGAGATATACAGTCAAGAAAATAAAGGGCAATGGTGATATACATGCGGATTACACACCAAAAAAAAATCACTCAACAAATGGCTACAATTTAAGGAATGTGTTTAGTGACGACATCA
Source organism: Helianthus tuberosus (assembly GCA_030545235.1). Lineage (NCBI taxonomy): Eukaryota > Viridiplantae > Streptophyta > Magnoliopsida > Asterales > Asteraceae > Helianthus > Helianthus tuberosus. Next base: position 24,576,907 of record CM060428.1, read on the forward strand.
GATTCCTAATTGATGGAGAAAGGTCTGGTGGCAAGAAAAGCTGCTTCTAGGAGGTTGTCAAGTGTTTTCGCTCAACGATTCCATTCTTGGGTGGTTGGTTTGGCCCTTGTTCCTGTAACTCGAATCCTAGCCTGGTATATCCCGTTTTAATTTTACACCATTGTGAACCTTACGCCTTTTTACTCTCTGATCGAGGTTCTCGGCATTGAAAAATCTTCATAAACTAAATCACACGTGTATATGTTGTCATTTAAGAGATATACAGTCAAGAAAATCAAGGCCAATGGTGATATATATGCGGATTAGACACCAAAAAAAAAAACACTCAACAAATGGCTACAATTTAAGAAATGTGTTTAGTGACGGCATCAGATTCCTAATTGATGGAGAAAGGTCTGGTGGTAAGAAAAACTGCTTCTAGGAGGTTGTCAAGTGTTTTCGCTCGACGATTCCATTCTTGGGTGGTTGGTTTGGCCCTTGTTCCTGTAACTCGAATCCTAGCCCGGTATATCCCATTTTAATTTTACACCATTGTGAACCTTACGCCTTTTTTACTCTCTGATCGAGGTTCTCGGCATTGAAAAATCTTCGTAAACTAAATCACACGTGTATATGTTGACATTTAAGAGATATACAGTCTAGAAAATTAAGGGCAATGGTGATATACATGCGGATTAGACACAAAAAAAAACACTCAACAAATGGCTACAATTTAAGGAATGTGTTTAGTGACGGCATCAGATTCCTAATTGATGGAGAAAGGTCTGGTGGCAAGAAAAGCTGCTTCTAGGAGGTTGTCAAGTGTTTTCGCTCGACGATTCCATTCTTGGGTGGTTGGTTTGGCCCTTGTTCCTGTAACTCGAATCCTAGCCTGGTATATCCCGTTTTAATTTTACACCATTGTGAACCTTACGCCTTTTTACTCTCTGATCGAGGTTCTCGGCATTGAAAAATCTTCATAAACTAAATCACACGTGTATATGTTGACATTTAAGAGATATACAGTCAAGAAAATCAAGGGCAATGGTGATATATATGCGGATTAGACACAAAAAAAAAACACTCAACAAATGGCTACAATTTAAGGAATGTGTTTAGTGACGGCATCAGATTCCTAATTGATGGAGAAAGGTCTGGTGGTAAGAAAAGCTGCTTCTAGGAGGTTGTCAAGTGTTTTCGCTCGACGATTCCATTTTTGGGTGGTTGGTTTGGCCCTTGTTCCTGTAACTCGAATCCTAGCCCGGTATATCCCATTTTAATTTTACACCATTGTGAACCTTACGCCTTTTTTACTCTCTGATCGAGGTTCTCGGCATTGAAAAATCTTCCAAAACTAAATCACACGTGTATATGTTGACATTTAGGAGATATACACTCAAGAAAATCAAGGGCAATGGTGATATATATGTGGATTAGACACCAAAAAAAAACACTCAACAAATGGCTACAATTTAAGGAATGTGTTTAGTGACGGCATCAGATTCCTAATTGATGGAGAAAGGTCTGGTGGCATGAAAAGCTGCTTCTAGGAGGTTGTCAAGTGTTTTCGCTCGACGATTCCATTCTTGGGTGGTTGGTTTGGCCCCTGTTCCTGTAACTCGAATCCTAGCCCGGTATATCCCATCTTAATCTTACACCATTGTGAACCTTACGCCTTTTTTACTCTCTGATCGAGGTTCTCGGCATTGAAAAATCTTCGTAAACTAAATCACACGTGTATATGTTGACATTTAAGAGATATACAGTCAAGAAAATAAAGGGCAATGGTGATATACATGCGGATTACACACCAAAAAAAAATCACTCAACAAATGGCTACAATTTAAGGAATGTGTTTAGTGACGGCATCAGATTCCTAATTGATGGAGAAAGGTCTGGTGGCAAGAAAAGCTGCTTCTAGGAGGTTGTCAAGTGTTTTCGCTCGACGATTCCATTCTTGGGTGGTTGGTTTGGCCCTTGTTCCTGTAACTCGAATCCTAGCCCGGTATATCCCATTTTAATTTTACACCATTGTGAACCTTACGCCTTTTTTACTCTCTGATCGAGGTTCTCGGCATTGAAAAATCTTCGTAAACTAAATCACACGTGTATATGTTGACATTTAAGAGATATACAGTCAAGAAAATAAAGGGCAATGGTGATATACATGCGGATTACACACCAAAAAAAAATCACTCAACAAATGGCTACAATTTAAGGAATGTGTTTAGTGACGACATCAGATTCCTAATTGATGGAGAAAGGTCTGGTGGCAAGAAAAGCTGCTTCTAGGAGGTTGTCAAGTGTTTTCGCTCAACGATTCCATTCTTGGGTGGTTGGTTTGGCCCTTGTTCCTGTAACTCGAATCCTAGCCTGGTATATCCCGTTTTAATTTTACACCATTGTGAACCTTACGCCTTTTTACTTTCTGATCGAGGTTCTCGGCATTGAAAAATCTTCATAAACTAAATCACACGTGTATATGTTGTCATTTAAGAGATATACAGTCAAGAAAATCAAGGCCAATGGTGATATATATGCGGATTAGACACCAAAAAAAAAACACTCAACAAATGGCTACAATTTAAGAAATGTGTTTAGTGACGGCATCAGATTCCTAATTGATGGAGAAAGGTCTGGTGGTAAGAAAAACTGCTTCTAGGAGGTTGTCAAGTGTTTTCGCTCGACGATTCCATTCTTGGGTGGTTGGTTTGGCCCTTGTTCCTGTAACTCGAATCCTAGCCCGGTATATCCCATTTTAATTTTACACCATTGTGAACCTTACGCCTTTTTTACTCTCTGATCGAGGTTCTCAGCATTGAAAAATCTTCGTAAACTAAATCACACGTGTATATGTTGACATTTAAGAGATATACAGTCTAGAAAATTAAGGGCAATGGTGATATACATGCGGATTAGACACAAAAAAAAACACTCAACAAATGGCTACAATTTAAGGAATGTGTTTAGTGACGGCATCAGATTCCTAATTGATGGAGAAAGGTCTGGTGGCAAGAAAAGCTGCTTCTAGGAGGTTGTCAAGTGTTTTCGCTCGACGATTCCATTCTTGGGTGGTTGGTTTGGCCCTTGTTCCTGTAACTCGAATCCTAGCCTGGTATATCCCGTTTTAATTTTACACCATTGTGAACCTTACGCCTTTTTACTCTCTGATCGAGGTTCTCGGCATTGAAAAATCTTCATAAACTAAATCACACGTGTATATGTTGACATTTAAGAGATATACAGTCAAGAAAATCAAGGGCAATGGTGATATATATGCGGATTAGACACAAAAAAAAAACACTCAACAAATGGCTACAATTTAAGGAATGTGTTTAGTGACGGCATCAGATTCCTAATTGATGGAGAAAGGTCTGGTGGTAAGAAAAGCTGCTTCTAGGAGGTTATCAAGTGTTTTCGCTCGACGATTCCATTTTTGGGTGGTTGGTTTGGCCCTTGTTCCTGTAACTCGAATCCTAGCCCGGTATATCCCATTTTAATTTTACACCATTGTGAACCTTACGCCTTTTTTACTCTCTGATCGAGGTTCTCGGCATTGAAAAATCTTCCAAAACTAAATCACACGTGTATATGTTGACATTTAGGAGATATACACTCAAGAAAATCAAGGGCAATGGTGATATATATGTGGATTAGACACCAAAAAAAAACACTCAACAAATGGCTACAATTTAAGGAATGTCTTTAGTGACGGCATCAGATTCCTAATTGATGGAGAAAGGTCTGGTGGCATGAAAAGCTGCTTCTAGGAGGTTGTCAAGTGTTTTCGCTCGACGATTCCATTCTTGGGTGGTTGGTTTGGCCCCTGTTCCTGTAACTCGAATCCTAGCCCGGTATATCCCATCTTAATCTTACACCATTGTGAACCTTACGCCTTTTTTACTCTTTGATCGAGGTTCTCGGCATTGAAAAATCTTCGTAAACTAAATCACACGTGTATATATTGACATTTAAGAGATATACAGTCAAGAAAATCAAGGGCAATGGTGATATATATGTGGATTAGACACAAAAAAAAAACACTCAAAAAATGGCTACAATTTAAGGAATGTGTTTAGTGACGGCATCAGATTCCTAATTGATGGAGAAAGGTCTGGTGGCAAGAAAAGCTGCTTCTAGGAGGTTGTCAAGTGTTTTCGCTCGACGATTCCATTCTTGGGTGGTTGGTTTGGCCCTTGTTCCTGTAACTCGAATCCTAGCCCGGTATATCCCATTTTAATTTTACACCATTGTGAACCTTACGCCTTTTTTACTCTCTGATCGAGGTTCTCGGCATTGAAAAATCTTCGTAAACTAAATCACACGTGTATATGTTGACATTTAAGAGATATACAGTCAAGAAAATAAAGGGCAATGGTGATATACATGCGGATTACACACCAAAAAAAAATCACTCAACAAATGGCTACAATTTAAGGAATGTGTTTAGTGACGACATCAGATTCCTAATTGATGGAGAAAGGTCTGGTGGCAAGAAAAGCTGCTTCTAGGAGGTTGTCAAGTGTTTTCGCTCAACGATTCCATTCTTGGGTGGTTGGTTTGGCCCTTGTTCCTGTAACTCGAATCCTAGCCTGGTATATCCCGTTTTAATTTTACACCATTATGAACCTTACTCCTTTTTACTCTCTGATCGAGGTTCTCGGCATTGAAAAATCTTCATAAACTAAATCACACGTGTATATGTTGTCATTTAAGAGATATACAGTCAAGAAAATCAAGGCCAATGGTGATATATATGCGGATTAGACACCAAAAAAAAAACACTCAACAAATGGCTACAATTTAAGGAATGTGTTTAGTGACGGCATCAGATTCCTAATTGATGGAGAAAGGTCTGGTGGTAAGAAAAACTGCTTCTAGGAGGTTGTCAAGTGTTTTCGCTCGACGATTCCATTCTTGGGTGGTTGGTTTGGCCCTTGTTCCTGTAACTCGAATCCTAGCCCGGTATATCCCATTTTAATTTTACACCATTGTGAACCTTACGCCTTTTTTACTCTCTGATCGAGGTTCTCGGCATTGAAAAATCTTCGTAAACTAAATCACACGTTTATATGTTGACATTTAAGAGATATACAGTCAAGAAAATCAAGGGCAATGGTGATATACTTGCGGATTACACACCAAAAAAAAAACACTCAACAAATGGCTACAATTTAAGGAATGTGTTTAGTGACGGCATCAGATTCCTAATTGATGGAGAAAGGTCTGGTGGTAAGAAAAACTGCTTCTAGGAGGTTGTCAAGTGTTTTCGCTCGACGATTCCATTTTTGGGTGGTTGGTTTGGCCCTTGTTCCTGTTACTCGAATCCTAGCCTGGTATATCCCGTTTTAATTTTACACCATTGTGAACCTTACGCCTTTTTACTCTCTGATCGAGGTTCTCGGCATTGAAAAATCTTCATAAACTAAATCACACGTGTATATGTTGACATTTAAGAGATATACAGTCAAGAAAATGAAGGGCAATGGTGATATATATGCGGATTGCACACCAAAAAAAAATCACTCAACAAATGGCTACAATTTAAGGAATGTGTTTAGTGACGACATCAGATTCCTAATTGATGGAGAAAGGTCTGGTGGCAAGAAAAGCTGCTTCTAGGAGGTTGTCAACTGTTTTCCCTCAACGATTCCATTCTTGGGTGGTTGGTTTGGCCCTTGTTCCTGTAACTCGAATCCTAGCCTGGTATATCCCGTTTTAATTTTACACCATTGTGAACCTTACGCCTTTTTACTCTCCGATCGAGGTTCTCGGCATTGAAAAATCTTCATAAACTAAATCACACGTGTATATGTTGACATTTAAGAGATATACAGTCTAGAAAATCAAGGGCAATGGTGATATATATGCGGATTAGACAAAAAAAAAAACACTCAACAAATGGCTACAATTTAAGGAATGTGTTTAGTGACGGCATCAGATTCCTAATTGATGGAGAAAGGTCTGGTGGTAAGAAAAACTGCTTCTAGGAGGTTGTCAAGTGTTTTCGCTCGACGATTCCATTTTTGGGTGGTTGGTTTGGTCCTTGTTCCAGTAACTCGAATCCTAGCCCGGTATATCCCATTTTAATTTTACACCATTGTGAACCTTACGCCTTTTTTACTCTCTGATCGAGGTTCTCGGCATTGAAAAATCTTCCTAAACTAAATCACACGTGTATATGTTGACATTTAGGAGATATACAGTCAAGAAAATCAAGGGCAATGGTGATATATATGTGGATTAGACACCAAAAAAAACACTCAACAAAAGGCTACAATTTAAGGAATGTGTTTAGTGACGGCATCAGATTCCTAATTGATGGAGAAATGTCTGGTGGCAAGAAAAGCTGCTTCTAGGAGGTTGTCAAGTGTTTTCGCTCGACAATTCCATTCTTGGGTGGTTGGTTTGGCCCTTGCTCCTGTAACTCGAATCCTAGCCCGGTATATCCCACTTTAATTTAACACCATTGTGAACCCTACGCCTTTTTTACTCTCTGATCGAGGTTCTCAGCATTGAAAAATCTTCATAAACTAAATCACACGTGTATATGTTGACATTTAAGAGATATACAGTCTAGAAAATCAAGGGCAATGGTGATATATATGCGGATTAGACACAAAAAAAAACACTCAACAAATGGCTACAATTTAAGGAATGTGTTTAGTGACGGCATCAGATTCCTAATTGATGGAGAAAGGTCTGGTGGCAAGAAAAGCTGCTTCTAGGAGGTTGTCAAGTGTTTTCGCTCGAGCATTCCATTCTTTGGTGGTTGGTTTGGCCCTTGTTCCTGAAACTCGAATCCTAGCCCGGTATATCCCGTTTTAATTTTACACCATTGTGAACCTTACGCCTTTTTACTCTCTGATCGAGGTTCTCGGCATTGAAAACCTTCATAAACTAAATCACACGTGTATATGTTGACATTTAAGAGATATACTGTCAAGAAAATCAAGGGCAATGGTGATATATATGCGGATTAGACACCAAAAAAAAAACACTCAACAATTGGCTACAATTTAAGGAATGTGTTTAGTGACGGCATCAGATTCCTAATTGATGGAGAAAGGTCTGGTGGTAAGAAAAGCTGCTTCTAGGAGGTTGTCAAGTGTTTTCGCTCGACGATTCCATTCTTGGGTGGTTGGTTTGGCCCTTGTTCCTGTAACTCGAATCCTAGCCTGGTATATCCCATCTTAATCTTACACCATTGTGAACCTTAAACCTTTTTTACTCTCTGATCGAGGTTCTCGGCATTAATAAATCTTCGTAAACTAAATCACACGTGTATATGTTGACATTTAAGAGATATACAGTCAAGAAAATCAAGGGCAATGGTGATATATATGCGGATTACACACCAAAAAAAATCACTCAACAAATGGCTACAATTTAAGTAATGTGTTTAGTGACGACATCAGATTCCTAATTGATGGAGAAAGGTCTGGTGGCAAGAAAAGCTGCTTCTAGGAGGTTGTCAAGTGTTTTCGCTCGACGATTCCATTCTTGGGTGGTTGGTTTGGCCCTTGTTCCTGTAACTCGAATCCAAACACGGTATATCCCGTTTTAATTTTACACCATTGTGAAGCTTACGCCTTTTTACTCTCTGATCGAGGTTCTCGGCATTGAAAAATCTTCGTAAACTAAATCACACGTGTATATGTTGACATTTAAGAGATATACAGTCAAGAAAATCAAGGACAATGGTGATATATATGCGGATTACACACCAAAAAAAAAATCACTCAACAAATGGCTACAATTTAAGGAATGTGTTTAGTGACGGCATCAGATTCATAATTGATGGAGAAAGGTCTGGTGGCAAGAAAAGCTACTTATAGGAGGTTGTCAAGTGTTTTCGCTCGACGATTCCATTCTTGGGTGGTTGGTTTGGCCCTTGTTCCTGTAACTCGAATCCTAGCCCGGTATATCCCATCTTAATCTTACACCATTGTGAACCTTACGCCTTTTTTACTCTCTGATCGAGGTTCTCGGCATTAAAAAATCTTCGTAAACTAAATCACACGTGTATATGTTGACATTTAAGAGATATACAGTCAAGAAAATCAAGGACAATGGTGATATATATGCGGATTACACACCAAAAAAAAAATCACTCAACAAATGGCTACAATTTAAGGAATGTGTTTAGTGACGACATCAGATTCCTAATTGATGGAGAAAGGTCTGGTGGCAAGAAAAGCTGCTTCTAGGAGGTTGTCAAGTGTTTTCGCTCGACGATTCCATTCTTGGGTGGTTGGTTTGGCCCTTGTTCCTGTAACTCGAATCCTAGCCCGGTATATCCCGTTTTAATTTTACACCATTGTGAACCTTACGCCTTTTTACTTTCTGATCGAGGTTCTCGGCATTGATAAATATTCGTAAACTAAATCACACGTGTATATGTTGATATTTAAGAGATATACAGTCAAGAAAATCAAGGGCAATGGTGATATATATGCGGATTAGACACCAAAAAAAACACTCAACAAATGGCTACAATTTAAGGAATGTGTTTAGTGACGGCATCAGATTCCTAATTGATGGAGAAAGGTCTGGTGGTAAGAAAAGCTGCTTCTAGGAGGTTGTCAAGTGTTTTCACTCGACGATTCCATTCTTGGGTGGTTGGTTTCCTGTAACTCGAATACTAGCCCGGTATATCCCATTTTAGTTTTACACCATTGTGAATGTGACAACTCGTATTTCCAAACCGATCTTTGTACCTTGATGTAACATATGTGTACGATATATGACTTTTATGAAAGTGAATGTTTATGTGAATGCTATGTTATTACGTGCTTGTGTAATGTATGTATGTTATAAACGCACAACACACACTCGACCGCACAAGCCATTTGGGCTACACTCCTTACATCCGATCCAAGGGCAGCCCAATGTGGGGTTCGGCCCACTCCCTCATACGCTCACACACACACACCCTTAGAGAGCTTGTGAATCATTTGTTGCAATTTCATATTACACACCAAACCCTAGTTCTCTCTTTCTCTCCTCTTGAACTAGACGGCAACAAGGAGTCTCTCACTCAAAGTCTATCATTCGGATTAACCCTCACTCATCTCAATCGGTTAGTGTTTCTATGATGGATTTATGATGATGTTGTTAAATGATATAACATGCATGAATGATAATATTCTTGTTAATCGGATAAGTATGATAAATCGGATATCATGTATTGTTTTATGATTGTATGATGATATGTTATATATATGCTCGACATGATTGATGATGCAATGATGTGATTGTTCGAATAATATGTGATTGAGTATGAATGTATGTAATCGGCTGCCATTATGTTTACATGTATGATGATGTAATATGACATGCTAATTGATGGGTAATGGTTCTCATATTTCGGTCCAATAGAAATAAGATTAGGGGCATGGTGGTCGGCTACTTATATAAACCTTTTGACTATATTGATGTATGCATGTGCAGCCAAACAATATAGAAATCATGATCGGTTGCATGTGGGTGTCAGTGCCATGTGTTATTGTTGTGGGAGGAATGATGATTCGGAATTGATGTTAATGATTGAAAACCGAATACATGTTAAATCGGCTGTAACATGTTTAGAATGATTATTATATTGTTATAGTTAGGAACGTTGTAAATCGAGATTATGATACATGTTAATTGGTTTGATGATTATTGTCATGAATTGATTATGTTACTCATTAGGGTTCTTATGAAATTAGATGATAGTTACTTGGTTTGATCGAGTATTGTTAAGATTTAAAACTGTTAGAGTTGATTATGACAATAAAGGAATGTAACTGATTTCCTTAAAGTTCGAGATTTCCTTATCTACTCACACAATGGCAATCACACAAGACCAGATCGTACAAGAATAGGTCTGGTCGCACAAGGCCCTCAGTCGCACAAAAGGTCCTCAGTCGCACAAGAAGTTACTAAACCGCACAAGATGAATGATTACTTAATTGTTGGGCCGGGTGTGTGTTTGGGCCGGATGAGTCCAATCGCACAAGGGGCAATGGATCTCACAAACTGTTGAGTTGTTTATTTGCTATTAGGGCCGTATGTTATGTGATGGGCTGGGTTTTTATTGGGCTCTAATGGACGACTCGCACAAGGCCACTAAGCTTGTGCGAGCCCAATCTTGATTATGTTATACCTGTTAACCGTGATGTTGCATGTTACCATGACCCGTATGTGCTTCGTATGTGCTATCTATGTGATGCTTGTATGCACTGCTTGGAACCAAAACCTGACTTGTATGATAACCATGTTAGGACGTGGTTGACCACTAGCTGCTAGACTTGACCTTTTTGTGTAATCTGCCGAGCAAACCAAGGTGAGTTCACACTCTACAAAGCATGGGATTCCCAGGGGTTGGGAATGGGGTTAAGGAATATGGATTCCTCGTCCTTTCTTGGGTAGGACAGTACTGGTTCAGGAATGTAATTCCTCGTCCTTACGGACAGATAACTTTTACGAGACCAAAACTCTATCACGAAGTCCCTCCTTTTTATATCGACTTAATCGCCGGGCCAATGGCGAGCGGGTCATTAGTTAGATAGCGCTATTTAGGTCTGACAAGCCTCACACCGTGCCGCAGAGGACGGACGTGAACTAATGGATCTGGGGCACGTCAATGCTGATAGACATTGACAGTTTCAGGGCACTTAAACATGACTTCAGTCAGTAGTCGATATGGTAACGAGTCTAGTGGATACATGGGGTAGCCCCCACGGCTGAAATGCCAGATAACTATCATGGGGTAGCCCCCACGGCCGAAATGCCAGATAACTATCATGGGGTAGCCCCCACGGCAGGATTGCCAGAGTAAATGGGTAAAACAAATGGTTAAACAAATCACGTTTTCAACTATGGGGTAACCCCCACGGCAGGATGCCAGTTAAAGGAAACTGTTTTTGGAACAACTTAAAACGAACACCCAACCGTGAACTCACTCAACTTGTTGTTGACTCGTACTACATGCTTTGCAGGTCTATAGGTACTTAGCTGGAGCTTGCACAAGGGAGAGTCGTTGTGGGACATGGACAGCTGTGTGCCATGTTAAACCTTGGATATCTAAACTTACGATTTGGGTTTTTAAACATTTATGCTTCCGCTCATAACTTAACTATGTTTGTTTTGGACACTAAACATATTGGTTGGACTTTTACATTTAATTATTTGCTTGTTCACTATGATTAGTGGTTTAATCCTGGTCAGTCACGCCTCCAAGCGGTGATACTCCGCGTGTGGATTTTGGGGGTGTGACAGATTGGTATCAGAGCCATTGGTTATAAAGAACTTGGTTTTAATAAAGGAAAATGTTTTTGTTAAAACCAGACTATAACCTGTACAGTGCTCTACGATCCACAACGACGCTTCACTCCACGTGCAATGCTCGACATTCTAGGTGATATGGTTTGTGTTTTATTACCTACTTGCTAGATTACGTAGAACTTTGCTCATGATATGCTTAATTGGTATGGCTACTGTTGCTTGAACATGAGTGTGCTTACTCTCCTCTGTCATCGCACTTTCGCGAACCCCTCTCACGCATGCTTCTTTTGATATGAAGATCATGTCTGGACGCATTAACATGACTCAAGCCCAGTTGACGGCTCTGATCAACGAACAGGTTGCTGCGGCACTTGCAGCAGCACAAGCAGGAGGTATACCCTGCAGTTTATAACTCATTCTAGGATCTTTAGGTCCTACTCTCGTAAACCTATCCTTGTGTTAAACTTTTCCACTTCTTACACTCGCAACAGATCAACATGCTCAGCCACCTGTTTGCACCTTCAAAACTTTCATGGACTGCCGACCCACTACCTTTAGTGGCACTGAAGGAGCAGTAGGTCTCCTCCACTGGTTTGAGAAGCTAGAATCTGTGTTTGAAATGTGTGAATGCCCTGAGGCACGCAGGGTGAAATATGCTACCGGCACTCTCGAGGGTTTAGCCCTCACATGGTGGAACGCTCAGGTCCAAATGCTGGGGTTGGTTGCTGCTAACGCCACCCCATGGAACAATTTTAAGGAGATGATCAAGGAGGAATACTGCAGTCGTGACGACATTCATAAGCTGGAAGTCGAATTTTTCAACCTCAAGATGACGGGGTCAGAAATTGAGGCGTATACTAAGAGATCGAATGAGCTTGCACTACTGTGTCCTACTATGGTGGACCCTCCAATTAAACGTATCGAACTTTATCTTAAGGGCCTAGTGCCAGCAATCCAAAGTCACGTGACATCAGCAAACCTCGCCACCTACCAGCAGGTAGTTCAATTGGCTCACCGTCTCACTGATCAGGCGGTGGAGCAAAACAAGTTACCAAAACGTATTAGTGCTACAGCTACCTCTGAATCTCCCAGTGATAACAAACGTAAATGGGATGGAGCTTCAAGCAGAGGCTCGACTTCTGTTCAATCCCAGTCGCAACAGAGAAGAACTGAAGAGTATAAGAGTCCTAGTCAGCAATCGTCAGGTAGCCAAAGTCAGGGTGGATACAAAGGAAATCACCCCAAATGTAATCGTTGCAACTTGCATCACCGCGGGCCATGCACCAGGGGTAACTGTCATCGGTGCAACAAGCCAGGCCACGCGGCAAAGGATTGTAGAAGCTTATACCCATCAAACCAGAATCGTCAGCAACCGCAAGATCAACAGAATCAACGCCAGCAACAGCAGCCGCAGGGTAACAACAAAGGGTGCTTTCAGTGTGGAGCTGAAGGCCACCTTAAGAGAGATTGTCCCCAGCTGAACAGGAACCAGAACAACAATAACAACAACAATCAGGGGAATGGGAACAACGGGGGTAACAATGGCAATGGAGCAAGGGGCCGTGCGTTCGTTATTGGCAATGGAGAAGCAAGGAATGATCCCAATGTTGTGACGGGTAAGTTCCTTCTCGACGACTTTTACGTTACTGTCTTATTTGATTCGGGTGCTGATACTAGTTATGTGTCCCAAAAAGTTAGTCAACTGCTTAAGCGTACCCCAACACCTTTGAACCTCAAACACGCTGTAGAGTTAGCTAATGGTAAAAGTATAGAGGTCACCCACGTAGTTAAAGGTTGTAACCTAGTACTTGCTGATCACACTTTCTCGATCGACCTTCTTCCTATCACTCTGGGTAGTTTCGACGTTGTAATTGGGATGGACTGGTTATCCCAACATCAAGCTGAGATCCTTTGCAACGAAAAGATTGTCCGTATTCCTCGCCCAGGTGAGGAACCTCTTATAATTCGTGGCGACAAAAGTGGTGCTGTTGTGAGCATCATTTCTTCCCTTAAGGCCCAAAAGTGTTTGCGTAAGGGCCACACTGCCTTTCTGGCTCTCGTTACCGACACCTCGAAGAAAGAAAGGAAGATAGAAGATTTTTCGATTGTACGCGACTATCCTGAGGTATTTCCTGAGGAACTACCTGGCCTCCCGCCTCATCGCCAGGTCGAGTTTCAAATCGAGTTAGCCCCTGGAGCGGCACCCATAGCTCGTGCACCGTACCGTTTAGCTCCATCAGAGTTGAAAGAGCTATTTACGCAACTACAAGAACTCCTAGATAAGGGTTTTATTCGTCCTAGCTCTTCGCCCTGGGGAGCTCCAGTGCTGTTTGTAAAGAAGAAAGATGGTACGTTCAGAATGTGCATCGACTACCGTGAACTGAACAAGGTAACTGTGAAGAATCGCTATCCACTTCCACGCATCGACGACCTGTTCGACCAGCTGCAAGGGTCGAGCTACTATTCGAAGATTGATTTGAGATCAGGATACCACCAGCTGAGAGTCCGAGAGGAGGACGTCTCTAAAACAGCCTTTAGAACTCGATATGGCCACTATGAGTTCTTGGTCATGCCTTTTGGGCTGACAAACACACCTGCGGTCTTCATGGATTTGATGAATCGAGTGTGCAAGCCGTACCTAGACAAGTTCGTTATTGTATTCATAGACGACATCCTGATCTATTCTAAGAGTCAGGAGGAACACGAACAACATTTACGACTTATCTTGGAACTCCTTCGAGCAGAACAACTATATGCCAAGTTTTCTAAATGCGACTTCTGGCTTCGTGAAGTCCATTTCTTAGGCCATGTGGTGAACAAAGATGGGATTCACGTTGATCCATCCAAGGTAGATTCGATCAAGAGCTGGCCTGCACCTCGTACACCAACGGAAATTCGCCAATTCTTGGGATTGGCAGGTTACTACAGGAGGTTTATTAAGGATTTTTCAAAGATTGCACAGCCTCTTACTTCACTAACGCAGAAGGGCGTTGTTTATCGTTGGGGTAATGCACAAGAACTAGCGTTTCAACACTTAAAGGATAGACTTTGCAGTGCACCTATTCTTTCATTGCCAGAGGGCACAGACGACTTCGTGGTTTACTGCGACGCATCCATTCAGGGTCTTGGCTGTGTATTGATGCAGCAGGATAAGGTTATAGCTTACGCCTCACGTCAACTCAAAGTTCATGAAAAGAACTACACTACACACGATCTAGAGCTGGGAGCGGTTATTTTTGCACTTAAGATATGGCGACACTACTTGTATGGCACCAAGTGTGCTATCTAGACTGATCACAGAAGCCTCGAGCACATCTTCAAACAGAAGGAACTCAATATGCGACAGCGACGATGGGTCGAACTGCTGAATGACTATGAATGCTCAATCAGGTACCACCCGGGCAAAGCCAATGTTGTGGCCGACGCCCTCAGTCGAAAGGACACTGCGCCTAAGCGCGTACGAGCTTTACAACTTACTATACAGTCTAACCTTCCTTCTCAAATACGAAATGCTCAAGTAGAAGCATTGAAACCAGAGAACGTCAGGGATGAAGCGCTACGCGGTTCAAGGCAACGCTTAGAACAGAAGGAGGACGGTGCTTACTACGTAACAGGACGCATTTGGGTCCCACTTTACGGCAACCTACGAGATCTTGTGATGGATGAAGCACACAAGTCTCGCTACTCGGTACATCCTGGTTCGGATAAAATGTACCACGATATCAAAACCACATATTGGTGGCCTAGCATGAAGGCCCACATAGCAACATACGTTAGCAAGTGCTTGACTTGTACGAGAGTCAAGGCGGAATACCAGAAACCTTCAGGCCCCCTTCAACAACCAGAGATACCACAATGGAAATGGGAACAGATTTCCATGGATTTTGTTACTGGCCTGCCTAGATCTCAACGTGGTAACGATACTATTTGGGTGATCGTGGATCGACTCACAAAGTCCGCTCACTTCTTGGCTATCAAAGAAACGGATAAGTTCTCCACCCTAGCAGAAGTATATCTCAAGGAAGTTGTATCGAGGCACGGGGTGCCCCTCTCTATCATCTCGGATCGAGATGCACGTTTTACGTCAGAACTGTGGCAAGCAATGCACAAGTCCTTTGGCTCAAGGCTAGATATGAGCACAGCTTATCACCCGCAAACAGATGGGCAGTCGGAACGTACCATCCAGACTCTCGAAGACATGCTTAGGGCATGTGTAATTGATTTTGGCAATGGCTGGGAAAAGCATCTGCCACTTGTGGAATTTTCATACAATAACAGCTACCACACCAGCATTAAAGCTGCTCCGTTTGAGGCATTGTACGGGCGTAAATGCCGGTCACCTCTTTGTTGGGCAGAGGTGGGGGATAGTCAGATTACTGGTCCAGAACATGTGGTGGACACAACAGAGAAAATTTCTCAAATACGACAACGAATGGCGGCAGCTCGTGACCGTCAGAAAGTCTACGCCGATAAGGGCAGAAAACCACTAGAGCTCCAGGTTGGGGAGCGTGTACTACTCAAGGTTTCACCCTGGAAGGGTGTGGTTCGTTTTGGTAAACGGGGCAAACTTAACCCACGATACGTTGGACCCTTCGAAGTCATTGAGAAGATAGGCAAGGTGGCCTACAGATTGAACTTACCAGCGGAACTCAGTGCAGTTCACGATGTTTTCCACGTGTCGAATCTGAAGAAATGTCTGTCAGATGAGACCCACGTAGTTCCTTTGAAGGAGCTCACGATCGACGAGCAGTTACGATTCGTCGAGGAACCTGTTGAAATCACGGACCGGGATGTTAAGGTCCTCAAGCGTACTAGGATACCCCTCGTTCGAGTTCGTTGGAACTCACGTCGCGGCCCAGAGTTCACCTGGGAACGCGAAGATCAGATGAAACAAAAATATCCCCAACTGTTCGCAAACGGTACAACCACTACTGAGACTGAAGCTACGGAATTTCGGGACGAAATTCCAGTTCAACGGGGGGAGGATGTGACACCCCAGGAAAACCAGGAAAACCATGCAACTTAACAAGCTTCCTCAGTGAGTACGTGCTAAATTTCGGGACGAAATTTCTTTCAACTTGGGGATAATGTGACAACTCGTATTTCCAAACCGATCTTTGTACCTTGATGTAACGTATATGTACGATATGTGACTTTTATGAAAGTGAATGTTTATGTGAATGCTATGTTATTACGTGCTTGTGTAATGTATGTATGTTATAAACGCACAACACACACTCGACCGCACAAGCCATTTGGGCTACACTCCTTACATCCGATCCAAGGGCAGCCCAAGGTGGGGTTCGGCCCACTCCCTCATACGCTCACACACACACACCCTTAGAGAGCTTGTTAATCATTTGTTGCAATTTCATATTACACACCAAACCCTAGTGCTCTCTTTCTCTCCTCTTGAACTCGACGACAACAAGGAGTCTCTCACTCGAAGTCTATCATTCGGATTAACCCTCACTCATCTCAATCGGTTAGTGTTTCTATGATGGATTTATGATGATATGTTAAATGATATAGCATGCATGAATGATAATATTCTTGTTAATCGGATAAGTATGATAAATCGGATATCATGTATTGTTTTATGATTGTATGATGATATGTTATATATATGCTTGACATGATTGATGATGCAATGATGTGATTGTTCGAATAATATGTGATTGAGTATGAATGTATGTAATCGGCTGCCATGATGTTTACATGTATGATGATGTAATATGACATGCTAATTGATGGGTAATGGTTCTCATATTTCGGTCCAATAGAAATAAGATTAGGGGCATGGTGGTCGGCTACTTATATAAACCTTTTGACTATATTGATGTATGCATGTGCAGCCAAACAATATAGAAATCATGATCGGTTGCATGTGGGTGTCAGTGCCATGTGTTATTGTTGTGGGAGGAATGATGATTCGGAATTGATGTTAATGATTGAAAACCGAATACATGTTAAATCGACTGTAACATGTTTAGAATGATTATTATATTGGTATAGTTAGGAACGTTGTAAATCGAGATTATGATACATGTTAATTGGTTTGATGATTATTGTCATGAATTGATTATGTTACTCATTAGGGTTCTTATGAAATTAGATGATAGTTACTTGGTTTGATCGAGTATTGTTAAGATTTAAAACTGTTAGAGTTGATTATGACCATAAAGGAATGTAACTGATTTCCTTAAAGTTAGAGATTTCCTTATCTACTCACACAATGGCAATCACACAAGACCAGATCGTACAAGAATAGGTCTGGTCGCACAAGGCCCTCAGTCGCACAAAAGGTCCTCAGTCGCACAAGAAGTTACTAAACCGCACAAGATGAATGATTACTTAATTGTTGGGCCGGGTGTGTGTTTGGGCCGGATGAGTCCAATCGCACAAGGGGCAATGGATCGCACAAACTGTTGAGTTGTTTATTTGCTATTAGGGCCGTATGTTATGTGATGGGCTGGGTTTTTATTGGGCTCTAATGGACGACTCGCACAAGGCCACTAAGCTTGTGCGAGCCCAATCTTGATTATGTTATACCTGTTAACCGTGATGTTGCATGTTACCATGACCCGTATGTGCTTCGTATGTGCTATCTATGTGATGCTTGTATGCACTGCTTGGAACCAAAACCTGACTTGTATGATAACCATGTTAGGACGTGGTTGACCACTAGCTGCTAGACTTGACCTTTTTTGTGTAATCTGCCGAGCAAACCAAGGTGAGTTCACACTCTACAAAGCATGGGATTCCCAGGGGTTGGGAATGGGGTTAAGGAATATGGATTCCTCGTCCTTTCTTGGGTAGGACGGTACTGGTTCAGGAATGTAATTCCTCGTCCTTACGGACAGATAACTTTTACTAGACCAAAACTCTATCACGAAGTCCCTCCTTTTTATATCGACTTAATCGCCGGGCCAATGGCGAGCGGGTCATTAGTTAGATAACGCTATTTAGGTCTGACAAGCCTCACACCGTGCCGCAGAGGACGGGCGTGAACTAATGGATCTGGGGCACGTCAATGCTGATAGACATTGACAGTTTCAGGGCACTTAAACATGACTTCAGTCAGTAGTCGATATGGTAACGAATCTAGTGGATACATGGGGTAGCCCCCACGGCTGAAATGCCAGATAACTATCATGGGGTAGCCCCCACGGCCGAAATGCCAGATAACTATCATGGTGTAGCCCCCACGGCAAGATTGCCAGAGTAAATGGGTAAAACAAATGGTTAAACAAATCACGTTTTCAACTATGGGGTAACCCCCACGGCAGGATGCCAGTTAAAGGAAACTGTTTTTGGAACAACTTAAAACGAACACCCAACCATGAACTCACTCAACTTGTTGTTGACTCGTACTACATGCTTTGCAGGTCTATAGGTACTTAGCTGGAGCTTGCACAAGGGAGAGTCGTTGTGGGACATGGACAGCTGTGTGCCATGTTAAACCTTGGATATCTAAACTTACGATTTGGGTTTTTAAACATTTATGCTTCCGCTCATAACTTAACTATGTTTGTTTTGGACACTAAACGTATTGGTTGGACTTTTACATTTAATTATTTGCTTGTTCACTATGATTAGTGGTTTGATCCTGGTCAGTCACGCCTCCAAGCGGTGATACTCCGTGTGTGCAGTTTGGGGGTGTGACAGTGAACCTTACGCCTTTTTTACTCTCTGATCGAGGTTCTCGGCATTGAAAAATCTTTGTAAACTAAATCACACGTGTATATGTTGACATTTAAGAGATATACAGTCAAGAAAATCAAGGGAAATGGTGATATATATGTGGATTAGACACAAAAAAAAACACTCAACAAATGGCTACAATTTAAGGAATGTGTTTAGTGACGGCATCAGATTCCTAATTGATGGAGAAAGGTCTGGTGGCAAGAAAAGCTGCTTCTAGGAGGTTGTCAAGTGTTTTTGCTCGACGATTCCATTCTTGGGTGGTTGGTTTGGCCCTTGTTCCTGTAACTCGAATCCTAGCCCGATATATCCCATTTTAATTTTACACCATTGTGAACCTTACGCCTTTTTTACTCTCTGATCGAGGTTCTTGGCATTGAAAAATCTTCGTAAACTAAATCACACGTGTATATGTTGACATTTAAGAGATATACAGTCAAGAAAATCAAGGGCAATGGTGATATACATGCAGATTACACACCAAAAAAATCACTCAACAAATGGCTAAAATTTAAGGAATGTGTTTAGTGACGACATCAGATTCCTAATTGATGGAGAAAGGTCTGGTGGCAAGAAAAGCTGCTTCTAGGAGGTTGTCAAGTGTTTTCGCTCGACGATTTCATTCTTGGGTGGTTGGTTTGGCCCTTGTTCCTGTAACTCGAATCCTAGCCTGGTATATCCCGTTTTAATTTTACACCATTGTGAACCCTACGCCTTTTTACTCTCTGATCGAGGTTCTCGGCATTGAAAAATCTTCATAAACTAAATCACACGTGTATATGTTGACATTTAAGAGATATACAGTCAAGAAAATCAAGGGCAATGGTGATATATATGCGGATTAGACACCAAAAAAAAACACTCAACAAATGGCTACAATTTAAGGAATGTGTTTAGTGACGGCATCAGATTCCTAATTGATGGAGAAAGGTCTGGTGGTAAGAAAAGCTGCTTCTAGGAGGTTGTCAAGTGTTTTCGCTCGACGATTCCATTTTTGGGTGGTTGGTTTGGCCCTTGTTCCTGTAACACGAATCCTAGCCCGTTATATCCCATTTTAATTTTACACCATTGTGAACCTTACGCCTTTTTTACTCTCTGATCGACGTTCTCGGCATTGAAAAATCTTCGTAAACTAAATCACACGTGTATATGTTGACATTTAAGAGATATACAGTCAAGAAAATCAAGGGCAATGGTGATATATATGCGGATTAGACACAAAAAAAAAAAAAAACACTCAACAAATGGCTACAATTTAAGGAATGTGTTTATTGATGGCATCAGATTCCTAATTGATGGAGAAAGGTCTGGTGGTAAGAAAAGCTGCTTCTAGGAGGTTGTCAAGTGTTTTCGCTCGACGATTCCATTCTTGGGTGGTTGGTTTGGCCCTTGTTCCTGTAACTCGAATCCTATCCCGGTATATCCCATTTTAATCTTACACCATTGTGAACCTTACGCCTTTTTTACTCTCTGATCGAGGTTCTCGGCATTGAAAAATATTCGTAAACTAAATTACACGTGTATATTTTGACATTTAAGAGATATACAGTCAAGAAAATCAAAGGCAATGGTGATATATATGCGGATTACACACCAAAAAAAAATCACTCAACAAATGGCTACAATTTAAGGAATGTGTTTAGTGACGGCATCAGATTCCTAATTGATGGAGAAAGGTCTGGTGGCAAGAAAAACTGCTTTTAGGAGGTTGTCAAGTGTTTTCGCTCGATGATTCCATTCTTGGGTGGCTGGTTTGGCCCTTGTTCCTGTAACTCGAATCCTTGCCCGGTATATCCCTTTTTAATTTTACACCATTGTGAACCTTACGCCTTTTTACTCTCTGATCTAGGTTCTCGGCATTGAAAAATCTTCGTAAACTAAATCACACGTGTATATGTTGACATTTAAGAGATATACAGTCAAGAAAATCAAGGGCAATGGTGATATATATGCGGATTAGAAACCAAAAAAAAGACTCAACAAATGGCTACAATTTAAGGAATGTGTTTAGTGACGACATCATATTCCTAATTGATGGAGAAAGGTCTGGTGGTAAGAAAAGCTGCTTCTAGGAGGTTGTCAAGTGTTTTCGCTCGACTATTCCATTCTTGGGTGGTTGGTTTGGCCCTTGTTCTTTGTTGATGCATTTTTAGTGTCTGTAACTAGTCTTACTTAACGATGTATTTTGTACGGTCTTTAAATGTTTACCGAGTATGTATTTGCAGTCGACCAAGTCGGATATCCTCCTATCCGGTTGTGTCTGACTTATTTGTCTCCTTTTGATATGTAAATGTATAACGAACAATGCATGTTGCATTAAAGGGTAGAATGGTCATTATGATGTTTATATGTTCTATCTGTTTACTGTCTGTTTGCATCAAACAGAACAACAGTTGCAGCCCTCGACGAAACAGGCTGTTTCGTCGAACACCTAACGACGAAACAGAACAACAACCAAGTTAATCTGTTACATCGACATCAACGTGTAGGTCCCCTATTCGTATGGATCTTTCACAGAATTGTCTTTCCAATCAAGAGTGCGGAATCCTCTTGATCAGAATATAGCAGAATGAGTAGAAACAGAAAACAGCAAATCACTTTCAAACTCGGGTTTTTATTGATTATCAATCACTCAAGAATTACAATCAATCTAAACCCTAACCACACAAATTTTCGTCCAAGCTACACTCTCACGAAAATTCTCTCTCTCAAATACTGTTTTGGCTGATTAACCTAAACCCTAAAGCCTAACCTTGTTTATATAACACAAGGTTACTACTTGGGCTTGGTTAAACATCATGGACTGCGAATTGGACAGGCCCAATTCGCCCCCACACACCCAATTCATTGGGTTTGGTTAGCCCAAACATTACAACTCACTAATACAAAGCTAAACCCGCTAACTGTTTCTCGTTTAACTAATTACAAGATATCCAAAGACCAAATCTAAGTTGTTGTCACAAACATGCACCAACAAACTCCCCCTTGACAATAGCTTCATAAAATAACTTTGTCTTCAGTCGTCTTGCAATCTTCATGTATTCTTGCACTGTCTTTGGTCTTTGGATAGCTTCAGCTTCAACAGCTTCTGTTAGCAACAGACTCCCCCTAAGCTGATGCATCCAATCACCAAATCTTCAAAAACTTTAGCGTTTGAGTAAACTCCAGTTTAGCATTTGAATTGCAATCTTCAAACTCTTCAACTTTGTCTGCAATATAGAAAGGAGGTTCTACCATGCATCCAATCAAACTCTCATCTCTTCACACCAACTCAACACTTTAACTTCTCAGCAACATACTACTTCAATCTGTATACTATAAAACAAACATCTCGAGAAACCATAAGAATTTTTCAACAAAGTTAAATAAAGTATTATTTTTCAAGAGATTTGTTAAACTGTATAATAGATTAAGCATTTTTAATTTATCACCAACATTCAAAACTTTTTAATCACACCCTATAACCCGCATGATTTAAAATTTTGAACTCACTTTCTAACACCGTCTCCCCCTATCAGTAACAATTCCTCCAAGAATAACAGTTTTCCGTACGTTAAGAATTTTAAACAGAAAAAGACACTATTTTTGGATTTTTATATGTTTCTGAAAACAAATAAATACGAAAAGCAATAAACACTCTATTTTTGTGAGAATCACTGGTAAGAAGATCATATCAGCAAAAAATCAAACTGTTTCACACTATTAGATAATTCTTTATTTAATTTTTCGTGAAAAGCAGTCCAAGAGGATTACCAGTATGTTCGTCCACCTAAACAAAATGCATGAACATTTCAAGTACCATTACCGTATGATACGTTAAGGTAATTTTATTTCTGATATACTAGTGTGTCCCACTTCAGGATATACCCCCGCGATCAAGGTATGCACAAAGATTCATCGTAGTAGGTGAGTATACTGATGTCATCCTTTAAGATATCCTGACAGTGCCTAGGTCTGCATATAATCTGTTTTATCATGTTTTGATTGCTTAACAATGAACACCCAAATAAATACTAATCAAATCCTGGAAATATAGACAACACACTCTATCATGCAAGTATCTTCCCTACCACATATTTCACAAGTCCAATCCAGATTTCTGAAATCTTAACTGGGAATAGGTTGAGAAGAGAACAGAATAGATCTTTAGCAGAGATGGTATAATATACAGATCAAATGAGTTTTTCTTAGTTTGATATAGGTTTCTTGGGTTTCTTTTGGGCACTTGAGGGCCTCTTTCGGGCGTATTAGATCTATAGCGCGACAACGTACAGCTAGGTCAGCATGTATCTAGATGCAGCAGAAGCTGTCGTTGCCTAGCACATCCAGGTCAGTATATATCTGGATGCAGCAGAGGAGGTACACGATTTTTTTCAGAGAAGATTTCAGAATCAGATCAAAATTGTGTGTATCGGGACAACATACAGACATTCAAATAGAAATGAGCTAATTCCAAGTGATTTTCTTTCCTGGGGTCATGTACAATTTTAGTTCTGAACAGAAAGACAGTCAAGATATCCCCAGATGAAATAACAGTATAAAGACCCAAAACTTCAGATTTTGGCAATCTATCAACGCAAGATTTAAGGTCATTAAACCATACACCACTGATGTGTTCCCCACTCATACACAGTTTATTTAGGTTTATATCACATTGGTAAGTTGATTATTTCATGCTTTTTGCCTACTGGTACATCATATAATGAAGCTGCTATCACACTTAAGCATTTTAATTTCAGTTTCAGTGTGACAGTCTAACTTGTTGATGTACTATCATTTCTCCTTTTGCACACAGTGATAACTCATTTTTGATTTTCTAATTTTTTTATGTTTTTGATTTTTCAAATTTTTTTGATTTTTGATTTTTTTTTAAGAAAAGCAGTAAACTATTTACAAAAATTCTTATGAAAAACCAGTTATTCAGGATTCCTCATCCCGTTGAGTTCGACTAAATGTTCAAAGCGATCCCTGTCAAAAGCTTTAGTATGAAGATCTGCCAGGTTATCTTCGGTGTCGACTCGATGTAATTCAATGAGTCTCTTTTCAGCACAATCCCGTATAAAATGATGACGTATGTCAATATGTTTTGTGCGACTGTGTTTCACGGGATTATTAGTTATAGAAATTGTGGCATTATTGTCTATCATAATAGGAGTACGAGTGAAATCCAAAC
Organism: Helianthus tuberosus; assembly: GCA_030545235.1. Taxonomy (NCBI): domain Eukaryota; kingdom Viridiplantae; phylum Streptophyta; class Magnoliopsida; order Asterales; family Asteraceae; genus Helianthus; species Helianthus tuberosus. The sequence continues at coordinate 24,601,034 of CM060428.1, forward strand.
CGTAATCGCGCATCTGCTGTTGTATCCAGAGAACCTGAGAGCAGCAGCTACCCGCAGCAATATATTCAGCTTCACACGTAGATGTAGACACACAGGATTGCTTCTTGCATTGCCAAGACACGATCATGCCTCCTAAGAACTGACAACCACCTGTTGTAGACTTCCTGTTTGACTTACATCCTCCAAAGTCTGAGTCAGTGTAAGCGAAAAAATTCAAATCACTATCAGCTGGATACCACAACCCAAGTTTAGGTTTCCCCTTCAAGTAACGAAGAATACGCTTCACTGCTTTCATGTGTGACTCTTTTGGATTAGCCTGATATCTGGCACACAAGCATACTGCAAACATAATGTCAGGTCTTGAAGCAGTCAAGTACATTAGAGAACCAATCATTGCCCTGTATTGAGTTGGATCAACGTCTTCAGTACTTTCATGATCTGGGCCAAGATTGTGATTTTCACATATGGGTGTGTTGAAAGTAGAGCAATCATTCATTTTGAACCGACTCAAAATGTCATACACATACTTCGTTTGATGAATAAACATCCCATCCTCCTTCTGTTCAACTTGTAATCCCAGAAAGTAAGACAGCTCACCCATAGCGCTCATTTTGAACTTACTCTTCATCACCTGCTCGAACTCTTTACACATGCTCTCATCTGATGACCCAAAGATGATGTCATCCACATACACCTGTACCAGCAGAAAATCTTCCTTCTTCCTCTTGATGAACAGTGTACTGTCAATCTGACCTCTTTCAAAACCATTCTTGATCAGATGTGTAGACAGTGTCTCGTCCACGCCCTGGGAGCTTGATGTAATCCATACAAAGCCTTATCAAGTTTGTACACCCGATCTGGATAATCTGGATCAACGAACCCATCTGGTTGTGATACATACACCACTTCTTAGACTTTCCCGTAAAGAAATGCACTCTTCACGTCTAGTTGGTAAACTTTAAAGCCCTTGAATGTTGCGAAAGCTAGAAACAAACGAATTGCCTCCAACCTTGCCACTGGTGCAAACACTTCATTGTAATCAATCCCTTCTTGCTGATTGAAACCTTTGACAACCAATCGAGCCTTGTTTCTCGTCACTATCCCTCTATCGTCCTTCTTGCACTTAAACACCCACTTAGTGCCAATTTCTCTTTCACCTTTAGGAAGGTCAACCAACTCCCAAACCTTCAACTTAGCAAACTGGGCCAATTCCTCTTGCATAGCTTCAACCCATGAATTGTCTTTAAGAGCCATATGAATGTTCTTCGGCTCCTCTTGGGAAATAAAGCAACTATACAAGCACTCGTTCACAATCCCAGTCTTTTCAATCGAAACAAATAAGCCAGAATTCGCTGCTATGCTTCTTCTTGTCTGAACACCTGCATTAGGATCTCCAAGTATCATGTCAACTGGATGATCTCTATTTGCTCGTGTAGTAGGAACAGCATCCACTTCTAAATTATCACCCAAGTTTGATCCAACTTCCCCTAGAATGTTCTGATCCGCAAATGGATTAATGAAATCCTCCCCCTCAATGGGTTCAGAGTCACTATCGCTTGAATCAGGATCAGCAGCACCTTTGGAAGTTTCCGCAGCATCTGTCATATCAACATTCGATCTAGGCATGAACTCGCCTTCATCGTCTCCACCAATCATTGTTTGAATCAACTGAGAATCATCTGCATTTGGAAACTCAGGAATATTAAATGATTTAAAGGTGCTTTCATAATCATATAATATTGCAGGACCACTCGTTGATTGTTGAGGTTTGTATGAAGTAATTTCAACATTAAAGACAACCTCAATTTTACCAGTTTTTAGATTAAAAACCCTTTTATTCGGTGTGCCAGGCACATAACCTAGAAAGTAGCCATCGTCAGCCACCTCACCGAATTTTTGTTTATCTTTATTTCGTACAATGGTGCAGGGTAATCCAAACGGTTCAAAGCCTTCTAAGTTTGGTTTCTTGTTAAACATTAATTCATGACAAGTTTTATTAAAACGTTTAACAGTCAAAACTTTGTTTAGGACGTAGCAAGCTGTGTTCACAGCTTCTCCCCAGAAAAGAACTGGTAGCTTTGAATCTGAAAGCATCGTCCTAGCGGCTTCAATCAACGTCCTGTTTTTCCTCTCAGCAACTCCATTTTGTTGAGGTGTATAAGGAGCAGAATATTGATGTTCAATTCCCTTTCGAAGACAGTAGAGATCCAGAATTCGATTCTTGAACTCCGTGCCATTATCACTCCTTATCCTCTTGATTCTTGCATCATGGACGTTTTCCAATTTCGTAAAAAGATCTATCAGCATCTCTGCTGTCTCATCTTTTGTACCTAAAAAGAAAATCCATGAATAACGTGAGTAATCATCAGTGACAACTAAACAATAGTACTTTCCACCTATGCTCCTTACGTTCACTGGACCGAATAAATCCATGTGAAGTAATTCATAAGGGGCATCTATGGAATTTACTGTTTTAGACTTATGAGGTTTCTTATGTTGTTTTCCCTTTTGACATGGAAGACATTTATCTTCCACGTGAAACCTCTGCATTGGAACCCCTTTCACTAGCTCATTTTTAACAAGGTAATTCATTTTTCGATAGTGAATATGGGCCATGCGTCTGTGCCACAACATCGATTCAGCTTCAGATGCTTTTGATAGTAAACACGCCACCACAGCAGTCGGATCCTTAGCACCCATGTCCATGACATAAGTGTCATTTCTCCTTGGCGCTCACATCACTATCCAATCGTCCGGAATCTTCAAATTTGGTTTCAACACTAATGCTTCATTCTTGGTAAAATGGACCGAGTGACCCTTGTCGCAGACTTGTGACACACTCATCAGATTGTGTTTAAGCTGCTCCACATAGTTCACTTTGTCCAGTGTGATCTTCCCATTGGTCACCTTTCCTCGTCCTGTAATTCTACCACCTTTAGCACCCGCAAAATTCACCTTTCCACCATCATAATCTTCAAATTCAGTTAACAATCTCGCATCCCCCCTCATGTGCCTGGAGCAGCCACTATCAACATACCATAAGTTGATAATCCTCCTTAGCAGCTCCTGCACACACCAACCAAGAAATTAGTTAGATTGGGGGACCCAAGCCTTAATGGTCTTGGGTCGTCCAAATTCACCAACTACTGGAACATCCATCCAATATCCATTAATCCTAACTGGAGTCTTGGATCTCAGACCTGTTGATGGAATTTGATTTTGATTTCCACAAGGTCTTTGGTCCTGAGGGTTCCTATACGTATTTGGACTATTTGACCTTTGGAAATTTTGATTTGGGTATCTTGAATTTTGATTCCAAGAAGCATTATTGTTGTAATTTCTAAAGCCATTGTTATAAAAAGTTCGACCACCATCATTTTGGTATCGATTTTGATATTGACCTTGACTTCTGAAATTATTTGAATTTCCATTAAAATTGTTCATTCTAGGTGAACTGCTTCTAGGTCTCTCAAATCTGCCTGGTGGAGATCTAGGCTGAAATCTAGGTTGATTTCTTTGAAAACGTGGAACTTGTGGAGTTCCTTTTTCAGCCTTATCTACACCAACAACAACATTTTCTGGTTGCTTAGGAGCAGATTTCTTTGGAGAGTTGGATTCCTTCTCCTGTTTATCACCACTATTTTCTGGTGACTTCTCTCTCTTCCTCTCACTCACTTGTGCTTCACTCTTTTTGTTAGGACAACAACTAGCTACATGTCCCTTGGTGTGACATTTGAAGCACGATTTCTTTTTCGAAGACTTCTTTTCTGAAGCCTTTGAACTAGATTCGGGTTTTTCTTCTGATGATGCCTTAGAAGGATTTGGTTCAGTTTGCTTAGTTTCAGAATTTTCTATGGTCTTGTTTTTAGCAAACTCTATATTAGATTCATTTTCAATAACAGCTGTTTCGTTTTTCATGTCACTTCCTTGAACAAAATTAACCTTTTTAACAAAAGTTGGATTGTTATTTTTAGGATGTGATGTGTTCTTTTTCAAAACAGGTTTGCTGTTATTATCCTTCTTAGCATCAGCACTCACAAACACATTTCCTTGACTTGATGTGGAACTACTTGGTGATGTTGACCCAAAGTCCATGAGCTCATCTTCATCAGGCAAGAAAGAATAGTCATGACTAACAGGAGGTGGAACTTCATTGAACCCATGAAATCCCACACTGGTTTTGTCATTACTTTTCTTCAAGCCACCCATCATATGTTTCATAACAAAAGTAGAGTCTCTGAATTGACCTAATTTCTTTTCAAGTTCAACAATTTTGAGTTGTGCATCTGACAACTCTTTGCATTTATCAGAAATCTCTTTTGTTTTCTCAGCCATCATTTCATGAGCTAAGTCTATGACTTGAAGTTTTTCATTTAATTTGCAGGTTACAGCTTCAATTTTACTTTCATAACCTTTTATCTTCTTCAAGTATGATGATTCATTTCTTTTAGCAAAAAAGTTTGCTTCTTTTATGGTAGACATCTCGCCCACCAGACTTTGGTTTTGTGTGGACAACCTGTCAACTTCACCCTGTAATTCACGACATTTTAAACACACAGAATTAGACTTTACCTCTCCTGTTTGTTTATCAAGGTTGGCCATGAGTGCCGCAAGCTGAGCTTTCACTCTGTTGTATTCAGCTTCCTTCTCTTCAACTTCCTTTTCATGGTCAGACTTTTGCTTATCCTCTTCAGCATCTTTTGTCTGATCAGCCTTCTTTTCGTCAACTTTATTCTCTATCTTCACCTCAGCCTCAGCATCCACTTTTGCTTCAGCATCTCCCACAGTAGCTTCACCATCATCAACTGGAGTTATCTCTGCCATGAATGCCTGTGTGAGATTGTCATCTTTTTCCAAGTGAATACTCCAGTCATATGAACCTTTTCTAGCAGTAGAGATCAGCGCTCTTGAGTTAGAGTTGTTAGATGCATTCCTATTGTTTGAACTCTGACTCGTAGTCTCCTGCTTTTGTTTTTGACATTCCCTAGCAAAATGCCCATAACTTTGACAGTTGAAACCAACTGTCTTTCCTATAAACTTCCTTCCTGTTCGGTTCATAAATCTCTTCACTCTTCTAGTAATCATGGCCATTTGCCACTGCAAATCCATATCTTCAAGATCATCAGGGTCAATCTGATCATAATCTTCATCCAAAGTGGCAGGATCAGATATCTTCCCCTGAATGTAGTTCTCATAAGAAGCAACAAATGAAGCAAGTAGAGCAAGATGCTCTTCAGCAGACTTCACACTCATTGGCATTGACTTAACACCACTATTCTGCTTCGAAGCTGGTGTTCTTTTGGCTCCTGTTGATCCTCCTGAAGCAGCTACAAAACACACATCACCATCTTCATTTACTGTGACCTGCTCGTTCTCACATGAAAGAAAAGCAGTAGCAGAGTCGCTAGAAGCGTTGTGAGATGAAGAAGGTGCAAGCCCATTGTAAATCGTTGGATCTTGGACCTGATCATAGCCAGTGTCTTTCTTCTTCATACTGAGCTCATAAGCTCTCAGCTTGCCAACTACTTCTTCCAGCTCCTTTGTCTCATAATCTGCTTCACCCTTGATCATGAGAGTGTAGATATCCCACTTGGTAGGTAAGGCATCGAGCAGCTTGTCATTCTTTTCAACGTCAGTATAGCAATCAATCTTATAGTTTTCCATTTCTGACATCAGATGATAGTAACGAGTGATGATGTCCTCAAGTGACTCATGCTTCATGTGCTTGAAAATAGCAAACTGCTTCTTCAGTAGATCAATCTTGTTTTTCTTAACATCTGCATTTCCTGCATATCGTTTTTCTAATGCATCCCACATATCTTTTGAATTTGTGTACTTTGTGAATGTATGCTTGATGCTATCAGGTAACGACATTTTAATAGCAGCCAATGCTCTCTTTTCAGCCTCATACATCTTTTTATCATTTTCTTCCATGTTCACATAGGCAGTTCTATGTGGTCTGCCCTCAAAGTCGTGAGTAGGGTTTGTGTACCCATCTTCAATACATATCCACATGCGCATGTCTTGATATTCAATGAAGGATTGGAAACGATCCTTCCGTGTCAAATAATTTTCCTCCTTCATCATCTTAGGCGGTTTGTTGGTAGTGCCAACCTCATGCTCCATTCTCAACAGCTCATTCAAATTAGACATGTTCGACATTTTTAACTTATCAGACTGATAAAACCATACAAAATTTTTCGAAAACAGTGGTTACCAAATTACACCGTTAGAATCGTCTCGAAAAGACGAATCCAATGATATCTAATGTCGAAAACCGAAATCGGGATTTTCCAGAGTCCAAGGAGTTCAACGGTGCAGACGGTTTCTTCAGACGAGCTACTGATCAATTTCTATTTTCGAAAACGTGAATTTTTTGTCACGCTTGCCAGAAAATATTCGCCGGTCTACTTCGCTGACAAGTCTGTTAAGTTCGCCGGTCTACTTCGCTGACAAGTCTGTTAATTTCGCTCAAAATAATTTCGCCGGGTAACCAGTTCGCTATTACGACGACTGGTAAGTCGCTGAAAACCGTAATATTTTCGCTGTGGAAAATTTCACGGTTACCAAAGTCGCCTTTGGATTTAACTTCGCCGGTCACCGAGTAGTTAAGTCACAAATTCGCTGGTAAATATGCTGGATCAGTTAATTTCGCAGGTCTATTAATTTCGCAGATCAGTAAATATGGAAATTCAATCTTCTCGAAAATTTTGATGATTTTCTGGATTCTCCTAACAACTTCTGCAGAATCGAAGCAGCAAAATCAGCAACCTTTTCACCCAAATTCGATGAACTTGATGAAGAAACCAAGAACAATCTTCGAATTTCAGCCAAACCTGCAAATCAGCAAACCTGCAAATCAGCAAACAAACAAAGCAGAATATCAAAACAGCCAATAAATCTCGAAAATTTTTATCAAAACAGCCAAGAATTTCGAAAATTTTTATCAAACAAACAGAAAAATTTCGAAAATTTTAAAACCCTAGTTTAACTCCCTGTTTCTGCAGCAACCAATTCTGAACCGAGCCTCCAAGAGCCTAATTCTCTGATACCAATTGTAGGTCCCCTATTCGTATGGATCTTTCACAGAATTGTCTTTCCAATCAAGAGTGCGGAATCCTCTTGATCAGAATATAGCAGAATGAGTAGAAACAGAAAACAGCAAATCACTTTCAAACTCGGGTTTTTATTGATTATCAATCACTCAAGAATTACAATCAATCTAAACCCTAACCACACAAATTTTCGTCCAAGCTATACTCTCACGAAAATTCTCTCTCTCAAATACTGTTTTGGCTGATTAACCTAAACCCTAAAGCCTAACCTTGTTTATATAACACAAGGTTACTACTTGGGCTTGGTTAAACATCATGGACTGCGAATTGGACAGGCCCAATTCGCCCCCACACACCCAATTCATTGGGTTTGGTTAGCCCAAACATTACAACTCACTAATACAAAGCTAAACCCGCTAACTGTTTCTCGTTTAACTAATTACAAGATATCCAAAGACCAAATCTAAGCTGTTGTCACAAACATGCACCAACACAACGGCGAAACACATCTGTTTCGTCGTGTAATGGGCTGGTTCAGGCCCAATGTGTGGCCCATATCCTGTTTCGCCATTCCACTTTGTGTTTCGTCGAGACTTGGGCCCAGGGACTATATAAACAGACTCTGCTTTCACTTTGAAACTAGATGAGAGCATACCCTTAAAGAAACTCTGTCAAAATTCTGTCTAAACTGTGTTTGTATCAGTTTGTTGTTGGTTCTCATCCCACTTAATCAATCGAGTGTGTTTCATTGATTATACCGTGTCGTTATTGATTTATATGTTTGATTTGGCATAGTTACGTGGATTCCGCACACGTGACCGTGTTTACTATAAACAAGTGATTTGGTTCGTTATCGATCCTCAGATTTCGGGACCTACAAGTGGTATCAGAGCGTTTGGCTCTAATCCTTGTTTAAAATCAAACATTGTTCGGTTTTTATCAAGTTTTTGTGGTTGTTTTTCTGAAAATTGTTCTTGAAAAATTCATGTTTTTCTGAAAAATATTCATAAAATCTGTTAGTTTGTTGTTATTTGCTAAAGAGTTTTATCAAAAACCTTGTTAGATTGTTTGTTCATACTTTAAACCGGGTTTTTAGTGAAAGTCTTGTGCATTTTCGTGTTTCGGAAAATTATTGGTTACTGGAAAACTCATTGTTCTTGAGTGTGTTCTTCATATCTTCATATTGTTCTTATCATACTTGTGTATTTGATCCTATTATTGTTTAAATCAAAGTGTTGTGCAATATAAAACATTAAGTGGACTTTGGTGTAAAAAGTGCTTTGAAACTCTAAACTGAGTTGGTAACTTAAAACGTGGGTTGAGTTGAAAAATTATCACATTATGTCAGACAGATAAAATATCTCACCAGCTGTCTGAAACCCTATCTTCGACGAAACAAGCAGTCGACGAAACAAAAGCGTTTCGTCAAAAATATCTTGGACGAAACAAGTGTGTTTCGTCATCATTCATTTCGACGAAACAAGTGTGTTTCGTGGAAAGTGTTTCGTCGAGATCAGTTGTCATTTTACACAGAGGGCTTGCAAAAGTGTGATAACTTTGTGTTTTCAAGTGTGTTTACAGGTTATATCATTCATATACCAAATATGAGCTGCATAAGTCCATGGGATTGGAGTATGGACTCGAGACCACGTGAAGATCCGACCTCTGCAGCAGCATGGGTAAAGAATGTTTTTGGTCAACCTTCTATAAGTGCAGGACAATGGGTACTTGTATCAAATCAAAATCAAAATATTCAAAATCTTTTGCTCAGCGAGAGCGAAACGGGCAGCAACAATCGCCCACCAAAGTTGAATCATATGAACGAGTTTCCATCATGGAAAGGTCGTTTCCATACATATGTTCAAGGACAAAGTACCGATCTTTGGAGGTGTTTCATTACTCCACGCAACAATGCTCTCGAAGTAGCAGCATCAACGGCAGAGGGCTTTTCTAACATGCAAGAAAATGACAAGAAAGCCTATGAATTTGAGAAAAAGTCGCTTGCTGTTCTTACACAAGCGCTTCACAAAGATATCTATCATCAATTCTCTTATTGTACGGACATGAAGACATTATGGGATTCTTTGGTAGCAAGAGGAGAAGGAAATGCATCTTCTAGAAAGTCACGTCATGATCTATTGAAGAAAGAGTTTGAATCATTTCACTTCTTGGAAAATGAAACTCTAAATGATATGACTACACGTTTTTATCATTTGATTAGCGAAATGTTTGCTTATGGGGTTATTTCAACTCAACTGGAAATAATTGCACGGTTTGCTGATTCTCTACCTCCAAAGTGGAGCCCATACATTGAGCTTTTAAAGCATACCTGTGTTCTAGATGCTGAAAATGTCAGTATCTATGAATTCATACAGAAGTTGGAACACAAGAATGATGAAGAAATTCGGAAAGCTAAACGAATTGCTGCTCCTCAAAATATCGAAATGTATTATGGAGGAGGTTTTATCCCGTCAGCTAGTTCAACTTCAGCTCAGCAACCAAAGTTACAAACGACGTTTGTATCAAATACAAACTCTTCTCCGTTTCCTCAATCAGCTCCACCTCCGGTCTTCGATCCGAGTGCCTATCTTCCGCCAGCGCATTTGATTGCTCAAGCTTAGGCTTATTCTGGAGGAGGTTTTATTCCGTATACACCTTCAGTTGCCACTACTCAACCTCAGTTCAATCCGAGTGCTTATATTCCAGCCCAACCACAAGCCCAACCACGACAACAGCAAGCTCATTATACCAACAATCCACCACCCACAAACCCTAACACAGTCAAAGTTGATACATCAAACCTCTCGAATGTTAGCATTGAAGTAGCAAAGGAACATATGGAACTCGTTAATACAATGGTCAGTGCTTAGTGCGGTTTGGTCGCAGGTCAAATTAGAAACATCAGTTTGACCAACGAAGATTATCTACAAATCAACCGTGATGAAATGGAGTTAATGGATATAAAGTGGGCGTTCGCAAGTGCTGTTAGAAGGGCGAAGGACTTTATGGTTCGAACAGGGAGAAGTTCTTTGGAAAGTAAGCAAGATACAAAGTACAGATTTGATAAAGAAGCAGTTACATGCTTCAACTGTGGCGAAAAGGGTCACTTCAAACGTGAGTGCACCCGACCAAGCAAACAAGGCAATCAGAACCCATTCCGTAATCAGACGAGTACTTCAAATGCCAATCAAGGCAATCAAGACAACCGTGGAAAAGGGATAGTGGCTGTGAACAACACCACCAACCAGAATCAGTCTGGACCATCCAACACAAATCGGGCATTGACCGTTCAAGCTGATGAAGGGTTTAATTGGTCTTTACAACTTGGAGAAGGTGATCAAGATAAAGGGGGAACAGCGTGTTATGCAAAGATCATCAATCACATCAAGCACGTTCATAAGGAAGAATTTTCTGAAAGTGACGACAGTTCGGGTTATACCGGGAGTTCTGATGAAGAAAGTTCTACTTCGGGCGATTATCATTCTGATGATGTGAGGAAAGAAGCAAGTTCTGATCTTAATGATTTGTTGACTGAAGCAGAGGAGTTGAAATGTCAGAAATCAGTTCTGATCAAGAAGGCTGCTGTAGCATCCAAAGAAATGAAGAAGTTCTTTTCTGAAGACGGATCTTTCTCTTATCAGACTGCCTTTATGGCAAATGTCTCAGCTTCTACAAGTCAGGTAAAATCTGAAACTCTTATCATATGTAGAGATTGTGATTATATGAGAAATGAATGTGAAAGAGTGAAACTTGAATGTGATACAATTCATAGTCACAATCAGAGTTTAGTTGTTGAAATGGCTAAGTGCAAAGAATCGAATATGGCTCTAGTTAGACAAGAAAAGGAGTTTAAATCTATAATTGAAACTCTAAAGAAAAATGTTTCCGAAGTAACAAAAACTGTTTATCATAAACAAGTTAGTATAAATGATTACATTAACATTGTTGAGGAAACTAAAAAGGAATTAGCCATTGCAAAATGCGAGCATGATGCAATCAAGCAAAAGTTGGAGAGTTATTCTAACTCCCTATTTGTGCTCGATCACATTATTGATGTTCAACAACTGAAGGGAAACAAGAAAGGTGTTGGGTATAAGAAGTGTCCACCTCCTTTAAGACATAATTATACCTATATGCCTGATGAAGAGGATATGCCTCGATTTGAACCAAGTGTGCCTCTTGATTATGAGGAAGTTACCACTGGCCTAGGGTTCAAATCGGACAATTCTTCAAGTACATCATCTGATCAGACAGAAACTTCAACATCTACGAAACAAAGTCCTCCAATTATTGAGGACTATGAGTCGTCTGATGATGAATCAGAATCAGATATGACTGACCAGGATAAATCACTTGACAAAATGAAAGGAGTAGAAGTTCCAATTGAGAATCATATTTTGTGTGATCCTCCTACTTCTGCTGTTCAACCAGTTTTCAAACAAGTGATAGATCCTGTCAAGGATGAAAAGAAAACTGTGTCTGCCGTTAAGAGTAATAACGTGTTATACACTTTGGTTGGTGATTCTAAAATCTATTCAGATCATGATTTTCCAATTAAAAATGTCAATCCATCTTCGATTGATCAAGTTTTTGAAAATAATACAAGTAAGTTTTTGGGAAAGTTGATTCCAGGAGTTATTGTAACTCAATGTGATCCAATTCCTAAGGCTGAAATCAAAAAGCAATTTGGAAATCAAAAATCACCAACAAAGCAACAACCTGTTGCTCCTAAGGGTAAACAACCATTTCAACGAGCTCAAAGGCCTAATGTTTCTAAATCAAAATTTGAAACAAAAGGAGCTCGTTATCCGAAGAAAAGCAATGATGTCAGATTTGTGGCATCTGATGGTACGGATAAAATTGAGACTTTTGAAAACAAGTCAAACACTGATTTTGTACAACAAGTCAAAATTTTAAAACGTGATAACCAAAACAATTACACTCAACATTCAAACGGGTGTGATGAAAAATCCAGTACCTCGGGTTCTACAGGTTCGACATCTGTTGATCGATCAGTTTCTCCTAAGTTTGTGGAAAGGAGAACGTGTTTTAAATGTGGGGAGTTTGGGCATATCATTAGAACCTGCTCAAACACTCCAAAAGAGAAATTTGTTGAGAAAGCACCACCTGAAAATATTCACTCTCAACGTCGTCCTGTTTCCCCAAAACATGATAAACGAACTGTTAAAGAACAGGAAACGAGACAACGACGTCAAAATGTAAAGAAAATAGACAAGGCTTTAAATTCTGAAGTAAAATCTGTTCCAAGGGAACCAAGTTCACCTTTAAAACCAGAAGTTTCAAAATTTGTTTACAAAAATCAATCTGGTAAACAAAAAAAAAACCTGGAAACCTAAGACGGGTGAAAGTTCAGGGGGAGCTGTTTTATTACAAAATCATCAAGAAATCGAGATCATCCTTCGTGATGCTCAGGGATGACCCAAGACCACTAAGGCTTGGGTCCCCATCCTTAACTGATCATTGATGATATGTGCAGGGTGTTCCAGGAGGAACTATTAATAGTCATTGGATTGTTGATAGTGGAACATCTAGGCACATGACAGGCGACTTACGGCTTCTATATGATGTGAGAAATATTAAAGGAGGCTATGTCGCATTCGCTGGAGACAAAGGCGGTTACATCACTGGAGAGGGAATGATCTCCAATGGTGTTGTGTGTTTCGATAAGATCAATTATGTTCGTCAAATTGATCACAATCTTCTCAGTGTTTCGCAAATTTGCGACAAGAATTTCACCATGCATTTTGATGATGCCGGTTGTTATATACTGAAACCTGGCTTCAAAATTCCAGAAGAATGGATTCTCTTATCGGCTCCAAGAGTTAATGACCTTTATGTTCTTGATATGAGCCAAGCGATTACGACTTCTGCACAAGTCACATGTTTTGTCTCGAAAGCCACGGAGAAGGAGTCTATATCTTGGCACAGAAGAATGGGACACATTCACTTAAGAAAAATGAATCATTTGGTGAAAAATAATCTTGTGAATGGCGTGCCCGTGAGAAGTTTTCATCTACAGGATATCTGTGTTTCGTGCCAGAAAGGGAAACAAACGAAGAAGTCTCACCCTCTGAAGAAAATCAACACTGTTAGCATGCCTCTCGAATGTCTTCATATGGACCTCTTTGGACCTATGAGACACAAGACAACGTTCGGAGATGCTTATTGTTTAGTAGTTACCAATGATTACTCTAGATTTTCTTGGGTAGCTTTTATGGCACACAAGAGTGATACTCCTGGCATCCTCAAGGATCTTCTTACAATGTTGGAAAATATCTACACGTTGAAAGTTAAGAGGATCAGAAGCGACAACGGAACTGAATTCAAAAACCGTGTTATGGATGAGTTCTGTACTTCTAAAGGCATTCTTCATGAATACAGTTCTCGCTACACTCCACAACAAAATGGTGTCGCGGAGAGGAAGAATCGGACGATAATTGAAACTGCAAGAACAATGTTGGTAGAGTCGGAGTTTCCTGTTCAGTTCTGGGCGGAGGCTGTGTCGACTGCTTGCTACACATTAAACCGAGTTCTTACAGTTAAAAGACATGGCAAGACTTGTTTCGAACTTCTACAGAAAAGGAAACCGGATCTCTCGATTCTAGAAACTTTTGGCGGTCCATGCACTATGATTGAGCCTGATGGAAAGTTTGGCGCTAAAGCTATCGAGGGTTTCTTCCTTGGATATGCTACTCCAAATTTTCGTATTTCGAATCTGACTACCAAAAAGATTGAGCTATGGAGTGAAGTAAGGGTTCAGAGATATACAAGTCCTGTTAAAGCTCCGGGTGATCCTTGGATGTTCGACTATGATGGGCTATTCAGCTCCTTTGATCTGCCAACCTTTGATGAAGATTCCGCAGCTGCTAGAATGATATTTGATAGTGACAATGCTGCTGATTCGCCATTGGTTAGACCTGTTGTTGTTAACCCACAAGGTTCTAATTCGACTAACAACACAGTTCAAAATGAGGAAGTTGAAGATGCTACTGAATACAATGAGTCATCAGAAGAAGATGATGAAAATCTGGATGCGACTGAAGGCACTTCATCTCCAGTTGCTCCTGTTCAGGGTACTTCTTTTGACACTCCTCATGTGCAGGATGTTGATACTGCTGAAGGGAATCCATCCACTTCCACGCATATTCCCGGTGCGGAGTTGGTTGCTGATCTTAATCTTAACAATTTGGGTATTAATGCTCGTGTTACTGAAAATCCTGAAATGAGGATTCATAATACCCATCCCCAGCAGAACATTATAGGAGATGAACAACAAGGTGTGCAGACGCGTAATCAGCTAAGAAATAACCAGAATGCTGGTTTATATTCAGCTATTAGAGAATATGGTCTTCAAAACGATTGGTCCTTTGCTTGTTACGTTTCACAAGAAGAACCGAAGTCTTGGAAGGAAGCTTTAAAAGATAATTCTTGGGTTGAAGCCATGCAGGACGAACTGCAACAATTTCAAAAGCTTGGTGTTTGGAAGCTTGTTGAAAAGCCGGATAATTACAAGAAAATTGGCACACGATGGGTTTACAAATGCAAGAAGGACGACCGGGGAATTGTTATTCGCAACAAGGCGAGATTGGTTGTTCAGGGTTTTCGTCAGATTGAAGGCATTGACTACAATGAAGTTTATGCACCTGTTGCACGTCTGGAAGCTATTCGGATCTTTCTAGCTTATGCTTCTTTCAAAGGATTCAAAGTCTACCAGATGGATGTCAAAAGTGCTTTTCTTCATGGTATAGTTCAAGAAGAGGTGCACGTCGAACAACCTCCAGGTTTTGAAGATCCTATTCACCCCGATCGGGTTTGGTTGCTCAACAAAGCTCTTTATGGTTTACATCAAGCACCTAGGGCTTGGTACGCAACTTTATCCAACTATCTTCTGGAGAATGGATTTCGATGAGGTCTTATTGATTGCACACTCTTTATCATGGAATTAGATGGAGATCTTCTGCTGGTGCAGGTATACGTTGATGATATAATTTTTGGTTCTACTAATGAATCCTTGTGCAGGCAATTCAAACGTGTTATGCAGGAAAAGTTCGAAATGAGCGCAATGGGGGAGATGAATTTCTTCTTGGGTCTACAAGTTCAACAAACAGAGTATGGGATATTCATCCATCAGACTAAATATGTTGGTGACATTTTGAGCCGATTCCAAATGTCAGATGCAACGCCCATTGGTACTCCACTTCCGCAGAATCACGGGATTACTGCGGATTTGAAGGGTGAAAGCATCAACTCCTCATACTATCGCGCCATGATCGGATCTCTCATGTATCTCACCGCTTCGAGGCCTGACATAATGTATCCAACATGCCTGCTTGCAAGATATCAAGCAAACCCGAAGACCTCTCATCTGTCAGCTGTCAAAAGGATTTTTCGCTATTTGAAGGGTTGCCCGGACCTCGGTCTTTGGTACCCTAGGGATGATAGCTTTGAATTAATTGCATACAGTGATTCTGATTTTGGTGGTTGCAAAATTGATGGCAAATCGACAACAGCAGGATGGCAGTTCTTAGGAAATCGCCTGGTCACGTGGCAGTGCAAGAAGCAAACGTGTGTTGCTACATCAACATGTGAAGCAGAATACATTGCTGCCTCGAGTTGTTGCTCCCAAGTTATTTGGATACAACAACAAATGCGTGACTACGGTTTAGAATTCCTATCTACTCATATTTTTGTTGATAATAATGCTGCCTTACAGATCACTAGATATCCTGTGCAACATTCCAAGACTAAACACATCGACATTAAATATGACTTCATACGTGATTGTTTTGACAAGAGATTAATCGATGTCGTTCATGTCCCCACCGATCACCAACGTGCCGACCTGTTTACAAAAGCTTTTGATAAATCACGTTTTGATTATCTACTTTTGGTCAATGGCATTAAGGTGATACCCGAGTAAACTTCTTTGGCTGATCGTTTTTGTAAATTTTTTCTTTAAAAACTTTAAAAAAATTCAAAAAGATTTCCGTTTTCGTACCTCTTTTAGCATTTTTAGGGGGAGAAATTTCAAGAAAATACAAAAACATTGCAAAATTTCAAAATCCAAAAAGATGTCTTTACTTTCTGTCTTTAAATTTGAAAAATAATAAATTCAAAAACAATAGAAAACCAAAAATGAGTTTCTTGGATAAAGGAAAATGATGAAGTTCACTGGTGTGGTCGGTCAACGTGCTCAAAATGAAAAACAAAAATTGAGAAATGATAAGTATCTCTACTAACGATGTATCGGTAGGCTCACAATCAGACTAAAATGTGCAGGATGATACAAATCTAACAGACTTCAAGTCAGGTGGGAACCATTCATTGGCATATGGTCTTAGTACCGAAATTTCGTTTGAGAGATTGCCGAGGTTCTGAGATATTCGGTCTGTATGCTGTCTTATCATCTGGGTATCATGGTTGTATCAAACCGTAAAAATAACGGAGACGAAGTCTAGATCTTCCATGATACTATACATACGTGTACATATTGCATTCGACCTCAATAAGTGATAATATATCACAGATTCTTTGCGGGAGTCAAGTTCGTCTCTCTGCTGTACGAAGGTACTGACCTGTTCACGGACTTGCTCCTGTGCCCTCAAGCATCTGAAAATCAAGTTCCTCATTAATAAGTGATTCTATCACATAGGGCTTGTTTTCAAATCAAATAAGTGAGTTTCTCACATCTTTTATACGGTCAAACGGATGATAAACAGTATACTCACCGGTAAGATGAATTCTCGTGCATACCTTGATATGGGAATGTGTCGTGAGTGGATTCACATCGACAAGTAAGTATAATCCTTACCGTTAATCGTATCTCTTAATTATGATTACGTCTGATCAGTTTGAGCTTATGTGGACAACAATACCGATAATCGAGGTAGTATACTTATCCAGAGCTTTAAACAGAAATCAAAATCATGTTGACTAAGACCGTAAGCTGGTATGATTCCTTATCCTTGAAATTCGCAAAAAGTTTGCACTTGTACAGTCTCTTATTGCTTTAAATTGTTTTTCGTTTAGTTTACGCGCTTTAATCTCTGTTTTAGTTTAATGTGTAAAATTCGTTTTTGATTAAGCCAAAGTTGTTGCTTGGTGTTTTCTGCTGGAAGCCTGAAACCCTCTTCATAAAACGTCCTTGCATTTGGAAACTCAATCAAAATGGAAATGTGTTCACTTTAAATCAAAATCTATTCAGTCTGCAAAATCTTTCATGCCTCTGTGTTTTTGAAAAATTGATGTCGACGAAACAAATGTTAG
Source organism: Helianthus tuberosus (assembly GCA_030545235.1). Classification (NCBI taxonomy): domain Eukaryota; kingdom Viridiplantae; phylum Streptophyta; class Magnoliopsida; order Asterales; family Asteraceae; genus Helianthus; species Helianthus tuberosus. Next base: position 24,618,376 of record CM060428.1, read on the forward strand.
TCGACGAATCAAAATCTGGTCGACGAAACACACATGGTCAAAGTCAAAGATGTAAACTGGGTCAAACTTAGTCAAACCTGTTTGAGTTCACGACGAAACAGGTCTGTTTCATCAAAGAGACGACGAAACGCAAATGGCCCAATTCCGTTTCGTCGTGGGCTAAAGTTACAGGCCCATGTCAAAGCCCATTTTTCTGTTTCGCCGAGCCCATGTCTGTTTCGTCGTGATGTAGGTTTCGCCGAATGAGGCGGTGTATAATAGGGGTCCCAATGTTCACTTTTTCAAAATCAAAACTGTTTGTCTTTCTTCTTCACACAGAAACCCCATCCCCATTTGTTACCTTCACAAACCCTCAAAACCCTCATTTTTACCTAAAATCTTACAAGACTCAAAGGTATAAAAATGATCCGGTTCAGGTTCCGAACCTTTTGGACCGTTTGATTTTGTTCGAAACCCTCGGAAACCTATTTTACTTGTTGTTTTAATGATCTGAACTTGTGCTTGTTGTGATTTCTAACAATAACTGATAGATTTAGGTTGCTTTACATTGATTGATGTTTGTTTTTGGGTTTGGGTTTCATAGAACAAAACAGGGGTTGTTGATTGATGATGATTTTGACTGTTTCAAATGGGTTTTTGATCTAAAATCATATACACATTACATCTGTGATTAATTTCATGCTTGTTTTGGTTTTATACATATATTGAATGTGTTTGTGTATGATTCTGATTATTGATTAACCCCCATACGGCGAAACATAAAAACCCCCAAATGACGAATCGCATAAACCCTAACTGTTCTAAAACCCTCTTTTCGACGAATCAGAAACGGCGAAACAGACACGGCGAATCAGATGTCGACGAATCGAACTGGTCAACGGTCAACCCTTTGTTTCGTCGTACATGTTTCTGTTTCGTCGAAGCCATTCCGTTTCGTCATCCATGCCTTAGCAGTTTTCTGAGTTTGCTGTTTGTTCACAGAATGTTTGAAATTTTATGTTTAAGGATCATTTGATGTTATAACCTGTATATATATATGTATAATACACATGTTATATCAAATATGACTTATTGTGGACATTTACATGTACAGATGGCACCTAAAGAAGGAAAACGCAAGAAAGCGACAAAGAAGGAGAACAAAACTGAAGAGGAGATTATGTCCGAGAAGCGTCATAATCAAATCGCTTATCTGGATCCTGATAACAAGCTCACGGAACTGAAAGATATCACCAAGTGGATCAGGAGTCGCGAATCAATTATGCTGTTACATTCTCGACGCCCGTTTACAAATCACTTATCAAGGCTTTCTGGAATTCTGCTAGCGTTATGCAAGTGGATGGAAAAGAAGTTATAAAGGGTCGTGTGAATGACCTGGATGTTGTTGTTTCTCCGGATATATTGAACGAAGTTTTACAATTACAAGATCATCCGGATGCTTCTTGTTCAATCCCAATCATGTGTTCACGAGGTTGTTTGCTACGGATGAAGTGTATAGGAGACATCTTCGTCAAACAAATCAACAAAGGTGATCTGCCATTACGCTACAAGTTCTTATTACACATTCTTATTCAGTGTCTCAGCAATAGACGTGCTGGATATGATATGGCTGGAGATGATCTCGTTGGTTTTATGGTTGCGTTGGTATTAAACAAACCGTTTAGCATCTCAAAGTATATCTTCAGCAACATGAAAGAAAATATGACGAGGACTGGAAGTAGAACAACCGGGAACAAGTTTTGGATGTATGCGCGGTTTCTTCAAATGGTTATGAATGTTCAACATCCGGGCCTTCCTAAAGCCGAAAATGATATTCTGAAAATAGAGGCGATGAATTTCAACTCTTTAAGGATAATCAAGAACCTTGCCGCCAAAAGATACAAAGAAAGCGTTCCTCCAATGAAGCTTTTTGGCGCACTTGAGAATCCTGATTATGTTGCTCCAGCAAATGATAAATGGCGTCATGATGACAGCCAATCTGACAACGAAGAGCCTGAGTTGGAGAGAAAAAGGATAGAGAAATTTGGTCCTGATCCAGTTGATTCTGATACATCTGGAAGTGATAGTGATGATGAAGGTAATGAAGGTGGTGATGCAGGTGCCGTTGGTGCATCTAGCACAGGTGCAACTGGTGGTACATCAGCTGGTGATTCATCAGCAAGTAGCGATGATGAATCTGATTCTAGCTCTACTGATCATATAATTGAGCCTGGATATGAGATGTATATCGATGAACGTGGAGTGAAAAGATATAGAAAGATTAGAACTGAAGATTATCCAGAATACGCTCCAGAGGATCCTGAAGCTGAAAGAAGGACAAAAAGGAAAGCTGAGAAAGCTGCTGCAACTCAACAGAAGAAATCAAGAAGATATATGAGTACTTCTACTCGGCAAACTGTGCCTCAAGAGCCTTCATCTGTACCTCAGGAGCCTGTACAAGAAACTCCTGTAGTTACATCAGCTGCAGAAACTCCTGTAGTTACATCAGCTGCTGAAATTCCAACTGTTACCCCTCAGGCAGTTCCTCAAAGAACTATGGCTTCTACAATCAGAGCAACCACTTCGCAGATTAGTTCTGAACGTCATAGGATATTTTCAGAATATTCTCAAGACGAAAAGAACAGATACCTATTCTCTCAACTTGAAGCAGCTGCTGATCGTATTCAGAGGCAATCTCATTTCATTAATCTCACGAAGAATGATCAGATTAGTCAATTAGTGGAAATAAACAAGTTGAAGTCCACTGTTGCTCAACAGCAGACTGTGATAGAGCGACAACAAGCTGAGATTGATTCACTTAAAACTGAGAATGCTCGTTTGAAGGCTGCTGAAGAAGAGAGAGAGAGAAATAACGCTATACTTCAAACGCGGGTTGCTGCTCTGTGGGATTATCATTGTAAGAAAGAAGAAGTACTGAAGAAAAGAGACGATGATTCCGAAGATCAAGGGAATCCTGACACTTCTGGTACATCACAGCAGCAGCCAGCCGCTACATCTTCTGCAATAGTTGTAGTTCAACCGCCAGTGGTCGAATCTACTCAGGGAACCTCTACTGGAAAAGTTCAACAGATCACAGGTACATCTTCTGTTCAAAGCAGTGCTGATATTGCTTTACAGGCTATTCATCCAGTCACGGGAGAGTTACTTGAAGAAGGAGAACTAATAGAAGATCTTTCTCATGAGCAATTGCTTGCTCTAAATGCTATGAGAGAGATTGATGATGCTGAGATAGATAAAATGTCGACTGAGACTGAAACAACAAATGTTGAAGATATCGAAGAGATCGTATTTGAAGGCGAAGCAAGAAAATCAACTTATGTTCGAGTAGATGGTACTGAATTTGCTCCATTTGATGATGATTGGATGAAGGAAAATGTTGAGGACATAGATGAACACTTAAGGAAACGTGATTCGTCTGAAAATGCCACAGAAGCATTCTCTGAATGGCGAAAACAGTTCCTTTCGAAAGTCTCCAAGCCTGTGCCTGAAAGTGCTCAAGTCGACTACTTGCAGTTTGAAAAGACGAAGCCAAGTGGAAAAATTCTATGCTGGATGTTTGTTAAGGATATACACTGCGTTGCCATCAAACGTGAATATGGTATCCAGTACTTTAATTCATTGCTGAGCATTTTATCTTTACCTTTTTACGATGTGGCAGCGTTGACGAAGCTTGAGCTTGTTAATCGTTCAAACTTCGAAGGCGCTACCTTATTCGAGCGATTGATAAAGATGAACAAGAAGTCAGGCTGGAAGGATGAATCATACAAGCCACAATTCCCCATTTATCAACAGATAAAGTTTACGCTAGATCCTGCAACGAACACAGGGCGCTACAAACTTGTATATCAACCACCAAGAGTCGTAGATAAAATCCCATTAATGCCGATGCAGCAGGATTTTCTTGAAGATATGGCATTATGGTGCTACGACTCCGACACCCATGAAGCAGTGATTGTGTTTAGAGATGGTCGTGCAAATTACCGGATGTTGTATCCGATGTGGATCGTCAACATGTCCGAGGCTGACATCAACAGATTATATTGTCATGACATTTTCTATGAAGATCAAGACGCATGTCAAGCTTTGAAATTTCAGCGCGTAGCTTGCTTTTGTTACTACCGGGGAATTCATTCGGGCAGTTCGTGGTCCGAACAGCACTGAGATGGAAGATTAGAAGAACGAAGACGAGTAACAGACAAGGGGGAGTTTGTTGATGCATTTTTAGTGTCTGTAACTAGTCTTACTTAACGATGTATTTTGTACGGTCTTTAAATGTTTATCGAGTATGTATTTGCAGTCGACCAAGTCGGATATCCTCCTATCCGGTTGTGTCTGACTTATTTGTCTCCTTTTGATATGTAAATGTATAACGAACATTGCATGTTGCATTAAAGGGTAGAATGGTCATTATGATGTTTATATGTTCTATCTGTTTACTGTCTGTTTGCATCAAACAGAACAACAGTTGCAGCCCTCGACGAAACAGGTTGTTTCGTCGAACACCTAACGACGAAACAGAACAACAACCAAGTTAATCTGTTACGTCGACATCAACGGCGAAACACATCTGTTTCGTCGTGTAATGGGCTGGTTCAGGCCCAATGTGTGGCCCATATCCTGTTTCGCCGTTCCACTTTGTGTTTCGTCGAGACTTGGGCCCAGGGACTATATAAACAGACTCTGCTTTCACTTTGAAACTAGATGAGGGCATACCCTTAAATAAACTCTGTCAAAATTCTGTCTAAACTGTCTTTGTATCAGTTTGTTGTTGGTTCTCATCCCACTTAATCAATCGAGTGTGTTTCATTGATTATACCGTGTCGTTATTGATTTATATGTTTGATTTGGCATAGTTACGTGGATTCCGCACACGTGACCGTGTTTACTATAAACAAGTGATTTGGTTCGTTATCGATCCTCAGATTTCGGGACCTACATTCTTGTAACTCGAATCCTAGCCCGGTATATCCAATTTTAATTTTACACCATTGTGAACCTTACGCCTTTTTTACTCTCTGATCGAGGTTATCGGCATTGAAAAATCTTCGTAAACTAAATCACACGTGTATATGTTGACATTTAAGAGATATACAGTCAAGAAAATCAAGGGCAATGGTGATATATATGTGGATTAGACACAAAAAAAAACACTCAACAAATGGCTACAATTTAAGGAATGTGTTTAGTGACGGCATCAGATTCCTAATTGATGGAGAAATGTCTGGTGGCAAGAAAAGCTGCTTCTAGGAGGTTGTCAAGTGTTTTCGCTCGACGATTCCATTCTTGGGTGGTTGGTTTGGCCCTTGTTCCTGTAACTCGAATCCTAGCCCGGTATATCCCATTTTAATTTTACACCATTGTGAACCTTACGCCTTTTTTACACTTTGATCTAGGTTCTCGGCATTGAAAAATCTTCGTAAACTAAATCACACGTGTATATGTTGACATTTAAGAGTTATACAGTCAAGAAAATCAAGGGCAATGGTGATATATATGCGGATTAGACACAAAAAAAACACTCAACAAATGGCTACAATTTAAGGAATGTGTTTAGTGACGGCATCAGATTCCTAATTGATGGAGAAAGGTCTGGTGGTAAGAAAAGCTGCTTCTAGGAGGTTGTCAAGTGTTTTCGCTCGATGATTCCATTCTTGGGTGGTTGGTTTGGCCCTTGTTCCTGTAACTCGAATCCTAGCCCGGTATATCCCATTTTAATTTTACACCATTGTGAACCATACACCTTTTTTACTCTCTGATCGAAGTTCTCGGCATTGAAAAATCTTCGTAAACTAAATCACACGTGTATATGTTGACATTTAAGAGATATACAGTCAAGAAAATCAAGGGCAATGGTGATATATATGCGGATTAGACACAAAAAAAAACACTCAACAAATGGCTACAATTTAAGGAATGTGTTTAGTGACGACGTCAGATTCCTAATTGATGGAGAAAGGTCTGGTGGTAAGAAAAGCTGCTTCTAGGAGGTTGTCAAGTGTTTTCGCTCGACGATTCCATTCTTGGGTGGTTGGTTTGGCCCTTGTTCCTGTAACTCGAATCCTAGCCCGGTATATCCCATTTTAATCTTACACCATTGTGAACCTTACGCCTTTTTTACTCTCTGATCGAGGTTCTCGGCATTGAAAAATCTTCGTAAACTAAATCACACGTGTATATGTTTACATTTAAGAGATATACAGTCAAGAAAATCAAGGGCAATGGTGATATATATGCGGATTACACACCAAAAAAAATCACTCAACAAATGGCTACAATTTAAGGAATGTGTTTAGTGACGGCATCAGATTCCTAATTGATGGAGAAAGCTCTGGTGGCAAGAAAAGCTGCTTCTAGGAGGTTGTCAAGTCTTTTCGCTCGACGATTCCATTCTTGGGTGGTTGGTTTGGCCCTTGTTCCTATAACTCGAATCCTAGCCCAGTATATCCCGTTTTAATTTTACACCATTGTGAACCTTATGCCTTTTTACTCTCTGATTGAGGTTCTCGGCATTGAAAATTCTTCGTAAACTAAATCACACGTGTATATGTTGACATTTAAGAGATATGCAGTCATGAAAATCAAGGGCAATGGTGATATATATGTGGATTAGACACAAAAAAAAAACAATCAACAAATGGCTACATTTTAAGGAATGTGTTTAGTGACGGCATCAAATTCCTAATTGATGGAGAAATGTCTGGTGGCAAGAAAAGCTGCTTCTAGGAGGTTGTCAAGTGTTTTTGCCCGACGATTCCATTCTTGGGTGGTTGGTTTGGCCCTTGTTCCTGTAGCATCAAATTCCTAATTGATGGAGAAAGGTCTGGTGGCAAGAAAAGCTGCTTCTAGGAGGTTGTCAAGTGTTTTTGCTCGACGATTCCATTCTTGGGTGGTTGGTTTGGCCCTTGTTCCTGTAACTCGAATCCTAGCCCGGTATATCCCATTTTAATCTTACACCATTGTGAACCTTACGCCTTTTTTACTCTCTGATCGAGGTTCTCGGCATTGAAAAATATTCGTAAACTAAATGACACGTGTATATGTTGATATTTAAGAGATATACAGTTAAGAAAATCAAGGGCAATGGTGATATATATGCGGATTAGACACAAAAAAAACACTCAACAAATGGCTACAATTTAAGGAATGTGTTTAGTAACGGCATCAGATTCCTAATTGATGGAGAAAGGTCAGGTGGCAAGAAAAGCTGCTTCTAGGAGGTTGTCAAGTGTTTTCGCTCGACGATTCCATTCTTGGGTGGTTAGTTTGGCCCTTGTTCCTGTAACTCGAATCCTAGCCCGGTATATCCCGTTTTAATTTTACACCATTGTGAACCTTAAGCCTTTTTACTCTCTGATCGAGGTTCTCGGCATTGAAAAATCTTCGTAAACTAAATCACACGTGTATATGTTGACATTTAAGAGATATGTAGTCAAGAAAATCAAGGGCAATGGTGATATATATGTGGATTAAACACAAAAAAAACACTCAACAAATGGCTACATTTTAAGGAATGTGTTTAGTGACGGCATCAGATTCCTAATTGATGGAGAAGGTCTGGTGGCAAGAAAAGCTGATTCTAGGAGGTTGTCAAGTGTTTTCGCATGACGATTCCATTCTTGGGTGGTTAGTTTGGCCCTTGTTCCTGTAACTCGAATCCTAGCCCGGTATATCCCATTTTAATTTTACACCATTGTGAACCTTACGCCTTTTTTACTCTGTGATCGAGGTTCTCGGCATTGAAAAATATTCGTAAACTAAATCACACGTGTATATGTTTACATTTAAGAGATATACAGTCAAGAAAATCAAGGGCAATGGTGATATATATGCGGATTAGACACAAAAAAAACACTCAACAAATGGCTACATTTTAAGGAATGTGTTTAGTGACGGCATCAGATTCCTAATTGATGGAGAAAGGTCTGGTGGTAAGAAAAGCTGCTTCTAGGAGGTTGTCACGTGTTTTCGCTCGACGATTCCATTCTTGGGTGGTTAGTTTGGCCCTTGTTCCTGTAACTCGAATCCTAGCCCGGTATATCCCATTTAAATTTTACACAATTGTGAACCTTACGCCTTTTTTACTCTCTGATCGAGGTTCTCGGCATTGAAAAATCTTCGTAAACTAAATCACACGTGTATATGTTGACATTTAAGAGATATACAGTCAAGAAAATCAAGGGCAATGGTGATATATATGCGGATTAGACGCCAAAAAAAAAAACACTCAACAAATGGCTACAATTTAAGGAATGTGTTTAGTGACGACATCAGATTCCTAATTGATGGAGAAAGGTCGGGTGGCAAGAAAAGCTGTTTCTAGGAGTTGTCAAGTGTTTTCGCTCGACGATTCCATTCTTGGGTGGTTGGATTGGCCCTTGTTCCTGTAAATCGAATCCTAGCCCGGTATATCCCATTTTAATTTTACACCATTGTGAACCTTACGCCTTTTTTACTCTCTGATCAATGTTCCCGGCATTGAAAAATCTTCGTAAACTAAATCACACGTGTATATGTTGACATTTAAGAGATATACAGTCAAGAAAATCAAGGGCAATGGTGATATATATGCGGATTAGACACAAAAAAAAACACTCAACAAATGGCTACAATTTAAGGAATGTGTTTAGTGACGACGTCAGATTCCTAATTGATGGAGAAAGGTCTGGTGGTAAGAAAAGCTGCTTCTAGGAGGTTGTCAAGTGTTTTCGCTCGACGATTCCATTCTTGGGTGGTTGGTGTGGCCCTTGTTCCTGTAACTCGAATCCTAGCCCGGTATATCCCATTTTAATCTTACACCATTGTGAACCTTACGCCTTTTTTACTCTCTGATCGAGGTTCTCGGCATTGAAAAATCTTCGTAAACTAAATCACACGTGTATTTGTTTACATTTAAGAGATATACAGTCAAGAAAATCAAGGGCAATGGTGATATATATGCGGATTACACACCAAAAAAATCACTCAACAAATGGCTACAATTTAAGGAATGTGTTTAGTGACGGCATCAGATTCCTAATTGATGGAGAAAGCTCTGGTGGCAAGAAAAGCTGCTTCTAGGAGGTTGTCAAGTGTTTTCGCTCGACGATTCCATTCTTGGGTGGTTGGTTTGGCCCTTGTTCCTGTAACTCGAATCCTAGCCCGGTATATCCCGTTTTAATTTTACACCATTGTGAACCTTAAGCCTTTTTACTCTCTGATCGAGGTTCTCGGCATTGAAAAATCTTCGTAAACTAAATCACACGTGTATATGTTGACATTTAAGAGATATGTAGTCAAGAAAATCAAGGGCAATGGTGATATATATGTGGATTAAACACAAAAAAAACACTCAACAAATGGCTACATTTTAAGGAATGTGTTTAGTGACGGCATCAGATTCCTAATTGATGGAGAAGGTCTGGTGGCAAGAAAAGCTGATTCTAGGAGGTTGTCAAGTGTTTTCGCATGACGATTCCATTCTTGGGTGGTTAGTTTGGCCCTTGTTCCTGTAACTCGAATCCTAGCCCGGTATATCCCATTTTAATTTTACACCATTGTGAACCTTACGCCTTTTTTACTCTGTGATCGAGGTTCTCGGCATTGAAAAATATTCGTAAACTAAATCACACGTGTATATGTTTACATTTAAGAGATATACAGTCAAGAAAATCAAGGGCAATGGTGATATATATGCGGATTAGACACAAAAAAAACACTCAACAAATGGCTACATTTTAAGGAATGTGTTTAGTGACGGCATCAGATTCCTAATTGATGGAGAAAGGTCTGGTGGTAAGAAAAGCTGCTTCTAGGAGGTTGTCACGTGTTTTCGCTCGACGATTCCATTCTTGGGTGGTTAGTTTGGCCCTTGTTCCTGTAACTCGAATCCTAGCCCGGTATATCCCATTTAAATTTTACACAATTGTGAACCTTACGCCTTTTTTACTCTCTGATCGAGGTTCTCGGCATTGAAAAATCTTCGTAAACTAAATCACACGTGTATATGTTGACATTTAAGAGATATACAGTCAAGAAAATCAAGGGCAATGGTGATATATATGCGGATTAGACGCCAAAAAAAAAAACACTCAACAAATGGCTACAATTTAAGGAATGTGTTTAGTGACGACATCAGATTCCTAATTGATGGAGAAAGGTCGGGTGGCAAGAAAAGCTGTTTCTAGGAGTTGTCAAGTGTTTTCGCTCGACGATTCCATTCTTGGGTGGTTGGATTGGCCCTTGTTCCTGTAAATCGAATCCTAGCCCGGTATATCCCATTTTAATTTTACACCATTGTGAACCTTACGCCTTTTTTACTCTCTGATCAATGTTCCCGGCATTGAAAAATCTTCGTAAACTAAATCACACGTGTATATGTTGACATTTAAGAGATATACAGTCAAGAAAATCAAGGGCAATGGTGATATATATGCGGATTAGACACAAAAAAAAACACTCAACAAATGGCTACAATTTAAGGAATGTGTTTAGTGACGACGTCAGATTCCTAATTGATGGAGAAAGGTCTGGTGGTAAGAAAAGCTGCTTCTAGGAGGTTGTCAAGTGTTTTCGCTCGACGATTCCATTCTTGGGTGGTTGGTTTGGCCCTTGTTCCTGTAACTCGAATCCTAGCCCGGTATATCCCATTTTAATCTTACACCATTGTGAACCTTACGCCTTTTTTACTCTCTGATCGAGGTTCTCGGCATTGAAAAATCTTCGTAAACTAAATCACACGTGTATATGTTTACATTTAAGAGATATACAGTCAAGAAAATCAAGGGCAATGGTGATATATATGCGGATTACACACCAAAAAAAATCACTCAACAAATGGCTACAATTTAAGGAATGTGTTTAGTGACGGCATCAGATTCCTAATTGATGGAGAAAGCTCTGGTGGCAAGAAAAGCTGCTTCTAGGAGGTTGTCAAGTGTTTTCGCTCGACGATTCCATTCTTGGGTGGTTAGTTTGGCCCTTGTTCCTGTAACTCGAATCCTAGCCCGGTATATCCCGTTTTAATTTTACACCATTGTGAACCTTAAGCCTTTTTACTCTCTGATCGAGGTTCTCGGCATTGAAAAATCTTCGTAAACTAAATCACACGTGTATATGTTGACATTTAAGAGATATGTAGTCAAGAAAATCAAGGGCAATGGTGATATATATGTGGATTAAACACAAAAAAAACACTCAACAAATGGCTACATTTTAAGGAATGTGTTTAGTGACGGCATCAGATTCCTAATTGATGGAGAAGGTCTGGTGGCAAGAAAAGCTGATTCTAGGAGGTTGTCAAGTGTTTTCGCATGACGATTCCATTCTTGGGTGGTTAGTTTGGCCCTTGTTCCTGTAACTCGAATCCTAGCCCGGTATATCCCATTTTAATTTTACACCATTGTGAACCTTACGCCTTTTTTACTCTGTGATCGAGGTTCTCGGCATTGAAAAATATTCGTAAACTAAATCACACGTGTATATGTTTACATTTAAGAGATATACAGTCAAGAAAATCAAGGGCAATGGTGATATATATGCGGATTAGACACAAAAAAAACACTCAACAAATGGCTACATTTTAAGGAATGTGTTTAGTGACGGCATCAGATTCCTAATTGATGGAGAAAGGTCTGGTGGTAAGAAAAGCTGCTTCTAGGAGGTTGTCACGTGTTTTCGCTCGACGATTCCATTCTTGGGTGGTTAGTTTGGCCCTTGTTCCTGTAACTCGAATCCTAGCCCGGTATATCCCATTTAAATTTTACACAATTGTGAACCTTACGCCTTTTTTACTCTCTGATCGAGGTTCTCGGCATTGAAAAATCTTCGTAAACTAAATCACACGTGTATATGTTGACATTTAAGAGATATACAGTCAAGAAAATCAAGGGCAATGGTGATATATATGCGGATTAGACGCCAAAAAAAAAACACTCAACAAATGGCTACAATTTAAGGAATGTGTTTAGTGACGACATCAGATTCCTAATTGATGGAGAAAGGTCGGGTGGCAAGAAAAGCTGTTTCTAGGAGTTGTCAAGTGTTTTCGCTCGACGATTCCATTCTTGGGTGGTTGGATTGGCCCTTGTTCCTGTAAATCGAATCCTAGCCCGGTATATCCCATTTTAATTTTACACCATTGTGAACCTTACGCCTTTTTTACTCTCTGATCAATGTTCCCGGCATTGAAAAATCTTCGTAAACTAAATCACACGTGTATATGTTGACATTTAAGAGATATACAGTCAAGAAAATCAAGGGCAATGGTGATATATATGCGGATTAGACACAAAAAAAAACACTCAACAAATGGCTACAATTTAAGGAATGTGTTTAGTGACGACGTCAGATTCCTAATTGATGGAGAAAGGTCTGGTGGTAAGAAAAGCTGCTTCTAGGAGGTTGTCAAGTGTTTTCGCTCGACGATTCCATTCTTGGGTGGTTGGTTTGGCCCTTGTTCCTGTAACTCGAATCCTAGCCCGGTATATCCCATTTTAATCTTACACCATTGTGAACCTTACGCCTTTTTTACTCTCTGATCGAGGTTCTCGGCATTGAAAAATCTTCGTAAACTAAATCACACGTGTATATGTTTACATTTAAGAGATATACAGTCAAGAAAATCAAGGGCAATGGTGATATATATGCGGATTACACACCAAAAAAAATCACTCAACAAATGGCTACAATTTAAGGAATGTGTTTAGTGACGGCATCAGATTCCTAATTGATGGAGAAAGCTCTGGTGGCAAGAAAAGCTGCTTCTAGGAGGTTGTCAAGTGTTTTCGCTCGACGATTCCATTCTTGGGTGGTTGGTTTGGCCCTTGTTCCTATAACTCGAATCCTAGCCCAGTATATCCCGTTTTAATTTTACACCATTGTGAACCTTATGCCTTTTTACTCTCTGATTGAGGTTCTCGGCATTGAAAATTCTTCGTAAACTAAATCACACGTGTATATGTTGACATTTAAGAGATATGCAGTCATGAAAATCAAGGGCAATGGTGATATATATGTGGATTAGACACAAAAAAAAAAACAATCAACAAATGGCTACATTTTAAGGAATGTGTTTAGTGACGGCATCAAATTCCTAATTGATGGAGAAATGTCTGGTGGGAAGAAAAGCTGCTTCTAGGAGGTTGTCAAGTGTTTTTGCTCGACGATTCCATTCTTGGGTGGTTGGTTTGGCCCTTGTTCCTGTAGCATCAAATTCCTAATTGATGGAGAAAGGTTTGGTGGCAAGAAAAGCTGCTTCTAGGAGGTTGTCAAGTGTTTTTGCTCGACGATTCCATTCTTGGGTGGTTGGTTTGGTCCTTGTTCCTGTAACTCGAATCCTAGCCCGGTATATCCCATTTTAATCTTACACCATTGTGAACCTTACGCCTTTTTTACTCTCTGATCGAGGTTCTCGGCATTGAAAAATATTCGTAAACTAAATGACACGTGTATATGTTGATATTTAAGAGATATACAGTTAAGAAAATCAAGGGCAATGGTGATATATATGCGGATTAGACACAAAAAAAACACTCAACAAATGGCTACAATTTAAGGAATGTGTTTAGTAACGGCATCAGATTCCTAATTGATGGAGAAAGGTCAGGTGGCAAGAAAAGCTGCTTCTAGGAGGTTGTCAAGTGTTTTCGCTCGACGATTCCATTCTTGGGTGGTTAGTTTGGCCCTTGTTCCTGTAACTCGAATCCTAGCCCGGTATATCCCGTTTTAATTTTACACCATTGTGAACCTTAAGCCTTTTTACTCTCTGATCGAGGTTCTCGGCATTGAAAAATCTTCGTAAACTAAATCACACGTGTATATGTTGACATTTAAGAGATATGTAGTCAAGAAAATCAAGGGCAATGGTGATATATATGTGGATTAAACACAAAAAAAACACTCAACAAATGGCTACATTTTAAGGAATGTGTTTAGTGACGGCATCAGATTCCTAATTGATGGAGAAGGTCTGGTGGCAAGAAAAGCTTATTCTAGGAGGTTGTCAAGTGTTTTCGCATGACGATTCCATTCTTGGGTGGTTAGTTTGGCCCTTGTTCCTGTAACTCGAATCCTAGCCCGGTATATCCCATTTTAATTTTACACCATTGTGAACCTTACGCCTTTTTTACTCTGTGATCGAGGTTCTCGGCATTGAAAAATATTCGTAAACTAAATCACACGTGTATATGTTTACATTTAAGAGATATACAGTCAAGAAAATCAAGGGCAATGGTGATATATATGCGGATTAGACACAAAAAAAACACTCAACAAATGGCTACATTTTAAGGAATGTGTTTAGTGACGGCATCAGATTCCTAATTGATGGAGAAAGGTCTGGTGGTAAGAAAAGCTGCTTCTAGGAGGTTGTCACGTGTTTTCGCTCGACGATTCCATTCTTGGGTGGTTAGTTTGGCCCTTGTTCCTGTAACTCGAATCCTAGCCCGGTATATCCCATTTAAATTTTACACAATTGTGAACCTTACGCCTTTTTTACTCTCTGATCGAGGTTCTCGGCATTGAAAAATCTTCGTAAACTAAATCACACGTGTATATGTTGACATTTAAGAGATATACAGTCAAGAAAATCAAGGGCAATGGTGATATATATGCGGATTAGACGCCAAAAAAAAAACACTCAACAAATGGCTACAATTTAAGGAATGTGTTTAGTGACGACATCAGATTCCTAATTGATGGAGAAAGGTCGGGTGGCAAGAAAAGCTGTTTCTAGGAGTTGTCAAGTGTTTTCGCTCGACGATTCCATTCTTGGGTGGTTGGATTGGCCCTTGTTCCTGTAAATCGAATCCTAGCCCGGTATATCCCATTTTAATTTTACACCATTGTGAACCTTACGCCTTTTTTACTCTCTGATCAATGTTCCCGGCATTGAAAAATCTTCGTAAACTAAATCACACGTGTATATGTTGATATTTAAGAGATATACAGTCAAGAAAATCATGGGCAATGGTGATATATATATGCGGATTAGACACACAAAAAAAACACTCAACAAATGGCTACAATTTAAGGAATATGTTTAGTGACGGCATCATATTCCTAATTGATGGAGAAAGTTCTGGTGGCAAGAAAAGCTGCTTCTAGGAGGTTGTCAAGTGTTTTCGCTCGATGATTCCATTCTTGGGTGGTTGGTTTGGCCCTTATTCCTGTAACTCGAATCCTAGCCCGGTATATCCCATTTTAATTTTACACCATTGTGAACCTTACGCCTTTTTTACTCTCTGAACGAAGTTCTTGGCATTGAAAAATCTTCGTAAACTAAATCACACGTGTATATGTTGACATTTAAGAGATATACAGTCAAGAAAATCAAGGGCAATGGTGATATATATGCGGATTAGACACAAAAAAAAACACTCAACAAATGGCTACAATTTAAGGAATGTGTTTAGTGACGACGTCAGATTCCTAATTGATGGAGAAAGGTCTGGGGGTAAGAAAAGCTGCTTCTAGGAGGTTGTCAAGTGTTTTCGCTCGACGATTCCATTCTTGGGTGGTTGGTTTGGCCCTTGTTCCTGTAACTCGAATCCTAGCCCGGTATATCCCATTTTAATCTTACACCATTGTGAACCTTACGCCTTTTTTACTCTCTGATCGAGGTTCTCGGCATTGAAAAATCTTCGTAAACTAAATCACACGTGTATATGTTTACATTTAAGAGATATACAGTCAAGAAAATCAAGGGCAATGGTGATATATATGCGGATTACACACCAAAAAAAATCACTCAACAAATGGCTACAATTTAAGGAATGTGTTTAGTGACGGCATCAGATTCCTAATTGATGGAGAAAGGTCTGTTGGCAAGAAAAGCTGCTTCTAGGAGGTTGTCAAGTGTTTTCGCTCGACGATTCCATTCTTGGGTGGTTGGTTTGGCCCTTGTTCCTATAACTCGAATCCTAGCCCGGTATATCCCGTTTTAATTTTACACCATTGTGAACCTTATGCCTTTTTACTCTCTGATTGAGGTTCTCGGCATTGAAAATTCTTCGTAAACTAAATCACACGTGTATATGTTGACATTTAAGAAATATGCAGTCATGAAAATCAAGGGCAATGGTGATATATATGTGGATTAGACACAAAAAAAAACAATCAACAACTGGCTACATTTTAAGGAATGTGTTTAGTGACGGCATCAAATTCCTAATTGATGGAGAAATGTCTGGTGGCAAGAAAAGCTGCATCTAGGAGGTTGTCAAGTGTTTTTGCTCGACGATTCCATTCTTGGGTGGTTGGTTTGGCCCTTGTTCCTGTAGCATCAAATTCCTAATTGATGGAGAAAGGTCTGGTGGCAAGAAAAGCTGCTTCTAGGATGTTGTCAAGTGTTTTTGCTCGACGATTCCATTCTTGGGTGGTTGGTTTGGCCCTTGTTCCTGTAACTCGAATCCTAGCCCGGTATATCCCATTTTAATCTTACACCATTGTGAACCTTACGCCTTTTTTACTCTCTGATCGAGGTTCTCGGCATTGAAAAATATTCGTAAACTAAATGACACGTGTATATGTTGATATTTAAGAGATATACAGTTAAGAAAATCAAGGGCAATGGTGATATATATGCGGATTAGACACAAAAAAAACACTCAACAAATGGCTACAATTTAAGGAATGTGTTTAGTAACGGCATCAGATTCCTAATTGATGGAGAAAGGTCAGGTGGCAAGAAAAGCTGCTTCTAGGAGGTTGTCAAGTGTTTTCGCTCGACGATTCCATTCTTGGGTGGTTAGTTTGGCCCTTGTTCCTGTAACTCGAATCCTAGCCCGGTATATCCCGTTTTAATTTTACACCATTGTGAACCTTAAGCCTTTTTACTCTCTGATCGAGGTTCTCGGCATTGAAAAATCTTCGTAAACTAAATCACACGTGTATATGTTGACATTTAAGAGATATGTAGTCAAGAAAATCAAGGGCAATGGTGATATATATGTGGATTAAACACAAAAAAAAAAAACACTCAACAAATGGCTACATTTTAAGGAATGTGTTTAGTGACGGCATCAGATTCCTAATTGATGGAGAAGATCTGGTAGCAAGAAAAGCTGATTCTAGGAGGTTGTCAAGTGTTTTCGCATGACGATTCCATTCTTGGGTGGTTAGTTTGGCCCTTGTTCCTGTAACTCGAATCCTAGCCCGGTATATCCCATTTTAATTTTACACCATTGTGAACCTTACGCCTTTTTTACTCTCTGATCGAGGTTCTCGGCATTGAAAAATATTCGTAAACTAAATCACACGTGTATATGTTGATATTTAAGAGATATAAAGTCAAGAAAATCAAGGGCAATGGTGATATATATGCGGATTAGACACAAAAAAAAACACTCAACAAATGGCTACATTTTAAGGAATGTGTTTAGTGACGGCATCAGATTCTTAATTGATGGAGAAAGGTCTGGTGGTAAGAAAAGCTGATTCTAGGAGGTTGTCAAGTGTTTTCGCATGACGATTCCATTCTTGGGTGGTTAGTTTGGCCCTTGTTCCTGTAACTCGAATCCTAGCCCGGTATATCCCATTTTAATTTTATACCATTGTGAACCTTACGCCTTTTTTACTCTCTGATCGAGGTTCTCGGCATTGAAAAATCTTCGTAAACTAAATCACACGTGTATATGTTGACATTTAAGAGATATACAGTCAAGAAAATCAAGGGCAATGGTGATATATGTGTGGATTAGACACCAAAAAAAACACATCACTCAACAAATGGCTACAATTTAAGGAATGTGTTTAGTGACGACATCAGATTCCTAATTGATGGAGAAAGTTCTAGTGGCTAGAAAAGCTGCTTCTAGGAGGTTGTCAAGTGTTTTCGTTCGACGATTCCATTCTTGGGTGGTTGGTTTGGCCCTTGTTCCTGTAACTCGAATCCTAGCCCGGTATATCCCGTTTAATTTTACACCATTGTGAACCTTACGCCTTTTTACTCTCTGATCGAGGTTCTCGGCATTGAAAAATCTTCGTAAACTAAATCACACGTGTATATGTTGACATTTAAGAGATACGGAGTCAAGAAAATCAAGGGCAATGGTGATTATATGTGGATTAGACACAAAAAAAACACTCAAACAATGGCTACATTTTAAGGAATGTGTTTAGTGACGGCATCAGATTCCTAATTGATGGAGAAAGGTCTGGTGGCAAGAAAAGCTGCTTCTAGGAGGTTGTCAAGTGTTTTCGCTCAACGATTCCATTCTTGGGTGGTTGGTTTGGCCCTTGTTCCTGTAACTCGAATCCTAGCCCAGTATATCCCATTTTAATTTTACACCATTGTGAACCTTACGCCTTTTTTACTCTCTGATCGAGGTTCTCGGCATTGAAAAATCTTCGTAAACTAAATCACACGTGTATATGTTGACATTTAAGAGATATACAGTCAAGAAAATCAAGGGCAATGGTGATATATATGCGGATTAGACACAAAAAAAAACACTCAACAAATGGCTCCAATTTAAGGAATGTGTTTAGTGACGGCATCAGATTCCTAATTGATGGAGAAAGGTCTGGTGGTAAGAAAAGCTGCTTCTAGGAGGTTGTCAAGTGTTTTCGCTCGACGATTCCATTCTTGGGTGGTTGGTTTGGCCCTTGTTCCTGTAACTCGAATCCTAGCCCAATATATGCCATTTTAATTTTACACCATTGTGAACCTTACTCCTTTTTTACTCTCTGATCGAGCTTCTCGGCATTGAAAAATCTTCGTAAACTAAATCACACGTGTATATGTTGACATTTAAGAGATATACAGTCAAGAAAATCAAGGGCAATGGTGATATATATGCGGATTAGACACAAAAAAAAAACACTCAACAAATGGCTACAATTTAAGGAATGTGTTTAGTGAGGGCATCAGATTCCTAATTGATGGAGAAAGGTCTGGTGGTAAGAAAAGCTGCTTCTAGGAGGTTGTCAAGTGTTTTCGCTCGACGATTCCATTCTTAGGTGGTTGGTTTGGCCCTTGTTCCTATAACTCGAATCCTAGCCCGGTATATCCCATTTTAATTTTACACCATTGTGAACCTTACGCCTTTTTTACTCTCTGATCGTGGTTCTCGGCATTGAAAAATCTTCGTAAACTAAATCACACGTGTATATGTTGACATTTAAGAGATATACAGTCAAGAAAATCAAGGGCAATGGTGATATATATGCGGATTAGATGCCAAAAAAACACTCAACAAATGGCTACAATTTAAGGAATGTGTTTAGTGACGGCATCAGATTCCAAATTGATGGAGAAAGGTCGGGTGGCAAGAAAAGTTGCTTCTAGGAGTTGTTAAGTGTTTTCGCTCGACGATTCCATTCTTGGGTGGTTGGTTTGGCCCTTGTTCCTGTAAATCGAACCCTAGCCCGGTATATCCCATTTTAATATTACACCATTGTGAACCTTACGCCTTTTTTACTCTCAGATCAATGTTCCCGGCATTGAAAAATATTCGTAAACTAAATCACACGTGTATATGTTGATATTTAAGAGATATACAGTCAAGAAAATCATGGGCAATGGTGATATATATGCGGATTAGACAAACAAAAAAAACATTCAACAAATGGCTACAATTTAAGGAATGTGTTTAGTGACGGCATCAGATTCCTAATTGATGGAGAAATTCTGGTGGCAAGAAAAGCTGCTTCTAGGAGGTTGTCAAGTGTTTTCGCTTAACGATTCCATTCTTAGGTGGTTGGTTTGGCCCTTGTTCCTCTAACTCGAATCCTAGCCCGGTATATCCCATTTTAATTTTATACCATTGTGAACCTTACGCCTTTTTTACTCTCTGATCGAGGTTCTCGGTATTGAAAAATCTTTGTAAACTAAATCACACGTGTATATGTTGACATTTAAGAGATATACAGTCAAGAAAATCAAGGGCAATGGTGATATATATGTGGATTAGACACAAAAAAAAAACACTCAACAAATGGCTACAATTTAAGGAATATGTTTAGTGACGGCATCAGATTCCTAATTGATGGAGAAAGGTCTGGTGGCAAGAAAAGCTGCTTCTAGGAGGTTGTCAAGTGTTTTCGCTCGACGATTCCATTCTTGGGTGGTTGGTTTGGCCCTTGTTCCTGTAACTCGAATCCTAGCCCGGTATATCCCATTTTAATTTTACACCATTGTGAACCTTACGGCTTTTTTACTCTCTGATCGAGGTTCTCGGCATTGAAAAATCTTCGTAAACTAAATCGCACGTGTATATATTGACATTTAAGAGATATACAGTCAAGAAAATCAAGGGCAATGGTGATATATATGCGGATTACACACCAAAAAAAATCACTCAACAAATGGCTACAATTTAAGGAATGTGTTTAGTGACGACATCAGATTCCTAATTGACGGAGAAAGGTCTGGTGGCAAGAAAAGCTGCTTCTAGGAGGTTGTCAAGTGTTTTCGCTCGACGATTCCATTCTTGGGTCGTTGGTTTGGCCCTTGTTCCTGTAACTCGAATCCTAGCCTGGTATATCCCGTTTTAATTTTACACCATTGTGAACCTTACGCCTTTTTACTCTCTGATCGAGGTTCTCGGCATTGAAAAATCTTCATAAACTAAATCACACGTGTATATGTTGACATTTAAGAGATATACAGTCAAGAAAATCAAGGGCAATGGTGATATATATGCGGATTAGACACAAAAAAAAACTCAACAAATATGGCTACAATTTAAGGAATGTGTTTAGTGACGGCATCAGATTCCTAATTGATGGAGAAAGGTCTGGTGGTAAGAAAAGCTGCTTCTAGGAGGTTGTCAAGTGTTTTCGCTCGACGATTCCATTTTTGGGTGGTTGGTTTGGCCCTTGTTTCTGTAACTCGAATCCTAGCCCGGTATATCCCATTTTGATTTTACACCATTGTGAACCTTACGCCTTTTTTACTCTCTGATCGAGGTTCTCGGCATTGAAAAATCTTCCTAAACTAAATCACACGTGTATATGTTGATATTTAAGAGATATACACTCAAGAAAATCAAGGGCAATGGTGATATATATGTGGATTAGACACAAAAAAAAACACTCAACAAATGGCTACGATTTAAGGAATGTGTTTAGTGACGGCATCAGATTCTTAATTGATGGAGAAAGGTCTGGTGGCAAGAGAAGCTGCTTCTCGGAGGTTGTCAAGTGTTTTCGCTCGACGATTCAATTCTTGGGTGGTTGGTTTGGCCCCTGTTCCTGTAACTCGAATCCTAGCCCGGCATATCCCACTTTAATTTTACACCATTGTGAACCTTACGCCTTTTTTACTCTCTGATCGAGGTTCTCGGCATTGAAAAATCTTCGTAAACTAAATCACACGTGTATATGTTGACATTTAAGAGATATACAGTCAAGAAAATCAAGGGCAATGTTGATATATATGCGGATTAGACACCAAAAAAAACACTCGATAAAATGGCTACAATTTAAGGAATGTGTTTAGTGACGGCATCAGATTCCTAATTGATGGAGAAAGGTCTGGTGGTAAGAAAACTGCTTATAGGAGGTTGTCAAGTGTTTTCTCTCGACGATTCCATGCTTGGGTGTTTGGTTTGGCCCTTGTTCTTGTAACTCGAATCCTAGCCCGGTATATCCCATTTTAATTTTACACCATTGTGAACCTTACGCCTTTTTTACTCTCTGATCGAGGTTCTCGGCATTGAAAAATCTTCTTAAACTAAATCACACGTGTATATGTTGACATTTAAGAGATATACAGTCAAGAAAATAAAGGGCAATGGTGATATATATGCGGATTAGACACCAAAAAAAAACACTCAACAAATGGCTACAATTTAAGGAATGTGTTTAGTGTCGGCATCAGATTCCTAATTGATGGAGAAAGGTCTGGTGGCAAGAAAAGCTGCTTCTAGGAGTTGTCAAGTGTTTTCGCTCGACGATTGCATTCTTTGCCGGTTGGTTTGGCCCTTGTTCCTGTAAATCGAATCCTAACCCGGTATATACCATTTTAATTTTACACCATTGTGAACCTTACGCCTTTTTTACTCTCTGTTCGAGGTTCCCGGCATTGAAAAATCATCGTAAACTAAATCACACGTGTATATGTTGATATTTAAGAGATATACAGTCAAGAAAATCATGGGCAATGGTAATTTATATGCGGATTAGACACAAAAAAAAAACACTCAACAAATGGCTACAATTTAAGGAATGTGTTTAGTGACGGCATGAGATTCCTAATTGATGGAGAAAGGTCTGGTGGCAAGAAAAGCTGCTTCTAGGAGGTTGTCAAGTGTTTTCGCTCGACGATTCCATTTTTGGGTGGTTGGTTTTGCCCTTGTTCCTGTAACTCGAATCCTAGCCCGGTATATCCCGTTTTAATTTTACACCATTGTGAACCTTACGCCTTTTTACTCTCTGATCGAGGTTCTCGGCATTGAAAAATCTTCATTAACTAAATCACACATGTATATGTTGACATTTAAGAGACATACAGTCAAGAAAATCAAGGGCAATGGTGATATATTTGCGGATTAGACACCAAAAAAAAACACTTAACAAATGGCTACAATTTAAGGAATGTGTTTAGTGACGGCATCGGATTCCTAATTGATGGAAAAAGGTCTGGTGGTAAGAAAAGCTGCTTCTAGAAGGTTGTCAAGTGGTTTCGCTCGACGATTCCATTTTTGGGTGGTTGGTATGGCCCTTGTTCCTGTAACTCGAATTCTAGCCCGGTATATCCCATTTTAATTTTACACGATTGTGAACCTTACGCATTTTTTACTCTCTGATCGAGGTTCTCGGCATTGAAAAATCTTCCTAAACTAAATCACACGTGTATATGCTGACATTTAAGAGATATACAGTCAAGAAAATCAAGGGCAATGGTGATATATATGTGGATTAGACAAAAAAAAAATAAAACACTCAACATATGGCTACAATTTAAGGAATGTGTTTAGTGACGGCATCAGATTCCTAATTGATGGAGAAAGGTCTGGTGGCAAGAAAAGCTGCTTCTAGGAGGTTGTCAAGTATTTTCGCTCGACGATTCCATTCTTGGGGGGTTGGTTTGTCCCTTGTTCCTGTAACTCGAATCCTAGCCCGGTATATCCCACTTTAATTTTACACCATTGTGAACCTTACGCCTTTTTTCTCTCTGATCGAGGTTCTCGGCATTGAAAAATCTTCGTAAACTAAATCACACGTGTATATGTTGACATTTAAGAGATATACAGTCAAGAAAATCAACGACAATGGTGATATATATGCGGATTAGACACCAAAAAAAAACACTCAACAAATGGCAACAATTTAAGGAATTTGTTTAGTGACGGCATCAGATTCCTAATTGATGGAGAAAGGTCTGGTGGTAAGAAAAGCTGCTTATAGGAGGTTGTCAAGTGTTTTCGCTCGACGGTTCCATTCTTGGGTGGTTGGTTTGGTCCTTGTTCTTTTAACTCGAATCCTAGCCCGGTATATCCCATTTTAATTTTACACCATTGTGAACCTTACGCCTTTTTTACTCTCTGATCGAGGTTCTCGGCATTGAAAAATCTTCGTAAACTAAATCACACGTGTATATGTTGACATTTAAGAGATATATAGTCAAGAAAATAAAGGGCAATGGTGATATATATGCGGATTAGACACCAAAAAAAACACTCAACAAATGGCTACAATTTAAGGAATGTGTTTAGTGACGGCATCAGATTCCTAATTGATGGAGAAAGGTCTGGTGGCAAGAAAAGCTGCTTCTAGGAGTTGAAAAGTGTTTTCGCTCGACGATTCCATTCTTGGGTGGTTGGTTTGGCCCTTGTTCCTGTAACTCGAATCCTAGCCCGGTATATCCCATTTTAATTTTACACCATTGTGAACATTACGCCTTTTTTACTCTCTGATCGAGGTTCTCGGCATTGAAAAATCTTCATAAAGTAAATCACATGTGTATATGTTGATATTTAAGAGATATACAGTCAAGAAAATCAAGGGCAATGGTGATATATATGCGGATTAGACACAAAAAAAACACTCAACAAATGGCTACAATTTAAGGAATGTGTTTAGTGACGGCATCAGATTCCTAATTAATGGAGAAAGGTCTGGTGGCAAGAAAAGCTGCTTCTAGGAGGTTGTCAAGTGTTTTCGCTCGACGATTCCATTCTTGGGTGGTTGGTTTGGCCCTTGTTCCTGTAACTCGAATCCTAGCCCGATATATCCCATTTTAATTTTACACCATTGTGAACCTTACGTCTTTTTTACTCTCTGATCGAGGTTCTCGGCATTGAAAAATCTTCGTAAACTAATCATAAGTGTATCTGTTGACATTTAAGAGATATACAGTCAAGAAATTCAAGGGCAATGGTGATATAAAAGCGGATTACACACCAAAAAAAAATCACTCAACAAATGGCTACAATTTAAGGAATGTGTTTAGTGACGATATCAGATTCCTAATTGATGGAGAAAGGTCTGGTGGCAAGAAAAGCTGCTTCTAGGAGGTTGTCAAGTGTTTTCGCTCGACGATTCCATTCTTGGGTGGTTGGTTTGGCCCTTGTTCCTGTAACTCGAATCCTAGCCCGGTATATCCCGTTTTAATTTCACACCATTGTGAACCTTACGCCTTTTTACTCTCTGATCGAGGTTCTCGGCATTGAAAAATCTTCATAAACTAAATCACACGTGTATATGATGACATTTAAGAGATATACAGTCAAGAAAATCAAGGGCAATGGTGATATATATGCGGATTACACACAAAAAAAAAAAAAACACTCAACAAATGGCTACAATTTAAGGAATTTGTTTAGTGACGGCATCAGATTCCTAATTGATGGAGAAAGGTCTGGTGGTAAGAAAAGCTGCTTATAGGAGGTTGTCAAGTGTTTTCGCTCGACGATTCCATTCTTGGGTGGTTGGTTTGGCCCTTGTTCTTTTAACTCGAATCCTTGCCCGGTATATTCTATTTTAATTTTACACCATTGTGAACCTTACGTCTTTTTTACTCTCTGATCGAGGTTCTCGGCATTTGAAAAATCTTCGTAAACTAAATCACACGTGTATATGTTGACATTTAAGAGATATACAGTCAAGAAAATAAAGGGCAATGGTGATATATATGCGGATTAGACACAAAAAAAAACACTCAACAAATGGCTACAATTTAAGGAATGTGTTTAGTGACGGCATCAGATTCCTAATTTATGGAGAAAGGTCTGGTGGCAAGAAAAGCTGCTTCTAGGAGTTGTCAAGTGTTTTCGCTCGACGATTCCATTCTTGGGTGGTTGGTTTGGCCCTTGTTCCTGTAAATCGAATCGTAGCCCGGTATATACCATTTTAATTTTACACCATTGTGAACCTCACGCCTTTTTTACTCTCTGATCGAGGTTCCCGGCATTGAAAAATCTTCATAAACTAAATCACACTTGTATATGTTGATATTTAAGAGATATACAGTCAAGAAAATCATGGGCAATGGTGATATATATGCGGATTAGACACAAAAAAAAAACTCAACAAATATGGCTACAATTTAAGGAATGTGTTTAGTGACGGCATCAGATTCCTAATTGATGGAGAAAGGTCTGGTGGCAAGAAAAGCTGCTTCTAGGAGGTTGTCAAGTGTTTTCGCTTGACGATTCCATTCGTGGGTGGTTCTTTTGGCCCTTGTTCCTGTAACTCGAATCCTAGCCCGGTATATCCCATTTTAATTTTATACCATTGTGAACCTTACGCCTTTTTTACTCTCTGATCGAGGTTCTCGGCATTGAAAAATCTTCCTAAACTAAATCACACGTGTATATGTTGATATTTAAGAGATATACAGTCAAGAAAATCAAAGGCAATGGTGATATATATGCGGATTAGACACAAAAAAAAAAACACTCAAGAAATGGCTACAATTTAAGGAATGTGTTTAGTGACTGCATCAGATTCCTAATTGATGGAGAAAGGTCTGGTGGCAAGAAAAGCTACTTTTAGGAGGTTGTCAAGTGTTTTCGATCGACGATTCCATTCTTGGGTGGTTGGTTTGGCCCTTGTTCCTGTAACTCGAATCCTAGCCCGATATATCCCATTTTAATTTTACTCCATTGTGAACCTTACGCCTTTTTTACTCTCTGATCGAGGTTCTCGGCATTGAAAAATCTTCATAAAGTAAATCACACGTGTATATGTTGATATTTAAGAGATATACAGTCAAGAAAATCAAGGGCAATGGTGATATATATGCGGATTACACACAAAAAAAATCACTCAACAAATGGCTACAATTTAAGGAATGTGTTTAGTGACGACATCAGATTCCTAATTGATGGAGAAAGGTCTGGTGGCAAGAAAAGCTGCTTCTAGGAGGTTGTCAAGTGTTTTCGCTCGACGATTCTATTCTTGGGTGGTTGGTTTGGCCCTTGTTCCTGTAACTCGAATCCTAGCCCGGTATATCCCGTTTTAATTTCACACCATTGTGAACCTTACGCCTTTTTACTCTCTGATCGAGGTTCTCGGCATTGAAAAATCTTCATAAACTAAATCACACGTGTATATGCTGACATTTAAGAGATATACAGTCAAGAAAATCAAGGGCAATGGTGATATATATGCGGTTTAGACACAAAAAAAACACTCAACAAATGGCTACAATTTAAGGAATGTGTTTAGTGACGGCATCAGATTCCTAATTGATGGAGAAAGGTCTGGTGGTAAGAAAAGCTGCTTCTTGGACGTTGTCAAGTGTTTTCGCTCGACGATTCCGTTCTTGGGTGGTTGGTTTGGCCCTTGTTCCTGTAACTCGAATCCTAGCTCGGTATATCCCATTTTAATTTTACACCATTGTGAACCTTACGCATTTTTTTACTCTCTGATCGAGGTTCTCGGCATTGAAAAATTTTCCTAAACTAAATCACACGTGTATATGTTGACATTTAAGAGATATACAGTCAAGAAAATCAAGGGCAATGGTGATATATATGTGGATTAGATACAATAAAAAAACACTCAACAACTGGCTACAATTTAAGGAATGTGTTTAGTGACGGCATCAGATTCCTAATTGATGGAGAAAGGTCTGGTGGCAAGAAAAGCTGCTTCTAGGAGGTTGTCAAGTGTTTTCGCTCGACGATTCCATTCTTGGGTGGTTTGTTTGGCCCTTGTTCCTGTAACTCGAATCCTAGCCCGGTATATCACATTTTAATTTTACACCATTGTGAACCTTACGCCTTTTTTACTCTCTGATCGAGGTTCTCGGCCTTGAAAAATCATCGTAAACTAAATCACACGTGTATATGTTGATATTTAAGAGATATACAGTCAAGAAAATCAAGGGCAATGGTGATATATATGCGGATTAGACACCAAAAAAAAAACACTCAACAAATGGCTACAATTTAAGGAATGTGTTTAGTGATGGCATCAGATTCCTAATTGATGGAGAAAGGTCTGGTGGCAAGAAAAGCTGCTTTTAGGAGGTTGTCAAGTGTTTTCGCTCGACGATTCCATTCTTGGGTGGTTGGTTTGGCCCTTGTTCCTGCAACTCGAATCCTAGCCCGGTATATCCCATTTTAATTTTACACCATTGTGAACCTTACGCCTTTTTTACTTTCTGATCGAGGTTCTCGGCATTGAAAAATCTTCGTAAACTAAATCACACGTGTATATGTTGATATTTAGGAGATATACAGTCAAGAAAATAAAGGTCAATGGTGATATATATGCGGATTAGACACCCAAAAAAAAAAACACTCAACAAATGGCTACAATTTAAGGAATGTGTTTAGTGACGGCATCAGATTCCTAATTGATGGTGAAAGTCTTGTGGTAAGAAAAGCTGCTTCTAGGAGGTTGTCAAGTGTTTTCGCTCGACGATTCCATTCTTGGGTGGTTGGTTTGGCCCTTGTTCTTGTAACTCGAATCCTAGCCCGGTATATCCCATTTTAATCTTACACCATTGTGAACCTTACGCCTTTTTTACTCTCTGATCGAGGTTCTCGGCATTGAAAAATCTTCGTAAACTAAATCACACGTGTATATGTTGTTATTTAAGAGATATACAATCTAGAAAATCAAGGGCAATGGTGATATATATGCGGATTAGACACCAAAAAAAAAACACTCAACAAATGGCTACAATTTAAAGAATGTGTTTAGTGACGGCATCAGATTCCTAATTGATGGAGAAAGGCCTGGTGGCAAGAAAAGCTGCTTCTAGGAGGTTGTCATGTGTTTTCGCTCGACGATTCCATTCTTTGGTGGTTGGTTTGGTCCTTGTTCCGGTAACTCGAATCCTAGCCCGGTATATCCCATTTTAATTTTACACTATTGTGAATCTTACGCCTTTTTTACTCTCTGATCAAGGTTCTCGGCATTGAAAAATCTTCGTAAACTAAATCAGACGTGTATTTGTTGATATTTAAGAGATATACAGTCAAGAAAATCAATGGGAATGGTGATATATATGCGGATTAGAGACAAAAAAAACACTCAAAAAATGGCTACAATTTAAGGAATGTGTTTAGTGACGGCATCAAATTCCTAATTGATGGAGAAAGTTCTGGTGGCAAGAAAAACTGCTTCTAGGAGGTTGTCAAGTGTTTTCGCTCGATGATTCCATTATTGGGTGGTTGGTTTGGCCCTTGTACCTGTAACTCGAATCCTAGCTCGGTATAACCCATTTTAATTTTACACCATTGTGAACCTTACGCCTTTTTTACTCTCTGATCGAGGTTCTCGGCATTGAAAAATCTTCATAAACTAGATCACACGTGTATATGCTGACATTTAAGAGATATACAGTCAAGAAAATCAAGGGCAATGGTGATATATATGCGGTTTAGACACAAAAAAAAACACTCAACAAATGGCTACAATTTAAGGAATGTGTTTAGTGACGGCATCAGATTCCTAATTGATGGAGAAAGGTCTGGTGGTAAGAAAAGCTGCTTCTTGGAGGTTGTCAAGTGTTTTCGCTCGACGATTCCGTTCTTGGGTGGTTGGTTTGGCCCTTGTTCCTGTAACTCGAATCCTAGCTCGGTATATCCCATTTTAATTTTACACCATTGTGAACCTTACGCATTTTTTTACTCTCTGATCGAGGTTCTCGGCATTGAAAAATCTTCCTAAACTAAATCACACGTGTATATGTTGACATTTAAGAGATATACAGTCAAGAAAATCAAGGGCAATGGTGATATATATGTGGATTAGACACAATAAAAAAACACTCAACAAATGGCTACAATTTAAGGAATGTGTTTAGTGACGGCATCAGATTCCTAATTGATGGAGAAAGGTCTGGTGGCAAGAAAAGCTGCTTCTAGGAGGTTGTCAAGTGTTTTCGCTCGACGATTCCATTCTTGGGTGGTTTGTTTGGCCCTTGTTCCTGTAACTCGAATCCTAGCCCGGTATATCACATTTTAATTTTACACCATTGTGAACCTTACGCCTTTTTTACTCTCTGATCGAGGTTCTCGGCCTTGAAAAATCATCGTAAACTAAATCACACGTGTATATGTTGATATTTAAGAGATATACAGTCAAGAAAATCAAGGGCAATGGTGATATATATGCGGCTTAGACACAAAAAAAAAACACTCAACAAATGGCTACAATTTAAGGAATGTGTTTAGTGATGGCATCAGATTCCTAATTGATGGAGAAAGGTCTGGTGGCAAGAAAAGCTGCTTCTAGGAGGTTGTCTAGTGTTTTCGCTCGACGATTCCATTCTTGGGTGGTTGGTTTGGCCCTTGTTCTTGTAACTCGAATCCTAGCCCGGTATATCCCATTTTAATCTTACACCATTGTGAACCTTACGCCTTTTTTACTCTCTGATCGAGGTTCTCGGCATTGAAAAATCTTCGTAAACTAAATCACACGTGTATATGTTGTTATTTAAGAGATATACAATCTAGAAAATCAAGGGCAATGGTGATATATATGCGGATTAGACACCAAAAAAAAAACACTCAACAAATGGCTACAATTTAAAGAATGTGTTTAGTGACGGCATCAGATTCCTAATTGATGGAGAAAGGCCTGCTGGCAAGAAAAGCTGCTTCTAGGAGGTTGTCATGTGTTTTCGCTCGACGATTCCATTCTTTGGTGGTTGGTTTGGTCCTTGTTCCGGTAACTCGAATCCTAGCCCGGTATATCCCATTTTAATTTTACACTATTGTGAATCTTACGCCTTTTTTACTCTCTGATCAAGGTTCTCGGCAATGAAAAATCTTCGTAAACTAAATCAGACGTGTATTTGTTGATATTTAAGAGATATACAGTCAAGAAAATCAATGGCAATGGTGATATATATGCGGATTAGAGACAAAAAAAACACTCAAAAAATGGCTACAATTTAAGGAATGTGTTTAGTGACGGCATCAAATTCCTAATTGATGGAGAAAGTTCTGGTGGCAAGAAAAACTGCTTCTAGGAGTTTGTCAAGTGTTTTCGCTCGATGATTCCATTATTGGGTGGTTGGTTTAGCCCTTGTACCTGTAACTCGAATCCTAGCTCGGTATAACCCATTTTAATTTTACACCATTGTGAACCTTACGCCTTTTTTACTCTCTGATCGAGGTTCTCGGCATTGAAAAATCTTCCTGAACTAAATCACACGTGTATATGATGACATTTAAGAGATATACAGTCAAGAAAATCAACGGCAATGGTGATATATATGTGGATTAGACACAAAAAAAACACTCAACAAATGGCTACAATTTAAGGAATGTGTTTAGTGACGGCATCAGATTCCAAATTGATGGAGAAAGGTCTGGTGGCAAGAAAAGCTGCTTCTAGGAGGTTGTCAAGTATTTTCGCTCGACGATTCCATTCTTGGGTGGTTGGTTTGGCCCATGTTCCTGTAACTCGAAACCTAGCCCGGTATATCCCATTTTAATTTTACACCATTGTGAACCTTACGCCTTTTTTACTCTCTGATCAAGGTTCTCGGCATTGAAAAATATTCGTTAACTAAATCACACGTGTACTTGTTGATATTTAAGAGATATACAGTCAAGAAAATCAAGGGCAATGGTGATATATATGAGGATTAGACACAAAAAAAAAACTCAACAAATGGCTACAATTTAAGGAATGTGTTTAGTGACGACATCAGATTCCTAATTGATGGAGAAAGGTCTGGTGGCAAGAAAAGCTGCTTCTAGGAGGTTGTCAAGTGTTTTCGCTCGACGATTCCATTCTTGGGTGGTGGGTTTGGCCCTTGTTCCTGTAAATCGAATCCTAGCCCGGTATATCCCATTTTAATTTTACACCAATTTGTACCTTACGCCTTTTTTACTCTCTGATCGAGGTTCTCGGCATTGAAAAATCTTCGTAAACTAAATCACACGTGTATATGTTCACATTTAAGAGATATACAGTTAAGAAAATCAACGGCAATGGTGATATATATGTGGATTAGAAACAAAAAAAAAACACTCAACAAATGGCTACAATTTAAGGAATGTGTTTAGTGACGGCATCAGATTCCTAATTGATGGAGAAAGGTCTGGTGGTAAGAAAAGCTGCTTATAGGAGGTTGTCAAGTGTTTTCGCTCGACGATTCCATTCTTGGGTGGTTAGTTTGGCCCTTGTTCTTGTAACTCGAATCCTAGCCCGGTATATCCCATTTTAATTTTACACCATTGTGAACCTTACGCCTTTTTTACTCTCTGATCGAGGTTCTCGGCATTGAAAAATCTTCGTAAACTAAATCACACGTGTATATGTTGACACTTAAGAGATATACAGTCAAGAAAATCAAGGGCAATGGTGATATATATGCGGATTAGACACCAAAAAAAACACTCAACAAATGGCTACAATTTAAGGAATGTGTTTAGTGACGGCATCAGATTCCTAATTGATGGAGAAAGGTCTGGTGGCAAGAAAAGCTGCTTCTAGGAGTTGTCAAGTGTTTTCGCTCGACGATTCCATTGTTGGGTGGTTGGTTTGGCCCTTGTTCCTGTAAATCGAATCCTAGCCCGGTATATACCATTTTAATTTTACACCATTGTGAACCTTACGCCTTTTTTACTCTCTGATCGAGGTTCCCGGCATTGAAAAATCTTCGTAAACTAAATCACACGTGTATATGTTGATATTTAAGAGATATACGGTCAAGAAAATCATGGGCAATGGTGATATATATACGCATTAGAAACAAAAAAAAAACACTCAACAAATTGCTACAATTTAAGGAATGTGTTTAGTGACGGGATCAGATTCCTAATTGATGGAGAAAGTTCTGGTGGCTAGAAAAGCTGCTTCTAGGGGGTTGTCAAGTGTTTTCGTTTGACGATTCCATTCTTGGGTGGTTGGTTTGGCCCATGTTCCTGTAACTCGAATCCTAGCCCGGTAATCCCATTTTAATTTTATACCATTGTGAACCTTACGCCTTTTTTACTCTCTGATCGAGGTTCTCGGCATTGAAAAATCTTCGTAAACTAAATCACACGTGTATATGTTGATATTTAAGAGATATACAGTCAAGAAAATCAAGGGCAATGGTGATATATATGCGGATTAGACACCAAAAAAAAACACTCAACAAATAGCTACAATTTAAGGAATGTGTTTAGTGACGGCAACAGATTCCTAATTGATGGAGAAAGGTCCGGTGGCAAGAAAAGCTGCTTCTAGGAGGTTGTCAAGTGTTTTCGCTCGACGATTCCATTCTTGGGTGGTTGGTTTGGCCCTTGTTCCGGTAACTCGAATCCTAGCCCGGTATATCCCATTTTAATTTTACACCATTGTGAACCTTACGCCTTTTTTACTCTCTGATCGAGGTTCTCGGCATTGAAAAATCTTCGTAAACTAAATCACACGTGTATATATTGATATTTAAGAGATATACAGTTAAGAAAATCAAGGGCAATGGTGATATATATGCGGATTAGACACAAAAAAAAACACTCAACAAATGGCTACAATTTAAGGAATGTGTTTAGTGACGGCATCAGATTCCAAATTGATGGAGAAAGGTCTGGTGGTAAGAAAAGCTTCTTCTAGGAGGTTGTCAAGTGTTTTCGCTCAACGATTCCATTCTTGGGTGGTTGGTTTGGCCCTTGTTCCTGTAACTCGAATCCTAGCCAGGTATATCCCATTTTAATTTTACACCATTGTGAACCTTACGCCTTTTTTACTCTCTGATCGAGGTTCTCGGCATTGAAAAATCTTCGTAAACTAAATCACACGTGTATATGTTGACATTTAAGAGATATACAGTCAAGAAAATCAAGGTCACTGGTGATATATATATGGATTACACACCAAAAAAAAATCACTCAGCAAATGGCTACAATTTAAGGAATGTGTTTAGTGACGACATCAGATTCCTAATTGATGGAGAAAGGTCTGGTGGGAAGAAAAGCTGCTTTTAAGAGGTTGTCAAGTGTTTTAGCTCGACGATTCCATTCTTGAGTGGTTGGTTTGGCCCTTGTTCCTGTAACTCGAATCTTAGACCGGTATATCCCGTTTTAATTTTACACCATTGTGAATCTTACGCCTTTTTACTCTCTGATCGAGGTTCTCGGCATTGAAAAATCTTCGTAAACTAAATCACATGTGTATATGTTGACATTTAAGAGATATACAGTCAAGAAAATCAAGGGCAATGGTGATATATATGCGGATTAGACACCAAAAAAAAAACACTCAACAAATGGCTACAATTTAAGGAATGTGTTTAGTGACGGCATCAGATTCCTAATTGATGGAGAAAGGCCTGATGGTAAGAAAAGCTGCTTCTAGGAGGTTGTCAAGTGTTTTCGCTCGACGATTCCATTCTTGGGTGGTTGGTTTGGCCCTTGTTCCTGTAACTCGAATCCTAGCCCGGTATATCCCATTTTAATTTTACACCATTGTGAACCTTACGCCTTTTTTACTCTCTGATCGAGGTTCTCGGCATTGAAAAATCTTCGTAAACTAAATCACACGTGTATATATTGATATTTAAGAGATATACAGTTAAGAAAATCAAGGGCAATGGTGATATATATGTGGATTAGACACCAAAAAAAAACACTCAACAAATGGCTACAATTTAAGGAATGTGTTTAGTGACGGCATCAGATTCCTAATTGATGGAAAAAAGTCTGGTGGCAAGAAAAGTTGCTTCTAGGAGGTTGTCAAGTGTTTTCGCTCGACGATTCCATTCTTGGGTGGTTGGTTTCGCCCTTGTTCCTGTAACTCGAATCCTAGCCCGGTATATCCCATTTAAATTTTACACAATTGTGAACCTTACGCCTTTTTTACTCTCTGATCGAGGTTCTAGGCATTGAAAAATCTTCGTAAACTAAATCACACGTGTATATGTTGACATTTAAGAGATATACAGTCAAGAAAATCAAGGTCACTGGTGATATATATATGGATTACACACCAAAAAAAAATCACTCAGCAAATGGCTACAATTTAAGGAATGTGTTTAGTGACGACATCAGATTCCTAATTGATGGAGAAAGGTCTGGTGGGAAGAAAAGCTGCTTTTAAGAGGTTGTCAAGTGTTTTAGCTCGACGATTCCATTCTTGAGTGGTTGGTTTGGCCCTTGTTCCTGTAACTCGAATCTTAGCCCGGTATATCCCGTTTTAATTTTTCACCATTGTGAATCTTACGCCTTTTTACTCTCTGATCGAGGTTCTCGGCATTGAAAAATCTTCGTAAACTAAATCACATGTGTATATGTTGACATTTAAGAGATATACAGTCAAGAAAATCAAGGGCAATGGTGATATATATGCGGATTAGACACCAAAAAAAAAAACACTCAACAAATGGCTACAATTTAAGGAATGTGTTTAGTGACGGCATCAGATTCCTAATTGATGGAGAAAGGCCTGATGGTAAGAAAAGCTGCTTCTAGGAGGTTGTCAAGTGTTTTCGCTCGACGATTCCATTCTTGGGTGGTTGGTTTGGCCCTTGTTCCTGTAACTCGAATCCTAGCCCGGTATATCCCATTTTAATTTTACACCATTGTGAACGTTACGCCTTTTTTACTCTCTGATCGAGGTTCTCGGCATTGAAAAATCTTCGTAAACTAAATCACACGTGTATATGTTGACATTTAAGAGATATACAGTCAAGAAAATCAAGGGCAATGGTGATATATATGTGGATTAGACACAAAAAAAACACTCAACAAATGGCTACATGTTAAAGAATGTGTTTAGTTATGGCATCAGATTCCTAATTGATGGAGAAAGGTCTGGTGGCAAGAAAAGCTGCTTCCAGGAGGTTGTCAAGTGTTTTCGCTCGACGATTCCATTCTTGGGTGGTTGGTTTGGCCCTTGTTCCTGTAACTCGAATCCTAGCCCGGTATATCCCATTTTAATTTTACACCGTTGTGAACCTTACACCTTTTTTACTCTCTGATCGAGGTTCTCGGCAATGAAAAATCTTCGTAAACTAAATCACACGTGTATATGTTGACATTTAAGAGATATACAGTCAAGAAAATCAAGGGCAATGGTGATATATATGCGGATTAGACACAAAAAAAAACACTCAACAAATGGCTACAATTTAAGGAATGTGTTTAGTGACGGCATCAGATTCCTAATTGAAGGAGAAAGGTCTGGTGGTAAGAAAAGCTGCTTATAGGAGGTTGTCAAGTGTTTTCGCTCGACGATTCCATTCTTGGGTGGTTGGTTTGGCCCTTGTTCTTGTAACTCGAATACTAGCCCGGTATATCCCATTTTAATTTTACACCACTGTGAACCTTACGCCTTTTTTACTCTCTGATCGAGGTTCTCGGCATTGAAAAATCTTCATAAACTAAATCACACGTGTATATGTTGACATTTAAGAGATATACAGTCAAGAAAATCACGGGCAATGGTGATATATATGCGGATTAGACACCAAAAAAAAAAACACGCAACAAATTGCTACAATTTAAGGAATGTGTTTAGTGACGGCATCAGATTCCTAATTGATGGAGAAAGGTCTGGTGGCAAGAAAAGCTGCTTCTAGGAGTTGTCAAGTGTTTTCGCTCGACGATTCCATTCTTGGGTGGTTGGTTTGGCCCTTGTTCCTGTAAATCGAATCCTAGCTCGGTATATACCATTTTAATTTTACACCATTGTGAACCTTACGCCTTTTTTACTCTCTGATCGAGGTTCCCAGCATTGAAAAATCTTCGTAAACTAAATCACATGTGTATATGTTGATATTTAAGAGATATACAGTCAAGAAAATCATGGGAAATGGTGATATATATGCGGATTAGACACAAAAACAAACACTAAACAAATGGCTACATTTTAAGGAATGTGTTTAGTGACGGCATCAGATTCCTAATTGATGAAGAAAGGTCTGGTGGCAAGAAAAACTGCTTCTATGAGGTTGTCAAGTGTTTTCGCTTGACGATTCCATTCTTGGGTGGTTGGTTTGGCCCTTGTTCCTGTAACTCGATTCCTAGCCCGTTATATCCCATTTTAATTTTATAGCATTGTGAACCGTACGCCTTTTTTACTCTCTGATCGAGGTTCTCGGCATTGAAAAATCTTCGTAAACTAAATCACACGTGTATATGTTGAGATTTAAGAGATATACAGTCAAGAAAATCAAGGGCAATGGTGATATATATGCGGTTTAGACACAAAAAAAAAAAACACTCAACAAATAGCTACAATTTAAGGAATGTGTTTAGTGACGGCATCAGATTCCTAATTGATGGAGATAGGTCTGGTGGCAAGAAAAGCTGCTTCTAGGAGTTGTCAAGTGTTTTCGCTCGACGATTCCATTCTTGGGTGGTTGGTTTGGCCCTTGTTCCTGTAAATCGAATCCTAGCCCGGTATATACCATTTTAATTTTACACCATTGTGAACCTTACACCTTTTTTACCCTCTGATCGAGGTTCCCAGCATTGAAAAATCTTCGTAAACTAAATCACATGTGTATATGTTGATATTTAAGAGATATACAGTCAAGAAAATCATGGGCAATGGTGATATATATGCGGATTAGACACAAAAAAAAATCACTCAACAAATGGCTGCAATTTAAGGAATGTGTTTAGTGACGATATCAGATTCCTGATTGATGGAGAAAGGTCTAGTGGCAAGAAAAGCTGCTTCTAGGAGGTTGTCAAGTGTTTTCGCTCGACGATTCCATTCTTGGGTGGTTGGTTTGGCCCTGGTTCCTGTAACTCGAATCCTAGCCCGGTATATCCCGTTTTAATTTCACACCATTGTGAACCTTACACCTTTTTACTCTCTGATCAAGGTTCTTGGCATTGAAAAATCTTTATAAACTAAATCACACGTGTATATGCTGACATTTAAGAGATATACAGTCAAGAAAATCAAGGGCAATGGTGATATATATGCGGATTAGACACCAAAAAAAAAAACACTCAACAAATGGCTACAATTTAAGGAATTTGTTTAGTGACGGCATCAGATTCCTAATTGATGGAGAAAGGTCTGGTGGTAAGAAAAGCTGCTTATAGGAGGTTGTCAAGTGTTTTTGCTCGACGATTCCATTCTTGGGTGGTTGGTTTGGCCCTTGTTCTTTTAACTCGAATCCTAGCCCGGTATATCCCATTTTAATTTTACACCATTGTGAACCTTACGCCCTTTTTTACTCTCTGATCGAGGTTCTAGGCATTGAAAAATCTTCGTAAACTAAATCACATGTGTATATGTTGACATTTAAGAGATATACAGTCAAGAAAATCAAGGTCACTGGTGATATATATATGGATTACACACCAAAAAAAATCACTCAGCAAATGGCTACAATTTAAGGAATGTGTTTAGTGATGACATCAGATTCCTAATTGATGGAGAAAGGTCTGGTGGCAAGAAAAGCTGCTTCTAGGAGGTTGTCAAGTGTTTTAGCTCGACGATTCCATTCTTGAGTGGTTGGTTTGGCCCATGTTCCTGTAACTCGAATCTTAGCCCGGTATATCCCGTTTTAATTTTACACCATTGTGAACCTTTCGCCTTTTTACTCTCTGATCGAGGTTCTCGGCATTGAAAAATCTTCGTAAACTAAATCACACGTGTATATGTTGACATTTAAGAGATATACAGTCAAGAAAATCAAGGGCAATGGTGATATATATGCGGATTAGACACCAAAAAAAAACACTCAACAAATGGCTACAATTTAAGGAATGTGTTTAGTGACGGCATCAGATTCATAATTGATGGAGAAAGGCCTGGTGGTAAGAAAAGCTGCTTCTAGGAGGTTGTCAAGTGTTTTCGCTCGACGATTCCATTCTTGGGTGGTTGGTTTGGCCCTTGTTCCTGTAACTCGAATCCTAGCCCGGTATATCCCATTTTAATTTTACACCATTGTGAACGTTACGCCTTTTTTACTCTCTGATCGAGGTTCTCGGCATTGAAAAATCTTCGTAAACTAAATCACACGTGTATATGTTGACATTTAAGAGATATACAGTCAAGAAAATCAAGGGCAATGGTGATATATATGTGGATTAGACACAAAAAAAAACACTCAACAAATGGCTACAATTTAAGGAATTTGTTTAGTGATGGCATCAGATTCCTAATTGATGGAGAAAGGTCTGGTGGCAAGAAAAGCTGCTTCCAGGAGGTTGTCAAGTGTTTTCGCTCGACGATTCCATTCTTGGGTGGTTGGTTTGGCCCTTGTTCCTGTAACTCGAATCCTAGCCCGGTATATCCCATTTTAATTTTACACCGTTGTGAACCTTACGCCTTTTTTACTCTCTGATCGAGGTTCTCGGCATTGAAAAATCTTCGTAAATTAAATCACACGTGTATATGTTGACATTTAAGAGATATGCAGTCAAGAAAATCAAGGGCATTGGTGATATATATGCGGATTAGACACAAAAAAAACATTCAACAAATGGCTACAATTTAAGAAATGTGTTTAGTGACGGCATCAGATTCCTAATTGATGGCGAAAGGTCTGGTGGTAAGAAAAGCTGCTTATAGGAGGTTGTCAAGTGTTTTCGCTCGTCGATTCCATTCTTGGGTGGCTGGTTTGGCCCTTGTTCTTGTAACTCGAATACTAGCCCGGTATATCCCATTTTAATTTTACACCACTGTGAACCTTACGCCTTTTTTACTCTCTGATCGAGGTTCTCGGCATTGAAAAATCTTCATAAACTAAATCACACGTGTATATGTTGACATTTAAGAGATATACAGTCAAGAAAATCACGGGCAATGGTGATATATATGCGGATTAGACACCAAAAAAAAACACGCAACAAATTGCTACAATTTAAGGAATGTGTTTAGTGACGGCATCAGATTCCTAATTGATGGAGAAAGGTCTGGTGGCAAGAAAAGCTGCTTCTAGGAGTTGTCAAGTGTTTTCGCTCGTCGATTCCATTCTTGGGTGGTTGGTTTGGCCCTTGTTCCTGTAAATCGAATCCTAGCCCGGTATATACCATTTTAATTTTACACAATTGTGAACCTTACGCCTTTTTTACTCTCTGATCGAGGTTCCCAGCATTGAAAAATCTTCGTAAACTAAATCACATCTGTATATGTTGATATTTAAGAGATATACAGTCAAGAAAATCATGGGAAATGGTGATATATATGCGGATTAGACACAAAAAAACACTAAACAAATGGCTACATTTTAAGGAATGTGTTTAGTGACGGCATCAGATTCCTAATTGATGAAGAAAGGTCTGGTGGCAAGAAAAGCTGCTTCTATGAGGTTGTCAAGTGTTTTCGCTTGACGATTCCATTCTTTGGTGGTTGGTTTGGCCCTTGTTCCTGTAACTCGAATCCTAGCCCGTTATATCCCATTTTAATTTTATACCATTGTGAACCTTACGCCTTTTTTACTCTCTGATCGAGGTTCTTGGCATTGAAAAATCTTCGTAAACTAAATCACACGTGTATATGTTGAGATTTAAGAGATATACAGTCAAGAAAATCAAGGGCAATGTGATATATATGCGGTTTAGACACAAAAAAAAAAGACTCAACAAATAGCTACAATTTAAGGAATGTGTTTAGTGACGGCATCAGATTCCTAATTGATGGAGATAGGTCTGGTGGCAAGAAAAGCTTCTTCTAGGAGTTGTCAAGTGTTTTCGCTCGACGATTCTATTCTTGGTTAGTTGGTTTGGCCCTTGTTCCTGTAAATCGAATCCTAGCCCGATATATACCATTTTAATTTTACACCATTGTGAACCTTACGCCTTTTTACTCTCTGATCGAGGTTCTCGGCATTGAAAAATCTTCATATACTAAATCACACGTGTATATGCTGACATTTAAGAGATATACAGTCAAGAAAATCAAGGGCAATGGTGATATATATGCGGATTAGACACAAAAAAAAAACACTCAACAAATGGCTACAATTTAAGGAATGTGTTTAGTGACGGTATCAGATTCCTAATTGATGGAGAAAGGTCTGGTGGCAAGAAAAGCTGCTTCTAGGAGGTTTTCAAGTGTTTTCGCTCGACAATTCCATTCTTGGGTGGTTGGTTTGGCCCTTGTTCCTGTAACTCGAATCCTAGCCCGGTATATCCCGTTTTAATTTCACACCATTGTGAACCTTACGCCTTTTTACTCTCTGATCGAGGTTCTCGGCATTGAAAAATCTTCATATACTAAATCACTCGTGTATATGCTGACATTTAAGAGATATACTGTCAAGAAAATCAAGGGCAATATCAATATATGCGGATTAGACACCAAAAAAAAACACTCAACAAATGGCTACAATTTAAGGAATTTGTTTAGTGACGGCATCAGATTCCTAATTGATGGAGAAAGGTCTGGTGGTAAGAAAAGCTGCTTATAGGAGGTTGTCAAGTGTTTTCGCTCGACGATTCCATTCTTGGGTGGTTGGTTTGGCCCTTGTTCCTGTAAATCGAATCCTAGCCCGGTATATACCATTTTAATTTTTCACCATTGTGAACCTCACGCCTTTTTTACTCTCTGATCGAGGTTCCCGGCATTGAAAAATCTTCGTAAACTAAATCACACGTGTATATGTTGATATTTAAGAGATATACAGTCAAGAAAAACATGGGCAATGGTGATATATATGCGGATTAGACACAAAAAAAAAAAAAAAAAACTCAACAAATATGGCTACAATTTAAGGAATGTGTTTAGTGACGGCATCAGATTCCTAATTGATGGAGAAAGGTCTGGTGGCAAGAAAAGCTGCTTCTAGGAGGTTGTCAAGTGTTTTCGCTTGACAATTCCATTCTTGGGTGGTTCTTTTGGCCCTTGTTCCTGTAACTCGAATCCTAGCCCGGTATATCCCATTTTAATTTTATACTATTGTGAACCTTACGCCTTTTTTACTCTCTGATCGAGGTTCTCGGCATTGAAAAATCTTCGTAAACTAAATCACACGTGTATATGTTGATATTTAAGAGATATACAGTCAAGAAAATCAAGGGTAATGGTGATATATATGCGGATTAGACACCAAGAAAAAACACTCAACAAATGGCTACAATTTAAGGAATGTGTTTAGTGACGGCATCAGATTCCTAATTGATGGAGAAAGGTCTGGTGGAAAGAAAAGCTGCTTCTAGGAGGTTGTCAAGTATTTTCGCTCGACGATTCCATTCTTGGGTGGTTGGTTTGGCCCTTGTTCCTGTAACTCGAATCCTAGCCCGGTATATCCCATTTTAATTTTACACCATTGTGAACCTTACACCTTTTTTACTCTCTGATCGAGGTTCTCGGCATTGAAAAATCTTCATAAAGTAAATCACACGTGTATATGTTGATATTTAAGAGATATACAGTCAAGAAAATCAAGGGCAATGGTGATATATATGCGGATTAGACACCAAAAAAAACACTCAACAAATGGCTACAATTTAAGGAATGTGTTTAGTGACGGCATCAGATTTCTAATTGATGGAGAAAGGTCTGGTGGCAAGAAAAGTTGTTTCTAGGAGGTTGTTAAGTGTTTTCGCTCGACGATTCCATTATTGGGTGGTTGGTTTGGCCCTTGTTCCTGTAACTAGAATCCTAGCCCGGTATATCCCATTTTAATTTTACACCATTGTGAACCTTACGCCTTTTTTACTCTCTGATCGAGGTTCTCGGCATTGAAAAATCTTCGTAAACTAAATCACACGTGTATATGTTGACATTTAAGAGATATACAATCAAGAAAATCAATGGCAATGGTGATATATATGTGGATTAGACACAAAAAAAAAACACTCAACAAATGGCTACAATTTAAGGAATGTGTTTAATGACGGCATCAGTTTCCTAATTGATGGAGAAAGGTCTGGTGGTAAGAAAAGCTGCTTATAGGAGGTTGTCAAGTGTTTTCGCTCGACGATTCCATTCTTGGGTGGTTGGTTTGGCCCTTGTTCTTGTAACTCGAATCCTAGCCCGATATATCCCATTTTAATTTTACACCATTGCGAACCTTACGCCTTTTTTACTCTCTGATTGAGGTTCTCGGCATTGAAAAATCTTCGTAAACTAAATCACACGTGTATATGTTGACACTTAAGAGATATACAGTCAAGAAAATCAAGGGCAATGGTGATATATATGCGGATTAGACAACAAAAAAAAACACTCAACAAATTGCTACATTTTAAGGAATGTGTTTAGTGACGGGATAAGATTCCTAATTGATGGAGAAAGGTCTGGTGGCAAGAAAAGCTGCTTCTAGGAGGTTGTCAAGTGTTTTCGTTTGACGATTCCATTCTTGGGTGGTTGGTTTGGCCCTTGTTCCTGTAACTCGAATCCTAGCCCGGTAATCCCATTTTAGATTTATATCATTATGAACCTTACGCCTTTTTTACTCTCTGATCGAGGTTCTCGGCATTGAAAAATCTTCGTAAACTAAATCACACGTGTATATGTTGATATTTAAGAGATATACAGTTAAGAAAATCAAGGGCAATGGTGATATATATGCGGATTAGACACAAAAAAAACACTCAACAAATGGCTACAATTTAAGGAATGTGTTTAGTGACGGCATCAGATTCCTAATTGATGGAGAAAGGTCTGGTGGCAAGAAAAGCTGCTTCTAGGATGTTGTCAAGTGTTTTAGCTCGACGATTCCATTCTTTGGTGGTTGGTTTGGCCCTTGTTCCTGTAACTCGAATCCTAGCCCGGTATATCCCATTTTAATTTTACACCATTGTGAACCTTACGCCTTTTTTACTCTCTGATCGAGGTACTCGGCATTGAAAAATATTCGTAAACTAAATCACACGTGTATATATTGATATTTAAGAGATATACAGTTAAGAAAATCAAGGGCAATGGTGATATATATGCGGATTAGACACAAAAAAAAAACACTCAACAAATGGCTACAATTTAAGGAATGTGTTTAGTGACGGCATCAGATTCCTAATTGATGGAGAAAGGTCTGGTGGCAAGAAAAGCTGCTTCTAGGAGGTTGTCAAGTGTTTTAGCTCGACGATTCCATTCTTGGGTGGTTGGTTTGGCCCTTGTTCCTGTAACTCGAATCCTAGCCCGGTATATCCCATTTTAATTTTACACCATTGTGAACCTTACGCCTTTTTTACTCTCTGATCGAGGTTCTCGGCATTGAAAAATCTTCGTAAACTAAATCACACGTGTATATATTGATATTTAAGAGATATACAGTCAAGAATATCAAGGGCAATGGTGATATATATGCGGATTAGACACAAAAAAAAACACTCAACAAATGGCTACAATTTAAGGAATGTGTTTAGTGACGACATCA
This sequence comes from Helianthus tuberosus, assembly GCA_030545235.1. NCBI lineage: Eukaryota > Viridiplantae > Streptophyta > Magnoliopsida > Asterales > Asteraceae > Helianthus > Helianthus tuberosus. The sequence continues at coordinate 24,661,985 of CM060428.1, forward strand.
GATTCCAAATTGATGGAGAAAGGTCTGGTGGTAAGAAAAGCTGCTTCTAGGAGGTTGTCAAGTGTTTTCGCTCGACGATTCCATTCTTGGGTGGTTGGTTTGGCCCTTGTTCCTGTAACTCGAATCCAAGCCCGGTATATGTAACGACTCTCATCAAAAGTCATAATTATTAAATTAATTTGACCAATAGGAAACCCTAATTGAGACACCCAAGTGATTCAGAACAAACCCTAAAATTTTCAGAATTTTCAGAATCAGGATTAGGGCCCCTAAAACTCAGGGGGGAATAAAACCTAGTTATGATTATCCACATAACTACCTGTAGAAATCGAATTTAAGAAATCCGTCAACTCAGCAAGCCTACTCCTATACGTGGCTACCCTATGAAAAATAGGTTGGCAGTCGCGTAGCGCGACGGCTAAGGGGTAGGCAGTCGCGCTACGCGACTGGGTCAAAATTCCAGTATAAATAGAGGATGTTGGGACTTGAATTTGAGCGCTGGAACGACGAAAAAATACCAATCCTACACGGAGTTATGCTCTGTATACTTCAATTAACACACACAGGTCCCTAATTGAAGCCGCAATCAGGGTATTAGCACAATCGCTATTACGATTCATTGTCCGATTGATCAATATATCCAATGAATGTTTAAGTGCCGCCCACATTAGGGTTATACTTTATCGTTCGTCATTAATTTGACGGATCATCGTTAATTCGATGGATAAAGTATTGTACTTTGTCGTTCGTTGTTAATTCAACGGATCATCGTTAATTCGATGGATGAAGTATTGCACTTTGTCATTCGTTGTGAGAATTTGATCTCGTGAGTTATCGTAAATGCTGGATTGATTACTAACCCCAAAATTGTGTGCTTGTTATTAAATTTAGGATAAAAGGCTAAATCAGTAGGCCAAACTCTGCCCGTATAAATCTGCAATGTGAGTCATTCTCCTTTTCTCACAGTTTGTGAGTCATTCTCTTTTTATCAAATTATTTTACAATACCTCAAATTATTTTTCAAGGTTATAATTACAGGGACTAAGTCGTGGATATCTTGAATTACTGGTTAGTGGGGTATTGTGCACATTACTAATTTTCTCCCAGTTAGGTTCATTGACCTACTCGGATAATCACTGTTGGGTTCATTGACCTACAGGGATAATCGTCACTATTTAGGTTCATTGATCTAAATAGTGGTATGACCATCGTCACCATTGTGACAGAGAGCCAGATAAAAATAAGATAGAAGCCATTGTAATCGCTCTTATGCTGTAATTTATAATTATGCATCATTATGCAAAATAGAATGATTCACTCAGTATTTCCCGCTGACAAAACCTTTTTCAAACATGTTTCAGGTGACCTATTATGAATCAGGAAAAAGTGCCATATAGCACTAGAAGCTCAAAGAAAGTGGCTCAGTATAAAATAAAGAAACATGTTTTGTAAAATAAAAGATTTCTTTGTGAAATCAAATGATTGTAAATTACTGGGTTTTATCCCGTGTTGTGAAATAAAATAATCGGGAAATATTTACATTTTAAAAGATCCTGATGGAAACTTCCGCTGTCAAACTCAATTAATTAAATACCGCAGTATTTCTGTCCCGCGGCTCTTGAAACGGGTCAAACCGGGTCATGGGCCGTGACAGAAAAAGGTGGTATCAGAGCCACTTATCGAGCCATTGATTTAAGCCAATTAAGTATTTGGAAAATACTTAATAATTTTTATTAATTGCTATTTTGTGATTATATGTTTTAATTATTTGACTAATTTTGAATAGTATGGGCAGATTTTTATATGTTAACAATATTGTAATATTTATTGCTCTATCATCGTTAATCGAAAAACATTATATATAAATTTACTTGATTATATATGGAATTACCTAATATAGTATTACTATATTGCGGTAAAGAAATTATATTTTTATGTTTGAAGTATATTTTTATTTAAAATTTTTATTTAGTTATTTATTATTAATAATTTTATTATTAATAATAATATATTAATAGTAATAGTATTAAGATTATTTTTAAATACTAGGGTTATTATCAAAGGCAGATATTGGATAGCCTAGCCTTAATTAGGCATGGACTGATCACCTATGCTTAAACAAGGCCGCACTAACCAATATCCACCATGATAATGACTAGTTAATATATATAAATTAAGTCATCATACTTATTTAGTATATAGATTTTTATATGTTAACTACTGTAATAGTAAATATAAATCTTTAAATATTCTGATTTAAAGTTTAGTATTTTATTATCTACAGTCTAGAAAATTTATAAATAAATTATAAATAAAACCTAGTATGTTTTAATTTTCAGTTGGTTTGGTAGTATGAAATACTATTTAAAAAGTTGTTCTATAAAATTTTGTATGATTTAATAATTATGTATTTTGTTATATAGCATGAGTGAATTGTCGGAAGCTCTTCAGAATTTAAATCTCTATCCAGTAAGAATAGAAGTTTCCAAAGATTTCAATAAATATATACCAGATATAGAAGGACCTATAGAATTCAATGCTTTACCTCTTGAGAAACCTAAGCCTAAGAAAATGGAAATTGGGGAAAGTTCTAGGCAAATGGAGGGATTACCATCTCAGGAAGAGTTAGATTTTATAATAGCAACCGATGATACTATTGAGCCTGTTAATGAAAATAATTTTATGAACTTAGAATCATCTATTCCAAACTCTTCTAATCACTGGAATATAGACGAATGGTTGGATAATGAAATACTGTTACAAAACCATCCTTATAGGCTTTTTCCTAAATGCAACCCAGAACCTTTACCAAATTTACCAATAAGTAACGAGAATAGGACTGAACTTCATCATTTTGACAAAATGGATGCTGGAAATAGAATCCAAGAAATTTTGGGACAGATCTCCTGAAAATACGATGAGAAGGAACGCCGTTACTAGAACATCACCTAACAAAAGATAGGGGATTATGAAACTATGATTGTGTAATAGTAAAATCAGTTTGCGTAAAATAAATAATAAAACGGGTGTATATAGAAACAAGATATAAGGAAATTTTAGAAAATTACAACTTTTGTTTGTATATTCGTTTATTTGATTTTGTGCTATTAAATTATGACATTGGATTATTTCCTTTATACTAATTATGTATCTATAAAGTAGATATCAGATGGAAAACGCTAATAATGAACCAGTTAATGAGATTAATCAATCTGAGCAACAACAGGGGGATCAATATGTGACTAGGCAAGATATAGAAAATATCTTTGCTCAAGGGATAGCCAACGCTATTCCAGGAATAGTTGCTCAAGGGATAGCCAATGCTATTCCATCAATCATTGCTGCTATTAAAAATCCAATCGAACCGCAACAAATTGTTCCTAGTAAACGTATTTCTGAAGATAATTTCAGTAATAGCGTAAACGGAGGCAATAATCATGTTAATCATGATAATGAACCACGGCAAGCTCCGCTCCCTAAGAAAAGGAAAGTTGCAACATCTGGTTGCACTTACAAAGAATTTCTTGCTTGTAAACCCACTGAGTTTGCAGGCAATGAAGGAGCGACTGCGGCACTGCGTTGGTTAGAGAAAACCGAGGCAGTAATTGCCATAAGTAAATGTGCTCAGGATGATCAGGTCATGTATACATCAAATCTTTTCAAAGAAGTGGCGCTAGAATGGTGGAATACGGTGTTACAAGCAAAAGGAAGAAGGATGGCATATGCTATGAAATGGGAAGAATTTAAGAGTCTTGTAGAAAGAAAATTTTGTCCCGAATATGAAAAAAAATCAAATGGCAAATAAATTTCTAACCCATCGGATGGTGGATGTAGATTGTCGAGGGTATACTACGACATTCTTCGAATATGCTCGAGTGGTACCAACCCTGGCTTCGCCAGAGCCGGTACTTATTTCTCGTTATATTTGGGGATTGATTTCCGAAATTCGTAATATCGTCAAGGCTGCGAAACCTCGCACGATTGATGATGCGGTGAAACTAGCCAATACTCTAACTGACGAGCTAGTACGGACAAGAGAAGAAAATAGAAGGAAGGAAGTAGCCCAAAAGATTACCCAAGAATTCCGTTCAGGTAACCATAACAATTTTAAGAAAAGAGAGAATGGGCAATCTACCACTAGTCCATTTTGCAATTCTTGCAAAAGGAAGCATTTTGGAAGATGCAAAAGATATTGCAATTTTTGCAAAATTCCGGGGCATCAAGAAGAAGACTGCAGGAGGAATAAATTTTCAGTCTGCTACAACTGTGGAGAAACTGGACATCTTAGGCCAGATTGTCCAAAACTAAATAAACCATTTGACAATAAAGCCAAACCGGCAGAAGGAGCAAAGAGGAATGCGAGAGCCTTTCAACTAACTACTCAAGAAGCCGAGATGATTCCAGATGTGATAGCCGGTATGTTCTTAGCTTATAACGTTTACACAATAATATTATTTGACTCTGGTGCAAACCAAAGTTTTATAAATACTTTACTCTGCCAAACTCTTAACTTACCGTTAACCAGCATTAGATAAATTTCTACAATAGAATTGGCAGATGGGAATTTAGTTAAAGTAAATAAGGTTCTACAAAATGTAGAAATAGAACTTTTAAGTTCTAAAGTTTCTGTAACTCTATTATCTATGAAATTAGTTGAATTCGATGTTGTGATCACTATCTGTGATCAGAATTTCTTAGAAATTCAATCAACCATCGGAGAAGTAATTATGATTACAGGAGATAAACCATGTAAGCCTATAAAGTTCATATCAGTAATGGAAATTACTAATTATGAACGAAAGCAAGGAATAGTATATATGATTTTAGTAATCATTAATACTAAAGATACAGAATTTAAGGAAATTTCTGTAGTTTCAGAATAACCAGATGTATTACCAAAAGATTTACCTGGATTACCACCAGATATAAAGATAGAATTTAAGATTCATCTAAATTCCAGGAATTTTACCGATAAGCCAAGGAACCTTATCAGAAAGACATTCGATAAGAATGTGTATTGATTATATGAAATTGAATAAAGTTACAATTAAGAATCAATACCCATTACTTAGAATTAATGATCTATTCAGGAAAATAGATATTTTCTAAAGATCGACTTAAGTTTCGGATATCATCAGAGGAAGACATACCTAAGACTGTTTTCAGAACTAGGTATGGTCATTACTAGTTTATAGTCATGCCCTTCGAATTAAAGAATGCACCTGCAGCATTCATAGACAGGATAAATAGGATTTGTAAACCATATTTGGATAAAATGGTAATTGTCTTCAATGACGATATACTTATTTATTCAAAAAAAAAAAAATCAGGAAGAATATTGTCAGCAATTGCATGCACTCTTAACTTTGTTAAGAAAAAGAAAAGATTTACGCCAAATCTTCGAAAAATGAATTTTGGCTGCTAGAAGTACAATTTTAGGTCATATGGTGAATCATGAAGGTATTCACTTAAATCTTGCTAAGATAGCAGTAATTACCCAATGGAAGATTCTGCAATCCACAATGGAAATTAGGAATTTTGTAAGGTTTAGTATTATAGACAGTTTATTAAGGATTTTTCCAAGATAGATATACCAATAACTAAGTTAACCTGTAAAACAGTTAAGTTTGATTACGGACCTAAACAAGAAGAAACCTTTAAGTATCTTGAAACAGAAGTTAACCAATACTACAATCCTAACCTTACCAGAAGGAACAAAAGATTTTAAAGTATATGGTAAAGTTTCAAAGCTAGGATTTGGATATGTGTTAGTGCAATGCAAAAAGGTAATTGCATATACATCAAGGTAATTGAAAAAGAACGAAGGAACTATACCACTCATGAGTTAGAATTAGGAACCATAATTTTTGCCTTAAGATTTGGAGACATTATCTGTATGGAAGTAAGGGTACTATCTATATGGATTATAAGAATTTAAGGTATATATTTGGGCAGAAAGAATTAAACATAAGGCAAAGGAGATGGATGAAAATCCTAAGTGACTACGACTGTGATATTTAGTATCACAAAGGAAAAGCTGAAAACGGCAAGAGATAGTCATAAGGATTATGCAGATAATAGATAAAAGCCGTTGGAGTTCGAGTTGGAGACAAAATATAATTGAAAGTATCTCCTTGGAAAGGAGTAAGAAAGGAAAGTTAAGTCCAAGGTACGTAGGACCATTTTCAGTAATCCAACATATAGGACTAGTTGCTTATCGTTTACAAACTACCAAGAAAGTTGGTTGGAGTACATGATGTATTTCATGTATCCAATCTCAAGAAATATTCATCAAATGAATCACTGGTAGTACCTTTCCAAGATATAAAGGTAAACCAATAAGTGTTAGTTCAAGTAAAGTGGGATTCAAAGATAGGACCTTAATACACTTGGAAACTGGAATTTGAAGCGAAAGTATCCTCAATTATTCCAGTAAATCTCGAGGACGAGATTTTTCTTAAGGTGGGGAGAATGTAACGACTCTCATCAAAAGTCATAATTATTAAATTAATTTGACCAATAGGAAACCCTAATTGAGACACCCAAGTGATTCAGAACAAACCCTAAAATTTTCAGAATTTTCAGAATCAGGATTAGGGCCCCTAAAACTCAGGGGGGGATAAAACCTAGTTATGATTATCCACATAACTACCTGTAGAAATCGAATTTAAGAAATCCGTCAACTCAGCAAGCCTACTCCTATACGTGGCTACCCTATGAAAAATAGGTTGGCAGTCGCGTAGCGCGACGGCTAAGGGGTAGGCAGTCGCGCTACGCGACTGGGTCAAAATTCCAGTATAAATAGAGGATGTTGGGACTTGAATTTGAGCGCTGGAACGACGAAAAAATACCAATCCTACACGGAGTTATGCTCTGTATACTTCAATTAACACACACAGGTCCCTAATTGAAGCCGCAATCAGGGTATTAGCACAATCGCTATTACGATTCATTGTCCGATTGATCAATATATCCAATGAATGTTTAAGTGCCGCCCACATTAGGGTTATACTTTATCGTTCGTCATTAATTTGACGGATCATCGTTAATTCGATGGATAAAGTATTGTACTTTGTCGTTCGTTGTTAATTCAACGGATCATCGTTAATTCGATGGATGAAGTATTGCACTTTGTCATTCGTTGTGAGAATTTGATCTCGTGAGTTATCGTAAATGCTGGATTGATTACTAACCCCAAAATTGTGTGCTTGTTATTAAATTTAGGATAAAAGGCTAAATCAGTAGGCCAAACTCTGCCCGTATAAATCTGCAATGTGAGTCATTCTCCTTTTCTCACAGTTTGTGAGTCATTCTCTTTTTATCAAATTATTTTACAATACCTCAAATTATTTTTCAAGGTTATAATTACAGGGACTAAGTCGTGGATATCTTGAATTACTGGTTAGTGGGGTATTGTGCACATTACTAATTTTCTCCCAGTTAGGTTCATTGACCTACTCGGATAATCACTGTTGGGTTCATTGACCTACAGGGATAATCGTCACTATTTAGGTTCATTGATCTAAATAGTGGTATGACCATCGTCACCATTGTGACAGAGAGCCAGATAAAAATAAGATAGAAGCCATTGTAATCGCTCTTATGCTGTAATTTATAATTATGCATCATTATGCAAAATAGAATGATTCACTCAGTATTTCCCGCTGACAAAACCTTTTTCAAACATGTTTCAGGCGACCTATTATGAATCAGGAAAAGGTGCCATATAGCACTAGAAGCTCAAAGAAAGTGGCTCAGTATAAAATAAAGAAACATGTTTTGTAAAATAAAAGATTTCTTTGTGAAATCAAATGATTGTAAATTACTGGGTTTTATCCCGCGTTGTGAAATAAAATAATCGGGAAATATTTACATTTTAAAAGATCCTGATGGAAACTTCCGCTGTCAAACTCAATTAATTAAATACCGCAGTATTTCTGTCCCGCGGCTCTTGAAACGGGTCAAACCGAGTCATGGGCCGTGACAGTATATCCCATTTTAATCTTACACCATTGTGAACCTTACGCCTTTTTTACTCTCTGATCGAGGTTCTCGGCATTGAAAAATCTTCGTAAACTAAATCAGACGTATATATGTTGATATTTAAGAGATATACAGTCAAGAAAATCAAGGGCAATGGTGATATATATGCGGAATAGACACAAAAAAAAAACACTCAACAAATGGCTACAATTTAAGGAATGTGTTTAGTGACGGCATCAGATTCCTAATTGATGGAGAAAGGTCTGGTGGTAAGAAAAGCTGCTTCTAGGAGGTTATCAAGTGTTTTCGCTCGACGATTCCATTGTTGGGTGGTTGGTTTGGCCCTTGTTCCTGTAACTCGAATCCTAGCCCGGTATATCCCATCTTAATCTTACACCATTGTGAACCTTACGCCTTTTTTACTCTCTGATCGAGGTTCTCGGCATTGAAAAATCTTCGTAAACTAAATCACACGTGTATTTGTTGACATTTAAGAGATACACAGTCAAGAAAATCAAGGGCAATGGTGATATATATGCGGATTACAAACAAAAAAAAAAACTCTCAACAAATGGCTACAATTTAAGGAATGTGTTTAGTGACGACATCAGATTCCTAATTGATGGAGAAAGGTCTGGTGGCAAGAAAAGCTGCATCTAGGAGGTTGTCAAGTGTTTTCACTCGACAATTCCGTTCTTGGGTGGTTGGTTTGGCCCTTGTTCATGTAACTCGAATCCTAGCCCGGTATATCCCGTTTTAATTTTACACCATTGTGAACCTTACGCCTTTTTACTCTCTGATCGAGGTTCTCGGCATTGAAAAATCTTCGTAAACTAAATCACACGTGTATATGTTGACATTTAAGAGATATACAGTCAAGAAAATCAAGGGCAATGGTGATATATATGCGGATTAGACAAAAAAAAACACTCAACAAATGGCTACAATTTAAGGAATGTGTTTAGTGACGGCATCAGATTCCTAATTGATGGAGAAAGGTCTGGTGGTAAGAAAAGTTGCTTCTAGGAGGTTGTCAAGTGTTTTCACTCGACGATTCCATTCTTGGGTGGTTGGTTTGGCCCTTTTTCCTGTAACTCGAATCCGAGTCCGGTATATCCCATTTTAATTTTACACCATTGTGAACCTTACGCCTTTTTTACTCTCTGATCGAGGTTCTCGGCATTGAAAAATCTTCGTAAACTAAATCACACGTGTATATGTTGACATTTAAGAGATATACAGTCAAGTAAAATCAAGGGCAATGGTGATATATATGTGGATTAGACACAAAAAAAAACACTCAACAAATGGCTACAATTTAAGGAATGTGTTTAGTGACGGCATCAGATTCCTAATTGATGGAAAAAGGTCTGGTGGCAAGAAAAGCTGCTTCTAGGAGGTTGTCAAGTGTTTTCGCTCGACGATTCCATTCTTGGGTGGTTGGTTTCGCCCTTATTCCTGTAACTCGAATCCTAGCCCGGTATATCCCATTTAAATTTTACACCATTGTGAACCTTACGCCTTTTTTACTCTCTGATCGAGGTTCTCGGCATTGAAAAATCTTCGTAAACTAAATCACATGTGTATGTGTTGATATTTAAGAGATATACAGTCAAGAAAATCATGGGCAATGGTGATATATATGCGGATTAGACACAAAAAAAAAACACTAAACAAATGGCTACAATTTAAGGAATGTGTTTAGTGACGGCATCAGATTCCTAATTGATGAAGAAAGGTCTGGTGGCAAGAAAAGCTGCTTCTATGAGTTTGTCAAGTGTTTTCGCTTAACGATTCCATTCTTGGGTGGTTGGTTTGGCCCTTGTTCCTGTAACTCGAATCCTAGCCCGTTATATCCCATTTTAATTTTATACCATTGTGAACCTTACGCCTTTTTTACTCTCTGATCGAGGTTCTCGGCATTGAAAAATCTTCGTAAACGAAATCACACGTGTATATGTTGAGATTTAAGAGATATACAGTCAAGAAAATCAAGGACAATGGTGATATATATGCGGTTCAGACACAAAAAAAACACACTCAACAAATAGCTACAATTTAAGGAATGTGTTTAGTGACGGCATCAGATTCCTAATTGATGGAGAAAGGTGTTACACCCCGACCACGTATAACATTCAAGACGTGGCGGAAAACGTCCGGGAGTGTTGTAACAGAATTAATTGTTTCATAACCATGGCATACAAAGTTGTATTTTATTTATCAACATAAGAGTTTCATTGTTTCAAACAGGAATTAAAGAGTTCAGAACATAATTAAACATAGTCTATCTTCATTTTTAGTCTCTAAGGCACAGGTCCGCCCTAGTGTCATGATCATCATCCTACGGAAAAGCTCCTGAAAACACATGTGAAAATAGGTACGTCAGCATAAAAATGCCTGTGAGATACATAGGATTTGTGAAGATAGGATTCATGACTTAAGTTTAAGAAAAATGTTTAATAACAGTCAGTCATGAACCTTGTAAGTTGTTTTGTTTTAGAAAACATTCAAAAAGCAATGATATGTATAATAAGAGAGTAATGTAAGGTTAAATGAATAACCATGTAAAATGGGTTTGTATAGGATAAGTTGTTTTGTAAATCAATGTCTTGTGAAAATAAGTGTTTATGTAAAACGTAATATGTTAAATATTGAAATGATTTAAGTAACGCTACGACATGTAATATCATACAAACACTTGTTTATAGGAAGTACCAGCGGCGTATCCACCATGCTTGTATCATATTACACACGCTTCGTTACTCAAATCACTTACTCAAACCAACCACCAATGTAAATTGTTCATGTATAAATGAATTGTCATGTGTTAATGTATAAACCATATTGAAATGTCTATGTCCACTGTAAACCACCAAATGTGTATATCAATGTCAAAATGTTTATGTTTAATGTAGATCATGTAATGTGTACTCTGAAATATCATGTATGGTAAGTGAAATGTATCAACTAAACCATATGTAAAATGCACAAAAACAAGGTATTGAAGTAAAACATGGTTTAAATCAAAATTATGTTTTGTGTAACAAATGCATGCCATACTGATACAAACATTTATGCGGTATTGTTATAATGCATACATCCAAGCCTTGAGACTGTGGCGATAAACCCTTAAACAAATTAAAGGTTTATCTAAGTTATGTATATCGAATTCGGTCATTCCTTCCAATCCAAACAAACCCAGGATTTCAGGAACGGGAGTTGTCAATTCCTATGGTACCACTACCTACTAACGAATGGCGTGATCAATGTTAATGAATGTATTGTTCCATGTTAAACAAACCAAATGTCATACCAAAATGTAAACATGTTATGAAAACAACTGTACTAAGTATGCACACAATGGGCGTACCTAGTATGAAATGTAATGTGAAACGATGTACTAAGTATGTACACAATGGACATACATAGCATGAAATGTAATGTAAAACAATGTACTAAGTATGCACACAATGGACATACATAGCATAAAATGTAATGAAATCAAGTACTATAATGTACTAACGAACATAGCAGGTATATGATGTTAAAGCAGGAAAGCATGAAAGTAACAAGTAGGCACATGTGTTTCACCCCAAAACAGTTTGGAAAACAGTAAAAGAGGGGTCTATGTACTCACTTGAGATTACTCAGTAGCCCTGGAGTGACAACCAAACAATGATAGAGATCACGGAATCAAACGGCACCTAATATAGGTAACTATGTTAATAAACCGGACCTAAATCGGAAGATCGGATAGAATGAGGTTTCGTAAACCAAACGAGTATGGAAACTCGTGTAATATGGTTTAACAAACCCTACATACTAAAACGAAACTTAACCTAAGTGTTTACGACCCATTACGACCCGTTTAGGTAGCTTATGCTACTTTAACGCGTCGTTCGCGTGAAACGCGTTCGGACCGCCTAACTAGCCTTATGACAAGTATTATATGCCTAAACATGTTACATAATCAGTTATGTGACAAAAGTTTAGGTTACATATGCTTAATTACCAATTATACATGAAAAGGGTATTCTGGTAATTTACCTAAGGCATATAAACTACCTATCACACAACTACTTAAACGAAGCGACCATAAGGTATAACCTTGGAAGGTTATTCCCTATATACTATGGTCACCTAATGTATTTGGTCGGATCCTAATGATCGACCAAAAGGGGTCGGGTTCGAAGGTATAGGCGATTTATCAGATCGCCTACCCTACGACCCTAGACAACGTGGTAATCAGTAGGCATAGTCCCAAGGGACTATAACCAACGTGATTACACTCACGTTGCGAAGTTCAAACGAACTTCGCATTGACCATAAACTGGTCAACGCAGAAAGTCAAACAAAGTTTGACTTTAAGACTCGAAAAGCAATAAAAGAACGAAAGAATACTTACGAAGGGTCCCCGAATGCTAATTTCGATTCAAAAAACTCAGGTATGAAACAATTGTTTCAACTTAGAGTTTCTCAAATCAAAATTCTTGTAAGTTTTGCAATGGGGTGATGGGGTATTTATAGTATTCGGGTAACCGTTAAGATCGTTTCATGGAAACCGTGCTCGAATCTCATGCGTACACTTGTTGGAATGTTATGGTAGGTAAATTTGCCACCCACCATAAGGAATTGACACTTGGAATTGGGATTGGGGGGGGGGGGCAAAACAGCTGCAAACAGGCTGTAAAACATTGAATCTGCTCTGCAGAGGCTGACGCGGCCCGCTTCAGGATCACCAGAAGTGTAGGCGGGCCGCCTGGCCATGTTTTGCAGAATTGCAGTTTTGGTCCCTGTTGTGTATTCAGCCCATTTCCGGCACTTCTAAGGCCCGTCAAGCCAACTTTAAGGCCCTAAAATGATGCCTAAACATTGTGGACATGAAACATGCTAAAAAATATGCCGGGTGTTGGTTCGTTTGGTCGTACGAACGCGATGTTCGCTTAATTACGACGGAATGCGCATAAGCGCGAAAAACGATCCAAATGACGCGACGAATGGATTTTTGGCAAGCCAAACACTGAAGCATAATATAGTCATGCTTACATAAATTTTTGGATGTATGGATGTATTCAGAACGTAAGTTATGCGCGAAAATGCAAACTTGTGCACTTTTTGACACTTTTAGTCCTTGAATGACCCAAAAGTTTATTTTAGCACACCGAACCCCTCAAAGCCTATTTCTAAGCTATGTAAAGGATATTTATGGTATGTTTAACTTATGGTCATGTTCCGGAATGTCTGTTACAGTTTAAATTGGCATACTTTCACAGTTTGTCAAGTTTAGTCCCTGTAAGCGAATTAACTTGTTTTTGCCATACCAAAGCCTTCAAAACTTATTTCTAAGTTATGTAAAGGTTATTTAAGGTATGTTAAGTATATTTTGATGTTCCGGAGTATTTGTCGCATTAAACTGGTTACGTTTACGCACCAGTTTGCGTATAACTCTCCAGAAAGTGATATAGAGTTTGAAATTACATAAAAGTCAAAACATGAAAAGTGTAAAACACAACCAAACAAACATTGGGATCAAATAACATTGTTTTATTGATAACTGAACTGTTCACAATGAGTACAAGCACAGATGTTACAGTCTCCCCTACTTGTGGAAATTTCGTCCCGAAATTTATTTAGAGGAAACTCGTGGGAAAAGATGCGGATATTTCGCCTTCATTTGATCTTCGCGTTCCCAAGTAAACTCAGGTCCACGTTTAGCTTCCCAGTGAATTTTGACCAAAGGAATGCGCTTGCGTTTAAGCCACTTGACTTCACGTTCCATGATTTCCACAGGCTTCTCAACAAATTTCAGTGTTTTGCCAACACGAATTTCGTCAAGCGGTATGTGGAGGTTCTCATCAGCTAAACACCTCTTGAGATTGGACACGTGAAAAGTTGGATGAACATTTCCAAGTTCAGGAGGTAACTCAAGTCTGTAGGCTACCTTTCCGATTCTTTCGACGATCTTGAATGGTCCAACGTATCTAGGTGCAAGTTTTCCTTTCTTTCCAAATCTGATCACACCCTTCCAAGGTGAGACCTTAAGTAATACTCGATCACCGACTTGATATTCCAAGGGTTTGCGTTTTGGATCCGCGTAACTCTTTTGACGACTTTGAGCTGTCTGAAGGTTATCGCGAACTTTCTTGACCTTGTCAGTTGTCTCTAAAATGAGGGCAGGTCCAGTAAGTTGAGCCTCACCGATCTCATTCCAGCAGACTGGTGAACGACATTTTCGACCATAGAGAGCCTCGAAAGGAGCCATTTTGATGCTAGTGTGATAACTGTTGTTGTAGGAGAATTCAATCAATTTAAGATGTGAATCCCAACTACCACCAAAATCGATAACACAAGCTCTAAGCATATCCTCCAGAGTCTGGATTGTTCTCTCAGATTGACCATCCGTTTGCGGATGATAAGCTGTGCTCAGATTAAGTTGGGTCCCCATAGCAGATTGCATGGTTCTCCAAAAATGAGAAGTGAAACGAGCATCTCTGTCAGAAATGATGTTCAAAGGAACACCATGTCGAGCTACAATTTCATCCACATAGATTTTTGCAACTCTGTCAGCAGGAAAATCCTCGCGGATTGGCAAGAAATGTGCTGACTTAGTAAGACGATCAACGACTACCCAGATGGCATCATGACCTTTCTTTGTGCGTGGAAGTTTGGTAACGAGATCCATAGTAATGTTTTCCCATTTCCAAACTGGGATCTCTGGTTGTACCAATAAACCAGAAGGACGCTGATGTTTAGCCTTAACCTTTAGAGAAGTAAGGCATTTTGACACGTATAAGGCAATGTCTTTCTTCATACCAGGCCACCAATAGTGAATACGAAGATCCTTATACATTTTATCTGAGCCCGGATGAATAGAATAACGAGACTTATGGGCTTCATCCATAAGCAAGGTACGACGATCATCCTGGTTGGGACCCACAAACGGTCCATGAAGTAATACGATCCATTGTCCTTCAGTTCCAAAGCAGGTGTTATGTGATAAGGAAATTCCTTATCCATCAAACCTTGTGAAACACAAGATTGTTGGGCCTGAGAAATGCGTGCTTGGATATCGGATCGAGTTTGAATAACAGATTGAACACGTACACAATGAAGCTTAGTACGTTCCTTACGACTCAATGCATCAGCTACGACATTCGCCTTACCAGGATGGTAGCGAATTTCACAGTCATAGTCGTTTAAAAGCTCAACCCAACGTCGTTGCCTCATGTTAAGTTCTTTCTGGTTGAAGATATGCTGAAGACTTCTGTGGTCAGTGAAAACCACACATTTTGTACCGTACAAATAGTTTCTCCAGATCTTGAGAGCGAAAACAACTGCACCCAACTCAAGATCATGAGTGGTGTAGTTTTTCTCATGTATCTTCAACTGTCTCGATGCGTATGCTATGACTTTGTTCCTTTGCATTAGAACACAACCAAGGCCTAATTTCGATGCATCACAATACACGACAAAATCATCATCACCCTCAGGCAATGATAGAACAGGCGCATCGCAAAGCTTCTGCTTAAAGTGTTGAAAAGCTCCCTCTTATTTGAATCCCCAATCAAAGGGTTTGTTCTTCTGAGTTAGAGCAGTTAAAGGAACTGCAGTCTTTGAGAAGTTTTCAATGAAGCGGCGATAATAACCCGCTAGACCAAGAAAAGAACGAACTTCAGTAGGAGTAGAAGGTGTATCCCAATCCTTAATCGCACTGATCTTGGAGGGATCTACATGAATACCTTGTTCGTTGATGATATGTCCTAAAAATTGAACTTCTTTAAGCCAAAATTCACACTTGGAGAATTTGGCAAAAAGTTGCTCTTTCTTTAGGAGTTCCAAAGTAAGACGAAGATGTTGCTCGTGATCAGCTCGCGTCTTAGAGTAAATCAAGATGTCGTCAATAAAAACAATGGCGAACTGATCCAAATAGGGTTTGCAGACCCTATTCATTAAGTCCATGAAAACAGCAGGATCATTAGTCAAACCGAATGGCATGACTGTGAACTCGTAATGCCCATAACGAGTAAGGAACGCTGTCTTGGGAATATCTTCTTCATGCACCCGAAGTTGATGATACCCAGAACGTAGATCACTCTTCGAAAAATAAGAAGCGCCTTGTAACTGATCAAAGAGATCATCAATGCGAGGTAGGGGATATCGATTCTTGATGGTAAGCTTGTTAAGCTCACGATAATCGATACACATCCTAAAGGATCCATCCTTATTCTTGACAAAAAGAACGGGAGCACCCCAAGGTGAAAAGCTAGGACGGATAAAACCTTTGTCAGAGAGCTCCTGAAGCTGCTTAGACAACTCTTGCATCTCAGATGGTGCAAGACGATATGGAGCTCTGGCAATGGGATTTGCACCAGGTACGAGATCAATGCGGAACTCGACTTGGCGTGCTGGGGGTAGACCAGGTAACTCTTCAGGGAATTCTTCAGAATAATCCCGAACGACAGGAATGTCTGAAATAGACTTACCCTCGCCTTTATCTGCTGTAACATGTGCTAAGAAAGCAACATAGTTCTTCCGCAGATATTTCCGAGCTTTAAAACAAGACATGAGCTTGAGACCACCGGCAGGCTTCTCACCACGAACCTGTAGGATCTTGCCTGTCGACAGCGGCACACGAACAATCTTCTCAGAACAAACTATCTCTGCGCGATGCTTAGATAACCAATCCATACCCACTATAACGTCGAAGCTTCCAAGTTGCATAGGCGTGAGGTCGATAGGAAAAAGATGGTCGTTAAGGTTCAACTGGCAGTTGCGAAGAACAGAATCAAGAACAATGGGTTCACCACTAGCAAGTTCTACTGTCAAAGATTTACCTAGTTTTGTTCTAGACACGCGAAGCATTGGCTCAAAAGACAATGACACAAAACTCTTGTCGGCACCAGAATCGAAAAGTACAGATGCAGGCTGATTATTAATAAAGAACGTACCGTTCACCACATTATCGTCCGCCTGCGCCTCTTGGGCATTCATGTTAAAGGCTCGGCCTCGAGCCGGAGCCTGATTCTGATTTTGATTCTGGTTCTGGTTGGCTAGCCTTGGGCACCGGTTCCTGTAGTGGGTCAGATCCCCACAGTTATAATAAGCACCTGGTGGGTATTGTGGTCGTGCAGCTTGACCCTGTTGCGGAGCAGGATGCTGAGCAACTTGTTGAGCAGGGTTCTGAACTGCGCGATTCAGAGCAAACCGACAAACATCGGCAAGATGACCAGACTTCCCACAGTTAGTACAGAAATGGCACTGATGTTGCGGCTGATGGTGACTGTTGCATCTATTGCACAAAGGTGCATTTCCTGAATAAGGTTTCTTTGCCGGAGGCTGTGCGGGTTGGTTGGGAGCTGCCTGGTTAGCTTGAGCAGTGACAGCAAAATTTTGGGAAGCCTTACGCTTCCTTGACCCTCTCGAAGAACCAGAATTCTTTCCACTCTTGTTTTGACCTTTCTTGCTATCTTCCTTGTCAGCCGACTGTTTCTTGCCCTTGTCACCCTTCCTGTGTAACTTATTCTTCCGAATCTGCGACTCAGTCAATGTCGCTGACAACTCTATCGCCTGACGAAGTGTGGCAGGGTCACTACCAGTAATGATATCTTGTACTGAGTCAGGTAGGCCGTCGATGTATCTTTCGATAGCCTTGTCAAGTGGGGTAACCATTGTTGGGCAAAGCAGACTCAACTCCTCAAATCTATCAGTCTATGCCCTGTGCTCACCACTATCTTGCTTCAAATCATCAAATTCCTTCTCCAAAGCTCGCTGCTCATGACGAGGACAGAATTCCCTCATCATAAGGGCTCTAAGTTCAGCCCATGTCTGTGCTAGAGCAACTTCTGCACCACGGTCTCTAATTACCCCATTCCACCATGTAAGAGCCCTCTTCTGAAACACGCTCGAAGAAAACTCGACCTTGCGATTATCCGGACACTGCACGTGGCGGAAAGTATTCTCAATGCTCTCGAACCATTGAAGAAGCCCAGTCGCTCCCTCAGAACCACTAAACTTGAGTGGTTTAGCCGAGTTAAAATCCTTGTATTTGCATGGAGCATTGTTATTGTTGTTGGCTTGTTGCCATTGAGCAAAGAGATTTGGAAATTGAGCAGCCATCTGCTGCGCAATGATTTCTGCCAGTTCGGCAGTTGCTATCTGGTTTTCGCGTCGAGGAGGCATTCTAAAAGAGGAAAACATGAAAGGAAACGAGTGAGATGATTGGATGAAGAGAATGAGATGAAACAAAATCAACAAAAGCAAAGATGGTGGTCATTCGTCCGCATTACCAAGCAAACAAATGACACACAGTGACTAATCAAAGTAAATGGATCAAAAATAATGTATTGCGAAGACATGCTCGCCTATAAGTGAACACTCATCCCAAGAATTCCCAGGTAAGCACAACTGGTCTCGCGTCTGGTTGAGATGTATACGAAGTGCTTGCCTAGATAGAAAACTCATAATACAGGCATTCACTCTTCCAGTTTGCACATGTTCACATTATTTAAGACCCAAAACGTTGACGAGATTTTGAAAATTTGAAGGCACAAGGCCAAAAATTTTAGTTAAACTGGAAGGGTTCAAAACCTTACAATAGAGGGTTCAAAACCTTGTAATAAATAATCCAAAAACAGATGATTGTTTTTCAAAAATCGTTTCGAAAAGTTTGGTTCTTGTTTTGATAATCACCTAAGGATAGGTGATGTACATGTTTTAAGATCTAAACACAAGATAACTTGTGTTAGGGTCCTAGAAAGGTTATAGTCTAGGTCAAAGCATTACTATTAACCTAATTCCCTATAACCATTGGCTCTGATACCAACTCTTCTGTCACACCCCGACCACGTATAACATACAAGACGTGGCGGAAAACGTCGGGGAGTGTTGTAACAGAATTAATTGTTTCATAACCAGGGCATACAAAGTTGTATTTTATTTATCAACATAAGAGTTTCATTGTTTCAAATAGGAATTAAAGAGTTCAGAACATAATTAAACATAGTCTATCTTCATTTTTAGTCTCTAAGGCACAGGTCCGCCCTAGTGTCATGATCATCATCCTACGGAAAAGCTCCTGAAAACACATGTGAAAATAGGTACGTCAGCATAAAAATGCCTGTGAGATACATAGGATTTGTGAAGATAGGATTCATGACTTAAGTTTAAGAAAAATGTTTAATAACAGTCAGTCATGAACCTTGTAAGTTGTTTTGTTTTAGAAAACATTCAAAAAGCAATGATATGTATAATAAGAGAGTAATGTAAGGTTAAATGAATAACCATGTAAAATGGGTTTGTATAGGATAAGTTGTTTCGTAAATCAATGTCTTGTGAAAATAAGTGTTTATGTAAAACGTAATATGTTAAATATTGAAATGATTTAAGTAACGCTACGACATGTAATATCATACAAACACTTGTTTATAGGAAGTACCAGCGGCGTATCCACCATGCTTGTATCATATTACACACGCTTCGTTACTCAAATCACTTACTCAAACCAACCACCAATGTAAATTGTTCATGTATAAATGAATTGTCATGTGTTAATGTATAAACCATATTGAAATGTCTATGTCCACTGTAAACCACCAAATGTGTATATCAATGTCAAAATGTTTATGTTTAATGTAGATCATGTAATGTGTACTCTGAAATATCATGTATGGTAAGTGAAATGTATCAACTAAACCATATGTAAAATGCACAAAAACAAGGTATTGAAGTAAAACATGGTTTAAATCAAAATTATGTTTTGTGTAACAAATGCATGCTATACTGATACAAACATTTATGCGGTATTGTTATAATGCATACATCCAAGCCTTGAGACCATGGCGATAAACCCTTAAACAAATTAAAGGTTTATCTAAGTTATGTATATCGAATTCGGTCATTCCTTCCAATCCAAACAAACCCAGGATTTCAGGAACGGGAGTTGTCAATTCCTATGGTACCACTACCTACTAACGAATGGCGTGATCAATGTTAATGAATGTATTGTTCCATGTTAAACAAATCAAATGTCATACCAAAATGTAAACATGTTATGAAAACAACTGTACGAAGTATGCACACAATGGGCGTACCTAGTATGAAATGTAATGTGAAACGATGTACTAAGTATGTACACAATGGACATACATAGCATGAAATGTAATGTAAAACAATGTACTAAGTATGCACACAATGGACATACATAGCATAAAATGTAATGAAATCAAGTACTATAATGTACTAACGAACATAGCAGGTATATGATGTTAAAGCAGGAAAGCATGAAAGTAACAAGTAGGCACATGTGTTTCACCCCAAAACAGTTTGGAAAACAGTAAAAGAGGGGTCTATGTACTCACTTGAGATTACTCAGTAGCCCTGGAGTGACAACCAAACAATGATAGAGATCACGGAATCAAACGACACCTAATATAGGTAACTATGTTAATAAACCGGACCTAAATCGGAAGATCGGATAGAATGAGGTTTCGTAAACCAAACGAGTATGGAAACTCGTGTAATATGGTTTAACAAACCCTACATACTAAAACGAAACTTAACCTAAGTGTTTACGACCCATTACGACCCGTTTAGGTAGCTTATGCTACTTTAACGCGTCGTTCGCGTGAAACGCGTTCGGACCGCCTAACTAGCCTTATGACAAGTATTATATGCCTAAACATGTTACATAATCAGTTATGTGACAAAAGTTTAGGTTACATATGCTTAATTACCAATTATACATGAAAAGGGTATTCTGGTAATTTACCTAAGGCATATAAACTACCTATCACACAACTACTTAAACGAAGCGACCATAAGGTATAACCTTGGAAGGTTATTCCCTATATACTATGGTCACCTAATGTATTTGGTCAGATCCTAATGATCGACCAAAAGGGGTCGGGTTCGAAGGTATAGGCGATTTATCAGATCGCCTACCCTACGACCCTAGACAACGTGGTAATCAGTAGGCATAGTCCCAAGGGACTATAACCAACGTGATTACACTCACGTTGCGAAGTTCAAACGAACTTCGCATTGACCATAAACTGGTCAACGCAGAAAGTCAAACAAAGTTTGACTTTCAGACTCGAAAAGACTCGAAAAGCAATAAAAGAACGAAAGAATACTTACGAAGGGTCCCCGAATGCTAATTTCGATTCAAAAAACTCAGGTATGAAACAATTGTTTCAACTTAGAGTTTCTCAAATCAAAATTCTTGTAAGTTTTGCAATGGGGTGATGGGGTATTTATAGTATTCGGGTAACCGTTAAGATCGTTTCATGGAAACCGTGCTCGAATCTCATGCGTACACTTGTTGGAATGTTATGGTAGGTAAATTTGCCACCCACAATAAGGAATTGACACTTAGAATTGGGATTGGGGGTGCAAAACAGCTGCAAACAGGCTGTAAAACATTGAATCTGGTCTGCAGAGGCTGACGCGGCCCGCTTCAGGATCACCAGAAGTGTAGGCGGGCCGCCTGGCCATGTTTTGCAGAATTGCAGTTTTGGTCCCTGTTGTGTATTCAGCCCATTTCCGGCACTTCTAAGGCCCGTCAAGCCAACTTTAAGGCCCTAAAATGATGCCTAAACATTGTGGACATGAAACATGCACAAAAATATGCCGGGTGTTGGTTCGTTTGGTCGTACGAACGCGATGTTCGCTTAATTACGACGGAATGCGCATAAGCGCGAAAAACGATCCAAATGACGCGACGAATGGATTTTTGGCAAGCCAAACACTGAAGCATAATATAGTCATGCTTACATAAATTTTTGGATGTCCAGATGTATTCAGAACGTAAGTTATGCGCGAAAATGCAAACTTGTGCACTTTTTGACACTTTTAGTCCCTGAATGACCCAAAAGTTTATTTTAGCACACCGAACCCCCCAAAGCCTATTTCTAAGCTATGTAAAGGATATTTATGGTATGTTTAACTTATGGTCATGTTCCGGAATGTCTGTTACAGTTTAAATTGGCATACTTCCACAGTTTGTCAAGTTTAGTCCCTGTAAGCGAATTAACTTGTTTTTGCCATACCAAAGCCTTCAAAACTTATTTCTAAGTTATGTAAAGGTTATTTAAGGTATGTTAAGTATATGTTGATGTTCTGGAGTATTTGTCGCATTAAACTGGTTACGTTTACGCACCAGTTTACGTATAACACTCTAGAAAGTGATATAGAGTTTGAAATTACATAAAAGTCAAAACATGAAAAGTGTAAAACACAACCAAACAAACATTGGGATCAAATAACATTGTTTTATTGATAACTGAACTGTTCATAATGAGTACAAGCACAGATGTTACAAAAGGTCTGGTGGCAAGAAAAGCTGCTTCTAGGAGTTGTCAAGTGTTTTCGCTCGACGATTCCAGTCTTGGGTGGTTGGTTTGGCCCTTGTTCCTGTAAATCGAATCCTAGCCCGGTATATACCATTTTAATTTTACACCATTGTGAACCTTACGCCTTTTTTACTCTCTGATCGAGGTTCCCAGCATTGAAAAATCTTCGTAAACTAAATCACATGTGTATATGTTGATATTTAAGAGATATACAGTCAAGAAAATCATGGGCAATCGTGATATATATGCGGATTAGACACCAAAAAAAACACTCAACAAATGGCTACAATTTAAGGAATGTGTTTAGTGACGGCGTCAGATTCCTAATTGATGGAGAAAGGTCTGGTGGCAAGAAAAGCTGCTTCTATGAGGTTATCAAGTGTTTTCGCTTGACGATTCCATTCTTGGGTGGTTGGTTTGGCCCTTGTTCCTGTAACTCGAATCCTAGCCCGTTATATCCCATTTTAATTTTATACCATTGTGAACCTTACGCCTTTTTTACTCTCTGATCGAGGTTCTCGGCATTGAAAAATCTTCGTAAACTAAATCACACGTGTATATGTTGAGATTTAAGAGATATACAGTCAAGAAAATCAAGGGCAATGGTGATATATATGCGGATTAGACACAAAAAAAAACACTCAACAAACGGCTACAATTTAAGGAATGTGTTTAGTGACGGCATCAGATTCCTAATTGATGGAGAAAGGTCTGGTGGCAAGAAAAGCTGCTTCTAGGAGGTTGTCAAGTGTTTTCGCTCGACGATTCCATTCTTGGGTGGTTGGTTTGGCCCTTGTTCCTGTAACTCGAATCTTAGCCCGGTATATCTCATTTTAATTTTACACCATTGTGAACCTTACTCCTTTTTTACTCTCTGATCGAGGTTCTCGGCATTGAAAAATCTTCGTAAACTAAATCACACGTGTATATGTTGATATTTAAGAGATATACAGTCAAGAAAATCAAGGGCAATGGTGATATATATGCGGATTAGACACAAAAAAAACATTCAACAAATGGCTACAATTTAAGGAATGTGTTTAGTGACGGCATCAGATTCCTAATTGATGGAGAAAGGTCTGGTGGTAAGAAAAGTTGCTTCTAGGAGGTTGTCAAGTGTTTTCACTCGACGATTCCATTCTTGGGTGGTTGGTTTGGCCCTTGTTCCTGTAACTCGAATCCTAGCCCGGTATATCCCATTTTAATCTTACACCATTGTGAACCTTAGGCCTTTTTTACTCTCTGATCGAGGTTCTCAGCATTGAAAAATCTTCGTAAACTAAATCACACGTGTATATGTTGATATTTAAGAGATATACAATCTAGAAAATCAAGGGCAATGGTGATATATATGCGGATTAGACACCAAAAAAAACACTCAACAAATGGCTACAATTTAAAGAATGTGTTTAGTGACGGAATCAGATTCCTAATTGATGGAGAAAGGTCTTTTGGCAAGAGAAGCTGCTTCTAGGAGGTTCTCATGTGTTTTCGATCGACGATTCCATTCTTGGCTGGTTGGTTTGGCCCTTGTTCCTGTAACTCGAATCCTAGCCCGGTATATCCCATTTTAATTTTACACCATTGTGAACCTTACGCCTTTTTTACTCTCTGATCAAGGTTCTCGGCATTGAAAAATCTTCGTAAACTAAATCACACGTGTGTTTGTTGATATTTAAGAGATATACAGTCAAGAAAATCAAGGGCAATGGTGATATATATGCGGATTAGACACAAAAAAAAAACACTCAACAAATGGCTACAATTTGAGGAATGTGTTTAGTAACGGCATCAGATTCCTAATTGATGGAGAAAGTTCTGGTGGCAAGAAAAGCTGCTTCTAGGAGGTTGTCAAGTATTTTCGCTCGACGATTCCATTCTTGGGTGGTTGGTTTGGCCCTTGTTCCTGTAACTCGAATCCTAGCCCGGTATATCTCATTTTAATTTTACACCATTGTGAACCTTACGCCTTTTTTACTCTCTGATCGAGGTTCTCGGCATTGAAAAATCTTCGTAAACTAAATCACACGTGTATATGTTGACATTTAAGAGATATACAGTCAAGAAAATCAAGGGCAATGGTGATATATATGCGGATTAGACACCAAAAAAAACACTCAACAAATGGCTACAATATAAGGAATGGGTTTAGTGACGGCATCAGATTCCTAATTGATGGAGAAATGTCTGGTGGCAAGAAAAGCTACTTCTAGGAGGTTGTCAAGTGTTTTCGCTCGACGATTCCATTCTTGGGTGGTTGGTTTGGCCCTTGTTCCTGTAACTCGAATCCTAGCCCGGTATATCCCATTTTAATCTTACACCATTGTGAACCTTACGCCTTTTTTACTCTCTGATCGAGGTTCTCGGCATTGAAAAATCTTCGTAAACTAAATCACACGTGTATATGTTGACATTTAAGGGATATACAATCAAGAAAATCTAGGGCAATTGTGATATATATGCGGATTAGACACAAAAAAAAAACACTCAACAAATGGCTACAATTTAAGGATTGTGTTTAGTGACGGCATCAGATTCCTAATTGATGGAGAAAGGTCTGGTGGCAAGAAAAGCTGCTTCTAGGAGGTTGTGAAATGTTTTGCTCGACGATTCCATTCTTGGGTGGTTGGTTTGGCACTTGTTCCTGTAACTCGAATCCTAACCCGGCATATCCCATTTTAATTTTACACCATTGTGAACCTTACGCCTTTTTTACTCTCTGATCGAGGTTCTCAGCATTGAAAAATATTCGTAAACTAAATCACACGTGTATATGTTGACATTTAAGAGATATACAGTCAAGAAAATAAAGGGCAATGGTGATATATATGCGGATTAGACACCAAAAAAACACTTAACAAATGGCTACAATTTAAGGAATGTGTTTAGTGACGGCATCAGATTCCTAATTGATGGAGAAAGGTCTGGTGGCAAGAAAAGCTGCTTCTAGGAGGTTGTCAAGTGTTTTCGCTCGACGATTCCATTCTTGGGTGGTTGGTTTGGCCCTTGTTCCTGTAACTCGAATCCTAGCCCGGTATATCCCATTTTAATTTTACGCAATTGTGAACCTTACGCCTTTTTTACTCTCTGATCGAGGTTCTCGGCATTGAAAAATTATCGTAAACTACATCACACGTGTATATGTTGAGATTTCAGAGATATACAGTCAAGAAAATCAAGGGCAATGGTGATACATATGCGGATTAGACACCAAAAAAAAACACTCAACAAATGGCTTCAATTTAAGGAATGTGTTTAGTGACGGCATCAGATTCCTAATTGATGGAGAAAGGTCTGGTGGTATATCACACCCCCAAAATCCACACGCGGAGTATCACCGCTTGGAGGCGTGACTGACCAGGATCAAGCCACCAATCATATTGAACAAGCATATAAGTAAACAGGTGTCCAAAAACCAAAGCATAGTTAAGTGTTTAGCGGAAGCATAATTGTAAAACCCATAGCAAATATTAAGTATGAAATAAAGTAATGTTTAAAGCATGGCACACACTGCCATGTCCCACAACGACTGTTCCTCCCTGTGCAAGCTCCATGAGTACCTAATGACCTGCAAGGCATGTAGCAACGAATCAACAACAAAGTTGAGCGAGTTCACAGTTAGTTTGTTTGGTTATAGTATTCGTTTCATAAATCGTATGTTCGTTTGTAAACCATGTATCGTATTAATCCTTATCGCTGCCAATCCAGGCATGTGTGCGATGATTAGTGGGGGCTTCCCATGTGTTACTAGACCACGCGTATCGACTGCTACGAAAATGTAAGAGGTGCCCTAAGTCAATGTCTATCAACATTGACCCTTTTCCCATAGTCCATTAGTACACGCCCATCCGACTGGCACGGTGTGAGGTTTGTTAAACCTAATAGCGCTATTAACTAATGACCCGCTCGCCATAGGACTCGGCGATTAAGTCGATAAATGAGGGACTTCCTTTGATAGAGGTGATGGTCTTATGATCGTGTACGTAGGCTTTACGTACGTGCCCTTCAATCCGAGGACAGTAGTGAGTATAACTGTACGTAGGTTTTACGTACGTGCCCTTCATACGAGGACAGTAATAATTTGTTTAATAGTAATAGATGTACGAGTAGTTATTCAATCCCATTCCCAACCCCTGGGAATCCCATGCCTTGGCTAGTGTGAACTCACCTTGGTTTGCTCGGTATGCTAAAATTACACGCTCACAAATAATCAATCACGACCTATTGTATGCACGTATACCAGATCAGTTTATGTTTATAACAAATCACATGCAACTCACATCACAGTATAACACAGAGCGTGCTTAGCAATTAGCATCTTGTATCATGTAAATAGTTAATCAAACTCATGCAACTTCATGTTTCACATAACAGCTTTCTCAGTTAATTCTAACATATTTAACCATTGGCTTACCTAACCGAGTTATCAAGTTTAATAGAATCAGCATACTAGTAGAGTTGATAACTAATAGAGTTAACATTATTGACTTAACAGAGTTAACAATTAAACGGAGTTAACATCTAACAGAACTAACAAAGTTAATAACTTAACAGATTTACATGTGACGAGATCATATAGGTGACGAAAACACTTGGTTTTCGTCGGACTTAAAGCTTGGCGAAAACACCTTGTGTTTTCGTCTGGGACATCATCATCATCAGTAACAGTTACGTAACAAGAACAACCTTAATCATCACACACGAACAGCTCATCATCCATATGTGCGAAATATATATGTTTGAACATGAATTAAATATGAGTGGAACTCATATTTTTATATTATATTTGGACTATATTCCTCCATCATGTGCAGACTGTGCACTCAAATCATTACCTATACAAACATAATAATTATACTCAAACAGGCCTATTAATCTTGCAAAGGCAGACACCATTTTCCAATCACATGTTCTGAGAGTTATAAAATTTCAAATACATACTGACATATTCCATTACCCATGCTATTCGGCCCCCCATACCCATCATGTAATCATCGAATCTTAATGTCAATATCATCAGATTGTTATCATATGCCCATATATATATCTAACTAGATGCATCCAATCGCATATACACATGATCATCAAATAGGGTCATCATAAACAAGAATTGGGTACATGTAAACAAGGATCAATCAAGCAATATAAGTGCAAATATGATTTTTACTAACCACAAACAACAAGCTGGAATGATGCCTTCGAAAAATGGAAGAAAGGTTTTCACTGCCGTCGTACAATGGGTGTAAGGGTAGGGTTTTTGATTTAGTTTTTGATTCAAGTTTCCTCTCAAAATAGTGCACATTACGTAACCTATAAAATAAAGTGTTTGGGATTTGGAGCGGTATTCCCTTGTTGGACCGAGATGCTCATACTCAGGCCCAAACCATTGGGCTGTTATCATAATTCAACACACTTATAAGTAACCATAACTGGGCCGAAGCCCATCCTGTTTTCACCAGACATTAATTGGACGAAAACACATAGATGTTTTCGTGAGGAGGGTGTTTTCGGCAGGCTCACCATCTTGTTTTTCAATTATACAATCAAACAATCCATACCATATATATATATAACATCTATACACACATCATGTATACTACAATCCACAAACAACACATGTATTGCACATAAGGTAATTATAAGAACCCACTTGCAATTAAGTAATAAGTTAAGTCGAGAAGAGACCTTGAAAACTCAGGTTGTCACATTTTCCCCAACTTGAAAGAAATTTCGTCCCGAAATTTAGCACGTGGTTACTGAGGAAGCTAGTTATGTTGTGTAGTTTACTGGTTTTCCTGGGGTGTCACATCATCCCCCCGTTGATTTGGAATTTCGTCCCGAAATTCTGTAGTAGCTTCAGCCTCAGTAGTGGTTGTACTGTTTCCGAATTACTGGGGATATTTGAGTTTCATTTGATCTTCTCGTTCCCAGGTGAACTCTGGGCCATGACGGGAGTTCCAACGAACTCGAACAAGAGGTATTCTAGTGTGCTAGAGGACCTTAACATCCCGGTCCGTGATTTCAACTGGTTCCTCGACGAATCGCAACTGATCGTCGATAGTGAGCTCCTTCAAAGGAACTATGAGGGTCTCATCTGACAGACACTTCTTCAGATTTGACACGTGGAAAACGTTGTGAACTGCACTGAGTTCTGCTGGTAAGTTTAGTTTGTAGGCCACCTTGCCTATTTTCTCAATGACTTCGAAAGGTCCAACGTATCGTGGGTTAAGTTTGCCGCGCTTACCAAAACGAACCACACCCTTCCAGGGTGAAACTTTGAGTAGCACTCGCTCCCCAACCTGGAGCTCGAGTGGTTTCCTGTCCTTATCGGCGTAGCTTTTCTGACGGTCACGAGCCGCCGCCATTCATTGTCGTATTTGAGCAATTCGCTCTGTTGTGTCTACCACAAGTTCTGGACCAGTGATCTGACTATCTCCCACCTCTGCCCAACAAAGAGGTGACCGGCATTTACGCCCGTACAAAGCTGCTTCTAGGGGGTTGTCAAGTGTTTTCACTCGATGATTCCATTCCTGGGTGGTTGGTTTGGCCCTTGTTCCTTTAACTCGAATCCTAGCCCGGTGTATCCCATTTTAATCTTACACCATTGTGAACCTTACGCCTTTTTTTACTCTCTGATCGAGGTTCTCGGCGTTGAAAAATCTTCGTAAACTAAATCACACGTGTATATGTTGACATTTAAGAGATATACAGTCAAGAAAATCAAGGGCAATGGTGATATATATGCGGATTAGACACAAAAAAAACACTCAACAAATGGCTACAATTTAAGGAATGTGCTTAGTGATGGCATCAGATTCCTAATTGATAGAGAAAGGTCTGGTGGCAAGAAAAGCTACTTCTAGGAGGTTGTCAAGTGTTTTTGCTTGACGATTCCATTCTTGGGTGGTTGGTTTGGCCCTTGTTCTTGTAACTCGAATCCTAGCCCGGTATATCCCATTTTAATCTTACACCATTGTGAACCTTACGCCTTTTTACTCTCTGATCCAGGTTCTTGGCATTGAAAAATCTTCGTAAACTAAATCACACGTGTATATGTTGACATTTAAGAGATATACAGTCAAGAAAATCAAGGGCAATGGTGATATATATGCGGATTAGACACCAAAAAAAAAAACACTCAACAAATGGCTACAATTTAAGGAATGTGTTTAGTGACGGCATCAGATTCCTAATTGATGGAGAAATGTCTGGTGGCAAGAAAAGCTGCTTCTAGGAGGTTGTCAAGTGTTTTCGATCGACGATTCCATTCTTGGGTGGTTGGTTTGGCCCTTGTTCCTGTAACTCGAATCCTAGCCCGGTATATCCCATTTTAATTTTACACCATTGTGAACCTTACGCCTTTTTTACTCTCTGATCGAGGTTCTCAGCGTTGAAAAATCTTCGAAAACTAAATCACACGTGTATATGTTGACATTTAAGAAATATACAGTCAAGAAAATCAAGGGCAATGGTGATATATATGTGGATTAGACACAAAAAAAAACACTTAACAAATGGCTACAATTTAAGGAATGTGTTTAGTGACGGCATCAGATTCCTAATTGATGTAGAAAGGTCTGGTGGCAAGAAAAGCTGCTTCTAGGAGGTTGTCAAGTGTTTTCGCTCGATGATTCCATTCTTGGGTGGTTGGTTTGGCCCTTGTTCCTGTAAATCAAATCCTAGCCCGGTATATCCTATTTTAATTTTACACCATTGTGAACCTTACGCCTTTTTTACTCTCTGATCGAGGTTCTCCGCATTGAAAAATCTTCGTAAACTAAATCACACGTGTATATGTTGACTTTTAAGAAATATACAGCTAAGAAAATCAAGGGCAATGGTGATATATATGCGGATTAGACACAAAAATAAACACTCAACAAATGGCTACAATTTAAGGAATGTGTTTAGTGACGGTATCGGATTCGTAATTGATGGAGAAAGGTCTGGTGGCAAGAAAAGTTGCTTCTAGGAGGTTGTCAAGTGTTTTCGCTCGACGATTCTATTCTTGGGTGGTTGGTTTGGCCCTTGTTCCTGTAACTCGAATCCTATCCCGGTATATCCCGATTTAATTTTACACCATTGTAACCTTACGCCTTTTTACTCTCTGATCGAGGTTCTCGGCATTGAAAAATCTTCGTAAACTAAATCACACGTGTATATGTTGACATTTAAGAGATATACAGTCAAGAAAATCAAGGGTAATGGTGATATATATGTGGATTAGACACAAAAAAAAACACTCAACAAATGGCTACAATTTAAGGAATGTGTTTAGTGACGGCATCAGATTCCTAATTGATGGAGAAAGGACTGGTGGTAAGAAAAGCTGCTTATAGGAGGTTGTCAAGTGTTTTCGCTCGACGATTCCATTCTTGGGTGGTTGGTTTGGCCCTTGTTCCTGTAACTTCAATCCTAGCCAGGTATATCCTATTTTAATTTTACACCATTGTGAACCTTACGCCTTTTTTACTCTCTGATCGAGGTTCTCGGCATTGAAAAATCTTCGTAAACTAAATCACACGTGTATATGTTGACTTTTAAGAGATATACAATTAAGAAAATCAAGGGCAATGGTGATATATATGCGGATTAGACAAAAAAAAACACTCAACAAATGGCTACAATTTAAGGAATGTGTTTAGTGACGGCATCAGATTCCTAATTGATGGAGAAAGGTCTGGGGGCAAGAAAAGCTGCTTCTAGGAGGTTGTCAAGTGTTTTCGCTCGACGATTCCATTCTTGGGTGGTTGGTTTGGCCCTTGTTCCTGTAAATCAAATCCTAGCCCGGTATATCCTATTTTAATTTTACACCATTGTGAACCTTACGCCTTTTTTACTCTCTGATCGAGGTTCTCCGCATTGAAAAATCTTCGTAAACTAAATCACACGTTTATATGTTGACTTTTAAGAGATATACAGTTAAGAAAATCAAGGGCAATGGTGATATATATGCGGATTAGACACAAAAAAAAAACACTCAACAAATGGCTATAATTTAAGGAATGTGTTTAGTGACGGCATCAGATTCCTAATTGATGGAGAAAGGTCTGGTGGCAACAAAAGATGCTTCTAGGAGGTTGTCAAGTGTTTTCGCTCGACGATTCTATTCTTGGGTGGTTGGTTTGGCCCTTGTTCCTGTAACTCGAATCCTATCCCGGTATATCCCAATTTAATTTTACACCATTGTAACCTTACGCCTTTTTACTCTCTGATCGAGGTTCTCGGCATTGAAAAATCTTCGTAAACTAAATCACACGTGTATATGTTGACATTTAAGAGATATACAGTCAAGAAAATCAAGGGCAATGGTGATATATATGTGGATTAGACACAAAAAAAAAAACACTCAACAAATGGCTACAATTTAAGGAATGTGTTTAGTGACGGCATCAGATTCCTAATTGATGGAGAAAGGTCTGGTGGTAAGAAAAGCTGCTTATAGGAGGTTGTCAAGTGTTTTCGCTCGACGATTCCATTCTTGGGTGGTTGGTTTGGCCCTTGTTCCTGTAACTCGAATCCTAGCCCGGTATATCACATTTTAATTTTACACCATTGTGAACCTTACGCCTTTTTTACTCTCTGATCGAGGTTCTCAGCATTGAAAAATCTTCGTAAACTAAATCAGACGTGTATATGTTGACATTTAAGAGATATATAGTCAAGAAAATCAAGGGCAATGGTGATATATATTCGGATTAGACACAAAAAATACACTCAACAAATAGCTACAATTTAAAGAATGTGTTTAGTGACGGAATCAGATTCCTAATTGATGGAGAAATGTCTGGTGGCAAGAAAAGCTGCTTCTAGGAGGTTGTCAAGTATTTTCGCTCGACGATTCCATTTTTGGGTGGTTGGTTTGGCCCTTGTTCCTTTAACTCGAATCCTAGCCCGGTATATCCTATTTTAATTTTACACCATTGTGAACCTTACGCCTTTTTTACTCTCTGATCGAGGTTCTCGGCATTGGAAAATCTTCGTAAACTAAATCACACGTGTATATGGTGACTTTTAAGAGATATACAATTAAGAAAATCAAGGGCAATGGTGATATATATGCGGATTAAACACAAAAAAAAAAAACACTCAACAAATGGCTACAATTTAAGGAATGTGTTTAGTGACGGCATCAGATTCCTAATTGATGGAGAAAGTCTGGTGGCAAGAAAAGCTGCTTCTAGGAGGTTGTCAAGTGTTTTCGCTCGACGATTCTATTCTTGGGTGGTTGGTTTGGCCCTTGTTCCTGTAACTCGAATCGTATCCCGGTATATCCCGATTTAATTTTACACCATTGTTAACCTTACGCCTTTTTACTCTCTGATCGAGGTTCTCGGCATTGAAAAATCTTCGTAAACTAAATCACACGTGTATATGTTGACATTTAAGAGATATACAGTAAAGAAAACCAAGGGCAATGGTGATATATATGCGGATTTGACACCAAAAAAAAACACTCAACAAATGGCTACAATTTAAGGAATGTGTTTAGTGACGACATCAGATTACTAATTGATGGAGAAAGGTCTGGTGGTAAGAAAAGCTGCTTCTAGGAGGTTGTCAAGTGTTTTCGCTCGACGATTCCATTCTTGGGTGGTTGGTTTGGCCCTTGTTCCTGTAACTCGAATCCTAGCCCGGTATATCCTGTTTTAATTTTACACCATTGTGAACCTTACGCCTTTTTTACTCAATGATCGAGGTTCTCAGCATTGAAAAATCTTTGTAAACTAAATCACACGTGTATATGTTGACATTTAAGAGATATACAGTCAAGAAAATCAAGGGCAATGGTGATATATATGTGGATTAGACACAAAAAAAAAACACTCAACAAATGGCTACAATTTAAGGAATGTGTTTAGTGACGGCATCAGATTCCTAATTGTTGGAGAAAGGTCTGGTGGCAAGAAAACCTGCTTCTAGGAGGTCGTCAAGTGTTTTCGCTCGACGATTCCATTCTTGGGTGGTTGGTTTGGCCCTTGTTTCTATATCTCGAATCCTAGCCCGGTGTATCCTGTTTTAATTTTACACCATTGTGAACCTTACGCCTTTTTTACTCTCTGATCGAGGTTCTCAGCATTGAAAAATCTTCGTAAACTAAATCACACGTGTATATGTTGACATTTAAGAGATATACAGTCAAGAAAATCAAGGGCAATGGTGATATATATGTGGATTAGACACCAAAAAACACTCAACAAATGGCTACAATTTAAGGAATGTGTTTAGTGACGGCATCAGATTCCTAATTGATGGAGAAAGGTCTGGTGGTAAGAAAAGCTGCTTATAAGAGGTTGTCAAGTGTTTTCGCTCGACGATTCCATTCTTGGTTGGTTGGTTTGGCCCTTGTTCTTGTAACTCGAATCCTAGCCCGGTAAATTCCATTTTAATTTTACACCATTGTGAACCTTACGCCTTTTTTACTCTCTGATCGAGGTTCTCGGCATTGAAAAATCTTCGTAAACTAAATCACACGTGTATATGTTGACATTTAAGAGATATACAGTCAAGAAAATCAAGGGCAATGGTGATATATATGCGGATTAGACACAAAAAAAAACACTCAACAAATGGCAACAATTTAAGGAACGTGTTTAGTGACGACATCAGATTCCTAATTGATGGAGAAAGGTCTGGTGGCAAGAAAAGCTGCTTCAAGGAGGTTGTCAAGTGTTTTCGCTCGACGATTCTATTCTTGGGTGGTTGGTTTAGCCCTTGTTCCTGTAACTCGAATCCTATCCCGGTATATCCCGATTTAATTTTACACCATTGTAACCTTACGCCTTTTTACTCTCTGATCGAGGTTCTCGGCATTGAAAAATCTTCGTAAACTAAATCACACGTGTATATGTTGACATTTAAGAGATATACAGTCAAGAAAATCAAAGCCAATGGTGATATATATGTGGATTAGACACAAAAAAAAACACTCAACAAATGGCTACAACTTAAGGAATGTGTTTAGTGACGGCATCAGATTCCTAATTGATGGAGAAAGGACTGGTGGTAAGAAAAGCTGCTTATAGGAGGTTGTCAAGTGTTTTCGCTCGACGATTCCATTCTTGGGTGGTTGGTTTGGCCCTTGTTCCTGTAACTCGAATCCTAGCCCGGTATATCTCATTTTAATTTTATACCATTGTGAACCTTACGCCTTTTTTACTCTCTGATCGAGGTTCTCGGCATTGAAAAATCTTCGTAAACTAAATCACACGTGTATATGTTGTTATTTAAGAGATATACTGTCAAGAAAATCAAAGGCAATGGTGATATATATGCGAATTAGACACCAAAAAAAAAACACTCAACAAATGCCTACAAATTAAGGAATGTGTTTAGTGACGGCATCAGATTCCTAATTGATTGAGAAAGGTCTGGTGGCAAGAAAAGCTGCTTCTAGGAGGTTGTCAAGTGTTTTCGCTTGACGATTCCATTCTTGGGTGATAGGTTTGGCCCTTTTTCCTGTAACTCGAATCCTAGCCCGTTATTTCCCATTTTAATTTTATACCATTGGGAACCTTACACCTTTTTTACTCTCTGATCGAGGTTCTCGGCATTGAAAAATCTTTGTAAACTAAATCACACGTGTATATGTTGACTTTTAAGAGATATACAGTTAAGAAAATCAAGGGCAATGGTGATATATATGCGGATTAGACACAAAAAAAACACTCAACAAATGGCTACAATTTAAGGAATGTGTTTAGTGACGGCATCAGATTCCTAATTGATGGAGAAAGGTCTGGTGGCAAGAAAAGCTGCTTCTAGGAGGTTGTCAAGTGTTTTCGCTCGACGATTCTATTCTTGGGTGGTTGTTTTGGCCCTTGTTCCTGTAACTCGAATCCTATCCAGGTATATCCCGATTTAATTTTACACCATTGTGAACCTTACGCCTTTTTACTCTCCGATCGAGGTTCTCGGCATTGAAAAATCTTCGTAAACTAAATCACACGTGTATATGTTGACATTTAAGAGATATACAGTCAAGAAAATCAAGGGCAATGGTGATATATATGTGGATTAGACACAAAAAAAAACACTCAACAAATGGCTACAATTTAAGGAATGTGTTTAGTGACGGCATCAGATTCCTAATTGATGGAGAAAGGTCTGGTGGTAAGAAAAGCTGCTTATAGGAGGTTGTCAAGTGTTTTCGCTCGACGATTCCATTCTTCGGTGGTTGGTTTGGCCCTTGTTCCTGTAACTCGAATCCTAGCCCGGTATATCCCATTTTAATTTTACACCATTGTGAACCTTACGCCTTTTTTACTCTCTGATCGAGGTTCTCAGCATTGAAAAATCTTCGTAAACTAAATCACACGTGTATATGTTGACATTTAAGAGATATACAGTAAAGAAAATCAAGGGCAATGGTGATATATATGCGGATTAGACACAAAAAAAACACTTAACAAATGGCTACAATTTAAGGAATGTGTTTAGTGACGGCATCAGATTCCTAATTGTTGGAGAAAGGTCTGGTGGCAAGAAAACCTGCTTCTAGGAGGTCGTCAAGTGTTTTCGCTCGACGATTCCATTCTTGGGTGGTTGGTTTGGCCCTTTTTTCTGTAACTCGAATCCTAGCCCGGTGTATCCTGTTTTAATTTTACACCATTGTGAACCTTACGCCTTTTTTACTCTCTTATCGAGGTTCTCAGCATTGAAAAATCTTCGTAAACTAAATCACACGTGTATATGTTGACATTTAAGAGATATACAGTCAAGAAAATCAAGGGCAATGGTGATATATATGTGGATTAGACACCAAAAAACACTCAACAAATGGCTACAATTTAAGGAATGTGTTTAGTGACGGCATCAGATTCCTAATTGATAGAGAAAGGTCTGGTGGTAAGAAAAGCTGCTTATAAGAGGTTGTC
Organism: Helianthus tuberosus; assembly: GCA_030545235.1. NCBI lineage: Eukaryota > Viridiplantae > Streptophyta > Magnoliopsida > Asterales > Asteraceae > Helianthus > Helianthus tuberosus. The sequence continues at coordinate 24,698,193 of CM060428.1, forward strand.
AAGTGTTTTCGCTCGACGATTCCATTCTTGGTTGGTTGGTTTGGCCCTTGTTCTTGTAACTCGAATCCTAGCCCGGTAAATTCCATTTTAATTTTACACCATTGTGAACCTTACGCCTTTTTTACTCTCTGATCGAGGTTCTCGGCATTGAAAAATCTTCGTAAACTAAATCACACGTGTATATGTTGACATTTAAGAGATATACAGTCAAGAAAATCAAGGGCAATGGTGATATATATGCGGATTAGACACAAAAAAAACACTCAACAAATGGCAACAATTTAAGGAACGTGTTTAGTGACGACATCAGATTCCTAATTGATGGAGAAAGGTCTGGTGGCAAGAAAAGCTGCTTCAAGGAGGTTGTCAAGTGTTTTCGCTCGACGATTCTATTCTTGGGTGGTTGGTTTGGCCCTTGTTCCTGTAACTCGAATCCTATCCCGGTATATCCCGATTTAATTTTACACCATTGTAACCTTACGCCTTTTTACTCTCTGATCGAGGTTCTCGGCATTGAAAAATCTTCGTAAACTAAATCACACGTGTATATGTTGACATTTAAGAGATATACAGTCAAGAAAATCAAAGGCAATGGTGATATATATGTGGATTAGACACAAAAAAAAAACACTCAACAAATGGCTACAACTTAAGGAATGTGTTTAGTGACGGCATCAGATTCCTAATTGATGGAGAAAGGACTGGTGGTAAGAAAAGCTGCTTATAGGAGGTTGTCAAGTGTTTTCGCTCGACGATTCCATTCTTGGGTGGTTGGTTTGGCCCTTGTTCCTGTAACTCGAATCCTAGCCCGGTATATCTCATTTTAATTTTATACCATTGTGAACCTTACGCCTTTTTTACTCTCTGATCGAGGTTCTCGGCATTGAAAAATCTTCGTAAACTAAATCACACGTGTATATGTTGTTATTTAAGAGATATACTGTCAAGAAAATCAAAGGCAATGGTGATATATATGCGAATTAGACACCAAAAAAAAACACTGAACAAATGCCTACAAATTAAGGAATGTGTTTAGTGACGGCATCAGATTCCTAATTGATTGAGAAAGGTCTGGTGGCAAGAAAAGCTGCTTCTAGGAGGTTGTCAAGTGTTTTCGCTTGACGATTCCATTCTTGGGTGATAGGTTTGGCCCTTTTTCCTGTAACTCGAATCCTAGCCCGTTATTTCCCATTTTAATTTTATACCATTGTGAACCTTACACCTTTTTTACTCTCTGATCGAGGTTCTCGGCATTGAAAAATCTTTGTAAACTAAATCACACGTGTATATGTTGACTTTTAAGAGATATACAGTTAAGAAAATCAAGGGCAATGGTGATATATATGCGGATTAGACACAAAAAAAACACTCAACAAATGGCTACAATTTAAGGAATGTGTTTAGTGACGGCATCAGATTCCTAATTGATGGAGAAAGGTCTGGTGGCAAGAAAAGCTGCTTCTAGGAGGTTGTCAAGTGTTTTCGCTCGACGATTCTATTCTTGGGTGGTTGTTTTGGCCCTTGTTCCTGTAACTCGAATCCTATCCAGGTATATCCCGATTTAATTTTACACCATTGTGAACCTTACGCCTTTTTACTCTCCGATCGAGGTTCTCGGCATTGAAAAATCTTCGTAAACTAAATCACACGTGTATATGTTGACATTTAAGAGATATACAGTCAAGAAAATCAAGGGCAATGGTGATATATATGTGGATTAGACACAAAAAAAAACACTCAACAAATGGCTACAATTTAAGGAATGTGTTTAGTGACGGCATCAGATTCCTAATTGATGGAGAAAGGTCTGGTGGTAAGAAAAGCTGCTTATAGGAGGTTGTCAAGTGTTTTCGCTCGACGATTCCATTCTTCGGTGGTTGGTTTGGCCCTTGTTCCTGTAACTCGAATCCTAGCCCGGTATATCCCATTTTAATTTTACACCATTGTGAACCTTACGCCTTTTTTACTCTCTGATCGAGGTTCTCAGCATTGAAAAATCTTCGTAAACTAAATCACACGTGTATATGTTGACATTTAAGAGATATACAGTAAAGAAAATCAAGGGCAATGGTGATATATATGCGGATTAGACACAAAAAAAACACTTAACAAATGGCTACAATTTAAGGAGTGTGTTTAGTGACGGCATCAGATTCCTAATTGATGGAGAAAGGTCTGGTGGCAAGAAAAGCTGCTTCTAGGAAGTTGTCAAGTGTTTTCGATCGACGATTCCATTCTTGGGTGGTTGGTTTGGCCCTTGTTCCTGTAACTCGAATCCTAGCCCGGTATATCCTATTTTAATTTTACACTATTGTGAACCTTACGCCTTTTTTACTCTTTGATCGAGGTTCTCGGCATTGAAAAATCTTCGTAAACTAAATCACATGTGTATATGTTGACTTTTAAAAGATATACAGTTAAGAAAATCAAGGGCAATGGTGATATATGTGCGGATTAGACACCAAAAAAAAAAACACTCAACAAATGGCTACAATTTAAGGAATGTGTTTAGTGACGGGATCAGATTCCTAATTGATGGAGAAAGGTCTGGTGGCAAGAAAAGCTGCTTCTAGGAGGTTGTCAAGTGTTTTCGCTCGACGATTCTATTCTTGGGTGGTTGGTTTAGCCCTTGTTCCTGTAACTCGAATCCTATCCCGGTATATACCGATTTAATTTTACACCATTGTGAACCTTACGCCTTTTTACTCTCTGATCGAGGTTCTCGGCATTGAAAAATCTTCGTAAACTAAATTACACGTGTATATGTTGACATTTAAGAGATATACAGTCAAGAAAATCAAGGGCAATGGTGATATATATGCGGATTTGACACAAAAAAAAAACTCAACAAATGGCTACAATTTAAGGAATGTGTTTAGTGACGGCATCAGATTACTAATTGATGGAGAAAGGTCTGGTGGTAAGAAAAGCTTCTTCTAGGAGGTTGTCAAGTGTTTTCGCTCGACGATTCCATTCTTGGTGGTTGGTTTGGCCCTTGTTCCTGTAACTCGAATCCTAGCCCGGTATATACTGTTTTAATTTTACACCCTTGTGAACCTTACGCCTTTTTTACTCTGTGATCGAGGTTCTCGGCATTGAAAAATGTTCGTAAACTAAATCACACGTGTATATGTTGACATTTAAGAGATATACAGTCAAGAAAATCAAGGGCAATGGTGATATATTTGTGGATTAGACACCAAAAAAAACACTCAACAAATGGCTACAATTTAAGGAATGTGTTTAGTGACGGCATCAGATTCCTAATTGATGGAGAAAGGTCTGGAGGCAAGAAAACCTGCTTCTAGGAGGTCGTCAAGTGTTTTCGCTCGACGATTCCATTCTTGGGTGGTTGGTTTGGCCTTTGTTCCTGTAACTCGAATCCTAGCCCGGTATATCCCATTTTAATTTTACACCATTGTGAACCTTACGCCTTTTTTACTCTCTGATCGAGGTTCTCGGCATTGAAAAATCTTCGTAAACTAAATCACACGTGTATATGTTGACATTTAAGAGATATACAGTCAAGAAAATCAAGGGCAATGGTGATATATATGCGGATTAGACACCAAAAAAAACACTCAACATATGGCAACAATTTAAGGAATGTGTTGAGTGACGGCATCAGATTCCTAATTGATGGAGAAAGGTCTGGTGGTAAGAAAAGCTGCTTATAGGAGGTTGTCAAGTGTTTTCGCTCGACGATTCCATTCTTGGGTGGTTGGTTTGGCCCTTGTTCTTGTAACTCGAATCCTAGCCCGGTATATCCCATTTTAATTTTACACCATTGTGAACCTTACGCCTTTTTTACTCTCTGATCGAGGTTCTCGGCATTGAAAAATCTTCGTAAACTAAATCACATGTGTATATGTTGACATTTAAGTGATATACAGTAAAGAAAATCAAGGGCAATGGTGATATATATGCGGATTAGACACAAAAAAAACACTCAACAAATGGCTACAATTTAAGGAATGTGTTTAGTGACGACAATAGATTCCTAATTGATGGAGAAAGGTCTGGTGGCAAGAAAAACTGCTTCTAGGAGTTGTCAAGTGTTTTCGCTCGACGATTCCATTCTTGGGTGGTTGGTTTGGCCCTTGTTCCTGTAAATCGAATCCTAGCCCGGTATACACCATTTTAATTTTATACCATTGTGAACCTTACGCCTTTTTTACTCTCTAATCGAGGTTCCCGGCATTGTAAAATCTTCGTAAACTAAATCACACGTGTATATGTTGATATTTAAGAGATATACAGTCAAGAAAATCATTGGCAACGGTGATATATATGCGGATTAGACACCAAAAGAAACACTCAACAAATGGCTACAATTTAAGGAATGTGTTTAGTGACGGCATCAGGTTCCTAATTGATGGAGAAAGGTCTGGTGGCAAGAAAAGCTGCTTCTAGGAGTTTGTCAAGTGTTTTCGCTCGACGATTCCATTCTTGGGTGGTTGGTTTGGCCCTTGTTCCTGTAACTCGAATCCTAGCCCGGTATATCTCATTTTAATTTTATACCATTGTGAACCTTATGCCTTTTTTACTCTCTGATCGAGGTTCCCGACATTGAAAAATCTTTGTAAACTAAATCACACGTGTATATGTTGATATTTAAGAGATATACAGTCAAGAAAATCAAGGGCAATGGTGATATATATGCGGATTAGACACCAAAAAAAACACTCAACAAATGGCTACAATTTAATGAATGTGTTTAGTGACGGCATCAGATTCCTAATTGATGGAGAAAGGTCTGGTGGCAAGAAAAGCTGCTTCTAGGAGGTTGTCAAGTGTTTTCGCTTGACGATTCCATTCTTGGGTGGTTGGTTTGGCTATTGTTCCTGTAACTCAAATCCTAGCTCGTAATATCCCATTTTAATTTTATACCATTGTGAACCTTACGCCTTTTTTACTCTCTGATCGAGGTTCTCGGCATTGAAAAATCTTCGTAAACTAAACCACACATGTATATGTTGATATTTTAGAGATATACAGTCAAGAAAATCATGGGCAATGGTGATATATATGCGGATTAGACACAAAAAAAAACACTCAACAAATGGCTACAATTTAAGGAATGTGTTTAGTGACGGCATCAGATTCCTAATTGATGGAGAAAGATCTGGTGGCAAGAAAAGCTGCTTCTAGGAGGTTGTCAAGTGTTTTCGCTTGACGATTCCATTCTTGGGTGGTTGGTTTAGCCCTTGTTCCTGTAACTCGAATCCTAGCCCGGTATATCCCATTTTAATCTTACACCATTGTGAACCTTACGCCTTTTTTACTCTCTGATCGAGGTTCTCGGCATTGAAAAATCTTCGTAAACTAAATCACACGTGTATATGTTGACATTTAAGGGACATACAGTCAAGAAAATCAAGGGCAATGGTGATATATATGCGGATTAGACAAAAAAAAAACACTCAACAAAGGGCTACAATTTAAGGAATGTGTTTAGTGACGGCATCAGATTCCTAATTGATGCAGAAAGGTCTGTTGGCAAGAAAAGCTGCTTCTAGGAGGTTGTCAAGTGTTTTCGCTCGACGATTCCATTCTTGGGTGGTTGGTTTGGCACTTGTTCCTGTAACTCGAATCCTATCCCGGTATATCGCATTTTAATTTTACACCATTTTGAACCTTACGCCTTTTTTACTCTCTGATCGAGGTTCTCAGCATTAAAAAATCTTCGTAAACTAAATCACAGGTGTATATGTTGACATTTAAGAGATATACAGTCAAGAAAATCAAGGGCAATGGTGATATATATGCGGATTAGACACCAAAAAAAAACACTCAACAAATGGCTACAATTTAAGGAATGTGTTTAGTGACGGTATCAGATTTCTAATTGATGGAGAAAGGTCTGGTGGCAAGAAAAGCTGCTTTTAGGAGGTTGTCAAGTGTTTTCTCTCGACGATTCCATTCTTGGGTGGTTGGTTTGGCCCTTGTTCCTGTAACTCGAATCCTAGCCCGGTATATCCCTTTTAATTTTACACAATTTTGAACCTTACGCCTTTTTTACTCTCTGATCGAGGTTCTCGGCATTGAAAAATTTTCGTAAACTACATCACACGTGTATATGTTGACATTTAAGAGATATACAGTCAAGAAAATCAAGGGCAATGGTGATACATATGCGGATTAGACACCAAAAAAAACACTCAACAAATGGCTACAATTTAAGGAATGTGTTTAGTGACGGCATCAGATTCCTAATTGATGGAGAAAGGTCTGGTGGTAAGAAAAGCTGCTTCTAGGGGGTTGTCAAGTGTTTTCGCTCGACGATTCCATTCTTGGGTGGTTGGTTTGGCCTTTGTTCCTGTAACTCGAATCCAGCCCGGTATATCCCATTTTAATCTTACACCATTGTGTACCTTTCGCCTTTTTTACTCTATGATCGAGGTTCTCGGCATTGAAAAATCTTCGTAAACTAAATCACACGTGTATATGTTGACATTTAAAAGATATACAGTCAAGAAAATCAATGGTAATGGTGATATATATGCGGATTAGACACAAAAAAAAACACTCAACAAATGGTTACAATTTAAGGAATGTTTTTAGTGACGGCATCAGATTCCTAATTGATGGAGAAAGGTCTGGTGGCAAGAAAAGCTACTTCTAGGAGGTTGTCAAGTGTTTTCGCTCAAGGATTTCATTCTTGGGTGGTTGGTTTGGCCTTTGTTCTTGTAACTCGAATCCTAGCCCGGTATATCCTATTTTAATCTTACACCATTGTGAACCTTACGCCTTTTTACTCTCTGATCGAGGTTCTCGGCATTGAAAAATCTTCGTAAACTAAATCACACGTGTATATGTTGACATTTAAGAGATATGCAGTCAAGAAAATCAAGGGCAATAGTGATATATATGCGGATTTGACACAAAAAAAAACACTCAACAAATGGCTACAATTTAAGGAATGTGTTTAGTGACGACATCAGATTCCTAATTGATGGAGAAAGGTCTGGTGGCAAGAAAAGCTGCTTATAGGAGGTTGTCAAGTGTTTTCGCTCGACGATTCCATTCTTGGGTGGTTGGTTTGGCCCTTGTTCTTGTAACTCGAATCCTAGCCCGGTATATCCCATTTTAATTTTTCACCATTGTGAACCTTACGCCTTTTTTACTCTCTGATCGAGGTTCTCGGCATTGAAAAATCTTCGTAAACTAAATCACACGTGTATATGTTGACATTTAAGATATATACAGTAAAGAAAATCAAGGGCAATGGTGATATATATGCGGATTAGACACAAAAAAAAAAACACTCAACAAATGGCTACAATTTAAGGAATGTGTTTAGTGACGGCATTAGATTCCTAATTGATGGAGAAAGGTCTGGTGGCAAGAAAAGCTGCTTCTAGGAGTTGTCAAGTGATTTCGCTCGACGATTCCATTCTTGGGTGGTTGGTTTGGCCCTTGTTCCTGTAAATCGAATCCTAGCCCGGTATATACCATTTTAATTTTATACCATTGTGAACCTTACGCCTTTTTTACTCTCTAATCGAGGTTCCCGGCATTGTAAAATCTTCGTAAACTAAATCACACGTGTATATGTTGATATTTAAGAGATATACAGTCTAGAAAATCAAGGGCAATGGTGATATATATTCGCATTAGACACAAAAAAAAACACTCAACAAATGGCTATAATTTAAGGATTGTGTTTAGTGAGGGCATCAGATTCCTAATTGATGGAGAAAGGTCTGGTGGTAAGAAAAGCTGCTTCTAGGAGGTTGTCAAGTGTTTTCGCTCGACGATTCCATTCTTGGGTGGTTGTTTTGGCCCTTGTTCCTGTGACTCGAATCCTAGCCCGGTATATCCCATTTTAATTTTACACCATTGTGAACCTTACGCCTTTTTTACTCTCTGATCGAGGTTCTCGGCATTGAAAAATCTTCGTAAACTAAATCACACGTGTATATGTTGACATTTAAGAGATATACAGTCAAGAAAATCAAGGGCAATGGTGATATATATGCGGATTAGACACCAAAAAAACACTCCACAAAAGGCTACAATTTAAGGAATGTGTTTAGTGACGGCATCAGATTCCTAATTGATGGAGAAAGGTCTGGTGGTAAGAAATGCTGCTTCTAGGAGGTTGTCAAGTGTTTTCGCTCGACGATTCCATTCTTGGGTGGTTGGTTTTGCCCTTGTTCCTGTAACTCGAATCCTAACCTGGTATATCCCATTTTATTTTACACCATTGTGAACCTTACGCCTTTTTTAGTCTATGATCGAGGTTCTCGGCATTGAAAAATCTTCGTAAACTAAATCACACGTGTATATGTTGATATTTAAGAGATATACAGTCAAGAAAATCAAGGGCAATGGTGATATATATGCGGATTAGACACCAAAAAAACACTCAACAAATGGCTACAATTTAAGGAATGTGTTTAGTGACGGCATCAGATTCCTAATTGATGGAGAAAGGTCTGGTGGTAAGAAAAGCTGCTTCTAGGAGGTTGTCAAGTGTTTTCGCTCGACGATTCCATTCTTGGGTGGTTGGTTTGGCCCTTGTTCCTTTAACTCGAATCCTAGCCCGATATATCCGATTTTAATCTTACACCATTGTGAACCTTACGCCTTTTTTACTCTCAGATCGAGGTTCTCGGCATTGAAAAATCTTCGTAAACTAAATCACACGTGTATATGTTGACATTTAAGGGATATACAGTCAAGAAAATCAAGGGCAATGGTGATATATATGCGGATTAGACACAAAAAAAAAACACTCAACAAATGGCTACAATTTAAGGAATGTGTTTAGTGACGGCATCAGATTCCTAATTGATGGAGAAAGGTCTGTTGGCAAGAAAAGCTGCTTCTAGGAGGTTGTCAAGTGTTTTCGCTCGACGATTCCATTCTTGGGTGGTTGGTTTGGCACTTCTTCCTGTAACTCGAATCCTATCCCGGTATATCCCATTTTAATTTTACACCATTGTGAACCTTACGCCTTTTTTACTCTCTGATCGAGGTTCTCAGCATTAAAAAATCTTCGTAAACTAAATCACACGTGTATATGTTGACATTTAAGAGATATACAGTTAAGAAAATCAAGGGCAATGGTGATATATATGCGGATTAGACACCAAAAAAAACACTCAACAAATGGCTACAATTTAAGGAATGTGTTTAGTGACGGTATCAGATTCCTAATTGATGGAGAAAGGTCTGGTGGCAAGAAAAGCTGCTTCTAGGAGGTTGTCAAGTGTTTTCGCTCGACGATTCCATTCTTGGGTGGTTGGTTTGGCCCTTGTTCCTGTAACTCGAATCCTAGCCCGGTATATCCCTTTTAATTTTACACAATTTTGAACCTTACACCTTTTTTACTCTCTGATCGAGGTTCTCGGCATTGAAAAATTTTCGTAAACTACATCACACGTGTATATGTTGACATTTAAGAGATATACAGTCAAGAAAATCAAGGGCAATGGTGATACATATGCGGATTAGACACCAAACTAAAAAACACTCAAAAAATGGCTACAATTTAAGGAATGTGTTTAGTGACGGCATCAGATTCCTAATTGATGGAGAAAGGACTGGTGGTAAGAAAAGCTGCTTCTAGGGGGTTGTCAAGTGTTTTTGCTCGACGATTCCATTCTTGGGTGGTTGGTTTGGCCTTTGTTCCTGTAACTCGAATCCAGCCCGGTATATCCCATTTTAATCTTACACCATTGTGTACCTTTCGCCTTTTTTACTCTATGATCGAGGTTCTCGGCATTGAAAAATCTTCGTAAACTAAATCACACGTGTATATGTTGACATTTAAAAGATATACAGTCAAGAAAATCAAGGGCAATGGTGATATATATGCGGATTAGACACAAAAAAAACACTCAACAAATGGCTACAATTTAAGGAATGTTTTTAGTGACGACATCAGATTCCTAATTGATGGAGAAATGTCTGGTGGCAAGAAAAGCTACTTCTTGGGGGTTGTCAAGTGTTTTCGCTCGAGGATTCCATTCTTGGGTGGTTGGTTTGGCCCTTGTTCCTGTAACTCGAATCCTAGCCCGGTATATCCTACTTTAATCTTACACCATTGTGAACCTTACGCCTTTTTTAGTCTCTGATCGAGGTTCTCGGCATTGAAAAATCTTCGTAAACTAAATCACACGTGTATATGTTGACATTTAGGAGATATACAGTCAAGAAAATCAAGGGCAATGGTGATATATATGCGGATTAGACACCAAAAAAAAAACACCCAACAAATGGCTACAATTTTAGGAATGTGTTTAGTGACGACATCAGATTCCTAATTGATGGAGAAAGGTCTGGTGGCAAGAAACGCTGCTTCTAGGAGGTTGTCAAGTGTTTTCGCTCGACGATTCCATTCTTGGGTGGTTGGTTTGGCCCTTGTTCCTGTAACTCGAATCCTAGCGTGGTATATCCCATTTTAATTTTACACCATTGTGAACCTTACGCCTTTTTTACTCTCTGATCGAGGTTCTCGGCATTGAAAAATCTTCGTAAAATAAATCACACGTGTACATGTTCAATTTTAAGAGATATACAAAAAAAAACACTCAACAAATGGCTACAATTTAAGGAATGGGTTTAGTGACGGCATCAGATTCCTAATTGATGGAGAAAGGTCTGGTGGCAAGAAAAGCTACTTCTAGGAGGTTGTCAAGTGTTTTCGCTCGACGATTCCATTCTTGGGTGGTTGGTTTGGCCCTTGTTCCTGTAACTCGAATCCTAGCCCGGTATATCCTATTTTAATCTTACACCATTGTGAACCTTACGCCTTTTTACTCTCTGATCGAGGTTCTCGGCATTGAAAAATCTTCGTAAACTAAATCACACGTGTATATGTTGACATTTAAGAGATATGCAGTCAAGAAAATCAAGGGCAATGGTGATATATATGCGGATTAGACACAAAAAAAACACTCAATAAATGGCTACAATTTAAGGAATGTGTTTAGTGAGGGCATTAGATTCCTAATTGATGGAGAAAGGTCTGGTGGCAAGAAAAGCTGCTTCTAGGAGTTGTCAAGTGTTTTCGCTCGACGATTCCATTCTTGGGTGGTTGGTTTGGCCCTTGTTCCTGTAAATCGAATCCTAGCCCGGTATATACCATTTTAATTTTATACCATTGTGAACCTTACGCCTTTTTTACTCTGTAATCGAGGTTCCCGGCATTGTAAAATCTTCGTAAACTAAATCACACGTGTATATGTTGATATTTAACAGATATACAGTCAAGAAAATCATTGGCAACGGTGATATATATGTGGATTAGACACCAAAAAAACACTCAACAAATGGCTACAATTTAAGGAATGTGTTTAGTGACGGCATCAGGTTCCTAATTGATGGAGAAAGGTCTGGTGGCAAGAAAAGCTGCTTCTAGGAGTTTGTCAAGTGTTTTCGCTCGACGATTCCATTCTTGGGTGGTTGGTTTGGCCCTTGTTCCTGTAACTCGAATCCTAGCCCGGTATATCTCATTTTAATTTTATACCATTGTGAACCTTACGCCTTTTTTACTCTCTGATCGAGGTTCCCGACATTGAAAAATCTTCGTAAACTAAATCACACGTGTATATGTTGATATTTAAGAGATATACAGTCAAGAAAATCAAGGGCAATGGTGATATATATGCGGATTAGACACCAAAAAAAACACTCAACAAATGGCTACAATTTAATGATTGTGTTTAGTGACGGCATCAGATTCCTAATTGATGGAGAAAGGTCTGGTGGCAAGAAAAGCTGCTTCTAGGAGGTTGTCAAGTGTTTTCGCTTGACGATTCCATTCTTGGGTGGTTGGTTTGGCCCTTGTTCCTGTAACTCGAATCCTAGCCCGTTATATCCCATTTTAATTTTATACCATTGTGAACCTTACGCCTTTTTTACTCTCTGATCGAGGTTCTCGGCATTGAAAAATCTTCGTAAACTAAACCACACGTGTATATGTTGATATTTAAGAGATATACAGTCTAGAAAATCAAGGGCAATGGTGATATATATGCGGATTAGACACAAAAAAAAACACTCAACAAATGGCTACAATTTAAAGAATGTGTTTAGTAACGGAATCAGATTCCTAATTGATGGAGAAATGTCTGGTGGCAAGAAAAGTTGCTTCTAGGAGGTTGTCAAGTGTTTTCGCTCGACGATTCCATTCTTAGGTGGTTGGTTTGGCCCTTGTTCCTTTAACTCGAATCCTATCCCGATATATCCGATTTTAATCTTACACCATTGTGAACCTTACGCCTTTTTTACTCTCAGATCGAGGTTCTCGGCATTGAAAAATCTTCGTAAACTAAATCACACGTGTATATGTTGACATTTAAGGGATATACAGTCAAGAAAATCAAGGGCAATGGTGATATATATGCGGATTAGACACAAAAAAAAACACTCAACAAATGGCTACAATTTAAGGAATGTGTTTAGTGACGGCATCAGATTCCTAATTGATGGAGAAAGGTCTGTTGGCAAGAAAAGCTGCTTCTAGGAGGTTGTCAAGTGTTTTCGCTCGACGATTCTATTCTTGGGTGGTTAGTTTGGCACTTGTTCCTGTAACTCGAATCCTATCCCGGTATATCCCATTTTAATTTTACACCATTGTGAACCTTACGCCTTTTTTACTCTCTGATCGAGGTTCTCAGCATTAAAAAATCTTCGTAAACTAAATCACACGTGTATATGTTGACATTTAAGAGATATACAGTCAAGAAAATCAAGGGCAATGGTGATATATATGCGGATTAGACACCAAAAAAAACACTCAACAAATGGCTACAATTTAAGGAATGTGTTTAGTGACGGTATCAGATTCCTAATTGATGGAGAAAGGTCTGGTGGCAAGAAAAGCTGCTTCTAGGAGGTTGTCAAGTGTTTTCGCTCGACGATTCCATTCTTGGGTGGTTGGTTTGGCCCTTGTTCCTGTAACTCGAATCCTAGACCGGTATATCCCTTTTAATTTTACACAATTTTGAACCTTACGCCTTTTTTACTCTCTGATCGAGGTTCTCGGCATTGAAAAATTTTCGTAAACTACATCACACATGTATATGTTGACATTTAAGAGATATACAGTCAAGAAAATCAAGGGCAATGGTGATACATATGCGGACTAGACACCAAAAAAAAAACACTCAACAAATGGCTACAATTTAAGGAATGTGTTTAGTGACGGCATCAGATTCCTAATTGATGGAGAAAGGTCTGGTGGTAAGAAAAGCTGCTTCTAGGGGTTGTCAAGTGTTTTCGCTCGACGATTCCATTCTTGGGTGGTTGGTTTGGCCTTTGTTCCTGAAACTCGAATCCAGCCCGGTATATCCCATTTTAATCTTACAACATTGTGAACCTTTCGCCTTTTTTACTCTATGATCGAGGTTCTCGGCATTGTAAAATCTTCGTAAACTAAATCACACGTGTATATGTTGACATTTAAAAGATATACAGTCAAGAAAATCAAGGGCAATGGTGATATATATGCGGATTAGACACAAAAAAAAACACTCAACAAATGGCTACAATTTAAGGAATGTTTTTAGTGACGGCATCAGATTCCTAATTGATGGAGAAAGGTCTGGCGGCAAGAAAAGCTACTTCTAGGAGGTTGTCAAGTGTTTTCGCTCGAGGATTCCATTCTTGGGTGGTTGGTTTGGCCCTTGTTCCTGTAACTCGAATCCTAGCCCGGTATATACTATTTTAATCTTACACCATTGTGAACCTTACGCCTTTTTTTCTCTCTGATCGAGGTTCTCGGCATTGAAAAATCTTCGTAAACTAAATCACACGTGTAAATGTTGACATTTAAGAGATATACAGTCAAGAAAATCAAGGGCATTGGTGATATATATGCGGATTAGACACCAAAAAAAAAAAAACACTCAACAAATGGCAACAATTTAAGGAATGAGTTTAGTGACGACATCAGATTCCTAATTAATGGAGAAAGGTCTGGTGGCAAGAAAAGCTACTTCTAGGAGGTTGTCAAGTGTTTTCGCTCGACGATTCCATTCTTGGGTGGTTGGTTTGGCCCTTGTTCCTGTAACTCGAATCCTAGCGTGGTATATCCCATTTTAATTTACACCATTGTGAACCTTACGCCTTTTTTACTCTCTGATCGAGGTTCTCAGCATTGAAAAATCTTCGTAAACTAAATCACACGTGTATATGTTAACATTTAAGAGATATACAGTCAAGAAAATCAAGGGCAATGGTGATATATATGCGGATTAGACACAAAAAAAACACTCAACAAATGGCTACAATTTAAGGAATGTGTTTAGTGACGGCATCAGATTCCTAATTGATGGAGAAATGTCTGGTGGCAAGAAAAGCTGCTTCTAGGAGGTTGTCAAGTGTTTTCGCTTGACGATTCCATTCTTGGGTGGTTGGTTTGGCCCTTGTTCCTGTAACTCGAATCCTAGCCCGGTATATCCTATTTTAATTTTACACCATTGTGAACCTTACGCCTTTTTTACTCTCTGATCGAGGTTCTCGGCATTGAAAAATCTTCGTAAACTAAATCACACGTGTACATGTTGAATTTTAAGAGATATACAGTTAAGAAAATCAAGGGCAATGGTGATATATATGCGGATTAGACAAAAATAAACACTCAACAAATGGCTACAATTTAAGGAATGTGTTTAGTGACGGCATCAGATTCCTAATTGATGGAGAAAGGTCTGGTGGCAAGAAAAGCTGCTTCTAGGAGGTTGTCAAGTGTTTTCGCTCGACGATTCCATTCTTGGGTGGTTGGTTTGGCCCTTGTTCCTGTAACTCGAATCCTAGCCCGGTATATCATATTTTAATCTTACACCATTGTGAACCTTACGCCTTTTTACTCTCTGATCGAGGTTCTCGGCATTGAAAACTCTTCGTAAACTAAATCACACGTGTATATGTTGACATTTAAGAGATATGCAGTTAAGAAAATCAAGGGCAATGGTGATATATATGCGGATTTGACACAAAAAAAAAACACTCAACAAATGGCTACAATTTAAGGAATGTGTTTAGTGAGGACATCAGATTCCTAATTGATGGAGAAAGGTCTGGTGGCAAGAAAAGCTGCTTCTAGGAGGTTGTCAAGTGTTTTCGCTTGACGATTCCATTCTTGGGTGGTTGGTTTGGCCCTTGTTCCTGTAACTCGAATCCTAGCCCGGTATATCCTATTTTAATTTTACACCATTGTGAACCTTACGCCTTTTTTACTCTCTGATCGAGGTTCTAGGCACTGAAAAATCTTTGTAAACTAAATCACACGTGTACATGTTGAATTTTAAGAGATATACTGTTAAGAAAATCAAGGGCAATGGTGATATATATGCGGATTAGACAAAA
This sequence comes from Helianthus tuberosus, assembly GCA_030545235.1. Lineage (NCBI taxonomy): Eukaryota > Viridiplantae > Streptophyta > Magnoliopsida > Asterales > Asteraceae > Helianthus > Helianthus tuberosus. The sequence goes on from CM060428.1 coordinate 24,713,517, forward strand.
AAAGACACTCAACAAATGGCTACAATTTAAGGAATGTGTTTAGTGACGGCATCAGATTCCTAATTGATGGAGAAAAGTCTGGTGGCAAGAAATGCTGCTTCTAGGAGGTTGTCAAGTGTTTTCGCTCGACGATTCCATTCTTGGGTGGTTGGTTTGGCCCTTGTTCCTGTAACTCGAATCCTAGCCCGGTATATCCCATTTTAATTTTACACCATTGTGAACCTTACGCCTTTTTTACTCTCTGATCTAGGTTCTCGGCATTGAAAAATCTTCGTAAACTAAATCACACGTGTATATGTTGACATTTAAGAGATATACAGTCAAGAAAATCAAGGGCAATGGTGATATATATGTGGATTAGACACCAAAAAAAAACACTCAACAAATGGCTACAATTTAAGGAATGTGTTTAGTGACGGCATCAGATTCCTAATTGATGGAGAAAGGTCTGGTGGCAAGAAAAGCTGCTTCTAGGAGTTGTCAAGTGTTTTCGCTCGACGATTCCATTCTTGGGTGGTTGGTTTGGCCCTTGTTCCTGTAAATCGAATCCTAGCCCGGTATATACCATTTTAATTTTACACAATTGTGAACCTTACGGCTTTTTTACTCTCTGATCGAGGTTCTCGGCAATGAAAAATCATCGTAAACTAAATCACACGTGTATATGTTAACATTTAAGAGATATACAGTCAAGAAAATCAAGGGCAATGGTGATATATATGCGGATTAGACACAAAAAAAAAAAACACTCAACAAATGGCTACAATTTAAGGAATGTGTTTAGTGACGGCATCAGATTCCTAATTGATGGAGAAATGTCTGGTGGCAAGAAAAGCTGCTTCTAGGAGGTTGTCAAGTGTTTTCGCTCGACGATTCCATTCTTGGGTGGTTGGTTTGGCCCTTGTTCCTGTAACTCGAATCCTAGCCCGGTATATCCTATTTTAATTTTACACCATTGTGAACCTTACGCCTTTTTTACTCTCTGATCGAGGTTCTCGGCATTGAAAAATCTTCGTAAACTAAATCACACGTGTACATGTTGAATTTTAAGAGATATACAGTTAAGAAAAACAAGGGCAATGGTGATATATATGCGGATTAGACAAAAAAAAAAACACTCAACAAATGGCTACAATTTAAGGAATGTGTTTAGTGACGGCATCAGATTCCTAATTGATGGAGAAAGGTCCGGTGGCAAGAAAAGCTGCTTCTAGGAGGTTGTCAAGTGTTTTCGCTCGACGATTCCATTCTTGGGTGGTTGGTTTGGCCCTTGTTCCTGTAACTCGAATCCTAGCCCGGTATATCCTATTTTAATCTTACACCACTGTGAACCTTACGCCTTTTTACTCTCTGATCGAGGTTCTCGGCATTGAAAAATCTTCGTAAACTAAATCACACGTGTATATGTTGACATTTAAGAGATATGCAGTCAAGAAAATCAAGGGCAATGGTGATATATATGCGGATTTGACACAAAAAAAACACTCAACAAATGGCTACAATTTAAGGAATGTGTTTAGTGAGGACATCAGATTCCTAATTGATGGAGAAAGGTCTGGTGGCAAGAAAAGCTGCTTCTAGGAGGTTGTCAAGTGTTTTCGCTCGACGATTCCATTCTTGGGTGGTTGGTTTGGCCCTTGTTCCTGTAACTCGAATCCTAGCCCGGTATATCCCATTTTAATTTACACCATTGTGAACCTTACGCCTTTTTTACTCTCTGATCGAGGTTCTAGGCATTGAAAAATCTACGTAAACTAAATCACACGTGTACATGTTGAATTTTAAGAGATATACAGTTAAGAAAATCAAGGGCAATGGTGATATATATGCGGATTAGACAAAAAAAAAACACTCAACAAATGGCTACAGTTTAAGGAATGTGTTTAGTGACGGCATCAAATTCCTAATTGATGGAGAAAGGTCTGGTGGCAAGAAATGCTGCTTCTAGGAGGTTGTCAAGTGTTTTCGCTCGACGATTCCATTCTTGGGTGGTTGGTTTGGCCCTTGTTCCTGTAACTCGAATCCTAGCCCGGTATATCCTATTTTAATCTTACACCATTGTGAACCTTACGCCTTTTTACTCTCTGATCGAGGTTCTCGGCATTGAAAAATCTTCGTAAACTAAATCACACGTGTATATGTTGACATTTAAGAGATATGCAGTCAAGAAAATCAAGGGCAATGGTGATATAAATGCGGATTTGACACAAAAAAAACACTCAACAAATGGCTACTATTTAAGGAATGTGTTTAGTGACGGAATCAGATTCCTAATTGATGGAGAAAGGTCTGGTGGTAAGAAAAGCTGCTTCTAGGAGGTTGTCAAGTGTTTTCGCTCGACGATTCCATTCTTGGGTGGTTGGTTTGGCCCTTGTTCCTGTAACTCGAATCCTAGCCCGGTATATCCCATTTTAATTTTACACCACTGTGAACCTTACGCCTTTTTTACTCTCTGATCGAGGTTCTCGGCATTGAAAAATCTTCGTAAACTAAATCACACGTGTATATGTTGACATTTAAGAGATATACAGTCAAGAAAATCAAGGGCAATGGTGATATATATGTGGATTAGACACCAAAAAAAACACTCAACAAATGGCTACAATTTAAGGAATGTGTTTAGTGACGGCATCAGATTCCTAATTGATGGAGAAAGGTCTGGTGGCAAGAAAAGCTGCTTCTAGGAGTTGTCAAGTGTTTTCGCTCGACGATTCCATTCTTGGGTGGTTGGTTTGGCCCTTGTTCCTGTAAATCGAATCCTAGCCCGGTATATACCATTTTAATTTTACACAATTGTGAACCTTACGGGTTTTTTACTCTCTGATCGAGGTTCTCGGCAATGAAAAATCATCGTAAACTAAATCACAAGTGTATATGTTGATATTTAAGAGATATACAGTCAAGAAAATCATGGGCAATGGTGATATATATGCGGATTAGACACCAAAAAAACACTAAACAAATGGCTACAATTTAAGGAATGTGTTTAGTGACGGCATCAGATTCCTAATTGATGGAGAAATGTCTGGTGGCAAGAAAAGCTGCTTCTAGGAGGTTGTCAAGTGTTTTCGCTCAATGATTCCATTCTTGGTGGTTGGTTTGGCCCTTGTTTATGTAACTCGAATCCTAGCCCGGTATATCTCATTTTAATTTTATACCATTGTGAACCTTACGCCTTTTTTACTCTCTGATCGAGGTTCTCGGCATTGAAAAATCTTCGTAAACTAAATCACACGTGTATATGTTGATATTTAAGAGATATACAGTCAAGAAAATCAAGGGCAATGGTGATATATATGCGGATTAGACACCAAAAAAAACACTCAATAAATGGCTACAATTTAAGGAATGTGTTTAGTGACGGCATCAGATTCCTAATTGATGGAGAAAGGTCTGGTGGCAAGAAAAGCTGCTTCTACGAGGTTGTCAAGTGTTTTCGCTCGACGATTCCATTCTTGGGTGGTTGGTTTGGCCCTTGTTCCTGTAACTCGAATCCAAGCCCGGTATATCCCATTTTAATTTTACACCATTGTGAACCTTACGCCTTTTTTACTCTCTGATCGAGGTTCTCGGCATTGAAAAATCTTCGTAAACTAAATCACACGTGTATATGTTGATATTTAAGAGATTTACAGTCAAGAAAATCAAGGGCAAAGGTGATATATATGTGGATTAGACACCAAAAAAAACACTCAACAAATGGCTACAATTTAAGGAATGTGTTTAGTGACGGCATCAGATTCCTAATAGATGGAGAAAGGTCTGGTGGCAAGAAAAGCTGCTTCTAGGAGTTGTCAAGTGTTTTCGCTCGACGATTCCATTCTTGGTTGGTTGGTTTGGCCCTTGTTTCTGTAAATCGAATCCTAGCCCGGTATATACCATTTTAATTTTACACAATTGTGAACCTTACGGCTTTTTTACTCTCTGATCGAGGTTCTCGGCAATGAAAAATCATCGTAAACTAAATCACACGTGTATATGTTGATATTTAAGAGATATACAGTCAAGAAAATCATGGGCAATGGTGATATATATGCGGATTAGACACCAAAAAAAACAATAAACAAATGGCTACAATTTAAGGAATGTGTTTAGTGACGGCATCAGATTCCTAATTGATGGAGAAATGTCTGGTGGCAAGAAAAGTTGCTTCTAGGAGGTTGTCAAGTGTTTTTGCTCGACGATTCCATTCTTGGTGGTTGGTTTGGCCCTTGTTCCTGTAACTCGAATCCTAGCACGGTATATCCCATTTTAATTTTACACCACTGTGAACCTTACGCCTTTTTTACTCTCTGATCGAGGTTCTCGGCATTGAAAAATCTTCGTAAACTAAATCACACGTGTATATGTTGACATTTAAGAGATATACAGTCAAGAAAATCAAAGGCAATGGTGATATATATGTGGATTAGACACCAAAAAAAACACTCAACAAATGGCTACAATTTAAGGAATGTGTTTAGTGACGGCATCAGATTCCTAATTGATGGAGAAAGGTCTGGTGGCAAGAAAAGCTGCTTCTAGGAGTTGTCAAGTGTTTTCGCTCGACGATTCCATTCTTGGGTGGTTGGTTTGGCCCTTGTTCCTGTAAATCGAATCCTAGCCCGGTATATACCATTTTAATTTTACACAATTGTGAACCTTACGGGTTTTTTACTCTCTGATCGAGGTTCTCGGCAATGAAAAATCATCGTAAACTAAATCACAAGTGTATATGTTGATATTTAAGAGATATACAGTCAAGAAAATCATGGGCAATGGTGATATATATGCGGATTAGACACCAAAAAAACACTAAACAAATGGCTACAATTTAAGGAATGTGTTTAGTGACGGCATCAGATTCCTAATTGATGGAGAAATGTCTGGTGGCAAGAAAAGCTGCTTCTAGGAGGTTGTCAAGTGTTTTCGCTCAATGATTCCATTCTTGGTGGTTGGTTTGGCCCTTGTTTATGTAACTCGAATCCTAGCCCGGTATATCTCATTTTAATTTTATACCATTGTGAACCTTACGCCTTTTTTACTCTCTGATCGAGGTTCTCGGCATTGAAAAATCTTCGTAAACTAAATCACACGTGTATATGTTGATATTTAAGAGATATACAGTCAAGAAAATCAAGGGCAATGGTGATATATATGCGGATTAGACACCAAAAAAAACACTCAATAAATGGCTACAATTTAAGGAATGTGTTTAGTGACGGCATCAGATTCCTAATTGATGGAGAAAGGTCTGGTGGCAAGAAAAGCTGCTTCTACGAGGTTGTCAAGTGTTTTCGCTCGACGATTCCATTCTTGGGTGGTTGGTTTGGCCCTTGTTCCTGTAACTCGAATCCAAGCCCGGTATATCCCATTTTAATTTTACACCATTGTGAACCTTACGCCTTTTTTACTCTCTGATCGAGGTTCTCGGCATTGAAAAATCTTCGTAAACTAAATCACACGTGTATATGTTGATATTTAAGAGATTTACAGTCAAGAAAATCAAGGGCAAAGGTGATATATATGTGGATTAGACACCAAAAAAAACACTCAACAAATGGCTACAATTTAAGGAATGTGTTTAGTGACGGCATCAGATTCCTAATAGATGGAGAAAGGTCTGGTGGCAAGAAAAGCTGCTTCTAGGAGTTGTCAAGTGTTTTCGCTCGACGATTCCATTCTTGGTTGGTTGGTTTGGCCCTTGTTTCTGTAAATCGAATCCTAGCCCGGTATATACCATTTTAATTTTACACAATTGTGAACCTTACGGCTTTTTTACTCTCTGATCGAGGTTCTCGGCAATGAAAAATCATCGTAAACTAAATCACACGTGTATATGTTGATATTTAAGAGATATACAGTCAAGAAAATCATGGGCAATGGTGATATATATGCGGATTAGACACCAAAAAAAACAATAAACAAATGGCTACAATTTAAGGAATGTGTTTAGTGACGGCATCAGATTCCTAATTGATGGAGAAATGTCTGGTGGCAAGAAAAGTTGCTTCTAGGAGGTTGTCAAGTGTTTTTGCTCGACGATTCCATTCTTGGTGGTTGGTTTGGCCCTTGTTCCTGTAACTCGAATCCTAGCACGGTATATCTCATTTGAATTTTATACCATTGTGAACCTTACGCCTTTTTTACTCTCTGATCGAGGTTCTCGGCATTGAAAAATCTTCGTAAACTAAATCACACGTGTATATGTTGATATTTAAGAGATATACAGTCAAGAAAATCAAGGGCAATGGTGATATATATGCGGATTAGACACCAAAAAAAAAACACTCAACAAATGGCTACAATTTAAGGAATGTGTTTAGTGACGGCATCAGATTCCTAATTGATGGAGAAAGGTCTGGTGGCAAGAAAAGCTGCTTCTAGGAGGTTGTCAAGTGTTTTCGCTCGACGATTCCATTCTTGGGTGGTTGGTTTGGCCCTTGTTCCTGTAACTCGAATCCTAGCCCGGTATATCCTATTTTAATCTTACACCATTGTGAACCTTACGCCTTTTTACTCTCTGATCGAGGTTCTCGGCATTGAAAAATCTTCGTAAACTAAATCACACGTGTATATGTTGACATTTAAGAGATATGCAGTCAAGAAAATCAAGGGCAATGGTGATATATATGCGGATTTGACACACAAAAAAAAAACACTCAACAAATGGCTACAATTTAAGGAATGTGTTTAGTGAGGACATCAGATTCCTAATTGATGGAGAAAGGTCTGGTGGCAAGAAAAGCTGCTTCTAGGAGGTTGTCAAGTGTTTTCGCTCGACGATTCCATTCTTGGGTGGTTGGTTTGGCCCTTGTTCCTGTAACTCGAATCCTAGCCCGGTATATCCCATTTTAATTTTACACCATTGTGAACCTTACGCCTTTTTTACTCTATGATCGAGTTTCTCGGCATTGAAAAATCTTCGTAAACTACATCACACGTGTATATGTTGACATTTAAGAGATATACAATCAAGAAAATCAAGGGCAATGGTGATACATATGCGGATTAGACACCAAAAAAAAACACTCAACAAATGGCTACAATTTAAGGAATGTGTTTGGTGACGGCATCAGATTCCTAATTGATGGAGAAAGGTCTGGTGGTAAGAAAAGCTGCTTCTAGGAGTTTGTCAAGTGTTTTCGCTCGACGATTCCATTCTTGGGTGGTTGGTTTGGCCCTTGTGTTGGTGCATACGTCTGTCGACTTCGTCTTGTATCGAGTCTTGCATTATTAAGGGTACGATGATCAAGAAATCAAGTCAAATGGTTAATTCCGCTTGAGATAGCTAATTCCGCTTGAATTAGCTAATTCTGTTTGAACCATGTAATCTCGTTTGAATGTGTAATTTCGTTTGTAAGTAATTTCGTTTGAGTCTTGTTCAAACGGAATTACAAAGTCTATAAATAGGTGCTAGGTAGTTTCATTTCAAACGGAATTAGGTTGAGGTTTTCTGACGGCGAAGCTCTGTCGAAGTGTCTACAGACTTGTAATTGTTACTAGATCAATAGAAAGACAGTTAAAAGTGATATTCTAGCTGAATCACACACAATATGTCTGTTTCCGCTTTTCATATTGTATAGAACGCCTCTGATCGACTCATTTCGGGTCCCTACACGATCCTACATGTGGTATCAGAGCTCAGGAGGAGGAGTTCTGCAGATTTCAGCTTGATTTCATCTCATTTTCTTACTTTTATACCTTCTTTACTAAATTGAACAACTTTTCACGGTCAAAATGATCTGAATTTCTCACATCATAAGCGAAATAGTATATTAAGAAATCATTGAGAAAATTGGACTTTAATTCGTTATAAAACTGATAAAAATTGTAATTCCGTTTGAAAAGTTGGAGCGAAATGATGACATCAGCTTAATTCCGTTTGAAAGTTGGTGTTAATTCCGTTTGAAAACATAATCCCGTTTGAATTTGCACCTTATTTCGCTTGAAAGTTGATATTCTCTTTGAAAGTTTGAAACGAAATTAGTGATTCCGCTTCAGTGTGCTATTTCGCTTGAACTTTCAAACGAATTCAGGTAATCTCGTTTGAAATTCTAATCTCGCTTGAATCTTGTTTCCGTTTGAAGTTGGTGTGCAGGTTAATCTCGTTTGAAGGGGTGATTTCGCTTGAGTTGTTATCTCGTTTGAAAGACCTAATCTCGTTTGAAAGTGTCTGTTTGTGAAACTTTTTACTGAATCATGGAAGAAGAGTTCTACAACGCGTTTGCTACATCCCCGACTAGTCCAGCTGACATTGCTAAGAACATGAACTTGGAAAACGAAACTGGAACTTTGCAAAAACGCCCCGAAACTCATGAGAATTGAAGAATATCATGGCTGGAAAAATCGTTTTGAGAATTGGGTTCAGGCAAACCATCTAAGAGCTTGGGAAAGCATTGAAACAAAATATGTTAGACCACAGAACGCTTTGAAAGTTGATAAAATCATCTCATAATTTACAGACAAAGAAAGAGATAGTTATAAAGGAGAGAAAATGATGATTAGTCTTCTACAACAAGCTGTCAAAGAGGATATATTTGTGTTGCTTCAGCATGATGGTAGTGCTTTTTCAATATGGGAGGCACTTGAGAAGAAATTTGAAGGAAGTACAGAAATGATCAATAGCAAAAAATCATTATTGAAGAAAGAATTTGAGTTATTTATAAGTATGCCAGGTGAATCTACAAAGACTCTCATTGAGAGATATTGTCATCTTGTGCGTACCATGTCTCAGTTGAAAATTACTAAAACTCCAGCAGAATGGGTTGAGAAGTTAGCTGATGCTTTACCTCAGAAAGAATGGGGTACATATCTCATGATTTTAAAGAATACAGGAGAATTTAGTAGATTATCAATTGCACAATTCATTGAGAAACTTGAGGGACAAGATCTTGAACAACAAAAAATTGCAACAATGAATAATTCAAATGTTCAACAAGACATCACGTTATATTACAAAGGAAATGTTGAGAAATTTGAAGCAAGTCCAAAGATCCAAACTGCTTTTAGTGCAAGAAATTCATCTGGATCAGTTAGTCAAAGTTCAATCAACACTAGCGGATTTTCAAATGTTAATCCTCCAAGTGTTCAAAATGCAAATGTTGGTAATGGACATTTGATTCAGTGCAATGTTGCATTGCATCTTCAAAATGGTCAGAATTTTTCTGAAGAAATTGTTAAAAGTCATATGGCATTACTGGTCACTGCTTTGGAATCGTATGAAGGATTGATTGCTGGAAGAATTGGTAATCCTATGCTAACCAAGGAAGATTATGACCAGATTGATGCAGAGGAATTGGAGCTTATGGATATCAAATGGTGCTTAGCTAGTGTCTTGAGAAGAGCTGAAAAGTTCAAAATGATTACAGGAAGAAATGATTTCTTGGATGCACATGTTTCTACTTTGGGTTTTGATAAATCTAAACGTACTTGTTTTCGATGCAGGGAGAAAGGTCATTTCAAAAGAGAATGCAAAAATCAGGAAGCGAGTGGAGCAAAGAATCCATTTGGAAAAGATGATTATTATCGAAAATCCATATATCAAAGTTGCTCATCAACCGCATCAACAAAAAGATTCACAAACTGCTCATGGGAAAATGATCGAAGATGCAAACAAGAAAGCTTATTATGGTATCATTGATCAAGACGATGAGAAAATGGCGCCAGGATTTAGCTGGGATAGGTTTGTGGATGAGAATAGGGAGTTTAAAGCTTTCATTGCTAAAGTTATTCAAAAGCCAGAATTGATGAAAGAATGGATAGCAGTGTTAACTGATGAAGAGAAAAGTCAAGATGAAGAATCTGTTTCTTCTGTAAACAGTTCAACAGATACTAGTGATGATGATGAAGAAATTGAACAGATAAACATTGGAAAAACTCATTTATCTTCTGACAGTTTTGAATTTTATTTTGCAGATAAATTGAAGAAACTTAAAGAGAGAAAAGCTGCAAATGAAATGGAAGAAGTTAAGGTTGTTGAGAAGATTGTTGAAGTGGAAAAGGTAGTTGAAGTTGAGAAGATTGTGGAGATTGAAAAGATTGTTGAAGTCACAAAACCTTGTCTTACATGTTTGGAATCTTGCAAACAATGTGAAGATAAAGATGAAAGGTTTAGTGAGCTTGAAAAGTTGAAAGAGAAGTTGCTGTTTGATGTTAAGAATGTTAAAGAGTCGTACGATGTATTGAACAAAACTGTGAATAGTTTACAGAAGATAAACTCTGAAAGAGAAGATGCTTTAACAATGGTGAATGCAACAATGATGTCCAAACAAAAGGAGATCATTCACTACATTGAAGAGTGTGCTAAGTTGAAGCAGGAGTTGGAAATTGAAAAAGTTGAAAATGAAAGAATCAGAAGATTACTGAAAAGTTATTCAAGTTCTGATTACTTAATTGACAGAATTTATCCAACTGTTGCAGGTTTTGAAGTATTTGAAGACAAAAAGCTGAAGAAAAAGAATACTGGTAAGAAACAGAGTGTCTGTTATAACAAGTGTCCGCCTCCGATTTGGTAAGGGTATTCGCCTAGAAAACCAAATGAAGAACAAGTAAAAAAGGCAGTCAATATAAAGCTAGAATCCTAGATAACCGATGTGTTACCAGACAATATTGACATCACATTCACAGCGTCTGACACAGATCATGAGTCCGAGTTAATAAAAAGGATGGTCGATCATGTGTTAGATAAGGATGAGGAGTCCGAGTCAATGTCCGAGTCCAGGAGCTCGAGTTTGTCCGTCAAGAGTTCAAAGTCGTCAGGAAAACGGGTTTATAGTAAAGAATTTTTGTTATCAAAATCCAATTTGAATGATGAAACATTTGAAGTTACATATACTTTGAATGATTCTGACAAATAATATTTTGATAAAGAATTTCCAATAAGAGGTGTTAAACCAGAAATGATAAAAAAGGTTTTCAAACTAACAGAAATTAATATTTCTGAAATAAAAGATATAAATCTTTCTGAAAAACCGAGACCTTACACCTCAAGAGTTCAACAACGTTTAAACAAGAAAAAAGGTTACAGTTCTGGTTTAGGTTTTCAAAAAATTATAAAAAGAAAGGATTAGGTTTTATTACACCAGAAAATTATAAAAATGAGAAAATTTCTAAAAATACAAAATTTTTGTCAGGAACTTCTGCTGAGGATGAAAAGAAGAGGTCATTCTGGAGACAGTCAAATCAGGAATTTCTTGCTGAAAAGAAGAAAATTGAAACTCATCAGAGAAAAGAAACTAGAACCTGTTACATATGTCAAGAAGTTGGTCACATCGCCTGGAACTGTCCTAAGGCAACCAACATAAAACAGGGAGTTTCAGAAAAACTCAAAGAAATAGTTGTTGATAAAACCGAACCACCATCTGAAAGGTTTAAAATGTTTAAAAATTCAACATATGAAGTTGGTGAGTATTCGAAAAGGTTTTACAAGAGAAGGGGAAATCTTGACAACCAAACTTGGGTTGTTAAGAAATCAGATGTAAAACCTGGTGATGAATCTGATTCCACAAAATCAGAAGAGCCACAAGTTGCTAAAAATGGTGAAAACTTAGTTCCACCTTTGGATGATGTTCATTTTCCACCGCTGCGGACTGAGAATTTTAAATCAAAGATTGGAAAGATTGATATTTCGAATCAATTCTATTTTGAGAAGAAATAATTTGATGTTGAGAAAGCATTTAATGGGAATGTTAAAAAGATTTTTGAAAAAATGGTTGAGGGAAAAGTGAAAGGGGTAAAATATTTTTATGAAACAAAGAAGGCTACTTATATCCCGAGTGAAAAAGATGGAGAGATGGTCACATCCAAGTTTAGTCAGGCTTGGATGGCAGTTTTTCATGAGTAAAAATCCTGACTTGCCGGAGCTCCCAGGTTGGTAATTGTGGAGCAGGAATCGGCATCTTACTTGAAATATCTCAAATGTGAATGATGCTGGTTATATGATATTTCATCTTACAAGCGGTAAATCAGGGATATTAAGTTGTACTTGATTTTATACAACTGATATTGTTGGAAAAATCTAAAATTGATAAAATTTTCAAGTGATATTGAGAATAACAATGTGATGAACCCCTAACCTACAAGTGGTAAAATCAACAAAACTTATTTTCCGGAAAATTCATTTTGGTTAAAACAAACTTAAGTGTTTTGAAAGCATAATGAAAAAATAGTTTGTTGAAAGGGGGAGTTCTGATTGTTTATGCCAAGAGGATGGCGAAGTGAAGTGATTCGATATCAGTTGTCAATTTACTTGTATAGTTTGTTTTCAAATTTCTTTTAAGTGTGTTTGAATTTTAGGGGGAGTAAGAACTTAACTTTCTTTTAGAAAATCCAAAAACATTAGAAAATTTGAAAAAGACAAAAACATGATAAAATACAAAATGAGTTTTGGTTTCAAAAAGAGGAAATGATAGTACATCAGTAGACAGTTACAGTATGCTAAAGAAATGTAATGATTAAATAGTGTTAAACGGTCTCACTGATGATATGTCGATAGGTTTTTGCACATTTAGTAAGCTATTTCGGGATATAAACTTAAATTCAAACTTGCTTATTTCGTGGGGAATACTACTTGGATATATAGGTAACCCCTGAAATTTCGTTTGAAGGATCCCTCTTTCTGAGATACTAGGTCTTTATGCTCAGTGATATCTGGGGTATTATCCCGGGACTTCTGATTTTGCGGAAGCAATGGCCTAGTCCTCGGAGAATACTTTACGCTTGCTTGAAATAAAAGCCTGCCCTCAGCATAAAAATGATGAAACATTGAAAAAATGTAAATCATGTGCTGTTGTAAAAAAGATCCTCTAAAGGGGACCCACCAAAAGTCGAAGCTGTCATCTCTCTGCTGAACGGAAGTTCTGACCTGAGCTCTCACGGTCTTCGCATTTAACCTCTTACAAATATCATCTGTGGTATACTCACCTATAAGACTGAATATTGGGATCTGGATACGGGAGTATATTCAAGAGGTGGGACACATGAATGAGTTTAAGTTCTTAATACACCTAATTCGTATCCTGAATCAGTTGAAATTTGTGTGAGAATTTAAGTGGATCAGTATATCGACAATCTAAGTGAACTGTTTAATTCTTAATGTGTAACTAAGCTCAACGGTACTTGTGACTTGTCAAAAACTGATATGATCCTCTTACACAAGCTCACAAAAATAATGTTTGTAAATATTTCTTTAATGCATTTTTTATTCTATTCAAAATACAAAAAGATTTTAGTGTGTTTTAGCATAAATTTTGAAAAATCCAAAAAGATTTTTGACAACTGGTGTTGAAGAGCTGATTTTCAAAATTCCAAGTGCTAAACATGATAAGCATGTGGTGAGGGAAAACTTATGTTTAAATGAGAATAGGTTTTAAATATTTAAATCTATCTGGATAAATTTGAGGGGAAGTCTGATTATATAAATTTGTCAAATGTTAAATTTGTGAAATTTATTGTGAGGTAGAGGATGTGCAGGATAGCTTGGATTCTGAAGTCTGAGTATAGAGCCAAGTCACAATTCTGATCCTGTGAAAGCCAGATTATGATCTATATCCGAGGGTAGATGAGATTGTTCGAGGGGAGTCTGTTGATGCTGAAGAGAAAGAGATAAAGTTTGAGGATGCTTACATTGACAGATACTTCAGAGAGCGATCAGACTGATAAAGACTGAAGACGTTGAAGACTCGACACTTAAGACTCGTCAACATCCGAGGGGGAGTCTGTTGGTGCATACGTCTGTCGACTTCATCTTGTATCGAGTCTTGCATTATTAAGGGCACGAAGATCGAGAAATCAAGTCAAATGGTTAATTCCGCTTGAGATAGCTAATTCCGCTTGAATTAGCTAATTCCGTTTAAACCATGTAATCTCGTTTGAATGTGTAATTTCGTTTGTAAGTAATTTCGTTTGAGTCTTGTTCAAACGGAATTACAAAGTCTATAAATAGGTGCTAGGTAGTTTCATTTCAAACGGAATTAGGTTGAGGTTTTCCGACGACGAAGCTCTGTCGAAGTGTTTACAGACTTGTAATTGTTACCAGATCAATAGAAAGACAGTTAAAAGTGATATTCTAGCTGAATCACACACAATATGTCTGTTTCTACATTTCATATTGTATAGAACGCCTCTGATCGACTCATTTCGGGTCCCTACACGATCCTACACCTTGTTCCAGTAACTCGAATCCTAGCCCGGTATATCCCATTTTAATTTTACACCATTGTGAACCTTACGCCTTTTTTACTCTCTGATCGAGGTTCTCAGCATTGAAAAAATCTTCGTAAACTAAATCACACGTGTATATGTTGACATTTAAGAGATATACAGTCAAGAAAATCAAGGGCAATGGTGATATATATGAGGATTAGACACCAAAAAAAAAAAAAACACTCAACAAATGGCTACAATTTAAGGAATGTGTTTAGTGACGGCATCAGATTCCTAATTGATGGAGAAAGGTCTGGTGGCAAGAAAAGCTGCTTCTAGGAGGTTGTCAAGTGTTTTCGCTCGACGATTCCATTCTTGGGTGGTTGGTTTGGCCCTTGTTCCTGTAACTCGAATCTTAGCCCGGTATATCCCATTTTAATTTTACACCATTGTGAACCTTACGCCTTTTTTACTCTATGATCGAGTTTCTCGGCATTGAAAAATCTTCGTAAACTACATCACACGTGTATATGTTGACATTTAAGAGATATACAATCAAGAAAATCAAGGGCAATGGTGATACATATGCGGATTAGACACCAAAAAAAAACACTCAACAAATGGCTACAATTTAAGGAATGTGTTTAGTGACGGCAACAGATTCCTAATTGATGGAGAAAGGTCTGGTGGTAAGAAAAGCTGCTTCTAGGAGGTTGTCAAGTGTTTTCGCTCGACGATTCCATTCTTGGGTGGTTGGTTTGGCCCTTGTTCCTGTAACTCGAATCCTAGCCCGGTATATCCCATTTTAATCTTACACCATTGTGAACCTTACGCCTTTTTTACTCTCTGATCGAGGTTCTCGGCATTGAAAAATCTTCGTAAACTAAATCACACGTGTATATGTTGACATTTAAGAGATATACAGTCAAGAAAATCAAGGGAAATGGTGATATATATGCGCATTAGACACAAAAAAAAAACACTCAACAAATGGCTACAATTTAAGGAATGTGTTTAGTGACGGCATCAGATTCCTAATTGATGGAGAAAGGTCTGGTGGCAAGAAAAGCTGCTTCTAGGAGGTTGTCAAGTGTTTTCGTTCGACGATTCCATTCTTGAGTGGTTGGTTTGGCCCTTGTTCCTGTAACTCGAATCCTAGCCCGGTATATCCCATTTTAATCTTACACCATTGTGAACCTTACGCCTTTTTTACTCTCTGATCGAGGTTCTCGGCATTGAAAAATCTTCGTAAACTAAATCACACGTGTATATGTTGACATTTAAGAGATATACAGTCAAGAAAATCAAGGGCAATGGTGATATATATATGCGGATTAGACACCAAAAAAAATAAACACTCAACAAATGGCTACAATTTAAGGAATGTGTTTAGTGACTGCATCAGATTCCTAATTGATGGAGAAAGGTCTGGTGGCAAGAAAAGCTGCTTCTAGGAGGTTGTCAAGTGTTTTCGCTCGACGATTCCATTCTTGGGTGGTTGGTTTGGCCCTTGTTCCTGTAACTCGAATCCTAGCCCGGTATATCCCATTTTAATTTTACACCTGAAGAAACACTAACTAAATGGTCGGAACCGATATAGTTAGGGGGTTTGAATCCGCATAGAAGGGTTAGCTCTCTCTCGGTTGATTCAGTTGCAACGGGATTTCTTCTCCGGTGATTCTGCAAAAAAGAACACCGTTAGCCTTGCCAAGGGGAGGAGAGGGTTCTCTCCTTGACCCGACTCCGGTGTGAGAATAAGTATTTGTAATAGAGAAGAAAGTATTCTAGAAGTGTGTCTGATCCTTTTATGCGGATTCAAACCCCCTAACTATATCGGTTCCGACCATTTAGTTAGTGTTTCTTCATTGGCGCCCACCGTTTCTCAATTTTTCTAGTTTCTATCTCGTGTCAATTCAGTTCATTCCGTTTTCTGTTCTTACACATGGCAGAAAATTCGTCATCTCACCGGAAACCTAGTCCTCGACCAAATGTCGGAAACAATTTACTAATAGAAGAAACTCCAGAACATTGGTTTAGCAGATGCCAAACTTCTTTAAACACAATCGTTATTCAAATCGCCAGATCTGATTTACCAAACATCAGATCTGGAAAAGAAATTAATACCACAGTATTGGATCCACCAACACCATGTAGGGAGGACATCCAATCCAGCCAATATAACAGTTATCAGAAACCAATACACATGGTTCAAGGAGGTCCGTCACGAAGACCAAATAAACGAAACTATGATCAACATTGGAGAGAACAGCAAATCGTGTTCCCTGTTGTTCCTGGGGGCCCTCAGGAAGAACGACCAGTGATTATCACTGGTATTTTCGGTCATTACCGAACCGACTATATGTTCATAGATCCAGGAAGCTCGATGGACATCATATACGAACAGTGCTTTAAACAACTCGATTCAGAAGATAAAGCACGTCTAGAGCCGGTCGATTTTCCCCTCACCGGATTCTGTAATGAAGCTGTATTCCCATTAGGGCAAATTGTTTTCCCGGTGACCTTATCTGATGGCGAGCATTCACGAACAGTTATAGTCAATTTTATGGTCATGCCGGCAACATCACGTCATGATGTCTTGCTCGGGAGAAGGTCACAAAGGGAATTTAGCATGATCACTTCCATTCCACATGCTGCTTGTGGATTTCCGACAGAGACCGGAGTTGCAATCCTCTATTCAAGCAAAGAAGTCATGTTCGTAGACGATGAACCACCAGCAAAGGTAGTCAAACCTTCGGCACCAAACGAACCAGAGAAATGGGTTCTGAACAATGAATACCCAGAGCAGACCATTCTGCTAGGACCAGCCATTTCACCAGCAACACGCATACAATTGAAAGCATTGTTGTCTAACAACAAAGATATATTTGCCTGGTGCCCAGCAGACATGACTGGAGTTCCACGCGACATCGCACAACATTGTCTAAACATCAAACCATCAGTAGAACCTGTTGCTCAGGGGAGGCGCAGCTTCAGTGAAGAAAAAGCAAAAGCAATGGACGAGCAAGTAGCAGAATTACTTAATGCGGGAATCTTGCGCGAAGTGAAATACCATACATGGGTAGCCAACCCAGTGATGGTACAAAAACATAGCGGCGGATGGAGAATGTGCGTCGACTTCAAAGACCTGAATAAAGCATGCCCAAAAGATTGCTACGCGCTTCCAGAGATAGACAAAAAAGTCGACTCTCTAGCATCATTCAGATGGAAATGTTTTCTTGACTGTTACAAGGGTTATCATCAGGTCCAGATGAAAGAAGAAGACGAAGACAAAACGGCGTTCCGCACAGATAAAGGCATTTTCTGCTATACCAAAATGCCGTTCGGCCTGCGCAACGCAGGCGCAACTTATCAACGCCTAATGGACACAATTTTCAAAGATGATATCGGCAAGACTGTCGAAGTATACATGGATGACCTCGTCATCATGAGCCATGAGGAAGGCACAATGCTTGACAATATTCAGCGCACATTTGACTCCTTGCGCAGCGTGAGTCTAAAACTCAACCCAACTAAGGGGCTGTTTGGCTAAGCTTATTTTAGTGACTTATTTACTTATTTACTTTTTGAAAAGTTAAAAGGTGTTTGGGTTAGCTTATTATGTGAGAGGAATAAGTAAATAAGTCATTCCATTATGACTTATTTGCTTTTCAAATAAGCAAATAAGTAAATAAGTCAAAAAAATAAGCTTAGCCAAACAGCCCCTTAATGCTCCTTCGGCATGGAGGAAGGAAAATTTTTGGGATTCATCGTCACAAAAGATGGGTTTAAAGTAAATCCAGAAAAGGTGCAGGCTATTCAGCTAATGCCGTCGCCCGCAACAGTTAAAGAAATGCAAAGGCTCGCCGGACGCCTAGCGGCTTTGAACAGATTTTTGGCCAATCACGCAGCGAAGTCTTATCCATTCATCAGTACACTACGAAACTGCGCAAAGAAAACTGACTTTCAGTGGACATCTGAAGCGGAAACCGCATTCAAACAAATGAAAGAATGTTTAATTCAGCTGCCAACATTGACAGCACCAAAAGAAAAAGAGCCACTGATTTTATATTTATCTGCCGCAGAAGTAGCGGTTGGTGCTGTATTGATGGTAGAACGCGAGAACATCCAGACTCCAATCTATTACATCAGCAAAATGCTTACCGGTCCGGAAACTCATTACTCAATGATAGAAAAGCTAGTCCTAGCACTAGTACATGCATCCCGACGCCTACGAAGGTATTTCTCGGGTCACGTCATCACAGTTCTTACCAATTACCATTTAGGCCAGATCTTATCTAAACCCCACGTGGCGGGACGACTGGCTAAATGGGCAATTGAACTGGGAGGATACAACATTTTCTACAGACCAAGACCAGCAATCAAAGGGCAAGTTTTAGCAGACTTTGCCACTGAAGTCCCCATCAAAAAAGTTCAAGAATGCGAGGCAATCCAGAATCCTACACCCGTTTTCGACGATAGAGTCTGGACCTTGCACACAGATGGAGCGTCCAATGATGACGGAGCTGGAGCAGGTCTCCGATTAGTCAGCCCAGATAACCACGAGCTCACATATGCTATACGCTTAGACTTCAAAAGCACGAATAACGAAGCTGAATATGAAGCCTTCTTGGCAGGTCTTCGCTTAGCGCTAAAAATGGGGGCAAAAAACCTTGAAGCTAACGTTGATTCAAAACTGGTAGCCGAGCAAGTTAATGGCAATTACGATGCAAAAGAAGCAATGGCATTATACCTTGAACAAGCGCGAATTCTAATCAGCCAATTCCAAACATTCAAAGTTAACCATATAAACAGAAGCGAGAACAAACACGCAGATGCGCTAAGCAAATTAGCCGCTACCAGCATTCAAACACTTAGCAAAGGAAGTACGTATAGAGGTACTATCCAACCCTTCTATTCATTTTAAGCAAGTAAGCGTCATTGAAATGGGAAATCCATCCTGGATGACCCCGATTATCTTGTACCTTCAACACGGAAAACTTCCGGAAGGAAAAGCCGAAGCTCGAAAAATACAACACAAAGCAATAAATTACGAAATGGCGGATGGCGTCCTTTACCGAAAATCATTCATGGGCCCATTACTACGCTGTGTTGATAAAACAGACGCGCAATACCTTCTCAGAGAAATCCACGAGGGATTATGCGGGATACACGCGGGACCGCGCATGGTCGTGGCAAAAATAATGAGCGCCGGATACTACTGGCCAGGAATGCACATGGATGCAGTCGATCTATTAAGAAGATGCGAGGCATGTCAACGCCACGCACCAAAGACACTCCGACCCAAGAATCCGCTAATTCCCGTTACCTCCGCCTGGCCATTCCAACAGTGGGGCATTGACCTTGTCGGGCCATTTCCTGACGCACCAGGTGCAGTAAAGTTCATCATCGTCGCGGTAGATTACTTCACAAAATGGGTGGAAGCTAAAGCTCTGGCCTCAACAACAGCAATGGTAATCCGCAAATTTATATGGGAACATATTATTTGCAGATTTGGATTACCATTGCGCATTATTTCCGACAATGGTACAAATTTCGCAGCAGAGGATCTCCAAAAATGGTTCAAAGAAATGAAGATCGAGCATAACTTTGCGTCCGTTGCGCATCCTCAAGCGAACGGACATGTAGAAAGTGTAAACAAACAGATCGTTGACGGCATAAAAGCGCGACTCGGGACAGCGCGCAGAGGGTGGGTTGACGAACTTCCCAGCATCCTCTGGGCGCATCGAACAATGCCAAAGACTAGCACCGGCGAGACTCCGTTCAGTCTAGTCTATGGATCTGAGGCCGTCATTCGAGCCGAGATAGGTTTACCATCACCGCGCATGATAGCCATGGAAACACAGAACAATGAACAAGAGCGAAGAATGGATTTGGATCTTTTGGAAGAAAGGCGCGAGAACGCCGAGATAACAGAAGCAAGGTACAAATCCAAGCTCGAGAAATATTACAATGCGCGCGTCCGCGTTTGCACATTTGTCCCCGGGGATTTTGTCTTGCGCGACAATGAAGCTTCAAACGCTGAAAAGCCGGGCAAATTAGCGCCAAGATGGGAAGGACCATACGTCATTAACGAGGTCCTAGGCAAGGGGGCATATACCCTAAAAAGGATCGATGGGACCCTAGTCCCCCGCACCTGGAACGCACAACAGTTGCGCAGGTGTTACATATGAACCAACTCTTCAAAAGCGGAAAGAACATACAGGCAATGTATTTCTTTATTATGTCTTGTATCACAAGCTTCGCGCTTTTATCAAAACAAACATTTTTACTTATATCACTGTTTATTACAAATTGCATGTAATTTCTTTGGTTCGCGCGAAAACATTATGGTCAAACATTGTATACCTCATGAACAGTCTAAAAACAAGGCAAGTTATTGCGCCTTTTAGACAAACGTTCAAACATGAGCAAAATACCATCTCTCATTCGCCTTACCTATCCAAAAGCAATTAAAAAACATGCAACATATTGTAATCTAAACAAACAATTCACAAGCACAGCGGTGCATCACAATATACAAAAAGTGTAACACAAACACTTCACAAGATCATGGCAATGATCTTCAAAAAAGACTGGTCCCAAAGACTAGAATATTCACAAACAACAAAAAGAGACATTGTTTCAAACTAGTAGCAAAATAACAGCCACACCGGTGAAATACAAAAAAGAGATTTTTATAAACATCAAAAGAAGGGATAAAACAACTCCCAAACCTAACTAGCATCGGAATCATTATCAACAACAAACATCTGCTCACACCGACGAGTTTTCCGACGCTGATACACCAGCGGGTATTCTCCTTTCCGAAGCAGCGAGAACCGAGCCGTCAAACCTTCAGCATCCAACACAACACCGGCACCATCAATAGCATCCATAGACGGAAGAAATTTACGACCAGAATCCACAGTTGCCGGAACATCAGTTTTCACCGGACTATCTGCTGCAACAACAGCTAAAGGAGGAGAACGAGATAGAAGCACAAGGCCTTCGGCAGCCTCGTAAACCCTAAAAATTTCCAGCAAAAAACGAGTCTGGTACGAACGCTTCATCTTTTTTCAAAACCCAATCGGAAGATAAGACATCTAGAATGTGCATATATATAAACAAACTTAGCCTCGGGTAAAGAAAAACTTACTCATCATTGATTGTAAGAATTATATCACATCCAAACGGCGCTACAGGAACCAGGGTCATATCCCCATTAATGAAATCTGACAAGCGCCATCACGAATCTCAAGACAAAAAGAGAAATACCCACTCTTACTACCAGTTGACGTCATCATATGTCAGAGCATGATTACAAAGTCAAGTTTTTTCTTTTTTCAAACTTCCAAGAGAAGATTTCTTATTTCTCGCGCCTAAAAAACACCTCCCTCTCATAAGTCCAGTGCTCCACTTACTTGCATAAGTAGAACACTAGACTGGGGGGACTTGAAGGGGTATGGTCCCAAAAACCTCATAAAAAGGATTTGAGACCATACCACAAACTGGCTTTTTCAACCTTTTTAACCTTGCGCGGCCGCGCATGGGTCTTACTAAAGGAAGAAAGCAATCAGTAACTTATAGTCTCGCGCCCAAAGGATAACATGAATCCTTGCGCTTTCTCCCATTTAACAGAGGATCAAAATCCTTTGTTCAAATACCTCCGCCTAAATATCCAGACTTGGATATTATTTTACCCAGACTTGGGAATTACTCATCTGTGTCCACACGGTAAAGTATCACACCAGATTACAACCATAATCTTCTAGAAAGAAATACAATCGTGCACCACCCAGGCGGTTATAACCGTCTGGACACGTGTCGTCATCACAAGCAACCCTGAAATCACAACAAAGGCATGCAATTGGAGAGTAATCTCCACTTAATCACTTTCCACGTGGCAATCCCCCAGCCATAGATCAAACCACGATCCGTGTGCAATCACACCGGATCGAGACAACTTGACGTTGGATTAAAGAACTTAACGGAAGAAAATATAACCGCTACGGCGTTAGCATCTTCCGTCATCTTTTCAATAACAGGTTTTCCCTCCCAAACTCCCGGTTATAAATAAGAGAACTATTCAGGTATAAACCCAGATCAGACTCACTTCTAGAATACTTTCTTCTCTATTACAAATACTTATTCTCACACCGGAGTCGGGTCAATGAGAGAACCCTCTCCTCCCCTTGGCGAGGCTAACGGTGTTCTTTTTTGCAGAATCACCGGAGAAGAAATCCCGTTGCAACTGAATCAACCGAGAGAGAGCTAACCCTTTTATGCGGATTCAAACCCCCTAACTATATCGGTTCCGACCATTTAGTTAGTGTTTCTTCAACACCATTGTGAACCTTACGCCTTTTTTACTCTCTGATCGAGGTTCTCGGCATTGAAAAATCTTCGTAAACTAAATCACACGTGTATATGTTGACATTTAAGAGATATACAGTCAAGAAAATCAAGGGCAATGGTGATATATATGCGGATTAGACACCAAAAAAAACACTCAATAAATGGCTACAATTTAAGGAATGTGTTTAGTGACGGCATCAGATTCCTAATTGATGGAGAAAGGTCTGGTGGCAAGAAAAGCTGCTTCTAGGAGGTTGTCAAGTGTTTTCGCTCGACGATTCCATTCTTGGGTGGTTGGTTTGGCCCTTGTTCCTGTAACTCGAATCCTAGCCCGGTATATCCCATTTTAATTTTGCACCATTGTAAACCTTACGCCTTTTTTACTCTCTGATCGAGGTTCTCGGCATTGAAAAATCTTCGTAAACTAAATCACACGTGTATATGTTGACTTTTAAGAGATATACAGTAAAGAAAATCAAGGGTAATGGTGATATATATGCGGATTAGACACAAAAAAAACACTCAACAAATGGCTACAATTTAAGGAATGTGTTTAGTGACGGCATCAGATTCCTAATTGATGGAGAAAGGTCTGGTTGCAAGAAAAGCTGCTTCTAGGAGGTTGTCAAGTGTTTTAGCTCGCCGATTCCATTCTTGGGTGGTTAGTTTGGCCCTTGTTCTTGTAACTCGAATCCTAGCACGGTATATCCCATTTTAATCTTACACCATTGTGAACCTTACGCCTTTTTTACTCTCTGATCGAGGTTCTCGGCATTGAAAAATCTTCATAAACTAAATCACACGTGTATATGTTGACATTTAAGAGATATACAGTCAAGAAAATCAAGGGCAACGGTGATATATATGCGGATTAGACACAAAAAAAACACTCAACAAATGGCTACAATTTAAGAAATGTGTTTAGTGACGGCATCAGATTCCTAATTGATGGAGAAATGTCTGGTGGCAAGAAAAGCTGCTTCTAGGAGGTTGTCAAGTGTTTTCGCTCGACGATTCCATTCTTGGGTGGTTGGTTTGGCCCTTGTTCCTGTGACTCGAATCCTTGCCCGGTATATCCCATTTTAATTTTACACCATTGTGAACCTTACGCCTTTTTTACTCTCTGATCGAGGTTCTCGGCATTGAAAAATCTTCGTAAACTAAATCACACGTGTATATGTTGACATTTAAGAGATATACTGTCAGGAAAATCAAGGGCAATTGTGATATATATGCGGATTAGACACAAAAAAAAAACACTCAACAAATGGCTACAATTTAAGGAATGTGTTTAGTGATGGCATCTGATTCCTAATTGATGGAGAAAGGTCTGGTGGCAAGAAAAGCTACTTCTAGGAGGTTGTTAAGTGTTTTCGCTCGACGATTCCATTCTTGAGTGGTTGGTTTGGCCCTTGTTCCTGTAACTCGAATCCATGCCCGGTATATCTCATTTTAATTTTACACCATTATGAACCTTATGCCTTTTTTACTCTTTGATCGAGGTTCTCGGTATTGAAAAATCTTTTTAAACTAAGTCACACGTGTATATGTTGATATTTATGAGATATACAGTCAAGAAAATCAAGGGCAATGGTGATATATATGCGGATTAGACACTAAAAAAACACTCAACAAATGGCTACAATTTAAGGAATGTGTTTAGGGGCGTCATCAGATTCCTAATTGATGGAGAAAGGTCTAGTGGCAAGAAAAGCTGTTTCTAAGAGGTTGTCAAGTGTTTTCGCTCGACGATTCCATTCATGGGTGGTTGGTTTGGCCATTGTTCCTGTAACTCGAATCCTAGCCCGGTATAGCCCAGTATATCACATTTTAATTTTACACCATTGTGAACCTTACGCCTTTTTTGCTCTCTGATCGAGGTTCTCGGCATTGAAATATCTTCGTAAACTAAATCACACGTGTATATGTTGACATTTAAGAGATATACAGTCAAGAAAATCAAGGGCAATGATGATATATATGAGGATTAGACACCAAAAAAAAAACACTCAACAAATTGTTACAATTTAAGAAATGTGTTTAGTGACGGCATCAGATTCCTAATTTATGGAGAAAGGTCTCGTGGCAAGAAAAGCTGCTTCTAGGAGGTTGTCAAGTGTTTTCCCTCGACGATTCCATTCTTGGGTGGTTGGTTTGGCCCTTGTTCCTGTAACTCGAATCCTAACCCGATGTATCCCATTTTAATTTTACACCATTGTGAACCTTACGCCTTTTTTACTCTCTGATCTAGGTTCTCGGCATTGAAAAATCTTTGTAAACTAAATCACACGTGTATATGTTTACATTTAAGAGAAATACAATCAAGAAAATCAAGGGCAATGGTGATATATATGCGGATGAGACACAAAAAAAACACTCAACAAATGACTACAATTTAAGGAATGTGTTTAGTGACGACATCAGATTCCTAATTAATGGAGAAAGGTCTGGTGGCAAGAAAAGCTGCTTCTAGGAGTTTGTCAAGTGTTTTCGCTCGACGATTCCATTCTTGGGTGGTTGGTTTGGCCCTTGTTCCTGTAACTCGAATCCGAGCCCGGTATATCACATTTTAATTTTACACCATTGTAAACCTTACGCCTTTTTTACTCTCTGATCGAGGTTCTCGGCATTGAAAAATCTTCGTAAATTAAATCACACGTGTATATGGTGACATTTAAGAGATATACAGTCAAGAAAATCAAGGGCAATGGTGATATATATGCGGATTAGACACAAAAAAAAACACTCAACAAATGGCTACAATTTAAGGAATGTGTTTAGTGACGGCATCAGATTCCTAATTGATGGAGAAAGGTCTGGTGGCAAGAAAAGCTGCTTCTAGGAGGTTGTCAAGTGTTTTCGCTCGACGATTACATTCTTGGGTGGTCGGTTTGGCCCTTATTCCTGTAACTCGAATCCTAGCCCGGTATATCCCATTTTAATCTTACACCATTGTGAACCTTACGCCTTTTTTACTCTCTGATCTAGGTTCTCGGCATTGAAAAATCTTCGTAAACTAAATCACACGTGTATATGTTGACATTTAAGAGATATACAGTCAAGAAAATCAAGGGCAATGGTGATATATATGAGGATTAGACACCAAAAAAAAAACACTCAACAAATTGCTACAATTTAAGGAATGTGTTTAGTGACGGCATCAGATTCCTAATTGATGGAGAAAGGTCTCGTGGCAAGAAAAGCTGCTTCTAGGAGTTTGTCAAGTGTTTTCGCTCGACGATTCCATTCTTGGGTGGTTGGTTTGGCCCTTGATCCTGTAACTCGAATCCGAGCCCGGTATATCACATTTTAATTTTACACCATTGGGAACCTTACGCCTTTTTTACTCTCTGATCGAGGTTCTCGGCATTGAAAAATCTTCGTAAACTAAATCACACGTGTATATGTTGACATTTAAGAGATATACAGTCAAGAAAATCAAGGGCAATGGTGATATATATGCGGATTAGACACAAAAAAAAAACACTCAACAAATCGCTACAATTTAAGGAATGTGTTTAGTGACGGCATCATATTCCTAATAGATGGAGAAAGGTCTGGTGGCAAGAAAAGCTGCTTCTAGGAGGTTGTCAAGTGATTTCGCTCGACGATTCCATTCTTGGGTGGTTGGTTTGGCCGTTGTTCCTGTGACTCGAATCCTAGCCCGGTATATCCCATTTTAATTTTACACCATTGTGAACCTTACGCCTTTTTTACTCTCTGATCGAGGTTCTCGGCATTGAAAAAATCTTCGTAAACTAAATCACACGTGTATATGTTGATATTTAAGAGATATATAGTCAAGAAAATCAAGGGCAATGGTGATATATATGCGGATTAGACACAAAAAAAATGCTCAACAAATGGCTACAATTTAAGGAATGTGTTTAGAAACGACATCAGATTCCTAATTGATGGAGAAAGGTCTGGTGGCAAGAAAAGCTGCTTCAAGGAGGTTGTCAAGTGTTTTCGCTCAACGATTACATTCTTGGGTGGTTGGTATGGCCCTTGTTCCTGTAACTCGAATCCTAGCCCGGTATATCCCATTTTAATTTTACACCATTGTGAACCTTACGCCTTTTTTACTCTCTGATCGAGGTTCTCGGCATTGAAAAATCTTCGTAAACTAAATCACACGTGTATATGTTGACATTTAAAAGATATACATTCAAGAAAATCAAGGACAATGGTGATATATATGCAGATTAGACACCAAAAAAAAAGCACTCAACAAATTGTACAATTTAAAGAATGTGTTTTGTGACGGCATCAGATTCCTAATTGATGGAGAAAGGTCTGGGGGTAAGAAAAGCTGCTTTTAGGAGGTTGTCAAGTGTTTTCGCTCGACGATTCCATTCCTCGGTGGTTAGTTTGGCCATTGTTCATGTAACTCGAATCCTAGCCCGGTATATCCCATTTTAATTTTACACCATTGAGAACCTTACGCCTTTTTTGCTCTCTGATCGAGGTTCTCGGCATTGAAAAATCTTCGTAAACTAAATCACACGTGTATATGTGGACATTTAAGAGATATACAGTCAAGAAAATCACGGGCAATGGTGATATATATGCGGATTAGACACAAAAAAAACACTCAACAAATGGCTACAATTTAAGGAATGTGTTTAGTGGCGACATCAGATTCCTAATTGATGGAGAAAGGTCTGGTGGCAAGAAAAGCTTCTTCTAGGAGGTTGTCAAGTGTTTTCGCTCGACGATTCCATTCTTGGGTTGTTGGTTTGGCCCTTGTTCCTGTAACTCGAATTCTAGCCTGGTATATCCCATTTTAATTTTACACCATTGTGAATCTTACGCCTTTTTTACTCTCTGATCGAGGTTCTCGGCATTGAAAAATCTTCGTAACCTAAATCACATGTGTATATGTTGATATTTAAGAGATATACAGTCAAGAAAATCAAGGGCAATGGTGATATATATGCGGATTAGACACCAAAAAAAAACTCAACAAATGACTACAATTTAAGGAATGTGTTTAGTGACGGCATCAGTTTCCTAATTGATGGAGAAAGGTCTGGTGGTAAGAAAAGCTGCTTCTAGGAGGTTGTCAAGTGTTTTCGCTCGACGATTCCATTCTTGGGTGGTTGGTTTAGCCCTTGTTCATGTAACTCGAATCCTAGCCCGGTATATCCCATTTTAATTTTACACCATTGAGAACCTTACGCCTTTTTTGCTCTCTGATCGAGGTTCTCGGCATTGAAAAATCTTCGTAAACAAAATCACACATGTATATGTGGACATTTAAGAGATATACAGTCAAGAAAATCACGGGCAATGGTGATATATATGCAGATTAGACACAGAAAAAACACTCAACAAATGGCTACAATTTAAGGAATGTGTTTAGTGACGACATCAGATTCCTAATTGATGGAGAAAGGTCTGGTGGCAAGAAAAGCTGCTTCTAGGAGGTTGTCAAGTGTTTTCGCTCGACGATTCCATTCTTGGGTGGTTGGTTTGGCCCTTGTTCCTGTAACTCGAATTCTAGCCTGGTATATCCCATTTTAATTTTACACCATTGTGAACCTTACGCCTTTTTTACTCTCTGATCGAGGTTCTCGGCATTGAAAAATCTTCGTAAACTAAATCACACGTGTATATGTTGACATTTAAGAGATATACAGTCAAGAAAATCAAGGGCAATGGTGATATATATGCGGATTAGAAACCAAAAAAAATCACACAACAAATGGCTACAATTTAAGGAATGTGTTTATTGACGGCATCAGATTTCTAATTGATGGAGAAAGGTCTCGTGGCAAGAAAAGCTGCTTCTAGGAGATTGTCAAGTGTTTTCGCTCGACGATTCCATTCTTGGGTGGTTGGTTTGGCCCTTGTTCCTGTAACTCGAATCCTAGCCCGGTATATCCCATTTTAATTTTACACCATTGTGAACCTTACGCCTTTTTTACTCTCTGATCTAGGTTCTCGGCATTGAAAAATCTTCGTAAACTAAATCACACGTGTATATGTTGACATTTAAGTGATATACAGTCAAGAAAATCAAGGGCAATGGTGATATATATGCGGATTAGACACCAAAAAAAACACTCAACAAATGGCTACAATTTAAGGAATGTGTTTAGTGACGGCATCATATTCCTAATTGATGGAGAAAGGTCTGGTGGCAAGAAAAGCTGCTTCTAGGAGGTTGTCAAGTATTTTCGCTCGACGATTCCATTCTTAGGTGGTTGGTTTGGCCCTTGTTCATGTAACTCGAATCCTAGCCCGGTATATCACATTTTAATTTTACACCATTGTGAACCTTACGCCTTTTTTACTCTCTGATCGAGGTTCTCGGCATTGAAAAATCTTCGTAAACTAAATCACACGTGTATATGTTGACATTTAAGAGATATACAGTCAAGAAAATCAAGGGCTATGGTGATATATATGCGGATTAGACACAAAAAAAACACTCAACAAATGGCTACAATTTAAGGAATGTGTTTAGTGACGACATCAGATTCCTAATTGATGGAGAAAGGTCTGGTGGCAAAAAAAAGCTGCTTCTCGGGGGTTGTCAAGTGTTTTCGCTCGACGATTCCATTCTTGGGTGGTTGGTTTGGCCCTTGTTCCTGTGACTTGAATCCTAGCCCGGTATATCCCATTTTAATTTTACACCATTGTGAACCTTACGCCTTTTTTACTCTCTGATCGAGGTTCTCGGCATTGAAAAAATCTTCGTAAACTAAATCACACGTGTATATGTTGATATTTAAGAGATATATAGTCAAGAAAATCAAGGGCAATGGTGATATATATGCGGATTAGACAAAAAAAAAACACTCAACAAATGGCTACAATTTAAGGAATGTGTTTAGTGACGACATCAGATTCCTAATTGATGGAGAAAGGTCTGGTGGCAAGAAAAGCTGCTTCTAGGGGGTTGTCAAGTGTTTTCGTACGACGATTCCATTCTTGGGTGGTTGGTTTGGCCCTTGTTCCTGTGACTCGAATCCTAGCCCGGTATATCCCATTTTAATTTTACACCATTGTGAACCTTACGCCTTTTTTACTCTCTGATCGAGGTTCTCGGCATTGAAAAAATCTTCGTAAACTAAATCACACGTGTATATGTTGATATTTAAGAGATATATAGTCAAGAAAATCAAGGGAAATGGTGATATATATGTGGATTAGACACAAAAAAATACTCAACAAATGGCTACAATTTAAGGAATGTGTTTAGTGACGGCATTAGATTCCTAATTGATGGAGAAAGGTCTGGTGGCAAGAAAAGCTGCTTCTAGGAGGTTGTCAAGTATTTTCGCTCGACGATTCCATTCTTTGGTGGTTGGTTTGGCCCTTGTTCATGTAACTCGAATCCTAGCCCGGTATATCCCATTTTAATTTTACACCATTGTGAACCTTACGCCTTTTTTACTCTCTGATCGAGGTTCTCGGCATTGAAAAATCTTCGTAAACTAAATCACACGTGTATATGTTGACATTTAATAGATATACAGTCAAGAAAATCAAGGGCAATGGTGATATATATGCGGATTAGACACAAAAAAAAACACTCAACAAATCGCTACAATTTAAGGAATGTGTTTAGTGACGACATCAGATTCCTAATTGATGGAGAAAGGTCTGGTGGCAAGAAAAGCTGCTTCTAGGAGGTTGTCAAGTGATTTCGCTTGACGATTCCATTCTTGGGTGGTTGGTTTGGCCGTTGTTCCTGTGACTCGAATCCTAGCCCGGTATATCCCATTTTAATTTTACACCATTGTGAACCTTACGCCTTTTTTACTCTCTGATCGAGGTTCTCGGCATTGAAAAAATCTTCGTAAACTAAATCACACGTGTATATGTTGATATTTAAGAGATATATAGTCAAGAAAATCAAGGGCAATGGTGATATATATGCGGATTAGACACAAAAAAAATACTCAACAAATGGCTACAATTTAAGGAATGTGTTTAGAAACGACATCAGATTCCTAATTGATGGAGAAAGGTCTGGTGGCAAGAAAAGCTGCTTCTAGGGGGTTGTCAAGTGTTTTCGCACGACGATTCCATTCTTGGGTGGTTGGTTTGGCCCTTGTTCCTGTTACTCGAATCCTAGCCCGGTATATCCCATTTTAATTTTACACCATTGTGAACCTTACGCCTTTTTTACTCTCTGATCGAGGTTCTCGGCATTGAAAAAATCTTCGTAAACTAAATCACACGTGTATATGTTGATATCTAAGAGATATATAGTCAAGAAAATCAAGGGCAATGGTGATATATATGCGGATTAGACACAAAAAAAATACTCAACAAATGGCTACAATTTAAGGAATGTGTTTAGTGACGGCATCAGATTCCTAATTGATGGAGAAAGGTCTGGTGGCAAGAAAAGCTGCTTCTAGGAGGTTGTCAAGTGTTTTCGCTCGACGGTTACATTCTTAGGTGGTTGGTTTGGCCCTTGTTCCTGTAACTTGAATCCTAGCCCGTTATATCCCATTTTAATCTAACACCATTGTGAACCTTACGCCTTTTTTACTTTTTGATCGAGGTTCTCGGCATTGAAAAATCTTTGTAAACTAAATCACACGTGTATATGTTGACATTTAAGAGATATAGAGTCAAGAAAATCAAGGACAATGGTGATATATATGCGGAATAGACACAAAAAAAACACTCAACAAATGGCTTCAATTTAAGGAATGTGTTTAGTGACGGCATCAGATTCATAATTGATGGAGAAAGGTCTGGTGGTAAGAAAAGATGCTTCTAGGAGGTTGTCAAGTGTTTTCGCTCGACGATTCCATTCTTGGGTGGTTAGTTTGGCCCTTGTTCCTGTAACTCGAATCCTAGTCCGGTATATCCCATTTTAATTTTACACCATTGTGAACCTTACGCCTTTTTTACTCTCTGATCGAGGTTCTCGGCATTGAAAAATCTTCGTAAACTAAATCACACGTGTATATGTTGATATTTAAGAGATATACAGTCAAGAAAATCAAGGGCAATGGTGATATATATGCGGATTAGACACAAAAAAAAACACTCAACAAATGACTACAATTTAAGGAATGTGTTTAGTGACTGCATCAGATTCCTAATTGATAGAGAAAGGTCTGGTGGTAAGAAAAGCTGCTTCTAGGAGGTTGTTAAGTGTTTTCGCTCGACGATTCCATTCTTGGGTGGTTGGTTTGGCCCTTGTTCCTGTAACTCGAATCCTAGCCCGGTATATCCCATTTTAATTTTACACCATTGTGAACCTTACGCCTTTTTTACTCTCTGATCGAGGTTCTCGGTGTCACGACCCCCGACCCACCCTGGACGGAATCGGAAGTCGCGAACAGCCCAGTGGTACCGGTGGTTATTTTTATAAAATATTGCAGCGGAAATTTCATCAGGACCGTGAGTTAGGAAAAATATCAGAGTTTAGAAAACACCGGATTTTTATTTATTAAATAGATGGGATAAACCAATGTTTTACAATGGTAGCTTTAATAAAGATAAAATTTGATTACATAAAACAATATTTCTTAATTTGATTTAATTAATAAAATAAGCCACTTCTTGAAGCCTTTCAGTGTCGTATCCAACTCTTACTCCAATCTACTGTAATTACCTGAAATATGTTTGAAAAAGGTTTTGTCAGCGGAAATACTGAGTGAGTTCATTCCATTTTTATAAAATATATTAATATACCTTACAGCATTAAGGTTTTTATATTTATTTATATTTACCCAACTCAATCAGTATTTGTCACATGGTGGCAATTCCGATGTGACAGTAGTCATATTAATCATTGGCTCACTTTCGTCCAATAGTGAATTTATCAAATAATTCTATTTTACTATTATTCAATTTATCTGTCACTAGGCGATTCCTGTGACGGTGATCATATCACTGTTGATCGTTCTTTCAACTAGTGACTCTGGTCATATCACTGTTGATCATTCTTTCAACTAATGATTCTAGTCATAACACTGTTGATCATTCTCTCAACTAGTGCCTTTGGACATGTTACTGTTGATCATTCTCTCAACTAGTGACTCTGGACTTAGTTGTGTCCTGTGACATTACTTTGTCATATATATTACTTATGGCACAAAACCATTTAACCCAGAAAATGACATATATCATTTTATGTCAAACTACTATAACTTATCAAATATAATATGTTAATTAAATAATTGTAATATCATTATTTAATATATTAACGTGACTAAGACTAAAATATAATCTTAGTATAGTAGAATATATTATACTTGACTATTTTATTATGGTATACACCATTTAGATTTATTTCAAACATACATTAAATTTATTAATGATTTAATGTTAAAATAATATTAGTTATAGGCTATGTCTACTGGGACATAATTCCTACAGTGATTGTGGTCATGTTACTATTGGCTAACTTTCTGGCTAATAGTAACGAGGTTCAAATAATGTATAAAACCTCCCATACCGGCAGTTATTATAGAATATAAAAACTTAATCACTGTAAGTATAACTGGTAAACATTTAGGATTTTGGAAAGCCTTTGTAAATATAATTGTATCACAAAAAGGTGATAAAAATTGTGAGAAAAGAGAATGGACTCACATTGAAGATTTCTACGGGCAAAGTTTAGCCTATTGATTAGCCTTGATAGATTGCAGATTGATACCAGCAGAGCTTAGCCTATTGATTATTCTTATAACCTAGTGCATACAAACTAGGTAAGTAACTAATACAGCATTTACGATAACTCACGAGATAAAAACCCTCACAACGAATGACAAAGTGCAATCACTTAAACATCCCTCGGAATCACAACGAATGACAAAGTATAATTACTTAAACATCCATCGGATTCACAACGAATGACAAAGGATAGTACTAAAACATCCATCGGATAGTTTCAATCGATCGGACATTGAATCGTAGCAGCGATCGAGTTAATACCCTGTTTCGTAGCAGCACCCCGCTATACTAATTAGTGATTTTGATAGTAAACAGAACGTAACTCAGTGTGTATTACGAGTTTTTACGCCGTTCAAGCGCCCCAATTCCAGTCCCAAGGCCTGCTATTTATACACGAATTTTACATTGCTTGCGCACCGTAACCCTCAACCCTTACGGTGCGCAAGGGACACAAAATGGTCATATGCTTGCCACGCGTGTTTGGAGTTCAGGTGAGTCGACGGTTTCTCGAATTTTGTTTTAGACAGCGAGATATATGGATAATCGTTGAGTAGGGAATACCCCCCCTGAGTTTTAGGGGCCCTGATCCTGATTCTGATTGTTCTGAAATTTGTAGGGTTTGTGCAGAATCACTTGGGTGTCTCAATTAGGGTTTCCTATTGGATAAAATAATAAAATAAATAGGACTTTTAATGAGGGTTGTTACATTCTCCCCACCTTATTTTAAATCTCGTCCTCGAGATTTGGGTTACGATATTTCTTTTAGACTTATGTTATATTTTAATTAATAAAAACAAAATATTTTTAAGGTAAATGACACAGAATCAAATTTTGTGAATATGAGTTATACAATAAATAGGATTCAATGGTTCAATTGAATTATTTCAAGAAATCGATGTCAAAAGAATGAGATGAAATGATATAATTTCCAAGGTGACTAGGTTCAAGCCAAAAGATATATGATCAATAGATATTTAAAATGAATGTGAAGGACTTTTAGAATCAATAAAAATTCTTTGTCAAAAGAAAGCTTACTTTGATTGTCAACTGTGGAAGACTCAGAATCATTAAGCTCAAATAAAATAGAAGTACGAAAATGTTTGTCAACTTTCGAACCATAACAAGAGAAAAATCAGTGTTTTGACATTTATGGTATTGCAAAGATACACCGAAATACAATAGAGTTTAGTGTATCATTGTCTTAATACATAATTGTATCAAGACTACTTTTCAATGATGAGTCAAACGAAAGAAATACATGGTTTTGAATGATTCGTATGCTTACGATTAGCCCAAGCTACAAGTTTATAATGACGCCGCAAGGTGTCGTAATAATTGAAATAATTCAATAATTACGGTGACCGAACAATTTCACCGTGTAATCAACTGAAAGCTTTAATGAAGTAAATTTGGATATTCATTTCGAATAGGATTTTCAATTGATAATGAAAAGACCAAATGAATATTATAGAATTTTCGATAAATGATGAAAGAAACGTTAAGAGGTACACCAGAATATAATATGAATTTGTGTACTCTTATCTTAACACATAATTGTATTAAGACTGTTTAAGATAATGATCCAACAAAATTTAAAATTCGTTCATCAGGAGTGAAAATGAGATTTGCTCAAGCTTCAAATTAAAGAATATGCCACCACAAGGTGTCGTAGTCAATTTAAATGATTCAATGAAAGTGAAGACCAAACAAATCTGTTATGGTTTTGAATAGATGAAGTACTTGACAGA
Source organism: Helianthus tuberosus (assembly GCA_030545235.1). Classification (NCBI taxonomy): domain Eukaryota; kingdom Viridiplantae; phylum Streptophyta; class Magnoliopsida; order Asterales; family Asteraceae; genus Helianthus; species Helianthus tuberosus. Next base: position 24,748,397 of record CM060428.1, read on the forward strand.
ATGTATTTATTTAAAAAAACTTCTATTTATATTAGGGTTAAATAATAACTTAACTTAGATATTACATATCAGTGATTACGTCTGGAATCATTTCTGCTTCTTGCGTAGTAAGTACGAATGCTCACACGTTTTTCTTAGCTCCATCTGTTGTTCTTGCCTTGTTGTCAGGTGCTTTGGTTAGTTTCGGGCAATATGGTTTGATGTGTCCTGTTTCTCCACAATTGAAACAAACATCAGTTTTCCTTCTACACTCTTCCTCTATATGCCCGGTCATCTTGCAGAAGTCACAGTAGAGTGTTCTCCTAAAACGGCATCTTCCTGAATGCTTTTTGTTACAGTTTCTGCAGATAGGTTGCTCCAATGACGGTTCAGTTCCTGTCTTCTTGTAGAATTCTTGGGAAATTTTCTGGGCTAACTCTTTTTTCTTGTTTTCTTCTCTTGTGCGGATTAGTCCATCTGTCAACATGTTAGCTAGTTCAACTGCTTCTTCAATAGTCTGTGGTCTAGTGGCCTTGACTATGTCTTGGATTTCGCTAACTAATCCCCAAATATAACGAGAAATTAGTACGGGTTCTGGCGAAGCCAGAGTTGGTACCATTCTTGCATATTCGAAGAACGTTGTTGTATATTCACGACAATTCATATCTATCATTTTATGATTTAGGAATTTGTTAGCCATTCGTTCCTTTTCATAAGGGGGACAAAATTTCCTTTCTGCCATTTCCTTGAATTTTTCCCAATTTATGGCATAAGCCATGTCACTTCCTTTTGCCTGAAGAATTGTATTCCACCATTCTAAGGCTTCTTCCTTAAAGAGGTTAGATGCATACATCACCTTATCTTCTTCGGCACATTTGCTGATTGTAAGAACAACTTCTGTCTTTTCCAACCATCGTAGAGCAGCCGTGGCGCCCTCACTGCCTGCGAACTCAGTTGGTTTACAGGCTAGAAATTCTTTGTAGGTACACCCGAGAGTCATCGCCTTCTTTTTCTTGGGAAATGGGGTTTTGATAATATCATCATTACCTCCATTGACACTATGGTTGAAACAGTCGTCATGAGTATGCTTGCTACTCACAACTTTGGTGGGTTCTACGGGGTTTTTAACAGCTTTAATTATTAAAGGTAAAGCATTAGCTATTCCTTGGGCTATTAGATTTTCTATAGCATTTTTATCCAAAGGATTTTCATTATTAGCATGAACTTCTGGATTATGTGGTACTTCATTCGACATCTGAATTGCAAACATTTTCACTTATTAATATCACAGAATAATTAAAACAAAACAATACTTTCAGGATATTATATGTGCATATCGACATATATATATTCATATATAACACATATGTTAATTTATATCAGTTTCCTAACTTTTAAGTTTAGGTATTAAAAGAACACCTAAATAGCTTAAACAAGTGGCTCTGATACCACCTTCTGTCACAACCCCCGACACACCCTGGACCGAATCGGAAGTCGCGAACAGCCCAGTGGTACCGGTGGTTATTTTTATAAAATATTGCAGCGGAAATTTCATCAGGACCGTGAGTTAGGAAAATATCAGAGTTTAGAAAACACCGGATTTTTATTTATTAAATAGATGGGATAAACCCATGTTTTACAATGGTAGCTTTAATAAAGATAAAATTTGATTACATAAAACAATATTTCTTAATTTGATTTAATTAATAAAATAAGCCACTTCTTAAAGCCTTTCAGTGACGTATCCAACTCTTACTCCAATCTACTGTAATTACCTGAAATATGTTTGAAAAGGTTTTGTCAGCGGAAATACTGAGTGAGTTCATTCCATTTTTATAAAATATATTGTTATACCTTACAGCATTAAGGTTTTTATATTTATTTATATTTACCCATCTCAATCAGTATTTGTCACATGGTGGCAATTCCGATGTGACAGTAGTCATATTAATCATTGGCTCACTTTCGTCCAATAGTGAATTTATCAAATAATTCTATTTTACTATTATTCAATTTATCTGTCACTAGGCGATTCCTGTGACGGTGATCATATCACTGTTGATCATTCTTTCAACTAGTGACTCTGGTCATATCACTGTTGATCATTCTTTCAACTAATGATTCTAGTCATAACACTGTTGATCATTCTCTCAACTAGTGCCTTTGGACATGTTACTGTTGATCATTCTCTCAACTAGTGACTCTGGACTTAGTTGTGTCCCGTGACATTACTTTGTCAAATATATCACTTATGGCACAAAACCATTTAACCAAGAAAATGACATATATCATTTTATGTCAAACTACTATAACTTATCAAATATAATATGTTATTTAAATAATTGTAATATTATTATTTAATATATTAACGTGACTAAGACTAAAATATAATCTTAGTATAGTAGAATATATTATACTTGACTATTTTATTATGGTATACACCATTTAGATTTATTTCAAACATACATTAAATTTATTAATGATTTAATGTTAAAATAATATTAGTTATAGGCTATGTCTACTGGGACATAATTCCTACAGTGATTGTGGTCATGTTACTATTGGCTAACTTTCTGGCTAATAGTAACGAGGTTCAAATAATGTATAAAACCTCCCATACCGGCAGTTATTATAGAATATAAAAACTTAATCACTGTAAGTATAACTGGTAAACATTTAGGATTTTGGAAAGCATTTGTAAATATAATTGTATCACAAAAAGGTGATAAAAATTGTGAGAAAAGAGAATGGACTCACATTGAAGATTTCTACGGGCAAAGTTTAGCCTACTGATTAGCCTTGATAGATTGCAGATTGATACCAACAGAGCTTAGCCTATTGATTATTCTTATAACCTAGTGCATACAAACTAGTTAAGTAACTAATACAACATTTACGATAACTCATGAGATAAAAACCCTCACAACGAATGACAAAGTGCAATCACTTAAACATCCCTCGGAATCACAACGAATGACAAAGTATAATTACTTAAACATCCATCGGATTCACAACGAATGACAAAGGATAGTACTAAAACATCCAACGGATAGTTTCAATCGATCGGACATTGAATCGTAGCAGCGATCGAGTTAATACCCTGTTTCGTAGCAACACCCCGCTATACTAATTAGTGATTTTGATAGTAAACAGAACGTAACTCAGTGTGTATTATGAGTTTTTACGTCGTTCAAGCGCCCCAATTCCAGTCCCAAGGCCTGTTATTTATACACGAATTTTACATTGCTTGCGCACCGTAACCCTCAACCCTTACGGTGCGCAAGGGACACAAAATGGTCATATGCTTGCCACGCGTGTTTGGAGTTCAGGTGAGTCGACGGTTTCTCGAATTTTGTTTTAGACAGCGAGATATATGGATAATCGTTGAGTAGGGAATACCCCCCTGAGTTTTAGGGGCCCTGATCCTGATTCTGATTGTTCTGAAATTTGAAGGGTTTGTGCAGAATCACTTGGGTGTCTCAATTAGGGTTTCCTATTGGATAAAATAATAAAATAAATAGGACTTTTAAGGAGGGTTGTTACACTCGGCATTGAAAAATCTTCGTAAACTAAATCACACGTGTATATGTTGACATTTAAGAGATATACAGTCAAGAAAATCAAGGGCAATGGTGATATATATGCGGATTAGACACCAAAAAAAAATCACTCAACAAATGGCTACAATTTAAGGAATGTGTTTAGTGACGGCATCAGATTCCTAATTGATGGAAAAAAATCAGGTGGTAAGAAAAGCTGCTTCTAGGAGGTTGTCAAGTGTTTTCGCTCGACGATTCCATTCTTGGGTGGTTGGTTTTGCCCTTGTTCTTGTAACTCGAATCCTAGCCCGGTATATCCCATTTTAATTTTACACCATTGTGAACCTTACGCCTTTTTTAGTCTATGATCGAGGTTCTCGGCTTTGAAAAATCTTCGTAAACTAAATCAAACGTGTATATGTTGACATTTAAGAGATATACAGTCAAGAAAATCAAGGGCAATGGTGATATATATGCGGAATAGACACAAAAAAACACTCAACAAATGGCTACAATTTAAGGAATGTGTTTAGTGACGGCATCAGATTCCTAATTGATGGAGAAAGGTCTGGTGGTAAGAAAAGCTGCTTCTAGGAGGTTGTCAATTGTTTTCGCTCGACGATTCCATTCTTGGGTGGTTGGTTTGGCCCTTGTTCCTGTAACTCGAATCTTAGCCCGGTATATCCCATTTTAATTTTACACCATTGTGAACCTTGCGGCTTTTTTACTCTCTGATAGAGGTTCTCGGCATTGAAAAATCTTCGTAAACAAAATCACACGTGTATATGTTGACATTTAAGAGATATACAGACAAGAAAATCAAGCGCAATTGTGATATATATGCGGATTAGACACAAAAAAAAAACACTCAACAAATGGCTACAATTTAAGGAATGTGTTTAGTGACGGCATTAGATTCCTAATTGATTGAGAAAGGTCTGGTGGCAAGAAAAGCTGCTTCTAGGAGCTTGTCAAGCGTTTTCTCTCGACGATTCCATTCTTGGGTGGTTGGTTTAGCCCTTGTACCTGTAACTCGAATCCTAGCCCGGTATATCACATTTTAATTTTACACCATTGTGAACCTTATGCCTTTTTTATTCTCTGCTAGAGGTTCTCGGCATTGAAAAATCTTTGTAAACAAAATCACACGTGTATATGTTGACATTTAAGAGATATACAGTCAAGAAAATCAAGGGCAATGGTGATATATATGCGGATTAGACACAAAAAAAACACTCAAAAAATGGCTACAATTTAAGGAATGTGTTTAGTGATGGCATCAGATTCCTAATTGACGGAGAAATGTCTGGTAGCAAGAAAAGCTGCTTCTAGGAGGTTGTCAAGTGTTTACGCTCGACGATTCCATTCTTGGGTGGTTGGTTTGGCCTTGTTCCTGTGACTCGAATCCTAGCCCGGTATATCCCATTTTAATTTTACACCATTGTGAACCTTACGCCTTTTTTACTCTCTGATCGAGGTTCTCGGCATTGAAAAATCTTCGTAAACTAAATCAAACTTGTATATGTTGACATTTAAGAGATATACAGTCAAGAAAATCAAGGGCAATGGTTATATATATGCGGATTAGACACACAAAAAAACACTCAACAAATGGCTACAATTTAAGGAGTGTGTTTAGTGACGGCATCAGATTCCTAATTGATGGAGAAAGGTCTGGTGGTAAGAAAAGCTGCTTCTAGGAGGTTGTCAAGTGTTTTCGCTCGACGATTCCTTTCTTGGGTGGTTGGTTTGGCCCTTGTTCCTGTAACTCGAATCCTAGCCCGGTATATCCTAGTTTAATCTTATACCATTGTGAACCTTACAACTTTTTTACTCTCTGATCGAGGTTCTCGGCATTGAAAAATCTTCGTAAACTGAATCACACGTGTATATGTTGACATTTAAGAGATATACAGTCAAGAAAATCAAGGACGATGGTGATATATATGCGGATTAGACACCAAAAAAAAACACTCAACAAATGGCTACAATTTAAGGAATGTGTTTAGTGACGGCATCAGATTCCTAATTGATGGAGAAAGGTCTGGTGGTAAGAAAAGCTGCTTCTAGGAGGTTGTCAAGTGTTTTCGCTCGACGATTCCATTCTTGGGTGGTTGGTTTGGCCCTTGTTCCTGTAACTCGAATCCTACCCCTTATATCCCATTTTAATTTTACACCATTGTGAACCTTACGCCTTGTTTACTCTCTGATCGAGGTTCTCGGCATTGAAAAATCTTCGTAAACTAAATCACACGTGCATATGTTGATATTTAAGAGATATACAGTCTAGAAAATCAAGGGCAATGGTGATATATATTCGCATTAGACACAGAAAAAACACTCAACAAATGGCTACAATTTAAGGATTGTGTTTAGTGAGGGCATCAGATTCCTAATTGATGGAGAAAGGTCTGGTGGTAAGAAAAGCTGCTTCTAGGAGGTTGTCAAGTGTTTTCGCTCGACGCTTCCATTCTTGGGTGGTTGTTTTGGCCCTTGTTCCTGTGACTCGAATCCTAGTCCGGTATATCCCATTTTAATTTTACACCATTGTGAACCTTACGCCTTTTTTACTCTCTGATCGAGGTTCTCGGCATTGAAAAATCTCCGTAAACTAAATCACACGTGTATATGTTGACATTTAAGAGATATACAGTCAAGAAAATCAAGGGCAATGGTGATATTTATGCGGATTAGACACAAAAAAAAATCACTCAACAAATGGCTACAATTTAAGGAATGTGTTTAGTGACGGCATCAGATTCCTAATTATTGGAGAAAGGTTAGGTGGTAAGAAAAGCTGCTTCTAGGAGGTTGTCATGTGTTTTCGCTCGACGATTCCATTCTTGGGTGGTTGGTTTTGCCCTTGTTCCTGTAACTCGTCTCCTAGCCCGGTATATCCCATTTTAATTTTACACCATTGTGAACCTTACGCCTTTTTTACTCTCTGATCGAGGTTCTCGGCATTGAAAAATCTTCGTAAACTAAATCACACGTGTATATGTTGACATTTAAGAGATATACAGTCAAGAAAATCAAGGGCAATGGTGATATATATTCGCATTAGACACAAAAAAAAAAACACTCAACAAATGGCTACAATTTAAGGAATGTGTTTAGTGACGGCATCAGATTCCTAATTGATGGAGAAAGGTATGGTGGCAAGAAAAGCTGCGTCCAGGAGGTTGTCAAGTGTTTTCGCTCGACGATTCCATTCTTGGGTGGTTGGTTTGGCCCTTGTTCCTGTAACTTGAATCCTAGCCTGGTATATCCCATTTTAATTTTACACCATTGTGAACCTTACGCCTTGTTTACTCTCTGATCGAGGTTCTCGGCATTGAAAAATCATCGTAAACTAAATCACACGTGTATATGTTGATATTTAAGAGATATACAGTCTAGAAAATTAAGGGCAATGGTGATATATATTCGCATTAGACACAAAAAAAACACAACAAATGGCTATAATTTAAGGATTGTGTTTAGTGAGGGCATCAGATTCCTAATTGATGGAGAAAGGTCTGGTGGTAAGAAAAGCTGCTTCTAGGAGGTTGTCAAGTGTTTTCGCTCGACGATTCCATTCTTGGGTGGTTGTTTTGGCCCTTGTTCCTGTGACTCGAATCCTAGCCCGGTATATCCCATTTTAATTTTACACCATTGTGAACCTTACGCCTTTTTTACTCTCTGATCGAGGTTCTCGGCATTGAAAAATCTTCGTAAACTAAATCACACGTGTATATGTTGACATTTAAGAGATATACAGTCAAGAAAATCAAGGGCAATGGTGATATATATGCGGATTAGACACCAAAAAAACACTCCACAAAAGGCTACAATTTAAGGAATGTGTTTAGTGACGGCATCAAATTCCTAATTGACGGAGAAAGGTCTGGTGGTAAGAAATGCTGCTTCTAGGAGGTTGTCAAGTGTTTTTGCTCGACGATTCCATTCTTGGGTGGTTGGTTTTGCCCTTGTTCCTGTAACTCGAATCCTAACCTGGTATATCCCATTTTAATTTTACACCATTGTTAACCTTACGCCTTTTTTAGTCTATGATCGAGGTTCTCGGCATTGAAAAATCTTCGTAAACTAAATCACACGTGTATATGTTGATATTTAAGAGATATACAGTCAAGAAAATCAAGGGCAATGGTAATATATATGCGGATTAGACACCAAAAAAACACTCAACAAATGGCTACAATTTAAGGAATGAGTTTAGTGACGGCATCAGATTCCTAATTGATGGAGAAAGGTCTGGTGGAAAGAAAAGCTGCTTCTAGGAGGTTGTCAAGTGTTTTCGCTCGACGATTCCATTCTTGGGTGGTTGGTTTGGCCCTTTTTCCTATAACTCGAATACTAGCCTGGTATATCCAATTTTAATTTTACACCTTTGTGAACCTGACGCCTTTTTTACTCTCTGATAGAGGTTCTCGGCATTGAAAAATCTTCGTAAACAAAATCACACGTGTATATATTGACATTTAAGAGATATACAGTCAAGAAAATCAAGGGCAATGGTGATATATATGCGGATTAGACACCAAAAAAAAATAATCAACAAATGGCTACAATTTAAGGAGTGTGTTTAGTGACAGCATCAGATTCCTAATTGATGGAGAAAGGTCTGGTGGCAAGAAAAGCTGCTTCTAGGAGGTTGTCAAGTGTTTTCGCTCGACGATTCCATTCTTGGGTGGTTGGTTAGGCCTTTGTTCCTGTAACTCGAATCCTAGCCCGGTATATCCCATTTTAATCTTACACCATTGTGAACCTTACACCTTTTTTACTCTCTGATAGAGGTTCTCGACATTGAAAAATCTTCGTAAACTAAATCACACGTGTATATGTTGACATTTAAGAGATATACAGTCAAGAAAATCAAGGGCAATGGTGATATATATGCGGATTAGACACCAAAAAAAACACTCAACAAATGGCTACAATTTAAGGAATGTGTTTAGTGACGGCATCAGATTCCTAATTGATGGAGTAAGGTCTGGTGGCAAGAAAAGCTGCTTCTAGAAGATTGTCAAATGTTTTCGCTCGACGATTCCATTCTTGGGTGGTTGGTTTGGCCCTTGTTCATGTAACTCGAATCCTAGCCTGGTATATCCCATTTTAATTTTACACCATTGTGAACCTTACGCCTTTTTTAGTCTATGATCGAGGTTCTCGGCATTGAAAAATCTTCGTATACTAAATCACACGTGTATATGTTGACATTTAAGAGATATACAGTCAAGAAAATCAAGGGAAATGGTGATATATATGCGGATTAGACACAAAAAACAGAAAAACACTCAACAAATGGCTACAATTTAAGGAATGTGTTTAGTGACGACATCAGAATCCTAATTGATGGAGAAAGGTCTGGTGGTAAGAAAAGCAGCTTCTAGGAGGATGTCAAGTGTTTTCGCTCGACGATTCCATTCTTGGGTGGTTGGTTTGGCCCTTGTTCCTGTAACTCGAATCCTAGCCCGATATATCCCGTTTTAATCTTACACCATTGTGAACCTTACGCTTTTTTTATTCTCTGATCGAGGTTCTCGGCATTGAAAAATCTTCGTAAACTAAATCACACGTGTATATGTTGATATTTAAGATATATACAATCAAGAAAATCTAGGGCAATGGTGATATATATATGCGGATTATACACAAAAAAAAAACACTCAACAAATGGCTACAATTAAAGGAATGTGTTTAGTGACGGCATCAGATTCCTAATTGATGGATAAAGGTTTGGTGGCAAGAAAAGCTGCTTCTAGGAGGTTGTCAAGTGTTTTCGCTCGACGATTTCATTCTTGGGTGGTTGGTTTGGCCCTTGTTCCTGTAACTTGAATCCTAGCCCGGTATATCCCATTTTAATTTTACACCATTGTGAACCTTACGCCTTTTTTACTCTCTGATCGAGGTTCTCGGCATTGAAAAAACTTCGTCAACTAAATCACACATGTATAGGTTGATATTTAAGAGATATACAGTCAAGAAAATCAAGGGCAATGGTGATATATATGCGGATTAGACACAAAAAAAACACAACAAATGGCTATAATTTAAGGATTGTGTTTAGTGAGGGCATCAGATTCCTAATTGATGGAGAAAGGTCTGGTGGTAAGAAAAGCTGCTTCTAGGAGGTTGTCAAGTGTTTTCGCTCGACGATTCCATTCTTGGGTGGTCGTTTTGGCCCTTGTTCCTGTGACTCGAATCCTAGCCCGGTATATCCCATTTTAATTTTACACCATTGTGAACCTTACGCCTTTTTTACTCTCTGATCGAGGTTCTCGGCATTGAAAAATCTTCGTAAACTAAATCACACGTGTATATGTTGACATTTAAGAGATATACAGTCAAGAAAATCAAGGGCAATGGTGATATATATGCGGATTAGACACCAAAAAAACACTCCACAAAAGGCTACAATTTAAGGAATGTGTTTAGTGACGGCATCAAATTCCTAATTGATGGAGAAAGGTCTGGTGGTAAGAAATGCTGCTTCTAGGAGGTTGTCAAGTGTTTTTGCTCGACGATTCCATTCTTGGGTGGTTGGTTTTGCCCTTGTTCCTGTAACTCGAATCCTAACCTGGTATATCCCATTTTAATTTTACACCATTGTTAACCTTACGCCTTTTTTAGTCTATGATCGAGGTTCTCGGCATTGAAAAATCTTCGTAAACTAAATCACACGTGTATATGTTGATATTTAAGAGATATACAGTCAAGAAAATCAAGGGCAATGGTAATATATATGCGGATTAGACACCAAAAAAACACTCAACAAATGGCTACAATTTAAGGAATGAGTTTAGTGACGGCATCAGATTCCTAATTGATGGAGAAAGGTCTGGTGGTAAGAAAAGCTGCTTCTAGGAGGTTGTCAAGTGTTTTCGCTAGACGATTCCATTCTTGGGTGGTTGGTTTGGCCCTTTTTCCTATAACTCGAATACTAGCCTGGTATATCCAATTTTAATTTTACACCTTTGTGAACCTGACGCCTTTTTTACTCTCTGATAGAGGTTCTCGGCATTGAAAAATCTTCGTAAACAAAATCACACGTGTATATATTGACATTTAAGAGATATACAGTCAAGAAAATCAAGGGCAATGGTGATATATATGCGGATTAGACACCAAAAAAAAATAATCAACAAATGGCTACAATTTAAGGAGTGTGTTTAGTGACAGCATCAGATTCCTAATTGATGGAGAAAGGTCTGGTGGCAAGAAAAGCTGCTTCTAGGAGGTTGTCAAGTGTTTTCGCTCGACGATTCCATTCTTGGGTGGTTGGTTAGGCCTTTGTTCCTGTAACTCGAATCCTAGCCCGGTATATCCCATTTTAATCTTACACCATTGTGAACCTTACACCTTTTTTACTCTCTGATAGAGGTTCTCGACATTGAAAAATCTTCGTAAACTAAATCACACGTGTATATGTTGACATTTAAGAGATATACAGTCAAGAAAATCAAGGGCAATGGTGATATATATGCGGATTAGACACCAAAAAAAACACTCAACAAATGGCTACAATTTAAGGAATGTGTTTAGTGACGGCATCAGATTCCTAATTGATGGAGTAAGGTCTGGTGGCAAGAAAAGCTGCTTCTAGAAGATTGTCAAATGTTTTCGCTCGACGATTCCATTCTTGGGTGGTTGGTTTGGCCCTTGTTCATGTAACTCGAATCCTAGCCTGGTATATCCCATTTTAATTTTACACCATTGTGAACCTTACGCCTTTTTTAGTCTATGATCGAGGTTCTCGGCATTGAAAAATCTTCGTATACTAAATCACACGTGTATATGTTGACATTTAAGAGATATACAGTCAAGAAAATCAAGGGAAATGGTGATATATATGCGGATTAGACACAAAAAACAGAAAAACACTCAACAAATGGCTACAATTTAAGGAATGTGTTTAGTGACGACATCAGAATCCTAATTGATGGAGAAAGGTCTGGTGGTAAGAAAAGCAGCTTCTAGGAGGATGTCAAGTGTTTTCGCTCGACGATTCCATTCTTGGGTGGTTGGTTTGGCCCTTGTTCCTGTAACTCGAATCCTAGCCCGGTATATCCCGTTTTAATCTTACACCATTGTGAACCTTACGCTTTTTTTATTCTCTGATCGAGGTTCTCGGCATTGAAAAATCTTCGTAAACTAAATCACACGTGTATATGTTGATATTTAAGATATATACAATCAAGAAAATCTAGGGCAATGGTGATATATATATGCGGATTATACACAAAAAAAAAACACTCAACAAATGGCTACAATTAAAGGAATGTGTTTAGTGACGGCATCAGATTCCTAATTGATGGATAAAGGTTTGGTGGCAAGAAAAGCTGCTTCTAGGAGGTTGTCAAGTGTTTTCGCTCGACGATTTCATTCTTGGGTGGTTGGTTTGGCCCTTGTTCCTGTAACTTGAATCCTAGCCCGGTATATCCCATTTTAATTTTACACCATTGTGAACCTTACGCCTTTTTTACTCTCTGATCGAGGTTCTCGGCATTGAAAACACTTCGTCAACTAAATCACACATGTATAGGTTGATATTTAAGAGATATACAGTCAAGAAAATCAAGGGCAATGGTGATATATATGCGGATTAGACACAAAAAAAAAACACTCAACAAATGGCTACAATTTAAGGAATGTGTTTAGTGACGGCATCAGATTCCTAATTGATGGAGAAAGGTCTGATGGTAAGAAAAGCTGTTTCTAGGAGGTTGTCAAGTGTTTTCGCTCGACGATTCCATTCTTGGGTGGTTGGCTTAGCCCTTGTTCTTGTAACTCGAATCCTAGCCCGGTATATCCCATTTTAATTTTACACCATTGTGAACCTTACGCCTTTTTTACTCTCTGATAGAGGTTCTCGGCATTGAAAAATCTTCGTAAACAAAATCACACGTGTATATGTTGACATTTAAGAGATATACAGTCAAGAAAATCAAGGGCAATGGTGATATATATGCGGATTAGACACCAAAAAAACACTCAACAAATGGCTACAATTTAAGGAATGTGTTTAGTGACGGCATCAGATTCCTAATTGATGGAGAAAGGTCTGGTGGTAAGAAAAGCTGCTTCTAGGAGGTTGTCAAGTGTTTTCGCTCGACGATTCCATTCTTGGGTGGTTGGTTTGGCCCTTGTTCCTGTAACTCGAATCCTAACCCGGTATATCCCATTTTAATTTTACACCATTGTGAACCTTACGCCTTTTTTACTCTCTGATCGAGGTTCTCGGCATTGAAAATTCTTCGTAAACTAAATCAGACGTGTATATGTTGACATTTAAGAGATATACAGTCAAGAAAATCAAGGGCAATGGTGATATATATGCGGATTAGACACAAAAAAAAAACACTCAACAAATGGCTTCAATTTAAGTGTCACACCTCCAAAATCCACCATGCGGAGTACCACCGCTTGGAGGCGTGACATGACCAGGATCGAGCCACCAATCATATTGAACAACTCAATTAAGTAAATAAAACCAAACATAATACGATTGGTGACCAAAGCTAGTTAACCTTTTTTGGTTTAAACAGCGGAAGCATAAACGTGAGTTTAAAAACATAAGTCCATAGTTCATAAGTTAAAGTTTCAAAAACGCAAGTTTAGTAAGTTCATAAGGATTTAAACATTAAGCACGGAACATAACAGTCCGTACACCACAACGACTCCTTCCCCGTGCAAGCTCCAAGCATTTAGCGACCTGTAAGGCATGTAACAACGAGTCAACAACAAAGTTGAGTGAGTTCACGTTTGGTTGTTTAGTTTTAAGTTGTTTCTGAAAAACGTGGTTTGACTTTCGTTGGCTTAATTGCCGTGGGGGTTACCCCGTAGTTGAAAGTATGTTTAACCAGTTCCTTTTTCATTACCCAAACCATAACCATAATCAGTGGGGGCTTCCCATTATGTATGTTACTAGACTAGGCGTATCCATAAGTGTCCTTCCCAATCCGAGGACGGTGTTAAGTATGAGTGTACGTAGGTTTTACGTACGTGGCCTTCTCATCCGAGGACAGTAGTAAGTGTGAGTGTACGTAGGTTTTACGTACGTGCCCTTCTCAATCCGAGGACAGTAGTAGGTATGAATGTACGTAGGTTTTACGTACGTGCCCTTCTCAATCCGAGGACAGTAGTAAGTGTGAGTGTACGTAGGTTTTACGTACGTGCCCTTCTCAATCCGAGGACAGTAGTGGGTAGTCTAGTAGTGTTGATAATATAAATAGTTATTCAATCCCATTCCCAACCACCGGGAATTCCCATGCCTTAGTAAGGGTGTGAACTCACCTCGGTTTGCTCGGTTAGATTCTCAATATAGCTAACAGTCAGGGTCGGTCAATCACGTCCTAGTATGATTTACCAGTTAGTCATTTAGTGGCTTTCAAATAGAACACAAAGTTCCTACACGTATCTATCACACAACATGCATCACTGTAACGGTTTATGCCCATCTAAGTTTCCCATCCATTCCCCACTCAAAATCAAACATACGATAATGCACATAACATATATAACATGTTAAATCATTCACAGATAGCATACTCGACATTTAGGCACGCAAGTCACAACTTATGTCAATTCAGCATTAATACTCAAAACCAGCTGTTTTCGGACATTTAAATAAAATAGTTAGATTATTCCAAAAATTCCCAAATTCTTGTAGGATGTCATAAACATTCCATATTTTATTGTGTAAAAATATCGGGGTCCGGTTCATTACCAATATTTTATAAAAATTTCATATTCGGGACTGAACTCAGATTTATGTATTTCTGACCACAGCCCACGAAACAATTTATTAAAAATTCATCGTAAGTCCGATTTGCGAAATTCCAGTGGGGTAATTACAAATACTTCAGTTGTCATCTACAGTAAAATTTTCATGGTCCTATTCATCACAAAACTCAGGTTATGACTGAAAGTACGACACCCATTTATTGCTGTCAAAATTCAGCTTAAGTTGCTGTTACAAATTAACACTTTAAAAATAGTAAACGAAGTCCAAAAATTACGATTCCGGTGCCATTAGAACCGTATTTCATAGTAACATATTTTAGATTCAAAATATCGGTTTTTCGTTGAGTTTAAGACCTGTTTACAGCCAACTGAAGTTGGCTGTAAAAGTTGGAGAGATTCTGATTTTCAGTGTTTAACCTTCTAAATCGTGTTCGATCGATTCCGTTAACAAGTTTAGTGACCACAACAACATGACATATTAATATTAATCAGCAAATCATCAGATAATCAACCAATAATCATAACAACACAAGATCTACACGATTTACACACATAACTTCTCTTTATCCACACCTTAACACATTATGTTCAAGACTTGTTCATGAGCTTTAAAGTTTCTTAACTTTTTATCATTCTAACATCTATTAACCACTAAAATAACATAAAGAATGAACGGATCTAAGTTCTTACCACTAGCTCAAGGCTAGGGAAGTTCGAGTGAAGAAATGTGGTGGTTAATAGCGAATGGAGGAGGTCCTTCCACTTCCGAGAGCACCGAGCTTCGTTGTTGGACCTCTTACACCTTTGTATGTATGAGGAATGATTGAAAAAGAGCTTGATGATGGTGGTAGTATGGTGGAAGGTGGCTGCCGAACAAGGGAAAGGAGAGGGAGAGAAGAGAGAGCTTGGTGGAATGGTGGTATTTATAAGATCTTCCATATAGCATATTCCTAGCATATTCCTAGCATATTCCTAGCATATTCCTAGCATATTCCTTAGCATATTCCTTAGCATATTCCTTAGCATATTCCTTAGCATATTAACAAATACGTGTAAGCATAACACAGATATCAGAAAGCAGTTAAGTAATTCCACACAGTCATCAGACACTTTAATTATCATTAATAATTTGTACGGAATACATGGGATTTTGAGGGTTGTCACATTCTCCCCCTGTTAAGAGAATTTCGTCCCGAAATTTAGCGCGTGGTTACTGAGGAAGCTAGTTAAGTTGCGTTGTTTTCCAGATTTTCCTGGGGTGTCACATCATCCCCCCGTTGATTTGGAATTTCGTCCCGAAATTCTGCAGTAGCTTCAGCCTCAGTAGTGGTTTCGTTTTTCTTAAACACTTGGGGATACTTGAGTTTCATTTGGTCTTCTCGTTCCCATGTATACTCTGGGCCACGACGAGCATTCCAACGAACTCGGACCAGAGGTATCCTGGTATGCTTGAGGATCTTAACATCTCGATCCGTAATCTCTACTGGTTCCTTGACGAATCGCAGCTGGTCGTCGATAGTGAGTTCCTTAAGAGGAACTATGAGGGTTTTGTGACAACCCGCACTAAACCAGGTATCCGTACGACTTAATTAATGATTAATTACTGCTTAATTACTGTGCTTGTTTGAACTAGCTGATGAACTGCCACTTGATATCTGATACATGTACTTACTTGCATCATACTTTACTTATCGTCACTACATTATTTACATACTGAACCTTAGTGACAAACATGATGCACAAAAAGCACAGTAGCACAATACACGGATAACCTATTGAACATGCTGATAAAGCCAGCATCAGGCAGACACTGCCTCTAAGGCCTGTACGAGCCATAAACGTTTTGCTACACTAGTAGTGAGTGTAGGGATATAAGGGTTGTGGAACTGCGTCTCTAGGAATAAGTCACTATGACTGGATGTGCCTAAAACGTACTCTAAGTACAAAACTCAGCACTTTACAAAATAATTCAGCTTTTAGCTAACTAATAAAGTGCCAAAACATGAGAAAAATAACACTAGACACTTTCCAAAGTGTCAGGAATGAGTTGTGTCACTAAAAAGAGTATTAACGACACTTTAAAGCTTTGTTAACACTTTAACGGATTACTATCCAACCGAACAACCGGACTATACCCAAAACATGAAAATATTGTTATTTTCATTATTTATCTTTTTCTGAGCCAGTTAGGGTCCCTGAATACCCTAACACCCATTGTAACACACTACACTTTAGTAACTAAGTTAAACACTTAGCTAACTTGGTTTAAGCTAACTATATACTTAGTGTCTAGTTGAAATCGAACCAAGGACCCCCCCTCTTGACCGAATTCGGTCCCCTAGGGGACATACCTTGTACTATGATGATTAAATTAATCATCCTTGCTTAATATCTATGGGACATAGTGTCCAATGGTTAATCACCCTAAACTTTGTCTATAAGATGCTAGCTTAACCCACATGATCATTCATCACACTCATCACAACACTCACACACTCCTCTCTCCCTCTAGAGCTCTCGGCCGAACACCCCACCCCCACCCATCATATTTTCGATCTTGATCAACCGATTCCAAGTCTATACAAGTGTCGAGGGTCGTATACAAGGAGTCTTGGAGCAAACGGAACGCGAAGGACCTCTCTACTTAGCTTTTATCCACCTCGTTTGCGCGTAGATTCTTCCCTAGCCTCGAGCTAGAGGTATAATGCTTAAAACTCGTATTTGAACTAATCTAAGGAGGTTAATAAGATGTATGATGATTAAAACTCGAAATCTTACAAGTTGATGCTTTAAAGTCTACTTAAAACACTAAAAATGGTGGTTAATAACTCATATGTTGTGTAAATGATGTAGTATTCGAAATGTATGATTATTTAGGCTCGATCTATGATGTGGTAGCTCGGATCATCGTTTAACCCGGTTTGGTAAGATCATGGATCTTAACATAAGCTTGTTTTGAATAATACAAGGGTTAAAAGGTGAAACTCTACCACACGCGAATCATGAACTTGTGTAAAAATGTTTTACTTGTGGAATAGTGTTTAAAACTAGCAGATCTACGTATCTGCAAGTGGTATTTTCAAAGGACCAATCGTTAAAGAAATCATGCTTTCTAAAAGTGGATCTTACACTAACAAGAATGATTTTTATAAACCACAAGTGTGTAAACACTTGTGAAATGAAAAGATCCGACAAAATAACAGTTTTTGTAAAAGATGACTGGAAGTTGTAAAGATGGATTTTCTCAAAAAACGAGGTTTTTTACAAGATCAAATTACCTTATATGAAGATCTACTAAATTTAAGGGGATTTACACCACAGTTTTGGGAAAAACTGCAAGTTCATGTAATTTTTGGCAAGTTACACATATGTTCACTAGTTGTTGTGATGAAAGTAGTTCTGATCAAATAAAGAAAATTGTTGAGTTGATTTGTTAAAGAAAATGATACGCTTGAAAGCGTGGCCACCTCCAGTTACAGAGGAAACTCTGGCGAAATTTTTCTAAAAACCTAACACTTAGAACTATTTACACTACAAGTGTTAGAATTATTTTGACATGTTTTCGAAATATAAATTTCGCCATGACTTTATTTACTAAATATTCGGAGGTGGGATTTACACAAAATTTAACGTGATAAATATATATTTTCACACACTGTTTATGATTATTTTGTGAAAATACATAGATATTATTTTTAGAGTAAAAATAATATTTACGAACGTTAACGATTCCAAAATAATACGAACGCTTTCACCATAAATATATAACTTACGCCGGTAACTATATTACCACTCGATTGTTAAACGTAACTTACGCACTTACGGAAATATTTATGAACGCGTATTTTAACAACGTATTATTGGAGAAAAATACTTATATTTTGGAATTGGAAATATATACATATTAAGTGAGACTTAATGATATAATTTGAACGCACATGTATCGAATCCCCCCATCCTTGGGAAGGAGATTAACTACCAAGTATATACAGAATGTAAACACGAAATAGTTGTCTAACTATTTCTCAAAGACTTAAACTATAAAGCTAAGGCACGGCCGTCCGTCTAATAGAAATTAGCACCTGTAGGTCGTCGCACAGCTGCGTGAGCAGGAGATACTTGGTAGAGACGCTTCACTGTGAGTTCATGTCCCCCTTTTCTCTAACTGTTTTCAGATTTCTTAACTGCGGGGGTGAAATACATGTTACTTTGATTACAAGTACTTTATACACGGTATGGTTAGCGTAAGGAGGTTTATTACTTAGATCATGTGAGTGGGTAGGAGCAATATGAGGCCATTAGTCCTCATACCGGGACCGAGGGACAGGAGCGGTAGATCTATCTGGGTGTAGCGAGCCCAGCCCCAGGCCAAACTAGAAACGGACCTCGGGGTGACTTTGTCCACATACTAATGCCGTGGCGAAATCTGCTAGGTTTGAGTCTCCCTATTTGCACTTCACATATATCAGTGGCCTTGCAAACCATTGGTGATCTCAATTCCCTTATTTGCTACATACCAAGACTATTTTTATACTCACAAAGGTTTACTTACTCACTTACACATGAACTCGCTCAACATTATTGTTGATTTTTCAACTTACATGTATTTCAGGAAATTAAAGATCTGGCGCGGTATGTTATGTTTTCCCGCTGCATAAGGGTTCCAAGGTCATCCCAGTTTAGGAAATGTGACTCTTTCCTGGACAAGTCACAAATCTTAAACTGCGTTTATTTCATGTTGATGTTTATGTGTATCAAGACAATGTTTTACGTTATGAGGTTGTAAGTCCCTAAGACAATGTTATGCTACTCTGGTTTTAAAACTGAATCAAATGGATGATCTTGCATGATTTTATTTCATATAGCTTTGTTATGGTTAAGCTATGGTATTAAGAAGTCACACCAAAATTAACCACGCTTCCGCAAAGCCAGGGTGTGACAGCTTGGTATCAGAGCTCTGATCATAGCGAACTAGGATTCTTTCTCGAGTCTAGACTATGATCACTAGGGCTCTCACGAAAACATTTTGCTGCATACCACTTAAGTCCAGATCCAAAACTTTTTACAAACAAATGTTGAGCACATTTTATTATTTATAGGCTCAGCCTGGAGGGCTGAGGCTCGGTCTGGAGGATCGAGGCTCGGTCTAGGTGACCGAGGTAGTTGAGCACGTTGATTTATTATAGGCTCAGCCTGGAGGGCTGAGGCTCCGTCTGGAGGATCGAGGCTCGGTCTAGGTGACCGAGGTAGTTGGCTAGTGAGGCTAGGAAGAGTAGGCTCAGTCATGAAGGCTGAGGCTCGGTCAAGGGGACCGAGGCTCGATCTAAGAGGTCGAGGTGGAGGATAGAGCAGTCTTAAAGACTGGGAGAAATTGGCTAGTGAGACTAGGAGAATTATTTGATTGACTAACATGTTTATATGATTGATTATTATACGTATATGTGTTTGTGTTACAAACGTCATGCTTTCATCAAGTACTAGAAAGATGGACACTACGAATCCCATGGCCATAGTATCAGACGACATAGTTTCATCGAAGCACGAGGTGTACATTTCCGATACTACCGGCACAAACAATGACGACTTTCAGCCCTTTTGCGCTGCCTGAAGTCGTAGCAGAGCCTACTGATGGCCATCTTGTTGGGAATTTTCCCCCTTGCCGCTTATCCTATTGTTGATATGCCCCCCCCCCTTGACGTGGCCTCTGACGACGATAACGATCTACTGGAGGAGGACCCATTCGAGGGCAGGGCCCTATTGCTGCTGGTATTAGACTACTGCATGCGGACGCTCCTGTAGGGGAAACTCATGTCCATTCCACTATCCCAGACTCATCTGAGTTTCTGACATCCGCGTCTTCGCACATACAGGGAATGCAGCACCACTCACACGACGCCGACCCTGATATGGCATCATCAGCTGCACCGGATCCCGCCCACAGCTTTGAGTTTGACCACGATATTGAGGTTGATCCTGCTTTTCCACCTGGTTTTGATCCAGACCATGACCTTGAGTTCATACACTTAGACCAGCCCTTGGAGGATCCTGTAACCCCCTGTGTTTGTTGATCCAGCTGATTTGGAGTTTTTTATCCGGAGCCGGCCGTGGCCCCTGAGCCAGGCGCTGCTCCTGACCCCGCATTGGAGCATGACCCTGTTCATGCCAATGCACCTACTATTGCTCCTTGATTGATCATCTGCTTGGACGAGAGAAAATTTGGGGTAACTGTGCAAGACAATTTATTATTACGGGGGCCCACGTAATAACGATTTGTAGTGCACAGGAATCCTGGTGGACTCTGCGGGTCAAGCTAATGATAACCAATGCAGCAGGAAATAACTTAAACACGAATGACCAAGGCGATGTAGCCTCGAGTTCATTCTATTACGGGCAACAAGCCAAATTGGCAAGCCTATGTGAAGGCTCAGAAATTTACTTCCCCACTCATACAGTGAGTATATTTGCGTGTGAAATTGGGTGATTACATGATGGCTTATATTGCTATATACACCTCATAGACAATTGAAATGTTGTCTAACCCGCTTCACACCACTTCGACAAAAGGGAATGTCACCCAGGCGTGACACAAACACCAGTACGTGCCAAGGACAGAAGCCGAGCTGCAAGAACGCATCTCACAGATAAATGCACGACATGAAGCCCTCCGCTCTAAGTACAACGATGGTATTACTGGAAATAACCCTCCAACTGGCTGCACCTATAAACAGTTCCTGAACTGCAAGCCTTTGAACTTTGACGGAACAGGAGGCGCCGTTGCATTTGTTCGTTGGTCCGAAAAGACCGACTCCATTCTAAGAATGAGTAACTGTTCGCCCCAACAGAGTGTTACCTATATCTCGGGGATATTTCTAGATGGCACACTCTCTTAATGGAACCTCCAGGTTCAGACCCTTGGCACAGACGCTACTTATGCACTGAGCTGGGACGAGCTCAAGGAAACGATTGAGAAGAAATGTTGTTTTAGGACTGGAATTTAGAAGCTTGAGGTGGAGTTCAGGAATTTGAAAACGGACGAACCAGAAATTCCTGAACTTGTCCAACGATCGCACGACTTATCTAGGGTCGCCCCCCTACTTAGTCAAACCAGAGTTCAAAAGGATTGAACGATTCATTTGGACACTTGCACCCCAGATCAGGGGTATGGTTACTACCTCAAAGCCCTCAACCATTGCAGAAGCTATCAATATGGGTGATCTATTGATAACATGAGATGTTATGTGTTGATATTGTTGTATACTTACGTACACTCTACTTATTATGACCTAACCTACGTGCAACATCTTTTAGAAGATGCCGCCAAGACGTCAAACGCCGTTGCCTACCAATGAGGCAGAACTCTAGCAAATTATCGCTGCTGCCATTGCACAATACGCCGCCTCTCAAGGAGGGACTAGTGGAAGCAACTCTGGCAACACTGGCAACAACAATAATCCACCTCATGGATGCACCTACAAGCAGTTCTTAGACTGCAAGCCTGTAAACTTTGATGGCACAGGAGGTGCTGTTGCCTTTGTTCGTTGGGCTGAGAAAACCGAATCTGTTCTTCGCATGAGCAAGTGCGCGCTAGATCAGCAAGTCACCTATATCTCAGGGCTATTCTTGGATGGAGCCCTCTCTTGGTGGAATCTGCAAGTACAGACACTTGGCGAAGCTGCTGCCTACGCGCTGACCTGGACCGAACTGAAGGAACTTATGCGCAAAAAGTACTGTTCCCGCGCAGAAATCCAGCGATTGGAGACCGAGTTCTGGCACTTGAAAATGGACGGTACAAAGATCGCGGAATACGTTCAAAGGTTCCATGATTTATCGCATGTGGTACCCTACATGGTCACTCCTGAGTTCAAGAGAATTGAACGCTTCATTTGGGGACTAGCTCCTCAAATCATAAGCATGGTAACCTCATCCAAGCCTGCGACCATTTCTGAGGCGATCGATTTGAGCGTAGCTCTCACTGAGGAGGCTATTCGTTTGAACAAGTTTGATGAAGCAGAGCCGAAGAAGAAAGAGACTCACGTCGAGTCATCAGGAGGTAACAAACGGAAGTTCTCAAACTTTAAACAGGGCGCCAGTGTGGCGGTTAAGAAAGGAGGATCAGCTGGCAGTGGAAAGAAAGGAAAAGGATATCAGGGCACCCAGCCCAAGTGTAATACCTGTCAACGCCATCATACTGGCCATTGTAGTGTGAAAGTATGCGAAGCATGTGGGAAGCCGGGCCACTTGAAGGATTCTTGTTGGGCTAGTGCTGGCCGGGGAGGCCAGGGAGGAGTTGGGAATAGGAATAATAATCGTGGTGGTAATCGCTCGCAAGGAAACTATGGAGGAAACGGGAATCGAGGCAACCTTGCGAATCAGGCTGGCAATGCAAACCAAAACAACAACCAAGCTGGAAATGGAGGTGGAAACGGGCAAAGACTTGGATGTTATAACTGCGGTGATATCGGGCATTTTAAGAAGAACTGCCCAGAGTTAAACCAAGCCCGTGGAAGAGTGTTCCAAATCGAAGCTAGGGAAGCGCGCCAGGACCCCAATGTTGTTACTGGTACGTTCCCTGTAAATCAACGCTATGCATCCGTTTTATTTGATACTGGTGCCGATTATAGCTTCGTGTCGTTAGAATTTAAGAATATGCTTGGTTTAGCCGCTAATAAGTTAAATATTATGTACTCAATCGAATTGGCCAATGGGAAGTTAGTAGAAGCCAATGAAGTTATCAGAGGTTGTGTGATCGAATTAGGAGAGCGTGAGTTTGCTTTAGATCTACTACCAGTCCAGTTGGGAAGCTTCGACGTGGTGGTAGGAATGGATTGGTTATCAGGCAACAAGGCTGAGATAGTTTGTCACGAAAAGGTTGTTCGTATCCCAACCGAAGAAGGCGAGACAATTATGGTTCACGGAGAGAAGCGTGATACGCCGTTAAGGATTATCAGCTGCCTGAAAGCGCGAAAGTGTTTGCAGAAAGGATGTGTTGCCTTCCTGGCACACATTGTGGATAAGAAGGCTGCTGCGCCGAGAATAGAAGACATCCCTGTCGTGAGGGAATATCCAGAAGTCTTCCCAGAGGACTTACCTGGACTGCCACCTCAGAGACAAGTAGAGTTTCACATCGATCTAGTCCCAGGCGCCGCGCCTGTGGCTAAGGCACCTTATAGACTTGCTCCGTCTGAGATGCAGGAACTGTCGACACAGCTTCAAGAGTTGTTAGACAAGGGTTTTATCCGACCAAGCTTCTCGCCTTGGGGAGCTCTGGTCCTGTTTGTCAAGAAGAAGGACGGTAGTTTTCGTATGTGCATCGACTACCGGGAGCTGAACAAGCTGACGATCAAGAATAGATACCCTCTGCCAAGAATCGATGATCTGTTTGATCAACTGCAAGGCTCAAGCTTTTATTCAAAGATCGATCTTCGATCTGGATACCATCAGTTAAGGATACAAGAGGAAAGTATCCCAAAGACAGCCTTCAGAACTCGTTATGGACACTACGAGTTCCTTGTTATGCCGTTTGGTTTGACAAACGCACCTGCAGTCTTTATGGATTTGATGAATAGAGTTTGCAAGCCATACTTGGACAAGTTCGTGATTGTATTCATCGATGACATTTTAATTTATTCAAAGACGAAGGCTGAACACGAGTAGCATCTTAGAGCTATTCTAGAGCTGCTGAAGAAGGAACAGCTGTATGCCAAATTCTCCAAGTGCGAATTTTGGCTACGTGAAGTCCAATTCCTTGGGCACGTGGTAAATGGAGATGGAATCCACGTGGATCCAACCAAGATCGAGGCGATCAAGGATTGGGAAACGCCAAAGACGCCAACCGAGATTCGACAATTCTTGGGTTTGGCTGGCTACTATCGAAGGTTCATTGAGGATTTTTCAAAAATCGCTCAACCTTTGACGCTCCTCACCCAGAAAGATAAGAAGTTTGATTGGGGAATCAAACAGGAAGAAGCGTTCCAGATACTGAAGAATAAGCTATGCAATGCGCCAATCTTAGCACTACCGGAAGGTACTGATGATTTTGTGGTATACTGCGACGCATCGCGTCAAGGATTGGGTTGTGTGTTGATGCAACGCCAAAAGGTTATTGCTTACGCATCGCGTCAGTTAAAAGTGCATGAAAAGAACTATACCACACACGATTTGGAGCTCGGCGCAGTGGTTTTTGCTTTAAAGATCTGGAGACACTACCTTTATGGTACAAAGTGTACAATCTTTACAGATCACAAGAGCCTACAGCACATATTCAACCAGAAGGAGCTGAATATGAGGCAAAGGCGATGGGTTGAATTGTTGAACGACTACGACTGCGAGATAAAGTATCATCCAGGGAAGGCGAATGTAGTCGCCGATGCCCTAAGTCGTAAAGAGAGAATCAAGCCCATAAGGGTTAGGGCTTTGGAAATGATTGTCCGAACCGATCTTTCCTTGCGCATTCGTGTCACGCAGAAGGAAGCTCTCAAGGAAGGAAACCTTGAAGAAGAATATCTCCGTGGGATGGAGAAGCTATTGGTACCAAACGAGGAAGGAACGTTATGCTTCGAGAAAAGGATTTGGGTTCCTCTGTTTGGTGGTTTAAGAAAAGTTATTTTTGATAAAGCTCACAAATCGCGGTACTCTATCCATCCGGGAGCGGATAAGACGTACCAGGACCTCAAAGATTACTATTGGTGGCCTAGGATGAAAGGCGATGTTGCTGTTTATGTGAGCAAATGTTTAACGTGTGCTAAGGTTAAAGCCGAATACCAGAAGCCTTCAGGACTTCTGCAACAACCTGAGATTCCCAAGGGGAAATGGGAACAAATCTCAATGGATTTTATTACGAAATTGCCAAGAACGCCAAGAGGCCATGATATGATTTGGGTGATAGTTGACCGCCTGACAAAGTCCGCACACTTTCTGCCAATCAAAGAGAAAGACAGTACTAGTAAGCTTGCGGAAATTTACATGAGAGAGATCGTCGCGCGCCATGGAGTGCCTCTCTCAATCATCTTTGATAGAGACGGAAGGTTTGTGTCAAGGATATGGCAATCCTTCCAAGAAGCCTTTGGCTCACAATTGAATCTGAGCACTGCGTTTCATCCGCAAACTGACGGCCAGAGCGAGCGAACGATACAGACTTTGGAAGACATTCTGAGAGCGTGTG
The DNA here is from genome assembly GCA_030545235.1 of Helianthus tuberosus. Lineage (NCBI taxonomy): Eukaryota > Viridiplantae > Streptophyta > Magnoliopsida > Asterales > Asteraceae > Helianthus > Helianthus tuberosus. Next base: position 24,773,822 of record CM060428.1, read on the forward strand.
TTATGGATTTGGGCGGTAGCTGGGATAAACATTTACCTTTGGTCGAATTTTCATACAACAACAGCTACCACACCAGTATTGGTGTCGCGCCATTTGAAGCCCTTTACGGACGCAAGTGCCGATCACCCTTATGTTAGGCTGACGCAGGTGATAGGCAGCTTGCTGGTCCCGAAATCGTCCAAGAGACGACAGACAAGATTGCGCAGATTCTTAAACGCAACGAAGCAGCTCGCCACAGACAGAAGGCCTATGCGGATCCAAACCGGAAACATGTGGATTTCCAAGTTGGAGAAATGGTGTTATTGAAAGTCTCACCCTGGAAGGGTGTGGCACGCTTCGGGAAGCGTGGGAAGTTAAATCCGCGCTACATTGGTCCCTTCAGAATTCTGGAAAGAATAGGACTAGTAGCATACAAGTTGGACCTACCTGCTGAACTGAATGGTGTTCACGACACCTTCCATGTATCCAATCTAAAGAAAAGTCCAACTCAAGTCACCGTTGCCATTCCCACCGATGAGATTCATGTTGACGACACGCTCCACTTCGTTGAAGAACCTGTTGAGGTCACAGATTGGAAAGTTAACAAGACCCGCCGGAGCAGTGTCAAGCTCGTCAAAGTTCGTTGGAATGCCAGACATGGTCCTGAATACACCTGGGAACGTGAGGACCGGATGAAAGAGAAATACCCTCACCTTTTTCCTAAGAACCTTGCATCTACAAGCAGAACTTAAATTTCGGGACGAAATTTATTTAACGGGGGGAGAATGTGACAACCCGCACTAAACCAGGTATCCGTACGACTTAATTAATGATTAATTACTGCTTAATTACTGTGCTTGTTTGAACTAGCTGATGAACTGCCACTTGATATCTGATACATGTACTTACTTGCATCATACTTTACTTATCGTCACTACATTATTTACATACTGAACCTTAGTGACAAACATGATGCACAAAAAGCACAGTAGCACAATACACGGATAACCTATTGAACATGCTGATAAAGCCAGCATCAGGCAGACACTGCCTCTAAGGCCTGTACGAGCCATAAACGTTTTGCTACACTAGTAGTGAGTGTAGGGATATAAGGGTTGTGGAACTGCGTCTCTAGGAATAAGTCACTATGACTGGATGTGCCTAAAACGTACTCTAAGTACAAAACTCAGCACTTTACAAAATAATTCAGCTTTTAGCTAACTAATAAAGTGCCAAAACATGAGAAAAATAACACTAGACACTTTCCAAAGTGTCAGGAATGAGTTGTGTCACTAAAAAGAGTATTAACGACACTTTAAAGCTTTGTTAACACTTTAACGGATTACTATCCAACCGAACAACCGGACTATACCCAAAACATGAAAATATTGTTATTTTCATTATTTATCTTTTTCTGAGCCAGTTAGGGTCCCTGAATACCCTAACACCCATTGTAACACACTACACTTTAGTAACTAAGTTAAACACTTAGCTAACTTGGTTTAAGCTAACTATATACTTAGTGTCTAGTTGAAATCGAACCAAGGACCCCCCCCCCCTCTTGACCGAATTCGGCCCCCTAGGGGATATACCTGGTACTATGATGATTAAATTAATCATCCTTGCTTAATATCTATGGGACATAGTGTCCAATGGTTAATCACCCGAAACTTTGTCTATAAGATGCTAGCTTAACCCACATGATCATTCATCACACTCATCACAACACTCACACACCCCTCTCTCCCTCTAGAGCTCTCGGCCGAACACCCCACCCCCACCCATCATATTTTCGATCTTGATCAGCCGATTCCAAGTCTATACAAGTGTCGAGGGTCGTATACAAGGAGTCTTGGAGCAAACGGAACGCGAAGGACCTCTCTACTTAGCTTTTATCCACCTCGTTTGCGCGTAGATTCTTCCCTAGCCTTGAGCTAGAGGTATAATGCTTAAAACTCGTATTTGAACTAATCTAAGGAGGTTAATAAGATGTATGATGATGAAAACTCGAAATCTTACAAGTTGATGCTTTAAAGTCTACTTAAAACACTAAAAATGGTGGTTAATAACTCATATGTTGTGTAAATGATGTAGTATTCGAAATGTATGATTATTTAGGCTCGATCTATGATGTGGTAGCACGGATCATCGTTTAACCCGGTTTGGTAAGATCATGGATCTTAACATAAGCTTGTTTTGAATAATACAAGGGTTAAAAGGTGAAACTCTACCACACGCGAATCATGAACTTGTGTAAAAATGTTTTACTTGTGGAATAGTGTTTAAAACTAGCAGATCTACGTATCTGCAAGTGGTATTTTCAAAGGACCAATCGTTAAAGAAATCATGCTTTCTAAAAGTGGATCTTACACTAACAAGAATGATTTTTATAAACCACAAGTGTGTAAACACTTGTGAAATGAAAAGATCCGACAAAATAACAGTTTTTGTAAAAGATGACTGGAAGTTGTAAAGATGGATTTTCTCTAAAAACGAGTTTTTTTACAAGATCAAATTACCTTATATGAAGATCTACTAAATTTAAGGGGATTTACACCACAGTTTTGGGAAAAACTGCAAGTTCATGTAATTTTTGGCAAGTTACACATATGTTGACTAGTTGTTGTGATGAAAGTTGTTCTGATGAAATAAAGAAAATTGTTGAGTTGATTTGTTAAAGAAAATGATACACTTGAAAGCGTGGCCACCTCCAGTTACAGAGGAAACTCTGGCGAAATTTTTCTAAAAACCTAACACTTAGAACTATTTACACTACAAGTGTTAGAATTATTTTGACATGTTTTCGAAATATAAATTTCGCCATGACTTTATTTACTAAATATTCGGAGGTGGGATTTACACAAAATTTAACGTGATAAATATATATTTTCACACACTGTTTATGATTATTTTGTGAAAATACATAGATATTATTTTTAGAGTAAAAATAATATTTACGAACGTTAACGATTCCAAAATAATACGAACGCTTTCACCATAAATATATAACTTACGCCGGTAACTATATTACCACTCGATTGTTAAACGTAACTTACGCACTTACGGAAATATTTATGAACGCGTATTTTAACAACGTATTATTGGAGAAAAATACTTATATTTTGGAATTGGAAATATATACATATTAAGTGAGACTTAATGATATAATTTGAACGCACATGTATCGAATCCCCCCATCCTTGGGAAGGAGATTAACTACCAAGTATATACAGAATGTAAACACGAAATAGTTGTCTAACTATTTCTCAAAGACTTAAACTATAAAGCTAAGGCACGGCCGTCCGTCTAATAGAAATTAGCACCTGTAGGTCGTCGCACAGCTGCGTGAGCAGGAGATACTTGGTAGAGACGCTTCACTGTGAGTTCATGTCCCCCTTTTCTCTAACTGTTTTCAGATTTCTTAACTGCGGGGGTGAAATACATGTTGCTTTGATTACAAGTACTTTATACACGGTATGGTTAGCGTAAGGAGGTTTATTACTTAGATCATGTGAGTGGGTAGGAGCAATATGAGGCCATTAGTCCTCATACCGGGACCGAGGGACAGGAGCGGTAGATCTATCTGGGTGTAGCGAGCCCAGCCCCAGGCCAAACTAGAAACGGACCTCGGGGTGACTTTGTCCACATACTAATGCCGTGGCGAAATCTGCTAGGTTTGAGTCTCCCTATTTGCACTTCACATATATCAGTGGCCTTGCAAACCATTGGTGATCTCAATTCCCTTATTTGCTACATACCAAGACTATTTTTATACTCACAAAGGTTTACTTACTCACTTACACATGAACTCGCTCAACATTATTGTTGATTTTTCAACTTACATGTATTTCAGGAAATTAAAGATCTGGCGCGGTATGTTATGTTTTCCCGCTGCATAAGGGTTCCAAGGTCATCCCAGTTTAGGAAATGTGACTCTTTCCTGGACAAGTCACAAATCTTAAACTGCGTTTATTTCATGTTGATGTTTATGTTTATCAAGACAATGTTTTACGTTATGAGGTTGTAAGTCCCTAAGACAATGTTATGCTACTCTGGTTTTAAAACTGAATCAAATGGATGATCTTGCATGATTTTATTTCATATAGCTTTGTTATGGTTAAGTTATGGTATTAAGAAGTCACACCAAAATTAACCACGCTTCCGCAAAGCCAGGGTGTGACAGGTTTCATCTGACAGACACTTCTTTAGGTTTGACACGTGGAAAACATTGTGAACTCCGCTGAGTTCTTCAGGTAGATTCAACCTGTAGGCGGCTTTGCCAATTTTCTCAATGACTTCAAATGGTCCAACATAACGCGGATTGAGTTCGCCTCGTTTGCCAAAGCGGACTACACCTTTCCAAGGTGAGACTTTGAGTAGCACTCGATCCCCAACCTGGAGCTCGAGTGGTTTTCTCCCCTTATCAGCATAGCTTTTCTGACGGTCACGAGCTGCCGCCATTCGCTGTCGTATCGGAGCAATTCTCTCGGTGGTATCTACCACAAGTTATGGGCCAGTGATTTGGCTGTCACCAACTTCTGCCTAACAGAGAGGTGATCGGCATTTGCATCTGCATCCGTACAATGCCTCAAACGGAGCGGCTTGTATGCTGGTGTGGTAGCTGTTGTTGTATGAAAACTCCACTAGCGGGAGGTGCTTTTCCCAGCCATTACCAAAATCAATTATACATGCCCTAAGCATGTCTTCAAGGGTTTGGATGGTGTGTCCAGATTGCCCATCCGTCTGTGGGTGATAAGCGGTGCTCATATCTAAACGTGAGCCAAAAGACTTGTGCACTGCTTGCCACAGTTCTGAAGTAAAACGCGCGTCACGATCAGAAATGATGGAGGTTGGCACTCCGTGCCTTGATACCACTTCCTTTAGGTAAATGTCTGCAAGAGTAGAGAACTTATCCGTTTCTTTAATTGCTAGAAAATGTGCAGACTTGGTCAGTCGATCTACGATCACCCAAATGGTATCGTTTCCGCGTTGAGATCTGGGCAGGCCGGTAACGAAATCCATGGAAATTTGCTCCCATTTCCATTTTGGGATCTCCGGTTGTTGAAGTGGGCCTGATGGTTTCTGATATTCAGACTTGACTCTCGCACAAGTCAAGCACTTACTGACGTAGGTTGCTTTGTGGGCTTTCATGCCAGGCCACCAATACGTAGTCTTGAGGTCGTGGTACATTTTATCCGAACCAGGATGTACCGAATAACGAGACTTGTGCGCTTCGTCCATCACAAGCTCGCGTAAGTTTCCATAAAGTGGAACCCAGATGCGTCCGTTTACATAGTAAGCGCCGTCTTCCTTTTGTTCTAGCCGCTGCCTCGATCCTCGTAGGGACTCAGCCCTGATGTTCTCTGCTTTCAATGCTTCGACCTGGGCATCTCGAATTTGAGCGGGAAGGTTGGATTGGATGGTAAGCTGTAAAGCACGTACACGCCTAGGTATGGTATCCTTTCGACTGAGGGCGTCGGCCACAACATTGGCTTTACCCGGATGATACTTGATTGCGCATTCATAATCGTTCAAGAGCTCAACCCATCGGCGTTGACGCATGTTTAACTCCTTTTGCTTGAAGATATGCTCGAGACTCCTGTGATCGGTGTAAATGGTGCACTTGGTACCGTACAGGTAATGTCTCCATATCTTAAGCGCGAAAACAACTGCTCCCAGTTCCAAGTCGTGTGTAGTGTAGTTCCTTTCGTGAACTTTAAGTTGGCGCGATGCGTAGGCAATGACCTTGTCACGTTGCATCAACACGCAACCAAGTCCTTGGATGGAAGCGTCGCAGTAAACCACGAAATCATCGGTGCCTTCGGGCAATGAGAGGATAGGCGCGCTACAAAGTCTATCCTTTAGATGTTGAAATGCGGACTCTTGTGCATGACCCCAATGATAGATGACACCCTTCTGAGTCAGCGAAGTGAGAGGTTGCGCAATCTTGGAGAAGTCTTTGATAAACCTTCTGTAATATCCTGCCAAACCCAAGAATTGGCGGATTTCTGTTGGTGTGCGGGGTGCAGGCCAGTTCTTAATTGAGTCAACCTTGGATGGATCAACATGAATCCCATCCTTGTTTACCACATGGCCTAGAAAGTGGACTTCGCGGAGCCAGAAGTCACATTTCGAAAACTTGGCATACAACTGCTCTTTTCGAAGAAGTTCCAGCATAAGTTGTAGATGCTGCTCGTGTTCCTCCTGACTCTTAGAATAGATCAGGATATCGTCGATGAACACAATAACGAACTTATCCAGGTAAGGCTTGCACACTCGGTTCATGAGATCCATGAAGACCGCTGGTGCATTTGTCAGCCCGAATGGCATAACCAGAAACTCGTAATGGCCGTAACGAGTTCTGAATGCTGTTTTGGAGACGTCCTCATCTCGGACTCTCAGCTGATGGTATCCCGATCTCAAGTCAATCTTGGAGTAATAGCTCGACCCTTGCAACTGGTCGAACAAGTCGTCAATACGTGGAAGAGGATAACGGTTCTTCACCGTCACCTTGTTAAGTTCGCGATAGTCAATACACATCCTGAAGGTACCGTCTTTCTTCTTCACGAACAAGACTGGAGCTCCCCAGGGCGAAGAGCTAGGACGTATAAAACCCTTTTCCAAGAGTTCTTGTAGTTGTGTGGACAGTTCTTCGAGTTCTGATGGAGCTAGACGATATGGTGCTCGAGCTACTGGCGCTGCTCCAGGAGCTAGCTCGATTTGAAATTCAACTTGGCGGTGAGGCGGAAGACCAGGTAATTCCTCAGGAAATACCTCGGGAAAATCGCGCACAATAGGGATGTCTTCGATTTTCTTCTCTTCCATTGATGTGTCAGTAACGAGTGCTAAAATGGCAGTGTGGCCCTTTCGCAAACACTTCTGGGCCTTAAGGAAAGAGATGATGCCTTCGACAGCACCACTCTTGTCGCCACGAATCATGAGAGGTTCTTCACCAGAACGAGGAATGCGGACGATTTTCTCCTTGCAAACAATCTCCGCTTGATGATGAGATAGCCAATCCATCCCAATAACAACGTCGAAACTACCCAGTGTGATAGGAATGAGATCGATAGAGAAAGTCTGACCAGCTAAGACGAGGTTACAACCTTTAGCTACGTGTGTGGCTTAAAAACTTTTACCATTGGCTAGTTCTACCGTGTGTTTGGTGTTCAGGAGTGTTGGAGTGCGCTTAAGCAATTGACTAACTTTTAAGGATACGTAATCTAGTATCGGCACCCGAATCAAACAAAACAGTAACAAAGAAGTCGTCCAGAAGGAACTTACCCCTTACTGCGTTGGGATCGTTCTTTGCATCACTCTGAAGGTTTCAAGGAGTGATCACCGAGGATCGAGAGTCGAGCCTTCCAAACTCTCTATGCTAGAGGGTGTTCATTTCAGTGTCTTTGCATGGTGGAGCGAGAACGAAATGTCACTGTGGTAAGAGAATGACGGTTTGGTCTAAGCAAATGGTAGAAATTAGACATACATAAACCAATAATCATGCGTCGGTACAAAAGCTAGTATAAAGATTCCGCGTTTTTAAGAAGACTATCATGGAATAGTACGATTTCTTATAGTGTAACGCGGTTCAGGTAAGCGTATAGATTTTCGTGTTCGCATGTAGGTTGAGTAATCCATATTTCTGTCCTTGAGCGTCCTGATGACTATCCTATCAGTAAGGGCATCCATTCGCTAGGTTGGGTTTACGAAGGGGGTAAATCAAGTAGAAGAAGCATTAACCATCCAATAAGGTAATGGGGAAATCTTGTGATTGGTGGGAATAGTGGTGTGGTTGTTGGCGTTTCGTTAAATCAATTGCCAATCGAAGAAACATGGAATTAATGAGGTTCATGCGAAGAATCGAGCGAAAACAGGGGTCCACCAATAACGGAAGAATTCGACCAAGTAATATGTCGCTTAGAAGCAATTCTAGTAGTGAGGTGTGGCGGCATGACCCAAAAAGGGAAGTTCATTGCATTACGATCACGGAAGTATATCGCTTGTCCAAAATAGAGTTTGGTTGGTAGGGTTGCGAGTTGCAAAGCGACGAACGCGTGTAACTGTGGCTGCTTCGTTTCTGGTAACGACGACCAGTGGAGATGATGAGGTCCATCAACAGGGATGCGTGGGTATAGTTCTCCAAAACCCGTGTTCGTTTGAGCCAGGTCTGGTCTTTGTGAATGTTGACGTATAAACCGAATGTACGGAGGGTCAGATGGTGACGTCATGTCGAATTAAGCGTGTAAATAGATAAGATGCATAAACAGTTGTCGTAGCAGGGTGACGAGAAATCAGAAAAGAATTTGACCATCACTTGTCAAATTTTAAGTAAACAATTGCATATCATAAAGAACGCAGTAGGGCCAATAGACAACACGCTACTACCCTAAATAAACACACCATAGACACCACACCGGACAAAAGTAATCTAGCAAGTAAGAAATATAAACTTAAATCATACCACCTAGTGTGTTGAGTCTTGCACGTGGAGCGAAGCGTCGTCGTGGATCGTTGAGCACTGTACAGGTTATAGTCTGGTTTTAACAAAAACTTTTTCCCTTATTAAAACCAAGTTCACTATAACCAATGGCTCTGATACCAATCTGTCACACCCCCAAAATCCACCATGCGGAGTACCACCGCTTGGAGGCGTGACATGACCAGGATCGAGCCACCAATCATATCGAACAACTCAATTAAGTAAATAAAACCAAACATAATACGATTGGTGACCAAAGCTAGTTAACCTTGTTTGGTTTAAACAGCGGAAGCATAAACGTGAGTTTAAAAGCATAAGTCCATAGTTCATAAGTTAAAGTTTCAAAAACGCAAGTTTAGTAAGTTCATAAGGATTTAAACATTAAGCATGGAACATAACAGTCCGTACACCACAACGACTCCTTCCCCGTGCAAGCTCCAAGCATTTAGCGACCTGTAAGGCATGTAACAACGAGTCAACAACAAAGTTGAGTGAGTTCACGTTTGGTTGTTTAGTTTTAAGTTGTTTCTGAAAAACGTGGTTTGACTTTCGTTGGCTTAATTGCCGTGGGGGTTACCCCGTAGTTGAAAGTATGTTTAACCAGTTCCTTTTTCATTACCCAAACCATAACCATAATCAGTGGGGGCTTCCCATTATGTATGTTACTAGACTAGGCGTATCCATAAGTGTCCTTCCCAATCCGAGGACGGTGTTAAGTATGAGTGTACGTAGGTTTTACGTACGTGGCCTTCTCATCCGAGGACAGTAGTAAGTGTGAGTGTACGTAGGTTTTACGTACGTGCCCTTCTCAATCCGAGGACAGTAGTAGGTATGAATGTACGTAGGTTTTACGTACGTGCCCTTCTCAATCCGAGGACAGTAGTAAGTGTGAGTGTACGTAGGTTTTACGTACGTGCCCTTCTCAATCCGAGGACAGTAGTGGGTAGTCTAGTAGTGTTGATAATATAAATAGTTATTCAATCCCATTCCCAACCACCGGGAATTCCCATGCCTTAGTAAGGGTGTGAACTCACCTCGGTTTGCTCGGTTAGATTCTCAATATAGCTAACAGTCAGGGTCGGTCAATCACGTCCTAGTATGATTTACCAGTTAGTCATTTAGTGGCTTTCAAATAGAACACAAAGTTCCTACACGTATCTATCACACAACATGCATCACTGTAACGGTTTATGCCCATCTAAGTTTCCCATCCATTCCCCACTCAAAATCAAACATACGATAATGCACATAACATATATAACATGTTAAATCATTCACAGATAGCATACTCGACATTTAGGCACGCAAGTCACAACTTATGTCAATTCAGCATTAATACTCAAAACCAGCTGTTTTCGGACATTTAAATAAAATAGTTAGATTATTCCAAAAATTCCCAAATTTTTGTAGGATGTCATAAACATTCCATCTTTTATTGTGTAAAAATATCGGGGTCCAGTTCATTACCAATATTTTATAAAAATTTCATATTCGGGACTGAACTCAGATTTATGTATTTCTGACCACAGCCCACGAAACAATTTATTAAAAATTCATCATAAGTCCGATTTGCGAAATTCCAATGGGGTAATTACAAATACTTCAGTTGTCATCTACAGTAAAATTTTCATGGTCCGATTCATCACAAAACTCAGGTTATGACTGAAAGTACGACACCCATTTATTGCTGTCAAAATTCAGCTTAAGTTGCTGTTACAAATTAACACTTTAAAAATAGTAAACGAAGTCCAAAAATTACGATTCCGGTGCCATTAGAACCGTATTTCATAATAACATATTTTAGATTCAAAATATCGGTTTTTCGTTGAGTTTAAGACCTGTTTACAGCCAACTGAAGTTGGCTGTAAAAGTTGGACAGATTCTGATTTTCAGTGTTTAACCTTCTAAATCGTGTTCGATCGATTCCGTTAACAAGTTTAGTGACCACAACAACATGACATATTAATATTAATCAGCAAATCATCAGATAATCAACCAATAATCATAACAACACAAGATCTACACGATTTACACACATAACTTCTCTTTATCCACACCTTAACACATTATGTTCAAGACTTGTTCATGAGCTTTAAAGTTTCTTAACTTTTTATCATTCTAACATCTATTAACCACTAAAATAACATAAAGAATGAACGGATCTAAGTTCTTACCACTAGCTCAAGGCTAGGGAAGTTCGAGTGAAGAAATGTGGTGGTTAATAGCGAATGGAGGAGGTCCTTCCACTTCCGAGAGCACCGAGCTTCGTTGTTGGACCTCTTACACCTTTGTATGTATGAGGAATGATTGAAAAAGAGCTTGATGATGGTGGTAGTATGGTGGAAGGTGGCTGCCGAACAAGGGAAAGGAGAGGGAGAGAAGAGAGAGCTTGGTGGAATGGTGGTATATATAAGATCTTCCATATAGCATATTCCTAGCATATTCCAAGCATATTCCTAGCATATTCCTAGCATATTCCTAGCATATTCCTAGCATATTCATTAGCATATTCCTTAGCATATTCCTTAGCATATTAACAAATACGTGTAAGCATAACACAGATATCAGAAAGCAGTTAAGTAATTCCACACAGTCGTCAGACACTTTAATTATCATTAATAATTTGTACGGAATACATGGGATTTTGAGGGTTGTCACATTAAGGAATGTGTTTAGTGACGGCATCAGAATCCTAATTGATGGAGAAAGGTCTGGTGGTAAGAAAAGCTGCTTCTAGGATGTTGTCAAGTGTTTTCGCTCGACAATTCCATTCTTGGGTTGTTGGTTTGGCCCTTGTTCCTGTAACTCGAATCCTAGCCCGGTATATCCCATTTTAATCTTACACCATTGTGAACCTTAAGCTTTTTTTACTCTCTGATTGAGGTTCTCGGCATTGAAAAATCTTCGTAAACTAAATCACACGTGTATATGTTGATATTTAAGATATATACAATCAAGAAAATCTAGGGCAATGGTGATATATATGTGGATTAGACACCAAAAAAAACACTCAACAAAAGGCTACAATTTAAGAATGTGTTTAGTGATGACATCAGATTCCTAATTGATGGAGAAAGGTCTGGGGGCAAGAAAAGCTGCTTCTAGGAAGTTGTCAAATGTTTTCACTCGAAGATTCCATTCTTGGGTGGTTGGTTTGGCCCTTGTTCCTGTAACTTAAATCCTAGCCCGGTATATCCCATTTTAATTTTACACCATTGTGAACCTTACGCCTTTTTTTCTCTCTGATCGAGGTTCTCGGCATTGAAAAAACTTCGTAAACTAAATCACACGTGTATAGGTTGATATTTAAGAGATATACAGTCAAGAAAATCAAGGGCATTGGTGATATATATGCGGATTAGACACAAAAAAAACACTCAACAAATGGCTACAATTTAAGGAATGTGTTTAGTGACGGCATCAGATTCCGAATTGATGGAGAAAGGTCTGGTGGTAAGAAAAGCTGCTTCTAGGAGGTTGTCAAGTGTTTTCACTCGACGATTCCATTCTTGGGTGGTTGGTTTTGCTCTTGTTCCTGTAACTCGAATCCTAGCCCGGTATATCCTATTTTAATCTAACACCATTGTGAACCTTACACCTTTTTTACTCTCTGATCGAGGTTCTCAGCATTGAAAAATCTTCGTAAACTAAATCACACGTGTATATGTTGATATTTAAGAGATATACAGTCAAGAAAATCAAGGGCAATGGTGATATATATGCGGATTAGACACCAAAAAAAACACTCAAAAATGGCTACAATATAAGGAATGTGTTTAGTGACGGCATCAGATTCTTAATTGATGGAGAAAGGTCGGGTGGTAAGAAAAGCTGCTTCTAGGAGGTTGTCAAGTGTTTTCGCTCGACGATTCCATTCCTGGGTGGTTGGTTTGGCCCTTGTTCCTGTAACTCGAATCCTAGCCCGGTATATCCCATTTTAATTTTACACCACTGTGAACCTTACGCCTTTTTTACTCTCTGATCGAGGTTCTCGGCATTGAAAAATTTTCGTAAACTAAATCACACGTGTATATGTTGACATTTAAGAGATATACAGTCAAGAAAATCAAGGGCAATGGTGATATATATGCGGATTAGACACCAAAAAAACATTCAACAAATGGCTACAATTTAAGGAATGTGTTTACTGACGGCATCAGATTCCTAATTGATGGAGAAAGGTCTGGTGGCAAGAAAAGCTGCTTCTAGGAGGTTGTCAAGTGTTTTCTCTCGACGATTCCAATCTTGGGTGGTTGGTTTGGGCCTAGTTCCTGTAACTCGAATCCTAGCCCGGTACATCCCATTTTAATGTTACACCATTGTGAACCTTACGCCTTTTTTACTCTCTGATAGAGGTTCTCGGCATTGAAAAATCTTCGTATACAAAATCACACGTGTATATGTTGACATTTAAGAGATATATACAGTCAAGAAAATAAAGGGCAATGGTGATATATATGCGGATTAGACACACAAAAAAAACACTCAACAAATGGCTACAATTTAAGGAATGTGTTTAGTGACGGCATCAGATTCCTAATTGATGGAGAAAGGTCTGGTGGCAGGTAAAGCTGCTTCTAGGAGGTTGTCAAGTGTTTTCACTCGACGGTTCCATTCTTGGGTGGTTGGTTTAGCCCTTGTTCCTGTAACTCGAATCCTATCCCGGTATATCCCATTTTAATTTTACACCATTGTGAACCTTACGCCTTTTTTACTCTCTGATCGAGGTTCTCGGCATTGAAAAATCTTCGTAAACTAAATCACACGTGTATATGTTGATATTTAAGAGATATACAGTCAAGAAAATCAACAGCAATGGTGATATATATGCGGATTAGACACCAAACAAAAAAAACAATCAACAAATGGCTACAATTTAAGGAATGTGTTTAGTGACGGCATCAGATTCCTAATTGATGGAGAAAGGTCTGGTGGCAAGAAAAACAGCTTCTAGGAGGTTGTCAAGTGTTTTCGCTCGACGAATCCATTCTTGGGAGGTTGGTTTGGCCCTTGTTACTGTAACACGAATCCTAGCCCGGTATATCCCATTTTAATCTTACACCATTGTGAACCTTACGCCTTTTTTATTCTCTGATAGAGGTTCTCGACATTGAAAAATCTTCGTAAACTAAATCACACGTGTATATGTTGGCATTTAAGAGATATACAGTCAAGAAAATCAAGGGCAATGGTGATATATATGCGGATTAGACACAAAAAAAAACACTCAACAAATGGCTACAATTTAAGGAATGTGTTTAGTGACGGCATCAGATTCCTAATTGATGGAGAAAGGTCCGGTGGCAAGAAAAGCTGCTACTAGGAGATTGTCAAGTGTTTTCGCTCGACGATTCCATTCTTGGGTGGTTGGTTTGGCCCTTGTTCATGTAACTCGAATCCTAGCCCGGTATATCCCATTTTAGTTTTACACCATTGTGAACCTTACGCCTTTTGTACTCTCTAATCGAGGTTCTTGGCGTTGAAAAATATTCGTAAACTAAATCACACGTGTATATGTTTACATTTAAGAGATATACAGTCAAGAAAATCAAGGGCAATGGTGATATATATGCGGATTAGACAAAAAAAACACTCAACAAATGGCTACAATTTAAGGAATGTGTTTAGTGACGGCATCAGAATCCTAATTGATGGAGAAAGGTCTGGTGGTAAGACAAGCTGCTTCTAGGATGTTGTCAAGTGTTTTCGCTCGACAATTCCATTCTTGGGTGGTTGGTTTGGCCCTTGTTCCTGTAACTCGAATCCTAGCCCGGTATATCCCATTTTAATCTTACACCATTGTGAACCTTACGCTTTTTTACTCTCTGATCGAGGTTCTCGGCATTGAAAAATCTTCGTAAACTAAATCACACGTGTATATGTTGATATTTAAGATATATACAATCAAGAAAATCTAGGGCAATGGTGATATATATGTGGATTAGACACCAAAAAAAACACTCAACAAAAAGGCTACAATTTAAGGAATGTGTTTAGTGACAGCATCAGATTCCTAATTGATGGAGAAAGGTCTGGGGGCAAGAAAAGCTGCTTCTAGGAGGTTGTCAAATGTTTTCACTCGACGATTCCATTCTTGGGTGGTTGGTTTAGCCCTTGTTCCTGTAACTCGAATCCTAGCCCGATATATCCCATTTTAATCTTACACCATTGTGAACCTTACGCCTTTTTTATTCTCTGATAGAGCTTCTCGACATTGAAAAATCTTCGTAAACTAAATCACACGTGTATATGTTGACATTTAAGAGATATACAGTCAAGAAAATCAAGGGCAATGGTGATATATATGCGGATTAGACACAAAAAAAAACACTCAACAAATGGCTACAATTTAAGGAATGTGTTTAGTGACGGCATCAGATTCCTAATTGATGGAGAAAGGTCCGGTGGCAAGAAAAGCTGCTACTAGGAGATTGTCAAGTGTTTTCGCTCGACGATTCCATTCTTGGGTGGTTGGTTTGGCCCTTGTTCATGTAACTCGAATCCTAGCCCGGTATATCCCATTTTAGTTTTACACCATTGTGAACCTTACGCCTTTTGTACTCTCTAATCGAGGTTCTTGGCGTTGAAAAATATTCGTAAACTAAATCACACGTGTATATGTTTACATTTAAGAGATATACAGTCAAGAAAATCAAGGGCAATGGTGATATATATGCGGATTAGACAAAAAAAACACTCAACAAATGGCTACAATTTAAGGAATGTGTTTAGTGACGGCATCAGAATCCTAATTGATGGAGAAAGGTCTGGTGGTAAGACAAGCTGCTTCTAGGATGTTGTCAAGTGTTTTCGCTCGACAATTCCATTCTTGGGTGGTTGGTTTGGCCCTTGTTCCTGTAACTCGAATCCTAGCCCGGTATATCCCATTTTAATCTTACACCATTGTGAACCTTACGCTTTTTTACTCTCTGATCGAGGTTCTCGGCATTGAAAAATCTTCGTAAACTAAATCACACGTGTATATGTTGATATTTAAGATATATACAATCAAGAAAATCTAGGGCAATGGTGATATATATGTGGATTAGACACCAAAAAAAACACTCAACAAAAAGGCTACAATTTAAGGAATGTGTTTAGTGACAGCATCAGATTCCTAATTGATGGAGAAAGGTCTGGGGGCAAGAAAAGCTGCTTCTAGGAGGTTGTCAAATGTTTTCACTCGACGATTCCATTCTTGGGTGGTTGGTTTAGCCCTTGTTCCTGTAACTCGAATCCTAGCCCGGTATATCCCATTTTAATCTTACACCATTGTGAACCTTACGCCTTTTTTATTCTCTGATAGAGCTTCTCGACATTGAAAAATCTTCGTAAACTAAATCACACGTGTATATGTTGACATTTAAGAGATATACAGTCAAGAAAATCAAGGGCAATGGTGATATATATGCGGATTAGACACAAAAAAAAACACTCAACAAATGGCTACAATTTAAGGAATGTGTTTAGTGACGGCATCAGATTCCTAATTGATGGAGAAAGGTCCGGTGGCAAGAAAAGCTGCTACTAGGAGATTGTCAAGTGTTTTCGCTCGACGATTCCATTCTTGGGTGGTTGGTTTGGCCCTTGTTCATGTAACTCGAATCCTAGCCCGGTATATCCCATTTTAGTTTTACACCATTGTGAACCTTACGCCTTTTGTACTCTCTAATCGAGGTTCTTGGCGTTGAAAAATATTCGTAAACTAAATCACACGTGTATATGTTTACATTTAAGAGATATACAGTCAAGAAAATCAAGGGCAATGGTGATATATATGCGGATTAGACAAAAAAAAAACACTCAACAAATGGCTACAATTTAAGGAATGTGTTTAGTGACGGCATCAGAATCCTAATTGATGGAGAAAGGTCTGGTGGTAAGACAAGCTGCTTCTAGGATGTTGTCAAGTGTTTTCGCTCGACAATTCCATTCTTGGGTGGTTGGTTTGGCCCTTGTTCCTGTAACTCGAATCCTAGCCCGGTATATCCCATTTTAATCTTACACCATTGTGAACCTTACGCTTTTTTACTCTCTGATCGAGGTTCTCGGCATTGAAAAATCTTCGTAAACTAAATCACACGTGTATATGTTGATATTTAAGATATATACAATCAAGAAAATCTAGGGCAATGGTGATATATATGTGGATTAGACACCAAAAAAAAACACTCAACAAAAAGGCTACAATTTAAGGAATGTGTTTAGTGACAGCATCAGATTCCTAATTGATAGAGAAAGGTCTGGGGGCAAGAAAAGCTGCTTCTAGGAGGTTGTCAAATGTTTTCACTTGACGATTCCATTCTTGGGTGGTTGGTTTGGCCCTTGTTCGTGTAACTTGAATCCTAGCCTGGTATATCCCATTTTAATCTTACACCATTGTGAACCTTACGCCTTTTTTATTCTCTGATAGAGCTTCTCGACATTGAAAAATCTTCGTAAACTAAATCACACGTGTATATGTTGACATTTAAGAGATATACAGTCAAGAAAATCAAGGGCAATGGTGATATATATGCGGATTAGACACAAAAAAAAACACTCAACAAATGGCTACAATTTAAGGAATGTGTTTAGTGACGGCATCAGATTCCTAATTGATGGAGAAAGGTCCGGTGGCAAGAAAAGCTGCTACTAGGAGATTGTCAAGTGTTTTCGCTCGACGATTCCATTCTTGGGTGGTTGGTTTGGCCCTTGTTCATGTAACTCGAATCCTAGCCCGGTATATCCTATTTTAGTTTTACACCATTGTGAACCTTACGCCTTTTGTACTCTCTAATCGAGGTTCTTGGCGTTGAAAAATATTCGTAAACTAAATCACACGTGTATATGTTTACATTTAAGAGATATACAGTCAAGAAAATCAAGGGCAATGGTGATATATATGCGGATTAGACAAAAAAAAAACACTCAACAAATGGCTACAATTTAAGGAATGTGTTTAGTGACGGCATCAGAATCCTAATTGATGGAGAAAGGTCTGGTGGTAAGACAAGCTGCTTCTAGGATGTTGTCAAGTGTTTTCGCTCGACAATTCCATTCTTGGGTGGTTGGTTTGGCCCTTGTTCCTGTAACTCGAATCCTAGCCCGGTATATCCCATTTTAATCTTACACCATTGTGAACCTTACGCTTTTTTACTCTCTGATCGAGGTTCTCGGCATTGAAAAATCTTCGTAAACTAAATCACACGTGTATATGTTGATATTTAAGATATATACAATCAAGAAAATCTAGGGCAATGGTGATATATATGTGGATTAGACACCAAAAAAAAACACTCAACAAAAAGGCTACAATTTAAGGAATGTGTTTAGTGACAGCATCAGATTCCTAATTGATAGAGAAAGGTCTGGGGGCAAGAAAAGCTGCTTCTAGGAGGTTGTCAAATGTTTTCACTTGACGATTCCATTCTTGGGTGGTTGGTTTGGCCCTTGTTCGTGTAACTTGAATCCTAGCCTGGTATATCCCATTTTAATTTTACACCATTGTGAACCTTACGCCTTTTTTTCTCTCTGATCGAGGTTCTCGGCATTGAAAAAACTTCGTAAACTAAATCACACGTGTATATGTTGATATTTAAGAGATATACAGTCAAGAAAATCAACGGCAATGGTGATATATATGTGGATTAGACACCAAACAAAAGAACACTCAACAAATGGCTACAATTTAAGGAATGTGTTTAGTGACGGCATGAGATTCCTAATTGAGGGAGAAAGGTCCGGTGGCAAGAAAAGCTGCTTCTAGGAGATTGTCAAGTGTTTTCGCTCGACGATTCCATTCTTGGGTGGTTGGTTTGGCCCTTGTTCATGTAACTCGAATCCTAGCCCGGTGTATCCCATTTTAGTTTTACACCATTGTGAACCTTACGCCTTTTGTACTCTCTAATCGAGGTTCTTGGCATTGAAAAATATTCGTAAACTAAATCACACGTGTATATGTTGACATTTAAGAGATATACAGTTAAGAAAATCAAGGGCAATGGTGATATATATGCGGATTAGACACAAAAAAAAACACTCAACAAATGGCTACAATTTAAGGAATGTGTTTAGTGACGGCATCAGAATCCTAATTGATGGAGAAAGGTCTGGTGGTAAGAAAAGCTGCTTCTAGGATGTTGTCAAGTGTTTTCGCTCGACAATTCCATTTTTGGGTGGTTGGTTTGGCCCTTGTTCCTGTAACTCGAATCCTAGCCCGGTATATCCCATTTTAATCTTACACCATTATGAACCTTACGCTTTTTTTACTCTCTGATCGAGGTTCTCGGCATTGAAAAATCTTCGTAAACTAAATCACACGTGTATATGTTGATATTTAAGATATATACAATCAAGAAAATCTAGGGCAATGGTGATATATATGTGGATTAGACACCAAAAAAAAACACTCAACGAAAAGGCTACAATTTAAGGAATGTGTTTAGTGACGGCATCAGATTCCTAATTGATGGAGAAAGGTCTGGGGGCAAGAAAAGCTGCTTCTAGGAGGTTGTCAAATGTTTTCACTCGACGATTCCATTCTTGGGTGGTTGGTTTGGCCCTTGTTCCTGTAACTTGAATCCTAGCCCGGTATATCCCATTTTAATTTTACACCATTGTGAACCTTACGCATTTTTTTCTCTCTGATCGAGGTTCTCGGCATTGAAAAAACTTCGTAAACTAAATCACACGTGTATAGGTTTATATTTAAGAGATATACAGTCAAGAAAATCAAGGGCAATGGTGATTTATATGCGGATTAGACACAAAAAAACACTCAACAAATGGCTACAATTTAAGGAATGTGTTTAGTGACGGCATCAGATTCCTAATTTGTCACACCCCGACCACGTAGGACAACCAAACCTGGCGGAAACATCGGGGAGTGTTGTAACAGAATCATTGTTTCATAACACATGAGAATTGAAATATTGTTTTATTGATTAAAATAGTTACAATGTCTTGACAATCAAAGAAACATAACATAAATAACTAGTCTGCATCTTTTTATTGTCACTAAGGCCCATGTCCGCCTAAGTGTATTTTGATCAATCCTATGCTTCATTTCCTGAAACACATGTGAAAATAGGTACGTCAGCATAAAAATGCCGGCGAGTACATAGGTTTTGTGAAAATAAGATTCCTGACTTCTGTTTAAGAAAATGTTTAGTCATGAACCTTGTAATTTGCTTTGCCTTTGTAAATCATTTGAAAAACAATTAGTTCAGATGATACGTATAAATAAGAGAATAATGCATGGTTAAATGAATAACCATGTAGAATGAGTTTGTATAAGTTAAGTTGTTTGTAAAACAATGTATTGTGAAAAGTATGTTATTTGTATAAAATGTTATATGTCATAAACTGAAATGATTTAAATAACGCTACGATATGTAATACCATACAAACACTTATATATAGGAAGTACCAGCGGCGTATCCACCATGCTTGTATCATATTACACACGCCTCGTTACTTAAGTCACTTAAACAAACCACCAAATGTAATAAGTCTATGTTTAAACCAATTGTCAAAAGTCCTTGTATAAATCATATCAAATGTTAATAGTCCAAAAGTAGTCAAGTAATGTGTAACAAATGTTATGTATGGTAAGAAAAATAAGACTACTTAAACCATAAGTAAAAATGTACAAAACAAAGTATTGAAGTAAAACTTGGTTTAAATCAAAGTTATGTTTTGTGTAGTAAATGCATGCTATACTGATATAAACATTTATGCGGTATTGTGAAAATTCATACATCCAAGCCTTGCGACAGTCGGATAACTATGTAAAAATGAGTTATCAAAAGAATATGTATTCGGATTCGGTCATTCCTTACGTCCAAACAAACCCGAGATTTCAGGAATGGGATTTGTCAAGTCCTATGGTACCACTACCTACTAACGAGCGGCATGATCGGTGTTAATGAATGTATAGTATAGTTTAAACAAACCAAATGTCATACCAAAATGTAAGCATATGATGAATAAGAAATGTACTAAGTATGCTAAGTTAACATACAAAGCAGAAAAGTCATGTAAATCAATGTGCTAGCATGCTATCAGTTAACATACATAGCAGAAATGTAATGTAAAACAATGTACTAAGTATGCACACAATGGACATACATAGCATAAAATGTAATGAAATCATGTACTATAATGTACTAATGAACGTAGGAAGTATATGATGTGAAAACAGGAAAGCATGAAAGTAACAAGTAGGCACATGTGTTTCACCCCAAAACAGTTTGGAAAACAGTAAAAGAGGGGTCTATGTACTCACTTGAGATTGCTCAGTAGTCCTTGAGTAACAACCAAACAATGCTAGAGATCGCGGATATCAAACGGCACCTAATATAGGTAACTATGTTAATAAACCGGACCTAAATCGAAAGATCTGATAGAATGAGGGTTCGTAAACCAAACGAGTATAGAGACTCGTGTCATATGGTTTAACAAAGCCTACATACTAATTGAAACCTTAATCTAAGTGCTTACGACCCATTACGACCCGTTTAGGTAGCTTATGCTACTTTAACGCGTCGTCCGCGTGAAATGCGTTCGGACCGCCTAACTAGTCCTATGACAAGTGTTATATGCCTAAACATGTTACATAATCAGTTATGTGACAAAAGTTTAGGTTACATATGCTTAATTACCAATTATACATGAAAAGGGTATTCTGGTAATTTACCTAAGGCATATAAACTACCTATCATACAACTACTTAAACGATGTGACCATTAGGTATAACCTCGGAAGGTTATTCCCTATACACTATGGTCACCTAATGTATTTGGTCGGATCCTAATGATCGACCAAACTGGGTCGGGTTCGAAGGTATAAGCGATTTATCAGATCGCTTACCCTTACGACCCTAGACAACGTGGTAATCAGTGGGCATAGTCCCAAGGGACTATAACCAACGTGATTACACTCACGTTGCGAAGTTCAAACGAACTTCGCATTGACCATAAACTGGTCAATGCAGAAAGTCAAACAAAGTTTGACTTTCAGACTCTAAAAGACTCGAAAAGCAATAAAAGAACGAAAGAATACTTACGAAGGGTCCCCGAATGCTAATCTCGATCCAAGAACTCAGGTATGAAACAATGGTTTCAACTTAGAGCTCTCAAATCCAGATTCTTGTGAGAAATGAGGTTGGGGTGGATGGGTATTTATAGTTTTCGGGTAACCGTTAAGATCGTTTCATGGAAACCGTGCTTTAATCGCATCCGTACAAGTGTCGGAAAGTTATGGTGCCTAAAAATGGGTCTAAATGAGCTGAATGTGCAGTTGAGAATGTGTGGGTGAGGATTGTTGATACATGATGTCTAAAGCCTACGTCATAAGTCTAGGGTCTAAATATGTCAAGTATGTAAAGTATAGGGATCTAAATGTAAGTTTAATTTAGTAGTGTAAAGGTTTCGCTTCAGGGTATGAGATGTAAGCCTCAAGCGAAATCAAGTGATGAGATTTCGCTTGAGACATGTTGAAGCGAAATCTTAATGCCTATATATAGGCTTGTTGTGTTCTCAGTTGGTATGCATTCCGAGAAGTTGTAACGAAGTGCTGCCAGTTTTCCAAGTCATTATATAACAGAGAACAAGTGTTAAAAGTGAATCTATTCTGTTTTCTACTCTTTTCTGTCTGATTCTAAGCTGTTTAGATGTTTCCGCCATCTAAATAGTGTAAACACATTCAAATTGACTCATTTGATTGGTCAAACCGATCCTACAATTGGTATCAGAGCCAGTTATGAGTGTGTTCACTTGAATCAGTTGGTTTTTACTCACAAAAATTGATTTCTGGACGAAAACACGGACAAAATGGACTAAGACTTTCACAGGGTGTGTAAAAGTGTGTTTTAACAAAGCCTTGAGTAATTCAGATTAAAACTCGGACTAAAATTGACAAAAATGACTTGAAAACCAGATTTCGCTTGAGCGAGCAGATTGGTTGTTGGTTTTTTTTTTTTTTGAAGCGAAAACGTGGATTTCGCTTGAAATCTTCTGATTGCTTGAAGCGAAATCTTATATTTCGCTTGAGGAGTCTGTGGTTAGCTGAAAATTTTGGTTTGAAGCGAAACCATAGATTTCGCTTGAGATCTTGCTGTTTGAAGCGAAATTATACTGTGTTTGATTTGTGGGTTTCGCTTGAAATCTTCTGTGATTTCGCTTGAAGTTTGAGTGATTTCGCTTGAGATTACTGATAGTCCATAGTGTTCGTGAACTTGTTCGATAATCTGATTTTGTGAAAAGTGTGTGTGTGAAAAATATGAAGAAATCGGTGAAATTCGGATCTGAATCTGCTGAAATCAGGTACGAATCAATGTGTTTGATCAAGCAATCGAGCTCCTAGCTCTGATACCACTTGTAGGACCGGTTTTGACACCGTTCGATTGCGTAACGACACGTTCGACGTGCGGAATCCGTGAACGTGCGTGACCGAACACACGAGAACGTACTAGAACCTTGATTCTATTGAAAATACACTTGTACAATCACTTGAGAGAGTTTTCTCTCTCTAGACTTTCTCTCTCTACAAGATCTTCTCCAAAATCAAAATGAGCAAAAGTCTTCTTTACAAATCTCTAATCTAATTAAGACTTAAACTCCTCTATTTATAGGTCAAGGGCAATTTTAATGAAACTTCATTAATTACAAGATTGCCACCTTGCCTTTTTCACTAAATATTAGACATTTACGACTCGGTTTCTTCAATTCTTCACTACAGTTCAGATTGACGAAGGCGATAGACAAAATATGCATCAACAATCTCCCCCTTGGATATTGCCGCAGTCAATCCTTAGTCAAACTCGTAACGACTTGCCTTTCTTTCTCTCTTGATTCTTGCTCGAACAGAATCCCGGTGGATCTGTCTTCAGCTTTAGCTCCCCTTTTCGGTAGTCTCTTCAGGCTCCCCCTTTCGTCAAGCTTCCTTGCTTTTGGGATCGACGCCTGACTTTCCGTGGCCAAAGAATCAAAACACCTACACGTCTCAACCTCTCGTAAGACAAAATAATTTTGATTCTAAAAGAATTCACTTAAAATTCTCAAACATATACCACACAATATTGTGATTCAAATTAATGAATCATCTAAACATTTGAGGATTATCTTCCAACTTCTTATCATCTTAACCAAACCAATTGTTCATCTTGTTTAGCCTTTGAGATTTTGAATATCAGCTTTTCAACATCAGTTGTCGAAAATCTTTTTGAATTTTTCAAAATAAGAAACATAAATGCAATAACAGAAATTAAATGCAGAAATGAAATATGTACAAACATATTTTTGTGAGTTTGCGAAAGAGGATCATATCAGTTTTTGAGACACATCACAAGCACCGTTAAGCTTTTAATCGTTTTAAGTTCTAAACGATTCACGTTGATTGACGATATAATTGTCCTCTTAAGCTCAATCTAAAAACTTTCGAAATGCTTACCGATACGTTAAGGTATATTAATTTTGCACTAAGTTCTTATGGACCCCACGATCTCAGCATATCCCCTCATCATGCAATACACTAACTCAAGTAATGCCTTTAAACTATCATCAACTGTGATATGTGCAAAAACAACGCATAATGTTTAAACATTAACAATCAGGTCGATACTTCCGTATACGCAGAGAAAGTCCAATGTTTAAACAAAATAAGAAAATAAAACAAGTTGAAGTTGTTTAGGCTTTAACCACCAGGTCGATACTCCCGTATACGCAGAGGTGATCCAAAGCTTAAACGAAACACCAAAGAGAATAAAGCAGAACGTTTAGGCAACAACATCCAGGTCGATACTCACGTATACGCAGAGGATGTCTGATGCTTAAACAAAATAAAGAAATAAAACAAGTTTAAATCTTTGCAAAATAAAATGCACAATCACAGCGACTTTTCAGCAAAGTTGTGAAAGTTCACAAACTTAACCAGTTTTTATGCTTTTGGCATTCAGCGATTACCGAGCAGGCACACAATCAAGAAGGACAAAACTAAGTACTATGCTTTTGACCATGTTTCCCACTAGAACTAGGCTTTTCATTTATGTTTGTATCGTTATCGCAAATCTACTAGTCTAGCTGAGCCTATCGTCACATCTTTAGTGAGACCGTTTATCACATTTTAACTTTCCATTTCTTTAGCATGCTGTGATAGTCCACTGATTTACTATCATTTCCTCTTGTTCTCAACAAAACTCATTTTGAATTTTTTCAATGTTTTTGACTTTTCAAATTTTCTAATTTTTTTAAAATTTTTACTCCCCCTAAAATCAAAATATGTTTCAATTTTGATTTTCTAGGAAAATTTGAAAGTAAACGCAATAAACTGTACAAAGTAAAGTGACAAACTGATGAGAATTGCTTCAATTCTCCATCCACTTCTTCTCGGTAAATTTCTAAAAATTTAAAATTACTCGGTAAATTTCTAAAAATGGAAAACCAAGAGTTTTATAACTTCTTCTCGGGCAGTGGTATGGTAGCAGGACAAACCTCGGGTAGTGTTATACAAAACGTCAACATGGAGAACGAATTGGGAACAATGCAAAAGCCTCCCAAACTGATGAACATAGATGAATATGCAGGATGGTCAGGCAGATTTAAGAACTGGGTTCAAGCTAATCATTTTGAATGTTGGATGAAAATAGTGAAACAGTATGTTCCACCAGTTGATGGTTTAAACAACAAGAAGAATATTCAGAGCCTGACAGAATCAGAACATAATGATTTCAAAGCCGAGAAAAAGATGATTAGTATTCTCCAGCAGGCTATCAAAGAAGACATTCTAGTATTGTTACAATATGAAGATAATGCTCAATCTATGTGGTTTGCATTGAAAGCAAAGTTTGAAGGTAGTGCTTCCATGATCAAGAATAAGAAGGCATTGTTCAAGAAAGAGTTTGACATTTTTACCAGTATGAAGGGTGAAACTACAAGGCAACTAATTGAAAGATATTGTCATTTGGTGCTTGAAATGAATAGATTAAAGATTGAAAAGACAGATGAAGAATGGATTGACAAACTAGCTGATGCATTACCTTATGACGAGTGGGGTACATACCTGATGATGCTAAAGAACAATTCAGACTTTGCAAATTACAATCTTAGCCTATTCATAGAAAAAATTGAAGCTCATGAGTTAGAGTTGCTGAAGATCAAAAAGATGAAATCAGCTAATATTCAACAAGATGTATCGTTGTATTACAAAAACAACCCTACAGCTTCAACAAATCAAAGTCCAAAAATACAAACAGGGTTCATTGCTGATAACACCTCAAGTGTTTCTTCAAACACTCCTCAATCTGGAAATTTTTCACCATTCGTGAATTGTGATCCAAACTTCAAAGCTCAAGAACAGTTTTCACCTCAAAGCTCTACAAATTCAAGTAATCAGGCTTATGTTTCTGGGGTGCAGTGCAACATCGCAGTGAATATTAAGAATGGAAATGAAATCACTGAAACTGCCGCGAGACAACACATTGCAGTACTTGCTTCCGTTCTAGAGGCTTATGAAGGCTTAGTGGCGGGTAGGATTGGTAATCCTGATATGACCAAAGAGGATTACGACCAGATTGACCCGGAGGAACTTGAACTGATTGATATAAAATGGGGCATGGCAAGTTTGGTTAGAAGAGCACAACGGTTTATGGAGATCACAGGCAGAAATAGTCTCTCAGGTCCTGATCAGAAGTTGGGGTTCGATAAATCAAAAGTTACATGTTTCAAGTGCAAAGAACGTGGTCATTTTAAAAGAGAATGTCCGAATCGTGAAGTAAACAATCATCAAAACCCGTTCACCAACGACTACTACAAGCAAGCAATCTATCATCGACCAAATCAACAGTCTACTGTTCAAAGACCACAAATTGAAAATAAACCGGAAAAAGCGATGATTGTGAATCAAGAAGATGAGAAGGTAGCTGCAGGGTTCAACTGGGATAAATATATTCCTGGTAGCGATGGACAGGCAATGATGGCTGAAGCTGTGGAAATCTCTGAGATAGTGTCTGAACCAGAAACAGTTACTGAAAATGTTTCTGTAGTTGTTGAAGAGGTTTCTGTTGAAAAAGCAGATAATTTTGAAGAAATAGCTGCTGAAGTTCATCAATCTCAATCTGAGCAGGAGGTATTAACTAGTTCTTTGAGATCTATCATGTCACCTAAATTTTTTGAATCTTTTGCAGGTTTCTTTGAAGAACCAAGGACCGGATTGTGTCCAAGATATGACGAAAAGAAAGAATTTGTTGAAGAAATGATCGATGTGACAAAGGAAATGACCGAAGACACATTGAAAGAAATTGCTGACATGGCTCTCATGGCGAAACTAAGAGAGGTAGACTCTGAATCTGAGGAGTCTAAGTCTGTCAGTAATGAGTCTGTCAAACGAGAGGAATCTGGAGTTCAGGGAAACGAATCAGTCAAACGGTCTGAGTCAGAGTCGAAAAATGTCGGTAAACTAGAAGTAGAAACTGTTTATGAAGCAGAATGTGATGAGAAAGTAGATTCAATATCTGAAACACCATGCCAAAAGTGCTCACAACCGTGCATGGAGTGTCTTGAAAAAGACACTAAGTTTCAGGAATTGAAAGAACATGCTGACATGTTAAAATTTGATCTAGGACAAGTCAAAGAAGCATATGATACTCTAGCTAGAACAGTTAAAATGATTAAAGAGGAAAGTGTCGAAAATGATAAAGCCACAAAATTAGCAAAAGCAACACTTTTTGATAAACAAGTGGAAGTCAATTTTCATTTGGACACCATTGCTTCATTGAAAAGGGAATTGGAGTTAACAAAAATTGAAAATGAAAGAATTGATAAGAAGTTAATGAGTTACATAGCATCTTCATATGTGATTGAACAGATTGTCCCAAAACAACCTGATGAAACACCGGTCTTTAACAGTGTTCCACCCCCAATGTGGAATCATTACACACAGAAATATCCAGATGGGGTGGAAGCTGCTTTGAATCTCAAATTGAGATCAATTGAGGATGATTTGCCTGAAAGCATTGATGTTACATTCTCTGCATCCGACACCGACAACGAATCACAGATTATCAAAACTGTTGTCGATCAGGTGTTAGATGAAGAGATTGATAACTCTGAGAAGTCACAATCTGAGAAAGGTGGTACAGATTCTGAAGATGAGAGTAATTTCTTGGAACGGTTTATACCGAAATCGGATAAGAGTGCGAATGATGATTCGATTATGGTAGTATATACTATGATTGGAACAGACAAACTTTATTCCGATTTCGAGTATCCTCTTCAGAATGTGAAAATTGAGAATGTTGAGAAAGTTTTTAGGTTGGTTGAAATGAACATTGATGAGGTTAATAACAAAGAATTCTTTTCAAAAACTAAAAAATCATTTGTTACAACACGTGTCAACAACTTTGGGAAAAAGGAATGGGAAGGTAATGGTAACAAGAAAAATGGTAACAACTTTAAAAACAAAGGAATTGGTTTTGAGAAAAAGTTGGCTAAGAAGGTTGTCAAGCCAAAAGATAAAATGAATGATATTTTTGTTGCTGGTCCAAGTGTTGATGAAGAAAAGGAATACATTTTTAGTCAAAAAGCGATTGACGATTTCAATACAGTGAAGAAACTAAAAGAAGAGTCGTTTAAATCAACTTTTGTCGAATATGACAAAAGAGTTTGCTATCGCTGCAATGAAATCGGACACATGGCAAAACAATGCAAGAAAGTTTTTGAAAAATCTGTCATTAAACCATTTGTTAAAAAATTTCAACCTAAGTCACCAGTTAACACAAAGGGCAAAAAGCTGATGATTTCTCCAATTCGCATTTTGAAAAGAGGAGAATCTTTGAAGTTGGAAGATAAGCCGAAATCGACATTTGAGATTGGTGAATCTTCAAAGTCCCAAATGACTTCAAAGTTTTATCCAAAAACAAAAACTTTTGAAAATCAATTTTGGGTTGTAAAATCAAAACCATCGGTTGAGGAGAAAAAGATGGAAAACATTTTGAAAAATGAAACAAAAGTTGTTGAAACCAAATCACAATCAGTTGAGGTAAAGAAAATGGAGAACGAGTTAAAGTTTGATTCAAAAGTTTTTAATCCTACTGTTCAAAATATTTTTGGAAAAATGGTTGACAGAAAAGTCAAAGGAACAAAGGAATTTTATGCATCAAAAGTGGGTGCTAATGATAAACTAGAATTTGAATCTGAGCTTGATAAGTTTCTTGCAGAGTTTCCTCCAATCAAAGAAAATATATTAAAATCAAAAGTGGAACCTGTTGCTTCGAACGTCACATTTGACTTTCCTAAGATTGATGAAAAGTGTGATGTAGTGTTTGGAAGTGTGTCAGAAGTTAAGAAGTCATGGAGTTCATTGTTTGAATGAATTTGATATGATATGTGCAGGGGCTGCCCAAGTCAATTCTATCAAAATGGATCATGGATAGTGGTGCGTCAAGGCACATGACTGGGACGCTTGCTTTGCTCTATGATGTAAAATCCATCAATGGAGGTCATGTAGGGTTTGCTGGGAGTCAAGGTGGAAGAATTGTTGGTCAAGGAACTTTGAAAAATGGTGTGATATCTTTTGACAAAGTAAACTACATAGTGGAGTTGACAAACAATCTACTCAGTATTTCACAGATTTGTGATAAAGATTTCAGCGTACATTTTACAAAAACTGAATGTGTGGTTTTGAAACCAGGGTTTAAAATCCCTGATGAGATGGTGTTGTTGTAGGTCCCTCTCGAGGATGAGATAAAACCTTTTCCTTGTTATATCAAACACACTAGCGAGTGCGGAATCCAAGCTAGCATGCAACCGAGAATGTATACGAGAACAAGCACAAACACAACACACAAGATTCACCGATTAACACCACATGTATTAATACGAATGAAGGGTCCGGTTACAAGCTCAATGTTTACAGATATGTTCCATAAACTCTCAAAGTGTGTGTGTGCTTTCAACAGAATGCTCTTTTTGTTTCTCTTGTGTCCACTCCCTTTTCTGTCTAACTCTTGCCTCTCACCTCTGCTGAACACAACACACTACATGGGTATTTATACCCGACACAGCTAACATGCTCGAAGGATAGGTAAATCTGGTCGAAGGATCATCTATCGACCAGAAGGCTACCGAAAGATCCATACATACCTCGAAGGATGATATCCTTCGAGGTCCATCTGTATCTATCGAATGTTTATCTTTCGAGGTCATCGAAGGATACAAACCATCCTTCGATGACATCCTTCGACACAAGCATGTTACTCACAATGTGCTAACTGTTTGGCCAAGTCTATCCAGGAGGATGGTTGACTTGGTCAAACTTACATCGAACGCACATTAAAGACATCGTTTTGTATCATGACGAAATACAGACAAAGCACAGACACAAGTGCACCAACAAACTCCCCCTTGGCTGTAGCTTTGTCTCGATCTTCGTGTCTTCAAGTCTTCAAGGCCGAGTCGAACCGAGCCGAGTCGCGTCCACACAAAGTGCATCAACAAACTCCCCCTTGGACGTTACTCGTGATGGTTCGTCTTCTATGTCTTTCATGTCGGAGGATCTTCAAAGTCTTCACGTCTTGAAAGTAGAAAGTGTATCAACAAACTCCCCGTTTCATGTAGAAAGTGTGTTGACAAACTCCCCCTTAGATTGAACTCTCCATTGAGTCATGCTCGTGAATCTTTTGACTTGTCAATTCTTCAGATCCTTGTGGTGTTGATGAAGGGATAGCGGCAACTCGATCATTTTATCCTTTGAGTGCCTCCACTTCGTGTCTTCATTCCAAAGCTTTTCATCGAACATGTTCTCCTCGCCTTTAGCATCTGCACATGCAAGAAAGCTAAACGCATAATGAGAACACCCGCTTGGAATGTAGTTAACATTTAAACTAACGACACGTATGAGATCAAATCTCAATCAACCACCAACCGACAGCAGTTTGAAAGTTTAGAAAAATATTCATTTTAATCCTTTAACTTTCAAAACTCGTTAACTTCGACTGTTTATGAAGATGCAATTGTTTTCCAGCTTACGATCAGGATTTTGGGTAGGATAGACTCGAGTTCCAACATCAGTCAATCAAACATAAACTAGAAGAAAAATCTTTTTGGATTTTATAAAGTTTAAATTAAAACACACCTAAAATCTTTTTGAAATTTTCATTTTTCAAAAGTAAAGACGGAAAGCAATAAATAAATATATACCAAGATACATAAACAGGAAACATTAAATAAATATTTACAGACATTCTTTTTGCGAGTTTCGAGGGTAAAAGAATCATATCAGTGTACGGTCATGCCAAAACGCTCTTGTTGTTCTTTTAGTTAACATTAAGATAAGCATCCTATAACGATTATCGGTATTGTTGTCCACTTAAGCTCAGCTTATCATTTGTAATCATGGCGAGGGGATACGTTAAGGTATAATTTATACTTACCGACCGGTGTTCATCCACATCACGACACATTCCCGTATTAATGTATGCACGAGGATTCATCTTACCGGTGAGTATACCGATTATCATCTGTTTGACCGTATATGATGTGAGATTCTCACTTATTTTGATTGAAAACAAGCCCTATGTGATATAATCACTTATTGATGAGGAACTTGATTTTCGATGCATGAGGGCACAGGAGCAAGTCCGTGAACAGGTCAGTACTTTCGTACAGCAGAGAGACGAACTTGACTCCCGGAAAGAATTTGTGATATATTATCACTTATTTGTTTGGACATGTGATTGTTGATCACTTATTGAGGTCGTATGCAATATGTACACGTATGTATAGTATCATGGAAGATCTAGACTTGCGTCCCCGTTATATTTCGGTAAAAGATACAACCATGATACCCAGATGATAAGCAGCATAAAGACCGAATATCTCAGAACCTCGGCAATCTCTCAAACGAAATTTCGGTACTAAGACCATATGCCAATGAATGGTTCCCACCCAGTCTTCAGTCGATTTAAGTTTATATCACCCTGCACACTTTAAAATGATTGTGAGCCTACCGATACATCTTATATAGAGCTGCTTATCGTTTTTCATTTAAGGTTTAAAGAGGTTTAGACAGACCACTGATGTACTATCATTTTCTCTTTTTCTCGCCAGGAAACTCATTTTTGTTTTTCTATTGTTTTTGTGTTTTTGAAATTTTTCAATGTTTTTGGATTTTCAAATTTTGGATTTACTCCCCCTAAAATCAACAAACTAAAATAAATTTAAAACACACAGGTATTTACAAAAATGATTTTCCGATGTTGGTTAACTCATGTTTTACCTCAATGCCGTTAACCAAAATTAAGTTTTTAATCAGAAATGATTTAGCGAATTTTGGAAAAAAATCAGTTGGCATGTCGGTTTGCGGTGCGGACCATGACAACATTGTCTGGCCAAAGAGTGCTTAACGAGATAATAATTCACAAAGCAGCTTAAATATCGACAAGTATAGGAGATATTAGAAATTTAAAACCGTATCCTGCAACTGCTTCATGCATTGCAAGGAATCTGAGAGCTCTCCCAAACTGAATATCCACCCGGTGTGGATTTCAAAGTCGATTCTTTGTAGCTACTTAGAAATCTCTTCCCAGCAACAAGATCAGTAACCTTTGGGTCCGGCTGGTTTTCCACATTTCACCAGCGAAGGTTTTAGTCTTTCTCTTTCAGAAGTAGTGTGCGGTTGTTTAATCCACTCCAAGGCATCCGCACACCCGGTTGGTTTGTTCAACAAACACATTTTCTTCAAACACACCACAAAGAAAAGTACACTGCACGTTCACTTTGTCGATTGTGAACTTCAACCGTGCTGCAGGTGCGTACTCTTCATTTGAATCTATCCCGGGGACCCGATCAAAGCCTTGAACATTCACATTTTGAAATGATTTTCATTTTGTCGAAGCTTTTCAATTTCTTTCATCAGCCATTTCTTTTTCCTTTTTCTCTTCCTCTCCATCAAAGGCAACAATTTCTTCTGTCGCCTATCTTGTGCAAGGATGCTCCACTATCAACAATCTTACGACTATCGAAAGTTCCTCCTGGAATATCCTACACACTCACTCAAAAATTAGTTGGAGAGTGGGACCCAAGCCTTTGTGGACTTGGGTCGTCCTTGATCATCAAGAAAAGTGATTTCAATCACTTGATGATTAGGAAAAAGAACCTGTGGTGCTCCCCCTGACTGAATTACCTGTTTTTGTTTCCAAGCAGTTTGTTCTTTACCAGTATTTGCATTAATTGTTTTAGCATTTACTGGTTTTACAGTTTTAGGTTTTGCTTGTACAGGTTTTTCTTCTTTGACCTCTGACTTTAAAGGCCTTTTCAATTACCTTTTGATTCTTTTGTTTTAACTTCTTTTCCCTTTCTTTCAAGACACGAGGGTCTTGTTTCGGGGAAAATGATCGTTTTTGGTAATTGGTTTCTTGGGGAGCACTTGTTTTTGCCTTCAACTTTTGCAGGTATGGGCAGTATCTTACAATATGCCCAATTGTGCCACACTCAAAGCACATTCTCCGCTCTACAAACCTCGGAGAAACACGTTGATGACCAGACTAAGAACCAGACAATGAACTTTGTGATCTAGACGTGCTTGGACCTAAATCACATCCGTTGGTGTGTTGGGTGTAATTATTCTGATCATTTCGTTTTAAAATTCTAACTTGTTTTATAAAATCAAGGTTAGATTTATCCTGAAATGTTTCAAGTTTGTCTGAACCCGTGGATCCAACAAAGTTCACTTTCGGTTCTCTTTTCTTAACAGGAGCTCTTTTGTTTTGCACCCATTGTTGTTGAACCTTAGGTGCTTGAACATTCTTGTTCTGAGCCTTCTTTCCCTGTCCCTTACCATTTCCGGAGTTGACTTGTTGTTTTCGCTCAACTTGTAGTTTTTGGTTTCCGTATTGTTTTCTAATTTGGTTACACGGAATTGGATCACATTGAGTGACGGTAACTTTGCCACTTTTGTTTCCCAAAAACTTGTCAGTACATCCTTCAAAAATTTGCTCAATTAAATCTTGATTTACATTTTTAATTGGAAAATCTTTGTTAGAGTAAATTTTGTCATCTCCTTTGAGCGTGTACAACAAGTTATTCCCTTCACTGCTTGATACAAGGGACTCCATTGGTTTTGACATTTCAGTCTTACTCGGTTTCACTGGTGGATCACACAGGATGTGATTCTCAATTGGAATATCTGTTGTAACCGAGTTAGACTGTTGTTTCACAATTACTTCAGATTCATCATCCGAAGAATCAGCATCCTCAACAATGGGAGGACTCTGTTCCTTAACACATGATGAATCTGTCACATTCTCAGATTCAGATTCAGATTGACCTGAGGATGATGTACCAGTTGTGAACCCAAGGCCTGCTGCAAAGTCATCTAGACCGAGTGGCACAGTAGGTTCAAAACGGGGCATATCCTCGTTATCAGGCAATTTGGAGTAATTGTGATTCATTGGGGGAGGACATGATTTGAATCCCATACACTTCTTATCCCCCTTTTTCTTTTGAACATCAATAATGTGATCCAATACATAGCGGGAATTGGAATAACTTTCCAATTTCTGCTTGATTGTTTCACATTCACATCGAGCGGTTGCCAATTCTACCATCTGCTTTTCAATTGTGTCTATAAGATCATTGTTAGCATGTTGTTTTCGCAAAACAGCTTTTTGTAATTCTGAAACATCATGTCTTAATGACGCAATTGTTGTTTTAAATTCCTTTTCATTTCTGGTTAAAAACACGTTAGCTTCAGCTGCTTTAGAAAGATCTACAATCAATTCTTGATTGTGTTTGGATAGGATTTCAATCTGACTTTCCTGTTCAGCATATTTAACATTTAAACTATCACAATTTTCACAGCTAACTACAGTGGGTTCATCGACACATACCTGACCTGATGAACTGTCGACATTAGCCATAAAGGCTGAATGGAGAGAAGACGAAGAGTAAGCAGCTTGATCCGTCAAATTAGATCTTCTTTCAGCTCCTGCTGCAGCTTCTTCCAAAAGCTCATCAAAATCTGCATCGACTGACGTTGATGCACTAGATGTCTCATCCACATGATCATTTCCTGAAGTGGAGGACTCTTCATCTGAGCTTTCACTATAACCAGAACTGTCTTCATCTCCAGAAGATGCAACACCATTGGTGGAAGATTCTCCACCACTGGCGTGCTTTAAATCCTTTACGACTTCAGCAAAACATGCTGTTCCACCATTTCCTCCTTCTCCAAGCTGAAGCGACCAATCACAACCCTCATCTATTTGAACCACCAGCCCCCGGTTGGCATTTGATGACCCTGCTTGGCCTTGGTTGTTGACTGGTATCAACGTTCGAACATTGTTCCCGTTCTGGTTCTGCTGGTTGCCTTGATTTCTGAACGGATTTTGATTTCCATGCTGAGCTGGTCTTGTGCATTCCCTTTTGAAATGACCCCGTTCACCACAGTTAAAGCACGTTACAGCTTGCTTGTCGAACCCATACTTGGTGTCTTTCTTGCTATCCAAGTTGGTTCTCCCCGTCCTTTCCATAAACTCCTTTGCTCTTCGAATTGCACTAGCAAGAGCCCATTTGATATCCATCATCTCAAACTCTTCTTTATCCACTTGCTGATAATCTTCATTGGTTAGATTGATATTCCCAATCTGACCTGCAACTAATCCACTATAAGCACTAACCAAGGTATTCAACATCTCCATATGCTCCTTGGCTACTTCGACACTGACTTTGGAAAAGTTGGAAGTGTCTAATCTGACTGAGTTAGGATTGGAAGTGGCTTGAAAGTTTGAAGAGCTTCCATAAAACCCTTGCTGTTGCGGTTGTTGCTGCTGAGCTGTCGGTTGCACATTCGGTCTTGAAAACATCGTGTAGGCTGAAGGATCAAACTGATCTGTTGTTGAAGGTCCGGTGTTAGAAACAAAAGCTGTTTGAAGCTTCGCGTGTTGAGAAGCTGGTCTTTCTCCACTGATACCTCCTGCAATCCCAAAGTACATTTCTGGATTTTGAGGAGTTTGTGTTCTTTTTGCCTTCAGCTTTTCTTCAACATCCTTATTCTCCAATCTTTGAATTAATTCATAAACGGTGATTGTTTCTAAAACACCATTTTCCTTAAGAATTTCAAGATAACTGCTCCACTTTGCTGGCAAGCTATCAGCGAATCTCTTCACCAATTCTTGTGGAGTGGCAGTGACTTTAAAAGCAAACATCTCGCTCAACAAGTGATGGAATCTTGTAGATAACTCTCCTAAAGTCTCATTCTCCAAACACGTAAATCCTTCAAACTCCTTCTTCAGTAATTCTTGCTTGATCTTTCTTGATTGAGCATTTCCTTCACAATGTAACGTGAGCATATCCCACAAGCTTTTAGTAGTCGTGCAGTAAACAAACTGGTGGTAAATGTCTTTATGAAGAGCTTGTGTGAGAATCATGAATGCTTTCTTTTCTAACTCAAACTTCTTTTTATCTTCTTCAGATAAAGTGCTGTAAGTTTGTGGATTAGATCCTGCAATTTCCAACTCATTTTCAAAGGCTGTGAAGAAGCACATCCATAGATCTTGACCTTGTCCCTGAACATAAGTTCTCAGCCTTTCTTTCCACCATCCCCAATCATTGATGTGATTTAACTTTGGCGATTTTGTGCTTGTACCAGTTTCACTGTCGTTCTGCATCATAGATTGAATGCTGCTGTTTTGATTTGTGACCAGTGCCCATTGATTTGCAGTGATCATTGCAGCTTGAGGTGGGACAATAGCTCGCATCCATGCCGTTTTGTCGAAATCTGACGTAGATTGCGTAGATTGCATAGCTGATGATTGTGGAGTCAAAGTTATTTGAGTCCACGCGGTTGGATCCCACTGACCGTTTGTTCCCATTTTATGAAAATTAATATATTAAGTGAAAATTGATTTAAAAATGAAAACAAGTTTTCTGTTTAAAAAGAAATTTTCACAAACTATGTTAATTTCAAATGATAACACCAGCCGAAAGATCCTTGATCGAAAGACCTGAAAACACAAACTGTTAAACTAAAACAAACAAGGATCGAAAGATCAAACTTTGTTCGAAGGATCAACAGTGTTCGAAAGATCACTGTTGAGTTTCGAGCATTGACTTCGAAAGACTCTCCAATCGAAGGATCCTTGTCTTTCGAATAAGACCTGTAGACCGAAGGATGAACACGAAAGATGACTTCGAAAGACTCCCCAATCGAAGGATCCTAGTCTTTCGAAAATGAGCAGAAGACCGAAAGATGTATGTTTCGAAAATATTCCTTGGACCGAAAGATAAGTCGCACACTTCGAAGGATGCTCGAAGGATGACTATCTGTCGAACCTCCTTTGGTCGAAAGATGATCTTTCGACTTCGAAGGATATCTTTCGAACAGCTCTGACACGGTTGACAAAGGGTGACAGGTTGGTGAAAAAGGTGATGGGTTGGTAAATCTTTCGGCAGAAAGTATGGTCAGACCATGCTTTTCTGCAAAAACAGATTTTGTATGATTATTTTAATCAGTTCCCCCTATCCAATACACCAACAACTTTCGAAAATAACTAAACAAGATCAAAAGATGTAAACTTTGAAGAACACTTGAAGATATTATGAACACAAAGGGTTTTCCGGTAAAACTACAAACTACCAAACAAGATTTAAACCGGATAAATAAAGTTTTTCAGAAAAATACAACTTTTCAAAACCCGAAAAACACCCAAGAACACCTCGGTTTTAACAAGGAGAAGAGCCAAAGCTCTGATACCACTTGTAGGTCCCTCTCGAGGATGAGATAAAACCTTTTCCTTGTTATATCAAACACACTAGCGAGTGCGGAATCCAAGCTAGCATGCAACCGAGAATGTATACGAGAACAAGCACAAACACAACACACAAGATTCACCGATTAACACCACATGTATTAATACGAATGAAGGGTCCGGTTACAAGCTCAATGTTTACAGATATGTTCCATAAACTCTCAAAGTGTGTGTGTGCTTTCAACATAATGCTCTTTTTGTTTCTCTTGTGTCCACTCCCTTTTCTATCTAACTCTTGCCTCTCACCTCTGCTGAACACAACACACTACATGGGTATTTATACCCGACACAGCTAACATGCTCGAAGGATAGGTAAATCTGGTCGAAGGATCATCTATCGACCAGAAGGCTACCGAAAGATCCATACATACCTCGAAGGATGATATCCTTCGAGGTCCATCTGTATCTATCGAATGTTTATCTTTCGAGGTCATCGAAGGATACAAACCATCCTTCGATGACATCCTTCGACACAAGCATGTTACTCACAATGTGCTAACTGTTTGGCCAAGTCTATCCAGGAGGATGGTTGACTTGGTCAAACTTACATCGAACGCACATTAAAGACATCGTTTTGTATCATGACGAAATACAGACAAAGCACAGACACAAGTGCACCAACAAACTCCCCCTTGGCTGTAGCTTTGTCTCGATCTTCGTGTCTTCAAGTCTTCAAGGCCGAGTCGAACCGAGCCGAGTCGCGTCCACACAAAGTGCATCAACAGTTGTTGCGTGCTCCACGGGAGTATGATCTTTATTATCTTGATATGAGTACAGCAACGCCAACGTCTCATCAGAAACAGTGTTTTGTGTCTAAAAACAAAGCAACAGAAAAAGATTCAATCATGTGGCATCGTAAGATGGGCCACATTCATGTTCGCAAAATGAATTTTTTGGTTCATAATGATTTAGTTGAAGGCGTGAATTTTAAAAATTTTCATTTAAATGATGATTGTATTGCATGCAAGAAAGGTAAGCAGGTTCGGAAGTCACATCCTTTGAAGATCATGAACTCGATCAGGTTACCTCTTGAGAGATTGCACATGGATCTCTTCGGGCCTGTCAATGTTAAGAGCATCAGCCGGGATTTGTATTGCTTGGTGGTTACAGATGATTTTTCAAGATTTTCTTGGGTTGTGTGCTTAGAACGGAAAGATCAAACATTTGAGTCTTTGATGATACTTTTCAAGAAGATGGAAACAGTATACAAATTGCCTATCCGGAGAATTAGAAGCGACAATGGAACTGAATTTAAAAACAACAGAATGTACGAGTTCTGCAATGAAAAGGGAATTCTTCATGAATTCAGTGCGCCGTATACTCCACAGCAAAACGGCGTAGCTGAAAGAAAGAATAGAACCCTAATCGAGACAGCGCGTACAATGTTAGCAGATTCCAAGTTACCTATTTTCTTTTGGAGTGAAGCTGTATCTGCAGCGTGCTATACACTGAACAGAGTTCTTACTGTCAAGAAGTATGGAAAGACATGTTTTGAGTTACTGCATCGGTACAAGCCGAATCTTGAGTTCTTGGAACCTTTCGGATCACCGTGTACGTTCATTGATGAAGACGGAAAGTTTGGGGCAAAATCAAATGAAGGTTTCTTTGTAGGATACGCCAGCCCACTAAAAAGGGTGTTCGTACCATGTCTGAGCAAGGTGATTCAGGTACTTCATGTGGATTGTCAGAAGCATACTCCGTCACCTCAACTTCCCGGACAAAGATTCCTATTTGACTACGATAAACTCTGGGAATCGTTTCATCTTCCGTCCGAACCGAGTGAGGAGGAACTTGCTCTCATATACTTGTATCAACAAAGTCATTTGCCAGAGCCGGAATCTAGTCCGCTAGATGTTCCTACGCCCAACGTGGGTACTCATGATGATGAAGCCGGACCAAGTGGAACCGTTCATATACCACCAGAGGAACCAGCTCCGTCATTTGACGTTTCTGACGACTCAGAGGAGGAACCCGCTCCTACCTTTGACGAGGAACCAAATGAGACAACAGAAGAGGCTGTTGACCAAATCGTTGATCTTGATATTTCAAATCTGGAATCGGAAGTTGTAGTGCCTGACAGTGCAATGCCACGAAAATTATCCTATCATCCTTCAGAACAAATTATCGGCGACTTGCAAAGCGGTGTCAAAACTCGACATCAAATAGATCAAGCTCTTACATGTTTCTATTCATCTATTGCTGATATGCAAAAAGAAGTCTCATTGAAATGTTTTATTTCGCAGATAGAGCCCAAGACGTACAGGGAAGCATTGACCGAGGAGAGCTGGGTTAATGCAATGCAGGAGGAGTTACAACAATTCGAGAAGCTGGGCGTCTGGAGACTTGTAGATTTGCCTGAGAATCAAAAGTTGATTAAGACAAAGTGGGTTTTCAAATGTAAAAGAGATGATAGAGGAGTCGTGGTGAGAAACAAAGCAAGACTGGTCGTTCAAGGATTCAGTCAACAAGAAGGAATTGATTATGATGAAGTCTACGCACCAGTTGCAAGGCTAGAGGCAATTCGGATTTTTCTGGCCTTTGCATCATGGAAGAACTTTAAAGTATATCAACTTGACGTGAAATCTGCTTTTCTCTATGGAACTATCAAAGAGGAAGTGTATGTGGGGCAACCGCCAGGTTTCACAGACCCACAGCACAAAAACAAGGTGTTTCTACTGGACAAGGCATTATACGGACTTCACCAGGCCCCGAGAGCCTGGTATGAAACGCTCTCGACATACTTGTTGGACAACGGGTTCACAAGAGGTACAGTAGATAGCACTTTGTTTATTAAGGAAAAAGAAAACCATTTGTTGATTGTGCAGATTTACGTGGATGATATTATTTTTGGATCCACCAACGATGATATGTGCAAAGAGTTTGAGCTAGTGATGAAGAAAAAGTTTGAAATGAGCTCAATGGGCGAAATGAAGTTTTTCCTCGGGTTGCAGGTAGAACAAATGCCCGACGGAATCTTCATTCATCAGTCAAAGTATGTGAAGGATGTGCTAGACAAGTTTGATATGGCAGATTGCAGTCCAGCATCCACTCCCCTTGCACAAAATCATGGGATTTGTCCAGATGAGAATGGAGTGAAGATGGATGAAACACTGTACCGATCAATCATTGGTTCCCTGATGTATCTAACAGCTTCCCGTCCGGACATCATGTATCCGACATGCTTATGTGCCAGATATCAGTCGAATCCGAAGCAGTCACACCTGACAATCGTGAAACGTATACTACGGTATTTGAAAGGCTGCCCAAACATCGGTTTGTGGTATCCTAGATTAGGTGACTTTACTTTATCCGGTTTCGCTGATTCAGATTTTGGAAGCTGCAAGCAGAACGCAAAGTCCACCACTGCCGGGTGTCAGTTCTTAGGAACTCGACTCGTTACCTGGCAGTGTAAGAAACAAACCACTGTAGCGCTTTCTACTTGTGAAGCTGAATACGTTTCAGCTTCCAGCTGTTGTTCGCAGATCCTTTGGATCCAACAGCAAATGCGTGACTTTGGTTTGCAATTCTTAGATACTCCAATATTTGTGGACAATGAAGCAGCCATTAATATTACTAAAAATCCGGTTCACCATTCAAAAACAAAACACATTGAAATCCGTCACCATTTTATTCGTGAGTGTAACGAGAAAAAATTAATACGGATTGAATATGTGAACACCAATGAACAGAAAGCGGATTTCTATACCAAACCATTTGACAAAAAGAGGTTTTATTATCTTTTAAAATTGAATGGAATGAAAAATCTGCAATCTGGGAGGGTTGTTGAATGTGATGCCGAATTGGACGGCGATCTGACGTGAACCTTTGTCAAGTTAATTTTGTTTGTACAGTTTATTTTTCTGCTTTTCGATAAAAACAAAAACACAAAAATATGTTTTTCTTTTTAGGGGGAGAAAGTTTGCAGAAAAATACAAAAACATGATAAAATCTATAAAAACCAAAAACATTTGAAAAAGTAAAAATGAGTTTGTGTATAAAAGGGAAATGATAGTACATCAGCTAGACAGGTGCAGTACGCTAAAGAATTGGAATGTATAAAATGTAATTAAGCAGTCTCGCTAAAGATGTGCCGATAGGTTTTCATAAAATCAGTAGATTAGTTTGGGATATAAACATAAAATTTTCTTGCATCTACGTGGGGAACACCTCCAGGATATATAGGTAACCCCTGAAATCCTGTTTGAAGGGTCCCATATTCTGAAATACTAGGTCTTTATGCTTAGTGATATCTGGGGTATTATCCCGGGACTTCTGATTTTGCGGAAGCAATGGCCTAGTCCCCGGAGAATACTTTACGCTGCTTTGAAATATAAGCCTCCCCTCAGCATAAAAAATGATAACACATTGCAAAAGTGTTAATCATGTGCTGTTGTAAAGAAGATCCCCAAAGGGGACCCACCAAAAGTCGAAGCCGTCATCTCTCTGCGTATCGAAAGATCGACCTGAGCTCTCACGGCCCTCGCAATTAACCCCTTACAGATATCATCTAGGTATATTCACCTGTAAGACTGAATACTGGGGTCTGGATACGGGAGTATATACTGAGGTGGGACACATGTAGATGTTTAAGTCTTAAAACATTA
Source organism: Helianthus tuberosus (assembly GCA_030545235.1). Taxonomy (NCBI): domain Eukaryota; kingdom Viridiplantae; phylum Streptophyta; class Magnoliopsida; order Asterales; family Asteraceae; genus Helianthus; species Helianthus tuberosus. The sequence continues at coordinate 24,815,667 of CM060428.1, forward strand.
ATTCTGTATCCCGAGCAGATTGAAAGTTTTGTGAGAATTTAAAAGGATCAGTATATCGGCAATCTACGTGAATTGTTTAATGCTTAAAATGAAATAACAGCTTAACGGTACTTGTATTTCGTCGGCAGCTGATATGATCCCTTAACACGCTCACAAAAAGATTGTGTGTACATAGTTTCAGCTTATTCAGTTTAAAATCCAAAAAGATTTTAGTTTCTCATTTTATTTTCGACAATTGACATTGGGAATCGAAAGTTCAAAGTCTTGTGCAGATCATGTCAGAGATTGATGAGGATTGGGTAAGCTTGTGATGCAGTACAAATGTTTGGTACAAGTATTTGTTGATTAAAATGGGTTTGAAAGATCAAAATGATTCAAAAGTTCATTAATTTGAACTTATTTTTTTTTTTTTTTAAATCTGGTATCTTCATAGTTTGATTAGCCAAGGTCATTGAGTTGGACTTGGCAGAATAGTCAGTTGACCAAGGTCATTAACTTGGACTTGGTTAACTGGGTGTGACATTAAAATCTGAAAAATTCAAAAAGGTAAAACAAGTTTTTTTAAGGTTTTCGCTTCAGAAAAATTGCGCTTAAATCTGTTTCAAGCGAAACCTTCATGTTAACGAATTCGCTTCAAGATGTTGTAAGTATGCCTGAAGCGATATCGTCAGAAGTATAAAAGGACAACATGCTTCGCTTCAGTCATTCTTTTTCAACCATTTCGCTTCAAGGTCTGTCAGAGAGACTTCAAGCGAATTCATCTAAATCTTTGTTTTCTACCGTTACTCTGTCAAAATTTCACCAAGATCTTGTGATTTTAGTTGGCAAACTCAACTATAATCATGGTGAATGTAAGTATTTTCTGAGATTTGTATCGTTTTTCGTTGATTTTTGATGTGTCAGCGACGGTTAGGGTTAGAACACATAGTTTTAAGGTTTTTAACTGGATAAAATCAAAACAAAACATTTGTGTGTAGTCGGAATCATGTGTAGATGATAGTGTGTTGTTTGATTGATTCAGATCTGTGTGTTTAAGAGATTGACGTTTGACCAGATTTTTAATCTTAGATCTAGAACAGATGTGTGGGTTAAAATGAATGAAATTGATATCAGGTTACTCGGAATTGTAAGTAGAACAGGACTGTGTGATCAATTTGATCATATGTTCAAAAAAAATTTGATGTGTTTGGACAGTGTCGCTTCAAAGGGACATGTTAGTGTCGCTTCAAGGGACATGTTAGTGTCGCTTCAAGGGACATGTTTGTGTCGCTTCAGGGGAATGGTTATCTAACATTTCGCTTGAACACATACTGGATGTTTTTTTAAAAAAATATTCAAGCGAAATGTTCAAATATCTATTTTGCTTGAACAGATCTTATTTACTCAGATGAGTTTTAAGCGAAATCTTGGATATCGCTTAAAATGATGAGTAAATTTGAAATTTTATAAAAATTGTCTAATATGTTTGAATTTTTGTGATATTTAATGTGCAGCCTTCGAATATTCTATTCAAAGCTCTTCACAATTCTTGTTGTGATCTTGATGTGACAAGGAGTTCAAAGTTGTCTGAGTTCTCTAGCATTCTGGAATTCATGAGAAGATTGCCAATTCAAAAAGCTTTAACAGATAGAAGAATGGTGTATGAGTCACACATCAAACGTTTTTGGAAGCATGCTGTATATGATGAGAAAAACAAAGTAATTACTTCGCTTGTTAAGGTTGCTGATGAAAAGAAACAAATTTTGATAACGGAGGCATATGTTCGTGAGATTCTAGATTTTCCTGATACTGAAAAATCACCAACAGCATTTCCTGAAAGAATGGTGAAAGGATGTTTGCTTAGAATGGGATACATTGGAGATGTGAATGCTGCTAATGTTTTGAAATCAAAATTTACAAAGCCGTTCAAATTCTTTATTCATTCAGTGTTGATTGCTCTAAGTCATCAAAAGGGTAGTTACGATGCTATGCGTGATTATCACATGAACATGGTAGTTGCTCTTGTTTTAAACAAGATGTACAATTTCTCTCATATTGTATTTCATTACCTTGTGGAAGAGGTGACATCAAAAAGGAGAAGCTGGATATATCCAAGATTCATTCAAATGATGATTGATCATGCTTATCCAGGAATTGTTCGAGATATGGAGAATGACTTGTTGGTTCTAGCTCACATGAATAATGATTCTATTGTTCAATTAGCAAGATATCATACAAATCATCCTGAACCAGAGAAGGAAGTTGCATTTTTTGGTTTTATAAGCAATCCAGATTATCAAGATCCTGATCCCGTTAATCATGAACACTGGAGGAATGAAGATGAAAGAACTGAAACTGGTTATGCTGATGAGTTGGAGAAGTTGAAAAAGTTTAAACTTTCAAGAAGTGTGTGGTTTGTAAAAGAACAAAAGAAGAGGAGTAAGAAAACAACTCCTAAAGTGCAAGCTGAAGAAGGTTCATCTTCACAACCAAAGAAACGTCGTAAGAAGGTTGCTAAAACGCTATTGGTTGATGAACCTGAAGATGAAGTAGTTGAAGCTGTAGCAGAAGCTAATGTTGAAACTGAAGCTGAAATCAACATTGAAGCTGAAACTGAAATTGAAACAAATGTTGAAGGAGATATTCATTTTTCTCCTAGATCTACAGAGTTTTTGAAAGGGATTTGTGAATCAGTTCCTGAACAAAGTAAAGATGCTGACAATGTAGTGATTGACGATGTTGATGAAAGTTCTTCTAGTTCTTCAGGTGAAGCTATTGATGAAGTTGTACGTCAAAGAAGAATTAAAGAAGCAGCTGAACAAGAAAAGTTGTTAAAAAAGAGAAAGAGACAAGAGAAAGATGATGCTGCTTATGAACCTTCACCGGAACATGTATCTGAATCACAAACTCCTACAAGTGGTAAAAAGAAGAGAGGAGCTCGAAAGAAAGTTGCTCAGAAGAAGACTCAAGTTGTTAGTCCAACAATCAAGATTCCAAAAATTGTCTTGAAGAAGAAAACAACTAAAGGAACCAGTCAATCTATACCACCATCTGAACCTATTCCACCTCATTCACCACTACATCAAACTTCATCACCACATCTCTCACCACCACATGAACCTATTTCTACTCCACAAATTAATATCCAAACTCCACCATCTTCACAACCTAGCATTCAAACAACACCTGGATCTTCTGGATTTAAAGGTTTTGCTGGTATTCCTGAAAATGTTTCTCTTGATGATATTGGAAATATTACTTTTGCAACAGATGAACAGATTATACATGTTGAAAAGAGAATTGATGTTGTAGCTGATGAAAACAAGAAGTTAGTAGCTGAGTATAAAAAGATGGAAAATCGTGAGAAAGTTCTTGAATTGAGAGTAAAGGCAACTGAAGCTGAAAACAAGTCTTTGCTGAAGAAAATAGAATCTAATGAAGCAGAGATGGATATTATGAAAGTTCAGATTGCAGAATTACTGGAAGAAAAGAAGAATAGGGATGAACATCTCAAGTACTATGAGTTGAGAAATCAAGAGTTGGAGGAAATCAAAGTACGAAATGAACATGAAAGCAAAATGATGAAGAAAGTGTTGGAAAAGTTGGTGGGTACATCACTAGAGTTGAAATACAATGAATTTGTTCGTGATGAAGAGAAAGCTAAGAAACAGGCTGAAATTGATAAGCAAATGAAGGATAAGGGAAAGGGTCCTGAAATTGAAGAAAAAGCTATTATTCCAGTTGATGTTTCTGAAGATATTATTCTGAATGTTTGTCCTCTTACAGCAGTTTCTGGTATTTTTGATGTTGATGTTGAAATTGATGATCTTCTTACTGGAGAGAATGAAGAAGATGATGACGAAGATGAAGAAGAAGATGCAGATGATGATGTGATCTCTGCAAGTAGTAGTGATGATGATGATGGAGATGATGATCAAGATCAAGGTGCTTCTGGTCTGAAAATTTCTGAGAAAACAACTGAAGAAGCAATTGATGATTTATTACAAGATGATGCAAATGTTGAATATGATAATGCAACAAGTGAGGGGGAGCGTGGTGATGATCAAAATGTTGATCAAGCTGAAAAGTTGATTCTTAGACTGGATACATATCGGGAAGAAGGAGAGCATTTTCATAACTATTCGCTGGAAACCATAAAAGAAATGACTCGAAGAGATCATCCAGAGTTCAAGTTTGATTTCGAAGAAGAAATGAATTCTGATTTAGAAAGAGAGCTGAATGAGTTTGATGCTGATCATTATGATGATTATGAATATCGATATGTTGAAGATGCTGATCTGTATGATAGAGTAGAAGTTGAAGACTGGGAAGATGATGAAAATGTTCATGAAGATACTTCTCAGTTGCCTACACTGATGGAATTTTTCTCTGAAGAAAATCGTGATGAGTTGAGAAGAAAAGTTGCTGAAGTTCTTAAAAATTTTAATCCTGATGGTACAAAGAAAGATCTGGATAAAGAAGAGAAAAAGAAATGGTTCAAAGTTGATCATGACAGAAAGTTCAAAAGACCATTGAAGTTTTATCAACGGGATCGAAGTATTTCTTTGGGAGATATTATTAGTTGGGGTTTTCTACCACACGTGAATGCTTATGCAGTCAGAAGAGAATGTGGTGTTCAGTATTTTGAAAAATTGTTTGATCTTATGTCACTCCCATGGTGGGATGTTGAGGAGTTATCACAGGTTAAAGCTTTGGAATATCCTGTGAGGAAGAATGACATTAAAATGTGGGGGTTTATCAGATTTCAATCATTTAAGGGATTCAGATTCTGGAAGCCTCATCGTCCAAAGATTATTCCAAGAGTTAATCCTGAAACTGGTGTTGAGGAAAGGATTCTTAATATCAAGAAGCCAAAGACAATGAAGATTATACCAGTACCTCCAATGGAACAAGAATTCTATAAAGGATTTATGCATTGGGTATATAGTTGTCTGTCTACTGAAGCAGTGATCTCGTATCGAGTAGGAGGTAAACTTAGAGAAATTCGTGTTTTTGATCCGATGTGGCTTGTTAATTGCTCGGTAAAAGATATAGAGTGCTTGTTCATCAACAAGATTCATCATTCGCCAAAAGATAAAGATCAAGCGATGCAGTTTCAGAGAGTTGTGAATGTGTGTTTTCAAAAGAATATCAATTCTGGAACTAAATGGAAGTCATCTTGGTGGGCTTTGGAAGAGAAAGTCAAAAGGAAAGCTGAAAAGGAACGTAAAGCTCGAGAAGAAAAAGATAAATATCTTCGGGAGACATTTGCTCAAAGGCAAGCAGCTGAAGAAAAGAAAAGAGCTGATGATAATGAAAAGCTTAGGAAGATGTTGTTGAGAAAACCTAGGCCTAGAGAAGAAAAGTTTAAGTCCATGTGAAGACCTAGACTGAAGACTCCGGCTTTATCCAAGGGGGAGTTTGTTGATACATGATGTCTAAAGCCTACGTCATAAGTCTAGGGTCTAAATATGTCAAGTATGTAAAGTATAGGGATCTAAATGTAAGTTTAATTTAGTAGTGTAAAGGTTTCGCTTCAGGGTATGAGATGTAAGCCTCAAGCGAAATCAAGTGATGAGATTTCGCTTGAGACATGTTGAAGCGAAATCTTAATGCCTATATATAGGCTTGTTGTGTTCTCAGTTGGTATGCATTCCGAGAAGTTGTAACGAAGTGCTGCCAGTTTTCCAAGTCATTAAATAACAGAGAACAAGTGTTAAAAGTGAATCTATTCTGTTTTCTACTCTTTTCTGTCTGATTCTAAGCTGTTTAGATGTTTCCGCCATCTAAATAGTGTAAACACATTCAAATTGACTCATTTGATTGGTCAAACCGATCCTACAAGGATCAAACAGCTGGAAACTGCTGACTGTTCGATATTATCTGATCAGAGAGTCGGACGCGGCCAGCTTCAGGATCTACCAAAACTCAGGCGGGCCGCCTGGGAGTTGCAGATCAGAAACATGTTTGCAGAATTACAGTTTCAGTCCCTGTTGATGTTTTAAGCCATTTTTGACACTTCTAAGGCCCGTAATGCCAACTTTAAGGCCCTAAAATGATGCCTAAACATTGTGGACAAGAAACATGCTCAAAAATATGTCGGATGTTGGTTCGTTCGGTCGTACGAACGCGATGTTCGCTTAATTACGACGGAATGCGCACAAGCGCGTAAAACGATCCAAATGACGCGACGAATGGATTTTTCTTATGCCAAACACTAAAATAAAATATTATAGTGCTTACATAAATTTTTGGATGTCCGGATGTATTCAGAACGTAAGTTATGCGCGAAAATGCAAACTTGTGCACTTTTTGACACTTTTAGTCCCTGAATGACCCAAAAGTTTATTTTAGCATACCGAACACCTCAAAGCCTATTTCTAAGCTATGTAAAGGATATTTATAGTATTTTTAAGTTATGGTCATGTTCCGGAATGTCTGTTACAGTTCAAATTGGCATACTTTCGCAGTTTGTCAACTTTAGTCCCTGTAAGCGATTTAACTTGATTTTTGCCATACCAAAGCCTTCAAAACTTATTTCTAAGTTATGTAAAGGTTATTTAAGGTATGTTAAGCCTATGTCACTATTCCGAAGTGTTTTTAGCTTTAAACTGGTTATATTTATGCATTGGTGCGCGTATAACCTTCCAGAAAGCGATTTAGAGTTTGGAATTGAACAAAAATTGATATGTGCAAATGATACACATATTTTTACAAATCCCAAGTATGAAATATAATATTTCATTGGTTCGGTATTTGTTTGATGGCCGTGGAGGCACAGGTGTTACAGTCTCCCCTACTTTAGGAAATTTCGTCCCGAAATTTATTTAGAGGAAACTTGTGAGAGTTTAAAACATGAAGTTGAAAAGATCGAAAAACATTGGTTAGGATTCTGAACTTCTAGTAACCTTAATAACATTATGCTTTCAATGTAAGAGGGACACTTATATATAAGTATATGAAGCGTCATTAGTGCGTCCACCGTACCTCCATTACATCGTTCTCATTTTGTTATTGTTGTCACTATCGGTTCTTACACATAATAAACCTTACTGGGTTTCTGTGCACTAAATTTCATAATTATGTACGGGTCCATAATCAGACAATTCCTTGCACAGTTCACACAGTCTATTTTATACTGTGTAGGGGAAAACCAAATGAACAATCATGTGATGAGTGTGACTAGACCGCCATAGAGTCCTTTTTAATTAAATCAATAAATGATCTAAATAGACTATCAAGGAGTCTGTTCAGCTATATCACTAGATGTCATTCTTTAACCAAATTGTAAATCAATCTTTTTGACTAGACCACTTAAGGGTCTCTTATGAATCATGGAATAGTACTATGTAATCCAAGGGTCTTAACTATTACATAGAGGCCCATTCAGGATTTAAGGTAGTACCTTTTTGAATATCCTACTACGAATCCCTCATAAGAAGATATGAAAGATTCTACGAGGATTTGGATAACGAATATCCAGAGTATACAAAAACACAAAATGCATAAAAGAAAACATAAGATGTATAAACACATAGTCACATAACCACAAATTTGTTTAACTAGAAGTTTGTTCTGTTAACAGAGCACATGCATTTAAAGTACAATAGGAATCCATCTCGGGGATTTCATTTGGTACTTTAAACATTATCAAGAATCTAACTATAAAGATAGAAAGATTTCTAAAAGAAAAAATTCGATTTCGATTATAAGGAACCGAAATGTTCGAATTTAGGTACACAAGGAATCCAATTAAGGACTCTGATTTGAATGATAATTATCCACAAGGGTCTAAATGTGAAGACAAAAAGATCCCTTATGGATTTTAGAAGTTGAAGATGTTCTGAAACCTTGCACTTGATGTGCTTAGGTCAAAACATGAAGTAAAATGCTTATGAAGTTGAGATGCCAGATATGACAAGGCGACATATGAAGCGAAATTTGAAAGTTAAGTCAATGTATGAAGAAAATATTTTTGAAAACTATGCATGAGGTTCTAAAAAAAATGTGTTCAATGTTTTTGAAACCTTATATATAATACGTTTGAAATTATAAAGTAGTTGTACTAGGTAAGTATATTTATAAAAATGTTTTAAAATCCTGCGAGATGAATTCTGAAATTATGTATAAGGTTTTTGAAAAATATGAATGATGCTTTTCGAAATCATGCACTTGATAAGAAAATGTACTGTGTTAATATTGCCTTCAGACTATATGAAATATTTTGAAATTAGGAAGGTTGGTTTTGATAACATGGCCAGTGTTTTTGAAATAACATAGACATTGCATTTAGAAAAATTGTTTTCAAACTATATGAAATGTTTTGAGATCATGAAGATTGTTTTTGAAATACTTGTACTGTGTATGTTGAAAAATCAAAACGTAATGGGTATGAGATTTGAAAATACCCTTAGTTATCTAACCAAGGATTCAAAGGTACAGATGTGCAGAAGCATGATTACTCATAATGTCACTTTATTTTCTGTACTTTGTTTCTTAGAGTGAAACGAGTACTTAAAATTTTCGAGGGAATCATGAGCCATCATTTGAAAGAGAGAATCACAAGAGTAGTTTGTAAGGAACATAGTTCCTTCATACAGGTATTATAGGAAAATGCCATAAACACATGTAATTATACTTGTATATCAGAATGTTTGGAAAACAGTAAAAGAGTGGTCTATGTACTCACTTGAGATTGCTCAGTAGTTCTGGAGTGACAACCAAACAATGCTAGAGATCGCGGATATCAAACGGCACCTAATATAGGTAACTATGTTAATAAACCGGACCTAAATCGGAAGATCTGATAGAATGAGGGTTCGTAAACCAAACGAGTATAGAGACTCATGTCATATGGTTTAACAAAGCCTACATACTAATTGAAACCTTAATCTATGTGCTTACGACCCATTACGACCCGTTTAGGTAGCTTATGCTACTTTAACGCGTCGTCCGCGTGAAATGCGTTCGGACCGCCTAACTAGTCCTATGACAAGTGTTGTATGCCTAAACATGTTACATAATCAGTTATGTGACAAAAGTTTAGGTTACATATGCTTAATTACCAATTATACATGAAAAGGGTATTCTGGTAATTTACCTAAGGCATATAAACTACCTATCATACAACTACTTAAACGATGTGACCATAAGGTATAACCTTGGAAGGTTATTCCCTATACACTATGGTCACCTAATGTATTTGGTCGGATCCTAATGATCGACCAAACTGAGTCGGGTTCGAAGGTATAAGCGATTTATCAGATCGCTTACCCTTACGACCCTAGACAACGTGGTAATCAGTAGGCATAGTCCCAAGGGACTATAACCATCGTGATTACAATCACGTTGCGAAGTTCAAACGAACTTCGAATTGACCATAAACTGGTCAACGCAGAAAGTCAAACAAAGTTTGACTTTCAGACTCGAAAAGACTCGAAAAGCAATAAAAGAACGAAAGAATACTTACGAAGGGTCCCCGAATGCTAATTTCGATTCAAAAATCTCAGGTATGAAACAATAGTTTCAACTTAGAGTTTCTCAAATCAAAATTCTTGAAAGTTTTGCAATGGGGTGGATGGGTATTTATAGGAATACCCAAACCGTTAGGATCGTTTGTCGAATATCGTGCCTTAATCGCATCCGTACAAGTGTTGGAAAGTTGTGGTGACTAAAATTTGGTTCTTATCAGCTGACTAGACAAGTGTGAGTGTGTGGTGGAGGATTAAACAGCTGCAATCTGCTGTTTGATTCATTTAATCTGGTCAGAAGGGGTCACGCGGCCCGCTTCAGGATGCACATAATCTAATGCGGGCCGCCTGGACATGTCAGATCAGAAACATGTTTGAAAAATGACAGTTTCAGTCCCTGCACGTGTTTAAGGCTATTTCCAACACATCTAAGGCCCGTAAAGCCAACTTTAAGGCCCTAAAATGATGCCTAAACATTGTGGACATGAAACATGCTCAAAAATATGTCGGATGTTTGTTCGTTTGGTCGCACGAACGCGATGTTCGCTTAATTACGACGGAATGCGCACAAGCGCGAAAAACGATCCAAATGACGCGACGAATGGATTTTTCTTATGCCAACCACTAAAATAAAATATTATAGTTCTTACATAAATTTTTTTGGATGTCCGGATGTATTCAGAACGTAAGATATGCGCGAAAGTGCAAACTTGTGCACTTTTTGACGCTTTTAGTCCCTGAATGACCCAAAAGTTTATTTTAGCACACCGAACCCCTTAAAGCCTATTTCTAAGCTATATAAAGGATATTTGTGGTATGTTTAACTTATGGTTATGTTCCGGAATGTCTGTTACAGTTCAAATTGGCATACTTTCGCAGTTTGTCAAGTTTAGTCCCTGTAAGCGAATTAGCTTGTTTTTGCCATACCAAAGCCTTCAAAACTTATTTCTAAGTGATGTAAAGGTTATTTAAGGTATGTTAAGCCTATTTCACTATTCCGGAGTGTTCGTTGCATTAAACTGGTTATATTTACGCATCGGTGCGCGTATAACCTTCCAGAAAGCGATTTAGAGTTTTGAAATTGAACAAAAAATTGATATGTGCAAATGATACACATATTTTTACAAATCCCAAGTATGAAATATAATATTTCATTGGTTCGGTATTTGTTTGATGGCCGTGGAGGCACAGGTGTTACAGTCTCCCCTACTTTAGGAAATTTCGTCCCGAAATTTTATCTAGAGGAAACTTGTGTGAGTTTGAAACATGAAGTTGAAAAGATCAAACAACATTGGTTAGGGTTCTGAACTTCTAGTAACTTTAATAACATCATGTTTGCAATGTAAGAGGGATACTTATATACAAGTATATGAAGCGTCATTGGTGCGTCCACCGTACCTCCATTACATCGTTCTCATTTTGTTATTGTTGTCACTATCGGTTCTTACACATAATAAATCTTACTGTGGTTACCGTGCACTGAATCTCATAATTATGTACGCGTCCATAATCAGACAATTCCTTGCACAGTTCACACAGTCTATTTTATAATGTGTAGGGAAAAACCAAATGAATAAACCTGTGATGAGTGTGACTAGACCACCATAGAGTCCTTTTAATTAAATCAATAAATGATCTAAATAGACTATCAAGGGGTCTGTCCAGCTACATCACTAGATATCGTTCTTTAACCAAATTGTGAATCAATCTTTTTGACTAGACCACTAAAAGGATCTCTTATGAATCATGGAGTAGTACTATATAATCCAAGGGTCTTAACTATTACATAGAAGCCCATTCAGGATTTAAGATAGTACCTTTTTGAATATCCTACTACGAATCCCTCATATGAAGATATGAAAAATTCTACGAGGATTTGGATAACGAATATCCAGAGTATACAAAAACACAAAATGCATAAAAGAAAACATAAGATGTATAAACACATAGTCACATAACCACAAATTTGTTTAACTAGAAGTTTGTTCTGCTAACAGAGCACCTGTATTTAAAGCACACTAGGAATCCATCTCGTGGATTTCATTTGGTACTTTAAACATTATCAAGAATCTAACTATAAAGATAGAAAGATTTCTAAAAGAAAAAATTCGATTTCGATTATAAGGAACCGAAATGTTCGAATTTAGGTACACAAGGAATCCAATTAAGGACTCTGATTTGAATGATAATTATCCACAAGGGTCTAAATATGAAGACAAAAAGATCCCTTATGGATTTTAGAAGTTGAAGATGTTTTGAAACCTTGCACTTGATGTGCTTAGGTCAAAACATGAAGTAAAATGCTTATGAAGTTGAGATGCCAGATATGCCAAGGCGACATATGAAGCGAAATTTGAAAGTTAAGTCAATGTATGAAGAAAATATTTTTGAAAACTATGCATGAGGTTCTAAAAAAATGTGTTCAATGTTTTTGAAACCTTATATATAATACATTTGAAATTATAAAGTAGGTGTACTAGGTAAGTATATTTATAAAAATGTTTTAAAATCCTGCGAGATGAATTTTGAAATTATGTATAAGGTTTTTGAAAAATATGAATGATGCTTTTCGAAATCATGCACTTGATAAGAAAATGTACTGTGTTAATATTGCCTTCAGACTATATGAAATATTTTGAAATTAGGAAGGTTGGTTTTGATAACATGGCCAATGTTTTTGAAATAACATAGACATTGCATTTAGAAAAATTGTTTTCAAACTATATGAAATGTTTTGAGATCATGAAGATTGTTTTTGAAATACTTGTACTGTGTATGTTGAAAAATCAAAACGTAATGGGTATGAGATTTGAAAATACCCTTAGTTATCTAACCAAGGATTCAAAGGTACAGATGTGCAGAAGCATGATTACTCATAATGTCACTTTATTTTCTGTACTTTGTTTCTTAGAGTGAAACGAGTACTTAAAATTTTCGAGGGAATCATGAGCGATCATTTGAAAGAGAGAATCACAAGAGTAGTTTGTAAGGAACGTAGTTCCTTAATACAGGTATTATAGGAAAATGCCATAAACACATGTAATTATACTTGTATATCAGAATTGCGAACAACAACTTTTATTTATGAACGAGACATATTGTTTCACAATACACGAAAACAAAAGAAACAAAGGCATAAGACAGCAACATCCTTTGTTCAGCCGAATGCTCATCCAAGGGTTGGATTTGCATTAGCAAGCTTTGGGCAATCCTTTAGAAAATGGCCCATCTCGCCACAGTTGTAGCAAGACCCTGGTGAGAAACGAGCTTGAGCAGAGTTGGCTTGTGGTTGTTTTGGACCACTTTGGTTTGGGGTAAACCGACAAGCATTTTCCAGGTGACCAAGTCGCCCACATGATGCACACAAACGACACTGTAGGTGAGCTAAGTGGTGTGCATTACATTTGTCGCATATTGGTGCTGTTCCCTTGTATTGCTTCTTAACAGGTGGTGTTGCCTCCTGGCTAGGTCCTGCTTGATTTGGTACTGCTGCAACACAAATTTTTGCTGTATGACCTTTACGTCCACAAATTTGGCATTCGCGGCACTTCACCATAGCATGATGATAAAGGTTACATTTGTTGCACAAGGGTGAAGTTCCATTGTATGGCTTCCTAGTACGGGGTTGAGCTGGTTGGTTGGGGAAGGCTTTACCATTGTGAGCGACCACGGCGAAGTTCTGAGAAGCCTTTCGCTTCTTGGACTTCTTAGGGGATCGTTCATCCATGGTCTTTGATTCCACGATTGGTTTCTTGGCTGGTGGTGCTGGCTTGACTTCTGGTTCCTTTGGTGGCTCTTGAGTGGCTTCATTGTCGAGACGAGAGGCTTCATTGTTGAGACGAGCCATGGCAATGCCTAAATCCACAGTCTTCTGAATCACTTCGCCTATTTGCTGGGCAAATTTGGCTGTTCGCTTGGACATTTGACCAGTGTTGAGAGGAATAGACATTCTAGAAGAAAATGAAAGAGATAGGAAGAAACAAGTGAAAGTTTATTGGATAATTAATACAGAATGGTAACGAATGAAAATTGTGATCATTTGTTTGTTACCTAAGGCAAACAAATGAGATGGTGACAAATCAAAGTAAATGGGTCAAAAATAATGTATCGCGAAGATATGCTCGCCTATAAGTGAACACTCATCCCAAGAATTCCCAGGTAAGCACAACTGGTCTCGCGTCTGATGAGATGTATACGAAGTGCTTGCCTAGACAGAAAACCCAGAATACAGGCATTCACCCTTCCAGTTTGCACGTGTTCACGTTATTTAAAACCCAAAACCTTGACGAGGTTTTGAAAACTCAAAGGGGTTCAAAACCATATAATAGAGAGTTCAAAACCTTACAATAGAGGGTTCAAAACCTAGTAATCAATCATCCTAGGACAGATGATTAGTTTTCAAAGCGGTTTTGAAATTTGTGTTCTTGTTGTGGTTGTCGCCTAAGGATAGGTGACAGTATTGTTTTATGACTAAACGTAAGTAAACTCACGTTAGGGACCTAGAAAGGTTATAGACTAGGTCAAAGCATTACTAATAACCTAATTCCCTATAACCATGAGCTCTGATACCAACTTTTCTGTCACACCCCGACCACGTAGGACAACCAAACGTGGCGGAAACATCGGGGAGTGTTGTAACAGAATCATTGTTTCATAACACATGAGAATTGAAATATTGTTTCATTGATTAAAATAGTTACAATGTCTTGACAATCAAAGAAACATAACATAAATAACTAGTCTGCATCTTTTTATTGTCACTAAGGCCCATGTCCGCCTAAGTGTATCTTGATCAATCCTATGCTTCATTTCCTGAAACACATGTGAAAATAGGTATGTCAGCATAAAAATGCCGGCGAGTACATAGGTTTTGTGAAAATAAGATTCCTGACTTCTGTTTAAGAAAATGTTTAGTCATTAACCTTGTAATTTGCTTTGCCTTTGTAAATCATTTGAAAAACAATTAGTTCAGATGATACGTATAAATAAGAGAATAATGCATGGTTAAATGAATAACCATGTAGAATGAGTTTGTATAAGTTAAGTTGTTTGTAAAACAATGTATTGTGAAAAGTATGTTATTTGTATAAAATGTTATATGTCATAAACTGAAATGATTCAAATAACGCTACGATATGTAATACCATACAAACACTTATATATAGGAAGTACCAGCGGCGTATCCACCATACTTGTATTATATTACACACGCCTCGTTACTTAAGTCACTTAAACAAACCACCAAATGTAATAAGTCTATGTTTAAACCAATTGTCAAAAGTCCTTGTATAAATCATATCAAATGTTAATAGTCCAAAAGTAGTCAAGTAATGTGTAACAAATGTTATGTATGGTAAGTAAAATAAGACTACTTAAACCATAAGTAAAAATGTACAAAACAAAGTATTGAAGTAAAACTTGGTTTAAATCAAAGTTATGTTTTATGTAGTAAATGCATGCTATACTGATATAAACATTTATACGGTATTGTGAAAATTCATACATCCAAGCCTTGCGACAGTCGGATAACTATGTAAAAATGAGTTATCAAAAGAATATGTATTCGGATTCGGTCATTCCTTACGCCCAAACAAACCCGAGATTTCAGGAATGGGATTTGTCAAGTCCTATGGTACCACTACCTACTAACGAGCGGCATGATCGGTGTTAATGAATGTATAGTATAGTTTAAACAAACCAAATGTCATACCAAAATGTAAGCATATGATGAATAAGAAATGTACTAAGTATGCTAAGTTAACATACAAAGCAGAAAAGTCATGTAAATCAATGTGCTAGCATGCTATCAGTTAACATACATAGCAGAAATGTAATGTAAAACAATGTACTAAGTATGCACACAATGGACATACATAGCATAAAATGTAATGAAATCATGTACTATAATGTACTAATGAACGTAGGAAGTATATGATGTGAAAACAGGAAAGCATGAAAGTAACAAGTAGGCACATGTGTTTCACCCCAAAACAGTTTGGAAAACAGTAAAAGAGGGGTCTATGTACTCACTTGAGATTGCTCAGTAGTCCTTGAGTAACAACCAAACAATGCTAGAGATCGCGGATATCAAACCGCACCTAATATAGGTAACTATGTTAATAAACCGGACCTAAATCGGAAGATCTGATAGAATGAGGGTTCGTAAACCAAACGAGTATAGAGACTTGTGTCATATGGTTTAACAAAGCCTACATACTAATTGAAACCTTAATCTAAGTGCTTACGACCCGTTTAGGTAGCTTATGCTACTTTAACGCGTCGTCCGCGTGAAATGCGTTCGGACCGCCTAACTAGTCCTATGACAAGTGTTATATGCCTAAACATGTTACATAATCAGTTATGTGACAAAAGTTTAGGTTACATATGCTTAATTAGCAATTATACATGAAAAGGGTATTCTGGTAATTTACCTAAGGCATATAAACTACCTATCATACAACTACTTAAACGATGTGACCATTAGGTATAACCTCGGAAGGTTATTCCCTATACACTATTGTCACCTAATGTATTTGGTCGGATCCTAATGATCGACCAAACTGGTTCGGGTTCGAAGGTATAAGCGATTTATCAGATCGCTTACCCTTACGACCCTAGACAACGTGGTAATCAATGGGCATAGTCCCAAGGGACTATAACCAACGTGATTACACTCACGTTGCGAAGTTCAAACGAACTTCGCATTGACCATAAACTCGTCAATGCAGAAAGTCAAACAAAGTTTGACTTTCAGACTCTAAAATACTCGAAAAGCAATAAAAGAACGAAAGAATACTTAGGAAGGGTCCCCGAATGCTAATCTCGATCCAAGAACTCAGGTATGAAACAATGGTTTCAACTTAGAGCTCTCAAATCCAGATTCTTGTGAGAAATGAGGTTGGGGTGGATGGGTATTTATAGTTTTCGGGTAACCGTTAAGATCGTTTCATGGAAACCGTGCTTTAATCGCATCCGTACAAGTGTCGGAAAGTTATGGTGCCTAAAAATGGGTCTAAATAAGCTGAATGTGCAGTTGAGAATGTGTGGGTGAGGATCAAACAGCTGGAAACTGCTGACTGTTCGATATTATCTGATCAGAGAGTCGGACGCGGCCCGCTTCAGGATCTACCAAAACTCAGGCGGGCCGCCTGGGAGTTGCAGATCAGAAACATGTTTGCAGAATTACAGTTTCAGTCCCTGTTGATGTTTTAAGCCATTTTTGACACTTCTAAGGCCCGTAAAGCCAACTTTAAGGCCCTAAAATGATGCCTAAACATTGTGGACATGAAACATGCTCAAAAATATGTCGGATGTTGGTTCGTTCGGTCGTACGAACGCGATGTTCGCTTAATTACGACGGAATGCGCACAAGCGCGTAAAACGATCCAAATGACGCGACGAATGGATTTTTCTTATGCCAAACACTAAAATAAAATATTATAGTGCTTACATAAATTTTTGGATGTCCAGATGTATTCAGAACGTAAGTTATGCGCGAAAATGCAAACTTGTGCACTTTTTGACACTTTTAGTCCCTGAATGACCCAAAAGTTTATTTTAGCATACCGAACACCTCAAAGCCTATTTCTAAGCTATGTAAAGGATATTTATGGTATGTTTAACTTATGTTCATGTTCCGGAATGTCTGTTACAGTTCAAATTGGCATACTTTCACAGTTTGTCAACTTTAGTCCCTGTAAGCGATTTAACTTGATTTTTGCCATACCAAAGCCTTCAAAACTTATTTCTAAGTTATGTAAAGGTTATTTAAGGTATTTTAAGCCTATGTCACAATTCCGAAGTGTTTGTTGCATTAAACTGGTTATATTTATGCATTGGTGCGCGTATAACCTTCCAGAAAGCGATTTAGAGTTTGGAATTGAACAAAAATTGATATGTGCAAATGATACACATATTTTTACAAATCCCAAGTATGAAATATAATATTTCATTGGTTCGGTATTTGTTTGATGGCCGTGGAGGCACAGGTGTTACAGTCTCCCCTACTTTAGGAAATTTCGTCCCGAAATTTATTTAGAGGAAACTTGTGAGAGTTTAAAACATGAAGTTGAAAAGATCGAAAAACATTGGTTAGGATTCTGAACTTCTAGTAACCTTAATAACATTATGCTTTCAATGTAAGAGGGACACTTATATACAAGTATATGAAGCGTCATTAGTGCGTCCACCGTACCTCCATTACATCGTTCTCATTTTGTTATTGTTGTCACTATCGGTTCTTACACATAATAAACCTTACTGGGTTTCTGTGCACTAAATTTCATAATTATGTACGCGTCCATAATCAGACAATTCCTTGCACAGTTCACACAGTCTATTTAAGGAATGTGTTTAGTGACGGCATCAGATTCCTAATTTATGGAGAAAGGTCTGGTGGCAAGTAAAGCTGCTTCTAGGAGGTTGTCAAGTGTTTTCGCTCGACGGTTCCATTCTTGGGTGGTTGGTTTGGCCCTTGTTCCTGTAACTCGAATCCTAGCCCGGTATATCCCATTTTAATCATACACCATTGTGAACCTTACGCCTTTTTTACTCTCTGATCGAGGTTCTCGGCATTGAAAAATATTGGTAAACTAAATCACACGTGTATATGTTGACATTTAAGAGATATACAGTCAAGAAAATCAAGGGCAATGATGATATATATGCGGATTAGACACCAAAAAAAAACACTCAACAAATGGCTACAATTTAAGGAATGTGTTTAGTGACGGCATCAGATTCCTAATTGATGGAGAAAGGTCTGGTGGCAAGAAAAGCTGCTTCTAGGAGGTTGTCAAGTGTTTTTGCTCGACGATTCCATTCTTAGGAGGTTGGTTTGGCCCTTGTTCCAATAACTCTAATCATAGACCGGTATATCCCATTTTAATTTTACACCATTGTGAACCTTACGCCTTTTTTACTCTCTGATCGAGGTTCTCGGCATTGAAAAATCTTCGTAAACTAAATCATACGTGTATATGTTGACATTTAAGAGATATACAGTCAAGAAAATCAAGGGCAATGGTGATATATATGCGGATTAGACACCAAAAAAACACACTCAACAAATGGCTACAATTTAAGGAATGTGTTTAATGACGGCATCAGATTCCTAATTGATGGAGAAAGGTTTGGTGGCAAGAAAAGCTACTTCTAGGAGGTTGTCAAGTGTTTTCGCTCGACGATTCCATTCTTGGGTCGTTGGTTTGGCCCTTGTTCCTGTAACTCGAATCCTAGCCCGGTATATCCCATTTTAATTTTACACCTTTGTGAACCTTATGCCTTTTTTACTCTCTGATCGAGGTTCCCGGTATTTAAAAATCTTCGTAAACTAAATCACACGTGTATATGTTGATATTTAAGAGATATACAGTCAAGAAAATCAAGGGCAATGTTGAAATATATGCGGATTAGACACCAAAAAAAACACTCAACAAATGGCTACAATTTAAGAAATGTGTTTAGTGACGGCATCAGATTCCTAATTGATGGAGAAAGGTCTGGTGGCAAGAAAAGCTGCTACCAGGAGGTTGTCAAGTGTTTTCGCTCGACGATTCCATTCTTGGGTGGTGGGTTTGGCCCTTGTTCCTGTAACTCGAATCCTATCCCGGTATATCCCATTTTAATTTTACACCATTGTGAACCTTACGCGTTTTTTACTCTCTGATCGAGGTTCTCGGCATTGAAAAATCTTCGTAAACTAAATCACACGTGTATAGGTTGACATTTAAGAGATATACAGTCAAGAAAATCAAGGGCAATGGTGATATATATGCGGATTAGACACAAAAAAAAAACACTCAACAAATGGCTACAATTTAAGGAATGTGTTTAGTGACGGCATCAGATTCCTAATTGATGGAGAAAGGTCTAGTGGCAAGAAAAGTTGCTTCTAGGAGGTTGTCAAGTGTTTTTGCTTGACGATTCCATTCTTGGGTGGTTGGTTTGGCCCTTGTTCCTGTAACTCGAATCCTAGCCCGGTATATCCCATTTAAATTTTACACCATTGTGAACCTTACGCCTTTTTACTCTCTGATCGAGGTTCTCGACATTGAAAAATCTTCGTAAACTAAATCACACGTGTATATGTTGATATTTAAGAGATATACAGTCAAGAAAATCAAGGGCAATGGTGATATATATGCGGATTAGACACAAAAAAAAACACTCAACAAATGGCTACAATTTAAGGAATGTGTTTAGTGACGGCATCAGATTCCTAATTGATGGAGAAAGGTCTGGTGGCAAGAAAAGCTGCTTCTAGGAGGTTGTCAAGTGTTTTCGGTCGACGATTCCATTCTTGGGTGGTTGGTTTGGCCCTTGTTCCTGTAACTCGAATCCTAGCCCGGTATATCCCATTTTAAATTTACACCATTGTGAACCTTACGCGTTTTTTACTCTCTGATCGAGGTTCTCGGCATTGAAAAATCTTCGTAAACTAAATCACACGTGTATAGGTTGACATTTAAGAGATATACAGTCAAGAAAATCAAGAGCAACGGTGATATATATGCGGTTAGACACAAAAAAAAAAACACTCAACATATGGCTACAATTTAAGGAATGTGTTTAGTGTCGGCATCAGATTCCTAATTGATGGAGAAAGGTCTGGTGGCAAGAAAAGCTGCTTCTAGGATGTTGTCAAGTGTTTTCGCTCGAGGATTCCATTCTTGGGTGGTTGGTTTGGCCCTTTTTCCTGTAAATCGAATCCTAGCCCGGTATATCCCATTTTAATTTTACACCATTGTGAACCTTAGGCCTTTTTTACTCTCTGATCGAGGTTCTCGGCATTGAAAAATCTTGGTAAACTAAATCACACGTGTATATGTTGACATTTAAGAGACACACAGTCAAGAAAATCAAGGGAAATGGTGATATATATGCGGATTAGACACCAAAAAAAAAACACTCAACAAATGGCTACAATTTAAGGAATGTGTTTAGTGACGGCATCAGATTCCTAATTGATGGAGAAAGGTCTGGTGGCAAGAAAATCTGCTTCTAGGAGGTTGTCAAGTGTTTTCGCTCGACGATTCCATTCTTGGGGGGTTGGTTGGGCCCTTGTTCCTGTAACTCGAATCCTAGCCCGGTATATCCCATTTTAAATTTACACCTTTGTGAACCTTACGCCTTTTTTATTCTCTGATCGAGGTTCCCGGTATTTAAAAATCTTCATAAACTAAATCACACCTTTATATGTTGATATTTAAGAGATATACAGTCAAGAAAATCAAGGGCAATGGTGAAATATATGGGGATTAGACACAAAAAAAAACACTCAACAAATGGCTACAAATTAAGGAATGTGTTTAGGGACGGCATCAGATTCCTAATTGATGGAGAAAGGTCTGGTGGCAAGAAAAGCTGCTTCTAGGAGGTTGTCAAGTGTTTTCGCTCGACGATTCCATTCTTGGGTGGTTGGTTTGGCCCTTGTTCCTGTAACTCGAATCCTAGCCCGGTATATCCCATTTTAATTTTACACCTTTGTGAACCTTACGCCTTTTTTACTCTCTGAATGAGGTT
Source organism: Helianthus tuberosus (assembly GCA_030545235.1). Lineage (NCBI taxonomy): Eukaryota > Viridiplantae > Streptophyta > Magnoliopsida > Asterales > Asteraceae > Helianthus > Helianthus tuberosus. Next base: position 24,836,639 of record CM060428.1, read on the forward strand.
CCCGGTATTTAAAAATCTTCATAAACTAAATCACACGTTTATATGTTGATATTTAAGAGATATACAGTCCAGAAAATCAAGGGCAATGGTGAAATAAATGCGGATTAGACACAAAAAAAAAACACTTAACAAATGGCTACAAATTAAGGAATGTGTTTAGGGACGGCGTCAGATTTCTAATTGATGGAGAAAGGTCTGGTGGCAAGAAAAGCTGCTTCTAGGAGGTTGTCAAGTGTTTTCGCTCGACGATTCCATTCTTGGGTGGTTGGTTTGGCTCTTGTTCTTATAACTCGAATCATAGCCCGGTATATCCCATTTTAATTTTACACCATTGTGAACCTTACCCCTTTTTTACTCTCTGATTGAGGTTCTCGGCATTGAAAAATCTTCGTAAACTAAATCACACGTGTATATGTTGACATTTAAGAGATATACAATCAAGAAAATCAAGGGCAATGATGATATATATGCGGATTAGACACCAAAAAAAAATACACAACAAATGGCTACAATTTAAGGAATGTGTTTAGTGACGGCATCAGATTCCTAATTGATGGAGAAAGGTCTGGTGGCAAGAAAAGCTGCTTCTAGGAGGTTGTCAAGTGTTTTTGCTCGACGATTCCATTCTTGGGTGGTTGGTTTGACCCTTGTTCCTATAACTCGAATCATAGCCCGGTATATCCCATTTTAATTTTACACCATTGTGAACCTTACGCCTTTTTTACTCTCTGATCGAGGTTCTCGGCATTGAAAAATCTTCGTAAACTAAATCACACATGTATATGTTGACATTTAAGAGATATACAGTCAAGAAAATCAAGGGCAATGGTGATATATATGTGGATTAGACACCAAAAAAACACACTCAACAAATGGCTACAATTTAAGGAATGTGTTTAGTGACTGCATCAGATTCCTAATTGATGGAGAAAGGTCTGGTGGCAAGAAAAGCTACTTCTAAGAGTTTGTCAAGTGTTTTCGCTCGACGATTCCATTCTTGGGTGGTTGGTTTGGCCCTTGTTCCTGTAATTCGAATCCTAGCCCGGTATATCCCATTTTAATTTTACACCTTTGTGAACCTTACCCCTTTTTTACTCTCTGATCGAGGTTCCCGGTATTTAAAAATCTTCGTAAACTAAATCACACGTGTATATGTTGATATTTAAGAGATATACAGTCAAGAAAATCAAGGGCAATGGTGAAATATATGCGGATTAGACACCAAAAAAAACACTCAACAAATGGCTACAATTTAAGGAATGTGTTTAGTGACGACATCAGATTCCTAATTGATGGAGAAAGGTCCGGTGGCAAGAAAAGTTGCTTCTAGGAGGTTGTCAAGTGTTTTTGCTCGACGATTCCATTCTTGGGTGGTTGGTTTGACCCTTGTTCCTATAACTCGAATCATAGCCCGGTATATCCCATTTTAATTTTACACCATTGTGAACCTTACGCCTTTTTTACTCTCTGATCGAGGTTCTCGGCATTGAAAAATCTTCGTAAACTAAATCACACGTGTATATGTTGACATTTAAGAGATATACAGTCAAGAAAATCAAGGGCAATGGTGATATATATGCGGATTAGACACCAAAAAAACACACTCAACAAATGGCTACAATTTAAGGAATGTGTTTAGTGACGGCATCAGATTCCTAATTGATGGAGAAAGGTCTGGTGGCAAGAAAAGATACTTCTAGGAGGTTGTCTAGTGTTTTTGCTCGACGATTCCATTCTTGGGTGGTTGGTTTGGCCCTTGTTCCTGTAATTCGAATCCTAGCCCGGTATATCCTATTTTAATTTTACACCTTTGTGAACTTTACGCCTTTTTTACTCTCTGATCGAGGTTCCCGGTATTTAAAAATCTTCGTAAACGAAATCACACGTGTATATGTTGATATTTAAGAGATATACAGTCAAGAAAATCAAGGGCAATGGTGAAATATATGCGGATTAAACACCAAAAAAAACACTCAACAAATGGCTACAATTTAAGGAATGTGTTTAGTGACGGCATCAGATTCCTAATTGATGGAGAAAGGTCTGGTGGCAAGAAAAGCTGCTTCTAGGAGGTTATCAAGTGTTTTCGCTCGACGATTCCATTCTTGGGTGGTTGGTTTGGCCCTTGTTCCTGTAACTCGAATCCTAGCCCGGTATATCCCATTTTAATTTTACACTATTGTGAACCTTACGCGTTTTTTACTCTCTGATCGAGGTTCTCGGCATTGAAAAATCTTCGTAAACTAAATCACACGTGTATAGGTTGACATTTAAGAGATATACAGTCAAGAAAATCAAGGGCAATGGTGATATATATGTGGATTAGACACCAAAAAAACACACTCAACAAATGGCTACAATTTAAGGAATGTGTTTAGTGACGGCATCAGATTCCTAATTGATGGAAAAAGGTCTGGTGGCAAGAAAAGCTACTTCTAAGAGTTTGTCAAGTGTTTTCGCTCGACGATTCCATTCTTGGGTGGTTGGTTTGGCCCTTGTTCCTGTAATTCGAATCCTAGCCCGGTATATCCCATTTTAATTTTACACCTTTGTGAACCTTACCCCTTTTTTACTCTCTGATCGAGGTTCCCGGTATTTAAAAATCTTCGTAAACTAAATCACACGTGTATATGTTGACATTTAAGAGATATACAGTCAAGAAAATCAAGGGCAATGGTGATATATATGTGGATTAGACACCAAAAAAACACACTCAACAAATGGCTACAATTTAAGGAATGTGTTTAGTGACGGCATCAGATTCCTAATTGATGGAGAAAGGTCTGGTGGCAAGAAAAGCTACTTCTAAGAGTTTGTCAAGCGTTTTCGCTCGACGATTCCATTCTTGGGTGGTTGGTTTGGCTCTGGTTCCTGTAATTCGAATCCTAGCCCGGTATATCCCATTTTAATTTTACACCTTTGTGAACCTTACCCCTTTTTTACTCTCTGATCGAGGTTCCCGGTATTTAAAAATCTTCGTAAACTAAATCACACGTGTATATGTTGATATTTAAGAGATATACAGTCAAGAAAATCAAGGGCAATGGTGATATATATGTGGATTAGACACCAAAAAAACACACTCAACAAATGGCTACAATTTAAGGAATGTGTTTAGTGACGGCATCAGATTCCTAATTGATGGAGAAAGGTCTGGTGGCAAGAAAAGCTGCTTCTAGGAGGTTGTCAAGTGTTTTTGCTCGACGATTCCATTCTTGGGTGGTTGGTTTGACCCTTGTTCCTATAACTCGAATCATAGCCCGGTATATCCCATTTTAATTTTACACCATTGTGAACCTTACGCCTTTTTTACTCTCTGATCGAGGTTCTCGGCATTGAAAAATCTTCGTAAACTAAATCACACATGTATATGTTGACATTTAAGAGATATACAGTCAAGAAAATCAAGGGCAATGGTGATATATATGTGGATTAGACACCAAAAAAACACACTCAACAAATGGCTACAATTTAAGGAATGTGTTTAGTGACGGCATCAGATTCCTAATTGATGGAGAAAGGTCTGGTGGCAAGAAAAGATACTTCTAGGAGGTTGTCTAGTGTTTTTGCTCGACGATTCCATTCTTGGGTGGTTGGTTTGGCCCTTGTTCCTGTAATTCGAATCCTAGCCCGGTATATCCTATTTTAATTTTACACCTTTGTGAACTTTACGCCTTTTTTACTCTCTGATCGAGGTTCCCGGTATTTAAAAATCTTCGTAAACGAAATCACACGTGTATATGTTGATATTTAAGAGATATACAGTCAAGAAAATCAAGGGCAATGGTGAAATATATGCGGATTAGACACCAAAAAAAACACTCAACAAATGGCTACAATTTAAGGAATGTGTTTAGTGACGGCATCAGATTCCTAATTGATGGAGAAAGGTCTGGTGGCAAGAAAAGCTGCTTCTAGGAGGTTATCAAGTGTTTTCGCTCGACGATTCCATTCTTGGGTGGTTGGTTTGGCCCTTGTTCCTGTAACTCGAATCCTAGCCCGGTATATCCCATTTTAATTTTACACTATTGTGCACCTTACGCGTTTTTTACTCTCTGATCGAGGTTCTCGGCATTGAAAAATCTTCGTAAACTAAATCACACGTGTATAGGTTGACATTTAAGAGATATACAGTCAAGAAAATCAAGAGCAATGGTGATATATATGCGGATTAGACACAAAAAAAAACACTCAACATATGGCTACAATTTAAGGAATGTGTTTAGTGACGGCATCAGATTCCTAATTGATGGAGAAAGGTCTGGTGGCAAGAAAAGCTGCTTCTAGGATGTTGTCAAGTGTTTTCGCTCGAGGATTCCATTCTTGGGTGGTTGGTTTGGCCCTTTTTCTGTAACTCGAATCCTAGCCCGGTATATCCCATTTTAATTTTACACCATTGTGAACCTTAGGCCTTTTTTACTCTCTGATCGAGGTTCTCGGCATTGAAAAATCTTGGTAAACTAAATCACACGTGTATATGTTGACATTTAAGAGATATACAGTCAAGAAAATCAAGGGCAAAGGTGAAATATATGCGGATTAGACACAAAAAAAACACTCAACAAATGGCTACAAATTAAGGAATGTGTTTAGGGACGGCGTCAGATTCCTAATTGATGGAGAAAGGTCTGGTGGCAAGAAAAGCTGCTTCTAGGAGGTTGTCAAGTGTTTTCGCTCGACGATTCCATTCTTGGGTGGTTGGTTTGGCTCTTGTTCTTATAACTCGAATCATAGCCCGTTATATCCCATTTTAATTTTACACCATTGTGAACCTTACGCCTTTTTTAATCTCTGATCGAGGTTCTCGGCATTGAAAAATCTTCGTAAACTAAATCACAGGTGTATATGTTGACATTTAAGAGATATACAATCAAGAAAATCAAGGGCAATGATGATATATATGCGGATTAGACACCAAAAAAAAAAATACACAACAAATGGCTACAATTTAAGGAATGTGTTTAGTGACGGCATCAGATTCCTAATTGATGGAGAAAGGTCTGGTGGCAAGAAAAGCTGCTTCTAGGAGGTTGTCAAGTGTTTTTGCTCGACGATTCCATTCTTGGGTGGTTGGTTTGACCCTTGTTCCTATAACTCGAATCATAGCCCGGTATATCCCATTTTAATTTTACACCATTGTGAACCTTACGCCCTTTTTACTCTCTGATCGAGGTTCTCGGCATTGAAAAATCTTCGTAAACTAAATCACACGTGTATATGTTGACATTTAAGAGATATACAGTCAAGAAAATCAAGGGAAATGGTGATATATATGCGGATTAGACACCAAAAAAACACACTCAACAAATGGCTACAATTTAAGGAATGTGTTTAGTGACGGCATCAGATTCCTAATTGATGGAGAAAGGTCTGGTGGCAAGAAAAGATACTTCTAGGAGGTTGTCTAGTGTTTTTGCTCGACGATTCCATTCTTGGGTGGTTGGTTTGGCCCTTGTTCCTGTAATTCGAATCCTAGCCCGGTATATCCTATTTTAATTTTACACCTTTGTGAACTTTACGCCTTTTTTACTCTCTGATCGAGGTTCCCGGTATTTAAAAATCTTCGTAAACGAAATCACACGTGTATATGTTGATATTTAAGAGATATACAGTCAAGAAAATCAAGGGCAATGGTGAAATATATGCGGATTAGACACCAAAAAAAACACTCAACAAATGGCTACAATTTAAGGAATGTGTTTAGTGACGGCATCAGATTCCTAATTGATGGAGAAAGGTCTGGTGGCAAGAAAAGCTGCTTCTAGGAGGTTATCAAGTGTTTTCGCTCGACGATTCCATTCTTGGGTGGTTGGTTTGGCCCTTGTTCCTGTAACTCGAATCCTAGCCCGGTATATCCCATTTTAATTTTACACTATTGTGCACCTTACGCGTTTTTTACTCTCTGATCGAGGTTCTCGGCATTGAAAAATCTTCGTAAACTAAATCACACGTGTATAGGTTGACATTTAAGAGATATACAGTCAAGAAAATCAAGAGCAATGGTGATATATATGCGGATTAGACACAAAAAAAAACACTCAACATATGGCTACAATTTAAGGAATGTGTTTAGTGACGGCATCAGATTCCTAATTGATGGAGAAAGGTCTGGTGGCAAGAAAAGCTGCTTCTAGGATGTTGTCAAGTGTTTTCGCTCGAGGATTCCATTCTTGGGTGGTTGGTTTGGCCCTTTTTCTGTAACTCGAATCCTAGCCCGGTATATCCCATTTTAATTTTACACCATTGTGAACCTTAGGCCTTTTTTACTCTCTGATCGAGGTTCTCGGCATTGAAAAATCTTGGTAAACTAAATCACACGTGTATATGTTGACATTTAAGAGATATACAGTCAAGAAAATCAAGGGCAAAGGTGAAATATATGCGGATTAGACACAAAAAAAACACTCAACAAATGGCTACAAATTAAGGAATGTGTTTAGGGACGGCGTCAGATTCCTAATTGATGGAGAAAGGTCTGGTGGCAAGAAAAGCTGCTTCTAGGAGGTTGTCAAGTGTTTTCGCTCGACGATTCCATTCTTGGGTGGTTGGTTTGGCTCTTGTTCTTATAACTCGAATCATAGCCCGTTATATCCCATTTTAATTTTACACCATTGTGAACCTTACGCCTTTTTTAATCTCTGATCGAGGTTCTCGGCATTGAAAAATCTTCGTAAACTAAATCACAGGTGTATATGTTGACATTTAAGAGATATACAATCAAGAAAATCAAGGGCAATGATGATATATATGCGGATTAGACACCAAAAAAAAAAATACACAACAAATGGCTACAATTTAAGGAATGTGTTTAGTGACGGCATCAGATTCCTAATTGATGGAGAAAGGTCTGGTGGCAAGAAAAGCTGCTTCTAGGAGGTTGTCAAGTGTTTTTGCTCGACGATTCCATTCTTGGGTGGTTGGTTTGACCCTTGTTCCTATAACTCGAATCATAGCCCGGTATATCCCATTTTAATTTTACACCATTGTGAACCTTACGCCCTTTTTACTCTCTGATCGAGGTTCTCGGCATTGAAAAATCTTCGTAAACTAAATCACACGTGTATATGTTGACATTTAAGAGATATACAGTCAAGAAAATCAAGGGCAATGGTGATATATATGCGGATTAGACACCAAAAAAACACACTCAACAAATGGCTACAATTTAAGGAATGTGTTTAGTGACGGCATCAGATTCCTAATTGATGGAGAAAGGTCTGGTGGCAAGAAAAGCTGCTTCTAGGAGGTTATCAAGTGTTTTCGCTCGACGATTCCATTCTTGGGTGGTTGGTTTGCCCTTGTTCCTGTAACTCGAATCCTAGCCCGGTATATCCCATTTTAATTTTACACCATTGTGAACCTTACGCGTTTTTTACTCTCTGATCGAGGTTCTCGGCATTGAAAAATCTTCGTAAACTAAATCACACGTGTATAGGTTGACATTTAAGAGATATGCAGTCAAGAAAATCAAGGGCAATGGTGATATATATGCGGATTAGACACAAAAAAAAAACACTCAACAAATGGCTACAATTTAAGGAATGTGTTTAGTGATGGCATCAGATTCCTAATTGATGGAGAAAGGTCTGGTGGCAAGAAAAGTTGCTTCTAGGAGTTTGTCAAGTGTTTTCGCTTGACGATTCCATTCTTGGGTGGTTGTGTTGGCCCTTGTTCCTGTAACTCGAATCCTAGCCCGGTATATCCCATTTTAATTTTACACCATTGTGAACCTTACGCCTTTTTACTCTCTGATAGAGGTTCTCGGCATTGAAAAATCTTCGTAAACTAAATCACACGTGTATATGTTGATATTTAAGAGATATACAGTCAAGAAAATCAAGGGCAATGGTGATATATATGCAGATTAGACAAAAAAAAACACTCAACAAATGACTACAATTTAAGGAATGTGTTTAGTGACGGCATCAGATTCCTAATTGATGGAGAAAGGTCTGGTGGCAAGAAAAGCTGCTTCTAGGAGGTTGTCAAGTGTTTTCGCTCGACGATTCCATTCTTGGGTGGTTGGTTTGGCCCTTATTCCTGTAACTCGAATCCTAGCCCGGTATATCCCATTTTAATTTTACACCATTGTGAACCTTACGCGTTTTTTACTCTCTGTTCGAGGTTCTCGGCATTGAAAAATCTTCGTAAACTAAATCACACGTGTATAGGTTGACATTTAAGAGATATACAGTCAAGAAAATTAAGGGCAATGGTGATATATATGCGGATTAGACACAAAAAAAACACTCAACAAATGGTTACAATTTAAGGAATTTGTTTAGTGACGGCATCAGATTCCTAATTGATGGAGAAAGGTCTGGTGGCAAGAAAAGTTGCTTCTAGGAGGTTGTCAAGTGTTTTCGCTCGACGATTCCATTCTTGGGTGGTTGGTTTGGCCCTTGTTCCTGTAACTCGAATCCTAGCCCGGTATATCCCATTTTAATTTTACACCATTGTGAACCTTACACCTTTTTACTCTCTGATCGAGGTTCTCAGCATTGAAAAATCTTCGTAAACTAAATCACACGTGTATATGTTGATATTTAAGAGATATACAGTTAAGAAAATCAAGGGCAATGGTGATATATATGCGGATTAGACACAAAAAAAAAAAACACTCAACAAATGGCTACAATTTAAGGAATGTGTTTAGTGACGGCATCAGATTCCTAATTGATGGAGAAAGGTCTGGTGGCAAGAAAAGCGGCTTCTAGGAATTGTCAAGAGTTTTCACTCGATGATTCCATTCTTGGGTGGTTGGTTTGTCCCTTGTTCCTATAACTCGAATCCTAGCCCGGTATATCCCATTTTAATTTTACACCATTGTGAACCTTACGCATTTTTTACTCTCTGATCGAGGTTCTCGGCATTGAAAAATCTTCGTAAACTAAATCACACGTGTATAGGTTGACATTTAAGAGATATATACAGTCAAGAAAATCATGGGCAATGGTGATATATATGCGGATTAGACACAAAAAAAAAACTCAACAAATGGCTACAATTTAAGGAATGTGTTTAGTGACGGCATCATATTCCTAATTGATTGAGAAAGGTCTGGTGGCAAGAAAAGTTGCTTCTAGGAGGTTCTCAAGTGTTTTCGCTCGACGATTCCATTCTTGGGTGGTTGGTTTGGCCCTTGTTCCTGTAACTCGAATCCTAGCCCGGTATATCCCATTTTAATTTTACACCATTGTGAACCTTACGCCTTTTTTACTCTCTGATCGAGGTTCTCGGCATTGAAAAATCTTGGTAAACTAAATCACACGTGTATATGTTGACATTTAAGAGATATACAGTCAAGAAAATCAAGGGAAATGGTTATATATATATATGCGGATTAGACACAAAAAAAAAACACTTAACAAATGGCTACAATTTAAGGAATGTGTTTAGTGACGGCATCAGATTCCTAAATGATGGAGAAAGGTCTAGTGGCAAGAAAACCTGCTTCTAGGATGTTGTCTAGTGTTTTCGCTCGAGGATTCCATTCTTGGGTGGTTTGTTTGGCCCTTGTTCCTGTAACTCGAATCCTAGCCCGGTATATCTCATTTTAATTTTACACCATTGTGAACGTTACGCCTTTTTACTCTCTGATCGAGGTTCTCGGCATTGAAAAATCTTCGTAAACTAAATCACACGTGTATATGTTGATATTTAAGAGATATACAATCAAGAAAATCAAGGGCAATGGTGATATATATGCGGATTAGACACAAAAAAAAAACACTCAACAAAGGGCTACAATTTAAGGAATATGTTTAGTGACGACATCAGATTCCTAATTGATGGAGAAAGGTCTGGTGGCAAGAAAGGCTGCTTCTTGGAGGTTGTCAAATGTATTCGCTCGACGATTCCATTCTTGGGTGGTTGGTCTGGCACTTGTTCCTGTAACTCGATTCCTAGCCCGGTATATGCCATTTTAATTTTACACCATTGTGAACCTTACGTGTTTTTTACTCTCTGACCGAGGTTCTCGGCGTTGAAAAATCTTCCTAAACTAAATCACACGTGTATAGGTTGACATTTAAGAGATATACAGTTAAGAAAATCAAGGACAATGGTGATATATGTGCGGATTAGACACCAAAAAGAAACACTCAACAAATGGCTACAATTTAAGGAATGTGTTTAGTGACGACATCAGATTCCTAATTGATGGAGAAAGGTCTGGTGGCAAGAAAAGTTGCTTCTAGGAGGTTGTCAAGTGTTTTCGCTCGACGATTCCATTCTTGGGTGGTTGGTTTGGCCCTTGTTCCTGTAACCCGAATCCTAGCCCGGTATATCCCATTTTAATCTTACACCATTGTGAACCTTACGCCTTTTTTACTCTTTGATCGAGGTTCTCGGCATTGAAAAATCTTGGTAAACGAAATCACACGTGTATATGTTGACATTTAAGAGATATACAGTCAAGAAAATCAAGGGCAATGGTGATATATATGCGGATTAGACACCAAAAAAAAACACTCAACAAATGGCTACAATTTAAGGAATGTGTTTAGTGACGGCATCAGATTCCTAATTGATGGAGAAAGGTCTGGTGGCAAGAAAAGCTGCTTCTAGGAGGTTGTCAAGTGTTTTCGCTCGACGATTCCATTCTTGGGTGGTTGGTTTGGCCCTTGGTCCAGTAACTCGAATCCTAGCCCGGTATATCCCATTTAATTTTACACCATTGTGAACCTTACACGTTTTTTACTCTCTGATCGAGGTTCTCGGCATTGAAAAATCTTCGTAAACTAAATCACACGTGTATAGGTTGACATTTAAGAGATATACAGTCATGAAAATCAAGGGCAATGGTGATATATATGCGGATTAGACACAAAAAAAAAACACTCAACAAATGGCTACAATTTAAGGAATGTGTTTAGTGACGGCATCAGATTCCTAATTGATGGAGAAAGGTCTGGTGGCAAGAAAAGTTGCTTCTAGGAGGTTGTCAAGTATTTTCGCTCGACGATTCCATTCTTGGGTGGTTGGTTTGGCCCTTGTTCCTGTAACTCGAATCCTAGCCCGGTATATCTCATTTTAATTTTACACCATTGTGAACGTTACGCCTTTTTACTCTCTGATCGAGGTTCTCGGCATTGAAAAATCTTCGTAAACTAAATCACACGTGTATATGTTGATATTTAAGAGATATACAGTCAAGAAAATCAAGGGCAATGGTGATATATATGCGGATTAGACACAAAAAAAAAACACTCAACAAAGGGCTACAATTTAAGGAATATGTTTAGTGACGGCATCAGATTCCTAATTGATGGAGAAAGGTCTGGTGGCAAGAAAGGCTGCTTCTTGGAGGTTGTCAAATGTATTCGCTCGACGATTCCATTCTTGGGTGGTTGGTCTGGCACTTGTTCCTGTAACTCGATTCCTAGCCCGGTATATGCCATTTTAATTTTACACCATTGTGAACCTTACGCATTTTTTACTCTCTGACCGAGGTTCTCGGCGTTGAAAAATCTTCGTAAACTAAATCACACGTGTATAGGTTGACATTTAAGAGATATACACTTAAGAAAATCAAGGGCAATGGTGATATATGTGCGGATTAGATACCAAAAAGAAACACTCAACAAATGGCTACAATTTAAGGAATGTGTTTAGTGACGACATCAGATTCCTAATTGATGGAGAAAGGTCTGGTGGCAAGAAAAGTTGCTTCTAGGAGGTTGTCAAGTGTTTTCGCTCGACGATTCCATTCTTGGGTGGTTGGTTTGGCCCTTTTTTCTGTAACCCGAATCCTAGCCCGGTATATCCCATTTTAATCTTACACCATTGTGAACCTTACGCCTTTTTTACTCTATGATCGAGGTTCTCGGCATTGAAAAATCTTGGTAAACGAAATCACACGTGTATATGTTGACATTTAAGAGATATATAGTCAAGAAAATCAAGGGCAATGGTGATATATATGCGGATTAGACACAAAAAAAAAACACTCAACAAATGGCTACAATTTAAGGAATGTGTTTACTGACGGCATCAGATTCCTAATTGATGGAGAAAGGTCTGGTGGCAAGAAAAGCTGCTTCTAGGAGGTTGTCAAGTGTTTTCGCTCGACGATTCCATTCTTGGGTGGTTGGATTGGCCCTTGGTCCTGTAACTCGAATCCTAGCCCGGTATATCCCATTTAATTTTACACCACTGTGAACCTTACGCGTTTTTTACTCTCTGATCGAGGTTCTCGGCATTGAAAAATCTTCGTAAACTAAATCACACGTGTATAGGTTGACATTTAAGAGATATACAGTCAAGAAAATCAAGGGCAATGGTGATATATATGCGGATTAGACACAAAAAAAAAACACTCAACAAATGGCTACAATTTAAGGAATGTGTTTAGTGACGGCATCAGATTCCTAATTGATGGAGAAAGGTCTGGTGGCAAGAAAAGTTGCTTCTAGGAGGTTGTCAAGTATTTTCGCTCGACGATTCCATTCTTGGGTGGTTGGTTTGGCCCTTGTTCCTGTAACTCGAATCCTAGCCCGGTATATCCCATTTTAATTTTACACCATTGTGAACCTTACGCCTTTTTTACTCTCTGATCGAGGTTCTCGGCATTGAAAAATCTTGGTAAACTAAATCACACGTGTATATGTTGACATTTAAGAGATATACCATCAAGAAAATCAAGAGAAATGCTGATATATATGCGGATTAGACACCAAAAAAAAAACACTCAACAAATGGCTACAATTTAAGGAATGTGTTTAGTGACGGCATCAGATTCCTAATTGATGGAGAAAGGTCTGGTGGCAAGAAAAGCTGCTTCTAGGTGGTTGTCAAGTGTTTTCGCTCGACGATTCCATTCTTGGGTGGTTGGTTTGGCCCTTGGTCCTGTAACTCGAATCCTAGCCCGGTATATCCCATTTTAATTTTACACCATTGTGAACCTTACGCGTTTTTTACTCTCTGATCGAGGTTCTCGGCATTGAAAAATCTTCGTAAACTAAATCACACGTTTATAGGTTGACATTTAAGAGATATACAATCAAGAAAATCAAGGGCAATGGTGATATATATGCGGATTAGACACACAAAAAAACACTCAACAAATGGCTACAATTTAAGGAATGTGTTTAGTGACGGCATCAGATTCCTAATTGATGGAGAAAGGTCTGGTGGCAAGAAAAGTTGCTTCTAGGAGGTTGTCAAGTGTTTTCGCTAGACGATTCCATTCTTGGGTGGTTGGTTTGGCCCTGTTCCTGTAACTCGAATCCTAGCCCGGTATATCCCATTTTAATTTTACACCATTGTGAACCTTACGCCTTTTTTACTCTCTGATCGAGGTTCTCGGCATTGAAAAATCTTGGTAAACTAAATCACACGTGTATATGTTGACATTTAAGAGATATACAGTCAAGAAAATCAATGGAAATGGTGATATATATGCGGATTAGACACCAAAAAAAAAACACTTAACAAATGGCTAAAATTTAAGGAATGTGTTTAGTGACGGCATCAGATTCCTAATTGATGGAGAAAGGTCTGGTTGCAAGAAAACCTGCTTCTAGGATGTTGTCAAGTGTTTTCGCTCGAGGATTCCATTCTTGGGTGGTTGGTTTGGCCCTTGTTCCTGTAACTCGAATCCTAGCCCGGTATATCTCATTTTAATTTTACACCATTGTGAACGTTACGCCTTTTTACTCTCTGATCGAGGTTCTCGGCATTGAAAATTCTTCGTAAACTAAATCACACGTGTATATGTTGATATTTAAGAGATATACAGTCAAGAAAATCAAGGGCAATGGTGATATATATGCGGATTAGACACAAAAAAAAACACTCAACAAATGGCTACAATTTAAGGAATGTGTTTAGTGACGGCATCAGATTCCTAATTGATGGAGAAAGGTCTGGTGGCAAGAAAAGCTACTTCTTGGAGGTTGTCAAGTGTATTCGCTCGACGATTCCATTCTTGGGTGGTTGGTCTGGCACTTGTTCCTGTAACTCGAATCCTAGCCCGGTATATGTCATTTTAATTTTACACCATTGTGAACCTTATGCGTTTTTACTCTCTGATCGTGGTTCTCGGCATTGAAAAATCTTCGTAAACTAAATCACACGTGTATAAGTTGACATTTAAGAGATATACAGTTAAGAAAATCAAGGGCAATGGTGATATATGTGCGGATAAGACACCAAAAACAAACACTCAACAAATGGCTACAATTTAAGGAATGTGTTTAGTGACGACATCAGATTCCTAATTGATGGAGAAAGGTCTGGTGGCAAGAAAAGTTTCTTCAAGGAGGTTGTCAAGTGTTTTCGCTCGACGATTCCATTCTTGGGTGGTTGGTTTGGCCCTTGTTCCTGTAACTCGAATCCTAGCCCGGTATATCCCATTTTAATTTTACACCATTGTGAACCTTACGCCTTTTTTACTCTTTGATCGAGGTTCTCGGCATTGAAAAATCTTGGCAAACTAAATCACACGTGTATATGTTGACATTTAAGAGATATACAGTCAAGATAATCAAGGGCAATGTTGATATATATGCGGATTAGACACCAAAAAAAACACTCAACAAATGGCTACAATTTAAGGAATGTGTTTAGTGACGGCATCAGCTTCCTAATTGATGGAGAAAGATCTGGTGGCAAGAAAAGCTGCTTCTAGGATGTTGTCAAGTGTTTTCGCTCGAGGATTCCATTCTTGGGTGGTTGGTTTGGCCCTTTTTCCTATAACTCGAATCCTAGCCCGGTATATCCCATTTTAATTTTACACCATTGTGAACCTTACGCCTTTTTTACTCTCTGATCGAGGTTCTCGGCATTGAAAAATCTTCGTAAACTAAATCACACGTGTATATGATGACATTTAAGAGATACACAGTCAAGAAAATCAAGGGCAATGGTGATATATATGCGGATTAGACACCAAAAAAAACACTCAACAAATGGCTACAATTTAAGGAATGTGTTTAGTGACGGCATCAGATTCCTAATTGATGGAGAAAGGTCTGTTGGCAAGAAAAGCTACTTCTAGGAGGTTGTCAAGTGTTTTCCCTCGACGATTCCATTCTTGGGTGGTTGGTTTGGCCCTTGTTCCTGTAACTCGAATCCTAGCCCGGTATATCCCATTTTAATTTTACACCTTTGTGAACCTTACGCCTTTTTTACTCCCTGATCGAGGTTCCCGGTATTTAAAAACCTTCCTAAACTAAATCATACGTTTATATGTTGATATTTATGTTGGTGCATATTCGGTGACAACAGCTTAATAGTTTGATTATTTAGTCTTTGGATATTTTGTATTGGGCTTAGCTTATTGGTTGGTGAGTTTATTATTGTAATGGGCTTGGAAAATGGCCTAGTCCATGTAGGAAGCCCAGTTCACAGACATGTGGTATATAAACATGTTTTGTGTTTAGGGTTTGGGTTAAGCAACTAGGAGGCTAGAGAGAGAGTCTAGTGAGAGAGACTAATTTCGAAATTAGGGTTGTAGTCAAGATCACAGATAGTGGCTGTGAGGTTGTGAGGGTCTTGAGTTGATTGTAAAACGTTTTGTTTGGATAATCAATAGAAGACCCGTTTGATTGTGAAATTCTGTTTCTACTTGTTTCTGTAATAAATCTGATCTAGAGGATTCCGCACTCTAGGTTAGATAAACAATTCTGTGAAAGATCCATACGATTAGGGGACCTACAATTGGTATCAGAGCATTAGGCTCTTGAAAGCTCGGTTCAGGATTGTTGGCTGCAGAAACAGGAAGAAATTTTCGAAATTTTGAAAACCTGAAAAATTAGGGTTTTGAAATTTTCGAAATTTTTGATATAATTTTTCGAATTTGTTGGCTGTTTTGATCTTCTGCATTGTTTGTTTGCTGTTTGTGCAGGTTTTAGGGTTTGCAGGACAATTTTTGGTTGTTTGTGTGAAGAATTTTGGCTGGATTTCTTGAAGATTCGAAGACTGTTCTTCGTGTTCTTCGTGGTTTTCAATCTGTTCTTCATAATTTTCGAAAATTTTGAGCTGATTAGGTTGTTTTGATTTTGCAGATTGTGTTGGAGAATCTTCAGAATATTTGATCAGATTAACTTTCCAGATTTACAGGATCTGCGAAATTAACAGGCTGCGAAATTAACTGATCAGCTCAATCATCAGCGAAATTAACTGAAACCAGCAAATTTACCGGCGACGTTAAATCCAAAGGCGACTTTGGTAACCGTGTGATTGTCCACAGCGAAATCATCACGGTTTTCAGCGACTTTACAGATCGTCGTAATCGAGAAATTGACTAGCGAATTTGGCAGCGATATAACCAGCGAATTTAACCAGTTCAGCGAATTTAGCTACTAACCAGCGAATTTAACAGTATATCCAGCGAATTTAAGAGGTGGAATTTAAGTTGGCAAGCGTCGATAAAATTTCACAGTTTTGCAAATAGAAATTGATCCGCAACTCTGGAAAATCCCGAATACGGTTTTCGACATTATATATCATTGGATTTGTCTTTTCGAGACGATTCTAACGGTATACTTTGGTAAAAAAAGTTTTCGGAAAAATATTGTACGGTTTTATCTGTACGGTTACGGTAAAACGTGTTTAAAGATGGTTAAAGTAGAAAATGTTAGTGAGAAAGTTAAGAATTGGCCAAAGCTGAGAAACGTCAAAGAATATTCTATTTGGAAAGAGGAATTTGAGGGATGTGTGAAAAGTGAAGATATCAGAATGTGGTATTGTATGATTGATGGATACATTGCTCCTAGACGTCGTATTGAAGGAAGAGTTAAAGTGATTTCTTATGAGATGATGGATGAATCTGAGAAACTCATGGTAAATGCTGAGAAGAAAGCTTTAGCAGTGATCAAGATGTCCTTGCCTGAGGGAATTAAACATACCATCAAGCACTGTGAGACTTCTTATGAGCTGTGGGAAGCTTTAGAAAAACGTTATCAGAATTCATCAAGGAAGAGTGTAGGAGGTTGTGCTTTAGATGAAAAAGCAGATGTTGTGGTAGAAAAGAAGAAGAAAGATGATAAGGAGAATGGTGAGAAGAAAGAGACAGAAGTTTCAAAGGGCTTGACTGATGTGAACGGACTAACAGCAGAGGTGAAGGTATCATCAGAATCTGTAAGTCATACATGTAATAATTGCACTGAACTACAAGGTCAAGTTAACAGACTATCGGAACAAAACAAAATTCTGTTAGCTGAATTGGAAAAATTGAAAGAGTCAAATGTTCTTTTGATTAAACGAGAGTCAAATTGTTCAATTAAACTCGAGTCAAATGAACAAAAAATCAGCAGTTTAACAAGCAAAGTCAATGAACTGTTACAGATCATTGATTTGGCTCGTGAAGCTGTGAAGGACAAAACTAATGAATTTTCTGATAAGTGCAGGGAATTGGCCGTTGCACAAGACCAAATTCTTGAACTTAAAGGAAAGTTAGACAAGTTTGGAAAATCTTCATTAGTTAGGACTCAAATTCAAGCAAGTTTGAAAAAGGGTAATGATAAAAAGGGTTTGGGGTTTAGTAAAGCCTCATCTTCTAAAAATCAAGACTACTCTTTTTTACCCGATGAAAATGAGTTAATTGATTTTGTGCCTACTACACCAGCTGTAGTGGATCCGATAGCTGTGGACTTGCCAAGTAGTCCAGTTTCTTTGAAAGAATCTGTTGAGTCTGACAGTACACCTTATAAATCGGATGAGGATACTGAAGAAGAAAAGAAGAAAACATTTAAAAAGAGATTTAAGAAAAAGAGAAATTACAAGACAAAATCTTGTTTTAGATGTCACAACAAAGGGCACGTGGCGAGTTGTTGTCCTTTGAAGAAAAATAAAGAAAAAGTTGATGAGGTTAAGGAAGGGAATAGGGTTGGTTTGAATAATAATGTTCAACAACATTGTCAATATAATCAACCAAGATTTCAATCTAAGACTTCAACATCAAGACGATTTGATAGACCAAGAAGCAATTCTACACATTTTAGTCATTTTAATGGTAAATCAAATCAGTTTCAAAGTCAAAATAGAAATTTTGGATATCAAAATCGACACCATACTTTTGGTAATCGAAATTTTCAAAGAAGAAATGAATATAGGGGTTTTAATAACTCAAATGTTCAACAACATCCAAAATTTTTTCAAAATTCATGGTATAATAATGGGAGAAGAAGGTATCAAGATAATAATTTTCAAAGGTCAGAAAATTCGAGAGTTTATTGGAACTCTCGTGATCAAAGACCTAGTGGAAGTTATAAATCTTGTTCAACAACGAGTACAACATCCAAGACACCAGTAAGGTGTGATGGATATTGGTTAGAAGCATCTTATGTGGATTTACATGGTAGACCCAAAACCGGTCAGGTTTGGGTTGTTAAGTCTAACTAAGTTGTTGAGTGTGTGCAGGATGACCAAGAAGGACTGTTGATGTGTTCGACAGTGGTTGTTCCTGTAGAGTGTCTGAGGTGAATAGTAGGTTAACATGGGTAACGAACTATTTACTTTAGTGATGGTTACGATTTTTCTAAACTTCAAATGTGAAAAACTTGTTGTCAGATTGAAGAGGGAGTCTGTTTGTGTTTATAAATTTCTGTTTTTGAAACTTGCTCCATAAAAACAAAAATTTAGGGGGAGAAATTTCCCTAAGCCAAAAAGAGTTTAGTTAGTGCGTGTGTTTAGGGGGAGTAAGTTTTTCTTAAAAATCAAAAATAAAAAAAATTGAAAAATCAAAAACATAAAAAAAAATAGAAAATTAAAAATGAGTTATCACTGTGTGAAAAAGGAGAAATGATAGTACATCAGCAAGTTAGACTGTCACACTGATACTGAAATTAAATTGCTTAAGTGTGATAGCAGCTTCATTATATGATGTACCAGTAGGCAAAAAGCATGAAATAATCAACTTACCAATGTGATATAAACTTAAATGAATTGTGTATGAGTGGGGAACGCATCAGTGGTGTATGGTTTAATGACCTTAAATCTTGCGTTGATAGATTGCCAAAATCTGAAGTTTTGGGTCTTTATACTGTTATTTCATCTAGGGATATCTTGACTGTCTTTCTGTTCAGAACTAAAATTGTACATGACCCCAGGAAAGAAAGTCACTTGGAATTAGCACATTTCTATTTGAATGTTTGTATGTGTCCCGATACACACAATTTTGATCTGATTCTGAAATCTTCTCTGAAAAAAGTCATGTACCTCCTCTGCTGCATCCAGATATATGCTGACCTGGAGGTGCTAGGCAACAACAGCTTCTGCTGCATCCAGATACATGCTGACCTAGCTGTACGTTGTCGCACTATAGATCTAATACACCCGAAAGAGGCCCTCTAGTGCCCAAAAGAAACCCAATAAACCTATATCAAACTGAGAAAACTCATTTGATCTGTATATTATACCATCTCTCCTAAAGATCTATTCTGTTCTCTTCTCAACCTATTCCCAGTTAAGATTTCAGAAATCTGGATTGGACTTGTGAAATATGTGGTAGGGAAGATACTTGCATGATAGAGTGTGTTGTTTATATTTCCAGGATTTTATTACTATTTATTTGCGTGTTCATTGTTAAGAAATCAAAACATGATAAAACAGATTATATGCAGACCAAGATATTGTCAGGATATCTTAAAGGATGAATTCAGTATACTCACCTACTACGATGAATCTTTGTGCATACCTTGATCGTAGGGGTATATCCTGAAGTGGGACACACTAGTATATCAGTAATAAAATTACCTTAACGTATCATATGGTAATGGTACTTGAAATGTTCATGCATTTTGTTTAAGTGGATAAACATACTGGTAATCGTCTTGAACTGCTTTTCACGAAAAATTAAATAAAGAATTATCTAATAGTGTGAAATAGTTTGATTTTGTTGATATGATCTTCTTACCAGTGATTCTCACAAAAATAGAGTGTTTATTGCTTTTGTAAATAGTTTACTGCTTTTCTTAAAATATCAAAAATACCAAAAAGATTTCTTTTTAAAAAGACTTCTATTTTGAATTGACAAGTTGTTGTTTTTGCATGATAAGATAAAATATTGGTTTATCTTTAAATGTGAAAAAGACTAATGGTTTTTCGAGATACTTGCTTGTGTTGCTAAACAGATTGATGCAGTTATCAAAATGAAGTGCAGAATACAAGTAAAGTGCATATTTAGAGTAAAGAATGTGTGAAGATGCATGGTAGGATCCTTCTACTACATTGCAGAAAGAGAGATATGGAAGAGTTGGAGCTTACTTGCTTAACCAAGGATTGCTAGCTAACTGATCTACAATGAATGAAAGTTTTGGAGATTGGAAGCATCAGCTAAGGGGGAGTCTGTTGATGTCAGAAGCTGTGTAGCTGACGCTATCCAAAGACCAAAAGAACACAAGATGTTTGAAGACAAAGTTACACTATGAAGCTATTGTCAAGGGGGAGTCTGTTGGTGCATATTCGGTGACAACAGCTTAATAGTTTGATTATTTAGTCTTTGGATATTTTGTATTGGGCTTAGCTTATTGGTTGGTGAGTTTATTATTGTAATGGGCTTCGAAAATGGCCTAGTCCATGTAGGAAGCCCAGTTCACAGACATGTGGTATATAAACATGTTTTGTGTTTAGGGTTTGGGTTAAGCAACTAGGAGGCTAGAGAGAGAGTCTAGTGAGAGAGACTAATTTCGAAATTAGGGTTGTAGTCAAGATCACAGATAGTGGCTGTGAGGTTGTGAGGGTCTTGAGTTGATTGTAAAATGTTTTGTTTGGATAATCAATAGAAGACCCGTTTGATTGTGAAATTCTGTTTCTACTTGTTTCTGTAATAAATCTGATCTAGAGGATTCCGCACTCTAGGTTAGATAAACAATTCTGTGAAAGATCCATACGATTAGGGGACCTACAATTTAAGAGATATACAGTCAAGAAAATCAAGGGCAATGGTGAAATATATGCGGATTAGACACAAAAAAAAAACACTCAACAAATGGCAACAATTTAAGTAATGTGTTTAGTGACGGCATCAGATTCCTAATTGATGGAGAAATGTCTGGTGGCAAGAAAAGCTGCTTCTAGGAGGTTGTCAAGTGTTTTCGCTCGACGATTCCATTCTTGGGTGGTTGGTTTAGCCCTTGTTCCTGTAACTCGAATCCGAGCCCGGTATATCCTATTTTAAATTTACACCATTGTGAACCTTACGCATTTTTTACTCTCTGATCGAGGTTCTCGGCATTGAAAAATCTTCGTAAACTAAATCACATGTGTATAGGTTGACATTTAAGAGATATACAGTCAAGAAAATCAAGGCCAATGGTGATGTATATGCGGATTAGACACCAAATAAAAACACTCAACAAATGGCTACAATTTAAGGAATGTGTTTAGTGACGGCATCAGATTCCTAATTGATGGAGAAAGGTCTGGTGGCAAGAAAAGTTGCTTCTAAGAGGTTGTCAAGTGTTTTCGCTCGACGATTCCATTCTTGGGTGGTTGGTTTGGCCCTTGTTCCTGTAACTCGAATCCTAACCTGGTATATCCCATTTTAATTTTACACCTTTGTGAACCTTACGCCTTTTTTACTCTTTGATCGAGGTTCCCGGTATTTAAAAATCTTCGTAAACTAAATCACACGTGTATATGTTGATATTTAAGAGATATACAGTCAAGAAAATCAAAGGCAATGGTGATATATATGCGGATTAGACACAAAAAAAACACTCAACAATTGGCTACAATTTAAGGAATGTGTTTAGTGACGGCATCAGATTCCTAATTGATGGAGAAAGGTCTGGTGGCAAGAAAAGCTGCTTCTAGGAGGTTGTCAAGTGTTTTCGCTCGACGATTCCATTCTTGGGTGGTTGGTTTGGCCCTTGGTCCTGTAACTCGAATCCTAGCCCGGTATATCCCGTTTAATTTTACACCATTGTGAACCTTACGCGTTTTTTACTCTCTGATCGAGGTTCTCGGCATTGAAAAATCTTCGTAAACTAAATCACACGTGTATAGGTTGACATTTAAGAGATATACAGTCAAGAAAATCAAGGGCAATGGTGATATATATGCGGATTAGACACAAAAAAAAAACACTCAACAAATGGCTACAATTTAAGGAATGTGTTTAGTGATGGCATCAGATTCCTAATTGATGGAGAAAGGTCTGGTGGCAAGAAAAGTTGCTTCTAGGAGGTTGTCAAGTTTTTTCGCTCGACGATTCCATTCTTGGGTGGTTGGTTTGGCCCTTGTTCCTGTAACTCGAATCCTAGCCCGGTATATCCCATTTTAATTTTACACCATTGTGAACCTTACGCCTTTTTTACTCTCTGATCGAGGTTCTCGGCATTGAAAAATCTTGGTAAACTAAATCACACGTGTATATGTTGACATTTAAGAGATATACAATCAAGAAAATCAAGGGAAATGGTGATATATATGCGGATTAGACACCAAAAAAAAAACACTCAACAAATGGCTACAATTTAAAGAATGTGTTTAGTGACGGCATCAGATTCCTAATTGATGGAGAAAGGTCTGGTGGCAAGAAAAGCTGCTTCTAGGAGGTTGTCAAATGTTTTCGCTCGACGATTCCATTCTTGGGTGGTTGGTTTGGCCCTTGTTCCTGTAACTCGAATCCTAGCCCGGTATATCCCATTTTAATTTTACACCATTGTGAACCTTATGCCTTTTTTACTCTCTGATCGAGGTTCTCGGCATTGAAAAATCTTCGTAGACTAAATCACACGTGTATATGTTGATATTTAAGAGATATACAGTCAAGAAAATCAAAGGCAATGGTGATATATATGCGGATTAGACACAAAAAAAAACACTCAACAAATGGCTACAATTTAAGGAATGTGTTTAGTGACGGCATCAGATTCCTAATAGATGGAGAAAGGTCTGGTGGCAAGAAAAACTGCTTCTAGGAGGTTCTTAAGTGTTTTCGCTCGACGATTCCATTCTTGGGTGGTTGGTTTGGCCCTTGTTCCTGTAACTCGAATCCTAGCCCGGTATATCCCATTTTAATTTTACACCATTGTGAACCTTACACCTTTTTACTCTCTGATCGAGGTTCTCGGCATTGAAAAATCTTCGTAAACTAAATCACACGTGTATATGTTGATATTTAAGAGATATACAGTCAAGAAAATCAAGGGCAATGGTGATATATATGCGGATTAGACACAAAAAAAAACACTCAACAAATGGCTACAATTTAAGGAATGTGTTTAGTGACGGCATCAGATTCCTAATTGATGGAGAAATGTCTGGTGGCAAGAAAAGCTGCTTCTAGGAGGTTGTCAAGTGTTTTCGCTCGACGATTCTATTCTTGGGTGGTTGGTTTGGCCCTTGTTCCTGTAACTCGAATCCTAGCCCGGTATATCCCATTTTAATTTTACACCATTGTGAACCTTACGCGTTTTTTACTCTCTGGTCGAGGTTCTCGGCATTGAAAAATCTTCGTAAACTAAATCACATGTGTATAGGTTGACATTTAAGAGATATACAGTCAAGAAAATCAAGGGCAATGGTGATATATATGCGGATTAGACACCAAAAAAACACTCAACAAATGGCTACAATTTAAGGAATGTGTTTAGTGACGACATCAGATTCCTAATTGATGGAGAAAGGTCTGGTGGCAAGAAAAGCTGCTTCTAGGAGGTTGTCAAGTGTTTTCACTCGACGATTCCATTCCTGGGTGGTTGGTTTGGCCCTTGTTCCTGTAACTCGAATCCTAGCCCGGTATATCCCATTTTAATTTTACACCATTGTGAACCTTACGCCTTTTTTACTCTCTAATCGAGGTTCTCGGCATTGAAAATCTTCGTAAACTAAATCACATGTGTATATGTTGATATTTAAGAGATATACAGTCAAGAAAATCATGGGAAATGGTGATATATATGCGGATTAGACAAGAAAAACACTCAACAAATGGCTACAATTTAAGGAATGTGTTTAGTGACGGCATTAGATTCCTAATAGATGTAGAAAGGTCTGGTGGCAAGAAAAGCTGCTTCTAGAAGGTTGTCAAGTGTTTTCGCTGGACGATTCCATTCTTGGGTGGTTGGTTTGGCCCTTATTCCTGTAACTCGAATCCTAGCCCGGTATATCCCATTTTAATTTTACACCATTGTGAACCTTACACCTTTTAACTCTCTGATCGAGGTTCTCGGTATTGAAAAATCTTCGTAAACTAAATCACATGTGTATATGTTGATATTTAAGAGATATACAGTCAAGAAAATCAAGGGAAATGGTGATATATATGCGGATTAGACACAAAAAAAAACACTCAACAAATGGCTACAATTTAAGGAATGTGTTTAGTGACGGCATCGGATTCCTAATAGATGTAGAAAGGTCTGGTGGCAAGAAAAGCTGCTTCTAGGAGGTTGTCAAGTGTTTTCGCTCGACGATTCCATTCTTGGGTGGTTGGTTTGGCCCTGTTCCTGTAAATCGAATCCTAGCCCGGTATATCCCATTTTAATTTTACACCATTGTGAACCTTACGCCTTTTTTACTCTCTGATCGAGGTTCTCGGCATTGAAAAATCTTGGTAAACTAAATCACACGTGTATATGTTGACATTTAAGAGACATACAGTCAAGAAAATCAAGGGAAATGGTGATATATATGCGGAATAGACACAAAAAAAAACACTCAACAAATGGCTACAATTTAAGGAATGTGTTTAGTGACGGCATTAGATTCCTAATTGATGGAGAAAGGTCTGGTGGCAAGAAAAGCTGCTTCTAGGAGGTTGTCAAGTGTTTTCGCTCGACGATTCCATTCTTGGGTGGTTGGTTTGGCCCTTGTTCCTGTAACTCGAATCCTAGCCCGGTATATCCCATTTTAATTTTACACCATTGTGAACCTTACGCCTTTTTTACTCTCTGATCGAGGTTCTCGGCATTGAAAAATCTTGGTAAACTAAATCACACGTGTATATGTTGATATTTAAGAGATATACAGTCAAGAAAATCAAGGGCAATGGTGATATATATGCGGATTAGACACAAAAAAAAACACTCAACAAATGGCTACAATTTAAGGAATGTGTTTAGTGACGGCATCAGATTCCTAATTGATTGAGAAAGGTCTGGTGGCAATAAAAGCTGCTTCTAGGAGGTTGTCAAGTGTTTTCGCTCGACGATTCCATTCTTGGGTGGTTGGTTTGGCCCTTGTTCATGTAACGTGAATCCTAGCCCGGTATATCCCATTTTAATTTTACACCATTGTGAACCTTACGCGTTTTTTACTCCCTGATCGAGGTTCTCGGCATTGAAAAATCTTCGTAAACTAAATCACACGTGTATATGTTGATATTTAAGAGATATACAGTCAAGAAAATCAAGGGAAATGGTGATATATATGCGGATTAGACACAAAAAAAACACTCAACAAATGGCTACAATTTAAGGAATGTGTTTAGTGACGACATCAGTTTCCTAATAGATGGAGAAAGGTCTGGTGGCAAGAAAAGCTGCTTCTAGGAGGTTGTCAAGTGTTTTCGCTTGACGATTCCATTCTTGGGTGGTTGGTTTGGCCCTTGTTCCTGTAACTCGAATCCTAGCCCGGTATATCCCATTTTAATTTTACACCATTGTGAACCTTACGCCTTTTTTACTCTCTGATCGAGGTTCTCGGCAATGAAAAATCTTTGTAAACTAAATCACATGTGTATATGTTGATATTTAAGAGATATACAGTCAAGAAAATCATGGGCAATGGTGATATATATGCGGATTAGACACAAAAAAAAACACTCAACAAATGGCTACAATTTAAGGAATGTGTTTAGTGATGGCATCAGATTCCTAATTGATGGAGAAAGGTCTGGTGGCAAGAAAAGCTGCTTCTAGGAGGTTGTCAAGTGTTTTCGCTCGACGATTCCAATCTTGGGTGGTTGGTTTGGCCCTTGTTCCTTTAACTCGAATCTTAGCCCGGTATATCCCATTTTAATTTTACACCATTGTGAACCTTACGCGTTTTTTACTCTCTGATCGAGGTTCTCGGCATTGAAAAATCTTCGTAAACTAAATCACACGTGTATAGGTTGACATTTAAGAGATATACAGTCAAGAAAATCATGGGCAATGGTTATATATATGCGGATTAGACACCAAAAAAAAATACTCAACAAATGGCTACAATTTAAGGAATGTGTTTAGTGACGGCATCAGATTCCTAATTGATGGAGAAAGGTCTGGTGGCAAGAAAAGTTGCTTCTGGGAGGTTGTCAAGCGTTTTCGCTCGACGATTCCATTCTTGGGTGGTTGGTTTGGCCCTTGTTCCTGTAACTCGAATTCTAGCCCGGTATATCCAATTTTAATTTTACACCATTGTGAACCTTACGCCTTTTTACTCTCTGATCGAGGTTCTCGCCATTGAAAAATCTTCGTAAACTAAATCACACGTGTATATGTTGATATTTAAGAGATATACATTCAAGAAAATCAAGGGCAATGGTGATATATATGCGGATTAGACACCAAAAAAAAACACTCAACAAATGGCTACAATTTAAGGAATGTGTTTAGTGACGGCATCAGATTCCTAATAGATGGAGAAAGGTCTGGTGGCAAGAAAAGCTTCTTCTAGGAGGTTGTCAAGTGTTTTCGCTCGACGATTCCATTCTTGGGTGGTTGGTTTGGCCCTTGTTCCTGTAACTCGAATCCTAGCCCGGTATATCCCATTTTAATTTTACACCATTGTGAACCTTACGCGTTTTTTACTCTCTGATAGAGGTTCTCGGCATTGAAAAATTTTCGTAAACTAAATCACACGTGTATAGGTTGACATTTAAGAGATATACTGTCAAGAAAATCAAGGGCAATGGTCATATATATGCGGATTAGACACAAAAAAAAACACTCAACAAATGGCTACAATTTAAGAAATGTGTTTAGTGACGGCATCAGATTCCTAATTGATGGAGAAAGGTCTGGTGGCAAGAAAAGCTGCTTCTAGGAGGTTGTCAAGTGTTTTCGCTTGACGATTCCATTCTTGGGTGGTTGGTTTGGCCCTTGTTCCTGTAACTCGAATCCTAGCCCGGTATATCCCATTTTAATTTTACACCATTGTGAACCTTACGCCTTTTTTATTCTCTGATCGAGGTTCTCGGCAATGAAAAATCTTTGTAAACTAAATCACATGAGTATATGTTGATATTTAAGAGATATACAGTCAAGAAAATCATGGGCAATGGTGATATATATGCGGATTAGACACAAAAAAAAACACTCAACAAATGGCTACATTTTAAGGAATGTGTTTAGTGACGGCATCAGATTCCTAATAGATGGAGAAAGGTCTGGTGGCAAGAAAAGCTGCTTCTAGGAGGTTGTCAAGTGTTTTCGCTCGACGATTCCATTCTTGGGTGGTTTGTGTTGATGCACGAGAATGTCTGTTGACTGCATCTTCATCAAGTCTTAAGTCAAAGTTAGTCAACATAGGGTTTTAATTGTCAAATTAGGGTTTTATGTTTGATTTCGCTTTAATGTACAATGTTAGGGTGATTTCGCTTATAAGTACATGTTGATTTCGCTTCAATGTACATGACATATAAGCGAAATCAGATTCATGTTGATTTCGCTTATATGGCTTGACATTGAAGCGAAATTAGCAATAGTATATATACCCTACTTGTGTTCATTCATGGAAACCATTAGAGCGAGACCAGGTCATTGTTACGGTACTGAAACTCTGTCAAATTTGATTCAGAAAGTTAATAAAGTGAAGAAATTGAAAGGATAAGCTATTGTTACGTTACGTATTCTGATTCCGCCTTTATACGTGATGATGAACTTACTCAACTGATCGTTTAGGGTCACGACACGGTCCAACAAGTGGTATCAGAGCTTCAGGACGAGGAGTTCATACTACATCAGCCGATTCGACACTATTCTCACATTTCTACTCAATTTCTCTTTTAAATTTTTCGGTTTAAACAAGTTCCTACGGACAAAATGAGTTGAATCTCAAGTATTGTGAGCGAAACTAGTTGTTAATCAATCCTTAACAATATCAGATCTTAAAACATACTAAAACTCAATCAATTTTAACAAAATCTCGATTTGTTTTCGAACCGGAACTTCATCTTCAGATCTGGAACGAATCAGCGGTCAAAATTGAACAATAATTATATCATTGTGATCGGTTTTAAGAGTATTACAACCCTTGAAAGTTTCAGTTTGAAATTCTGCGTAAAAAATGAGTAAACTCGTGATTCCGCTTTAGTGTACATCGATAGTTAATCTGCTGATTTCGCTCATCCGGACGAGTTGTGATTTCGCTTTAACGGACATACTGATTTCGTTCATCCGGACATACTAATTTCGCTCATACGTACAAAATTAATTTCGCTCATAAGGACAAAGTTAATTTCGCTCCAAGAGACAAAATTAATTTCGCTCCAAAGGACAAAGTCTGATTTCGCTTTTACAGACATTGTGATTTCGCTTTTAGTGACATTCTGATTTCGCTTATACGAACAAATCAGATTCCGCTTTTGTGTCACTTTAAGTGATTTCGCTTATCAGTCAATCTGACTGATTTCGCTTCAGTGTCAGTGTTTGTCAAAATTTCGAAAAATTTGTCTAAGTGTTTGCTGATTGTTTGTTGCAGGTACATTCATGATGGATGATCTTTTCTTGAACCCGTTTAG
This sequence comes from Helianthus tuberosus, assembly GCA_030545235.1. Taxonomy (NCBI): domain Eukaryota; kingdom Viridiplantae; phylum Streptophyta; class Magnoliopsida; order Asterales; family Asteraceae; genus Helianthus; species Helianthus tuberosus. The sequence continues at coordinate 24,865,257 of CM060428.1, forward strand.
TGACATGTACGCGTTTGCTGGAAACTCGGGAGATGTTTCATCTACAAGCAATGAGAACGAGAATCCACCGAAAGAAAAGAAAAAGGAAGCTTGGGAATCTGAAAGCGCATTCGGAACGTTCAATAAACCTCCAAAGCTAATGGCTATTGAGGAGTACATTCGTTGGTCCAGAAAGTTTGAAGATTGGATGATGGCATTCGCATTTCCAAGTTGGAAAAGTCTGAAGAACGGTTATGATCAAGGAAACAAGAATGGTGAAGTCTTAACAGCATCAGATGAGATTGAATCATTTGTAGCCGAACAAAAGTGTGTGGCACTGTTATTTCAGTCTGTTCGGGAGGATATCATCTCAATGATAGACTATTCAAACGCTAAAGATCTCTGGGCAAAGTTAAAACAGAAATGTTTAGGAAGTACAGAGATAGTGAAAAACAAAAAGAAACTTCTTAGGAAAGAGTTTGATATGTTTGGTTGTCTTAAAAATGAGTCAGTGTGTAAAATGATAGAGAGGTTCGGTCATCTGAAGCTGGAATTAGCAAGACATGATATCAAGTATTCTGATGATGAGCAAGTAGACAAGTTGTTCGATTCATTGCCAGACGAGATGGAATGGAGATATTATGCTCTCATGCTTAAGAACACTATTCCTTCTGAATTGTTGAAACCAGATTTGGTGATTGAGAGACTTGAAAGTCATGAACTGGAGTTGAAGAAGACGTATAAAGTTAATCACTCATCTTATCAGCAGAATTTGGATTTGTACTATCCAAAAAGCATGATGCCAAAAGCAACTTCTCCAAAAACTGCATTTTCTGCTGAAAACATGTCGACAGTTGGCAAAGAAAGTCAAAGTGGTCAAAGCAGTGGAAGTCACAGTGGTTATCACAGTGGATCTTTATCTTCTAGAAGTCATTCTGATGCAAAGAATTGTTTTCAATGCAACATTGCAATAGACTTGAAGAATGCTCAGAACTTTGATGAGGAATCAGCCAAGCAGCAGATGATCTTTCTAGCATCGGTGTTGGAATCGTATGAAGGATTAGTAGCTGGGAAGATAGGCAACACAAATCTGACGAAAGAAGATTACGATCAGATTGATCCGGAGGAAATGGAACTGATCGATATTCGTTGGGCTATGGCAAGTGCTGTTCGTCGTGCACAAAGATTCATGGAAATCACTGGCAGAAAAACAATTGGTGGTGCTTCTACAAAGTTAGGATTCGATAAATCGAAGGTGACTTGCTTCAAGTGTAAGCAGAAGGGTCATTTCAAGCGAGAATGATGAAACGCTTATGCTGATGAATCGGAGAATCCTTTCAGAGATGATTACTACAAGAAGGCAATTTATCATCAGAATAAATCCGAGCCGCCTAGATTGAAGCAGGTTGAAGACAACAAAGAGAAATCTAGAGCTCTTGCAGTAATTTACGATGATGAGGGATATGATTGGAGTCAAGAGGTTCTACCAGAAGAAGATGCGGTTGGTTACGCATTCATGGCGAAAAATGAACCTATTCCATGGAAAGATGAGAGAACTGAAGAGCAGAAGTATAAATACAGAAAGATGATTTCGGAAAACAAAATTACTAGACTTTCTAGAATCTATTTGGATGCAAAGAGAGCCAACAGATGGGATCCAGACAGAGAGTGCTATCTTGATGAGTATGGAAATATAGCAATCGATCACAAAACTCTTGATCTGGAAGTCTTAATCAAGGAAATGAAAGAAAATGATGAGTATTGGCAACACAAATGGTGGGGAACTCCAACTTCGAAAATGATTGAAGAAGAGAAAGAAAAAGAGAGAAAGGAGAAAGAGGAAAAAGAAATAGAAGGAAAAGAATCCAAGAAGAATGATACTGGAGTTATCGATACTACGCAGGAGTTGACTGCAGAGAACCTGGGAAAAATAGCTGACAAAGTGCTGGCTGCCAAAGCACTTGAGGTAGATTCTAACTCCGTGTCTGAGTCAAAAAGCCAGGTCAGTCCAAACTCGTCAACAAATGTGTCAGGTAAAAAGATCGAAGGAAATGCTGATTGCAAAAATTGCAACAAAGAGTGCAAATTTTGTAGCACAGTCACGTATCTCAACATTAAGAAAGTTGAAGATCTGACAGCTAAGGTCAGAAATGTTGAGAATCAGATTCTTGATCGTGACAAAACAGTTAGAGCCTCAACTGAACGGATAAAAGAATTAACTAAACAAATGGAAAATGATAAAATTGATCATGACAAAGTTAAAAAGGAAAACGAAAAGTTGATTCTTGAAAACCGTCAGATTTCTGAAAAATTTGAAAAACTGAAAAGCACAATGAAAGATTGTGATGATCGAAATGGTAAAACGTTTAAAGAAAATGAACATTTGAAAGCAGTGCTTAGAGTCAAAGAAGAATCAATCAACAAACAACTGGATGAAATCGCTAAATTGAAACTTAAAGTTCAAGAGGCTGTAATCGAAAACGAGCGAATCCAGTTGAAGCTTAACAGTTACAGCTCCGCAAGCTTTGTTTTGCAACATATCATTCCCAAACCCATTGGGAAAGACAAAGCGGGCGAAAATGTATATTCTGATGGAACTGGGGTGGGTTTTCATCAAGTACCACCACCTGTTCTTCATAATTACACTAAAAAGCAGTCTGGGTTGGTTGAAATTGAGGAAGAAAGTGAAGTTAAACTTCCGGAGAACATTGATGTTACTTTTTCTACATCATCTGATGATAGCGTTCAGACAGAGATTGTTAAGAGCACAGCTGAAAGTGTTTTGAATAGTGATTCAGCTGAAGATGATGGGTGTTTCTTGGAAAAATACATTCAGAAATCAAAGTCCAAAAACAACTTAAGTGATGAACCGGGTCTTGTGACATACAAGATGGCTGGATCTGATAGGTTGTATTCGGATTCTGAGTTTCCCATTGAGAATGTTAATGTGAAAAAGTTGACAAATGTTTTCAAATTGGTTGAAGTTGAGTTGTCGGAAGTGAACAGTTTGAAACAAACAAAAAGGCAAATGAATTTTGAGAAAGATAAAGCTTACTACAAAAAGCCTGTTGTTCCACCACGGTTTTATAATAACAATCGAAACAATTGGTCGGGTGGTTATAGGGATGGTAAGAGTTATCAGCAAAGAAGGTTTCAAAACAAAAGGTTTGCTGAAAAGAAGGTGTTTGTGAACAGTTCAAGTTCACTTTCAGATGAGGAAAATGAAATTTTTTCAAAATCGAATGAAGAGTTCTTTGAGAAAAGAGCTTCACAGTATCAGTCTGAAGGCACAAGTCGAGTTATTGATACTCGAGCATGTTTCAGATGTAATCAAGTTGGTCACATTGCACGAAAGTGTACCAATGTGAAGCCTAAGACTGAAACTGTGAAGATTCAACAAAAGAAAGTTGATGTGAAGGGTAAAGCACCAATCGTTGTTGAGAAAAAGAATGTGAAAAATGAAAATATCAAAGTGAAAAATGAACCCGTAATGAAAGTGGTAAATAAAAATGACAAATTTTATAAGCGGGTTGCATTATCTCAACAAGTTTGGAAACCAAAAACTGAAATGAAAAATTCAACTTCTGTAGTGAAAAAGGCTGAAGAATCAATTTCGGTTGATTATGATGCAAATTTTCCACCTTTGAAGGCTGAATATTTCAAAATTTAAATTGCGAGAGTCAAGGTTACACCTAAGGCTAATGAGGCCTGGGTGGACACCATGTTCGAATAAGCAGTTTGAATTGCCGGAGCTTCCTGGATCGCGAAGCATGAATCGGCATCTTTATTGTAGTTGGTTAAAGTGAAGTTTTTGTTTTGTGCAGGATCTTCCACAACTGATATCCAGATGGATTATGGATAGTGGTGCATCTGGACATATGACAGGAAAAACTGCATTGCTGTATGATGTGAGAAACATTAATGGTGGTTATGTGGGATTTGCTGGTCATGAAGGTGGTAGAATTGTTGGTGAAGGAACGTTATCCAATGGGATTGTGACGTTTGAGAGAGTTAATTACATCACTGAGCTGGAGAACAATCTGCTTAGTATCTCGCAGATCTGTGACAACATGTATACTACTCACTTCACTGATAAAGAATGTTTAATTCTGAAACCTGGTTTTGTTATCCCTGAAGAATGGATTATCATGAGGGCACCTAGAGTGAACGATTTATATGTGTTAGATATGTCTGTAGCAACTACAACAACTCGTCAAGCACATTGTTTTGTGTCTAGAGCAACTGAGAAAGAATCTAGATTGTGGCACCGAAAGATGGGGCATATACACCTAAGGAAGATGAATCACTTGGTGCACAATGATTTGGTATTAGGAGTTAATATCAAAGGTTTTCATCTGGAAGGGGAGTGCATTAGCTGCATCAAAGGCAAGCAGAAGAAAAAGTCACACCCTACAAAGCAAGTCAATTCAGTTTCGAGACCTCTGGAAAGACTTCACACGGATTTGTTTGGTCCGGTGAATGTCAAGAGCATTACAGGAGATTACTATTGTTTGGTCGTTACTGATGATTATTCCAGATTTTCATGGGTTTCTTTCTTGAAGACGAAAGATGAAACATTTGACAGTTTGATGGGGCTGTTCAGGAAGATTGAGAATTTGTACCAAAGGCGTATCAAGAGAATTAGAAGTGATAATGGTACTGAATTCAAGAACAGCAGGATGGAAGAATTTTGTGATGAAAGAGGTATTTTGCATGAGTTTAGTGCTCCGTACACTCCGCAGCAGAATGGAGTTGCAGAACGTAAAAACCGGACACTAATCGAGACGGCTAGAACTATGCTCGCAGATTCAAAGTTACCGATTAATTTTTGGGCTGAAGTTGTTTCCGCCGCATGCTATACGCTCAACAGGGTTCTCACTGTCAAGAAGTTCAACAAAACATGCTTTGAGCTAATCAATAATCGCAAACCGAATTTGAAGTATCTAGAACCGTTTGGGTCACCTTGCACGGTTATAGAGCCTTTTGGAAAGTTTGGTCCGAAGTGCATTGAGGGAATATTTGTTGGTTATGCAAATCCGTTGCGACGTGTCTTCGTTCCAAGTGAAAAGCGGATTATTGAAGCTGCAAATGTTGAATGTCAGGGTTATACTATGCCGCCGCAGAATTCTGGTGATTCATGGCGTTATCATTATGACAAACTTTGGGATTCGTTTGACATGAGAGAAGAATCAGAGGATGATGAAGATTTCTTTGATGAGTTGGATATTTTGCGTGAATATGAGTCGCAGTTAAGGTTCCCAGCTGAGTATTCAAGGAGACCACGGGAAACTTCAAATGATGATGAAGCAGGTCCAAGTAATGCTGGTGAACATGATGATGTCCAACAGAATGAAGTTGCTCAAGAAAATCAGTCGGTTCAGAATGATAATCTAGAAGCTGAAAATATGCCAGTGTTTGATCATGGTGATTCAGATTCTGAGGGGGAGCAAATTCAGTTTTCAAGTCAAACAAACCAAGTTGGTGAACAAGATGTAGAGCAGAATGTTACTAATCTGGAGGGATATGTAGATGTTCCGAGTGAAGTGATGCCGCGAACTTTTTCATATCATCCAGAGGAATTGATCATAGGAGAATTGCAAGCTGGAGTTCGCACTCGAAATCAGATTGATAAAGGGCTTACATGTTTTTATACAAAAGTTGCTCCTTTGCAAACTGAATTCTCATTAAGTTGTTTTATCTCGCAGGTTGAGCCAAGAACTTACAAAGAGGCGCTTATTGAAGACTCTTGGGTCAATGCAATGCAGGAGGAACTTAGTCAATTTGAGAAATTGGGAGTGTGGAAGTTAGTTGATTTGCCGGATGGTCATAGGAAAATTAACACCAAGTGGGTGTTCAAGTGTAAGAGGGACGATAGAGGAGTTGTTGTAAGGAACAAAGCTCGACTTGTTGTTCAGGGATTTAGTCAACAGGAGGGAATTGATTTTACAGAAGTCTATGCTCCTGTAGCACGACTAGAGGCAATCAGAATTTTCCTAGCATTTGCGTCTTGGAAGAACTTCAAAGTATATCAGTTAGATGTTAAATCAGCGTTTCTTTACGGGAAGGTTAAAGAGGAGGTTTATGTCGGTCAGCCACCGGGCTTCACCGATCCAATCCTCAAAAACAAGGTCTACTTATTGGACAAAGCGCTGTATGGTTTACACCAGGCCCCGAGAGCTTGGTATGAGACTTTGTCTCAACACCTACTAGCCAACAAGTTCATTCGTGGAAAAGTGGATGCCACTCTCTTCACTAAAGAGGTTGATGGTCATCTTCTGATAGTTCAGATTTATGTGGACGATATAATCTTTGGGTCGACAAATGAAAATCTATGCAAAGATTTTGAATCAGTGATGAAGCAGAAATTTGAAATGTCATCAATGGGGGAGATGAAATTCTTTCTGGGATTACAAGTTGAACAACTTCCTGAGGGAATTTTCATTCATCAGTCAAAGTACGTTCATGATATTCTAGAGAAATTTGGGATGTCAAGTTCTACTCCAGCTGCTACCCCACTTGCAACAAATCATGGGATTCACCCAGATCTCACCGGAGACAGGGCTGATGAAACGTTTTACCGATCCATGATAGGTTCTTTGATGTACCTAACTGCTTCACGTCCTGATATTATGTACCCAACGTGCCTCGCAGCAAGATTTCAGTCTAACCCGAGAGCATCGCATTTGATTATTGTGAAGAGGATATTGCGCTACCTGAAAGGAACTCCTTCATTGGGGTTGTGGTATCCTAGAAAAGGCGACTTTACGCTCGAAGGGTATTCCGATTCGGATTTCGGATGCTGCAAAGTCAATTCAAAATCAACAACTGCAGGATGCCAGTTATTTGGTCCTAGATTGGTTACCTGGCAGTGTAAGAAACAAACGTCTGTGGCGTTATCTACATGTGAAGCGGAGTATGTTTCTGCTAGCAGTTGCTGCTCTCAGATCTTGTGGATACAGCAACAGATGCGCGACTACGGTTTGCAGTTTCTTAACACACCTCTTTTTGTTGATAATGAGGCCGCAATAAATATAACAAAAAATCCAGTACATCACGCTAAAACTAAACACATAGAAATTCGTCATCACTTTATTCGTGATTGCTTTGAGAAAAAGTTGATACGAATTGAGAAAATCCACACTGACGAACAGAAAGCTGATTTACATACCAAAGCTTTTGATAAAAATCGGTTTAAATATTTGTTAACACTGAATGGTATGAAGCTTCTGTCGGTGTCGGATGGCATAATTGGCGTTGATGAGGGTACTGTTGCGGATGAAGACGAGAAACAATCTGCAATGGTTTGTCGAATTTTTACTTGTTTTGGTATTTAGGGGGAGTAGAGGTTTGTACATAGTTTATTTTCAGAAAATACAAAAACAGTAAAAAATGCAAAAATACAAAAACATGATAAAATTTGAAAAAGAGCTTGTGTATATAGGGAAAATGATAGTACATCAGCTAGACGATTACAGTATGCTAAAGATTTGTAAAATATAAAAGAGTTAAACAGTCTTACTGATGATGTGTCGATAGGTTTTCACACATTTAGTAGATTTATTCGGGATATAAACCTAAATTCAAACTTGTGAATTCGTGGGGAACACTACTTGGATATATAGGTAACCCCTGAAATCTCGTTTGAAAGGTCTCTTAATCTGATATACTAGGTCTTTATACTCAATGATGTCTGGGGTATTATTCCGGGACTTCTGCTGAACGGTAGTTCTGACCTAGTCCCTGGCTAATACTTGCTGCAATGCTTGAAACACAGCATTAAACCCTCAGCATGCTGAAACAATAAAATTGATAAATGCTGCTGTTGTAAGCAAAAAGATCCTCTAAAGGGGACACTCCGAAAAGTCGAAGCTGATATCTCTCTGCGTATACGGAAGTATCGATCTGAGATCCCTCGGCCCTCGCATACCTAAATTATATACAGATATCATTGTAGTATTCTCACCTGTAAGACTGATTATTGGGATTCTGGATACGGGAGTATATTCAAGAGGTGGGACACATGAATGAGCTAAGTTCATAATTCATCTAAATCATATCCTGAGTAAGTTGAAATTTGTATGAGAATTTAAGATGGATCAGTATATCGACAATCGAGGTGAATTGTTTAAGTCTGAGTATGAAATGTAGCTTAATGGTACTTGTGATTTGTCTGAAAAGCTGATATGATTCCCTGACACGCTCGTCAAAAATATGTTTGTAAATAGTTTACTTTGTTTACTTTCTGCAATTTAAGTTTTCTGTATTTCATTTCTTAGTTTAGAACACTTTGATAAAATCCAAAAAGATTTTATTTCTGCTTTATTTTTCCGACAAACCAAAGTGGAGAGTTGATTGTTGGATTCTCAGATGTTGAAGCAGATGCAGGAAATTCTGAACTGAAGAATGAGGAGAGATTACTTTGATGAAGTTTGATTTGTTTGAAAAGTCAAACACAAGTTCATTAACTTGATACTTGTTATTTTCAGAAAATGTTTGAAAATGTTTTCAAAATCAGTCTGATTCGTCAAAAGATCAACCAAGGTCATTAATTTGGACTTGGTAGATTAATCAAGTGATTAGGATCATTAACTTGAACCTGAATACTTGAGTGGATTTTTAAAGCTGATTAAGTTTGTGTGTTATATTTGAAAGATAGAATTATAATGTTTATTGTTGAGTAACAGGTTTGGACTTCATTATTCCCAATGGAAGCTAAATGTCAAAGCTTGAACCAGATTTCTCAGATTCTAGCATATCGAGAGGGGGAGTTTGTGAAAGGGGGAGTCTGGCTCAACATTCAAAGGGAAGAAAGAAGTTAGAGCCAGGAGGACAAGATCCTGAAACCTGTGAAGATAGAGTGCTTATGATGAGATGACAGAGAGTTAGAGAAAAGACTAAGACTGAAGACTCAGGATCTGAAGACTACGTCAACATCCAAGGGGGAGTCTGTTGATGCACGAGAATGTCTGTTGACTGCATCTTCATCAAGTCTTAAGTAAAAGTTAGTCAACATAGGGTTTTAATTGTCAAATTAGGGTTTTATGTTTGATTTCGCTTTAATGTACAATGTTAGGGTGATTTCGCTTATAAGTACATTTTGATTTCGCTTCAATGTACATAACATATAAGCGAAATCAGATTCATGTTGATTTCGCTTATATGGCTTGACATTGAAGCGAAATTAGCAATAGTATATATACCCTACTTGTGTTCATTCATGGAAACCATTAGAGCGAGACCAGGTCATTGTTACGGTACTGAAACTCTGTCAAATTTGATTCAGAAAGTTAATAAAGTGAAGAAATTGAAAGGATAAGCTGTTGTTACGTTACGTATTCTGATTCCGCCTTTATACTTGATGATGAACATACTCAACTGATCGTTTAGGGTCACGACACGGTCCAACAGTTTGTTTGGCCCTTGTTCCTGTAACTCGAATCCTAGCCCGGTATATCCCATTTTAATTTTACACCATTGTGAACCTTACACCTTTTTACTCTCTGATCGAGGTTCTCGGTATTGAAAAATCTTCGTAAACTAAATCACACGTGTATATGTTGATATTTAAGAGATATACAGTCAAGAAAATCAAGGGCAATGGTGATATATATGCGGATTATACACAAAAAAAACACTCAACAAATGGCTACAATTTAAGGAATTTGTTTAGTGACGGCATCAGATTCCTAATTGATGGAGAAAGGTCTGGTGGCAAGAAAAGCTGCTTCTAGGAGGTTGTCAAGTGTTTTCGCTCGACGATTCCATTCTTGGGTGGTTGGGTTGGCCCTTGTTCCTGTAACTCGAATCCTAGCCGGGTATATCCCATTTTAATTTTACACCATTGTGAACCTTACGCCTTTTTTACTCTCTGATCGAGGTTCTCGGCATTGAAAAATCTTCGTAAACTAAATCACACGTGTATATGTTAATATTTAAGAGATATACAGTCAAGAAAATCAAGGGCAATGGTGATATATATTCAGATTAGACACAAAAAATAATACTCAAGAAATGGCTACAATTTAAGGAATGTGTTTAGTGACGGCATCAGATTCCTACTTGATGGAGAAAGGTCTGGTGGCAAGAAAAACTGCTTTGAGGAGGTTGTCAAGTGTTTTCGCTCGACGATTCCATTCTTGGATGGTTGATTTGGCCCTTGTTCCTGTAACTTGAATCCTAGCCCGGTATATCCCATTTTAATTTTACACCATTGTGAACCTTACGCCTTTTTTACTCTCTGATCGAGGTTCTCGGCATTGAAAAATCTTCGTAAACTAAATCACACGTGTATAGGTTGACATTTAAGATATATACAGTCAAGAAAATCAAGGGCAATGGTGATATATATGCGGATTAGACACAAAAAAAAACACTCAACAAATGGCTACAATTTAAGGAATGTGTTTAGTGACGGCATCAGATTCCTAATTGATGGAGAAAGGTCTGGTGGCAAGAAAAGCTGCTTCTAGGAGGTTGTCAAGTGTTTTCGCTCGACGATTCCATTCTGGGGTGGTTGGTTTGGCCCTTGTTCCTGTAACTCGAATCCTAGCCGGGTATATCCCATTTTAATTTTATACCATTGTGAACCTTACGCCTTTTTTACTCTCTGATCGAGGTTCTCGGCAATGAAAAATCTTCGTAAACAAAATCACATGTGTATATGTTGATATTTAAGAGATATACAGTCAAGAAAATCATGGGCAATGGTGATATATATGCGGATTAGACACAAAAAAAAAAACACTCAACAAATGGCTACAATTTAAGAAATGTGTTTAGTGACCGCATCAGATTCCTAATAGATGGAGAAAGGTCTGGTGGCAAGAAAAGCTGCTTCTAGGAGGTTGTCAAGTGTTTTCGCTCGACGATTCCATTCTTGGGTGGTTTGTTTGGCCCTTGTTCCTGTAACTCGAATCCTAGCCCGGTATATCCCATTTTAATTTTACACCATTGTGAACCTTACACCTTTTTACTCTCTGATCGAGGTTCTCGGTGTTGAAAAATCTTCATAAACTAAATCACACGTGTATATGTTGATATTTAAGAGATATACAGTCAAGAAAATCAAGGGAAATGGTGATATATATGCGGATTAGACAAAAAAAAAACACTCAACAAATGGCTACAATTTAAGGAATTTGTTTAGTGACGGCATCAGATTCCTAATTGATAGAGAAAGGTCTGGTGGCAAGAAAAGCTGCTTCTAGGAGGTTGTCAAGTGTTTTCGCTCGACGATTCCATTCTTGGGTGGTTGGTTTGGCCCTTGTTCCTGTAACTCGAATCCTAGCCCGGTATATCCAATTTTAATTTTACACCATTGTGAACCTTACACATTTTTACTCTCTGAGCGAGGTTCTTGGCATTGAAAAATTTTCGTAAACTAAATCACACGTGTATATGTTGATGTTTAAGAGATATACAGTCAAGAAAATCAAGTGCAATGGTGATATATATGCGGATTAGACACAAAAAAAAAACACTCAACAAATGGCTACAATATAAGGAGTGTGTTTAGTGATGGCATCATATTCCTAATTGATGGAGAAATGTCTGGTGGCAAGAAAAGTTGCTTCTATGAGGTTGTCAAGTGTTTTCGCTCGACGACTCCATTCTTGGGTGGTTGGTTTGGCCCTTGTTCCTGTAACTCGAATCCTAGTCCGTTATATCCCATTTTAATTTTACACCATTGTGAACCTTACACCTTTTTACTCTCTGATCGAGGTTCTCGGCATTGAAAAATCTTCGTAAACTAAATCACACGTGTATATGTTAATATTTAAGAGATATACAGTCAAGAAAATCAAGGGCAATGGTGATATATATGCAGATTAGACACAAAAAAAAACACTCAACAAATGGCTACAATTTATGGAATGTGTTTAGTGACGGCATCAGATTCCTACTTGATGGAGAAAGGTCTGGTGGCAAGAAAAACTGCTTCGAGGAGGTTGTCAAGTGTTTTCGCTCGACGATTCCATTCTTGGATGGTTGATTTGGCCATTGTTCCTGTAACTCGAATCCTAGCCCGGTATATCCCATTTTAATTTTACACCATTGTGAACCTTACGCGTTTTTTACTCTCTGATCGAGGTTCTCGGCATTGAAAAATCTTCGTAAACTAAATCACACGTGTATAGGTTGACATTTAAGAGATATACAGTCAAGAAAATCAAGGGCAATGGTGATATATATGCGGATTAGACACAAAAAAAAAACACTCAACAAATGGCTACAATTTAAGGAATTTGTTTACTGACGGCATCAGATTCCTAATTGATAGAGAAAGGTCTGGTGGCAAGAAAAGCTGCTTCTAGGAGGTTGTCAAGTGTTTTCGCTCGACGATTCCATTCTTGGGTGGTTGGTTTGGCCCTTGTTCCTGTAACTCGAATCCTAGCCCGGTATATGCAATTTTAATTTTACACCATTGTGAACCTTACACATTTTTATTCTCTGAGCGAGGTTCTTGGCATTGAAAAATTTTCGTAAACTAAATCACACGTGTATATGTTGATATTTAAGAGATATACAGTCAAGAAAATCAAGTGCAATGGTGATATATATGCGGATTAGACACAAAAAAAAACACTCAACAAATGGCTACAATTTAAGAAATGTGTTTAGTGACCGCATCAGATTCCTAATAGATGGAGAAAGGTCTGGTGGCAAGAAAAGCTGCTTCTAGGAGGTTGTCAAGTGTTTTCGCTCGACGATTCCATTCTTGGGTGGTTTGTTTGGCCCTTGTTCCTGTAACTCGAATCCTAGCCCGGTATATCCCATTTTAATTTTACACCATTGTGAACCTTACACCTTTTTACTCTCTGATCGAGGTTCTCGGTGTTGAAAAATCTTCATAAACTAAATCACACGTGTATATGTTGATATTTAAGAGATATACAGTCAAGAAAATCAAGGGCAATGGTGATATATATGCGGATTAGACACAAAAAAAACACTCAACAAATGGCTACAATTTAAGGAATTTGTTTAGTGACGGCATCAGATTCCTAATTGATAGAGAAAGGTCTGGTGGCAAGAAAAGCTGCTTCTAGGAGGTTGTCAAGTGTTTTCGATCGACGATTCCATTCTTGGGTGGTTGGTTTGGCCCTTGTTCCTGTAACTCGAATCCTAGTCCGGTATATCCCATTTTAATTTTACACCATTGTGAACCTTACACCTTTTTACTCTCTGATCGAGGTTCTCGGCATTGAAAAATCTTCGTAAACTAAATCACACGTGTATATGTTAATATTTAAGAGATATACAGTCAAGAAAATCAAGGGCAATGGTGATATATATGCAGATTAGACACAAAAAAAAAAACACTCAACAAATGACTACAATTTAAGGAATGTGTTTAGTGACGGCATCAGATTCCTACTTGATGGAGAAAGGTCTGGTGGCAAGAAAAACTGCTTCGAGGAGGTTGTCAAGTGTTTTCGCTCGACGATTCCATTCTTGGATGGTTGATTTGGCCCTTGTTCCTATAACTCGAATCCTAGCCCGGTATATCCCATTTTAATTTTACACCATTGTGAACCTTACGCGTTTTTTACTCTCTGATCGAGGTTCTCGGCATTGAAAAATCTTCGTAAACTAAATCACACGTGTATAGGTTGACATTTAAGAGATATACAGTCAAGAAAATCAAGGGCAATGGTGATATATATGCGGATTAGACACAAAAAAAACACTCAACAAATGGCTACAATTTAAGGAATTTGTTTAGTGACGGCATCAGATTCCTAATTGATAGAGAAAGGTCTGGTGGTAAGAAAAGCTGCTTCTAGGAGGTTGTCCAGTGTTTTCGCTCGATGATTCCATTCTTGGGTGGTTGGTTTGGCCCTTGTTCCTGTAACTCGAATCCTAGCCCGGTATATCCAATTTTAATTTTACACCATTGTGAACCTTACACATTTTTATTCTCTGAGCGAGGTTCTTGGCATTGAAAAATTTTCGTAAACTAAATCACACGTGTATATGTTGATATTTAAGAGATATACAGTCAAGAAAATCAAGTGCAATGGTGATATATATGCGGATTAGACACAAAAAAAAACACTCAACAAATGGCTACAATTTAAGAAATGTGTTTAGTGACCGCATCAGATTCCTAATAGATGGAGAAAGGTCTGGTGGCAAGAAAAGCTGCTTCTAGGAGGTTGTCAAGTGTTTTCGCTCGACGATTCCATTCTTGGGTGGTTTGTTTGGCCCTTGTTCCTGTAACTCGAATCCTAGCCCGGTATATCCCATTTTAATTTTACACCATTGTGAACCTTACACCTTTTTACTCTCTGATCGAGGTTCTCGGTGTTGAAAAATCTTCATAAACTAAATCACACGTGTATATGTTGATATTTAAGAGATATACAGTCAAGAAAGTCAAGGGCAATGGTGATATATATGCGGATTAGACACAAAAAAAAACACTCAACAAATGGCTACAATTTAAGGAATTTGTTTAGTGACGGCATCAGATTCCTAATTGATAGAGAAAGGTCTGGTGGCAAGAAAAGCTGCTTCTAGGAGGTTGTCAAGTGTTTTCGCTCGACGATTCCATTCTTGGGTGGTTGGTTTGGCCCTTGTTCCTGTAACTCGAATCCTAGCCTGGTATATCCAATTTTAATTTTACACCATTGTGAACCTTACACATTTTTATTCTCTGAGCGAGGTTCTTGGCATTGAAAAATTTTCGTAAACTAAATCACACGTGTATATGTTGATATTTAAGAGATATACAGTCAAGAAAATCAAGTGCAATGGTGATATATATGCGGATTAGACACAAAAAAAAAACACTCAACAAATGGCTACAATATAAGGAGAGTGTTTAGTGATGGCATCATATTCCTAATTGATGGAGAAATGTCTGGTGGCAAGAAAAGTTGTTTCTATGAGGTTGTCAAGTGTTTTCGCTCGACGACTCCATTCTTGGGTGGTTGGTTTGGCCCTTGTTCCTGTAACTCGAATCCTAGTCCGGTATATCCCATTTTAATTTTACACCATTGTGAACCTTACACCTTTTTACTCTCTGATCGAGGTTCTCGGCATTGAAAAATCTTCGTAAACTAAATCACACGTGTATATGTTAATATTTAAGAGATATACAGTCAAGAAAATCAAGGGCAATGGTGATATATATGCAGATTAGACACAAAAAAAAACACTCAACAAATGGCTACAGTTTAAGGAATGTGTTTAGTGACGGCATCAGATTCCTACTTGATGGAGAAAGGTCTGGTGGCAAGAAAAACTGCTTCGAGGAGGTTGTCAAGTGTTTTCGCTCGACGATTCCATTCTTGGATGGTTGATTTGGCCCTTGTTCCTGTAACTCGAATCCTAGCCCGGTATATCCCATTTTAAGTTTACACCATTGTGAACCTTACGCGTTTTTTACTCTCTGATCGAGGTTCTCGGCATTGAAAAATCTTCGTAAACTAAATCACACGTGTATAGGTTGACATTTAAGAGATATACAGTCAAGAAAATCAAGGGCAATGGTGATATATATGCGGATTAGACACAAAAAAAACACTCAACAAATGGCTACAGTTTAAGGAATGTGTTTAGTGACGGCATCAGATTCCTAATTGATGGAGAAAGGTCTGGTGGCAAGAAAAGTTGCTTCTAGGAGGTTGTCAAGAGTTTTCCCTAGACGATTCCATTCTTGGGTGGTTGGTTTGGCCCTTGTTCCTGTAACTCGAATCCTAGCCCGGTATATCCCATTTTAATTTTACACCATTGTGAACCTTACGCCTTTTTTACTCTCTGATCGAGGTTCTCGGCATTGAAAAATCTTCGTAAACTAAATCACACGTGTATATGTTGACATTTAAGAGATACAAAGTCAAGAAAATCAAGGGAAATGGTGATATATATGCGAATTAGACACCAAAAAAAAAACACTCAACAAATGGCTACAATTTAAGGAATGTGTTTAGTCACGGCATCAGATTCCTAATTGATGGAGAAAGGTCTGGTGGCAAGAAAAGCTGCTTCTAGGATATTGTTAAGTGTTTTCGCTCGAGGATTCCATTCTTGGGTGGTTGGTTTGGCCCATGTTCCTGTAACTCGAATCCTAGCCCGTTATATCTCATTTTAATTTTACACCATTGTGAACCTTACGCCTTTTTACTCTCTGATCGAGGTTCTCGGCATTGACAAATCTTCGTAAACTAAATCACACGTGTATATGTTGATATTTAAGAGATTTACAGTCAAGAAAATCAAGGGCAATGGTGATATATATGCGGATTAGACAAAAAAACACTCAACAAATGGCTACAATTTAAGGAATGTGTTTAGTGACGGCATCAGATTCCTAATTGATGGAGAAAGGTCTGGTGGCAAGAAAAGCTGCTTCTTGGAGGTTGTCAAGTGTTTTCGCTCGACGATTCCATTCTTGGGTGGTTGGTTTGGCCCTTGTTCCTGTAACTTGAATACTAGCCCGGTATATGCCATTTTAATTTTACACCATTGTGAACCTTACACCTTTTTTACTCTTTGATCGAGGTTCTCGGCATTGAAAAATCTTGGTAAACTAAATCACACGTGTATATGTTGACATTTAAGAGATATACAGTCAAGAAAATCAAGGGCAATTGGGATATATATGTGGATTAGACACAAAAAAAAAAACTCAACAAATGGCTACAATTTAAGAATGTGTTTAGTGACGGCATCAGCTTCCTAATTGATGGAGAAAGGTCTGGTGGCAAGAAAAACTGCTTCTAGGAGGTTGTCAAGTGTTTTCGCTCGACGATTCCATTCTTGGGTGGTTGGTTTGGCCCTTGTTCCTGTAACTCGAATACTAGCCCGGTATATCACATTTTAATTTTACACCATTGTGAACCTTACGCGTTTTTTACTCTCTGATCGAGGTTCTAGGCATTGAAAAATCTTCGTAAACTAAATCGCACGTGTATAGGTTGACATTTAAGAGATATACAGTCAAGAAAATCAATGGCAATGGTGATATATATGCGGATTTGACACCAAAAAAAAACACTCAACAAATAGCTACAATTTAAGGAATGTGTTTAGTGACGGCATCAGATTCCTAATTGATGGAGAAAGGTCTGGTGGCAAGAAAAGTTGCTTCTAGGAGGTTGTCAAGTGTTTTCGCTCGACGATTCCATTCTTGGGTGGTTGGTTTGGCCCTTGTTCCTGTAACTCGAATCCTAGCCCGGTATATCCCATTTTAATTTTACACCATTGTGAACCTTACGCCTTTTTTACTCTCTGATCGAGGTTCTCGGCATTGAAAGATCTTGGTAAACTAAATCACAAGTGTATCTGTTGACATTTAAGAGATATACAGTCAAGAAAATCAAGGGAAATGGTGATATATATGTGGATTAGACACCAAAAAAAAAAATTCAACAAATGGCTACAATTTAAGGAACGTGTTTAGTGACGGCATCAGATTCCTAATTGATGGAGAAAGGTCTGGTGGCAAGAAAAGCTGCTTCTAGGATGTTGTCAAGTGTTTTCGATCGATGATTCCATTCTTGGGTAGTTAGTTTGGCCCTTGTTCCTCGAAGTCGAATCCTAGCCCGGTATATCCCATTTTAATTTTCAACCATTGTGAACCTTACGCCTTTTTACACTCTGATCGAGGTTCTCGGCATTGAAAAAACTTCATAAACTAAATCACACGTGTATATGTTGATATTTAAGAGATATACAGTCAAGAAAATCAAGGGCAATGGTGATATATATGCGGATTAGACACAAAAAAAAAACACTCAACAAATGGCTAGAATTTAAGGAATGTGTTTAGTGACGGCATCAGATTACTAATTAATGGAGAAAGGTCTGTTGGCAAGAAAAGTTGCTTCTAGGAGGTTGTCAAGTGTTTTCGCTCGACGATTCCATTCTTGGGTGGTTGGTTTGGCCCTTGTTCCTGTAACTCGAATCCTAGCCCGGTATATCCCATTTTAATTTTACACCATTGTGAACCTTACGCCTTTTTTACTCTCTGATCGAGGTTCTCAGCATTGAAAAATCTTCGTAAACTAAATCACACGTGTATAGGTTGACATTTAAGAGATATACGGTCAAGAAAATCAAGGGCAATGGTGATATATATGCGGATTAGACACCAAAAAAACACTCAACAAATGGCTACAATTTAAGGAATGTGTTTAGTGACGACATCAGATTCCTAATTGATGGAGAAAGGTCTGGTGGCAAGAAAAGCTGCTTCTAGGAGGTTGTCAAGTGTTTTCTCTCGACGATTCCATTCTTGGGTGGAAGGTTTGGCCCTTGTTCCTGTAACTCGAATCCTAGCCCGGTATATCCCATTTTAATTTTACACCATTGTGAACCTTACGCCTTTTTTACTCTCAGATCGAGGTTCTCGGCATTGAAAAATCTTCGTAAACTAAATCACACGTGTATATGTTGACTTTTAAGAGATATACAGTCAAGAAAATCATGGGCAATGGTGATATATATGCGGATTAGACACCAAAAAAAAAAAAAAACTCAACAAATGGCTACAATTTAAGGAATGTGTTTAGTGATGGCATCGGATTCCTAATTGATGGAGAAAGGTCTGGTGGCAAGAAAAGCTGCTTCTAGGAGGTTGTCAAGTGTCTTCGCTCGAGGATTCCATTCTTGGGTGGTTGGTTTGGCCCTTGTTCCTGTAACTCGAATCCTAGCCCGGTATATCCCAATTTAATTTTACACCATTGTGAACCTTACGCCTTTTTTACTCTCTGATCGAGGTTCTCGGCATTGAAAAATCTTCGTAAACTAAATCACACGTGTATATGTTGATATTTAAGATATATACAATCAAGAAAATCAAGGGCAATGGTGATATATATTCGGATTAGACACAAAAAAAAACACTCAACAAATGGCTACAATTTAAGGAATGTGTTTAGTGACGGCATCAGATTCCTAATTGATGGAGAAAGGTCTGGTGGCAATAAAAGCTGCTTCTAGGAGGTTGTCAAGTGTTTTCGCTCGACGATTCCATTCTTGGGTGGTTTGTTTGGCCCTTGTTCCTGTAACTCGAATCCTAGCCCGGTATATCCAATTTTAATTTTACACCATTGTGAACCTTACACATTTTTATTCTCTGAGCGAGGTTCTTGGCATTGAAAAATTTTCGTAAACTAAATCATACGTGTATATGTTGATATTTAAGAGATATACAGTCAAGAAAATCAAGTGCAATGGTGATATATATGCGGATTAGACACAAAAAAAAAACACTCAACAAATGGCTACAATATAAGGAGTGTGTTTAGTGATGGCATCATATTCCTAATTGATGGAGAAATGTCTGGTGGCAAGAAAAGTTGCTTCTATGAGGTTGTCAAGTGTTTTCGCTCGACGACTCCATTCTTGGGTGGTTGGTTTGGCCCTTGTTCCTGTAACTCGAATCCTAGTCCGGTATATCCCATTTTAATTTTACACCATTGTGAACCTTACACCTTTTTACTCTCTGATCGAGGTTCTCGGCATTGAAAAATCTTCGTAAACTAAATCATACGTGTATATGTTAATATTTAAGAGATATACAGTCAAGAAAATCAAGGGCAATGGTGATATATATGCAGATTAGACACAAAAAAAAAACACTCAACAAATGGCTACAATTTAAGGAATGTGTTTAGTGACGGCATCAGATTCCTACTTGATGGAGAAAGGTCTGGTGGCAAGAAAAACTGCTTCGAGGAGGTTGTCAAGTGTTTTCGCTCGACGATTCCATTCTTGGATGGTTGATTTGGCCCTTGTTCCTGTAACTCGAATCCTAGCCCGGTATATCCCATTTTAATTTTACACCATTGTGAACCTTACGCGTTTTTTACTCTCTGATCGAGGTTCTCGGCATTGAAAAATCTTCGTAAACTAAATCACACGTGTATAGGTTGACATTTAAGAGATATACAGTCAAGAAAATCATGGGCAATGGTGATATATATGCGGATTAGACACAAAAAAAAACACTCAACAAATGGCTACAGTTTAAGGAATGTGTTTAGTGACGGCATCAGATTCCTAATTGATGGAGAAAGGTCTGGTGGCAAGAAAAGTTGCTTCTAGGAGGTTGTCAAGAGTTTTCCCTAGACGATTCCATTCTTGGGTGGTTGGTTTGGCCCTTGTTCCTGTAACTCGAATCCTAGCCCGGTATATCCCATTTTAATTTTACACCATTGTGAACCTTACGCCTTTTTTACTCTCTGATCGAGGTTCTCGGCATTGAAAAATCTTCGTAAACTAAATCACACGTGTATATGTTGACATTTAAGAGATATAAAGTCAAGAAAATCAAGGGAAATGGTGATATATATGCGAATTAGACACCAAAAAAAAAAACACTCAACAAATGGCTACAATTTAAGGAATGTGTTTAGTGACGGCATCAGATTGCTAATTGATGGAGAAAGGTCTGGTGGCAAGAAAAGCTGCTTCTAGGATATTGTTAAGTGTTTTCGCTCGAGGATTCCATTCTTGGGTGGTTGGTTTGGCCCATGTTCCTGTAACTCGAATCCTAGCCCGTTATATCTCATTTTAATTTTACACCATTGTGAACCTTACGCCTTTTTACTCTCTGATCGAGGTTCTCGGCATTGAAAAATCTTCGTAAACTAAATCACACGTGTATATGTTGATATTTAAGAGATTTACAGTCAAGAAAATCAAGGGCAATGGTGATATATATGCGGATTAGACAAAAAAACACTCAACAAATGGCTACAATTTAAGGAATGTGTTTAGTGACGGCATCAGATTCCTAATTGATGGAGAAAGGTCTGGTGGCAAGAAAAGCTGCTTCTTGGAGGTTGTCAAGTGTTTTCGCTCGACGATTCCATTCTTGGGTGGTTGGTTTGGCCCTTGTTCCTGTAACTTGAATACTAGCCCGGTATATGCCATTTTAATTTTACACCATTGTGAACCTTACGCCTTTTTTACTCTTTCATCGAGGTTCTCGGCATTGAAAAATCTTGGTAAACTAAATCACACGTGTATATGTTGACATTTAAGAGATATACAGTCAAGAAAATCAAGGGCAATTGGGATATATATGTGTATTAGACACAAAAAAAAAAAAAAAAAAACTCAACAAATGGCTACAATTTAAGAATGTGTTTAGTGACGGCATCAGCTTCCTAATTGATGGAGAAAGGTCTGGTGGCAAGAAAAACTGCTTCTAGGAGGTTGTCAAGTGTTTTCGCTCGACGATTCCATTCTTGGGTGGTTGGTTTGGCCCTTGTTCCTGTAACTCGAATACTAGCCCGGTATATCACATTTTAATTTTACACCATTGTGAACCTTACGCGTTTTTTACTCTCTGATCGAGGTTCTAGGCATTGAAAAATCTTCGTAAACTAAATCGCACGTGTATAGGTTGACATTTAAGAGATATACAGTCAAGAAAATCAATGGCAATGGTGATATATATGCGGATTTGACACCAAAAAAAAAACACTCAACAAATAGCTACAATTTAAGGAATGTGTTTAGTGACGGCATCAGATTCCTAATTGATGGAGAAAGGTCTGGTGGCAAGAAAAGTTGCTTCTAGGAGGTTGTCAAGTGTTTTCGCTCGACGATTCCATTCTTGGGTGGTTGGTTTGGCCCTTGTTCCTGTAACTCGAATCCTAGCCCGGTATATCCCATTTTAATTTTACACCATTGTGAACCTTACGCCTTTTTTACTCTCTGATCGAGGTTCTCGGCATTGAAAGATCTTGGTAAACTAAATCACAAGTGTATCTGTTGACATTTAAGAGATATACAGTCAAGAAAATCAAGGGAAATGGTGATATATATGTGGATTAGACACCAAAAAAAAAAATTCAACAAATGGCTACAATTTAAGGAACGTGTTTAGTGACGGCATCAGATTCCTAATTGATGGAGAAAGGTCTGGTGGCAAGAAAAGCTGCTTCTCGGATGTTGTCAAGTGTTTTCGATCGATGATTCCATTCTTGGGTAGTTAGTTTGGCCCTTGTTCCTCTAAGTCGAATCCTAGCCCGGTATATCCCATTTTAATTTTAAACCATTGTGAACCTTACGCCTTTTTACACTCTGATCGAGGTTCTCGGCATTGAAAAAACTTCGTAAACTAAATCACACGTGTATATGTTGATATTTAAGAGATATACAGTCAAGAAAATCAAGGGCAATGGTGATATATATGCGGATTAGACACAAAAAAAAAAACACTCAACAAATGGCTACAATTTAAGGAATGTGTTTAGTGACGGCATCAGATTACTAATTGATGGAGAAAGGTCTGTTGGCAAGAAAAGTTGCTTCTAGGAGGTTGTCAAGTGTTTTCGCTCGACGATTCCATTCTTGGGTGGTTGGTTTGGCCCTTGTTCCTGTAACTCGAATCCTAGCCCGGTATATCCCATTTTAATTTTACACCATTGTGAACCTTACGCCTTTTTTACTCTCTGATCGAGGTTCTCAGCATTGAAAAATCTTCGTAAACTAAATCACACGTGTATATGTTGACATTTAAGAGATATACAGTCAAGAAAATCAAGGGCAATGGTGATATATATGCGGATTAGACACCAAAAAAACACTCAACAAATGGCTACAATTTAAGGAATGTGTTTAGTGACGTCATCAGATTCCTAATTGATGGAGAAAGGTCTGGTGGCAAGAAAAGCTGCTTCTAGGAGGTTGTCAAGTGTTTTCTCTCGACGATTCCATTCTTGGGTGGAAGGTTTGGCCCTGGTTCCTGTAACTCGAATCCTAGCCCGGTATATCCCATTTTAATTTTACACCATTGTGAACCTTACGCCTTTTTTACTCTCTGATCGAGGTTCTCGGCATTGAAAAATCTTCGTAAACTAAATCACACGTGTATATGTTGACTTTTAAGAGATATACAGTCAAGAAAATCATGGGCAATGGTGATATATATGCGGATTAGACACCAAAAAAAAAACTCAACAAATGGCTACAATTTAAGGAATGTGTTTAGTGATGGCATCGGATTCCTAATTGATGGAGAAAGGTCTGGTGGCAAGAAAAGCTGCTTCTAGGAGGTTGTCAAGTGTCTTCGCTCGAGGATTCCATTCTTGGGTGGTTGGTTTGGCCCTTGTTCCTGTAACTCGAATCCTAGCCCGGTATATCCCAATTTAATTTTACACCATTGTGAACCTTACGCCTTTTTTACTCTCTGATCGAGGTTCTCGGCATTGAAAAATCTTCGTAAACTAAATCACACGTGTATATGTTGATATTTAAGATATATACAATCAAGAAAATCAAGGGCAATGGTGATATATATTCGGATTAGACACAAAAAAAAACACTCAACAAATGGCTACAATTTAAGGAATGTGTTTAGTGACGGCATCAGATTCCTAATTGATGGAGAAAGGTCTGGTGGCAATAAAAGCTGCTTCTTCGAGGTTGTCAAGTGTTTTCGCTCGACTATTCCATTCTTGGGTGGTTGGTTTGGCCCTTGGTCCTGTAACTCGAATCCTAGCCCGGTATATCCCATTTTAATTTTACACCATTGTGAACCTTACGCGTTTTTTACTCTCTGATCGAGGTTCTCGGCATTGAAAAATCTTCGTAAACTAAATCACACGTGTATAGGGTGACATTTAAGAGATATATAGTCAAGAAAATCAAGGGCAATGGTGATATATATGCGGATTAGACACCAAACAAAACACTCAACAAATGGCTACAATTTAAGGAATGTTTTTAGTGATGCCATCAGATTCCTAATTGATGGAGAAAGGTCTGTTGGCAAGAAAAGTTGCTTCTAGGAGGTTGTCAAGTGTTTTCGCTCGACGATTCCATTCTTGGGTGGTTGGTTTGGCCCTTGTTCCTGTAACTCGAATCCTAGCCCGGTATATCCCATTTTAATTTTACACCATTGTGAACCTTACGCCTTTTTACTCTCTGATCGAGGTTCTCGGCATTGAAAAATCTTCGTAAACTAAATCACACGTGTGTATGTTGGCATTTAAGAGATATACAGTCAAAAAATCAAGGGCAATGGTGATATATATGCGAATTAGACAAAAAAAAAACACTCAACAAATAGCTACAATTTAAGGAATGTGTTTAGTGACGGCATCAGATTCCTAATTGATGGAGAAAGGTCTGTTGGCAAGAAAAGTTGCTTCTAGGAGGTTGTCAAGTGTTTTCGCTCGACGATTCCATTCTTGGGTGGTTGGTTTGGCCCTTGTTCCTGTAACTCGAATCCTAGCCCGGTATATCCCATTTTAATTTTACACCATTGTGAACCTTACGCCTTTTTTACTCTCTGATCGAGGTTCTCGTCATTGAAAAATCTTCGTAAGCTAAATCACACGTGTATATATTAACATTTAAGAGATATACAGTCAAGAAAATCAAGGGCAATGGTGATATATATGCGGATTAGACACCAAAAAAACACTCAACAAATGGCTACAATTTAAGGAATGTGTTTAGTGACGGCATCAGATTCCTAATTGATGGAGAAAGGTCTGTTGGCAAGAAAAGTTGCTTCTAGGAGGTTGTCAAGTGTTTTCGCTCGACGATTCCATTCTTGGGTGGTTGGTTTGGCCCTTGTTCCTGTAACTCGAATCCTAGCCCGGTATATCCCATTTTAATTTTACACCATTGTGAACCTTACGCCTTTTTACTCTCTGATCGAGGTTCTCGGCATTGAAAAATCTTCGTAAACTAAATCACACGTGTGTATGTTGGCATCTAAGAGATATACAGTCAAGAAAATCAAGGGCAATGGTGATATATATGCGAATTAGACACCAAAAAAAAACACTCAACAAATAGCTACAATTTAAGGAATGTGTTTAGTGATGGCATCAGATTCCTAATTGATGGAGAAAGGTCTGATGGCAAGAAAAGCTGCTTTTAGGAGGTTGTCAAGTGTTTTCGCTCGACGATTCCATTCTTGGGTGGTTGGTTTGGCCCTTGTTCCTGTAACTCGAATCCTAGCCCGGTATATCCCATTTTAATTTTACACCATTATGAATCTTACGCCTTTTTTACTCTCTGATCGAGGTTCTCGGCATTGAAAAATCTTCGTAAACTAAATCACACGTGTATATGTTGACATTTAAGAGATATACAGTCAAGAAAATCAAGGGCAATGGTGATATATATGCGGATTAGACACCAAAAAAAACACTCAATAAATGCCTACAATTTAAGGAATGTGTTCAGTGACGGCATCAGATTCCTAATTGATGGACAAAGGTCTGGTGGCAAGAAAAGCGGCTCCTTGGAGGTTGTCAAGTGTTTTCTCTCGACGATTCCATTCTTGGGTGGTTGGTTTGGCCCTTGTTCCTGTAACTCGAATCCTAGCCCGGTATATCCCATTTTAATTTTACACCATTGTGAACCTTACGCCTTTTTTACTCTCTGATCGAGGTTCTCGTCATTGAAAAATCTTCGTAAGCTAAATCACACGTGTATATATTAACATTTAAGAGATATACAGTCAAGAAAATCAAGGGCAATGGTGATATATATGCGGATTAGACACCAAAAAAACACTCAACAAATGGCTACAATTTAAGGAATGTGTTTAGTGACGGCATCAGATTCCTAATTGATGGAGAAAGGTCTGTTGGCAAGAAAAGTTGCTTCTAGGAGGTTGTCAAGTGTTTTCGCTCGACGATTCCATTCTTGGGTGGTTGGTTTGGCCCTTGTTCCTGTAACTCGAATCCTAGCCCGGTATATCCCATTTTAATTTTACACCATTGTGAACCTTACGCCTTTTTACTCTCTGATCGAGGTTCTCGGCATTGAAAAATCTTCGTAAACTAAATCACACGTGTGTATGTTGGCATCTAAGAGATATACAGTCAAGAAAATCAAGGGCAATGGTGATATATATGCGAATTAGACACCAAAAAAAAACACTCAACAAATAGCTACAATTTAAGGAATGTGTTTAGTGATGGCATCAGATTCCTAATTGATGGAGAAAGGTCTGATGGCAAGAAAAGCTGCTTTTAGGAGGTTGTCAAGTGTTTTCGCTCGACGATTCCATTCTTGGGTGGTTGGTTTGGCCCTTGTTCCTGTAACTCGAATCCTAGCCCGGTATATCCCATTTTAATTTTACACCATTGTGAACCTTACGCCTTTTTTACTCTCTGATCGAGGTTCTCGGCATCGAAAAATCTTCGTAAACTAAATCACACGTGTATATGTTGACATTTAAGATATATACAATCAAGAAAATCAAGGGCAATGGTGATATATATATATGCGGATTAGACACTAAACAAAACACTCAACAAATGGCTACAATTTAAGGAATGTCTTTAGTGACGGCATCAGATTCCTAATTGACGGAGAAAGGTCTGGTGGTAAGAAAAGCTGCTTCTAGGAGGTTGTCAAGTGTTTTCGCTCGACGATTCCATTCTTGGGTGGTTGATTTAGCCCTTGTTTGTGTAACTCGAATCCTAGACCGGTATATCCCATTTTAGGTTTACACCATTGTGAACCTTACGCGTTTTTTACTCTCTGATCGAGGTTCTCGGCATTGGAAAATCTTCGTAAACTAAATCACACGTGTATATGTTGATATTTAAGAGATATACAGTCAAGAAAATCAAGAGCAATGGTGATATATATGCGGATTAGACACAAAAAAAATCAACAAATGGCTACAATTTAAGGAATGTGTTTAGGGACGGCATCGGATTCCTAATTGATGGAGAAAGGTCTGGTGGTAAGAAGAGCTGCTTCTAGGAGGTTGTCAGGTGTTTTCGCTCGACGATTCCATTCTTGGGTTGTTGGTTTGGCCCTTGTTCCTGTAACTCGAATACTAGCCCGGTATATCCCATTTTAATTTTACACCATTGTGAACCTTACGCCTTTTTTACTCTCTGATAGAGGTTCTCGGCATTGAAAAATCTTCGTAAACTAAATCACACGTGTATATGTTGATATTTAAGAGATATACAGTCAAGAAAATCAAGGGAAATGGTGATATATATGCGGATTAGACACAAACAAAACACTCAACAAATTGCTACAATTTAAGGAATGTGTTTAGTGACGGCATCAGATTCCTAATTGATGAAGAAAAGACTGGTGGCAAGAAAAGCTGCTTCTAGGAGGTTGTCAAGTGTTTTCGCTCGACGATTCCATTCTTGGGTGGTTGGTTCGGCCCTTATTCCTGTAACTCGAATACTAGCCCGGTATATCCCATTTTAATTTTACACCATTGTGAACCTTACGCCTTTTTTACTCTCTGATAGAGGTTCTCGGCATTGAAAAATCTTCGTAAACTAAATCACACGTGTATATGTTGATATTTAAGAGATATACAGTCAAGAAAATCAAGGGAAATGGTGATATATATGCGGATTAGACACAAAAAAAACACTCAACAAATGTCTACAATTTAAGGAATGTGTTTAGTGACGGCATCAGATTCCTAATTGATGGAGAAAGGTCTGGTGGTAAGAAAAGCTGCTTCTAGGAGGTTGTCAAGTGTTTTCGCTCGACGATTCCATTCTTGGGTGGTTGGTTTGGCCCTTGTTCCTGTAACTCGAATCCTAGCCCGGTATATCCCATTTTAATTTTAAACCATTGTGAACCTTACGCCTTTTTTACTCTCTGATCGAGGTTCTCGGCATCGAAAAATCTTCGTAAACTAAATCACACGTGTATATGTTGACATTTAAGATATATACAATCAAGAAAATCAAGGGCAATGGTGATATATATATGCGGATTAGACACTAAACAAAACACTCAACAAATGGCTACAATTTAAGGAATGTCTTTAGTGACGGCATCAGATTCCTAATTGACGGAGAAAGGTCTGGTGGTAAGAAAAGCTGCTTCTAGGAGGTTGTCAAGTGTTTTCGCTCGACGATTCCATTCTTGGGTGGTTGATTTAGCCCTTGTTCGTGTAACTCGAATCCTAGACCGGTATATCCCATTTTAGGTTTACACCATTGTGAACCTTACGCGTTTTTTACTCTCTGATCGAGGTTCTCGGCATTGGAAAATCTTCGTAAACTAAATCACACGTGTATATGTTGATATTTAAGAGATATACAGTCAAGAAAATCAAGAGCAATGGTGATATATATGCGGATTAGACACAAAAAAAATCAACAAATGGCTACAATTTAAGGAATGTGTTTAGGGACGGCATCGGATTCCTAATTGATGGAGAAAGGTCTGGTGGTAAGAAAAGCTGCTTCTAGGAGGTTGTCAGGTGTTTTCGCTCGACGATTCCATTCTTGGGTTGTTGGTTTGGCCCTTGTTCCTGTAACTCGAATACTAGCCCGGTATATCCCATTTTAATTTTACACCATTGTGAACCTTACGCCTTTTTTACTCTCTGATAGAGGTTCTCGGCATTGAAAAATCTTCGTAAACTAAATCACACGTGTATATGTTGATATTTAAGAGATATACAGTCAAGAAAATCAAGGGAAATGGTGATATATATGCGGATTAGACACAAACAAAACACTCAACAAATGGCTACAATTTAAGGAATGTGTTTAGTGACGGCATCAGATTCCTAATTGATGAAGAAAAGACTGGTGGCAAGAAAAGCTGCTTCTAGGAGGTTGTCAAGTGTTTTCGCTCGACGATTCCATTCTTGGGTGGTTGGTTCGGCCCTTATTCCTGTAACTCGAATACTAGCCCGGTATATCCCATTTTAATTTTACACCATTGTGTACCTTACGCCTTTTTTACTCTCTGATAGAGGTTCTCGGCATTGAAAAATCTTCGTAAACTAAATCACACGTGTATATGTTGATATTTAAGAGATATACAGTCAAGAAAATCAAGGGAAATGGTGATATATATGCGGATTAGACACAAAAAAAACACTCAACAAATGTCTACAATTTAAGGAATGTGTTTAGTGACGGCATCAGATTCCTAATTGATGGAGAAAGGTCTGGTGGTAAGAAAAGCTGCTTCTAGGAGGTTGTCAAGTGTTTTCGCTCGACGATTCCATTCTTGGGTGGTTGGTTTGGCCCTTGTTCCTGTAACTCGAATCCTAGCCCGATATATCCCATTTTAATTTTACACCATTGTGAACCTTACGCCTTTTTTACTCTCTGATCGAGGTTCTCGGCATCGAAAAATCTTCGTAAACTAAATCACACGTGTATATGTTGACATTTAAGATATATACAATCAAGAAAATCAAGGGCAATGGTGATATATATATGCGGATTAGACACAAAACAAAACACTCAACAAATGGCTACAATTTAAGGAATGTCTTTAGTGACGGCATCAGATTCCTAATTGACGGAGAAAGGTCTGGTGGTAAGAAAAGCTGCTTCTAGGAGGTTGTCAAGTGTTTTCGCTCGACGATTCCATTCTTGGGTGGTTGATTTAGCCCTTGTTCGTGTAACTCGAATCCTAGACCGGTATATCCCATTTTAGGTTTACACCATTGTGAACCTTACGCGTTTTTTACTCTCTGATCGAGGTTCTCGGCATTGGAAAATCTTTGTAAACTAAATCACACGTGTATATGTTGATATTTAAGAGATATACAGTCAAGAAAATCAAGAGCAATGGTGATATATATGCGGATTAGACACAAAAAAAATCAACAAATGGCTACAATTTAAGGAATGTGTTTAGGGACGGCATCGGATTCCTAATTGATGGAGAAAGGTCTGGTGGTAAGAAAAGCTGCTTCTAGAAGATTGTCAGGTGTTTTCGCTCGACGATTCCATTCTTGGGTTGTTGGTTTGGCCCTTGTTCCTGTAACTCGAATACTAGCCCGGTATATCCCATTTTAATTTTACACCATTGTGAACCTTACGCCTTTTTTACTCTCTGATAGTGGTTCTCGGCATTTAAAAATCTTCGTAAACTAAATCACACGTGTATATGTTGATATTTAAGAGATATACAGTGAAGAAAATCAAGGGAAATGGTGATATATATGCGGATTAGACACAAACAAAACACTCAACAAATGGCTACAATTTAAGGAATGTGTTTAGTGACGGCATCAGATTCCTAATTGATGAAGAAAAGACTGGTGGCAAGAAAAGCTGCTTCTAGGAGGTTGTCAAGTGTTTTCGCTCGACGATTCCATTCTTGGGTGGTTGGTTCGGCCCTTATTCCTGCAACTCGAATACTAGCCCGGTATATCCCATTTTAATTTTACACCATTGTGAACCTTACGCCTTTTTTACTCTCTGATAGAGGTTCTCGGCATTGAAAAATCTTCGTAAACTAAATCACACGTGTATATGTTGATATTTAAGAGATATACAGTCAAGAAAATCAAGGGAAATGGTGATATATATGCGGATTAGACACAAAAAAAACACTCAACAAATGTCTACAATTTAAGGAATGTGTTTAGTGACGGCATCAGATTCCTAATTGATGGAGAAAGGTCTGGTGGTAAGAAAAGCTGCTTCTAGGAGGTTGTCAAGTGTTTTCGCTCGACGATTCCATTCTTGGGTGGTTGGTTTGGCCCTTGTTCCTGTAACTCGAATCCTAGCCCGGTATATCCCATTTTAATCTTACACCATTCTGAACCCTACGCCTTTTTTACTCTCCGATCGAGGTTCTCGGCATTGAAAAATCTTCGTAAACTAAATCACACGTGTATATGTTGATATTTAACAGATATACAGTCATGAAAATCAAGGGCAATGGTGATATATATGCGGATTAGACACCAAAAAAAATCACTCAACAAATGGCTACAATTTAAGGAATGTGTTTAGTGACGGCATCAGATTCCTAATTGATGGAGAAACGTCTGGTGGCAAGAAAAGCTGCTTCTAGGAGGTTTATCAAGTGTTTCACTCGACAATTCCATTTTTGGGTGGTTGGTTGGGCCCTTGTTCCTGTAACTTGAATCCTAGCCCGGTATATCCCATTTTAATTTTACACCATTGTGAACCTTACGCGTTTTTTATTTTCTGATCGAGCTTCTCAGCATTGAAAAATCTTCGTAAACTAAATCACACGTGTATATGTTGACATTTAAGAGATATACAGTCAAGAAAATCACGGGCAACGGTGATATATATGCGGATTAGACAAAAAAAACACTCAACAAATGGCTACAATTTAAGGAATGTGTTTAGTGACGGCATCAGATTCCTAATTCATAGAGAATGGTCTGGTGGCAGGAAAAGCTGCTTCTAGGAGGTTGTCAAGTGTTTTCGCTCGACGATTCCATTCTTGGGTGGTTGGTTTGGCCCTTGTTCCTGTAACTCGAATCCTAGCCCGGTATATCCCATTTTAATGTTACACCATTGTGAACCTTACGACTTTTTTACTCTCTGATCGAGGTTTTCGGCATTGAAAAATCTTCGTAAACTAAATCACATGTGTATATGTTGACATTTAAGAGAAATACGGTCAAGAAAATCAAGGGCAATGGTGATATATATGCGGATTAGACACCAAAAAAAAACACTCAACAAATGGCTACAATTTAAGGAATGTGTTTAGTGACGGCATCAGAATCCTAATTGACGGAGAAAGGTCTGGTGGTAAGAAAAGCTGCTTCTAGGAGGTTGTCAAGTGTTTTCGCTCGACGATTCCATTCTTGGGTGGTTGATTTAGCCCTTGTTCGTGTAACTCGAATCCTAGACCGGTATATCCCATTTTAGGTTTACACCATTGTGAACCTTACGCGTTTTTTACTCTCTGATCGAGGTTCTCGGCATTGGAAAATCTTCGTAAACTAAATCACACGTGTATATGTTGATATTTAAGAGATATACAGTCAAGAAAATCAAGAGCAATGGTGATATATATGCGGATTAGACACAAAAAAAAATCAACAAATGGCTACAATTTAAGGAATGTGTTTAGGGACGGCATCAGATTCCTAATTGATGGAGAAAGGTCTGGTGGTAAGAAAAGCTGCTTCTAGGAGGTTGTCAGGTGTTTTCGCTCGACGATTCCATTCTTGGGTTGTTGGTTTGGCCCTTGTTCCTGTAACTCGAATCCTAGCCCGGTATATCCCATTTTAATTTTACACCATTATGAATCTTACGCCTTTTTTACTCTCTGATCGAGGTTCTCGGCATTGAAAAATCTTCGTAAACTAAATCACACGTGTATATGTTGACATTTAAGAGATATACAGTCAAGAATATCAAGGGCAATGGTGATATATATGCGGATTAGACACCAAAAAAAACACTCAATAAATGCCTACAATTTAAGGAATGTGTTCAGTGACGGCATCAGATTCCTAATTGATGGAGAAAGGTCTGGTGGCAAGAAAAGCGGTACCTTGGAGGTTGTCAAGTGTTTTCTCTCGACGATTCCATTCTTGGGTGGTTGGTTTGGCCCTTGTTCCTGTAACTCGAATCCTAGCCCGGTATATCCCATTTTAATTTTACACCATTGTGAACCTTACGCCTTTTTTACTCTCTGATCGAGGTTCTCGTCATTGAAAAATCTTCGTAAGCTAAATCACACGTGTATATATTAACATTTAAGAGATATACAGTCAAGAAAATCAAGGGCAATGGTGATATATATGCGGATTAGACACCAAAAAATCACTCAACAAATGGCTACAATTTAAGGAATGTGTTTAGTGACGGCATCAGATTCCTAATTGATGGAGAAAGGTCTGTTGGCAAGAAAAGTTGCTTCTAGGAGGTTGTCAAGTGTTTTCGCTCGACGATTCCATTCTTGGGTGGTTGGTTTGGCCCTTGTTCCTGTAACTCGAATCCTAGCCCGGTATATCCCATTTTAATTTTACACCATTGTGAACCTTACGCCTTTTTACTCTCTGATCGAGGTTCTCGGCATTGAAAAATCTTCGTAAACTAAATCACACGTGTGTATGTTGGCATCTAAGAGATATACAGTCAAGAAAATCAAGGGCAATGGTGATATATATGCGAATTAGACACAAAAAAAAAACACTCAACAAATAGCTACAATTTAAGGAATGTGTTTAGTGATGGCATCAGATTCCTAATTGATGGAGAAAGGTCTGATGGCAAGAAAAGCTGCTTTTAGGAGGTTGTCAAGTGTTTTCGCTCGACGATTCCATTCTTGGGTGGTTGGTTTGGCCCTTGTTCCTGTAACTCGAATTCTAGCCCGGTATATCCCATTTTAATTTTACACCATTGTGAACCTTACGCCTTTTTTACTCTCTGATCGAGGTTCTCGGCATCGAAAAATCTTCGTAAACTAAATCACACGTGTATATGTTGACATTTAAGATATATACAATCAAGAAAATCAAGGGCAATGGTGATATATATATGCGGATTAGACACTAAACAAAACACTCAACAAATGGCTACAATTTAAGGAATGTCTTTAGTGACGGCATCAGATTCCTAATTGATGAAGAAAAGACTGGTGGCAAGAAAAGCTGCTTCTAGGAGGTTGTCAAGTGTTTTCGCTCGACGATTCCATTCTTGGGTGGTTGGTTCGGCCCTTATTCCTGTAACTCGAATACTAGCCCGGTATATCCCATTTTAATTTTACACCATTGTGAACCTTACGCCTTTTTTACTCTCTGATAGAGGTTCTCGGCATTGAAAAATCTTCGTAAACTAAATCACACGTGTATATGTTGATATTTAAGAGATATACAGTCAAGAAAATCAAGGGAAATGGTGATATATATGCGGATTAGACACAAAAAAAACACTCAACAAATGGCTACAATTTAAGGAATGTGTTTAGTGACGGCATCAGATTCCTAATTGATGGAGAAAGGTCTGGTGGTAAGAAAAGCTGCTTCAAGGAGGTTGTCAAGTGTTTTCGCTCGACGATTCCATTCTTGGGTGGTTGGTTTGGCCCTTGTTCATGTAACTTGAATCCTAGCCCGGTATATCCCATTTTAATCTTACACCATTCTGAACCCTACGCCTTTTTTACTCTCCGATCGAGGTTCTCGGCATTGAAAAATCTTCGTAAACTAAATCACACGTGTATATGTTGATATTTAACAGATATACAGTCATGAAAATCAAGGGCAATGGTGATATATATGCGGATTAGACACCAAAAAAAATCACTCAACAAATGGCTACAATTTAAGGAATGTGTTTAGTGACGGCATCAGATTCCTAATTGATGGAGAAACGTCTGGTGGCAAGAAAAGCTGCTTCTAGGAGGTTTATCAAGTGTTTCACTCGACAATTCCATTTTTGGGTGGTTGGTTGGGCCCTTGTTCCTGTAACTTGAATCCTAGCCCGGTATATCCCATTTTAATTTTACACCATTGTGAACCTTACGCGTTTTTTATTTTCTGATCGAGCTTCTCAGCATTGAAAAATCTTCGTAAACTAAATCACACGTGTATATGTTGACATTTAAGAGATATACAGTCAAGAAAATCACGGGCAACGGTGATATATATGCGGATTAGACAAAAAAAACACTCAACAAATGGCTACAATTTAAGGAATGTGTTTAGTGACGGCATCAGATTCCTAATTCATAGAGAATGGTCTGGTGGCAGGAAAAGCTGCTTCTAGGTGGTTGTCAAGTGTTTTCGCTCGACGATTCCATTCTTGGGTGGTTGGTTTGGCCCTTGTTCCTGTAACTCGAATCCTAGCCCGGTATATCCCATTTTAATGTTACACCATTGTGAACCTTACGCCTTTTTTACTCTCTGATCGAGGTTTTCGGCATTGAAAAATCTTCGTAAACTAAATCACATGTGTATATGTTGACATTTAAGAGATATACGGTCAAGAAAATCAAGGGCAATGGTGATATATATGCGGATTAGACACCAAAAAAAAACACTCAACAAATGGCTACAATTTAAGGAATGTGTTTAGTGACGGCATCAGAATCCTAATTGACGGAGAAAGGTCTGGTGGTAAGAAAAGCTGCTTCTAGGAGGTTGTCAAGTGTTTTCGCTCGACGATTCCATTCTTGGGTGGTTGATTTAGCCCTTGTTCGTGTAACTCGAATCCTAGACCGGTATATCCCATTTTAGGTTTACACCATTGTGAACCTTACGCGTTTTTTACTCTCTGATCGAGGTTCTCGGCATTGGAAAATCTTCGTAAACTAAATCACACGTGTATATGTTGATATTTAAGAGATATATATGCGGATTAGACACAAAAAAATCAACAAATGGCTAGAATTTAAGGAATGTGTTTAGGGACGGCATCAGATTCCTAATTGATGGAGAAAGGTCTGGTGGTAAGAAAAGCTGCTTCTAGGAGGTTGTCAGGTGTTTTCGCTCGACGATTCCATTCTTGGGTTGTTGGTTTGGCCCTTGTTCCTGTAACTCGAATCCTAGCCCGGTATATCCCATTTTAATTTTACACCATTATGAATCTTACGCCTTTTTTACTCTCTGATCAAGGTTCTCGGCATTGAAAAATCTTCGTAAACTAAATCACACGTGTATATGTTGACATTTAAGAGATATACAGTCAAGAAAATCAAGGGCAATGGTGATATATATGCGGATTAGACACCAAAAAAAACACTCAATAAATGCCTACAATTTAAGGAATGTGTTCAGTGACGGCATCAGATTCCTAATTGATGGAGAAAGGTCTGGTGGCAAGAAAAGCGGCTCCTTGGAGGTTGTCAAGTGTTTTCTCTCGACGATTCCATTCTTGGGTGGTTGGTTTGGCCCTTGTTCCTGTAACTCGAATCCTAGCCCGGTATATCCCATTTTAATTTTACACCATTGTGAACCTTACACCTTTTTTACTCTCTGATAGTGGTTCGCGGCATTGAAAAATCTTCGTAAACTAAATCACACGTGTATATGTTAATATTTAAGAGATATACAGTCAAGAAAATCAAGGGCAATGGTGATATATATGCGGATTAGACACCAAAAAAAAACACTCAACAAATGGCTACAATTTAAGGAATGTGTTTAGTGACGGCATCAGATTCCTAATTGCTGGAGAAAGGTCTAGTGGTTCGCTCGACGATTCCATTCTTGGGTGGTTGGTTTGTCCCTTGTTCCTGTAACTCGAATACTAGCCCTGTATATCCCATTTTAATTTTACACCATTGTGAACCTTACGCCTTTTTTACTCTCTGATAGAGGTTTTCGGCATTGAAAAATCTTCGTAAACTAAATCACACGTGTATATGTTGATATTTAAGATATATACAATCAAGAAAATCAAGGGCAATGGTGATATATATGCGGATTAGACACAAAAAAACACACTCAACAAATCGCTACAATTTAAGGAATGTGTTTAGTGACGGCATCAGATTCCTAATTGATGGAGAAAGGTCTGGTGGTAAGAAAAGCTGCTTCTAGGAGGTTGTCAAGTGTTTTCGCTCGACGATTCCATTCTTGGGTGGTTGGTTTGGCCCTTGTTCCTGTAACTCGAATCCTAGCCCGATATATCCCATTTTAATTTTACACCATTGTGAACCTTACGCCTTTGTTACTCTCTGATCGAGGTTCTCGGCATTGAAAAATCTTCGTAAACTAAATCACACGTGTATATGTTGATATTTAAGAGATATACAGTAAAGAAAATCAAGGGCAATGGTGATATATATGCGGATTAGACACCAAAAAAAAAAAACACTCAACAAATGGCTACAATTTAAGGAATGTGTTTAGTAACGGCATCATATTCCTAATTGATGGAGAGAGGTCTGGTGGTAAGAAAAGCTGCTTCTAGGAAGTTGTCAAGTGTTTTCGCTCGACGATTCCATTCTTGGGTGGTTGGTTTGGCCCTTGTTCCTGTAACTCGAATCCTAGCCCGGTATATCCGATTTTAATTTTACTCCATTGTGAACCATAAGCCTTTTTTACCCCTTGATAGAGGTTCTCGGCATTGAAAAATCTTCGTAAACTAAATCACACGTGTATATGTTGATATTTAAGAGATATACAGTAAAGAAAATCAAGGGCAATGGTGATATATATGCGGATTAGACATAAAAAAAAAACACTCAACAAATGGCTACAATTTAAGGAATGTGTTTAGTGACGGCATCAGATTCCTAATTGATGGAGAAAGGTCTGGTGGTAAGAAAAGCTGCTTCTAGGAGGTTGTCAAGTGTTTTCGCTCGACGATTCCATTCTTGGGTGGTTGGTTTGCCCCTTATTCCTGTAACTCGAATCCTAGCCCGATATATCCCATTTTAATCTTACACCATTGTGAACCTTACGCCTTTTTTACTCTCTGATCGAGGTTCTCGGCATTGAAAAATCTTCGTAAACTAAATCACACGTGTATATGTTGACATTTAAAAGATATACAGTCAAGAAAATCAAGGGCAATGGTGATATATATGCGGATTAGACACCAAAAAAAAAACACTCAACAAATGGCTACAATTTAAGGAATGTGTTTAGTGACGGCATCAGATTCCTAATTGATGGAGAATGGTCTGGTGGCAAGAAAAGCTGCTTCTAGGAGGTTGTCAAGTGTTTTCGCTCGACGATTCCATTCTTGGGTGGTTGGTTTGGCCCTTGTTCCTGTAACTCGAATCCTAGCCCGGTATATCCCATTTTAATTTTACACCATTGTGAACCTTACGCCTTTTTTACTCTCTGATCAAGGTTCTCGGCATTGAAAAATTTTCGTAAACTAAATCACACGTGTATATGTTGATATTTAAGAGATATACAGTAAAGAAAATCAAGGGCAATGGTGATATATATGCGGATTAGACACCAAAAAAAAAACACTCAACAAATGGCTACAATTTAAGTAATGTGTTTAGTGACGGCATCAGATTACTAATTGATGGAGAAAGGTCTGGCGGTAAGAAAAGCTGTTTCTAGGAGGTTGTCAAGTGTTTTCGCTCGACGATTCCATTCTTGGGTGGTTGGTTTGGCCCTTGTTCCTGTAACTCGAATCCTAGCCTGATATATCCCATTTTAATCTTACACCATTGTGAACCTTATGCCTTTTTTACTCTCTGATCGAGGTTCTCGGCATTGAAAAATCTTCGTAAACTAAATCACACGTGTATATGTTTACATTTAAGAGATATACAGTCAAGAAAATCAAGGGCAATGGTGATATATATGCGGATTAGACACAAAAAAAAAACACTCAACAAATGGCTACAATTTAAGGAATGTGTTTAGTGATGGCATCAGATTCCTAATTGATGGAGAAAGGTCTGGTGGCAAGAAAAGCTGCTTCTAGAAGGTTGTCATGTGTTTTCGCTCGACGATTCCATTCTTAGGTGGTTGGTTTGGCCCTTGTTCTTGTAACTCGAATCCTAGCCCGGTATATCCCATTTTAATTTTACACCATTGTGAACCTTACGCCTTTTTTACTCTCTGATCGAGGTTCTCGGCATTGAAAAATCTTCGTAAACTAAATCACACGTGTATATGTTGATATTTAAGAGATATACAGTCAAGAAAATCAAGGGCAATGGTGATATATATGCGGATTAGACACAAAAAAAAAACTCAACAAATGGCTACAATTTAAGGAATGTGTTTAGTGACGGCATCAGATTCCTAATTGATGGAGAAAGGCCTGGTGGTAAGAAAAGCTGCTTCTAGGAGGTTGTCAAGTGTTTTCTCACGACGATTCCATTCTTGGGTGGTTGGGTTGGCCCTTGTTCCTGCAACTCGAATCCTAGCCAGGTATATCCCATTTTAATTATACACCATTGTGAACCTTAAGCCATTTTTACTCTCTGATAGAGGTTCTCGGCATTGAAAAATCTTCGTAAACTAAATCACACGTGTATATGTTGATATTTAAGAGATATACAGTAAAGAAAATCAAGGGCAACGGTGATATATATGCGGATTAGACACCAAAAAAAAACACTCAACAAATGGCTACAATTTAAGGAATGTGTTTAGTGACGGCATCAGATTCCTAATTGATGGAGAAAGGTCTGGTGGTAAGAAAAGCTGCTTCTAGGAGGTTGTCAAGTATTTTCGCTTGACGATTCCATTCTTGGGTGGTTGGTTTGGCCCTTGTTCCTGTAACTCGAATCCTGTCCCGATATATCCCATTTTAATCTTACACCATTGTGAACCTTACGCCTTTTTTACTCTCTGATCGAGGTTCTCGGCATTGAAAAATCTTCGTAAACTAAATCAGACGTGTATATGTTGACATTTAAGAGATATACAGTCAAGAAAATCAAAGGCAATGGTGATATATATGCGGATTAGACAACAAAAAAAACACTCAACAAATGGCTACAATTTAAAGAATGTGTTTAGTGACGGCATCAGATTCCTAATTGATGGAGAAAGGTCTGGTGGCAAGAAAAGCTGCTTCTAGGAGGTTGTCAAGTGTTTTCGCTCGACGATTCCATTCTTGGGTGATTGGTTTGGCCCTTGTTCCTGTAACTCGAATCCTAGCCCGGTATATCCCATTTTAATTTTACACCATTGTGAACCTTACGCCTTTTTTACTCTCTGATCGAGGTTCTCGGCATTGAAACGTCTTCGTAAACTAAATCACACGTGTATATGTTGATATTTAAGTGATATACAGTCAAGAAAATCCAGGGCAATGGTGATATATATGCGGATTAGACACAAAAAAAACACTCAACAAATGGCTACAATTTAAGGAATGTGTTTAGTGACGGCATCCGATTCCTAATTGATGGAGAAAGGTCTGGTGGTAAGAAAAGCTGCTTCTAGGAGGTTGTCAAGTGTTTTCGCTCGACGATTCCATTCTTGGGTGGTTGGTTTGGCCCTTGTTCCTGTAACTCGAATCCTAGCCCATTATATCCCATTTTAATTTTACACCATTTTGAACCTTAAGCCTTATTTACTCTCTGATAGAGGTTCTCGGCATTGAAAAATCTTCGTAAACTAAATCACACGTGTATATGTTGATATTTAAGAGATATACAGTCAAGAAAATCAAAGGCAATGGTGATATATATGCGGATTAGACACCAAAAAAAACACTCAACAAATGGCTACAATTTAAGGAATGTGTTTAGTGACGACATCAGATTCCTAATTGATGGAGAAAGGTCCGGTGGTAAGAAAAGCTGCTTCTAGGAGGTTGTCAAGTGTTTTCGCTCGACGATTCCATTCTTGGGTGGTTGGTTCGGCCCTTGTTCCTGTAACTCGAATCCTAGCCCGGTATATCCCATTTTAATCTTACACCATTTTGAACCTTACGCCTTTTTTACCCTCTGATCGAGGTTCTCGGCATTGAAAAATATTGGTAAACTAAATCACACGTGTATATGTTGACATTTAAGAGATATACAGTCAAGAAAATCAAGGGCAATGGTGATATATATGCGGATTAGACACCAAAAAAAACACTCAACAAATGGCTACAATTTAAGGAATGTGGTTAGTGACGACATCAGATTCCTAATTGACGGAGAAAGGTATGGTGGCAAGAAAAGCTGCTTCTAGGAGGTTGTCAAGTGTTTTCGCTCGACGATTCCATTCTTGGGTGGTTGGTTTGGCCCTTGTTCCTGTTATTCGAATCCTAGCCCGGTATATCCCATTTTAATTTTACACCATTGTGAACCTTACGCCTTTTCTGATCGAGGTTCTCGGCATTGAAAAATCTTCGTAAACTAAATCACACGTGTATATGTTGACATTTAAGAGATATACAGTCAAGAAAATCAAGGGCAATGGTGATATATATGCGGATTAGACACAAAAAAAAACACTCAACAAATGGCTACAATTTAAGGAATGTGTTTAGTGACGGCATCAGATTCCTAATTGATGGAGAAAGGTCTGGTGGCAAGTAAAGCTGCTTCTAGGAGGTTGTCAAGTGTTTTCGCTCGACGGTTCCATTCTTGGGTGGTTGGTTTGGCCCTTGTTCCTGTAACTCGAATCCTAGCCCGGTATATCCCATTTTAATCTTACACCATTGTGAACCTTATGCCTTTTTTACTCTCTGATCGAGGTTCTCGACATTGAAAAATATTGGTAAACTAAATCACACGTGTATATGTTGACATTTAAGAGATATACAGTCAAGAAAATCAAGGGCAATGGTGATATATATGCGGATTAGACACCAAAAAAAAAACACTCAACAAATGGCGACAATTTAAGGAATGTGTTTAGTGACGGCATCAGATTCCTAATTGATAGAGAAAGGTATGTGTTGGTGCATGCGTCTGTCGACTTCGTCTTATATCGAGTCTTGAATTCGTTGCGGATCTGAACAAGAATGATGTCAAGTTTACATGAATGTTCAAACGAAGTGGATGTTCAAACGAAGTGGATGTTCAAATGAAGTGGAAGTTCAAACGAAGTGGTCACTTCATACGAACTGGAGTTTGTCCAGTTCGTATGAAGCTTAGATGACCTGGTCTCCCTATAAATAGGTCATGTTGTCATTTCATTTGTAACTTTGGCATTTCCGGTAGCGAAGCTCTGCCGAGGTATCTCCAGACCGTGTAAAGCTTTCATATCAATACAAGAGATAGTTAAACTACTTTCAAGTGCAAATCAAGCTGATTCGAAACCGAAATGTTTGTTTCCGCCTCTCGTTTTGGTCTAGAACACTTCTGATCGACCCGTTTAGGTCATTTCTCGATCCTACAAGTGGTATCAGAGCTCAGGAGGAAGAGTTCTACCGATTCAGCTTGTTTTTCATATAAAATTCTGACTTCTACATATATTCTTCCCTTTTTTCAAAAATTAAACGAGTTTTACTGGATAAAATGGCTTGAGTTTGGAGTATATCGTGCGAAACAGTGTTTTAATCAATTTGTGAAAGTTTCAGATCTTAAAACAAAGTAAAACTTGATCAATTTTACGAATATTTGGTCAGTTCGTTTGAAAGATTATACATCTCGTACGAACAGAACTTTAAACTCAGATCTACAGCGATTCAGTGGATGATATTGAACAAATTATACATCATTGTGTTCGGAATTCATAGTAGAACAATCCTTGAACTTATCAGATTCTAATTCAACCGAAAACGTGATCATATTTGGCAAAATAACATCAGATCGTTTGAACAATGGTTCAGTTCGTCTGAGACTTTGAATCCAGTTCGTCTGAAAGGTCACACGGAGTGGCCAGTTCGTATGAAAAAGGATCAGTTTGCATGGTATTATTAGTTCACTTCACTTCAAAATCCAGTCCGCATAAGAGTCAAGTCCGTCTGAATTTACCTCGTTTGAACCTTAGATCGTTTAAATCTCAGGTCGTCTGAATCACAGTTCGTCTGAAGTCGTCAGTCCGTTTGAAAGCTTTTCAGTTCAGTTTGTTTGAACTTCAGTTCGTTTAAGAGATTCAGTTCGTTTGTTCTTCGTTCAGGTCGTCTGAAACAGTTTTTCAGGTCATTTGTTGTCAGTTTGAATGTGAGGACATTTAGAAAATCAAAGTTCATCATTGAGGACATTTGTTTGCATGTGGTCAAATGAAATTGAATTGAAATCAAAAGATATCATCCATTATTCATGTGATATCATCAGACATTAATGATCTATTGCATGAGACGATAAGGTTCAATTAAATTGGATGGTGACTGATGTTATCGTATATTTTTAATTGAGTTTTGAAGTTGTCGGCTTAGTGGTATAATTGGTCCAATCAGTTTTTTTAAAAACATAGAGGTTGTTGGTCATCTATTGATTGCATGTGATCTAATCATTTGTGCTCGGTCTAATTATATGCATTTCATTTTGACAACACATGTGAAACATTAAATGTAATCGGTGTACATGTGATCGAGATTATTGTCCATCGGCCCATCAGTTTATGTGATACATTCGGTCAAATAGAATGAATCAGTGATCTGTCTATCAGCCATTAAAAGCCCACGTAATCATATATGTTCATTTGACATTTTGGCGACCCAAGATTGTTCTGGTTAAGGAGTTGTTTTGTGTGAGAAGCCTAATTCATTCAGTGATTTCACCCGAATTATATTGAACGAGTCCATGAATCTTCGACACGAGTCCTAGATCGATTCAACCGTCACACACATTCACATATTCAGTTCGCTTAAACTGATCATTTGTTTTTGTGTCTCCAGGTATTTCACTAGGTGAACCAGTTCGTTTGAAAGCTTGTGTGAGAAATCCTTTGATACCGAATCATGGACGAGGAATTCTACAACGCATTCGCTACTCCGGTTACCCCGATTTCTCTTGCACATAACACTATATTGGAAAACGAAACGGGGACGATGCAAAAGCCGCCTAAACTCATGAACATCGAGGAATATAAGGGTTGGGAAGGTCGTTTCGAAAACTGGGTGCAAGCAAACTACTTAGATGCTTG
This sequence comes from Helianthus tuberosus, assembly GCA_030545235.1. Lineage (NCBI taxonomy): Eukaryota > Viridiplantae > Streptophyta > Magnoliopsida > Asterales > Asteraceae > Helianthus > Helianthus tuberosus. Next base: position 24,908,362 of record CM060428.1, read on the forward strand.
GGAGTGTGTTGAGACGAAATACATTCGACCGACGAATGATGATGAAGAAGTGGTTCCGATAAAAGATCTTAGTGCCGATGCTAGAAAGAAGTACAAAGATGAGAAAATGATGCTGAGTTTATTGCAACAAGCTATGAAAGAAGACATCTTGGTGCTCTTGCAACATAATGGAACTTCTTACTCAATCTGGAAAGCATTAAGATCGAAATTTCATGGTAGTCAAGAGATGGTCAAAAACAAGAAATCGCTTTTGAAGAAAGAGTTCGATCTGTTTCGTGGTTTGAAGAATGAGAACACAAGGCAAATCATTGAGAGATACTGCAATCTGCTAGCAAACATGAAGAGATTGAGTATTGAGAAAGACAATGAAGAGTTGATCGAGAAGCTTGCTGATGCTTTACCACACGAGACTTGGGGCACATATCTCATGATGCTCAGAAACAAGAAAGGGTTTAGCAGTTTGACGCTCAGCAAGTTCATTGAAAAGATTGAAGCTCTGGAAATGGAGCAGAGAAAAGTCTTGAGAATGAAAGATTTCGACGGTGAACAAGACATCGGTCTTTACTACAAAGGTGGTGTTACTGATAAATCTACCAATTTGTCACCAAAGATTGGAACGACATTCAATGCAAAGAATTCATCTGATAGTTCATCCAAAGGATCAAGCAACAACACAAGTTTTTCATCATATCCATCTTTTGATCCGAAGGTTTCAACAACAAGAAATGGAAAAAAGCTTCAATGCAACATTGTATTGAACATTGAAAATGATCAGGAATATTCTGAAGAGTTAGCAAAAAGCCATATGTCTTTATTGGGAACTGTTCTTGAATCTTACGGTAGTTTTGTTGCAGGTTGAATCGGGAATCCAATGCTGACAAAGGAAGATTACGACCAGATTGATGCTGAAGAGATGGAACTGATGGACATAAAATGGTGCTTGGCCAGCGTGTTGAGGAGAGCTGAGAAATTCAAGCAAATCACTGGAAGAGATGATCTTCGTGAGGCTGGTGTTTCTACTTTAGGTTTTGACAAATCTAAAGTCACTTGTTTTCGTTGCAGGGAAAAGGGTCACTTCAAGAGAGAGTGCACCAATCGCGAAGCAAGTGGAGCTCAGAATCCTTTTAACAACAACAATGATTACTACCGAAAAGCCATCTACCATCAAGTTGCTCAGCAACCATCTCAACAACAACAACATCAGGCACAAATTGCGCATGGAAGAATTGTGATTGAAGATTCTGGAAAGAAAGCGTGCGTGGTGAATCAAGATGAGAAGTCTTCAACAGCATTCAACTGGGATAAATATGTATCAGCTGATGGAAAAGCTTGTGTGATTGATCAAGATGATGAAAAGCTACCCGAGGGATTTAGCTGGGAAAATTTCACATGGGATGATTATGTTCCTGATCAAGCTACAGCTCACACAGCTTTTGTTGCACGAGTTGAAGATGATAGTGATGATGATACTGAGTATTGGGCGAGAAAATTCGATGCTGATATGAAACTGATTGTTGAAAGTGACAGTGAAGATGAAAAGGTTAAAAAGAAGAAGAAAAAGGTCAAGACTCCAGTCAGTAGTGATGAAGAAGAAGTTCCAGTGATCAAAAGAAAAGTAAAGATTGAAGTTCCAAAGTTCAAGGTTGATGAAAAAGTTGATGCGAAAAAGATTTCAGTGAGGTGTGAGAACTGTGAAGCTGTGAAGAAACAGAATAGCACACTGATCTATAACTTGAATAGTTTAAAGGAATCTTATGATGTGTTGAACAAAGCTATGAACCAGTATAATCAAACCAGTGAAGAATAAGCTACAGCTATGAAGACACTTCAGGGTGCTTTTATGACGAAGCAAAAAGTGGTGAACAACTACATTGAGAAGTGTGTCGTGCTTGAACAAAAGCTGGAACTGCAAAGAATTGAGACTGAAAGAGTAAACCGTTTGTTGAAAAGTTACTCATGTACTTCTTATGTCATTGACAGGATTTATCCAACTGTTGAAGGCATGAAGGCATTTGAAGAGGATGAAGTAACTGAGGAAAAGAATGTTGGAAAAGTGGCTGAAGAAAAGACTCCAGAAAAGAAGAAAGTAAAGAAGAAGGATACTAAAGAGAATGATTCTGGTAAGAAACAATGTTTTGGTTACTACAAGTGTCCACCCCCACTGGAAAATGGATATTTGCCCAGAAATCCAAATTCTGAAAGAGTCCAAAAGGCTACAAACTTACAATGGGAGTCGGAGTCGTCAGTCAATTTGCCAGAAAATATAGATGTCACGTTTACATCATCTGACACTGATCATGAGTCCGAGTTAATAAAGAAAGTCGTCGATCAGGTGTTGGATAAAGATGAAACTGAGGAGTCAAAGTTGGAGTCAAACTCAGAGTCAAAGTCAAAGTCAGAGTCAAAGTCTGGTTCTGAAAGTTCGAGTTCGACAGACAACAGTCTAAAACCTTCGGTTAAAAGGGTTTATGACAAAGAATTCCTATTATCAAAATCTAATTTGAGTGACGAAACATTCAAAGTTGCATATACATTGAATGATTCCGACAAATTATATTCTGATGAGGATTTTCCAATAAAAGGTGTCAAAACTGAATTGATCAAAAAGGTTTTCAAACTTACAGAAATTAATATTTCTGAAATAAAAGATTTAAATCTTAATGGTAAACCTAAAACTTACACCTCAAGAGTACAACAAAGATTAAACAAGAAAAAAGGTTACAGTTCTGGTTCTGGTTTTCAAAAGAAACCAAATCCTAATCGTAATTTCAAAAAGAAAGGTCTTGGATTTATTCCAACAGAAAAACAGAAAAATGAAAAATATGTTCGTGATTTTAAAGCAAAGATGACATTTGTTTCAGGTACATCAGCAGAAGAAGAAGAAAAGAAAGAATTTTGGAGACAATCGAACAAAGAATTCCTTGCAAAGAAGCAAGAAGAGATGAAAGAAAAGAGAACATGTTTCCAATGCAACAATGTTGGACATATTGCCAAAGATTGTTTAAAGGCAATACAGTCAAAACAGGGAGTTTCTCGTAACTCGAAAGACAAGGAAATTGTGTTTGAACCACTAATTGACAGAACCAAACTTTTCAAAAATTCTACATTTGAATTTGGTGAATGTTCAAACAAGTTTTACAACAAAAGAGCTAAATCTGACAAACAAAAATGGGTGGTTAAGAAGTCTGGAAGTAGTTTTAGCGATGATTCTGATAGGTCAAAATCAGATGAGCTATCTTTTGGCGATGAATCTGATTCCACAAAATCAGATGAGCCACAGGTTGAGTTAAAATTGAAAACTTCAGTTCCTCCAATGGATGATGTTCATTTTCCACCATTGAAGGCTGAAAATTTTAAAAAGAAAATTGGTGAGGTTGAAATTTCAAACCAATTTTATGATGACAAGAAGGAATTTGATGTCGAAAAGGCCTTTAACCCCACTGTGAAACACATTTTTGGTAAAATGATTGATCGAAAAGTCAAAGGGGTTAAAGAGTTCTATGAGAAGAAGACGAAGAAAGATAAAGTTGAACCATCCATGGTTTGTGACTGGGATGGTACATACTATGAACAGTAAGTCTGTGGACTTGCCGGAGCTCCCAGGTTTGTAAGCGTGGAGCAGGAATCGACATCTATCTTTCTTAGTTGGATTTTTCGTACAAGTGGTAAATCAGGGACATTAATTTGTACTTGATTTTCTACAAGTGGTTGAAGACAAAATGATGAACCACATCCCCAACTTTACAAGTGGTAAAAACAAACTTATTTTCCAGAAAAATCATTTTGATTAAAACAAACTTAAGTGTTTTGAAATCTTAATGAGAAAATGGTTTGTTGTGAGGGGGAGTTCTGATTGTTTATGCCAAGTGAATGGCGAATTAAGGTGATTCGATATTGGTTGTCATTTTATTGTACAGTTTGTTTTCAAATTTCCTAAAATGTGTTTGCATTTTAGGGGGAGTAAGAAATTTTAGAAAATCCAAAAACATTTGAAAATTTGAAAAAGACAAAAACATGATATAACAAAAATGAGTTTTGTTGTCAAGAAGAGGAAATGATAATACATCAGTGGACGATCACAACATGCTAAAGAATTGGAAAGTTAAAAGTGATAAACGGTCTCACTGTTGATGTGCCAGTAGGTTTTTGCACATTTAGTAGATTGTAACGAGATATAAACCTAAATTTCAAACTTGCTTATATCGTGGGGAAACATCTCTCGGATATATGGGTAACCCCCGAAATCTCGTTTGAAATATTCCTTTTTCTGATATAGTAGGTTTTTATACTCAGTGATATCTGGGGTATTATTCTTGGACTTCTGCTGAATGGAAGTTCTGACCTAGTCCTCGAATAATACTTTCTGCAATGCTTGAAACATAGCATCACCCTCAGCATATATGATAAGACAATAAAATTGCTTAACAATGCTGTTGTAAAAAAGATCCTCTAAAGGGGACACACCCAAAAGTTGAGTCATGATCTCTCTGCTGAATGGTAGTTCTGACCTGAGCTCTCATGATTCTTCATAATTTATTAACCTCTACAGATATCATTTGTGTCATAATTACCTGTAAGACTGAATATTGGGATCTGGATACGGGAGTATATTCTGAGGTGGGACACGCGTTTGAGTTTAAGTTCTTAATACATTAATATCATATCTCGAAGCAGTTGAACTTTGTGTGAAAATTTAAGTGGATCAGTATACTGACAATCTAAGTGAATTGTTTAGAGCTTAAAATGTAATGAAGCTTAACAGTGTTGCTGATTTGTCTCAGAAGCTGATATGATCCTCTTACACAAACTCACCAAAATATTGTCTATAAATATTTCTTTACTGCATTTCATTTCATTAAAAAATCCAAAAAGATTTTCAGTGTGTTTTAACATAAATTTTGAAAAATCCAAAAAGATTTTCGACAACTGATGTTGGAGAACTGATTTTCAAAATTCCTAGTGCTAAACATGATGAGCATGTGGTGAGGGGGAGTGTGTGTATAAATGAGAAAAGATTTTGAATTTTTATCTACATGTGGTTCATCAGTTATTAACATTGTTAAATCATCCTGAATAAATTTGAGGGAGAGTTTGGTTGTATAAATTTTGTAAAATGTTAAATTTGTGAAAATTTACTTTTGGGTAGAGGATGTGCAGGATAGCCTGGATTCTGAAGTCTGAGTATAGAGCCAGGTCATGATTCTGATTCTGTGAAAGTCAAACTGCAATCAACATCCGAGGAAAGATTGTTCGAGGGGAGTCTGTTTATGCTAAAGAGGAGAAAGAGATAAAGTTTGAGGATGCTTACATGTTCAGACTGATATAGACTGAAGACGTTGAAGACTCGACACTTAAGACTCGTCAACATTCGAGGGGGAGTCTGTTGGTGCATGCGTCTGTCGACTTCGTCTTATATCGAGTCTTGAATTCGTTGCGGATCTGAACAAGAATGATGTCAAGTTTACATAAATGTTCAAACGAAGTGGATGTTCAAACGAAGTGGAAGTTCAAATGAAGTGGTCACTTCATACGAACTGGAGTTTGTCCAGTTCGTATGAAGCTCAGATGACCTGGTCTCCCTATAAATAGGTCATGTTGTCATTTCATTTGTAACTTTGGCATTTCCGGTAGCGAAGCTCTGCCGAGGTATCTCCAGACCGTGTAAAGCTTTCATATCAATACAAGAGATAGTTAAACTACTTTCAAGTGCAAATCAAGCAGATTCGAAACCGAAATGTTTGTTTCCGCCTCTCGTTTTGGTCTCGAACACTTCTGATCGACTCGTTTAGGTCATTTCTCGATCCTACAGTATGGTGGCAAGAAAAGCTGCTTCTAGGAGGTTGTCAAGTGTTTTCGCTCGATGATTCCATTCTTGGGTGGTTGGTTTGGCCCTTGTTCCTGTAACTCGAATCCTATCCCGATAGATCCCATTTTAATCTTACACCATTGTGAACATTACGCCTTTTTTACTCTCTGATCGAGGTTCTCGGCATTGAAAAATCTTCGTAAACTAAATCACACGTGTATATGTTGACATTTAAGAGATATACAGTCAAGAAAATCAAGGGTAATGGTGATATATATGCGGATTAGACAACAAAAAAAACACTCAACAAAAGGTTACAATTTAAGGAACGTGTTTTGTGACGGCATCAGATTCCTAATTGATGGAGAAAGGTCTGGTGGCAAGAAAAGCTGTTTCTAGGAGGTTGTCAAGTGTTTTCGCTCGACGATTCCATTCTTGGGTTGTTGGTTTGGCCCTTGTTCCTGTAACTCGAATCCTAGCCCGGTATATCCCATTTTAATTTTACACCATTGTGAACCTTACGCCTTTTCTACTCTCTGATCGAGGTTCTCGGCATTGAAAAATATCCGTAAACTAAATCAGACGTGTATATGTTGATATTTAAGAGACATACAGTCAAGAAAATCAAGGGCAATGGTGATATATATGCGGATTAGACACAAAAAAAAACACTCAACAAATTGCTACAATTTAAGGTATGTGTTTAGTGACGGCATCAGATTCCTAATTGATGGAGAAATGTCTGGTGGTAAGAAAAGCTACTTCTAGGCGGTTGTCAAGTGTTTTCGCTCGACGATTCCATTCTTGGTTGGTTGGTTTGGCCCTTGTTCCTGTAACTCGAATCCTAGCCCGGTATATCCCATTTTAATTTTACACCATTGTGAACCTTACGCCTTTTTTACTCTCTGATCGAGGTTCTCGGCATTGAAAAATCTTCGTAAACTAAATCACACGTGTATATGTTGATATTTAAGAGATATACAGTCAAGAAAATCAAGGGCAATGGTGACATATATGCGGATTAGACACAAAAAAAAAAACACTCAACAAATGGCTACAATTTAAGGAATGTGTTTAGTGACGGCATCCGATTCCTAATTGATGGAGAAAGGTCTGGTGGTAAGAAAAGCTGCTTCTAGGAGGTTGTCAAGTGTTTTCGCTCGACGATTCCATTCTTGGGTGGTTGGTTTGGCCCTTGTTCCTGTAACTCGAATCCTAGCCCGTTATATCCCATTTTAATTTTACACCATTTTGAACCTTAAGCCTTTTTTACTCTCTGATAGAGGTTCTCGGCATTGAAAAATCTTCGTAAACTAAATCACACGTGTATATGTTGATATTTAAGAGATATACAGTCAAGAAAATCAAGGGCAATGGTGATATATATGCGGATTAGACACAAAAAAAAACACTCAACAAATGGCTACAATTTAAGGAATGTGTTTAGTGACGGCATCAGATTCCTAATTGATGGAGAAAGGTCCGGTGGTAAGAAAAGCTGCGTCTAGGAGGTTGTCAAGTGTTTTCGCTAGACGATTCCATTCTTGGGTGGTTGGTTTGGCCCTTGTTCCTGTAACTCGAATCCTAGCCCGATATATCCCATTTTAATCTTACACCATTGTGAAACTTACGCCTTTTTTACTCTCTGATCGAGGTTCTCGGCATTGAAAAATCTTTGTAAACTAAATTACACATGAATATGTTGACATTTAAGAGATATACAGTCCAGAAAATCAAGGGCAATGGTGATATATATGCGGATTAGACACCAAAAAAAAAACACTCAACAAATGGCTACAATTTAAGGAATGTGTTTAGTGACGGCATCAGATTCCTAATTGATGGAGAAAGGTATGGTGGCAAGAAAAGCTGCTTCTAGGAGGTTGTCAAGTGTTTTCGCTCGACGATTCCATTCTTGGGTGGTTGGTTTGGCCCTTGTTCCTGTTATTCAAATCCTAGCCCGGTATATCCCATTTTAATTTTACACCATTGTGAACCTTACGCCTTTTTTACTCTCTGGTCGAGGTTCTCGGCATTGAAAAATCTTCGTAAACTAAATCACACGTGTATATGTTGATATTTAAGAGATATACAGTCAAGAAAATCAAGGGCAATGGTGATATATATGCGGATTAGACACCAAAAAAAAGACTCAACAAATGGCTACAATTTAAGGAATGTGTTTAGTGACGGCATCAGATTCCTAATTGATGGAGAAAGGTCCGGTGGTAAGAAAAGCTGCTTCTAGGAGGTTGTCAAGTGTTTTCGCTCGACGATTCCATTCTTGGGTGGTTGGTTTGGCCCTTGTTCCTGTAACTCGAATCCTAGCCCGATATATCCCATTTTAATCTTACACCATTGTGAACCTTACGCCTTTTTTACTCTCTGATCGAGGTTCTCGGCATTGAAAAATCTTCGTAAACTAAATTACACATGAATATGTTGACATTTAAGAGATATACAGTCCAGAAAATCAAGGGCAATGGTGATATATATGCGGATTAGACACCAAAAAAAAAACACTCAACAAATGGCTACAATTTAAGGAATGTGTTTAGTGACGGCATCAGATTCCTAATTGATGGAGAAAGGTATGGTGGCAAGAAAAGCTGCTTCTAGGAGGTTGTCAAGTGTTTTCGCTCGACGATTCCATTCTTGGGTGGTTGGTTTGGCCCTTGTTCCTGTTATTCAAATCCTAGCCCGGTATATCCCATTTTAATTTTACACCATTGTGAACCTTACGCCTTTTTTACTCTCTGGTCGAGGTTCTCGGCATTGAAAAATCTTCGTAAACTAAATCACACGTGTATATGTTGATATTTAAGAGATATACAGTCAAGAAAATCAAGGGCAATGGTGATATATATGCGGATTAGACACCAAAAAAAACACTCAACAAATGGCTACAATTTAAGGAATGTGTTTAGTGACGGCATCAGATTCTTAATTGATGGAGAAAGGTCCGGTGGTAAGAAAAGCTGCTTCTAGGAGGTTGTCAAGTGTTTTCGCTCGACGATTCCATTCTTGGGTGGTTGGTTTGGCCCTTGTTCCTGTAACTCGAATCCTAGCCCGATATATCCCATTTTAATCTTACACCATTGTGAACCTTACGCCTTTTTTACTCTCTGATCGAGGTTCTCGGCATTGAAAAATCTTCGTAAACTAAATTACACATGTATATGTTGACATTTAAGAGATATACAGTCAAGAAAATCAAGGGCAATGGTGATATATATGCGGATTAGATACCAAAAAAAACACTCAACAAATGGCTACAATTTAAGGAATGTGTTTAGTGACGGCATCAGATTCCTAATTGATGGAGAAAGGTATGGTGGCAAGAAAAGCTGCTTCTAGGTGGTTGTCAAGTGTTTTCGCTCGACGATTCCATTCTTGGGTGGTTGGTTTGGCCCTTGTTCCTGTTATTCGAATCCTAGCCCGGTATATCCCATTTTAATTTTACACCATTGTGAACCTTACGCCTTTTTTACTCTCTGGTCGAGGTTCTCGGCATTGAAAAATCTTCGTAAACTAAATCACACGTGTATATGTTGATATTTAAGAGATATACAGTCAAGAAAATCAAGGGCAATGGTGATATATATGCGGATTAGACACCAAAAAAAACACTCAACAAATGGCTACAATTTAAGGAATGTGTTTAGTGACGGCATCAGATTCCTAATTGATGGAGAAAGGTCCGGTGGTAAGAAAAGCTGCTTCTAGGAGGTTGTCAAGTGTTTTCGCTCGACGATTCCATTCTTGGGTGGTTGGTTTGGCCCTTGTTCCTGTAACTCGAATCCTAGCCCGATATATCCCATTTTAATCTTACACCATTGTGAACCTTACCCCTTTTTTACTCTCTGATCGAGGTTCTCGGCATTGAAAAATCTTCGTAAACTAAATCACACGTGTATATGTTGATATTTAAGAGATATACAGTAAAGAAAATAAAGGGCAATGGTGATATACATGCGGATTAGACACCAAAAAAAACACTCAACAAATGGCTACAATTGAAGGAATGTGTTTAGTGACGGCATCAGATTCCTAATTGATGGAGAAAGGTCTGGTGGTAAGAAAAGCTGCTTCTAGGAGGTTGTCAAGTGTTTTCGCTCGACGATTCCATTCTTGGGTGATTGGTTTGGCCCTTGTTCCTGTAACTCGAATCCTATCCCGATATATCCCATTTTAATCTTACACCATTGTGAACATTACTCCTTTTTTACTCTCTGATCGAGGTTCTCGGCATTGAAAAATCTTCGTAAACTAAATCACACGTGTATATGTTGACATTTAAGAGATATACAGTCAAGAAAATCAAGGGTAATGGTGATATATATGCGGATTAGATAACAAAAAAACACTCAACAAATGGCTACAATTTAAGGAACGTGTTTAGTGACGGCATCAGATTCCTAATTGATGGAGGAAGGTCTGGTGGCAAGAAAAGCTGCTTCTAGGAGGTTGTCAAGTGTTTTCGCTCGACGATTCCATTCTTGGGTTGTTGGTTTGGCCCTTGTTCCTGTAACTCGAATCCTAGCCCGGTATATCCCATTTTAATTTTACACCATTGTTAACCTTACGCCTTTTCTACTCTCTGATCGAGGTTCTCGGCATTGAAAAATATTCGTAAACTAAATCAGACGTGTATATGTTGATATTTAAGAGACATACAGTCAAGAAAATCAAGGGCAATGGTGATATATATGCGGATTAGACACAAAAAAAAACACTCAACAAATCGCTACAATTTAAGGAATGTGTTTAGTGACGGCATGAGATTCCTAATTGATGGAGAAAGGTCTGGTGGCAAGAAAAGCTGCTTCTAGGAGGTTGTCAAGTGTTTTCGCTCGACGATTCCATTCTTGGGTGGTTGGTTTGGCCCTTGTTCTTGTAACTCGAATCCTATCCCGGTATATCCCATTTTAATGTTACACCATTGTGAACCTTACGCATTTTTTACTCGATGATCGAGGTTCTCAGCATTGAAAAATCTTCGTAAACTAAATCACACGTGTATATGTTGATATTTAAGAGATATACATTCAAGAAAATCAAGGGCAATGGTGATATATATGCGGATTAGACAGCAAAAAAAAAAATACTCAACAAATGGCTACAATTTAAGGAATGTGTTTAGTGACGGCATCAGATTCCTAATTGATGGAGAAAGGTCTGGTGGTAAGAAAAGCTGCTTCTAGGAGGTTGTCAAGTGTTTTCGCTCGATGATTCTATTCTTGGGTGGTTGGTTTGGCCCTTGTTCCTGTAACTCGAATCCTAGCCCGGTATATCCCATTTTAATTTTACACCATTGTGAACCTTACGCCTTTTTTACTCTCTGATCGAGGTTCTTGGCATTGAAAAATCTTCGTAAACTAAATCACACGTGTATATGTTGACATTTAAAAGATATACAGTCATGAAAATCAAGGGCAATGGTGATATATATGCGGATTAGACACAAAAAAAAACACTCAATAAATGGCTACAATTTAAGGAATGTGTTTACTGACGGCATCAGATTCCTAATTGATGGAGAAAGGTCTGGTGGTAAGAAAAGCTGCTTCTAGGAGGTTGTCATGTGTTTTCGATCGACGATTCCATTCTTGGGTGGTTGGTTTGGCCCTTGTTCCTGTAACTCGAATCCTAGCCCGGTATATCCCATTTTAATTTTACACCATTGTGAACCTTACGCCTTTTTTACTCTCTGATCGAGGTTCTCGGCATTGAAAAATCTTCGTAAACTAAATCACACATGTATATGCTGACATTTAAGAGATATATACAGTCAAGAAAATCAAGGGCAATGGTGATATATATGCGGATTAGACACAAAAAAAAAACACTCAACAAATGGCTACAATTTAAGGAATGTGTTTAGTGACGGCATCAGATTCCTAATTGATGGAGAAAGATATGGTGGCAAGAAAAGCTGCTTCTAGGAGGTTATCAAGTGTTTTCGCTAGACGATTCCATTCTTGGGTGGTTGGTTTGTCCCTTGTTCCTATAACTCGAATCCTAGCCCGGTATATCCCATTTTAATTTTACACTATTGTGAACCTTACGCCTTTTTTACTCTCTGATCGAGGTTCTCGGCATTGAAAAATCTTCGTAAACTAAATCACACGTGTATATGTTGATATTTAAGAAATATACAGTCAACAAAATCAAGGGCAATGGTGATATATATACGGATTAGACACCAAAAAAAACACTCAACAAATGGCTACAATTTAAGGAATGTGTTTAGTGACGGCATCAGATTCCTAATTGACGGAGAAACGTCTGGTGGTAAGAAAAGCTGCTTCTAGGAGGTTATCAAGTGTTTTCGCTCGACGATTCCAATCTTGGGTGGTTGGTTTGGCCCTTGTTCCTGTAACTCGAATCCTAGCCCCGTATATCCCATTTTAGTTTTACACCATTGTGAACCTTACGCCTTTGTTACTCTCTGATCGAGGTTCTCGGCATTGAAAAATCTTCGTAAACTAAATCACACGTGTATATGTTGATATTTAAGAGAGATACAGTCAAGAAAATCAAGGGCAATGGTGATATATATGCGGATTAGACACAAAAAAAAACACTAAAAAAATGGCTACAATTTAAGGAATGTGTTTAGTGACGGCATCAGATTCCTAATTGATGGAGAAAGGTCTGGTGGTAAGAAAACCTGCTTCTAGGAGGTTGTCAAGTGTTTTTGCTCGACGATTCCAATCTTGGGAGGTTGGTTTGGCCCTTGTTCCTGTAACTCGAATCCTAGCCCGGTATATCCCATTTTAATCTTACACCATTGTGAACCTTACGCCTTTTTTACTCTTTGATCGAGGTTCTCGGCATTGAAAAATCTTCGTAAACTAAATCACACGTGTATATGTTGATATTTAAGAGATATACAGTCCAGAAAATCAAGGGCAATGGTGATATATATGCGGATTAGACACCAAAAAAAAAACACTCAACAAATGGCTACAATTTAAGGAATGTGTTTAGTGACGGCATCAGATTCCTAATTGATGGAGAAATGTCTGGTGGTAAGAAAAGCTGCTTCTAGGAGGTTGTCAAGTGTTTTCGCTCGACGATTCCATTCTTGGGAGGTTGGTTTGGCCCTTGTTCCTGTAACTCGAATCCTAGCCCGGTATATCCCATTTTAATTTTACACCATTGTGAAACTTACGCCTTTTTTACTCTCTGATCGAGGTTCTCGGCATTGAAAAATCTTCGTAAACTAAATCACACGTGTATATGTTGACATTTAAAAGATATACAGTCAAGAAAAACAAGGGAAATGGTGATATATATGCGGATTAGACACCAAAAAAACACTCAAACCAAATGGCTACAATTTAAGGAATGTGTTTAGTGACAGCATCAAATTCCTTATTGATGGAGAAAGGTCTGGTGGCAAGAAAAGCTGCTTCTAGGAGGTTGTCAAGTGTTTTCGCTCGACGATTCCATTCTTGGGTGGTTGGTTTGGCCCTTGTTCATGTTATTCGAATCCTAGCCCGGTATATCCCATTTTAATTTTACACCATTGTGAACCTTATGCATTTTTTACTCTCTGATCGAGGTTCTTGGCATTGAAAAATCTCCGTAAACTAAATCACACGTGTATATGTTGATATTTAAGAGATATACAGTCAAGAAAATCAAGGGAATGGTTATATATATATGCGGATTAGACACAAAAAAAAAACACTCAACAAATGGCTACAATTTAAGGAATGTGTTTTGTGACAGCATTAGATTCCTAATTGATGGAGAAATGTCTGGTGATAAGAAAACCTGCTTCTAGGAGGTTGTCAAGTGTTTTCGCTCGACGATTCCAATCTTGTGTGGTTGGTTTGGCCCTTGTTCCTGTAACTCAAATCCTAGCCCGGTATATCCCATTATAATTTTACACCATTGTGAACCTTACGCCTTTTTTACTCTCTGATCGAGGTTCTCGGCATTGAAAAATCTTCGTAAACTAAATCACACGTGTATATGTTGATATTTAAGAGATATACAATCAAGAAAATCAAGGGCAATTGTGATATATATGCGGATTAGACACGAAAAAATAACACTCAACAAATGGCTACAATTTAAGGAATGTGTTTAGTGTGGCATCAGATTCCTAATTGATGGAGAAAGGTCTGGTGGTAAGAAAACCTGCTTCTAGGAGGTTGTCAAGTGTTTTTGCTCGACGATTCCAATCTTGGGTGGTTGGTTTGGCCCTTGTTCCTGTAACTCAAATCCTAGCCCGGTATATCCCATTTTAATTTTACACCATTGTGAAACTTACGCCTTTTTTACTCTCTGATCGAGGTTCTCGGCATTGAAAAATCTTCGTAAACTAAATCACACGTGTATATGTTGACATTTAAAAGATATACAGTCAAGAAAATCAAGGGCAATGGTGATATATATGCGGATTAGACACCAAAAAAAACACTCAAAGCAAATGGCTACAATTTAAGGAATGTGTTTAGTGACAGCATCAGATTCCTTATTGATGGAGAAAGGTCTGGTGGCAAGAAAAGCTGCTTCTAGGAGGTTGTCAAGTGTTTTCGCTCGACGATTCCATTCTTGGGTGGTTGGTTTGGCCCTTGTTCCTGTAACTCGAATCCTATCCCGGTATATCCCATTTTAATTTTACACCATTGTGAACCTTACGCCTTTTTTACTCTCTGATCGAGTATATGTTGACATTTAAGAGATATTCAGTCAAGAAAATCAAGGGCAATGGTGATATATATGCGGATTAGACACCAAAAAAAACACTCAACAAATGGCTACAATTTAAGGAATGTGTTTAGTGACGGCATCAGATTCCTAATTGATGGAGAAAGGTCTGGTGGCAAGAAAAGCTGCTTCTAGGAGGTTGTCAAGTGTTTTCGCTAAACGATTGCATTCTTGGGTGGTTGGTTTGGCCCTTGTTCCTGTAACTCGAATCCTATCCCGGTATATCCCATTTTAATTTTACACCATTGTGAACCTTACGCGTTTTTTACTCTCTGATCGAGGTTCTCGGCATTGAAAAATCTTCGGAAACTAAATCACACGTGTATATGTTGATATTTAAGAGATATACAGTCAAGAAAATCAAGGGCAATGGTGATATATATGCGGATTAGACACCAAAAAAAACACTCAACAAATGGCTACATTTTAAGGAAAGTGTTTTGTGACGGCATCAGATTCCTAATTGATGGAGAAATGTTTGGTGGTAAGAAAACCTGCTTCTAGGAGGTTGTCAAGTGTTTTCGCTCGACGATTTCAATCTTGGGTGGTTGGTTTGGCCCTTGTTCCTGTAACTCAAATCCTAGCCCGGTATATCCCATTTTAATTTTACACCATTGTGAACCTTACGCCTTTTTTACTCTCTGATCGAGGTTCTCGGCATTGAAAAATCTTCGTAAACTAAATCACACGTGTATATGTTGATATTTAAGAGATATACAATCAAGAAAATCAAGGGCAATGGTGATATATATGCGGATTAGACACCAAAAAAAAACACTCAACAAATGGCTACAATTTAAGGAATGTGTTTAGTGACGGCATCAGATTCCTAATTGATGGAGAAAGGTCTGGTGGCAAGAAAAGCTGTTTCTAGGAGGTTGTCAAGTGTTTTCGCTCGACGATTACATTCTTGGGTGGTTGGTTTGGCCCTTGTTCCTGTAACTCGAATCCTAGCCCGGTATATCCCATTTTAATTTTACACCATTGTGAACCTTACGCCTTTTTTACTCTCTGATCGAGGTTCTCGGCATTGAAAAATCTTTGTAAACTAAATCACACGTGTATATGTTGACATTTAAGAGATATTCAGTCAAGAAAATCAAGGGCAATGGTGATATATATGCGGATTAGACACCAAAAAAAACACTCAACAAATGGCTACAATTTAAGGAATGTGTTTAGTGACGGCATCAGATTCCTAATTGATGGAGAAAGGTCTGGTGGCAAGAAAAGCTGCTTCTAGGAGGTTGTCAAGTATTTTCGCTAGACGATTCCATTCTTGGGTGGTTGGTTTGGCCCTTGTTCCTGTAACTCGAATCCTAGCCCGGTATATCCCATTTTAATTTTACACCATTGTGAACCTTACGCCTTTTTTACTCTCTGATAGAGGTCCTCGGCATTGAAAAATCTTCGTAAACTAAATCACACGTGTATATGTTGATATTTAAGAGATATACAGTCAAGAAAATCAAAGGCAATGGTGATATATATTTGATTAGACACCAAAAAAAACACTCAACAAATGGCTACAATTTAAGGAATGTGTTTAGTGATGGCATGAGATTCCTAATTGATGGAGAAAGGTCTGGTGGTAAGAAAAGCTGCTTCTAGGAGGTTGTCAAGTGTTTTCGCTCGAAGATTCCATTCTTGGGTGGTTGGTTTGTCCCATGTTCCCGTAACTTGAATCCTAGCCCGGTATATCCCATTTTAATTTTACACCATTGTGAACCTTACGCCTTTTTTACTCTTTGATCGAGGTTCTCGGCATTGAAAAATCTTCGTAAACTAAATCACACATGTATATGTTGACATTTAAAAGATATACAGTCAAGAAAATCAAGGGAAATGGTGATATATATACGGATAAGACACCAAAAAAAAAACACTCAAAGCAAATGGCTACAATTTAAGGAATGTGTTTTGTGACGACATCAGATTCCTAATTGATGGAGAAATGTCTGGTGGTAAGAAAACCTGCTTCTAGGAGGTTGTCAAGTGTTTTCGCTCGACGATTCCAATCTTGGGTGGTTGGTTTGGCCCTTGTTCCTGTAACTCAAATCCTAGTCCGGTATATCCCATTTTAATTTTACACCATTGTGAACCTTACGCCTTTTTTACTCTCTGATCGAGGTTCTCGGCATTGAAAAATCTTCGTGAACTAAATCACACGTGTATATGTTGATATTTAAGAGATATACAATCAAGAAAATCAAGGGAAATGGTGATATATATGCGGATTAGACACGAAAAAAAAACACTCGACAAATGGCTACAATTTAAGGAATGTGTTTAGTGACGGCATCAGATTCCTAATTGATGGAGAAAGGTCTGGTGGCAAGAAAAGCTGCTTCTAGGAGGTTGTCAAGTGTTTTCGCTCGACGATTACATTCTTGGGTGGTTGGTTTGGCCCTTGTTCCTGTAACTCGAATCCTAGCCCGGTATATCCCATTTTAATTTTACACCATTGTGAACCTTACGCCTTTTTTACTCTCTGATCGAGGTTCTCGGCATTGAAAAATCTTCGTAAACTAAATCACACGTGTATATGTTGACATTTAAGAGATATACAGTCAAGAAAATCAAGGGCAATGGTGATATATATGCGGATTAGGCACCAAAAAAAACACTCCACAAATGGATACAATTTAAGGAATGTGTTTAGTGACGGCATCAGATTCCTAATTGATGGAGAAAGGTCTGGTGGCAAGAAAAGCTGCTTCTAGGAGGTTGTCAAGTGTTTTCGATAGACGATTCCATTCTTGGGTGGTTGGTTTGGCCCTTGTTCCTGTAACTCGAATCCTAGCCCGGTATATCCCATTTTAATTTTACACCATTGTGAACCTTACGCCTTTTTTACTCTCTGATAGAGGTCCTCGGCATTGAAAAATCTTCGTAAACTAAATCACACGTGTATATGTTGATATTTAAGAGATATACAGTCAAGAAAATCAAGGGCAATGGTGATATATATTGGATTAGACACCAAAAAAAACACTCAACAAATGGCTACAATTTAAGGAATGTGTTTAGTGATGGCATGAGATTCCTAATTGATGGAGAAAGGTCTGGTGGAAAGAAAAGCTGCTTCTAGGAGGTTGTCAAGTGTTTTCGCTCGACGATTCCATTCTTGGGTGGTTGGTTTGGCCCTTGTTCCCGTAACTTGAATCCTAGCCCGGTATATCCCATTTTAATTTTACACCATTGTGAACCTTACGCCTGTTTTACTCTCTGATCGAGGTTCTCGGCATTGAAAAATCTTCGTAAACTAAATCACACGTGTATATGTTGACATTTAAAAGATATACAGTCAAGAAAATCAAGGGCAATGGTGATATATATGCGGATTAGACACAAAAAAAAACACTCAAAGCAAATGGCTACAATTTAAGGTATGTGTTTAGTGATGGCATCAGATTCCTTAGTGACGGAGAAAGGTCTGGTGGCAAGAAAAGCTGCTTCTAGGAGGTTGTCATTTGTTTTCGCTCGACGAATCCATTCTTGGGTGGTTAGTTTGGCCCATGTTCCTGTAACTCGAATCCTAGCGCGGTATATCCTATTTTAATTTCACACCATTGTGAACCTTACGCATTTTTTACTCTCTGATCGAGGTTCTCGGCATTGAAAAATTTTCGTAAACTAAATCACACGTGTATATGTTGATATTTAAGAGATATACAGTCAAGAAAATCAAGGGTAATGGTGATATATATGCGGATTAGACACAAAAAAAAACACTCAACAAATGGCTACAATTTAAGGAATGTGTTTTGTGACGGCATCGTATTCCTAATTAATGGAGAAAGGTCTGGTCGTAAGAAAAGCTGCTTCTAGGAGGTTGTCAAGTGTTTTTGCTCGACGATTCCATTCTTGGGTGGCTGGTTTGGCCCTTGTTCCTGTAACGCGAATCCTAGCCCGATATATCCCATTTTAATCTTACTCCATTGTGAACCTTACGCCTTTTTTACTCTCTGATCGAGGTTCTCGGCATTGAAAAATCTTCGTAAACTAAATCACGTGTATATATTGATATTTAAGAGATATATACAGTCAAGAAAATCAAGGGCAATAGTAATATATATGCGGATTAGACACAAAAAAAAACACTCAACAAATGGCTACAATTTAAGGAATGTGTTTAGTGACTGCATCAGATTCCTAATTGATGGAGAAAGGTCTGGTGGCAAGAAAAGCTGCTTCTAGGAGGTTGTCAAGTGTTTTTGCTCGACGATTCCATTCTTGGGTGGTTGGTTTGGCCCTTGTTCCTGTAACTCGAATCCTAGCCCGGTATATCCCATTTTAATCTTACTCCATTGTGAACCTTACGCCTTTTTTACTCTCTGATCGAGGTTCTCGGCATTGAAAAATCTTCGTAAACTAAATCAAACGTGTATATATTGATATTTAAGAGATATACAGTCAAGAAAATCAAGGGCAATGGTGATATATATGCGGATTAGACACCAAAAAAAACACTCAACAAATGGCTACAATTTAAGGAATGTGTTTAGTGACGGCATCAGATTCCTAATTGATGGAGAAAGGTCTGGTGGCAAGAAAAGCTGCTTCTAGGAGGTTGTCAAGTGTTTTCGCTCGAGGATTCCATTCTTGGGTGGTTGGTTTGGCCCTTGTTCCTGTAATTCGAATCCTAGCCCGGTATATCCCATTTTAATTTTACACCATTGTGAACCTTACGCCTTTTTTACTCTCTGATCGAGGTTCTCGGCATTTAAAAATCTTCGTAAACTAAATCACATGTGTATATGTTGATATTTAAGAGATATACAGTCAAGAAAATCAAGGGCAATGGTGATATATATGCGGATTAGACACCAAAAAAAACTCAACAAATGGCTACAATTTAAGGAATGTGTTTAGTGACGGCATCAGATTCCTAATTGATGGAGAAAGGTCTGGTGGCAAGAAAAGCTGCTTCTAGGAGCTTGTCAAGTGTTTTCGCTCGATGATTCCATTCTTAGGTGGTTGGTTTGGCCCTTGTTCCTATAACTCGAATCCTAGCCCGGTATATCCCATTTTAATTTTACACCATTGTGAAACTTACGCCTTTTTTACTCTCTGATAGAGGTCCTCGGAATTGAAAAATCTTCGTAAACTAAATCACACGTGTATATGTTGATATTTAAGAGATATACAGTCAAGAAAATCAAGGGCAATGGTGATATATATTGGATTAGACACCAAAAAAAACACTCAACAAATGGCTACAATTTAAGGAATGAGTTTAGTGATGGCATGAGATTCCTAATTGATGGAGAAAGCTCTGGTGGGAAGAAAAGCTGCTTCTAGGAGGTTGTCAAGTGTTTTTGCTCGACGATTCCATTCTTGGGTGGTTGGTTTGGCCCTTGTTGCCGTTACTTGAATCCTAGCCCGGTATATCCCATTTTAATTTTACACCATTGTGAACCTTACGCCTTTTTTACTCTCTGATCGAGGTTCTCGGCATTGAAAAATCTTCGTAAACTAAATCACACGTGTATATGTTGACATTTAAAAGATATACAGTCAAGAAAATCAAGGGCAATGGTGATATATATGCGGATTAGACACCAAAAAAAAAACACTCAAAGCAAATGGCTACAATTTAAGGTATGTGTTTAGTGATGGCATCAGATTCCTTATTGATGGAGAAAGGTCTGGTGGCAAGAAAAGCTGCTTCTAGGAGGTTTTCAACTGTTTTCGCTCGACGATTCCATTCTTGGGTGGTTAGTTTGGCCCTTGTTCCTGTAACTCGAATTCTAGCGCGGTATATCCTATTTTAATTTTACACCATTGTGAACCTTACGCATTTTTTACTCTCGGATCGAGGTTCTCGGCATTGAAAAATTTTCGTAAACTAAATCACACGTGTATATGTTGATATTTAAGAGATATACAGTCAAGAAAATCAAGGGTAATGGTGATATATATGCGGATTAGACACCAAAAAAAACACTCAACAAATGGCTACAATTTAAGGAATGTGTTTTGTGACGGCATCAGATTCCTAATTAATGGAGAAAGGTCTGGTCGTAAGAAAAGCTGCTTTTAGGAGGTTGTCAAGTGTTTTTGCTCGACGATTCCATTCTTGGGTGGCTGGTTTGGCCCTTGTTCCTGTAACACGAATCCTAGCCCGATATATCCCATTTTAATCTTACTCCATTGTGAACCTTACGCCTTTTTTACTCTCTGATCGAGGTTCTCGGCATTGAAAAATCTTCGTAAACTAAATCACACGTGTATATATTGATATTTAAGAGATATATACAGTCAAGAAAATCAAGGGCAATAGTGATATATATGCGGATTAGACACAAAAAAAAACACTCAACAAATGGCTACAATTTAAGGATTGTGTTTAGTGACGGCATCAGATTCCTAATTGATGGAGAAAGGTCTGGTGGCAAGAAAAGCTGCTTCTAGGAGGTTGTCAAGTGTTTTTGCTCGACGATTCCATTCTTGGGTGGTTGGTTTGGCCCTTGTTCCTGTAACTCGAATCCTAGCCCGGTATATCCCATTTTAATCTTACTCCATTGTGAACCTTACGCCTTTTTTACTCTCTGATCAAGGTTCTCGGCATTGAAAAATCTTCGTAAACTAAATCAAACGTGTATATATTGATATTTAAGAGATATAGTCAAGAAAATCAAGGGCAATGGTGATATATATGCGGATTAGACACCAAAAAAAACACTCAACAAATGGCTACAATTTAAGGAATGTGTTTAGTGACGGCATCAGATTCCTAATTGATGGAGAAAGGTCTGGTGGCAAGAAAAGCTGCTTCTAGGAGGTTGTCAAGTGTTTTCGCTCGACTATTCCATTCTTGGGTGGTTGGTTTGGCCCTTGTTCCTGTAATTCGAATCCTAGCCCGGTATATCCCATTTTAATTTTACACCATTGTGAACCTTACGCCTTTTTTACTCTCTGATCGAGGTTCTCGGCATTTAAAAATCTTCGTAAACTAAATCACATGTGTATATGTTGATATTTAAGAGATATACAGTCAAGAAAATCAAGGGCAATGGTGATATATATGCGGATTAGACACCAAAAAAAACTCAACAAATGGCTACAATTTAAGGAATGTGTTTAGTGACGGCATCAGATTCCTAATTGATGGAGAAAGGTCTGGTGGCAAGAAAAGCTGCTTCTAGGAGCTTGTCAAGTGTTTTCGCTCGATGATTCCATTCTTAGGTGGTTGGTTTGGCCCTTGTTCCTGTAACTCGAATCCTAGCCCGGTATATCCCATTTATTTTTACACCATTGTGAAACTTACGCCTTTTTTACTCTCTGATAGAGGTCCTCGGCATTGAAAAATCTTCGTAAACTAAATCACACGTGTATATGTTGATATTTAAGAGATATACAGTCAAGAAAATCAAGGGAAATGGTGATATATATTGGATTAGACACCAAAAAAAACACTCAACAAATGGCTACAATTTAAGGAATGTGTTTAGTGATGGCATGAGATTCCTAATTGATGGAGAAAGCTCTGGTGGGAAGAAAAGCTGCTTCTATGAGGTTGTCAAGTGTTTTTGCTCGACGATTCCATTCTTGGGTGGTTGGTTGGGCCCTTGTTGCCGTAACTTGAATCCTAGCCCGGTATATCCCATTTTAATTTTACACCATTGTGAACCTTACGCCGTTTTTACTCTCTGATCGAGGTTCTCGGCATTGAAAAATCTTCATAAACTAAATCACACGTGTATATGTTGATATTTAAGAGATATATAGTGGAGAAAATCAAGGGTAATGGTGATATATATGCGAATTAGACACAAAAAAAACACTCAACAAATGGCTACAATTTAAGGAATGTGTTTTGTGACGGCATCAGATTCCTAATTAATGGAGAAAGGTCTGGTCGTAAGAAAAGCTGCTTCTAGGAGGTTGTCAGGTGTTTTT
Source organism: Helianthus tuberosus (assembly GCA_030545235.1). Lineage (NCBI taxonomy): Eukaryota > Viridiplantae > Streptophyta > Magnoliopsida > Asterales > Asteraceae > Helianthus > Helianthus tuberosus. Next base: position 24,930,800 of record CM060428.1, read on the forward strand.
GCTCGACGATTCCATTCTTGGGTGGCTGGTTTGGCCCTTGTTCCTGTAACACGAATCCTAGCCCGATATATCCCATTTTAATCTTACTCCATTGTGAACCTTACGCCTTTTTTACTCTCTGATCGAGGTTCTCGGCATTGAAAAATCTTCGTAAACTAAATCACACGTGTATATATTGATATTTAAGAGATATATACAGTCAAGAAAATCAAGGGCAATAGTGATATATATGCGGATTAGACACAAAAAAAAACACTCAACAAATGGCTACAATTTAAGGAATGTGTTTAGTGACGGCATCAGATTCCTAATTGATGGAGAAAGGTCTGGTGGCAAGAAAAGTTGCTTCTAGGAGGTTGTCAAGTGTTTTCGCTCGACGATTCCATTCTTGGGTGGCTGGTTTGGCCCTTGTTCCTGTAATTCGAATCCTAGCCCGGTATATCCCATTTTAATTTTACACCATTATGAACCTTACGCCTTTTTTACTCTCTGATCGAGGTTCTCGGCATTTAAAAATCTTCGTAAACTAAATCACATGTGTATATGTTGATATTTAAGAGATATACAGTCAAGAAAATCAAGGGCAATGGTGATATATATGCGGATTAGACACCAAAAAAAACTCAACAAATGGCTACAATTTAAGGAATGTGTTTAGTGACGGCATCAGATTCCTAATTGATGGAGAAAGGTCTGGTGGCAAGAAAAGCTGCTTCTAGGAGCTTGTCAAGTGTTTTCGCTCGATGATTTCATTCTTAGGTGGTTGGTTTGGCCCTTGTTCCTGTAACTCGAATCCTAGCCCGGTATATCCCATTTTAATTTTACACCATTGTGAAACTTACGCCTTTTTTACTCTCTGATAGAGGTCCTCGGCATTGAAAAATCTTCGTAAACTAAATCACACGTGTATATGTTGATATTTAGGAGATATACAGTCAAGAAAATCAAGGGAAATGGTGATATATATTGGATTAGACACCAAAAAAAACACTCAACAAATGGCTACAATTTAAGGAATGTGTTTAGTGATGGCATGAGATTCCTAATTGATGGAGAAAGCTCTAGTGGGAAGAAAAGCTGCTTCTAGGAGGTTGTCAAGTGTTTTTGCTCGACGATTCCATTCTTGGGTGGTTGGTTGGGCCCTTGTTGCCGTAACTTGAATCCTAGCCCGGTATATCCCATTTTAATTTTACACCATTGTGAACCTTACGCCTTTTTACTCTCTGATCGAGGTTCTCGGCATTGAAAAATCTTCATAAACTAAATCACACGTGTATATGTTGATATTTAAGAGATATATAGTCAAGAAAATCAAGGGTAATGGTGATATATATGCGAATTAGACACAAAAAAAACACTCAACAAATGGCTACAATTTAAGGTATGTGTTTAGTGATGGCATCAGATTCCTTATTGATGGAGAAAGGTCTGGTGGCAAGAAAAGCTGCTTCTAGGAGGTTTTCAACTGTTTTCGCTCGACGATTCCATTCTTGGGTGGTTAGTTTGGCCCTTGTTCCTGTAACTCGAATTCTAGCGTGGTATATCCTATTTTAATTTTACACCATTGTGAACCTTACGCATTTTTTACTCTCGGATTGAGGTTCTCGGCATTGAAAAATTTTCGTAAACTAAATCACACGTGTATATGTTGATATTTAAGAGATATATAGTCAAGAAAATCAAGGGTAATGGTGATATATATGCGAATTAGACACAAAAAAAAACACTCAACAAATGGCTACAATTTAAGGAATGTGTTTTGTGACGGCATCAGATTCCTAATTAATGGAGAAAGGTCTGGTGGTAAGAAAAGCTGCTTCTAGGAGGTTGTCAAGTGTTTTTGCTCGACGATTCCATTCTTGGGTGGCTGGTTTGGCCCTTGTTCCTGTAACACGAATCCTAGCCCGATATATCCCATTTTAATCTTACTCCATTGTGAACCTTACGCCTTTTTTACTCTCTGATCGAGGTTCTCGGCATTGAAAAATCTTCGTAAACTAAATCACACGTGTATATATTGATATTTAAGAGATATATACAGTCAAGAAAATCAAGGGCAATAGTGATATATATGCGGATTAGACACAAAAAAAAAAACACTCAACAAATGGCTACAATTTAAGGAATGTGTTTAGTGACGGCATCAGATTCCTAATTGATGGAGAAAGGTCTGGTGGCAAGAAAAGCTGCTTCTAGGAGGTTGTCAAGTATTTTTGCTCGACGATTCCATTCTTGGGTGGTTGGTTTGGCCCTTGTTCCTGTAACTCGAATCCTAGCCCGGTATATCCCATTTTAATCTTACTCCATTGTGAACCTTACGCCTTTTTTACTCTCTGATCGAGGTTCTCGGCATTGAAAAATCTTCGTAAACTAAATCAAACGTGTATATATTGATATTTAAGAGATATACAGTCAAGAAAATCAAGGGCAATGGTGATATATATGCGGATTAGACACCAAAAAAAACACTCAACAAATGGCTACAATTTAAGGAATGTGTTTAGTGACGGCATCAGATTCCTAATTGATGGAGAAAGGTCTGGTGGCAAGAAAAGCTGCTTCTAGGAGGTTGTCAAGTGTTTTCGCTCGACGATTCCATTCTTGGGTGGTTGGTTTGGCCCTTGTTCCTGTAATTCGAATCCTAGCCCGGTATATCCCATTTTAATTTTACACCATTGTGAACCTTACGCCTTTTTTACTCTCTGATCGAGGTTCTCGGCATTTAAAAATCTTCGTAAACTAAATCACATGTGTATATGTTGATATTTAAGAGATATACAGTCAAGAAAATCAAGGGCAATGGTGATATATATGCTGATTAGACACCAAAAAAAACTCAACAATTGGCTACAATTTAAGGAATGTGTTTAGTGACGGCATCAGATTCCTAATTGATGGAGAAAGGTCTGGTGGCAAGAAAAGCTGCTTCTAGGAGCTTGTCAAGTGTTTTCGCTCGATGATTCCATTCTTAGGTGGTTGGTTTGGCCCTTGTTCCTGTAACTCGAATCCTAGCCCGGTATATCCCATTTTAATTTTACACCATTGTGAAACTTACGCCTTTTTTACTCTCTGATAGAGGTCCTCGGCATTGAAAAATCTTCGTAAACTAAATCACACGTGTATATGTTGATATTTAAGAGATATACAGTCAAGAAAATCAAGGGAAATGGTGATATATATTGGATTAGACACCAAAAAAAACACTCAACAAATGGCTACAATTTAAGGAATGTGTTTAGTGATGGCATGAGATTCCTAATTGATGGAGAAAGCTCTGGTGGGAAGAAAAGCTGCTTCTAGGAGGTTGTCAAGTGTTTTTGCTCGACGATTCCATTCTTGGGTGGTTGGTTGGGCCCTTGTTGCCGTAACTTGAATCCTAGCCCGGTATATCCCATTTTAATTTTACACCATTGTGAACCTTACGCCTTTTTTACTCTCTGATCGAGGTTCTCGGCATTGAAAAATCTTCATAAACTAAATCACACGTGTATATGTTGATATTTAAGAGATATATAGTCAAGAAAATCAAGGGTAATGGTGATATATATGCGAATTAGACACAAAAAAAACACTCAACAAATGGCTACAATTTAAGGAATGTGTTTTGTGACGGCATCAGATTCCTAATTAATGGAGAAAGGTCTGGTCGTACGAAAAGCTGCTTCTAGGAGGTTGTCAAGTGTTTTTGCTCGACTATTCCATTCTTGGGTGGCTGGTTTGGCCCTTGTTCCTGTAACACGAATCCTAGCCCGATATATCCCATTTTAATCTTACTCCATTGTGAACCTTACGCCTTTTTTACTCTCTGATCGAGGTTCTCGGCATTGAAAAATCTTCGTAAACTAAATCACACGTGTATATATTGATATTTAAGAGATATATACAGTCAAGAAAATCAAGGGCAATAGTGATATATATGCGGATTAGACACAAAAAAAAACACTCAACAAATGGCTACAATTTAAGGAATGTGTTTAGTGACGGCATCAGATTCCTAATTGATGGAGAAAGGTCTGGTGGCAAGAAAAGTTGCTTCTAGGAGGTTGTCAAGTGTTTTCGCTCGACGATTCCATTCTTGGGTGGTTGGTTTGGCCCTTGTTCCTGTAATTCGAATCCTAGCCCGGTATATCCCATTTTAATTTTACACCATTGTGAACCTTACGCCTTTTTTACTCTCTGATCGAGGTTCTCGGCATTTAAAAATCTTCGTAAACTAAATCACATGTGTATATGTTGATATTTAAGAGATATACAGTCAAGAAAATCAAGGGCAATGGTGATATATATGCGGATTAGACACCACAAAAAACTCAACAAATTGCTACAATTTAAGGAATGTGTTTAGTGACGGCATCAGATTCCTAATTGATGGAGAAAGGTCTGGTGGCAAGAAAAGCTGCTTCTAGGAGGTTGTCAACTGTTTTCGCTCGATGATTCCATTCTTAGGTGGTTGGTTTGGCCCTTGTTCCTGTAACTCGAATCCTAGCCCGGTATATCCCATTTTAATTTTACACCATTGTGAACCTTACGCCTTTTTTACTCTCTGATCGAGGTTCTCGGCATTGAAAAATCTTCGTAAACTAAATCACACGTGTATATGTTGACATTTAAGAGATATACAGTCAAGAAAATCAAGGGCAATGGTGATATATATGCAGATTAGACACCAAAAAAAAAACACTCAACAAATGGCTACAATTTAAGGAACGTGTTTAGTGAGGGCATCAGATTCCTAATTGATGGAGAAAGGTCTGGTGGTAAGAAAAGCTGCTTTTATGAGGTTGTGAAGTGTTTTCGCTCGACGATTCCATTCTTGGGTGGTTGGTTTGGCCCTTGTTCCTGTAACTCGAATCCTAGCCCGGTATATCCCATTTTAATTTTACACCATTGTGACCTTACGCCTTTTTTACTCACTGATCGAGGTTCTCGGCATTGAAAAATCTTCGTAAACTGAATCACACGTGTATATATTGATATTTAAGAGATATACAGTCAAGAAAATCAAGGGAAATGGTGATATATATGCGGATTAGACACAAAAAAAAACACTCAACAAATGGCTACAATTTAAGGAATGTGTTTATTGACGGCATCAGATTCCTAATTGATGGAGAAAGGTCTGGTGGCAAGAAAAGCTGCTTCTAGGAGGTTGTCAAGTGTTTTTGCTCGACGATTCCATTCTTGGGTGGTTGGTTTGGCCCTTGTTCCTGTAACTCGAATCCTTGCCCGGTATATCCCATTTTAATTTTACTCCATTGTGAACCTTACGCCTTTTTTACTCTCTGATCGAGGTTCTCGGTATTGAAAACTCTTCGTAAACTAAATCAAACGTGTATATATTGATATTTAAGAGATATACAGTCAAGAAAATCAAGGGCAATGGAGATATATATGCGGATTAGACACCAAAAAAAACACTCAACAAATGGCTACAATTTAAGGAATGTGTTTAGTGACGGCATCAGATTCCTAATTGATGGAGAAAGGTCTGGTGGCAAGAAGGGCTGCTTTTAGGAGGTTGTCAAGTGTTTTCGCTCGACGATTCCAATCTTGGGTGGTTGGTTTGGCCCTTGTTCCTGTAATTCGAATTCTAGCCCGGTATATCCCATTTTAATTTTACACCATTGTGAGCCTTACACCTTTTTTACTCTCTGATCGAGGTTCTCGGCATTTAAAAATCTTCGTAAACTAAATCACACATGTATATGTTGATATTTAAGAGATATACAGTCAATAAAATCAAGGGCAATGGTGATATATATGCGGATTAGACACTAAAAAAAACACTCCACAAATGGCTACAATTTAAGGAATGCGTTTAGTGACGGCATCAGATTCCTAATTGATGGAGAAAGGTCTGGTGGCAAGAAAAGTTGCTTCTAGGAGGTTGTCAAGTGTTTTCGCTCAACGATTCCATTCTTGGGTGGTTGGTATGGCCCGTGTTCCTGTAACTCGAATCCTAGCCCGGTATATTCCATTTTAATTTTGCACCATTGTGAACCTTTCGCCTTTTTTACTCTCTGATCGAGGTTCTCGGCATTGAAAAATCTACGTAAACTAAATCACACGTGTATATGTTGACATTTAGGAGATATACAGTCAAGAAAATGAAGGGCAATGGTGATATATATGCGGATTAGACACAAAAAAAAACACTCAACAAATGGCTACAATTTAAGGATTGTGTTTAGTGACGGCATCAGATTCCTAATTGATGGAGAAAGGTCTGGTGGCAAGAAAAGCTGCTTCTAGGAGGTTGTCAAGTGTTTTCGCTCGACGATTCCATTCTTGGGTGGTTGGTTTGGCCCTTTTTCCTGTAACTCAAATCCTAGCCCGGTATATCCCATTTTAATTTTACACCATTGTGAACCTTACGCCTTTTTTACTCCTTGATCGAGGTTCTCGGTATTGAAAAATCTTCGTAAACTAAATCACACGTGTATATGTTGACATTTAATAGATATACAATCAAGAAAATTAAGGGCAATGGTGATATATATGCGGATTAGACACAAAAAAAACACTCAAAACAAATGGCTACAATTTAAGGAATGTGTTTTGTGACGGCATCAGATTCCTAATTGATGGAGAAATGTCTGGTGGTAAGAAAAGCTGCTTCTAGGAGGTTGTCAAGTGTTTTCGCTCGACGATTCCATTCTTGGGATGTTGGTTTGGCCCTTGTTCCTGTAACTCGAATCCTAGCCCGGTATATCCCATTTTAATTTTACACCATTGTGAAACTTACGCCTTTTTTACTCTCTGATCGAGGTTCTCGGCATTGAAAAATCTTCGTAAACTAAATCACACGTGTATATGTTGACATTTAAAAGATATACAGTCAAGAAAAACAAAGGAAATGGTGATATATATGCGGATTAGACACCAAAAAAACACTCAAACCAAATGGCTACAATTTAAGGAATGTGTTTAGTGACAGCATCAAATTTCTTATTGATGGAGAAAGGTCTGGTGGCAAGAAAAGCTGCTTCTAGGAGGTTGTCAAGTGTTTTCGCTCGACGATTCCATTCTTGGGTGGTTGGTATGGCCCTTGTTCCTGTAACTCGAATCCTATCCCGGTATATCCCATTTTAATTTTACACCATTGTGAACCTTACGCATTTTTTACTCCCTGATCGAGGTTCTCGGCATTGAAAAATCTTCGTAAACTAAATCACACGTGTATATATTGATATTTAAGAGATATACAGTCAAGAAAATCAGGGGAATGGTTATATATATGCGGATTAGACACAAAAAAAAAAAACACTCAACAAATGGCTACAATTTAAGGAATGTGTTTTGTGACGGCATCAGATTCCTAATTGATGGAGAAATGTCTGGTAATAAGAAAACCTGCTTCTAGGAGGTTGTCAAGTGTTTTCGCTCGACGATTCCAATCTTGGCTGGTTGGTTTGGCCCTTGTTCCTGTAACTCAAATCCTAGCCCGGTATATCCCATTTTAATTTTACACCATTGTGAAACTTACGCCTTTTTTACTCTATGATCGAGGTTCTCGGTATTGAAAAATCTTCGTAAACTATATCACACGTGTATATGTTGATATTTAAGAGATATACAATCAAGAAAATCAAGGGCAATGGTGATATATATGCGGATTAGACACGAAAAAAATAACTCTCAACAAATGGCTACAATTTAAGGAATGTGTTTAGTGACGGCATCAGATTCCTAATTGATGGAGAAAGGTCTGGTGGTAAGAAAACCTGCTTCTAGGAGGTTGTCAAGTGTTTTTGCTCGACGATTCCAATCTTGGGTGGTTGGTTTGGCCCTTGTTCCTGTAACTCAAATCCTAGCTCGGTATATCCCATTTTAATTTTACACCATTGTGAAACTTACGCCTTTTTTACTCTCTGATCGAGGTTCTCGGCATTGAAAAATCTTCGTAAACTAAATCACACGTGTATATGTTGACATTTAAAAGATATACAGTCAAGAAAATCAAGGGCAATGGTGATATATATGCGGATTAGACACCAAAAAAAACACTCAAAGCAAATGGCTACAATTTAAGGAATGTGTTTAGTGACAGCATCAGATTCCTTATTGATGGAGAAAGGTCTGGTGGCAAGAAAAGCTGCTTCTAGGAGGTTGTCAAGTGTTTTCGCTCGACGATTCCATTCTTGGGTGGTTGGTTTGGCACTTGTTCCTGTAACTCGAATCCTATCCCGGTATATCCCCTTTTAATTTTACACCATTGTGAACCTTACGCCTTTTTTACTCTCTGATCGAGGTTCTCGGCATTGAAAAATCTTTGTAAACTAAATCACACGTGTATATGTTGACATTTAAGAGATATTCAGTCAAGAAAATCAAGGGCAATGGTGATATATATGCGGATTAGACACAAAAAAAAACACTCAACAAATGGCTACAATGTAAGGAATGTGTTTTGTGACGGCATCAGATTCCTAATTGATGGAGAAATGTCTGGTGGTAAGAAAACCTGCTTCTAGGAGGTTGTCAAGTGTTTTCGCTCGACGATTCCAATCTTGGGTGGTTGGTTTGGCCCTTGTTCCTGTAACTCAAATCCTATCCCGGTATATTCCATTTTAATTTTACACCATTGTGAACCTTACGCCTTTTTTACCCTCTGATCGAGGTTCTAGGCATTGAAAAATCTTCGTAAACTAAATCACACGTGTATATGTTGATATTTAAGAGATATACAATCAAGAAAATCAAGGGCAATGGTGATATATATGCGGATTAGACACGAATAAAAAAACACTCAACAAATGGCTACAATTTAAGGAATGTGTTTAGTGACGGCATCAGATTCCTAATTGATGGAGAAAGGTCTGGTGGCAAGAAAAGCTGCTTCTAGGAGGTTGTCAAGTGTTTTCGCTCGACGATTACATTCTTGGGTGGTTGGTTTGGCCCTTGTTCCTGTAACTCGAATCCTAGCCCGGTATATCCCATTTTAATTTTACACCATTGTGAACCTTACGCCTTTTTTACTCTCTGATCGAGGTTCTCGGCATTGAAAAATCTTTGTAAACTAAATCACACGTGTATATGTTGACATTTAAGAGATATTCAGTCAAGAAAATCAAGGGCAATGGTGATATATATGCGGATTAGACACCAAAAAAACACTCAACAAATGGCTACAATTTAAGGAATGTGTTTAGTGACGGCATCAGATTCCTAATTGATGGAGAAAGGTCTGGTGGCAAGAAAAGCTGCTTCTAGGAGGTTGTCAAGTGTTTTCGCTAGACGATTCTATTCTTGGGTGGTTGGTTTGGCCCTTGTTCCTGTAACTCGAATCCTAGCCCGGTATATCCCATTTTAATTTTACACCATTGTCAACCTTACGCCTTTTTTACTCTCTGATAGAGGTCCTCGGCATTGAAAAATCTTCGTAAACTAAATCACACGTGTATATGTTGACATTTAATAGATATACAGTCAAGAAAATTAAGGGCAATGGTGATATATATGCGGATTAGACACAAAAAAAAACACTCAAAACAAATGGCTACAATTTAAGGAATGTGTTTTGTGACGGCATCAGATTCCTAATTGATGGAGAAATGTCTGGTGGTAAGAAAAGCTGCTTCTAGGAGGTTGTCAAGTGTTTTCGCTCGACGATTCCATTCTTGGGATGTTGGTTTGGCCCTTGTTCCTGTAACTCGAATCCTAGCCCGGTATATCCCATTTTAATTTTACACCATTGTGAAACTTACGCCTTTTTTACTCTCTGATCGAGGTTCTCGGCATTGAAAATCTTGGTAAACTAAATCACACGTGTATATGTTGACATTTAAAAGATATACAGTCAAGAAAATCAAGGGCAATGGTGATATATATGCGGATTAGACACCAAAAAAAACACTCAAAGCAAATGGCTACAATTTAAGGAATGTGTTTAGTGACAGCATCAGATTCCTTATTGATGGAGAAAGGTCTGGTGGCAAGAAAAGCTGCTTCTAGGAGGTTGTCAAGTGTTTTCGCTCGACGATTCCATTCTTGGGTGGTTGGATTGGCCCTTGTTCCTGTAACTCGAATCCTATCCCGGTATATCCGATTTTAATTTTACACCATTGTGAACCTTACGCCTTTTTTACTCTCTGATCGAGGTTCTCGGCATTGAAAAATCTTTGTAAACTAAATGACACGTGTATATGTTGACATTTAAGAGATATTCAGTCAAGAAAATCAAGGGCAATGGTGATATATATGCGGATTAGACAACAAAAAAAACACTCAACAAATGGCTACAATTTAAGAAATGTGTTTTGTGACGGCATCATATTCCTAATTAATGGAGAAATGTCTGGTGGTAAGAAAACCTGCTTCTAGGAGGTTGTCAAGTGTTTTCGCTCGACGATTCCAATCTTGGGTGGTTGGTTTGGCCCTTGTTCCTGTAACTCAAATCCTAGCCCGGTATATCCCATTTTAATTTTACACCATTGTGAACCTTACGCCTTTTTTACTCTCTGATCGAGGTTCTCGGCATTGAAAAATCTTCGTAAACTAAATCACACGTGTATATGTTGATATTTAAGAGATATACAATCAAGAAAATCAAGGGCAATGGTGATATATATGCGGATTAGACACGAAAAAAAAAACACTCAACAAATGGCTACAATTTAAGGAATGTGTTTAGTGACGGCATCAGATTCCTAATTGATGGAGAAAGGTCTGGTGGCAAGAAAAGCTGCTTCTAGGAGGTTGTCAAGTGTTTTCCCTCGACGATTACATTCTTGGGTGGTTGGTTTGGCCCTTGTTCCTGTAACTCGAATCCTAGCCCGGTATATCCCATTTTAATTTTACACCATTGTGAACCTTACGCCTTTTTTACTCTCTGATCGAGGTTCTCGGCATTTAAAAATCTTTGTAAACTAAATCACACGTGTATATGTTGACATTTAAGAGATATTCAGTCAAGAAAATCAAGGGCAATGGTGATATATATGTGGATTAGACACCAAAAAAACACTCAACAAATGGCTACAATTTAAGGAATGTGTTTAGTGACGGCATCAGATTCCTAATTGATGGAGAAAGGTCTGGTGGCAAGAAAAGCTGCTTCTAGGAGGTTGTCAAGTGTTTTCGCTAGACGATTCCATTCTGGGGTGGTTGGTTTGGCCCTTGTTCCTGTAACTCGAATCCTAGCCCGGTATATCCCATTTTAATTTTACACCATTGTCAACCTTACGCCTTTTTTACTCTCTGATAGAGGTCCTCGGCATTGAAAAATCTTCGTAAACTAAATCACACGTGTATATGTTGATATTTAAGAGATATACAGTCAAGAAAATCAACGGCAATGGTGATATATATTGGATTAGACACCAAAAAAAACACTCAAAAAATGGCTACAATTTAAGGAATGTGTTTAGTGATGGCATGAGATTCCTAATTGATGGAGAAAGGTCTGGTGGTAAGAAAAGCTGCTTCTAGGAGGTTGTCAAGTGTTTTCGCTCGACGATTCCATTCTTGGGTGGTTGGTTTGGCCCTTGTTCCCATAACTTGAATCCTAGCCCAGTATATCCCATTTTAATTTTACACCATTGTGAACCTTACGCCTTTTTTACTCTCTGATCGAGGTTCTCGGCATTGAAAAATCTTCGTAAACTAAATCACACGTGTATATGTTGACATTTAAAAGATATACAGTCAAGAAAATCAAGGGAAATGGTGATATATATGCGGATAAGACACCAAAAAAAAACACTCAAAGCAAATGGCTACAATTTAAGGAATGTGTTTAGTGACAGCATCAGATTCCTTATTGATGGAGAAAGGTCTGGTGGCAAGAAAAGCTGCTTCTAGGAGGTTGTCAAATGTTTTCGCTCGACGATTCCATTCTTGGGTGGTTGGTTTGGCCCTTGTTCCTGTAACTCAAATCCTAGCCCGGTATATCCCATTTTAATTTTACACCATTGTGAACCTTACGCCTTTTTTACTCTCTGATCGAGGTTCTCGGCATTGAAAAATCTTCGTGAACTAAATCACACGTGTATATGTTGATATTTAAGAGATATACAATCAAGAAAATCAAGGGCAATGGTGATATATATGCGGATTAGATACGAAAAAAAAAACACTCGACAAAAGGCTACAATTTAAGGAATGTGTAGTGACGGCATCAGATTCCTAATTGATGGAGAAAGGTCTGGTGGCAAGAAAAGCTGCTTCTAGAAGGTTGTCAAGTGTTTTCGCTCGACGATTACATTCTTGGGTGGTTGGTTTGGCCCTTGTTCCTGTAACTCGAATCCTAGCCCGGTATATCCCATTTTAATTTTACACCATTGTGAACCTTACGCCTTTTTTACTCTCTGATCGAGGTTCTCGGCATTGAAAAATCTTCGTAAACTAAATCACACGTGTATATGTTGACATTTAACAGATATACAGTCAAGAAAATCAAGGGCAATGGTGATATATATGCGGATTAGACACCAAAAAAAACACTCCACAAATGGCTACAATTTAAGGAATGTGTTTAGTGACGGCATCAGATTCCTAATTGATGGAGAAAGGTCTGGTGGCAAGAAAAGCTGCTTCAAGGAGGTTGTCAAGTGTTTTCGCTAGACGATTCCATTCTTGGGTGGTTGGTTTGGCCCTTGTTCCCGTAACTTGAATCCTAGCCCAGTGTATCCCATTTTAATTTTACACCATTGTGAACCTTACGCCTTTTTTACTCTCTGATCGAGGTTCTCGGCATTGAAAAATCTTCGTAAACTAAATCACACGTGTATATGTTGACATTTAAAAGATATACAGTCAAGAAAATCAAGGGCAATGGTGATATATATGCGGATTAGACACAAAAAAAAAAACACTTAAAGCAAATGGCTACAATTTAAGGTATGTGTTTAGTGATGGCATCAGATTCCTTATTGATGGAGAAAGGTCTGGTGGCAAGAAAAGCTGCTTCTAGGAGGTTGTCAACTGTTTTCGCTCGACAATTCCATTCTTGGGTGGTTGGTTTGGCCCTTGTTCCTATAACTCGAATCCTAGCCCGGTATATCCCATTTTAATCTTACTCCATTGTGAACCTTACGCCTTTTTTACTCTCTGATCGAGGTTCTCGGCATTGAAAAATCTTCGTAAACTAAATCAAACATGTATATATTGATATTTAAGAGATATATAGTCACGAAAATCAAGGGCAGTGATGATATATATGCGGATTAGACAACAAAAAAAACACTCAACAAATGGCTACAATTCAAGGAATGTGTTTGGTGACGGCATCAGATTCCTAATTGATGGAGAAAGGTCTGGTGGCAAGAAAAGCTGCTTCTAGGAGGTTGTCAAGTGTTTTCGCTCGACGATTCCATTCTTGGGTGGTTGGTTTGGCCCTTGTTCCTGTAATTCGAATCCTAGCCCGGTATATCCCATTTTAATTTTACACCATTGTGAACGTTACGCCACTTTTACTCTCTGATCGAGGTTCTCGGCATTTAAAAATCCTCGTAAACTAAATCACATGTGTATATGTTGATATTTAAGAGATATACAGTCAAGAAAATCAAGGGCAATGGTGATATATATGCGGATTAGACACCAAAAAAAACACTCAACAAATGGCTACAATTTAAGGAATGTGTTTAGTGATGGCATGAGATTCCTAATTGATGGAGAAAGGTCTGGTGGAAAGAAAAGCTGCTTCTATGAGGTTGTCAAGTGTTTTCGCTCGACGATTCCATTCTTGGGTGGTTGGTTTGGCCGTTGTTCCCGTAACTTGAATCATAGCCCGGTATATCCCATTTTAATTTTACACCATTCTGAACCTTACGCCTTTTTTACTCTCTGATCGAGGTTCTCGGCATTGAAAAATCTTCGTAAACTAAATCACACGTGTATATGTTGACATTTAAAAGATATACAGTCAAGAAAATCAAGGGCAATGGTGATATATATGCGGATTAAACACCAAAAAAAAAACACTCAAAGCAAATGGCTACAATTTAAGGTATGTGTTTAGTGATGGCATCAGATTCCTTATTGATGGAGAAAGGTCTGGTGGCAAGAAAAGCTGCTTCTAGGAGGTTATCAAGTGTTTTCGCTCGACGATTCCATTCTTGGGTGGTTGGTTTGGCCCTTGTTCCTGTAACTCGAATCCTAGCCCGGTATATCCCATTTTAATTTTACACCATTTTGAACCTTACGCCTTTTTTACTCTCTGATCGAGGTTCTCGGCATTGAAAAATCTTTGTAAACTAAATCACACGTGTATATGTTGACATTTAAGAGATATACAGTCAAGAAAATCAAGGGCAATGGTGATATTTATGCGGATTAGACACCAAAAAAAACTCAACAAATGGCTACAATTTAAGGAATGTGTTTAGTGACGGCATCAGATTCCTAATTGATGGAGAAAGGTCTGGTGGCAAGAAAAGCTGCTTTTAGGAGGTTGTCAACTGTTTTCGCTCGACGATTCCATTCTTGGGTGGTTAGTTTGGCCCTTGTTCCTGTAACTCGAATCCTAGCGCGGTATATCCTATTTTAATTTTACACCATTGTGAACCTTACGCATTTTTTACTCTCTGATCGAGGTTCTCGGCATTGAAAAATTTTCGTAAACTAAATCACACGTGTATATGTTGATATTTAAGAGATATATAGTCAAGAAAATCTAGGGTAATGGTGATATATATGCGAATTAGGCACAAAAAAAACACTCAACAAATGGCTACAATTTAAGGAATGTGTTTTGTGACGGCATCAGATTCCTAATTAATGGAGAAAGGTCTGGTCGTAAGAAAAGCTGCTTCTAGGAGGTTGTCAAATGTTTTTGCTCGACGATTCCATTCTTGGGTGGCTGGTTTCGCCCTTGTTCCTGTAACTCGAATCCTAGCCCGATATATCCCATTTTAATCTTACTCCATTGTGAATCTTACGCCTTTTTTACTCTCTGATCGAGGTTCTCGGCATTGAAAATCTTCGTAAACTAAATCACACGTGTATATATTGATATTTATAAGAGATATTTACAGTCAAGAAAATAAAGGGCAATAGTGATATATATGCGGATTAGACACAAAAAAAACACTCAACAAATGGCTACAATTTAAGGAATGTGTTTAGTGACGGCATCAGATTCCTAATTGATGGAGAAAGGTCTGGTGGCAAGAAAAGCTGCTTCTAGGAGGTTGTCAAGTGTTTTTGCTCGACGATTCCATTCTTGGGTGGTTGGTTTGGCCCTTGTTCCTGTAATTCGAATCCTAGCCCGGTATATCCCATTTTAATTTTACACCATTGTGAACCTTACGCCTTTTTTACTCTCTGATCTAGGTTCTCGGCATTTATAAATCTTCGTAAACTAAATCACATGTGTATATGTTGATATTTAAGAGATATACAGTCAAGAAAATCAAGGGCAATGGTGATATATATGCGGATTAGTCACCAAAAAAAATTCAACAAATGGCTACAATTTAAGGAATGTGTTTAGTGACGGCATCAGATTCCTAATTGATGGAGAAAGGTCTGGTGGCAAGAAAAGCTGCTTCTAGGAGGTTGTCAAGTGTTTTCGCTCGATGATTCCATTCTTAGGTGGTTGGTTTGGCCCTTGTTCCTGTAACTCGAATCCTAGCACGGTATATCCCATTTTAATTTTACACCATTGTGAACCTTACGCCTTTTTTACTCTCTGATCGAGTTTCTCGGCATTGAAAAATCTTTGTAAACTAAATCACACGTGTATATGTTGACATTTAAGAGATATACAGTCAAGAAAATCAAGGGCAATGGTGATATATATGTAGATTAGACACCAAAAAAAAACACTCAACAAATGGCTACAATTTAAGGAACGTGTTAATGAGGGCATCAGATTCCTAATTGATGGAGACAGGTCTGGTGGTAAGAAAAGCTGCTTCTATGAGGTTGTGAAGTGTTTTCGCTTGACGATTCCATTCTTGGGTGGTTGGTTTAGCCCTTGTTCCTGTAACTCGAATCCTAGCCCGGTATATCCCATTTTAATTTTACACAATTGTGACCTTACGCCTTTTTTACTCTCTGATCGAGGTTCTCGGCAATGAAAAATCTTCGTAAACTAAATCAAACATGTATATATTGATATTTAAGAGATATACAGTCACGAAAATCAAGGGCAGTGATGATACATATGCGGATTAGACAACAAAAAAAACACTCAACAAATGGCTACAATTCAAGGAATGTGTTTAGTGACGGCATCAGATTCCTAATTGATGGAGAAAGGTCTGGTGGCAAGAAAAGCTGCTTCTAGGAGGTTGTCAAGTGTTTTCGCTCGACGATTCCATTCTTTTGTGGTTGGTTTGGCCCTTGTTCCTGTAATTCGAATCCTAGCCCGGTATATCCCATTTTAATTTTACACCATTGTGAACCTTACGCCTTTTTTACTCTCTGATCGAGGTTCTCGGCATTTAAAAATCTTCGTAAACTAAATCACATGTATATATGTTGATATTTAAGAGATATACAGTCAAGAAAATCAAGGGCAATGGTGATATATATGCGGATTAGACACCAAAAAAAACACTCAACAAATGGCTACAATTTAAGGAATGTGTTTAGTGATGGCATGAGATTCCTAATTGATGGAGAAAGGTCTGGTGGAAAGAAAAGCTGCTTCTAGGAGGTTGTCAAGTGTTTTCGCTCGACGATTCCATTCTTGGGTGGTTGGTTTGGCCGTTGTTCCCGTAACTTGAATCCTAGCCCGGTATATCCCATTTTAATTTTACACCATTGTGAACCTTACGCCTTTTTTACTCTCTGATCGAGGTTCTCAGCATTGAAAAATCTTCGTAAACTAAATCACACGTGTATATGTTGACATTTAAAAGATATACAGTCAAGAAAATCAAGGGCAATGGTGATATATATGCGGATTAGACACCAAAAAAAAAAAAACACTCAAAGCAAATGGCTACAATTTAAGGTATGTGTTTAGTGATGGCATCAGATTCCTTATTGATGGAGAAAGGTCTGGTGGCAAGAAAAGCTGCTTCTAGGAGGTTATCAAGTGTTTTCGCTCGACGATTCCATTCTTGGGTGGTTGGTTTTGCCCTTGTTCCTGTAACTCGAATCCTAGCCCGGTATATCCCATTTTAATTTTACACCATTTTGAACCTTACGCCTTTTTTACTCTCTGATCGAGGTTCTCGGCATTGAAAAATCTTCGTAAACTAAATCACACGTGTATATGTTGACATTTAAGAGATATACAGTCAAGAAAATCAAGGGCAATGGTGATATTTATGCGGATTAGACACCAAAAAAAACTCAACAAATGGCTACAATTTAAGGAATGTGTTTAGTGACGGCATCAGATTCCTAATTGATGGAGAAAGGTCTGGTGGCAAGAAAAGCTGCTTCTAGGAGGTTGTCAACTGTTTTCACTCGACGATTCCATTCTTGGGTGGTTAGTTTGGCCCTTGTTCCTGTAACTCGAATCCTAGCGCGGTATATCCTATTTTAATTTTACACCATTGTGAACCTTACGCATTTTTTACTCTCTGATCGAGGTTCTCGGCATTGAAAAATTTTCGTAAACTAAATCACACGTGTATATGTTGATATTTAAGAGATATATAGTCAAGAAAATCAAGGGTAATGGTGATATATATGCGAATTAGACACAAAAAAAACACTCAACAAATGGCTACAATTTAAGGAATGTGTTTTGTGACGGCATCAGATTCCTAATTAATGGAGAAAGGTCTGGTCGTAAGAAAAGCTGCTTCTAGGAGGTTGTCAAGTGTTTTTGCTCGACGATTCCATTCTTGGGTGGCTGGTTTGGCCTTTGTTCCTGTAACTCGAATCCTAGCCCGATATATCCCATTTTAATCTTACTCCATTGTGAATCTTACGCCTTTTTTACTCTCTGTTCGAGGTTCTCGGCATTGAAAATCTTCGTAAACTAAATCACACGTGTATATATTGATATTTATAAGAGATATATACAGTCAAGAAAATCAAGGGCAATAGTGATATACATGCGGATTAGACACAAAAAAAAAACACTCAACAAATGGCTACAATTTAAGGAATGTGTTTAGTGACGGCATCAGATTCCTAATTGATGGAGAAAGGTCTGGTGGCAAGAAAAGCTGCTTCTAGGAGGTTGTCAAGTGTTTTTGCTCGACGATTCCATTCTTGGGTGGTTGGTTTGGCCCTTGTTCCTGTAATTCGAATCCTAGCCCGGTATATCCCATTTTAATTTTACACCATTGTGAACCTTACGCCTTTTTTACTCTCTGATCGAGGTTCTCGGCATTTAAAAATCTTCGTAAACTAAATCACATGTGTATATGTTGATATTTAACAGATATACAGTCAAGAAAATCAAGGGCAATGGTGATATATATGCGGATTAGTCACCAAAAAAAACTCAACAAATGGCTAGAATTTAAAGAATGTGTTTAGTGACGGCATCAGATTCCTAAATGATGGAGAAAGGTCTGGTGGCAAGAAAAGCTGCTTCTAGGAGGTTGTCAAGAGTTTTCGCTCGATGATTCCATTCTTAGGTGGTTGGTTTGGCCCTTGTTCCTGTAACTCGAATCCTAGCACGGTATATCCCATTTTAATTTTACACCATTGTGAACCTTACGCCTTTTTTACTCTCTGATCGAGGTTCTCGGCATTGAAAAATCTTCGTAAACTAAACCACACGTGTATATGTTGACATTTAAGAGATATACAGTCAAGAAAATCAAGGGCAATGGTGATATTGTTGGTGCATGTTATATGACAACAGCTTTGGATTGGTCTTTGGATATTAAACAAAAGATTGGATCTTGAAGACTTAAAGAAAAACGAGCTCTATGAAGCCCAATCAGTCCAAGTTTGTAACAAGTCTATTAGGCCCAAGTTTATATGAACAAATGTAATACGGGCCAGAGCCCAATTCGTGTATAGGAGGTTGTAGTATATAAACAACCTCTTGCTACATGTTTAAGGTTGGACACTAGAGACACTTTAGACAACTTGAGAGAGCATTCAAGTGTGAGAGCTTAAGAACAAAACAGAAATCGGCTGTTTAGGTTCTTGTAGATCTTAGTGATTGTAAAACACTTCTAAGGGTTTGATAATCACAGAAGATCAGTTTGGAAGTTTGTGTGTTTGTGTGTTCGAGTTCTTGTTCTTCTACTTATTCTTGTTTCTTGGTTCGAAGATCAATCAAGGGGATTCCGCACCCTTGATAGATTATCTGTCTTGTTAAGATCCAACGGGATTAAGGGACCTACATTTGGTATCAGAGCTTTTGCTCTTGTGCGTGGTTCAAGACTGAAGATCTGGATTCAAGTTGTTTTTCGGGTGAAAATTTTCGGTGTCTCATTCATAATTTTCGTGAAGAACAGCAAGAACAAGGAAGAACAGTTCAAAATTCTGAAGTTTTGATCTGATTTGGTAGTTGGTAGTTGTGTTTGAGTTGATTTGTTCGAAAATTTCGAGTTAAAATTTCTGGGTTTTTGCGAAGAACAGGAAGAACAGGAAGAACACTTGATGAACAGCTTAAATTCGTGTATTTTAATCTGTTTTGATTATTTGTTTTGACTGTTTTCGTGTTTGTAGGAGACTTTTGCTTGGATTTCGTGTAAGGAAAGAAGTGTTGATTGAAATTTTGCTTGTGCGACCGGATTGTCAGCTGCTGCTGTTGACAGTTGCTGCTGTTTCGGGATTGGGTGGCTGATTGGCCCAATCAGCTGTTGTGCGATCTTGTGATATTCAAAATTTGAAATTTTTAAGCTTGTGCGTTTGGAGGTCTTGTACGTCTGGAGTTCTTGTACGCTTGGAGATCTTGTACATTTGGAGGTCTTGTACGTTTGGAGTTCTTGTACGATTGAGGATCTTGTGCGTTTGGAGTTCTTGTGCGACCCGGATTACTCTTGTGCGACCTGAAATCATCTTGTGCGAACAGGAAACTTGTGCGATCAGGCCCAGGCCCGTTAAAGTGACTGTTTGGCCCAAAGTTAGTGGATTGTGCGATCCAGAAGACCTTGTGCGTTTCAAAGTGCCTTGTGCGATCCTATCTTGTGTGATTCACAAGTGGTGGAATTTTGAAAGGCAAGCGTAGGAATTTTTTCAGTGTTTCGAGTTTAGAGAACAATCTGTAGCACATTTGAAGAAGCCGTTTGCACCGTTGAACTCGTGGGATTTTTACGACAAAAAAAAAAAAAAAAAAAAAAAAAAAAAAAAGAGACTGGAAAATCCCGAATTTGGTATTCGACATTAGATATCTTTGGATTCGTCTTTTCGAGACGATTCTAACGGTGTAATTTGGTAATCACTGGGTTCGGAAAAATTTTGTACGGTTTTATCAGTCTGTTACGTTGAAATGTCGAACATGTCAAAATTGAACGAACTCTTAAGGATGGAACATGAGGTAGGCACGACGAACAAACCACCTAAGATGATGAAGGTGGAGAACTACTTGACATGGAAGGATAGGTTTCAATCTTTCGTTGAGTACCAGGACACGCGTATGTGGATATGCATAGACGATGGGTATGTGAACCCAACTCATGAGTTTGAGGGAAGACAACGTATAACTGCTTACGTTGATATGGATGCCGAACAAAAGAAAATGTATGAGGCTGAGAAGAGAGCCTTGGCAGCCATTAAAATGTCTTTACCTGATGGCATCAAGCATACCTTTAAGAAGTACACTACTTCAAAGGGAATGTGGGATGCACTAGAGAAGAGATATGAGGGAAATCCTGATGTCAAGAAGAACAAAGTTGATCTACTGAAGAAGCAGTTTGCTGTATTCAAGTACATGAAGAATGAGTCACTTGAAGACGTCATCACTCGATACTACCATCTGATGTCAGAACTGGATAATTATGATATAGATTGCTATACTGACATTGAGAAAAATGACAAGCTGCTTGATGCTCTACCGGCTAAATGGGATATCTACACTCTCATGATTAAGGGAGAAGCAGACTATGACACGAAGGAATTGGAAGAAGTAGTTGGAAAGCTTAGAGCTTATGAGCTTAGTATGAAGAAAAAGGACACTGGTTATGATCAGGTTCAAGATCCAGGGATATACAATGGGCTTACATCTTCTTCACCTCATGATGCTTCTAGCGACTCTGCAACTGCATTTCTTTCGTGTGATAAGGAGCAGGTCACAGTGAATGAGGATGGTGATGTGTGTTTTGTAGCTGCTGCAGGAGGATCAACAGGAGTCAAGAGAACATCAACTTCAAAGCAAAGTAGTAGTGCAAAGTCAATGCCTATGAGTGTGAAGTCTGCTGAAGGACATCTTGCTCTACTTGCTTCTTTTGTTGCGTCTTATGAGAACTACATTCAAGGGAAAATATCTGATCCTGCCACTTTTGATGAAGATTATGATCAGATTGACCCTGATGATCTAGAAGAAATGGATCTACAATGGCAGATGGCCATGATTTCGAGACGTGTGAAGAGGTTCATGAATAGAACTGGAAGGAAGTTTGTAGGAAAGAGCGTGGGTTTTGACAAGACCAAAGTCAGGTGCTTTAACTGTCAGAGTTATGGTCACTTCGCTAGGGAATGTCAAAAACAAAAGCATGAGAATACGAATCAAAGTTCAAACAATCGGAATGCTTCAAACAACTCTAACTCTAACTCTAACTCAAGGGCGTTGATATCTACTGCAAGAGAAGGCTCATATGACTGGAGCATTCACTTAGAAAATGATGAAAATGTCACTCAAGCATTCATGGCAGAGATCACTCCAGTCAATGATGGTGAAGCTACAGTAGATGAGGCTAAAGTTGAGAAGAAGAGTGAAGTTGAGGAAGATAAGGCTGATCAGAAAACAGATGCTGAAGAGGATAAGCCTGAGTCTGAGCATGAAATGGAAGCTGATGAGAAAGATGAAATCATCAAAAGAATGGAAGCTCAACTTGCTGCTCTCATGGCCAACTCAGACAAATCGACAGGAGAGGTAAGTAACTCTGCCACTTCTGTTTGCTTAAAGTGTCGTGAACTACAGGGTGAAGTTGACAAATTGTCAACTCAAAACAAAAGTCTTGTGAGCGAAATGTCTAATGTAAAAGAATCAAATTTCTTTGCTAAAAGAAACGAGTCATCATATTTGAAAAAGATAAAAGGCTATGAAGCTGAAATTGAAGTTTTAACCAGCAAACTAAACGAAAAACTTCAAGTCATAGACTTAGCTCATGACATGATGGCTGAGAAAACAAAAGAGATTTCTGAAAAAAGCAAAGAGTTGTCAGATGCACAACTCAAAATTGTTGAACTTGAAAAGAAATTAGGTCAATTCAGGGATTCTACTTTTGTTATGAAACACATGATGGGTGGGTTAAAGAAGAGTAATGACAAGACAAGTGTGGGATTCCAGGGATTTAATGAAGTCCCACCTCCTCTTAGTCATGACTATTCTTTCCTACCTGATGAGGATGAGCTTACAGACTGTCTGTCAACATCACCAAGTAGTTTCACATCCAGTCAAGGTGATGTGTTTGAAGATAATGATGCTAAGAAGGAAAATAACAGCAAACCTGTTTTGAAAAAGAAAAATACACCTTCTAAAAACAATAATCAAACTTTTGTTAAAAAGGTTAATTTTGTTCAAGGAAGTGATATGAAAACCGAAACAGCTGTTATTGAAAAGGTATCAAATGTAGAGTTTGCTAGAAACAAAAACATAGAAAAATCTGAAATTAAGCAAACTGAGCAAAATCCTTCCAAGGCATCATCATCAAAACCAGAATCTAGTTCAAAGGCTTCAACTAAGAAGTCTTCGAATAAGAGATCGTGCTTCAAATGTCACACAAAGGGACATGTAGCTAGCTGCTGTCCTAACAAAAAGGTTGAAGCACAAGTTAGTGAGAAACAAAGAGGGAAATCGCCTGAGAAGCAAGGTGATATTGAGGAAAAGATCTCAAATTCTCAAAAGAAATCTGCTCCAAAGCAACAACCGAGTGTTGCTAGTGGTGTAGATAAGGCTGAAAAAGGAACTCCACAAGTTCCTCGTTTCCAAAGATATCAACCAAGATTTCAGCCTGAATCTACATCAGGCAGATATGAAAGACCTAGAAGTAACTCACCAAGAATGAATAATCAAAATTCAAATAATTTCAGAAGTCAAGGTCAATATCAAAATCGATACCGAAATAATGGTGGTCGAACTTTTTATAACAATGGCTTTAGAAATTACAATCAAGGTTCTTGGAATCAAAATCAAAATTTTCAAAGGTCACATAGTCCAAACTCAAATAGGTACCCTCAGGACCAGAGACCTTATGGAAATCATGCCCCATTTCCATCAACAGACCCAAGATCCAAGACTCCAGCTAGGAGTGATGGATACTGGATGGATGTTCCTGTAGTTGATGAATCTGGAAGACCCAAGACCATTAAGGCTTGGGTCCCCAAATCTAACTAATCTTTTGGTTGGTGTGTGCAGGAGCTGCTAAGGAGGATTATCAACTTATGGTATGTTGATAGTGGCTGCTCCAGGCACATGACGGGGGATGCGAGGTTGTTTTCTGAGTTTGAAGAATACGATGGTGGGCATGTAAATTTTGCTGGTGCTAAAGGAGGAAAAATTACTGGACGAGGAAAAGTGACGAATGGAAAGATCACATTGGACAAAGTGAACTATGTTGAGCAGCTTAAACACAATCTGATGAGTGTGTCACAAGTCTGCGACAAAGGTCACTCGGTCCATTTTACAAATACTGAGGCATTGGTGTTGAAACCGGGTTTGGTCATTCCGGACGATTGGATAGTTATGCGTGCACCAAGGAAAAATGATACTTATGTCATGGACATGGGTGCAAAGGATCCAACTGCTGCGGTGGCGTGTTTACTGTCAAAAGCATCTGAAGCTGAATCAATGTTGTGGCACAGACGCATGGCTCACATTCACTACCGCAAAATGAATTACATTATTAAAAATGAGCTAGTGAAAGGGGTTCCATTGCTGAGGTTTCAAGTGGAAGATAAATGTCTTCCATGCCAAAAGGGAAAACAACACAAGAAACCTCATAAGTCTAAAACAGTAAATTCCATTAATGCCCCTTATGATTTACTTCACATGGATTTATTCGGTCCAGTGAACGTGAGGAGCATAGGTGGAAAGTACTATTGTCTTGTTGTCACTGATGATTACTCACGTTATTCATGGGTTTTCTTTTTAGGTACAAAAGATGAGACAGCAGAGATGTTGATAGATCTTTTTACAAAATTGGAAAACGTCCATGAGGCAAGGATCAAGAGGATAAGGAGTGATAATGGCACGGAGTTCAAAAATCGAGTTCTGGATCTCTACTGTCTTCGAAAGGGAATTGAACATCAATATTCCGCTCCTTACACTCCTCAGCAAAATGGAGTCGCTGAGAGGAAAAACAGGACGTTGATTGAAGCCGCTAGGACGATGCTTTCAGATTCAAAGCTACCAGTTCTTTTCTGGGGAGAAGCTGTGAATACAGCTTGCTACGTCCTAAACAAAGTTTTGACCGTTAAACGTTTTAACAAAACTTGTCATGAGTTAATGTTTAATGAAAAACCAAACTTAACAGGCTTTGAACCATTTGGATTACCCTGCACGATTGTGCGAAACAAAGATAAACAAAAATTCGGTGAGGTGGCAGATGAAGGCTACTTTCTAGGCTACGTGCCTGGCACACCGAATAAAAGGGTTTTTAATCTAAAAACTGGTAAAATTGAGATTGTTTTCAATGTAGAAATTACTTCTTACAAACCTCAACAATCAACGAGTGGTCCTGCTATATTATATGATTATGATAGTGTGTTTAAATCATTTAATATTCCTGAGGTTTCTGATGCAGATGCTTCTCAGCTGATTCAAACAGTGATAAGTGAAGACGATGAAGGTGAATTTATGCCTAGATCGAATGTAGATATGTCAGATGCTCCGGAAACTTCCCAAGGTGCTGCTAATCCTGATTCAAGCGATAGTGACTCTGAACCCAACCAGGGGGAGGATTTCATTAATCCATTTGCAAATCAGAATATTCAGGGGGAGGTTGGATCAAATCTGGGTGATAATCTAGAAGTCGATGCTGTTGCTACTACACGAGCAAATAGAGATCATCCGGTTGATATGATACTAGGAGATCCTACTGTAGGTGTTCAGACGAGAAGAAGCATAGCAGAAAATTCTGGGTTATTTGTTTCGATTGAGAAAACTGGGATAGTGAACGAGTGCTTGTATAGTTGCTTTATTTCCCAAGAGGAGCCGAAGAACATTCATATGGCTCTTAAAGACAATTCATGGGTTGAAGCTATGCAAGAGGAATTGGCCCAGTTTGCTAAGTTGAAGGTTTGGGAATTGGTGGACCTTCCAAAAGGTGAGAGAGAGATTGGCACTAAATGGGTATTTAGGTGCAAGAAAGATGAAAGAGGTATTGTCACACGCAACAAAGCTCGGTTGGTTGTCAAAGGTTTTAATCAGCAAGAAGGGATTGATTACAATGAGGTGTTTGCACCAGTGGCGAGGTTGGAGGCAATTCGTTTGTTTCTGGCTTTTGCTTCCTTCAAGGGCTTCAAAGTTTACCAACTAGACGTGAAGAGTGCATTTCTTTACGGAAAAGTCCAAGAAGTGGTGTATGTCTCACAACCAGATGGGTTCGTTGATCCAGACTATCCAGATCGAGTGTACAAACTTGATAAGGCTTTGTATGGGTTACATCAAGCTCCCAGGGCGTGGTACGAGACACTGTCTACACATCTGGTCAAAAATGGTTTTGAAAGAGGTCAGATTGACGGTACACTGTTCATTAAGAGAAAGAAGGAAGATTTTCTGCTGGTACAGGTATACGTGGATGACATCATCTTTGGGTCATCTGACGAAAACATGTGTAAGGAATTTGAACAGGTGATGAAGAGCAAGTTTGAAATGAGTGCTATGGGTGAGCTGTCTTACTTTCTGGGATTACAAGTTGAACAGAAGGAGGATGGGATGTTTATACATCAAACAAAGTATGTGTATGACATTTTGACTCGATTCAAAATGAATGATTGCTCTACTTTCAACACACCCATTTGTGAAAACCACAATCTCGGCCCAGATCATGAAAGCACTGAAGATGTTGATCCAACTCAATACAGGGCAATGATTGGTTCTCTAATGTACTTGACTGCTTCAAGACCCGACATCATGTTTGCCGTATGCTTGTGTGCCAGATATCAGGGAAATCCAAAGGAGTCACATATGAAAGCAGTGAAGCGGATTCTTCGTTACTTGAAGGGGAAACCTAAACTTGGGTTGTGGTATCCAGCTGATAGTGATTTGAGGTTCGTTGCTTACACTGATTCAGACTTTGGAGGATGCAAATCAAACAGGAAGTCTACAACAGGTGGTTGTCAGTTCTTAGGAGGCAGGATCGTGTCTTGGCAATGCAAGAAGCAATCCTGTGTGTCTACCTCTACGTGTGAAGCTGAATATATTGCTGCGGGTAGCTGTTGCTCTCAGGTTCTCTGGATCCAACAGCAGATGCGCGATTACGGTTTGGATTTCACTCGTACTCCTATTATGATAGATAATAATGCCACTATATCAATCACAAACAATCCCGTAAAGCACAGTAGAACTAAACACATTGACATACATCATCACTTTATACGGGATTGTGCTGAAAAACGATTAATTGAATTGCACCGAGTCGACACAGAAGATAACCTTGCTGATCTTTACACAAAAGCTTTTGATCGAGCTCGCTTTGAACACTTAGTCGAACTCAATGGGATGAGGAATCCTGAATAACTGGTTTTTCATAAGAATTTTTGTAAATAGTTTACTGTTTTTCTTAAAAATCAAAAAAAAAAATAAAATACAAAAACATCGAAAAATTTCAAAAACACAAAAACAATAGAAAAGCAAAAAATGAGTTTCCTGGCGAGCAAAAGAGAAAATGATTGTACATCAGTGGTCTATCTAAACCTCTTTAAACCTTAAATGAAATATGCTAAGCAGCTCTATATAAGATGTATCGGTAGGCTCACAATCATTTTAAAGTGTGCAGGGTGATATAAACTTAAATCGACTGACGACCAGTGGGAACCATTCATTGGCATATGGTCTTAGTACCGAAATTTCGTTTGAGAGATTGCCGAGGTTCTGAAATATTCGGTCTTTATGCTGCTTATCATCTGGGTATCATGGTTGTATCTTTTACCGAGAAATATAACGGGGACGCAAGTCTAGATCTTCCATGATATCATACATACGTGTACACATTGCATTCGACCTCAATAAGTGATCAACAATCACATGTCCCCAAAATAAGTGATAATATATCACATTTATCCGGGAGACAAGTTCGTCTCTCTGCTGTACGAAAGTACTGACCTGTTCACGGACTTGCTCCTGTGCCCTCATGCATCTGAAAATCAAGTTCCTCATCAATAAGTGATTCTATCACATAGGGCTTGTTTTCAATCAAAATAAGTGAGTTTCTCACATCATATACGGTCAAACAGATGATAATCGGTATACTCACCGGTAAGATGAACCCTCGTGCATACCTTGATACGGGAATGTGTCGTGATGAGGATGAACACCGGTCGGTAAGTATAAATCATACCTTAACGTATCCTCTCGCCATGATTACATATGATAAGTTGAGCTTATGTGGACAACAATACCGATAATCGTTATAGGATGCTTATCAAAATGTTAACTAAAAGAACAACAAGAGCGTTTTGACATGACCGCACACTGATATGATTCTCTTACCCTGGAAACTCGCAAAAAGAATGTCTGTAAATATTTCTTTACTGCTTTCAGTCTTTACATTTGAAAATATAAAAATCCAAAAATAGTGTCTTTTTCTGTTAAAATTCTTAATGTACGGAAAACTGTTATTCTTGAAGGAGTTGTTACCCAAAGGGGGAGACTGTGTTAGAAAGTGGGCTCAAAATTTTTTAAATCATGCAGGTTATATGGTGTTTGTTAAAAATTTATGCGTGTTGGTGCTTAATTGGAAAATGCTTAATCTGATACAGTTTAACTATCTCTTGTATAATAATAATTCTTTAACTATGTTGAAAAATTCTTATGGTTTCTCGAGATGTTTGTTTTATAGTACACAGATTGAAGCAGTTGTTGATGAGAAGTTGCTGTGAAGAGAGGCGGAGTTTGTTGCTGCTTGGTAGAATCCTCCTTCTACAATGCAGAGTGGATGCTGTGAAGACACATTGAATGCTGAATCAAAACTTGGAAGATTTGGTGATTGGATGCATCAGCTTAGGGGGAGTCTGTTGCTGACAAAGACAGAATTCATGTTGAAGCTGACGCTATCCAAAGACCAAAGACTGTGAGATTCTGAAGACTAAAGTTTCCTTTGCAAGCTATTGTCAAGGGGGAGTTTGTTGGTGCATGTTATATAACAACAGCTTTGGATTGGTCTTTGGATATTAAACAAAAGATTGGATCTTGAAGACTTAAAGAAAAACGAGCTCTATGAAGCCCAATCAGTCCAAGTTTGTAACAAGTCTATTAGGCCCAAGTTTATATGAACAAATGTAATACGGGCCAGAGCCCAATTCGTGTATAGGAGGTTGTAGTATATAAACAACCTCTTGCTACATGTTTAAGGTTGGACACTAGAGACACTTTAGACAACTTGAGAGAGCATTCAAGTGTGAGAGCTTAAGAACAAAACAGAAATCGGCTGTTTAGGTTCTTGTAGATCTTAGTGATTGTAAAACACTTCTAAGGGTTTGATAATCACAGAAGATCAGTTTGGAAGTTTGTGTGTTTGTGTGTTCGAGTTCTTGTTCTTCTACTTATTCTTGTTTCTTGGTTCGAAGATCAATCAAGGGGATTCCGCACCCTTGATAGATTATCTGTCTTGTTAAGATCCAACGGGATTAAGGGACCTACAGATATATATGCAGATTAGACACCAAAAAAAAACACTCAACAAATGGCTACAATTTAAGGAACGTGTTTAGTGAGGGCATCAGATTCCTAATTGATGGAGAGAGGTCTGGTGGCAAGAAAAGCTGCTTCTAGGAGGTTGTCAAGTGTTTTTGCTCGACGATTCCATTCTTGGGTGGTTGGTTTGGCCCTTGTTCCTGTAACTCGAATCCTAGCCCGGTATATCCCATTTTAATTTTACTCCATTGTGAACCTTACGCCTTTTTTACTCTCTGATCGAGGTTCTCGGTATTGAAAAATCTTCGTAAACTAAATCAAACGTGTATATATTGATATTTAAGAGATATACAGTCAAGAAAATCAAGGGCAATGGTGATATATATGCGGATTAGACACAAAAAAAAAACACTTAACAAATGGCTACAATTTAAGGAATGTGTTTAGTGACGGCATCAGATTCCTAATTGATGGAGAAAGGTCTGGTGGCAAGAAAAGCTGCTTTTAGGAGGTTGTCAAGTGTTTTCGCTCGACGATTCCATTCTTGGGTGGTTGGTTTGGCCTTTGTTCCTGTAATTCGAATCCTAGCCCGGTATATCCCATTTTAATTTTACACCATTGTGACCTTACGCCTTTTTTACTCACTGATCGAGGTTCTCGGCATTGAAAAATCTTCGTAAACTGAATCACACGTGTATATATTGATATTTAAGAGATATACAGTCAAGAAAATAAAGGGAAATGGTGATATATATGCGGATTAGACACCAAAAAAAAACACTCAACAAATGGCTACAATTTAAGGAATGTGTTTAGTGACGGCATCAGATTCCTAATTGATGAAGAAAGGTCTGGTGGCAAGAAAAACTGCTTTTAGGAGGTTGTCAAGTGTTTTCGCTCGACGATTCCATTCTTGGGTGGTTGGTTTGGCCCTTGTTCCTGTAATTCGAATCCTAGCCCGGTATATCCCATTTTAATTTTACACAATTGTTAACCTTACGCCTTTTTTACTCTCTGATCGAGGTTCTCGGCATTTAAAAATCTTCGTAAACTAAATCACACATGTATATGTTGATATTTAAGAGATATACAGTCAATAAAATCAAGGGCAATGGTGATATATATGCGGATTAGACACTAAAAAAAACACTCAACAAATGGCTACAATTTAAGGAATGCGTTTAGTGACGGCATCAGATTAATTATTGATGGAGAAAGGTCTGGTGGCAAGAAAAGCTGCTTCTAGGAGGTTGTCAAGTGTTTTCGCTCAACGATTCTATTCTTGGGTGGTTGGTATGGCCCGTGTTCCTCTAACTCGAATCCTAGCCCGGTATATCCCATTTTAATTTTGCACCATTATGAACCTTACGCCTTTTTTACTCTCTGATCGAGGTTCTCGGCATTGAAAAATCTTTGTAAACTAAATCACACGTGTATATGTTGACATTTAAGAGATATACAGCCAAGAAAATGAAGGGCAATTGTGATATATATGCGGATTAGACACCAAAAAAAACACTCAACAAATGGCTACAATTCAAGGAATGTGTTTAGTGACGGCATCAGATTCCTTATTGATGGAGAAAGGTCTGGTGGCAAGAAAAGCTGCTTCTAGGAGGTTGTCAAGTGTTTTCGTTCGACGATTCCATTCTTGGGTGGTTGGTTTGGCCCTTGTTCCTGTAACTCGAATCCTAGCCCGGTATATCCCATTTTAATTTTACACCATTGTGAACCTTACGCATTTTTTACTCTCTGATCGAGGTTCTCGGCATTGAAAAATCTTCGTAAACTAAATCACACGTGTATATGTTGATATTTAAGAGATATACAGTCAAGAAAATCAAGGGCAATGGTGATATATATGCGGATTAGACACCAAAAAAAACACTCAACAAATGGCTACAATTTAAGGAATGTGTTTAGTGACGGCATCAGATTCCTAATTGATGGAGAAAGGTCTGGTGGCAAGAAAAGCTGCTTCTAGGAGGTTGTTAAGGGTTTTCGCTCGAGAATTCCATTCTTGGGTGGTTGGTTTGGCCCTTGTTCCTGTAACTCAAATCCTAGCCCGGTATATCCCATTTTAATCTTACACCATTGTGAACCTTACGGCTTTTTTACTCTCTGATCGGGGTTCTCGGCATTGAAAAATCTTCGTAATCTAAATCACACGTGTATATTTTGATATTTAAGAGATATACAGTCAAGAAAATCAAGGGCAATGGTGATATATATATCGATTAGACACCAAAAAAAACACTCAACAAATGGCTACAATTTAAGGAATGTGTTTAGTGACGGCATCAGATTCCTAATTGATGGAGAAATGTCTGGTGGTAAGAAAAGCTGCTTCTAGGAGGTTGTCAAGTTTTTTCGCTCGACGATTCCATTCTTGGGTGGTTGGTTTGGCCCTTGTTCCTGTAACTCGAATCCTAGCCTGGTATATCCCATTTTAATTTTACACCATTGTGAACCTTACGCCTTTTTTACTCTCTGATCAAGGTTCTCGGCATTGAAAAATCTAAACTAAATCACACGTGTATATGTTGATATTTAAGAGATATACAGTCAAGAAAATCAAGGGCAATGGTGATATATATGCGGATTAGACACAAAAAAAAAACACTCAACAAATGGCTACAATTTAAGGAATGTGTTTAGTGACGGCATCAGATTCCTAATTGGTGGAGAAAGGTCTGGTGGCAAGTAAAGCTGCTTCTAGGAGGATGTTAAGTGTTTTCGCTCGACGATTCCATTCTTGGGTGGCTGGTTTGGCCCTTGTTCCTGTAACTCGAATCCTAGCCCGATATATCCCATTTTAATTTTACACCATTGTGAACCTTACGCCTTTTTTACTCTCTGGTCAAGGTTCTCGGCATTGAAAAATCTTCGTAAACTAAATCACACGTGTATATGTTGATATTTAAGAGATATACAGTCAAGAAAATCAAGGGCAATGGTGATATATATGCAGATTAGACACAAAAAAAAAACTCAACAAATGGCTACAATTTAAGGAATGTGTTTAGTGACGGCATCAGATTCCTAATTGATGGAGAAAGGTCTGGTGGTAAGAAAAGCTGCTTCTAGGAGGTTGTCAAGTGTTTTCGCTCGACGATTCCATTCTTGGGTGGTTGGTTTGGCCCTTGTTCCTGTAACTCGAATCCTAGCCCGATATATCCCATTTTAATTTTACACCATTGTGAACCTTACGCCTTTTTTACTCTCTGATCAAGGTTCTCGGCATTGAAAAATCTTCGTAAACTAAATCACACATGTATATGTTGATATTTAAGAGATATATAGTCAAGAAAATCAAGGGCAATGGTGATATATATGCGGATTAGACACAAAAAAAAAATACTCAACAAATGGCTACAATTTAAGGAATGTGTTTAGTGACGGCATCAGATTCCTAATTGGTGGAGAAAGGTCTGGTGGCAAAAAAAGCTGCTTCTAGGAGGTTGTTAAGTGTTTTCGCTCGACGATTCCATTCTCGGGTGGTTGGTTTGGCCCTTGTTCCTGTAACTCGAATCCTATCCCGGTGTATCCCATTTTAATTTTACACCGTTGTGAACCTTACGCCTTTTTTACTCTCTGATCGAGGTACTCGGCATTGAAAATTCTTCATAAACTAAATCACACGTGTATATGTTGATATTTAAGAAATATACAGTCAATAAAATCAATGGCAATGGTGATATATATGCGGATTAGACAAAAAAAAACACTCAACAAATGGCTACAATTTAAGGAATGTGTTTAGTGACGGCATCAGATTCCTAATTGATGGAGAAAGGTCTGGTGGCAAGAAAAGCTGCTTCTAGGAGGTTGTTAAGGGTTTTCGCTCGACAATTCCATCCTTGGGTGGTTGGTTTGGCCCTTGTTCCTGTAACTCGAATCCTAGCCTGGTATATCCCATTTTAATTTTACACCATTGTGAACCTTACGCCTTTTTTACTCTCTGATCAAGGTTCTCGGCATTGAAAAATCTTCGTAAACTAAATCACACGTGTATATGTTGATATTTAAGAGATATACAGTCAAGAAAATCAAGGGCAATGGTGATATATATGCGGATTAGACACAAAAAAAAAAACACTCAACAAATGGCTACATTTAAGGAATGTGTTTAGTGACGGCATCAGATTCCTAATTGTTGGAGAAAGGTCTGGTGGCAAGAAAAGCTGCTTCTAGGAGGTTGTTAAGTGTTTTCGCTCGACGATTCCATTCTCGGGTGGCTGGTTTGGCCCTTGTTCCTGTAACTCGAATCCTAGCCCGGTGTATCCCATTTTAATTTTACACCATCGTGAACCTTATGCCTTTTTTACTCTCTGATCGAGGTACTCGGCATTGAAAAATCTTCGTAAACTAAATCACACGTGTATATGTTGATATTTAAGAGATATACAGTCAATAAAATCAATGGCAATGGTGATATATATGCGGATTAGACACAAAAAAAAACACTCAACAAATGGCTACAATTTAAGGAATGTGTTTAGTGACGGCATTAGATTCCTAATTGATGGAGAAAGGTCTGGTGGCAAGAAAAGCTGCTTCTAGGAGGTTGTTAAGGGTTTTCGCTCGACAATTCCGTTCCTGGGTGGTTGGTTTGGCCCTTGTTCCTGTAACTCAAATCCTAGCCCGGTATATCCCATTTTAATCTTACACCATTGTGAACCTTACGCCTTTTGTACTCTCTGATCGAGGTTCTCGGCATTGAAAAATCTTCGTAATCTAAATCACACGTGTATATGTTGATATTTAAGTGATATACAGTCAAGAAAATCAAGGGCAATGGTGATATATATATGGATTAGACACCAAAAAAAACACTCAACAAATGGCTACAATTTAAGGAATGTGTTTAGTGACGGCATCAGATTCCTAATTGATGGAGAAAGGTCTGGTGGTAAGAAAAGCTGCTTCTAGGAGGTTGTCAAGTTTTTTCGCTCGACGATTCCATTCTTGGGTGGTTGGTTTGGCCCTTGTTACTGTAACTTGAATCCTAGCCTGGTATATCCCATTTTAATTTTACACCATTGTGAACCGTACGCCTTTTTTACTCTCTGATCAAGTTTCTCGGCATTGAAAAATCTTCGTAAACTAAATCACACGTGTATATGTTGATATTTAAGAGATATATAGTCAAGAAAATCAAGGGCAATGGTGATATATATGCGGATTAGACACAAAAAAAACACTCAACAAATGGCTACAATTTAAGGAATGTGTTTAGTGACGGCATCAGATTCCTAATTGGTGGAGAAAGGTCTGGTGGCAAGAAAAGCTGCTTCTAGGAGGTTGTTAAGAGTTTTCGCTCAACGATTCCATTCTTGGGTGGTTGGTTTGGCCCTTGTTCCTGTAACTCGAATCCTAGCCCGGTGTATCCCATTTTAATTTTACACCATTGTGAACCTTACGCCTTTTTTACTCTCTGATCGAGGTACTCGGCATTGAAAAATCTTCGTAAACTAAATCACACGTGTATATGTTGATATTTAAGAGATATACAGTCAATAAAATCAATGGCAATGGTGATATATATGCGGATTAGACACAAAAAAAACACTCAACAAATGGCTACAATTTAAGGAATGTGTTTAGTGACGGCATCACATTCCTAATTGATGGAGAAAGGTCTGGTGGCAAGAAAAGCTGCTTCTAGGAGGTTGTTAAGTGTTTTCGCTCGACAATTCCATTCTTGGGTGGTTGGTTTGGCCCTTGTTCCTGTAACTCGAATCCTAGCCCGGTGTATCCCATTTTAATTTTACACCATTGTGAACCTTACGCCTTTTTTACTCTCCGATCGAGGTACTCGGCATTGAAAAATCTTCTTAAACTAAATCACACGTGTATATGTTGATATTTAAGAGATACACAGTCAATAAAATCAATGGCAATGGTGATATATATGCGGATTAGACACAAAAAAAAACACTCAACAAATGGCTACAATTTAAGGAATGTGTTTAGTGACGGCATCAGAATCCTAATTAATGGAGAAAGGTCTGGTGGCAAGAAAAGCTGCTTCTAGGAGGTTGTTAAGGGTTTTCGCTCGACAATTCCATTCTTGGGTGGTTGGTTTGGCCCTTGTTCCTGTAACTCAAATCCTAGCCCGGTATATCCCATTTTAATCTTACACCATTGTGAACCTTACGCCTTTTTTACTCTCTGATCGAGGTTCTCGGCATTGAAAAATCTTCGTAATCTAAATCACACGTGTATATGTTGATATTTAAGAGATATACAGTCAAGAAAATCACGGGTAATGTCGATATATATATGGATTAGACACAAAAAAAAACACTCAACAAATGGCTATAATTTAAGGAATGTGTTTAGTGACGGCATCAGATTCCTAATTGATGGAGAAAGGTCTGGTGGTAAGAAAAGCTGCTTCTAGGAGGTTGTCAAGTTTTTTCGCTCGACGATTCCATTCTTGGGTGGTTGGATTGGCCCTTGTTCCTGTAACTCGAATCCTAGCCTGGTATATCCCATTTTAATTTTACACCATTGTGAACCTTATGCCTTTTTTACTCTCTGATCAAAGTTCTCGGCATTGAAAAATCTTCGTAAACTAAATCACACGTGTATATGTTGATATTTAAGAGATATACAGTCAAGAAAATCAAGGGCAATGGTGATATATAGGCGGATTAGACACAAAAAAAAAAACACTCAACAAATGGCTACAATTTAAGGAATGTGTTTAGTGACGGCATCAGATTCCTAATTGATGGAGAAAGGTCTGGTGGTAAGAAAAGCTACTTCTAGGAGGTTGTCAAGTTTTTTCGCTCGACGATTCCATTCTTGGGTGGTTGGTTTGGCCCTTGTTCCTGTAACTCGAATCCTAGCCTGGTATATCCCATTTTAATGTTACACCATTGTGAACCTTACGCCTTTTTTACTCTCTATCAAGGTTCTCGGCATTGAAAAATCTTCGTAAACTAAATCACACGTGTATATGTTAATATTTAAGAGATATACAGTCAAGAAAATCAAGGGCAATGGTGATATATATGCGGATTAGACACAAAAAAAAAACACTCAACAAATGGCTACAATTTAAGGAATGTGTTTAGTGACGGCATCGGATTCCTAATTGGTGGAGAAAGGTCTGGTGGCAAGAAAAGCTGCTTCTAGGAGGTTGTTAGGTGTTTTCGCTCGACGATTCCATTCTTGGGTGGTTGGTTTGGCCCTTGTTCCTGTAACTCGAATCCTATCCCGGTGTATCCCATTTTAATTTAACACCATTGTGAACCTTACGCCTTTTTTACTCTCTGATCGAGGTTCTCGGCATTGAGAAATCTTCGTAAACTAAATCACACGTGTATATGTTGATATTTAAGAGATATACAGTCAAGAAAATCAAGGGCAATGGTGATATATATGCGGATTAGACACAAAAAAAACACTCAACAAATGGCTACAATTTAAGGAATGTGTTTAGTGACGGCATCAGATTCCTAATTGGTGGAGAAAGGACTGGTGGCAAGAAAAGCTGCTTCTAGGAGGTTGTTAAGTGTTTTCGCTCGACGATTCCATTCTTGGGTGGTTGGTTTGGCCCTTGTTCCTGTAACTCGAATCCTAGCCCGGTGTATCCCATTTTAATTTTACACCATTGTGAACCTTACGCCTTTTTTACTCTCTGATCGAGGTACTCGGCATTGAAAAATCTTCGTAAACTAAATCACACGTGTATATGTTGATATTTAAGAGATATACAGTCAATAAAATCAATGGCAATGGCGATATATATGCGGATTAGACACAAAAAAAACACTCAACAAATGGCTACAATTTAAGGAATGTGTTTAGTGACGGCATCAGATTCCTAATTGATGGAGAAAGGTCTGGTGGCAAGAAAAGCTGCTTCTAGGAGGTTGTTAAGGGTTTTCGCTCGACGATTCCATTATTGGGTGGTTGGTTTGGCCCTTGTTCCTGTAACTCAAATCCTAGCCCGGTATATCCCATTTTAATCTTACACCATTGTGAACCTTACGCCTTTTTTACTCTCTGATCGAGGTTCTCGGCATTGAAAAATCTTCGTAATCTAAATCACACGTGTATATGTTGATATTTAAGAGATATACAGTCAAGAAAATCAAGGGAAATGGTGATATATATATGGATTAGACACCAAAAAAACACTCAACAAATGGCTACAATTTAAGGAATGTGTTTAGTGACGGCATCAGATTCCTAATTGGTGGAGAAAGGTCTGGTGGCAAGAAAAGCTGCTTCTAGGAGGTTGTTAGGTGTTTTCGCTCGACGATTCCATTCTTGGGTGGTTGGTTTGGCCCTTGTTCCTGTAACTCGAATCCTAGCCCGGTGTATCCCATTTTAATTTAACACCATTGTGAACCTTACGCCTTTTTTACTCTCTGATCGAGTTACTCGGCATTGAAAAATCTTCGTAAACTAAATCACACGTGTATATGTTGATATTTAAGAGATATACAGTCAATAAAATCAATGGCAATGGTGATATATATGCGGATTAGACACAAAAAAAAAAACACTCAACAAATGGCTACAATTTAAGGAATGTGTTTAGTGACGGCATCAGATTCCTAATAGATGGAGAAAGGTCTGGTGGCAAGAAAAGCTGCTTCTAGGAGGTTGTTAAGTGTTTTCGCTCAACAATTCCATTCTTGGGTGGTTGGTTTGGCCCTTGTTCCTGTAACTCGAATTCTAGCCCGGTATATCCCATTTTAATCTTACACCATTGTGAACCTTACTCCTTTTTTACTCTCTGATCGAGGTTCTCGGCATTGAAAAATCTTCGTAAACTAAATCACACGTGTATATGTTGATATTTAAGAGATATACAGTCAATAAAATCAATGGCAATGGCGATATATATGCGGATTAGACACAAAAAAAAAAAACACTCAACAAATGGCTACAATTTAAGGAATGTGTTTAGTGACGGCATCAGATTCCTAATTGATGGAGAAAGGTCTGGTGGCAAGAAAAGCTGCTTCTAGGAGGTTGTTAAGGGTTTTCGCTCGACGATTCCATTATTGGGTGGTTGGTTTGGCCCTTGTTCCTGTAACTCGAATCCTAGCCCGGTGTATCCCATTTTAATTTAACACCATTGTGAACCTTACGCCTTTTTTACTCTCTGATCGAGGTTCTCGGCATTGAGAAATCTTCGTAAACTAAATCACACGTGTATATGTTGATATTTAAGAGATATACAGTCAAGAAAATCAAGGGCAATGGTGATATATATGCGGATTAGACACAAAAAAAACACTCAACAAATGGCTACAATTTAAGGAATGTGTTTAGTGACGGCATCAGATTCCTAATTGGTGGAGAAAGGACTGGTGGCAAGAAAAGCTGCTTCTAGGAGGTTGTTAAGTGTTTTCGCTCGACGATTCCATTCTTGGGTGGTTGGTTTGGCCCTTGTTCCTGTAACTCGAATCCTAGCCCGGTGTATCCCATTTTAATTTTACACCATTGTGAACCTTACGCCTTTTTTACTCTCTGATCGAGGTACTCGACATTGAAAAATCTTCGTAAACTAAATCACACGTGTATATGTTGATATTTAAGAGATATACAGTCAATAAAATCAATGGCAATAGTGATATATATGCGGATTAGACACAAAAAAAAACACTCAACAAATGGCAACAATTTAAGGAATGTGTTTAGTGACGGCATCAGATTCCTAATTGATGGAGAAAGGTCAGGTGACAAGAAAAGCTGCTTCTAGGAGGTTGTTAAGTGTTTTCGCTCGACAATTCCATTCTTGGGTGGTTGGTTTGGCCCTTGTTCCTGTAACTCGAATTCTAGCCCGGTATATCCCATTTTAATCTTACACCATTGTGAACCTTACTCCTTTTTTACTCTCTGATCGAGGTTCTCGGCATTGAAAAATCTTCGTAAACTAAATCACACGTGTATATGTTGACATTTAAGAGATATACAGTCAAGAAAATCAAGGGCAATGGTGATATATATGCGGATTAGACACCAAAAAAAAAAACACTCAACAAATGGCTACCATTTAAGGAATGTGTTTAGTGATGGCATCAGATTCCTAATTGATGGAGAAAGGTCTGGTGGCAAGAAAAGCGGCTTCTAGGAGGTTGTCAAGTGTTTTCGCTCGACGATTCCATTCTTGGGTGGTTGGTTTGGCCCTTGTTCCTGTAACTCGAATCCTAGCCGGTATATCCCATTTTAATTTTACACCATTGTGAACCTTACGCCTTTTTTACCCTCTGATCGAGGTTCTCAGCATTGAAAAATCTTCGTAATCTAAATCACACGTGTATATGTTGATATTTAAGAGATATACAGTCAAGAAAATCAAGGGCAATGGTGATATATATATGGATTAGACACCAAAAAAAATACTCAACAAATGGCTACAATTTAAGGAATGTGTTTAGTGACGGCATCAGATTCCTAATTGATGGAGAAAGGTCTGGTGGTAAGAAAAGCTGCTTCTAGGAGGTTGTCAAGTGTTTTCGCTCGACGATTCCATTCTTGGGTGGTTGGTTTGGCCCTTGTTCCTGTAACTCGAATCCTAGCCCGGTATATCCCATTTTAATTTTACACCATTGTGAACCTTACGCCTTTTTTACTCTCTGATCGAGATTCTCGGCATTGAAAAATCTTCGTAAACTAAATCACACGTGTATATGTTCATATTTAAGAGATATAAAGTCAAGAAAATCAAGGGCAATGGTGATATATATGCGGATTAGACACAAAAAAAAACTCAACAAATGGCTACAATTTAAGGAATGTGTTTAGTGACAGCATCAGATTCCTAATTGGTGGAGAAAGGTCTGGTGGCAAGAAAAGCTGCTTCTAGGAGGTTGTTAAGTGTTTTCGCTCGACGATTCCATTCTTGGGTGGTTGGTTTGGCCCTTGTTCCTGTAACCCGAATCCTAGCCCGGTGTATCCCATTTTAATTTTACACCATTGTGAACCTTACGCCTTTTTTACTCTCTGATCGAGGTTCTCGGCATTGAAAAATCTTCAAAAACTAAATCACACGTGTATATGTTGACATTTAAGAGATATGCAGTCAAGAAAATCAAGGGCAATGGTGATATATATGCGGATTAGACACCAAAAAAAAAACACTCAACAAATGGCTACCATTTAAGGAATGTGTTTAGTGATGGCATCAGATTCCTAATTGATGGAGAAAGGTCTGGTGGCAAGAAAAGCGGCTTCTAGGAGGTTGTTAAGTGTTTTCGCTCGACGATTCCATTCTTGGGTGGTTGGTTTGGCCCTTGTTCCTGTAACTCGAATCCTAGCCCGGTGTATCCCATTTTAATTTTACACCATTGTGAACCTTACGCCTTTTTTACTCTCTGATCGAGGTACTCGACATTGAAAAATCTTCGTAAACTAAATCACACGTGTATATGTTGATATTTAAGAGATATACAGTCAATAAAATCATTGGCAATAGTGATATATATGCGGATTAGACACAAAAAAAAACACTCAACAAATGGCAACAATTTAAGGAATGTGTTTAGTGACGGCATCAGATTCCTAATTGATGGAGAAAGGTCAGGTGACAAGAAAAGCTGCTTCTAGGAGGTTGTTAAGTGTTTCCGCTCGACAATTCCATTCTTGGGTGGTTGGTTTGGCCCTTGTTCCTGTAACTCGAATTCTAGCCGGTATATCCCATTTTAATCTTACACCATTGTGAACCTTACTCCTTTTTTACTCTCTGATCGAGGTTCTCGGCATTGAAAAATCTTCGTAAACTAAATCACACGTGTATATGTTCATATTTAAGAGATATAAAGTCAAGAAAATCAAGGGCAATGGTGATATATATGCGGATTAGACACAAAAAAAAAAACACTCAACAAATGGCTACAATTTAAGGAATGTGTTTAGTGACGGCATCAGATTCCTAATTGATGGAGAAAGGTCTGGTGGCAAGAAAAGCTGCTTCTAGGAGGTTGTCAAGTGTTTTCGCTCGACGATTCCATTATTGGGTGGTTGGTTTGGCCCTTGTTCCTGTAACTCGAATCCTAGCCCGGTGTATCCCATTTTAATTTAACACCATTGTGAACCTTACGCCTTTTTTACTCTCTGATCGAGGTTCTCGGCATTGAGAAATCTTCGTAAACTAAATCACACGTGTATATGTTGATATTTAAGAGATATACAGTCAAGAAAATCAAGGGCAATGGTGATATATATGCGGATTAGACACAAAAAAAACACTCAACAAATGGCTACAATTTAAGGAATGTGTTTAGTGACGGCATCAGATTCCTAATTGGTGGAGAAAGGACTGGTGGCAAGAAAAGCTGCTTCTAGGAGGTTGTTAAGTGTTTTCGCTCGACGATTCCATTCTTGGGTGGTTGGTTTGGCCCTTGTTCCTGTAACTCGAATCCTAGCCCGGTGTATCCCATTTTAATTTTACACCATTGTGAACCTTACGCCTTTTTTACTCTCTGATCGAGGTACTCGACATTGAAAAATCTTCGTAAACTAAATCACACGTGTATATGTTGATATTTAAGAGATATACAGTCAATAAAATCAATGGCAATAGTGATATATATGCGGATTAGACACAAAAAAAAACACTCAACAAATGGCAACAATTTAAGGAATGTGTTTAGTGACGGCATCAGATTCCTAATTGATGGAGAAAGGTCAGGTGACAAGAAAAGCTGCTTCTAGGAGGTTGTTAAGTGTTTTCGCTCGACAATTCCATTCTTGGGTGGTTGGTTTGGCCCTTGTTCCTGTAACTCGAATTCTAGCCCGGTATATCCCATTTTAATCTTACACCATTGTGAACCTTACTCCTTTTTTACTCTCTGATCGAGGTTCTCGGCATTGAAAAATCTTCGTAAACTAAATCACACGTGTATATGTTGACATTTAAGAGATATACAGTCAAGAAAATCAAGGGCAATGGTGATATATATGCGGATTAGACACCAAAAAAAAACACTCAACAAATGGCTACCATTTAAGGAATGTGTTTAGTGATGGCATCAGATTCCTAATTGATGGAGAAAGGTCTGGTGGCAAGAAAAGCGGCTTCTAGGAGGTTGTCAAGTGTTTTCGCTCGACGATTCCATTCTTGGGTGGTTGGTTTGGCCCTTGTTCCTGTAACTCGAATCCTAGCCGGTATATCCCATTTTAATTTTACACCATTGTGAACCTTACGCCTTTTTTACCCTCTGATCGAGGTTCTCAGCATTGAAAAATCTTCGTAATCTAAATCACACGTGTATATGTTGATATTTAAGAGATATACAGTCAAGAAAATCAAGGGCAATGGTGATATATATATGGATTAGACACCAAAAAAAATACTCAACAAATGGCTACAATTTAAGGAATGTGTTTAGTGACGGCATCAGATTCCTAATTGATGGAGAAAGGTCTGGTGGTAAGAAAAGCTGCTTCTAGGAGGTTGTCAAGTGTTTTCGCTCGACGATTCCATTCTTGGGTGGTTGGTTTGGCCCTTGTTCCTGTAACTCGAATCCTAGCCCGGTATATCCCATTTTAATTTTACACCATTGTGAACCTTACGCCTTTTTTACTCTCTGATCGAGATTCTCGGCATTGAAAAATCTTCGTAAACTAAATCACACGTGTATATGTTCATATTTAAGAGATATAAAGTCAAGAAAATCAAGGGCAATGGTGATATATATGCGGATTAGACACAAAAAAAAACTCAACAAATGGCTACAATTTAAGGAATGTGTTTAGTGACAGCATCAGATTCCTAATTGGTGGAGAAAGGTCTGGTGGCAAGAAAAGCTGCTTCTAGGAGGTTGTTAAGTGTTTTCGCTCGACGATTCCATTCTTGGGTGGTTGGTTTGGCCCTTGTTCCTGTAACCCGAATCCTAGCTCGGTGTATCCCATTTTAATTTTACACCATTGTGAACCTTACGCCTTTTTTACTCTCTGATCGAGGTTCTCGGCATTGAAAAATCTTCAAAAACTAAATCACACGTGTATATGTTGACATTTAAGAGATATGCAGTCAAGAAAATCAAGGGCAATGGTGATATATATGCGGATTAGACACCAAAAAAAAAACACTCAACAAATGGCTACCATTTAAGGAATGTGTTTAGTGATGGCATCAGATTCCTAATTGATGGAGAAAGGTCTGGTGGCAAGAAAAGCGGCTTCTAGGAGGTTGTTAAGTGTTTTCGCTCGACGATTCCATTCTTGGGTGGTTGGTTTGGCCCTTGTTCCTGTAACTCGAATCCTAGCCCGGTGTATCCCATTTTAATTTTACACCATTGTGAACCTTACGCCTTTTTTACTCTCTGATCGAGGTACTCGACATTGAAAAATCTTCGTAAACTAAATCACACGTGTATATGTTGATATTTAAGAGATATACAGTCAATAAAATCATTGGCAATAGTGATATATATGCGGATTAGACACAAAAAAAAACACTCAACAAATGGCAACAATTTAAGGAATGTGTTTAGTGACGGCATCAGATTCCTAATTGATGGAGAAAGGTCAGGTGACAAGAAAAGCTGCTTCTAGGAGGTTGTTAAGTGTTTCCGCTCGACAATTCCATTCTTGGGTGGTTGGTTTGGCCCTTGTTCCTGTAACTCGAATTCTAGCCGGTATATCCCATTTTAATCTTACACCATTGTGAACCTTACTCCTTTTTTACTCTCTGATCGAGGTTCTCGGCATTGAAAAATCTTCGTAAACTAAATCACACGTGTATATGTTGACATTTAAGAGATATACAGTCAAGAAAATCAAGGGCAATGGTGATATATATGCGGATTAGACACCAAAAAAAAACACTCAACAAATGGCTACCATTTAAGGAATGTGTTTAGTGATGGCATCAGATTCCTAATTGATGGAGAAAGGTCTGGTGGCAAGAAAAGCGGCTTCTAGGAGGTTGTCAAGTGTTTTCGCTCGACGATTCCATTCTTGGGTGGTTGGTTTGGCCCTTGTTCCTGTAACTCGAATCCTAGCCGGTATATCCCATTTTAATTTTACACCATTGTGAACCTTACGCCTTTTTTACCCTCTGATCGAGGTTCTCGGCATTGAAAAATCTTCGTAATCTAAATCACACGTGTATATGTTGATATTTAAGAGATATACAGTCAAGAAAATCAAGGGCAACGGTGATATATATATGGATTAGACACCAAAAAAAATACTCAACAAATGGCTACAATTTAAGGAATGTGTTTAGTGACGGCATCAGATTCCTAATTGATGGAGAAAGGTCTGGTGGTAAGAAAAGCTGCTTCTAGGAGGTTGTCAAGTGTTTTCGCTCGACGATTCCATTCTTGGGTGGTTGGTTTGGCCCTTGTTCCTGTAACTCGAATCCTAGCCCGGTATATCCCATTTTAATTTTACACCATTGTGAACCTTACGCCTTTTTTACTCTCTGATCGAGATTCTCGGCATTGAAAAATCTTCGTAAACTAAATCACACGTGTATATGTTCATATTTAAGAGATATAAAGTCAAGAAAATCAAGGGCAATGGTGATATATATGCGGATTAGACACAAAAAAAAACTCAACAAATGGCTACAATTTAAG
The DNA here is from genome assembly GCA_030545235.1 of Helianthus tuberosus. Classification (NCBI taxonomy): domain Eukaryota; kingdom Viridiplantae; phylum Streptophyta; class Magnoliopsida; order Asterales; family Asteraceae; genus Helianthus; species Helianthus tuberosus. The sequence continues at coordinate 24,975,191 of CM060428.1, forward strand.
GAATGTGTTTAGTGACAGCATCAGATTCCTAATTGGTGGAGAAAGGTCTGGTGGCAAGAAAAGCTGCTTCTAGGAGGTTGTTAAGTGTTTTCGCTCGACGATTCCATTCTTGGGTGGTTGGTTTGGCCCTTGTTCCTGTAACCCGAATCCTAGCCCGGTGTATCCCATTTTAATTTTACACCATTGTGAACCTTACGCCTTTTTTACTCTCTGATCGAGGTTCTCGGCATTGAAAAATCTTCGTAAACTAAATCACACGTGTATATGTTGACATTTAAGAGATATGCAGTCAAGAAAATCAAGGGCAATGGTGATGTATATGCGGATTAGACACCAAAAAAAAAAACACCCAACAAATGGCTACCATTTAAGGAATGTGTTTAGTGATGGCATCAGATTCCTAATTGATGGAGAAAGGTCTGGTGGCAAGAAAAGCGGCTTCTAGGAGGTTGTCAAGTGTTTTCGCTCGACGATTCCATTCTTGGGTGGTTGGTTTGGCCCTTGTTCCTGTAACTCGAATCCTAGCCCGGTATATCCCATTTTAATTTTACACCATTGTGAACCTTACGCCTTTTTTACTCTCTGATCGAGGTTCTCGGCATTGAAAAATCTTTGTTAACAAAATTACATGTGTATATGTTGACATTTAAGAGATATACAGTCAAGAAAATCAAGGGCAATGGTGATATATATGTGGATTAGACAAAAAAAAAACACTCAACAAATGGCTACAATTTAAGGAATGTGTTTAGTGACGGCATCAGATTCCTAATTGATGGAGAAAGGTCTGGTAGCAAGAAAAGCTGCTTCTAGGTGGTTGTCAAGTGTTTTCGCTCGACGATTCCATTCTTGGGTGGTTGGTTTTGCCCTTGTTCCTGTAACTAGAATCCTAGCCCGGTATATCCCATTTTAATTTTACACCATTGTGAACCTTACGCCTTTTTTACTCTCTGATCGAGATTCTCGGCATTGAAAAATCTTCGTAAATTAAATCACACATGTATATGTTCATATTTAAGAGATATAAAGTCAAGAAAATCAAGGGCAATGGTGATATATATGCGGATTAGACACAAAAAAAAAACACTCAACAAATGGCTACAATTTAAGGAATGTGTTTAGTGACGGTATCAGATTCCTAATTGGTGGAGAAAGGTCTGGTGGCAAGAAAAGCTGCTTCTAGGAGGTTGTTAAATGTTTTCGCTCGACGATTCCATTCTTGGGTGGATGGCTTTGGCCCTTGTTCCTGTAACCCGAATCCTAGCCCGGTGTATCCCATTTTAATTTTACACCATTGTGAACCTTACGCCTTTTTTACTCTCTGATCGAGGTACTCGGCATTGAAAAATCTTCGTAAACTAAATCACACGTGTATATGTTGATATTTTAGAGATATACAGTCAATAAAATCAACGGCAATGGTGATATATATGCGGATTAGACACAAAAAAAAAACACTCAACAAATGGCTACAATTTATGGAATGTGTTTAGTGACGGCATCAGATTCCTAATTGATGGAGAAAGGTCAGGTGGCAAGAAAAGCTGCTTCTAGGAGGTTGTTAAGTGTTTTCGCTCGACAATTCCATTCTTGGGTGGTTGGTTTGGCCCTTGTTCCTGTAACTCGAATTCTAGCCCGGTACATCCCATTTTAATCTTACACCATTGTGAACCTTACGCCTTTTTTACTCTCTGATCGAGGTTCTCGGCATTGAAAAATCTTCGTAAACTAAATCACACGTGTATATGTTGACATTTAAGAGATATACAGTCAAGAAAATCAAGGGCAATGGTGATATATATGCGGATTAGACACCAAAAAAAAACACTTAGCAAATGGCTACCATTTAAGGAATGTGTTTAGTGACGGCATCAGATTCCTAATTGATGGAGAAAGGTCTGGTGGCAAGAAAAGCAGCTTCTAGGAGGTTGTCAAGTGTTTTCGCTCGACGATTCCATTCTTGGGTGGTTGGTTTGGCCCTTGTTCCTGTAACTCGAATCCTAGCCCGATAAATCTCATTTTAATCTTACACCATTGTGAACCTTACACCTTTTTTACTCTCTGATCAAGGTTCTCGGCATTGAAAAATCTTCGTAAACTAAATCACACGGGTATATGTTGACATTTAAGAGTTATACAGTCAAGAAAATCAAGGGCAATGTCGATATATATATGGATTAGACACCAAAAAAACACTCAACAAATGGCTACAATTTAAGGAATGTGTTTAGTGACGGCATCAGATTCCTAATTGATGGAGAAAGGTCCGGTGGCAAGAAAAGCTGCTTCTAGGAGGTTGTCAACTGTTTTCGCTCGACGATTCCATTCTTGGGTGGTTGGTTTGGCCCTTTTTCCGGTAACTCGAATCCTAGCCCCGTATATCCCATTTTAATTTTACACCATTGTGAACCTTACGCCTTTTTTACTCTCTGATCGAGGTTCTCGGCATTGAAAAATCTTCGTAAACAAAATCACACATGTACATGTTGATATTTAAGAGATATACAGTCAAGAAAATCAATGGCAATGGTGATATATATGCGGATTAGACACAAAAAAAAACACTCAACAAATGGCTACAATTTATGGAATGTGTTTAGTGACGGCATCAGATTCCTAATTGATGGAGAAAGGTCTGGTGGCAAGAAAAGCTGCTTCTAGGAGGTTGTTAAGTGTTTTCGCTCGACGATTCCATTCTTGGGTGGTTGGTTTGGCCCTTGTTCCTGTAACTCGAATCTTAGCCCGATATATCCCATTTTAATCTTACACCATTGTGAACCTTACGCCTTTTTTACTCTCTGATCGAGGTTCTCGGCATTGAAAAATCTTCGTAAACTAAATCACACCTGTATATGTTGACATTTAAGAGATATACAGTCAAGAAAATCAAGGGTAATGGTGATATATATGCGGATTAGACACCAAAAAAAAAATCACTCAACAAATGGCTACAATTTAAGGAATGTGTTTAGTGACGGCATCAGATTCCTTATTGATGGAGAAAGGTCTGGTGGCAAGAAAAGCTGCTTTTAGGAGGTTGTTAAGTGTTTTCGCTCGACGATTCCATTCTTGGGTGGTTGGTTTGGCCCTTGTTCCTGTAACTCGAATCCTAGCCCCGTATATCCCATTTTAATTTTACACCATTGTGAACCTTACGCCTTTTTTACTCTCTGATCGAGGTTCTCGGCATTGAAAAATCTTCGTAAACAAAATCACACATGTACATGTTGATATTTAAGAGATATACAGTCAAGAAAATCAATGGCAATGGTGATATATATGCGGATTAGACACAAAAAAAAAACACTCAACAAATGGCTACAATTTAAGGAATGTGTTTAGTGACGGCATCAGATTCCTAATTGATGGAGAAAGGTCTGGTGGCAAGAAAAGCTGCTTCTAGGAGGTTGTTAAGTGTTTTCGCTCGACGATTCCATTCTTGGGTTGTTGGTTTGGCCCTTGTTCCTGTAACTCGAATCCTAGCCCGGTGTATCCCATTTTAATTTTACACCATTGTTAACCTTGCGCCTTTTTTACTCTCTGATCGAGGTTCTCGGCATTGAAAAATCTTCGTAAACTAAATCACACGTGTATATGTTGATATTTAAGAGATATACAGTCAAGAAAATCAATGGCAATGGTGATATATATGCGGATTAGACACAAAAAAAAACACTCAACAAATGGCTACAATTTATGGAATGTGTTTAGTGACGGCATCAGATTCCTAATTGATGGAGAAAGGTCAGGTGGCAAGAAAAGCTGCTTCTAGGAGGTTGTTAAGTGTTTTCGCTCGACAATTCCATTCTTGGGTGGTTGGTTTGGCCCTTGTTCCTGTAACTCGAATTCTAGCCCGGTATATCCCATTTTAATCTTACACCATTGTGAACCTTACGCCTTTTTTACTCTCTGATCGAGGTTCTCGGCATTGAAAAATCTTCGTAAACTAAATCACACGTGTATATGTTGACATTTAAGAGATATACAGTCAAGAAAATCAAGGGCAATGGTGATATATATGCGGATTAGACACCAAAAAAAAACACACAACAAATGGCTACCATTTAAGGAATGTGTTTAGTGACGGCATCAGATTCCTAATTGATGGAGAAAGGTCTGGTGGCAAGAAAAGCAGCTTCTAGGCGGTTGTCAAGTGTTTTCGCACGACGATTCCATTCTTGGGTGGTTGGTTTTGCCCTTGTTCCTGTAACTCGAATCCTAGCCCGATAAATCTCATTTTAATCTTACACCATTGTGAACCTTACACCTTTTTTACTCTCTGATCAAGGTTCTCGGCATTGAAAAATCTTCGTAAACTAAATCACACGGGTATATGTTGACATTTAAGAGTTATACAGTCAAGAAAATCAAGGGCAATGTCGATATATATATGGATTAGACACCAAAAAAACACTCAACAAATGGCTACAATTTAAGGAATGTGTTTAGTGACGGCATCAGATTCCTAAATGATGGAGAAAGGTCCGGTGGCAAGAAAAGCTGCTTCTGGGAGGTTGTCAACTGTTTTCGCTCGACGATTCCATTCTTGGGTGGTTGGTTTGGCCCTTGTTCCTGTAACTCGAATCCTAGCCCCGTATATCCCATTTTAATTTTACACCATTGTGAACCTTACGCCTTTTTTACTCTCTGATCGAGGTTCTCGGCATTGAAAAATCTTCGTAAACAAAATCACACATGTATATGTTGATATTTAAGAGATATACAGTCAAGAAAATCAATGGCAATGGTGATATATATGCGGATTAGACACAAAAAAAAAACACTCAACAAATGGCTACAATTTAAGGAATGTGTTTAGTGACGGCATCAGATTCCTAATTGATGGAGAAAGGTCTGGTGGCAAGAAAAGCTGCTTCTAGGAGGTTGTTAAGTGTTTTCGCTCGACGATTCCATTCTTGGGTGGTTGGTTTGTCGCTTGTTCCTGTAACTCGAATCTTAGCCCGATATATCCCATTTTAATCTTACACCATTGTGAACCTTACGCCTTTTTTACTCTCTGATCGAGGTTCTCGGCATTGAAAAATCTTCTTAAACTAAATCACACCTGTATATGTTGACATTTAAGAGATATACAGTCAAGAAAATCAAGGGTAATGGTGATATATATGCGGATTAGACACCAAAAAAAAATCACTCAACAAATGGCTACAATTTAAGGAATGTGTTTAGTGACGGCATCAGATTCCTTATTGATAGAGAAAGGTCTGGTGGCAAGAAAAGCTGCTTCTAGGAGGTTGTTAAGTGTTTTCGCTCGACGATTCCATTCTTGGGTGGTTGGTTTGGCCCTTGTTCCTGTAACTCGAATCCTAGCCCGGTGTATCCCATTTTAATTTTACACCATTGTTAACCTTGCGCCTTTTTTACTCTCTGATCGAGGTTCTCGGCATTGAAAAATCTTCGTAAACTAAATCACACGTGTATATGTTGATATTTAAGAGATATACAGTCAAGAAAATCAATGGCAATGGTGATATATATGCGGATTAGACCAAAAAAAAACACTCAACAAATGGCTACAATTTAAGGAATGTGTTTAGTGACCTCATCAGATTCCTAATTGATGGAGAGAGGTCTGGTGGTAAGAAAAGCTGCTTCTAGGAGGTTGTCAAGTGTCTTCGCTCGAAGATTCCATTATTGGGCGGTTGGTTTGGCCCTTGTTCCAGTAACTCGAATCCTGGCCCGGTATTTCCCATTTTCATTTTACACCATTGTGAACCTGACGCCTTTTTTACTCTCTGATCGAGGTTCTCGGCATTGAAAAATCTTCGTAAACTAAATCACACGTGTATAGGTTGACATTTAAGGGATATACAGTCAGGAAAATCTCGGGCAATGGTGATATATATGCGGATTAGACAAAAAAAAAACACTCAACAAATGGCTACAATTTAAGGAATGTGTTTAATGATGGCATCAGATTCCTAATTGATGGAGAAAGGTCTGGTGGCAAGAAAAGCTGCTTCTAGGAGGTTGTCAAGAGTTTTCGCTCGACGATTCCATTCTTGGGTGGTTGGTTTTGCCCTTGTTCCTGTAACTCGAATTCTAGCCCGGTATATCCCATTTTAATCTTACACCATTGTGAAACTTACGGCTTTTTTACTCTCTGATCGAGGTTCTCGGCATTGAAAAATCTTCGTAAACTAAATCACACGTGTATATGTTGACATTTAAGAGATATACAGTCAAGAAAATAAAGGGCAATGGTGATATATATGCGGATTAGACACCAAAAAAAAAAAACTCAACAAATGGCTACAATTTAAGGAATGTGTTTATTGACCGCATCAGATTCCTAATTGATGGAGAGAGGTCTGGTGGTAAGAAAAGCTGCTTCTAGGAGGTTGTCAAGTGTCTTCGCTCGACGATTCCATTCTTGGGTGGTTGGTTTGGCCCTTGTTCCAGTAACTCGAATCCTGGCCCGGTATTTCCCATTTTCATTTTACACCATTGTGAACCTGACGCCTTTTTAACTCTCTGATCGAGGTTCTCGGCATTGAAAAATCTTCGTAAACTAAATCACACGTGTATAGGTTGACATTTAAGGGATATACAGTCAGGAAAATCTCGGGCAATGGTGATATATATGCGGATTAGACACAAAAAAAAAACACTCAACAAATGGCTACAATTTAAGGAATGTGTTTAATGATGGCATCAGATTCCTAATTGATGGAGAAAGGTCTGGTGGTAAGAAAAGCTGCTTCTAGGAGGTTGTCAAGAGTTTTCGCTCGACGATTCCATTCTTGGGTGGTTGGTTTTGCCCTTGTTCCTGTAACTCGAATTCTAGCCCGATATATCCCATTTTAATCTTACACCATTGTGAAACTTACGGCTTTTTTACTCTCTGATCGAGGTTCTCGGCATTGAAAAATCTTCGTAAACTAAATCACACGTGTATATGTTGACATTTAAGAGATATACAGTCAAGAAAATCAAGGGCAATGGTGATATATATGCGGATTAGACACAAAAAAAAACACTCAACAAATGGCTACAATTTAAGGAATGTGTTTAGTGACGGCATCAGATTCCTAATTGATGGAGAAAGGTCTGGTGGCAAGAAAAGCTGCTTCTAGGAGGTTGTCAATTGTTTTCGCTCGATGATTCCATTCTTGTGAGGTTGGTTTGGCCCTTGTTCCTGTAACACGAATCCTAGCCCGATATATCCCATTTTAATCTTACACCATTATGAACCTTACGCCTTTTTTACTCTCTGATCGAGGTTCTCGGCATTGAAAAATCTTCGTAAACTAAATCACACGTGTATATGTTGACATTAAAGAGATATACAGTCAAGAAAATCAAGGTCAATGGTGATATATATGCGGATTAGACACCAAAAAAATCACTTAACAAATGGCAACAATTTAAGGAATGTGTTTAGTGACGGCATCAGATTCCTAATTGATGGAGAAAGGTCCGGTGGCAAGAAAAGCTGCTTCTAGGAGGTTGTCTAGAGTTTTCGCTCGACGATTCCATTCTTGGGTGGTTGGTTTTGCCCTTGTTCCTGTAACTCGAATCCTAGCCCGGTATATCCCATTTTAATTTTAAACCATTGTGAACCTTACGCCTTTTTTACTCTCTGATCGAGGTTCTCGGCTTTGAAAAATCTTCGTAAACTAAATCACACGTGTATATGTTGACATTTAAGAGATATACAGTCAAGAAAATCACGGGCAATGGTGATATATATGCGGATTAGACACCAAAAAAAAAATCAACATATGGCTACAATTTAAGGAATGTGTTTAGTGACGGGATCAGATTCCTAATTGATGGAGAAAGGTCTGGTGGCAAGAAAAGCTGCTTCAAGGAAGTTGTCAAGTGTTTTCGCTCGACGATTCCATTCTTAGGTGGTTGGTTTGGCCCTTGTTCCGGTAACTCGAATCCTAGCCCGGTATATCCCATTTTAATTTTACACCATTGTGAACCTTACGCCTTTTTTACTCTCTGATAGAGGTTCTCGGCATTGAAAAATCTTCGTAAACTAAATCACACGTGTATATGTTGACATTTAAGAGATATACAGTCAAGAAAATAAAGGGCAATGGTGATATATATGCGGGTTAGACACCAAAAAAAAAACTCAACAAATGGCTACAATTTAAGGAATGTGTTTAGTGACCGCATCAGATTCCTAATTGATGGAGAGAGGTCTGGTGGTAAGAAAAGCTGCTTCTAGGAGGTTGTCAAGTGTCTTCGCTCGACGATTCCATTCTTGGGCGGTTGGTTTGGCCCTTGTTCCAGTAACTCGAATCCTGGCCCGGTATTTCCCATTTTCATTTTACACCATTGTGAACCTGACGCCTTTTTTACTCTCTGATCGAGGTTCTCGGCATTGAAAAATCTTCGTAAACTAAATCACACGTGTATAGGTTGACATTTAAGGGATATACAGTCAGGAAAATCTCGGGCAATGGTGATATATATGCGGATTAGACACAAAAAAAAACACTCAACAAATGGCTACAATTTAAGGAATGTGTTTAATGATGGCATCAGATTCCTAATTGATGGAGAAAGGTCTGGTGGCAAGAAAAGCTGCTTCTAGGAGGTTGTCAAGAGTTTTCGCTCGACGATTCCATTCTTGTGTGGTTGGTTTTGCCCTTGTTCCTGTAACTCGAATTCTAGCCCGGTATATCCCATATTAATCTTACACCATTGTGAAACTTACGGCTTTTTTACTCTCTGATCGAGGTTCTCGGCATTGAAAAATATTCGTAAACTAAATCACACGTGTATATGTTGACATTTAAGAGATATACAGTCAAGAAAATCAAGGGCAATGGTGATATATATGCGGATTAGACACAAAAAAAAAAACACTAAACAAATGGCTACAATTTAAGGAATGTGTTTAGTGACGGCATCAGATTCCTAATTGATGGAGAAAGGTCTGGTGGCAAGAAAAGCTGCTTCTAGGAGGTTGTCAATTGTTTTCGCTCGATGATTCCATTCTTGTGTGGTTGGTTTGGCCCTTGTTCCTGTAACACGAATCCTAGCCCGATATATCCCATTTTAATCTTACACCATTATGAACCTTACGCCTTTTTTACTCTCTGATCGAGGTTCTCGGCATTGAAAAATCTTCGTAAACTAAATCACACGTGTATATGTTGACATTAAAGAGATATACAGTCAAGAAAATCAAGGTCAATGGTGATATATATGCGGATTAGACACCAAAAAAATCACTTAACAAATGGCAACAATTTAAGGAATGTGTTTAGTGACGGCATCAGATTCCTAATTGATGGAGAAAGGTCCGGTGGCAAGAAAAGCTGCTTCTAGGAGGTTGTCTAGAGTTTTCGCTCGACGATTCCATTCTTGGGTGGTTGGTTTTGCCCTTGTTCCTGTAACTCGAATCCTAGCCCGGTATATCCCATTTTAATTTTAAACCATTGTGAACCTTACGCCTTTTTTACTCTCTGATCGAGGTTCTCGGCTTTGAAAAATCTTCGTAAACTAAATCACACGTGTATATGTTGACATTTAAGAGATATACAGTCAAGAAAATCACGGGCAATGGTGATATATATGCGGATTAGACACCAAAAAAAAAATCAACATATGGCTACAATTTAAGGAATGTGTTTAGTGACGGGATCAGATTCCTAATTGATGGAGAAAGGTCTGGTGGCAAGAAAAGCTGCTTCAAGGAAGTTGTCAAGTGTTTTCGCTCGACGATTCCATTCTTAGGTGGTTGGTTTGGCCCTTGTTCCGGTAACTCGAATCCTAGCCCGGTATATCCCATTTTAATTTTACACCATTGTGAACCTTACGCCTTTTTTACTCTCTGATAGAGGTTCTCGGCATTGAAAAATCTTCGTAAACTAAATCACACGTGTATATGTTGACATTTAAGAGATATACAGTCAAGAAAATAAAGGGCAATGGTGATATATATGCGGATTAGACACCAAAAAAAAAACTCAACAAATGGCTACAATTTAAGGAATGTGTTTAGTGACCGCATCAGATTCCTAATTGATGGAGAGAGGTCTGGTGGTAAGAAAAGCTGCTTCTAGGAGGTTGTCAAGTGTCTTCGCTCGACGATTCCATTCTTGGGCGGTTGGTTTGGCCCTTGTTCCAGTAACTCGAATCCTGGCCCGGTATTTCCCATTTTCATTTTACACCATTGTGAACCTGACGCCTTTTTTACTCTCTGATCGAGGTTCTCGGCATTGAAAAATCTTCGTAAACTAAATCACACGTGTATAGGTTGACATTTAAGGGATATACAGTCAGGAAAATCTCGGGCAATGGTGATATATATGCGGATTAGACACAAAAAAAAACACTCAACAAATGGCTACAATTTAAGGAATGTGTTTAATGATGGCATCAGATTCCTAATTGATGGAGAAAGGTCTGGTGGCAAGAAAAGCTGCTTCTAGGAGGTTGTCAAGAGTTTTCGCTCGACGATTCCATTCTTGTCTGGTTGGTTTTGCCCTTGTTCCTGTAACTCGAATTCTAGCCCGGTATATCCCATATTAATCTTACACCATTGTGAAACTTACGGCTTTTTTACTCTCTGATCGAGGTTCTCGGCATTGAAAAATATTCGTAAACTAAATCACACGTGTATATGTTGACATTTAAGAGATATACAGTCAAGAAAATCAAGGGCAATGGTGATATATATGCGGATTAGACACAAAAAAAAAACACTAAACAAATGGCTACAATTTAAGGAATGTGTTTAGTGACGGCATCAGATTCCTAATTGATGGAGAAAGGTCTGGTGGCAAGAAAAGCTGCTTCTAGGAGGTTGTCAATTGTTTTCGCTCGATGATTCCATTCTTGTGTGGTTGGTTTGGCCCTTGTTCCTGTAACACGAATCCTAGCCCGATATATCCCATTTTAATCTTACACCATTATGAACCTTACGCCTTTTTTACTCTCTGATCGAGGTTCTCGGCATTGAAAAATCTTCGTAAACTAAATCACACGTGTATATGTTGACATTTAAGAGATATACAGTCAAGAAAATCAAGGTCAATGGTGATATATATGCGGATTAGACACCAAAAAAATCACTTAACAAATGGCTACCATTTAAGGAATGTGTTTAGTGACGGCATCAGATTCCTAATTGATGGAGAAAGGTCCGGTGGCAAGAAAAGCTGCTTCTAGGAGGTTGTCAAGAGTTTTCGCTCGACGATTCCATTCTTGGGTGGTTGGTTTTGCCCTTGTTCCTGTAACTCGAATCCTAGCCCGGTATATCCCATTTTAATTTTAAACCATTGTGAACCTTACGCCTTTTTTACTCTCTGATCGAGGTTCTCGGCATTGAAAAATCTTCGTAAACTAAATCACACGTGTATATGTTGACATTTAAGAGATATACAGTCAAGAAAATCAAGGGCAATGATGATATATATGCGGATTAGACACCAAAAAAAAAATCAACAAATGGCTACAATTTAAGGAATGTGTTTAGTGACGGGATCAGATTCCTAATTGATGGAGAAAGGTCTGGTGGCAAGAAAAGCTGCTTCAAGGAAGTTGTCAAGTGTTTTCGCTCGACGATTCTATTCTTAGGTGGTTGGTTTGGCCCTTGTTCCGGTAACTCGAATCCTAGCCCGGTATATCCCATTTTAATTTTACACCATTGTGAACCTTACGCCTTTTTTACTCTCTGATAGAGGTTCTCGGCATTGAAAAATCTTCGTAAACTAAATCACACGTGTATATGTTGACATTTAAGAGATATACAGTCAAGAAAATAAAGGGCAATGGTGATATATATGCGGATTAGACACCAAAAAAAAAAAACTCAACAAATGGCTACAATTTAAGGAATGTGTTTAGTGACCGCATCAGATTCCTAATTGATGGAGAGAGGTCTGCTGGTAGGAAAAGCTGCTTCTAGGAGGTTGTCAAGTGTCTTCGCTCGACGATTCCATTCTTGGGTGGTTGGTTTGGCCCTTGTTCCAGTAACTCGAATCCTGGCCCGGTATTTCCCATTTTCATTTTCCACCATTGTGAACCTGACGCCTTTTTTACTCTCTGATCGAGGTTCTCGGCATTGAAAAATTTTCGTAAACTAAATCACACGTGTATAGGTTGACATTTAAGGGACATACAGTCAGGAAAATCTCGAGCAATGGTGATATATATGCGGATTAGACACAAAAAAAAACACTCAACAAATGGCTACAATTTAAGGAATGTGTTTAATGATTGCATCAGATTCCTAATTGATGGAGAAAGGTCTGGTGGTAAGAAAAGCTGCTTCTAGGAGGTTGTCAAGTGTTTGCGCTATACGATTCCATTATTGGGTGGTTGGTTTGGCCCTTGTTCCTGTAACTCGAATCCTAGCCCGGTATATCCCATTTTAATTTTACACCATTGTGAACCTTACGCCTTTTTTACTCTCTGATCGAGGTTCTCGGCATTGAAAAATCTTCGTAAACTAAATCACACGTGTATATGTTGATATTTTAGAGATATACAGTTAAGAAAATCTAGGGCAATGGTGATATATATGCGGGTTAGAGACAAAAAAAACACTCAACAAATGGCTACAATTTAAGGAATGTGTTTAGTGACGGCATCAGATTCCTAATTGATGGAGAAAGGTCTGGTGGCAGGAAAATCTGCTTCTCTGAGGTTGTCAAGTGTTTTCGATCGACGATTCCATTCTTGGGTGGTTGGTTTGGCCCTTGTTCCCGTAACTCGAATCCTAGCCCGGTATATCCCATTTTAATTTTACACCATTGTGAACCTTACGCCTTTTTTACTCTCTGATCGAGGTTCTCGGCATTGAAAAATCTTCGTAAACTAAATCACACGTGTATATGTTGATATTTAGGAGATACACAATTAAGAAAATCAAGGACAATGGTGATATATATGCGGATTAGACACAAAAAAAAACACTCAACAAATGGCTACAATTTAAGGAATGTGTTTAGTGACGGCATCAGATTCCTAATTGATGGAGAAAGGTCTGGTGGCAAGAAAAGCTGCTTCTAGGAGGTTCTTAAGTGTTTTCGGTCGACGATTCCATTTTTGGGTGGTTGGTTTGGCCCTTGTTCCTGTAACTCGAATCCTAGCCCGGTATATCCCATTTTAATTTTACACCATTGTGAACCTTACGCCTTTTTTACTCTCTGATCGAGGTTCTCGGCATTGAAAAATCTTCGTAAACTAAATCACACGTGTATATGTTGATATTTAGGAGATACACAATTAAGAAAATCAAGGGCAATGGTGATATATATGCGGATTAGACACAAAAAAAAACACTCAACAAATGGCTACAATTTAAGGAATGTGTTTAGTGACGGCATCAGATTCCTAATTGATGGAGAAAGGTCTGGTGGCAAGAAAAGCTGCTTCTAGGAGGTTATCAAGTGTTTTCACTCGACGGTTCCATTCTTGGGTGGTTGGTTTGGCCCTTGTTCCTGTAACTCAAATCCTAGCCCGGTATATCCCATTTTAATCTTACACCATTGTGAACCTTACGCCTTTTTTACTCTCTGATCGAGGTTCTCAGCATTGAAAAATCTTCGTAATCTAAATCACATGTGTATATGTTGGTATTTAAGAGATATACAGTCAAGAAAATCAAGGACAATGGTGATATATATACGGATTAGACAAAAAAAACACTCAAAAAATGGCTACAATTTAAGGAATGTGTTTAGTGACGGCATCGGATTCCTAATTGATGGAGAAATGTCTGGTGGCAAGAAAAGCTGCTTCTAGGAGGTTGTTAAGTGTTTTCGCTTGACGATTCCATTCTTGGGTGGTTGGTTTGGCCCTTGTTCCTGTAACTCGAATCCTATCCAGGTATATCTCATTTTAATTTTACACCATTGTGAACCTTACGCCTTTTTTACTCTCTGATCGAGGTTCTCGGCATTGAAAAATCTTCGTAAACTAAATCACACGTGTATATGTTGACATTTAAGAGATATACAGTCAAGAAAATCAAGGGCAATGATGATATATATGCGGATTAGACACCAAAAAAAAAATCAACAAATGGCTACAATTTAAGGAATGTGTTTAGTGACGGGATCAGATTCCTAATTGATGGAGAAAGGTCTGGTGGCAAGAAAAGCTGCTTCAAGGAAGTTGTCAAGTGTTTTCGCTCGACGATTCTATTCTTAGGTGGTTGGTTTGGCCCTTGTTCCGGTAACTCGAATCCTAGCCCGGTATATCCCATTTTAATTTTACACCATTGTGAACCTTACGCCTTTTTTACTCTCTGATAGAGGTTCTCGGCATTGAAAAATCTTCGTAAACTAAATCACACGTGTATATGTTGACATTTAAGAGATATACAGTCAAGAAAATAAAGGGCAATGGTGATATATATGCGGATTAGACACCAAAAAAAAAAACTCAACAAATGGCTACAATTTAAGGAATGTGTTTAGTGACCGCATCAGATTCCTAATTGATGGAGAGAGGTCTGCTGGTAGGAAAAGCTGCTTCTAGGAGGTTGTCAAGTGTCTTCGCTCGACGATTCCATTCTTGGGTGGTTGGTTTGGCCCTTGTTCCAGTAACTCGAATCCTGGCCCGGTATTTCCCATTTTCATTTTCCACCATTGTGAACCTGACGCCTTTTTTACTCTCTGATCGAGGTTCTCGGCATTGAAAAATTTTCGTAAACTAAATCACACGTGTATAGGTTGACATTTAAGGGACATACAGTCAGGAAAATCTCGAGCAATGGTGATATATATGCGGATTAGACACAAAAAAAAACACTCAACAAATGGCTACAATTTAAGGAATGTGTTTAATGATTGCATCAGATTCCTAATTGATGGAGAAAGGTCTGGTGGTAAGAAAAGCTGCTTCTAGGAGGTTGTCAAGTGTTTGCGCTATACGATTCCATTATTGGGTGGTTGGTTTGGCCCTTGTTCCTGTAACTCGAATCCTAGCCCGGTATATCCCATTTTAATTTTACACCATTGTGAACCTTACGCCTTTTTTACTCTCTGATCGAGGTTCTCGGCATTGAAAAATCTTCGTAAACTAAATCACACGTGTATATGTTGATATTTTAGAGATATACAGTTAAGAAAATCTAGGGCAATGGTGATATATATGCGGGTTAGAGACAAAAAAAACACTCAACAAATGGCTACAATTTAAGGAATGTGTTTAGTGACGGCATCAGATTCCTAATTGATGGAGAAAGGTCTGGTGGCAGGAAAATCTGCTTCTCTGAGGTTGTCAAGTGTTTTCGATCGACGATTCCATTCTTGGGTGGTTGGTTTGGCCCTTGTTCCCGTAACTCGAATCCTAGCCCGGTATATCCCATTTTAATTTTACACCATTGTGAACCTTACGCCTTTTTTACTCTCTGATCGAGGTTCTCGGCATTGAAAAATCTTCGTAAACTAAATCACACGTGTATATGTTGATATTTAGGAGATACACAATTAAGAAAATCAAGGACAATGGTGATATATATGCGGATTAGACACAAAAAAAAACACTCAACAAATGGCTACAATTTAAGGAATGTGTTTAGTGACGGCATCAGATTCCTAATTGATGGAGAAATGTCTGGTGGCAAGAAAAGCTGCTTCTAGGAGGTTGTTAAATGTTTTCGCTCGACGATTCCATTCTTGGGTGGTTGGTTTGGCCCTTGTTCCTGTAACTCGAATCCTAGCCCGGTATATCCCGTTTTAATCTTACACCATTGTGAACCTTACGCCTTTTTTACTCTCTGATCGAGGTTCTCGGCATTGAAAAATCTTCGTAAACTGAATCACACGTGTATATATTGATATTTAAGAGATATACAGTCAAGAAAATCAAGGGCAATGGTGATATATATGCGAATTAGACACACAAAAAAACACTCAACAAATGGCTACAATTTAAGGAATGTGTTTAGTGATGGCATCAGATTCCTAATTGATGGAGAAAGGTCTGGTGGCAAGAAAAGCTGCTTCTAAGAGGATGTCAAGTGTTTTCGCTCGACGATTACATTCTTGGGTGGTTGGTTTGGCCCTTGTTCCTGTAACTCGAATCCTAGCCCGGTATATCTCATTTTAATTTTACACCATTGTGAACCTTACGCCTATTTTACTCTCTGATCGAGGTTCTCGGCATTGAAAAATCTTCGTAAACTAAATCACACGTGTATATGTTGATATTTAAGAGATATACAGTCAGGAAAATCAAGGGCAATGGTGATATATATGCGGATTAGACACCAAAAAAAAAACACTCAACAAATGGCTACAAATTAAGGAATGTGTTTAGTGACGGCATCAGATTCCTAATTGATGGAGAGAGGTCTGGTGGTAAGAAAAGCTGCTTCTAGGAGGTTGTCAAGTGTTTTCCCTCGACGATTCCATTCATGGGTGGTTGGTTTGGCCCTTGTTCCTGTAACTCGAATCCTAGCCCGGTATATCCAATTTTAATTTTACACCATTGTGAACCTTACGCCTTTTTTACTCTCTGATCGAGGTTCTCGGCATTGAAAAATCTTTGTAAACTAAATCACACGTGTATATGTTGACATTTAAGAGATATACAGTCAAGAAAATCAAGGGCAATGGTGATATATATGCGGATTAGACACCAAAAAAAAAAACACTCAACAAATGGCTACAATTTAAGGAATGTGTTTAGTGACGGCATCAGATTCCTAATTGATGGAGAAAGCTCTGGTGGTAAGAAAAGCTGCTTCTCGGAGGTTGTCAAGTGTTTTCCCTAGACGATTGCTTTTTGGGTGGTTGGTTTGGCCCTTGTTCCTGTAACTCGAATCCTTTCCCGGTATATCCCATTTTAATTTTACACCATTGTGAACCTTACGCCTTTTTTACTCTCTGATCGAGGTTCTCGGCATTGAAAAATCTTCGTAAACTAAATCACACGTGTATATGTTGACATTTAAGAGATATACAGTCAAGAAAATCAAGGGCAATGGTGATATATATGCGGATTGGAAACAAAAAAAAAACACTCAACAAATGGCTACAATTTAAGGAATGTGTTTAGTGATGGCATCAGATTCCTAATTGATGGAGAAAGGTCTGGTGGCAAGAAAAGCTGCTTCTAGGAGGTTGTCAAGTGTTTTCGCCCGACGATTCCATTCTTGGGTGGTTGGTTTGGCTCTTGTTCCTGTAACTCGAATCCTAGCCCGGTATTCCCCATTTTAATCTTACACCATTGTGAACCTTACGCCTTTTTTACTCTCTGATCGAGGTTCTCGGCATTGAAAAATCTTCGTAAACTAAATCACATGTGTATATGTTGATATTTAAGAGATATACAGTCAAGAAAATCAAGGGCAATGGTGATATATATGCGAATTAGACACAAAAAAAAAACACTCAACAAATGGCTACAATTTAAGGAATGTGTTTAGTGACGGCATCAGATTCCTAATTGATGGAGAAATGTCTGGTGGCAAGAAAAGCCGCTTCTAGCAGGTTGTCAAGTGTTTTCGCTCGACGATTACATTCTTGGGTGGTTGGTTTGGCCCTTGTTCCTGTAACTCGAATCCTAGCCCGGTATATCTCATTTTAATTTTACACCATTGTGAACCTTACGCCTATTTTACTCTCTGATCGAGGTTCTCGGCATTGAAAAATCTTCGTAAACTAAATCACACGTGTATATGTTGATATTTAAGAGATATACAGTCAGGAAAATCAAGGGCAATGGTGATATATATGCGGATTAGACACCAAAAAAAAACACTCAACAAATGGCTACAATTTAAGGAATGTGTTTAGTGACGGCATCAGATTCCTAATTGATGGAGAGAGGTCTGGTGGTAAGAAAAGCTGCTTCTAGGAGGTTGTTAAGTGTTTTCCCTCGACGATTCCATTCATGGGTGGTTGGTTTGGCCCTTGTTCCTGTAACTCGAATCCTAGCCCGGTATATCCCATTTTAATTTTACACCATTGTGAACCTTACGCCTTTTTTACTCTCTGATCGAGGTTCTCGGCATTGAAAAATCTTCGTAAACTAAATCACACGTGTATATGTTGATATTTAAGAGATATACAGTCAAGAAAATCAAGGGCAATGGTGATATATATGCGGATTAGACACAAAAAAAAACACTCAACAAATGGCTACAATTTAATGAATGTGTTTAGTGACGGCATCAGATTCCTAATTGATGGAGAAAGGTCTGGTGGCAAGAAAAGCTGCTTCTAGGGGGTTGTCAAGTGTTTTCGCTCGACGATTCCATTCTTAGGTGGTTGGTTTGGCCCTTGTTCATGTAACACGAATCCTAGCCCGGTATATCCCATTTTAATTTTACACCATTGTGAACCTTACGCCTTTTTTACTCTCTGATCGAGGTTCTCGGCATTGAAAAATCTTCGTAAACTAAATCACACGTGTATATGTTGATATTTAAGAGATATACAGTCAAGAAAATCACGGGCAATGGTGATATATATGCGGATTAGACACAAAAAAAACACTCAACAAATGGCTACAATTTAAGGAATGTGTTTAGTGACGGCATCAGATTCCTAATTGATGGAGAAAGCTCTGGTGGTAAGAAAAGCTGCTTCTCGGAGGTAGTCAAGTGTTTTCCCTAGACGATTGCATTCTTGGGTGGTTGGTTTGGCCCTTGTTCCTGTAACTCGAATCCTTTCCCGGTATATCCCATTTTAATTTTACACCATTGTGAACCTTACGCCTTTTTTACTCTCTGATCGAGGTTCTCGGCATTGAAAAATCTTCGTAAACTAAATCACACGTGCATACGTTGACATTTAAGAGATATACAGTCAAGAAAATCAATGGCAATGGTGATATATATGCGGATTGGAAACCAAAAAAAACACTCAACAAATGGCTACAATTCAAAGAATGTGTTTAGTGACGGCATCAGATTCCTAATTGATGGAGAAAGGTCTGGTGGCAAGAAAAGCTGCTTCTAGGAGGTTGTCAAGTGTTTTCGCTCGACGATTCCATTCTTGGGTGGTTGGTTTGGCTCTTGTTCCTGTAACTCGAATCCTAGCCCGGTATTCCCCATTTTAATCTTACACCATTGTGAACCTTACGCCTTTTTTACTCTCTGATCGAGGTTCTCGGCATTGAAAAATCTTCGTAAACAAAATCGCATGTGTATATGTTGATATTTAAGAGATATACAGTCAAGAAAATCAAGGACAATGGTGATATATATGCGAATTAGACACAAAAAAAAAACACTCAACAAATGGCTACAATTTAAGGAATGTGTTTAGTGACGGCATCAGATTCCTAATTGATGGAGAAAGGTCTGGTGGCAAGAAAAGCTGCTTCTAGGAGGATGTCAAGTGTTTTCGCTCGACGATTACATTCTTGGGTTGTTGGTTTGGCCCGTGTTCCTGTAACTCGAATCCTAGCCCGGTATATCTCATTTTAATTTTACACCATTGTGAACCTTACGCCTATTTTACTCTCTGATCGAGGTTCTCGGCATTGAAAAATCTTCGTAAACTAAATCACACGTGTATATGTTGATATTTAAGAGATATACAGTCAGGAAAATCAAGGGCAATGGTGATATATACGGATTAGACACCAAAAAAAACACTCAACAAATGGCTACAATTTAAGGAATGTGTTTAGTGACGGCATCAGATTCCTAATTGATGGAGAGAGGTCTGGTGGTAAGAAAAGCTGCTTCTAGGAGGTTGTCAATTGTTTTCCCTCGACGATTCCATTCATGGGTGGTTGGTTTGGCCCTTGTTCCTGTAACTCGAATCCTAGCCCGGTATATCCCATTTTAATTTTACACCATTGTGAACCTTACGCCTTTTTTACTCTCTGATCGAGGTTCTCGGCATTGAAAAATCTTCGTAAACTAAATCACACGTGTATATGTTGACACCTAAGAGATATACAGTCAAGAAAATCAAGGGCAATGGTGATATATATGTGGATTAGACACAAAAAAAAACACTCAACAAATGGCTACAATTTAATGAATGTGTTTAGTGACGGCATCAGATTCCTAATTGATGGAGAAAGGTCTGGTGGCAAGAAAAGCTGCTTCTAGGGGGTTGTCAAGTGTTTTCGCTCGACGATTCCATTCTTAGGTGGTTGGTTTGGCCCTTGTTCATGTAACACGAATCCTAGCCCGGTATATCCCATTTTAATTTTACACCATTGTGAACCTTACGCCTTTTTTACTCTCTGATCGAGGTTCTCGGCATTGAAAAATCTTCGTAAACTAAATCACACGTGTATATGTTGATATTTAAGAGATATACAGTCAAGAAAATCAAGGGCAATGGTGATATATATGCGGATTAGACACCAAAAAAAAACACTCAACAAATGGCTACAATTTAAGGAATGTGTTTAGTGACGGCATCAGATTTCTAATTGATGGAGAGAGCTCTGGTGGTAAGAAAAGCTACTTCTCGGAGGTAGTCAAGTGTTTTCCCTAAACGATTGCATTCTTGGGTGGTTGGTTTGGCCCTTGTTCCTGTAACTCGAATCCTTTCCCGGTATATCCCATTTTAATTTTACACCATTGTGAACCTTACGCCTTTTTTACTCTCTGATCGAGGTTCTCGGCATTGAAAAATCTTCGTAAACTAAATAACACGTGTATATGTTGACATTTAAGAGATATACAGTCAAGAAAATCAAGGGCAATGGTGATATATATGCGGATTGGAAACCAAAAAAAAAACACTCAACAAATGGCTACAATTTAAGGAATGTGTTTAGTGACGGCATCAGATTCCTAATTGATGGAGAAAGGTCTGGTGGCAAGAAAAGCTGCTTCTAGGAGGTTGTCAAGTGTTTTCGCTCGACGATTCCATTCTTGGGTGGTTGGTTTGGCCCTTGTTCCTTTAACTCGAATCCTAGCCCGGTATATCCCATTTTAATTTTACACCATTGTGAACCTTACGCCTTTTTACTCTCTGATCAAGGTTCTCGGCATTGAAAAATCTCCGTAAACTAAATCACACGTGTATATTTTGACATTTAAGAGATATACAGTCAAGAAAATCAAGGGCAATGGTGATATATATGCTGATTAGACACCAAAAAAAAATCACTCAACAAATGGCTACAATTTAAGGAATGTGTTTAGTGACGGCATCAGATTCCTAATTGATGGAGAAAGGTCTGGTGGCAAGGAAAGCAGCTTCTAAGAGGTTGTCAAGTGTTTTCGCTTGACGATTCCATTCTTGGGTGGTTGGTTTGGCCCTTGTTCCTGTAACTCGAATCCTAGCCCGTTATATCCCATTTTAATTTTGCACCATTGTGAACCTTACGCCTTTTTTACTCTCTGATCGAGGTTCTCGGCATGAAAAATCTTCGTAAACTAAATCACACGTGTATATGTTGATATTTAAGAGATATACAGTCATGAAAATCAAGGGCAATGGTGATATATATGCGGATTAGACACCAAAAAAAACACTCAACAAATGGCCACAATTTAAGGAATGTGTTTAGTGACGGCATCAGATTCCTAATTGATGGAGAGAGGTCTGGTGGTTAAAAAAGCTGCTTGTAGGAGGTTGTCAAGTGTTTTCCCTCGACGATTCCATTCTTGAGTGGTTTGTTTGGCCCTTGTTCTTGTAACTCGAATCCTTGCCCGGTATATCCCATTTTAATTTTACACCATTGTGATCCTTACGCCTTTTTTACTCTCTGATCGAGGTTCTCGGCATTAAAAATCTTCGCAAACTAAATCACACGTGTATATGTTGACACTTAAGAGATATACAGTCAAGAAAATCAAGGGCAATGGTGATATATTTGCGGATTAGACACCAAAAAAAAAACACTCAACAAATGGCTAAAATTTAAGGAATGTGTTTAGTGACGGCATCAGGTTCCTAGTTGATGGAGAAAGGTCTGGTGGCAAGAAAAGCTGCTTCTAGTTGGTTGTCAAGTCTTTCGCTTGACGATTCCATTCTTGGGTGGTTGGTTTGGCACCTGTTCCTGTAACTCGAATCCTAGCCCGGTATTTCACATTTTAATTTTACACCATTGTGAACCTTACGCCTTTTTTACTCTCTAATCGAGTTTCTCGGCATTGAAAAATCTTCGTAAACTAAATCACATTGGTATATGTTGACATTTAAGAGATATACAGTCAAGAAAATCAAGGGCAATGGTGATATATATGCGGATTAGACACAAAAAAAAACACTCAACAAATGGCTACAATTTAAGGAATGTGTTTAGTGACGGCATCAGATTTATAATTGATGGAGAAAGGTCTGGTAGCAAGAAAAGCTGCTTCTAGGAGGTTGTCAAGTGTTTTCGCTCGACGATTCCATTCTTGGGTGGTTGGTTTGGCCCTTGTTCCTGTAACTCGAATCCTAGCCCGGTATATCCCATTTTAATTTTACACCATTGTGAAACTTACGCCTTTTTTACTCTCTGATCGAGGTTCTCGGCATTGAAAAATCTTCGTAAACTAAATCGAACGTGTATATGTTGACATTTAAGAGATATACAGTCAAGAAAATCAAGGGCAATGGTGATATATATGCGGATTAGACACCAAAAAAAACACTCAACAAATGGCTACAATTTAAGGAATGTGTTTAGTGACGGCATCAGATTCCAAATTGATGGAGAGAGTTCTGGTGGTAAGAAAAGCTGCTTCTAGGAGGTTGTCAAGTGTTTTCGCTCGACGATTCGATTCTTGGGTGGTTGGTTTGGCCCTTGTTCCCGTAACTCGAATGCTAGCCCGGAATATCCCATTTTCATTTTACAGCATTGTGAACCTTAAGCCTATTTTACTCTCTGATCGAGGTTCTCGGCATTGAAAAATATTCGTAAAATAAATCACACGTGTATATGTTGACATATAGGAGATATACAGTCAAGAAAATCCCGGGCAATGGTGATATATATGCGGATTACACACCAAAAAAAACACTCAAGAAATGGCTACAATTTAAGGAATGTGTTTAATGACGGCATCAGATTCCTAATTGATGGAGAAAGGTCTGCTGGCAAGAAAAGCTGCTTCTATAAGGTTGTCAAGTGTTTTCGGTGGACGATTCTATTCCTAGGTGGTTGGTTTGGCCCTTGTTCCTGTAACTCAAATCCTAGCCCGGTATATTCCATTTTAATTTTACACCATTGTGAACCTTACGCCTTTTTTACTCTCTGATCGAGGTTCTCGGCATTGAAAAATCTACGTAAACTAAATCACACGTGTATATGTTGATATTTAAAAGATATACAGTCAAGAAAATCAAGGGCAATGGTGATATATATGCGGATTAGACACAAAAAAAACACTCAACAAATGGCTACAATTTAAGGAATGTGTTTAGTGACGGCATCAGATTCCTAATTGATGGAGAAAGGTCTGGTGGCAAGAAAAGCTGCTTCTAGGAGGATGTCAAGTGTTTTCGTTCGACTATTACATTCTTGGGTGGTTGGTTTGGCCCTTGTTCCTGTAACTCGAATCCTAGCCCGGTATATCCCATTTAAATTTTACACCATTGTGATCCTTACGCCTATTTTACTCTCTGATCGAGGTTCTCGGCATTGAAAAATCTTCGTAAACTAAATCACACGTGTATATGTTGACATTTAAGAGATATACACTCAAGAAAATCAAGGGCAATGGTGATATATATGCGGATTAGACACCAAAAAAAACACTCAACAAATGGCTACAATTTAAGGGATGTGTTTAGTAACGGCATCAGATTCCTAATTGATGGAGAAAGGTCTGGTGGCAAGAAAAACTGCTTCTAGGAGGTTGTCAAGTGTTTTCGCTCGACGATTCCATTCTTGGGTGGTTGGTTTGGCCCTTGTTCCTGTAACTCGAATCCTAGCCCTGTATATCCCATTTTAATTTTACACCATTGTGAACCTTACGCCTATTTTACTCTCTGATCGAGGTTCTCGGCATTGAAAAATCTTGGTAAACTAAATCACACGTGTATATGTTGACATTTAAGAGATATACAGTCAAAAAATCAAGGGCAATGGTGATATATATGCGGATTAGACACCAAAAAAAAAACACTCAACAAATGGCTATAATTTAAGGAATGTGTTTAGTGACGGCGTCAGATTCCTAATTGATGGAGAAAGGTCTGGTGGTAAGAAAAGCGGCTTCTAGGAGGTTGTCAAGTGTTTTCGCTCGACGATTCCATTCTTGGGTGGTTGGTTTGGCCCTTGTTCCTGTAACTCGAATCCTAGCCCGATATATCCCATTTTAATTTTACACCATTGTGAACCTTACGCCTATTTTACTCTCTGATCGAGGTTCTCGGCATTGAAAAATCTTCGTAAACTAAATCACACGTGTATATGTTGACATTTAAGAGATATACAGTCAAGAAAATCAAGGGCAATGGTGATATATATGCGGATTAGACATAAAAAGAAACACTAAACAAATGGCTACAATTTAAGGAATGTGTTTAGTTACGGCATCAGATTCCTAATTGATGGAGAAAGGTCTGGTGGCAAATTAAGCTGCTTCTAGGAGGATGTCAAGTGTTTTCGCTCGACGATTACATTCTTGGGTGGTTGGATTGGCCCTTGTTCCTGTAACTCGAATCCTAGCCCGGTATATCCCATTTTAATTTTACACCATTGTGAACCTTACGCCTATTTTACTCTCTGATCGAGGTTCTCGGCATTGAAAAATCTTCGTAAACTAAATCACACGTGTATATGTTGACACTTAAGAGATATACAGTCAAGAAAATCAAGGGCAATGGTGATATATATGCGGATTAGACACCAAAAAAAAACTCAACAAATGGCTACAATTTAAGGAATGTGTTTAGTGACGGCATCAGATTCCTAGTTGATGGAGAAAGGTCTGGTGGCAAGAAAAGCTGCTTCTAGGAGGTTGCCAAGTGTTTTCGCTCGACAATTCCATTCTTGGGTGGTTGGTTTGGCCCTTGTTCCTGTAACTAGAATCCTAGCCCGGTATATCCCGTTTTAATTTTACACCATTGTGAACCTTACGTCTTTTTTACTATCTGATAGAGGTTCTCGACATTGAAAAATCTTCGTAAACTAAATCACATAAGTATATGTTGACATTTAAGAGATATACAGTCAAGAAAATCTACGGCAATGGTGATATATATGCAGATTAGACACCAAAAAAAAACACTCAACAAATGGCTACAATTTAAAGAATGTGTTTACTGACGGCATCAGATTCCTAATTGATGGAGAAAGGTCTGGTGGCAAGAAAAGCTGCTTCTATGAGGTTGTCAAGTGTCAAGCTGCTTCTTGGCCCTTGTTCCTGTAACTAGAATCCTAGCCCGGTATATCCCATTTTAATTTTACACCATTGTGAACCTTACGCCTTTTTTACTCTCTGATCAAGGTTCTCGGCATTGAAAAATCTTCGTAAACTAAATCACACGTGTATATGTTGATATTTAAGAGATATACAGTCAAGAAAATCAAGGGAAATGGTGATTTATATGCGGATTAGACACCAAAAAAAAACACTCAACAAATGGCTACAATTAAAGGAATGTGTTTAGTGACGGCATCAGATTCCTAATTGATGGAGAAAGGTCTGGTGGCAAGAAAAGCTGCTTCTAGGAGGATGTCAAGTGTTTTCGCTCGACGATTCCATTCTTGGGAGGTTGGTTTGGCCCTTGTTCCTGTAACTCGAATCCTAGCGCGGTATGTCCTATTTTAATTTTACACCATTTTGAACCTTACGCCTTTTTTACTCTCTAATCGAGGTTCTCGGTATTGAAAAATCTTCATAAACTAAATCACACGTGTATATGTTGACATTTAAAAGATATACAGTCAAGAAAATCAAGGGCAATGGTGATATATATGCGGATTAGACACAAAAAAAACACTCAACAAATGGCTACAATTTAAGGAATGTGTTTAGTGACGGCATCAGATTCCTAATTGATGGAGAAAGGTCTGGTGGCAAGAAAAGCTGCTTCTAGGAGGTTGTCAAGTGTTTTCGCTCGGCGATTCCATTCTTGGGTGGTTGGTTTGGCCCTTGTTGTTGGTGCATTACGTCTGTTGATTACGTCTTGTATCGAGTCTAGAAGTGAGATAGTTTAGTCATGACACAAAACCCTAGAAAGTGTGTTATTCAGGGTTTCGCTTATATGGTTTAAATAGGTTTCGCTTATGTGTCAGATTTATGAAAGGTTTCGCTCATGTGTCAATGGGTTTCGCTTATATGTCGTGGACACATACGCGAAATCAGTCATCTATATATATGTACATCAGAGCGAAATCAGATAGAAGAAGTTTAGTGTGTTGTCTTCCGGTGAGCCACGAAGTGCTGCCGAAGTGCTGTCAGAGTCTGTAATAGTAACAGTGATCAATACAACAGCAGTTTATAGTGTATGTGACTGAAATTGCACCAAATCTTTAGTTTCCGCCTCTAGATTTGGATACGAAGTCTTCTGAACGTCTCAAACAGGACAGAACACGATCCTACAATTGGTATCAGAGCTCAGGAGGAAGAGTTCTTGCCATTTCAGCCGCATTTCATCTCATTTTCTACACTTTCTTACATTTTTCAAAATTTTTCACGGTAAACTTGGCTCAAAATCACACATTGCACTCGGAATCATATATTAACAAACCCTTGAAAGTTTCAGAATTAAAATCAACCTAGAAATCAAGTTTTTAGGGGTATCGCTTTTATGACAATGACCAAAGATGACATCAGCATGTGATTTCGCTCCAATGACACATATATGATTTCGCTTATATGGACAATTATGAGTTGATTTCGCTTTAGTGGCAACTTGTGATTTCGCTCTAAGGGATCGAATAGATTTCGCTCAAGTGTCATTTAGGGTATCGCTCCAGTGAACAGTTTAAGGTTTCGCTCTAACGTACAAAGTGGTCTCGCTTTTGTGGTTATATTAGATTTCGCTTTAAAGGTCTGCTGGAAAAATTTTTGAAACCGAATCATGGACGAAGATTTTTACAACGCATTTGCTACCCCGGCTACCCCGATCAGTATTACACAGAACACATTGATGGAAAACGAAACAGGGACGATGCAAAAGCCGCCCAAACTAATGAACATTGAGGAATATAAGGGTTGGGAAGGTCGTTTTGAGAATTGGGTGCAAGCAAACTACTTGGATGCGTGGGAATGTGTCGAGACAAAGTATATTCGACCGACAAATGATGATGAAGAAGTGGTTCCGATTAAAGATCTAACTGCCGATGCTAGAAAGAAATACAAAGATGAGAAAATGATGTTGAGTCTTCTACAACAAGCTGTGAAAGAAGACATCTTGGTGTTATTACAACATAATGGAACTTCCTACTCGATTTGGAAAGCTTTAAGATCAAAATTTGTTGGTAGTCAAGAAATGATAAAGAACAAGAAGTCACTTCTGAAGAAAGAGTTCGATTTGTTTCGCGGGTTGAAGAATGAAAGTACAAGACAAATCATTGAAAGATACTGCAATCTGCTAGCAAACATGAAGAGATTGAGTATTGAGAAAGACAACGAAGAGTTGATAGAAAAACTTGCTGATGCATTACCACATGAGACTTGGGGCACATATCTCATGATGCTTAGAAACAAGAAAGGCTTTAGCAGTTTGACACTCAGCAAATTCATTGAGAAGCTGGAAGCTCAAGAAATGGAACAACGAAAGATTATTCGAATGAAAGACTTTGATGGTGAACAGGATATTGGGTTGTATTATAAAGCAGGGGTGAATGAGAAGTCTACAAATTTATCTCCAAAAATAGAAACTGCTTACAATGCCAAGAATTCTTCTGGAAGTTCATCATCAGGATCAAACAGCAAATCAAGTTTCACATCATTTCCGTCTTTCGATCCAAACATTTCAGCAACAAAGAATGGCAAAAAGATTCAATGTAACATTGTACTGAATTTGGAGAATGATGAAGACTATTCAGTAGAAATTGCTAAAAGTCATATGTCTTTATTGGGAACTGTTCTTGAATCTTATGGTAGTTTTGTTGCAGGTCGAATCGGGAATCCAATGCTGACAAAGGAAGATTACGACCAGATTGATGCTGAAGAGATGGAACTGATGGACATAAAATGGTGCTTGGCCAGCGTGTTGAGGAGAGCTGAGAAATTCAAGCAAATCACTGGAAGAGATGATCTTCGTGAGGCTGGTACTTCTACTTTAGGTTTTGACAAATCTAAAGTCACTTGTTTTCGTTGCAGGGAAAAAGGACACTTCAAGAGGGAGTGCAAAAACCGCGAAGCAAGTGGAGCTCAAAATCCGTTTAACAACAACAATGATTACTATCGAAAGGCCATCTACCATCAAGTTGCTCAGCAACCATCTCAACAACGTCAACATCAAGCACAAACTGCACATGGAAGGGATGTGATTGAAGATTCTGGAAAAAGAGCTTGTGCGGTTAATGAAAATTCTTCAAAGAGAGCTGATGGTAGTGCATTGATAATAGATCAAGATGATGAAAAACTACCTGAGGGTTTTAGCTGGAAGAATTTTAATTGGGATAACTATATTCCTGATCAAACCAAAGCTTATACAGCTTTTGTAGCTCGAGTTGAAGAGGACAGTGATGATGATACTGAATATTGGAAGAGAAAATTCGAAGCTGATATGAAACTGATTGCTGAAAGTGACAGTGAAGATGAAAAGGTTAAAAAGAAGAAGAAAAAGGTCAAGACTCCAGTGAGTAGTGATGACGAAGAAATTCCAGTGACCAAAAGGAAAGTGAAAGTTGAAGTTGAAAAGTTCAAAGTTCAAGATGAAGTTGATGCAAAGAAAATTCCAGAAAAGTGTGAAAACTGTGAAGCTATTAAAAAACAGAACAGTACATTGATCTACAACTTGAACAGCTTAAAAGAATCATATGATGTGTTGAACAAAGCAATGAACCAGTACAATCATACAAGTGAAGAACAAGCAACAGCAATGAAAACACTTCAGGGTGCTTATATGACAAAGCAGAAAGTGGTGAACAATTACATTGAGAAATGTGCTGTACTTGAACAAAAGTTGGAATTACAGAGAATTGAAACAGAGAGAGTAAATCGTCTATTGAAAAGTTATTCATGTTCTTCTTATGTCATTGACAGGATTTATCCAACTGCTGAAAGCTTGAAGGCATTTGAAGAAGATGAAGTAACTGAAGAAAAGAAGGATGATGGAAAAGTGACTGAAGTAAAGACTCCAGAAAAGAACAACAAAAAGAAAAAGAATGAAAAGAAGGATTCAGGTAAGAAACAAGAAGTCAATTATAACAAATGTCCACCTCCGCTAGAAAATGGATATTTGCCCAGGAATCCAAATCAGGAAAGAGTCGAAAAAGCAACAAATTTACAATGGGAGTCGGAGTCGTCAGTCAATTTGCCAGAAAATATTGATGTCGTGTTTACATCATCTGACACTGATCATGAGTCCGAGTTAATTAAGAAAGTCGTCGATCAGGTGTTGGATAAAGATGAAACTGAGGAGTCAAAGTCAGAGTCAGAGTCAAAGTCTGGTTCTGAAAGTTCGAGTTCGACGGCCAACAGTCAAAATTCTTCAGTTAAAAGGGTTTACAACAAAGAATTCTTATTATCAAAATCTAATTTGAGTGACGAAACATTCAAAGTTGCATATACATTGAATGATTCCGACAAATTATATTCTGATGAGGAATTTCCATTAAGAGGTGTAAAAACTGAGATGATCAAAAGGATTTTCAAATTAACAGAAATCAATATTTCTGAATTAAAAGATGTAAACCTTATTGATAAACCTAAAAAATACACCTCAAGAGTACAACAAAGATTAAACAAGAAAAAAGGTTACAGTTCTGGTTCTGGTTTTCACAAGAAACCAAACCCTAACCGTAATTTCAAAAAGAAAGGTCTTGGTTTTACTCCAACAGAAAAACAGAAAAATGAAACATATGTACGTGATTTTAAAGCAAATATGATATTTGTTTCAGGTACATCAAGAGATGAGGAAGAAAAGAAAAAGTTTTGGAGGCAGTCAAATAGTGAGTTTCTTGCAATGAAGCAAGAAGAGATGAAGTTTGCTGGACAAAGGAAAGATACGAGAATCTGTTTCCAATGCAACACTGTTGGACATATTGCCAGAGATTGTTTTAAGGCAATATCATTAAAACAGGGAGTTTCTCATAAACAGAAAGAAAAAGAAGTTTTGTTTGAACCACCAATTGACAGAACTAAATTGTTCAAAAATTCGACTTTTGAAATTGGTGAAAGTTCAAACAGGTTTTACAAGAAAAGAGGAAATCTTGACAACCAGAAATGGGTTGTTAAGAAGTCTGTTGATAGTTCTGGCGATGATTCTGATAGGTCAAAATCAGAGGAGCTATCTTCTGGCGATGAATCTGATTCCACAAAATCAGAGGAGCCACAGGTTGAGGTAAAAGGAGAAAACTCAGTATCGATTGTTGATGATGTGAATTTTCCATCACTTCGGGCTGAAAATTATAAAAAGAAAATTGGTAAAGTTGAGATATCAAATCAATTTTATGATGACAAAAAGGATTTTGATGTTGAGAAAGTCTTTAACTCTAAAGTTCATCATATTTTTGGTAAAATGATTGACAGGAAGGTCAAAGGAACGAAGGAGTTTTATGAGAAGAAGACACAGAAGGAGAAAACTGAACCATCCCTAGTTCGTGACTGGGATGGGTCATACTATGAACAGTGAGTCTGTGGACTTGCCGGAGATCCCAAGTTGGTAATCGTGGATCAGGAATCGGCATCATTCTGTGTATTTGTTTGTGTTTTTCATATAAGTGGTAAATCAGGGACATTAATTTGTACTTGATTTTCTACAAATGGTTGATAGATAATGTGATGAACAAAACCCCAATTTTACAAGTGATAAAATCAACAAAACTTATTTTCCGGAAAAACCATTTGATTAAAACAAACTTAAGTGTTTTGAAATCGATGGGAAAATAGTTTGTTGTGAGGGGGAGTTCTGATTGTTTATGCCAAGTGGATGGAGAATTGAGGCAATTCGATATCAGTTGTCATGTTCTTGTACAGTTTGTTTTCAATTTCCTTTAGATGTATTTGTATTTTAGGGGGAGTAAGATTTTTTAGAAAATCCAAAAACATTTGAAAATTTGAAAAAGACAAAAACATGATAAAAATGAAAATGAGTTTTGTTGCATAAAAGAGGAAATGATAGTACATCAGTGGATGATCACAACATGCTAAAGAATTGGTAAGATAAAAAGTGATAAACGGTCTTACTGATGATGTGCCAGTAGATTTTTGCACAGTTAGTAGATTGTGACGAGATATAAACCTAAATTTCAAACTTGCTTGTTCTGTGGGTTAACACAAACTTGGATATATAGGTAACCCCTGAAATCTTGTTTGAAAGGTCCCTTATTCTGAGATACTAGGTCTTTATACTCAGTGATATCTGGGGTATTATCCCGGGACTTCTGATTTTGCGGAAGCAATGGCCTAGTCCCCGGAGAATACTTTCTGCTTGCTTGAAATATAGCACCACCCTCAGCTAAAAAATGATGAAACATTGAAAAATGCTAATCATGGCTGTTGTAATTCAAAAGATCCTCTAAAGGGGACACACCTAAAAGTCAACTAGGCTCTCTGCTGAACGGAAGTTCTGACCTGAGCTATCACGGTTGCATAATTTATTCCCCTGACAGATATCATCTGTGGTATACTCACCTGTAAGACTGAATATTGGGATCTGGATACGGGAGTATATTCAAGTAGTGGGACACACGGATAAGTTTAAGTACTTAAAACATTAATCCGTATCTCGAAGCAGTTGAACGTTGTGTGAAAATTTAAGTGGACCAGTATACTGACAATCTAGGTGAATCGTTTAAAACTTAAAATGAAATGAAGCTTAATGGTGTTGTTGATTTGTCTCATAAACTGATATGATCCTCTTGCACAAACTCACAAAAATATTGTCCGTAAATATTTCTTTACTGCATTTCTTTATATTCAAAATCCAAAAATATTTTCAGTGTGTTTTAGCTTAAAATTTTGAAAAATACAAAAAGATTTTAGACAACTGGTGTTGGAGAACTGATTTTCAAAATTCCAAGTGCTAAACATGATGAACAAATGGTTTGGGAGAGTGTGTAGTTTTTGAAAATGAATATGATATTTCTGCAAGTGGTTTATCAGAGACTATAAATGTTAGATCATTTTTGTGATATTTTCGAGTGATGTTTAATTATGTTCAAGTTATCATCAGAAAATTTATTTTTGGGTAGAGCATGTGCAGGTTAGCCAGGTTCCGAAACCTGAGTTTGTTGGAATGCCAGGTTACGATCTAAGAACCTGTGGAAAGTGAATTTCAGGCCACGATCCTAGCTGATTGAGAGGGGGAGCCTGAAAATAGAAAAGAAGAGAAGATAGAGATAATGGATTCTTACAGTGTGAAATACTTCAAATTGAAGATTGAAGACTGATAAAGATAGTAGATCAGAGACTCGACACTGCAACTCCATCAACATTCGAGGGGGAGTTTGTTGGTGCATTACGTCTGTTGATTACGTCTTGTATCGAGTCTAGAAGTGAGATAGTTTAGTCATGACACAAAACCCTAGAAAGTGTGTTATTCAGGGTTTCGCTTATATGGTTTAAATAGGTTTCGCTTATGTGTCAGATTTATGAAAGGTTTCGCTCATGTGTCAATGGGTTTCGCTTATATGTCGTGGACACATAAGCGAAATCAGTCATCTATATATATGTACATCAGAGCGAAATCAGATAGAAGAAGTTTAGTGTGTTGTCTTCCGGTGAGCCACGAAGTGCTGCCGAAGTGCTGTCAGAGTCTGTAATAGTAACAGTGATCAATACAACAGCAGTTTATAGTGTATGTGACTGAAATTGCACCAAATCTTTAGTTTCCGCCTCTAGATTTGGATACGAAGTCTTCTGAACGTCTCAAACAGGACAGAACACGATCCTACACTTGTTCCTGTAACTCGAATCCTAGCCCGGTATATCCCATTTTCATTTTACACCATTGTGAACCTTACGCCTTTTTAACTCTCTGATCGAGGTCCTCGGCATTGAAAAATCTTCATAAACTAAATCACACGTGTATATGTTGACATTTAAGAGATATACAGTCAAGAAAATCAAGGGCAATGGTGATATATATGCGGATTAGACACCAAAAAAAACACTCAATAAATGACTACAATTTAAGGAATGTGTTTAGTGACGACATCAGATTCCTAATTGATGGAGAAAGGTCTGGTGGCAAGAAAAGCTGCTTCTAGGAGGTTGTCAAGTGTTTTCGCTCGACGATTCCATTCTTGGGTGGTTGGTTTGGCCCTTGTTCCTGTAACTCGAATCCTAGCCCGGTATATCCCACTTTAATTTTACACCATTGTGAACCTTACGCCTTTTTACTCTCTGATCGAGGTTCTCGGCATTGAAAAATCTTTGTTAACTAAATCACACATGTATATGTTGACATTTAAGAGATATACAGTCAAGAAAATCAAGGGCAATGGTGATATATATGTGGATTAGACACAAAAAAAAAAACACTCAACAAATGGCTACAATTTAAGGAATATGTTTAGTGACGGCATCAGATTCCTAATTGATGGAGAAAGGTCTGGTGGGAAGAAAAGCTGCTTCTAGAAGGTTGTCAAGTGTTTTCGCTCGGCGATTCCATTCTTGGGTGGTTGGTTTGGCCCTTGTTCCTGTAACTCGAATCCTAGCACGGTATATCCCATTTTAATTTTACACCATTGTGAACCTTACGCCTTTTTTACTCTCTGATAGAGGTTCTCGGCATTGAAAAATCTTCGTAAACTAAATCACACGTGTATATGTTGACATTTAAGAGATATACAGTCAAGAAAATCAAGAGCAACGGTGATATACATGCGGATTAGACACCAAAAAAAACACTCA
The DNA here is from genome assembly GCA_030545235.1 of Helianthus tuberosus. Lineage (NCBI taxonomy): Eukaryota > Viridiplantae > Streptophyta > Magnoliopsida > Asterales > Asteraceae > Helianthus > Helianthus tuberosus. The sequence continues at coordinate 25,009,026 of CM060428.1, forward strand.
ACAAATGGCTACAATTTAAGGAATGTGTTTAGTGACGGCATCAGATTCCTAATTGATGGAGAAAGGTCTGGTGGCAAGAAAAGCTGCTTCTAGGAGGTTGTCAAGTGTTTTCGCTCGACGATTCCATTCTTGGGTGGTTGGTTTGGCCCTTGTTTCTGTAACTCGAATCCTAGCCCGGTATATCCCATTTTAATTTTACACCATTGTGAACCTTACGCCTTTTTTACTCTTTGATCGAGGTTCTCGGCATTGAAAAATCTTCATAAACTAAATCACACGTGTATATGTTGACATTTAAGAGATATACAGTAAATAAAATCAAGGGCAATGGTGATATATATGCGGATTAGACAACAAAAAAAACACTCAACAAATAGCTACAATTTAAGGAATGTGTTTAGTGACGGCATCAGATTCCAAATTGATGGAGAAAGGTCTGGTGGTAAGAAAAGCTGCTTCTAGGAGGTTGTCAAGTGTTTTCGCTCGACGATTCCATTCTTGGGTGGTTGGTTTGGCCCTTGTTCCTGTAACTCGAATCCTAGCCCGGTATATCCCATTTTAATTTTACACCATTGTGAACCTTACGCCTTTTTTACTCTCTGATCGAGGTTCTCGGCATTGAAAAATCTTCGTAAACTAAATCAAACGTGTATATGTTGAAGTTTAAGAGATATACGGTCAAGAAAATCAAGGGCAATGGTGATATATATGCGGATTAGACACAAAAAAAAACACTCAACAAATGGCTATAATTTAAGGAATGTGTTTAGTGACGGCATCAGATTCCTAATTGATGGAGAAAGGTCTGGTGGCAAGAAAAGTTGCTTCTAGGAGGTTGTCAAGTGTTTTCGCTCGACGATTCCATTCTTGGGTGGTTGGTTTGGGCCTTGTTCCTGTAACTCGAATCCTAGCCCGGTATATCCCATTTTAATTTTACACCATTGTGAACCATACGCCTTTTTTACTCTTTGATAGAGGTTCTCGGCATTGAAAAATCTTCGTAAACTAAATCACACGTGTATATGTTGACATTTAAGAGATATACAGTCAAGAAAATCAAGGGCAATGGTGATATATATGTGGATTAGACACCAAAAAAAAACACTCAACAAATGGCTACAATTTAAGGAATGTGTTTAGTGACGGCATCAGATTCCTAATTGATGGAGAAAGGTCTGGTGGCAAGAAAAGCTGCTTCTAGGAGGTTGTCAAGTGTTTTTTCTCGACGATTCCATTCTTGGGTGGTTAGTTTGGCCCTTGTTCCTGTAACTCGAATCCTAGCCCGGTATATCCCATTTTAATTTTACACCATTGTGAACCTTACGCCTTTTTTACTCTCTGATAGAGGTTCTCGGCATTGAAAAATCATCGTAAACTAAATCACACGTGTATATGTTGACATTTAAGAGATATACAGTCAATAAGATCAAGGGTCATGGTGATATATATGCGGATTAGACACAAAAAAAAAACACTCAACAAATAGCTACAATTTAAGGAATGTGTTTAGTGACGGCATCAGATTCCTAATTGATGGAGAAAGGTCTGGTGGTAAGAAAAGCTGCTTCTAGGAGGTTGTCAAGTGTTTTCGCTCGACGATTCCATTCTTGTGTGGTTGGTTTGGCCGTTGTTCCTGTAACTCGAATCCTAGCCCAGTATATCCCATTTTAATTTTACACCATTGTGAACCATACGCCTTTTTTACTCTCTGATCGAGGTTCTCGGCATTGAAAAATCTTCGTAAACTAAATCAACGTGTATATGTTGAAGTTTAAGAGATATACGGTCAAGAAAATCAAGAGCAATGGTGATATATATGCGGATTAGACACAAAAAAAAAACACTCAACAAATGACTACAATTTAAGGAATGTGTTTAGTGAAGGCATCAGATTCCTAATTGATGGAGAAAGGTCTGGTGGCAAGAAAAGCTGCTTCTAGGAGGTTGTAAAGTGTTTTCGCTCGACGATTCCAATCTTGGGTGGTTGGTTTGGCCCTTGTTCCTGTAATTTGAATCCTAGCCCGGTATATCCCATTTTAATTTTACACCATTGTGAACCTTACGCCTTTTTTACTATCTGATCAAGGTTCTCGGCATTGAAAAATCTTCGTAAACTAAATCACACGTGTATATGTTGTCATTTAAGAGATATACAGTCAAGAAAATCAAGGGCAATGGTGATATATATGCGGATTAGACACCAAAAAAAAACACTCAACAAATGGCTACAATTTAAGGAATGTGTTTAGTGACGGCATCAGATTCCTAATTGATGGAGAAAGGTCTGGTGGTAAGAAAAGCTGCTTCTAGGAGGTTGTCAAGTGTTTTCGCTCGACGATTCCATTCTTGGGTGGTTGGTTTGGCCGTTGTTCCTGTAACTCGAATCCTAGCCCGGTATATCCCATTTTAATTTTACACCATTGTGAACCTTACGCCTTTTTTACTCTCTGATCAAGGTTCTCGGCATTGAAAAATATTCATAAACTAAATCACACGTGTATATGTTGACATTTACGAGATATACAGTCAAGAAAATCAAGGGAAATGGTGATATATATACGGATTAGACACAAAAAAAAAACACTCAACAAATGGCTACAATTTATGGAGTGTGTTAAGTGACGGCATCAGATACCTAATTGATGGAGAAAGGTCTGGTGGCAAGAAAATCTGCTTCTAGGAGGTTGTCAAGTGTTTTCGCTCGACGATTCCATTCTTGGGTGGTTGGTTTGGGCCTGGTTCCTGTAACTCGAATCCTAGCCCGGTATATCCCATTTTAATTTTACACCATTGTGAACCTTACGCCTTTTTTACTCTCTGATAGAGGTTCTCGGCATTGAAAAATCTTCGTAAACTAAATCACACGTGTATATGTTGACATTTAAGAGATATACAGTCAAGAAAATCAAGGGAAATGGTGATATATATGATGATTAGACACAAAAAAAAAAACACTCAACAAATGGCTACAATTTAAGGAATGTGTTTAGTGACGGCATCAGATTCCTAATTGATGGAGAAAGGTCTGGTGGCAAGAAAAGCTGCTTCTAGGAGGTTGTCAAGTGTTTTCGCTCGACGATTCCATTCTTGGGTGGTTGGTTTGGGCCTTGTTCCTGTAACTCGAATCCTAGCCCGGTATATCCCATTTTAATTTTACACCATTGTGAACCTTACGCCTTTTTTACTCTCTGATCGAGGTTCTCGGCATTGAAAAATCTTCGTAAACTAAATCACACGTGTATATGTTGACGTTTAAGAGATATACAGTCAAGAAAATCAAGGGAAATGGTGATAAATATGCGGATTAGACACCAAAAAAAAACACTCAACAAATGGCTACAATTTAAGGAATGTGTTTAGTGACGGCATCAGATTCCTAATTGATGGAGAAATGTCTGGTGGCAAGAAAAGCTGTTTCTAGGAGGTTGTCAAGTGTTTTCGCTCGACGATTCCATTCTTGGGTGGTTGGTTTGGGCCTTCTTCCTGTAACTCGAATCCTAGCCCGGTATATCCCATTTTAATTTTACACCGTTGTGAACCTTACGCCATTTTTACTCTCTGATTGAGGTTCTCGGCATTGAAAAATCCTCGTAAACTAAATCACACGTGTATATGTTGACATTTAAGAGATATACAGTCAATAAAATCAAGGGCAATAGTGATATATATGCGGATTAGACACCAAAAAAAACACTCAACAAATAGCTACAATTTAAGGAATGTGTTTAGTGACGGCATCAGATTCCTAATTGATGGAGAAAGGTCTGGTGGTAAGAAAAGATGCTTCTAGGAGGTTGTCAAGTGTTTTCGCTCGACGATTCCATTCTTGGGTGGTTGGTTTGGCCGTTGTTCCTGTAACTCGAATCCTAGCCCGGTATATCCCATTTTAATTTTACACCATTGTGAACCTTACACCTTTTTTACTCTCTGATCGAGGTTCTCGGCATTGAAAAATCTTCGTAAACTAAATCAAACGTGTATATGTAAAGTTTAAGAGATATACGGTCAAGAAAATCAAGGGCAATGGTGATATATATGCGGATTAGACACAAAAAAAACACTCAACAAATGGCTACAATTTAAGGAATGTGTTTAGTGATGGCATCAGATTCCTAATTGATGGAGAAAGGTCTGGTGGCAAGAAAAGCTGCTTCTAGGAGGTTGTCAAGTGTTTTCGCTCGACGATTCCATTCTTGGGTGGTTGGTTTGGCCCTTGTTCCTATAACTTGAATCCAAGCCCGGTATATCCCATTTTAATTTTACACCATTGTGAACCTTACGCCTTTTTTACTATCTGATCAAGGTTCTCGGCATTGAAAAATCTTCGTAAACTAAATCACAAGTGTATATGTTGTCATTTAAGAGATATACAGTAAAGAAAATCAAGGGCAATGGTGATATATATGCGGATTAGACTAAAAAAAAACACTCAACAAATGGCTACAATTTAAGGAATGTGTTTAGTGACGGCATCAGATTCCTAATTGATGGAGAAAGGTCTGGTGGCAAGAAAATCTGCTTCTAGGAGGTTGTCAAGTGTTTTCGCTCGACGATTCCATTCTTGTGTGGTTGGTTTGGCCCTTGTTCCTATAACTTGAATCCAAGCCCGGTATATCCCATTTTAATTTTACACCATTGTGAACCTTACGCCTTTTTTACTATCTGATCAAGGTTCTCGGCATTGAAAAATCTTCGTAACTAAATCACAAGTGTATATGTTGTCATTTAAGAGATATACAGTCAAGAAAATCATGGGCAATGGTGATATATATGCGGATTAGACTAAAAAAAAACACTCAACAAATGGCTACAATTTAAGGAATGTGTTTAGTGACGGCATGAGATTCCTAATTGATGGAGAAAGGTCTGGTGGCAAGAAAAGCTGCTTCTAGGAGGTTGTCAAGTGTCTTCGCTCGACGATTCCATTCTTGGGTGGTTGGTTTGGCCCTTGTTCCTGTAACTCGAATCCTAGCCCGGTATATCCCATTTTAATTTTACACCATTGTGAACCTTACGCCTTTTTTACTCTCTGATCAAGGTTCTCGGCATTGAAAAATCTTCGTAAACTAAATCACAAGTGTATATGTTGTCATTTAAGAGATATACAGTCAATAAAATCAAGGGCAATGGGGATATATATGCGGATTAGACACAAAAAAAAAAAACACTCAACAAATAGCTACAATTTAAGGAATGTGTTTAGTGACGGCATCAGATTCCTAATTGATGGAGAAAGGTCTGGTGGTAAGAAAAGCTGCTTCTAGGAGGTTGTCAAGTGTTTTCGCTCGATGAATCCATTCTTGGGTGGTTGGTTTGGCCGTTGTTCCTGTAACTCGAATCCTAGCCCGGTATATCCCAATTTAATTTTACACCATTGTGAACCTTACCCCTTTTTTACTCTCTGATCGAGGTTCTCGGCATTGAAAAATCTTCGTAAACTAAATCAAACGTGTATATGTTGACATTTAAGAGATATACAGTCAAGAAAATCAAGGGCAATGGTGATATATAGGCGGTTTAGACACCAAAAAAAACACTCAACAAATGGCTACAATTTAAGGAATATGTTTAGTGACGACATCAGATTCCTAATTGATGGAGAAAGATCTGGTGGCAAGAAAAGCTGCTTCTAGGAGGTTGTCAAGTGTTTTCGCTCGACAATTCCATTCTTGGGTGGTTGGTTTGGCCCTTGTTCCTGTAACTCGAATCCTAGCCCGGTATATCCCATTTAAATTTTACACCATTGTGAACCTTACGCCTTTTTTACTCTCTGATCGAGGTTCTCGGCATTGAAAAATCTTCGTAAACTAAATCAGACGTGTATATGTCAATATTTAAGAGATATATACAGTCAAGAAAATCAAGGGCAATGGTGATATATATGCGGCTTGGACACCAAAAAAAAACACTCAACAAATGGCTACAATTTAAGGAATGTGTTTAGTGACGGCATCGGATTTCTAATTGATGGAGAAAGGTCTGGTGGTAAGAAAAGCTGCTTCTTGGAGGTTGTCAAGTGTTTTCGCTTGACGATTCCATTCTTAGGTGGTTGGTTTGGCCGTTGTTCCTGTAACTCGAATCCTAGCCCTGTATATCCCATTTTAATTTTACACCATTGTGAACCTTACGCCTTTTTTACTCTCTGATCGAGGTTCTCGGCATTGAAAAATCTTCGTAAACTAAATCACACATGTTATGTTAACATTTAAGAGATATACAGTCAAGAAAATCAAGGGCAATGGTGATATACATGCGGATTAGACACCAAAAAAAACACTCAACAAATGGCTACAATTTAAGGAATGTGTTTAGTGACGGCATCAGATTCCTAATTGATGAAGAAAGGTCTGGTGGCAAGAAAAGCTGCTTCTAGGAGGTTGTCAAGTGTTTTCTCTCGACGATTCTATTCTTGGGTGGTTGGTTTGGCCCTTGTTCCCGTAACTCGAATCATAGCCCGGTATATCCCATTTTAATCTTACACCATTGGGAACCTTACGCCTTTTTTACTCTGAAAAATCTTCGTAAACTAAATCACACGTGTATATGTTGATATTTAAGAGATATATAGTCAAGAAAATCAAGGGCAATGGTGATATATATCCGGATTAGACACCCAAAAAAAAACACTCAACAAATGGTTACAATTTAAGGAATGTGTTTAGTGACGGCATCAGATTCCTAATTGATGGAGAAAGGTCTGGTGGTAAGAAAAGCTTCTTCTAGGAGGTTGTCAAGTGTTTTCGCTCGACGATTCAATTCTTGGGTGGTTGGTTTGGCCCTTGTTCCTGTAACTCGAATCCTAGCCCGGTATATCCCATTTTAGTTTTACACCATTGTGAACCTTACGCCTTTTTTACTCTCTGATCGAGGTTCTCGGCAATGAAAAATCTTCGTAAACTAAATAACACGTGTATATGTTGACATTTAAGAGATATACAGTCAAGAAAATCAAGGGCAATGGTGATATATATGCGGATTAGACACAAAAAAAAACACTCAACAAATGGCAACAATTTAAAGAATGTGTTTAGGGACGGCATCAGATTCCTAATCGATGGAGAAAGGTCTGGTGGCAAGAAAAGCTGCTTCTAGGAGGTTGTCAAGTGTTTTCGCTCGACGATTCCATTCTTGGGTGGTTGGTTTGGCCCTTGTTCCAGTAACTCGAATCCTAGCCCGGTATATCCCATTTTAATTTTACACCATTGTGAACCTTACGCCTTTTTTACTCTCTGATCGAGGTTCTTGGCAATGAAAAATCTTCGTAAACTAAATCACACGTGTATATGTTGATATTTAAGAGATATACAGTCAAGAAAATCAAGGGCAATGGTGATATATATGCGGATTAGACACAAAAAAAACACTCAACGAATGGCTACAATTTAAGGAATGTGTTTAGTGACGGCATCAGATTCCTAATTGATGGAGAAAGGTCTGGTGGTAAGAAAAGCTGCTTCTAGGAGGTTGTCAAGTGTTTTCGCTCGATGATTCCATTCTTGGGTGGTTGGTTTGGCCGTTGTTCCGGTAACTCGAATCCTAGCCCGGTATATCCCAATTTAATTTTACACCATTGTGAACCTTACGCCTTTTTTACTCTCTGATCGAGGTTCTCGGCATTGAAAAATCTTCGTAAACTAAATTAAACGTGTATATGTTGACATTTAAGAGATATACAGTTAAGAAAATCAAGGGCAATGGTGATATATATGCGGATTAGACAAAAAAAAAAAAACACTCAAAAAATGGCTACAATTTAAGGAATGTGTTTAGTGACGGCATCAGATTCCTAATTGATGGAGAAAGGTCTGGTGGCTAGAAAAGCTGCTTCTAGGAGGTTGTCAAGTGTTTTCGCTCGACGATTCCATTCTTGGGTGGTTGGTTTGGTCCATGTTCCTGTAACTTGAATCCTAGCCCGGTATATCCCATTTTAATTTTACACCATTGTGAACCTTACGCTTTTTTTACTCTCTGATCGAGGTTCTCGGCATTGAAAAATCTTCGTAAACTAAATCACACGTGTTTATGTCGATATTTAAGAGATATATACAGTCAAGAAAATCAAGGGCAATGGTGATATATATGCGGATTGGGCACCAAAAAAAAACACTTAACAAATGGCTACAATTTAAGGAATGTGTTTAGTGACGGCATCAGATTCCTAATTGATGGAGAATGGTCTGGTGGTAAGAAAAGCTGCTTCTAGGAGGTTGTCAAGTGTTTTCGCTTGACGATTCCATTCTTAGGTGGTTGGTTTGGCCGTTGTTCCTGTAACTCGAATCCTAGCCCTGTATATCCCATTTTAATTTTACACCATTGTGAACCTTACGCCATTTTTACTCTCAGATCGAGGTTCTCGGCATTGAAAAATCTTCGTAAACTAAATCACACATGTTATGTTAACATTTAAGAGATATACTGTCAAGAAAATCAAGGGCAATGGTGATATATATGCGGATTAGACACCAAAAAAAACACTCAACAAATGGCTACAATTTAAGGAATGTGTTTAGTGACGGCATCAGATTCCTAATTGATGAAGAAAGGTCTGGTGGCAAGAAAAGCTGCTTCTAGGAGGTTGTCAAGTGTTTTCGCTCGACGATTCTATTCTTGGGTGGTTGGTTTGGCCCTTGTTCCAGTAACTCGAATCATAGCCCGGTATATCCCATTTTAATCTTACACCATTGGGAACCTTACGCCTTATTTACTCTGAGATCATGGTTCTCGGCATTGAAAAATATTCGTAAACTAAACCACATGTGTATATGTTGATATTTAAGAGATATACAGTCAAGAAAATCAAGGGCAATGGTGATATATATGCGGATTTGACACCAAAAAAAACACTCAACAAATGGCTACAATTTAAGGAATGTGTTTAGTCACGGCATCAGATTCCTAATTGATGGAGAAAGGTCTGGTGGCAAGAAAAGCTGCTTCTAGGAGGTTGTCAAGTGTTTTCGCTCGACGATTCCATTCTTGGGTGGTTGGTTTGGCCCTTGTTCCTGTAACTCGAATACTAGCCCGGTATATCCCATTTAAATTTTACGCCATTGTGAACCTTACGCCTTTTTTACTCTCTGATCGAGGTTCTCGGCATTGAAAAATCTTCGTAAACTAAATCACACGTGTTTATGTCAATATTTAAGAGATATATACAGTCAAGAAAATCAAGGGCAATGGTGATATATATGCGGATTGGGCACCAAAAAAAACACTCAACAAATGGCTACAATTTAAGGAATGTGTTTAGTGACGGCATCAGATTCCTAATTGATGGAGAAAGGTCTGGTGGTAAGAAAAGCTGCTTCTAGGAGGTTGTCAAGTGTTTTCGCTTGACGATTCCATTCTTAGGTGGTTGGTTTGGCCGTTGTTCCTGTAACTCGAATCCTAGCCCTGTATATCCCATTTTAATTTTACACCATTGTGAACCTTACGCCATTTTTTACTCTCAGATCGAGGTTCTCGGCATTGAAAAATCTTCGTAAACTAAATCACACATGTTATGTTAACATTTAAGAGATATACTGTCAAGAAAATCAAGGGCAATGGTGATATATATGCGGATTAGACACCAAAAAAAACACTCAACAAATGGCTACATTTTAAGGAATGTGTTTAGTGACGGCATCAGATTCCTAATTGATGAAGAAAGGTCTGGTGGCAAGAAAAGCTGCTTCTAGGAGGTTGTCAAGTGTTTTCGCTCGACGATTCTATTCTTGGGTGGTTGGTTTGGCCCTTGTTCCAGTAACTCGAATCATAGCCCGGTATATCCCATTTTAATCTTACACCATTGGGAACCTTACGCCTTATTTACTCTGAGATCATGGTTCTCGGCATTGAAAAATCTTCGTAAACTAAATCACACGTGTATATGTTGATATTTAAGAGATATATAGTCAAGAAAATCAAGGGCAATGGTGATATATATCCAGATTAGACACAAAAAAAAAACACTCAACAAATGGTTACAATTTAAGGAATGTGTTTAGTGACGGCATCAGATTCCTAATTGATGGAGAAAGGTCTGGTGGTAAGAAAAGCTTCTTCTAGGAGGTTGTCAAGTGTTTTCGCTCGACGATTCAATTCTTGGGTGGTTGGTTTGGCCCTTGATCCTGTAACTCGAATCCTAGCCCGGTATATCCCATTTTAGTTTTACACCATTGTGAACCTTACGCCTTTTTTACTCTCTGATCGAGGTTCTCGGCAATGAAAAATCTTCGTAAATTAAATCACACGTGTATATGTTGACATTTAAGAGATATACAGTCAAGAAAATCAAGGGCAATGGTGATATATATGCGGATTAGACACAAAAAAAAACACTCAACAAATGGCAACAATTTAAGGAATGTGTTTAGGGACGGCATCAGATTCCTAATCGATGGAGAAAGGTCTGGTGGCAAGAAAAGCTGCTTCTAGGAGGTTGTCAAGTGTTTTCGCTCGACGATTCCATTCTTGGGTGGTTGGTTTGGCCCTTGTTTCAGTAACTCGAATCCTAGCCAGGTATATCCCATTTTAATTTTACACCATTGTGAACCTTACGCCTTTTTTACTCTCTGATCGAGGTTCTTGGCAATGAAAAATCTTCGTAAACTAAATCACACGTGTATATGTTGATATTTAAGAGATATACAGTCAAGAAAATCAAGGGCAATGGTGATATATATGCGGATTAGACACCAAAAAAAACACTCAACAAAGGGCTACAATTTAAGGAATGTGTTTAGTGACGGCATCAGATTCCTAATTGATGGAGAAAGGTCTGGTGGCAAGAAAAGCTGCTTCTAGAAGGTTGTCAAGTGTTTTCGCTCGACGATTCCATTCTTGGGTGGTTGGTTTGGCCCTTGTTCCTGTAACTCGAATCCTAGCCCGGTATATCTATTTTAATTTTACACCATTGTGAACCTTACGCCTTTTTTACTCTCTGATCGACGTTCTCGGCATTGAAAAATATTCGTAAACTAAATCACACGTGTATATGTTGACATTTAAGAGATATACAGTCAAGAAAATCAAGGGTAATGGTGATATATATGCGGATTAGACACAAAAAAAACACTCAACAAATGGCTACAATTTAAGGAATGTGTTTAGTGACGGCATCAGATTCCTAATTGATGGAGAAAGGTCTGGTGGTAAGAAAAGCTGCTTCTAGGAGGTTGTCAAGTGTTTTCGCTCGACGATTCCATTCTTGGGTGGTTGGTTTGGCCTTTGTTCTTGTAACTCGAATCCTAGCCCGGTATATCCCATTTAAATTTTACACTATTGTGAACCTTACGCCTTTTTTACTCTCTGATCGAGGTTCTCGGGATTGAAAAATCTTCGTAAACTAAATCACACGTGTATATGTTGACATTTAAGAGATATACAGTCAAGAAAATCAAGGGCAATGGTGATATATATGCAGATTAGACACCAAAAAAGAACACTCACCAAATGGCTACAATTTAAGGAATGTGTTTAGTGACGGCATCAGATTCCTAATTGATGGAGAAAGGTCTGGTGGCAAGAAAAGTCGCTTCAAGGAGGTTGTCATGTGTTTTCGCTCGACGATTCCATTCTTGGGTGGTTGGTTTGACCCTTGTTCCTGTAACTCGAATCCTAGCCCGGTATATCCCATTTTAATTTTACACCATTGTGAACCTTACGCCTTTTTTACTCTTTGATCGAGGTTCTCGGCATTGAAAAATATTCGTAAACTAAATCACACGTGTATATGTTGACATTTAAGAGATATACAGTCAAGAAAATCAAGGGCAATGGTGATATATATGCGGATTAGACACAAAAAAAACACTCAACAAATGGCTACAATTTAAGGAATGTGTTTAGTGATGGCATCAGATTCCTAATTGATGGAGAAAGGTCTGGTGGTAAGAAAAGCTTCTTCTAGGAGGTTGTCAAGTGTTTTCGCTCGACGATTCCATTCTTGGGTGGTTGGTTTGGCCTTTGTTCCTGTAACTCGAATCCTAGCCCGGTATATCCCATTTTAATTTTACACTATTGTGAACCTTACGCCTTTTTTACTATCTGATCGAGGTTCTCGGCATTGAAAAATCTTCGTAAACTAAATCACACGTGTATATGTTGACATTTAAGAGATATACAGTCAAGAAAATCAAGGGCAATGGTCATATATATGCGGATTAGACACCAAAAAAGAACACTCACCAAATGGCTACAATTTAAGGAATGTGTTTAGTGACGGCATCAGATTCCTAATTGATGGAGAAAGGTCTGGTGGCAAGAAAAGCTGCTTCAAGGAGGTTGTCAAGTGTTTTCGCTCGACGATTCCATTCTTGGGTGGTTGGTTTGGCCCGTGTTCCTGTAACTCGAATCCTAGCCCGGTATATCCCATTTTAATTTTACACCATTCTGAACCTTACGCCTTTTTTACTCTCTGATAGAGGTTCACGACAATGAAAAATCTTCGTAAACTAAATCACACGTGTATATGTTGACATTTAAGAGATATACAGTCAAGAAAATCAAGGGCAATGGTGATATATATGCAGATTACACACAAAAAAAAACACTCAACAAATGGCTACAATTTAAGGAATGTGTTTAGTGACGGCATCAGATTCCTAATTGATGGAGAAAGGTCTGGTGGCAAGAAAAGCTGCTTCTAGGAGGTTGTCAAGTGTTTTCGCTCGATGATTCCAATCTTGGGTGGTTGGTTTGGCCTTTGTTCCTGTTACTCGAATCATAGCCCGGTATAACCCATTTTAATCTTACACCATTGTGAACCTTACGCCTTTTTTACTCTCTGATCGAGGTTCTCGGCATTGAAAAATCTTCGTAAACTAAATCACACGTGTATATGTTGACATTTAAGAGATATACAGTCAAGAAAATCAAGGGCAATGCTGATATATATGCGGATTAGACACAAAAAAAACACTCAACAAATGGCAACAATTTAAGGAATGTGTTTAGGGACGGCATCAGATTCCTAATCGATGGAGAAAGGTCTGGTGGCAAGAAAAGCTGCTTCTAGGAGGTTGTCAAGTGTTTTCGCTCGACGATTCCATTCTTGGGTGGTTGGTTTGGCCCTTGTTCCAGTAACTCGAATCCTAGCCCAGTATATCCCATTTTAATTTTACACCATTGTGAACCTTACGCCTTTTTTACTCTCTGATCGAGGTTCTTGGCAATGAAAAATCTTCGTAAACTAAATCACACGTGTATATGTTGATATTTAAGAGATATACAGTCAAGAAAAGCAAGGGCAATGGTGATATATATGCGGATTAGATACCAAAAAAAACACTCAACAAATGGCTACAATTTAAGGAATGTGTTTAGTGACGGCATCAGATTCCTAATTGATGGAGAAAGGTCTCGTGGCAAGAAAAGCTGCTTCTAGAAGGTTGTCAAGTGTTTTCGCTCGACGATTCCATTCTTGGGTGGTTGGTTTGGCCCTTGTTCCAGTAACTCGAATCCTAGCCCGGTATATCTATTTTAATTTTACACCATTGTGAACCTTACACCTTTTTTACTCTCTGATCGAGGTTCTCGGCATTGAAAAATATTCGTAAACTAAATCACACGTGTATATGTTGACATTTAAGAGATATACAGTCAAGAAAATCAAGGGTAATGGTGATATATATGCGGATTAGACACAAAAAAAACACTCAACAAATGGCTACAATTTAAGGAATGTGTTTAGTGACGGCATCAGATTCCTAATTGATGGATAAAGGTCTGGTGGTAAGAAAAGCTGCTTCTAGGAGGTTGTCAAGTGTTTTCGCTCGACGATTCCAATCTTGGGTGGTTGGTTTGGCCTTTGTTCCTGTAACTCGAATCCTAGCCCGGTATATCCCATTTAAATTTTACACTATTGAGAACCTTACGCCTTTTTTACTCTCTGATCGAGGTTCTCGGGATTGAAAAATCTTCGTAAACTAAATCACACGTGTATATGTTGACATTTAAGAGATATACAGTCAAGAAAATCAAGGGCAATGTTGATATATATGCGGATTAGACACCAAAAAAGAACACTCACCAAATGGCTACAATTTAAGGAATGTGTTTAGTGACGGCATCAGATTCCTAATTGATGGAGAAAGGTCTGGTGGCAAGAAAAGTCGCTTCAAGGAGGTTGTCATGTGTTTTCGCTCGACGATTCCATTCTTGGGTGGTTGGTTTGACCCTTGTTCCTGTAACTCGATTCCTAGCCCGGTATATCCCATTTTAATTTTACACCATTGTGAACCTTACGCCTTTTTTACTCTTTGATCGAGGTTCTCGGCATTGAAAAATATTCGTAAACTAAATCACACGTGTATATGTTGACATTTAAGCGATATACAGTCAAGAAAATCAAGGGCAATGGTGATATATATGCGGATTAGACACAAAAAAAAAACACTCAACAAATGGCTACAATTTAAGGAATGTGTTTAGTGATGGCATCAGATTCCTAATTGATGGAGAAAGGTCTGGTGGTAAGAAAAGCTTCTTCTAGGAGGTTGTCAAGTGTTTTCGCTCGACGATTCCATTCTTGGGTGGTTGGTTTGGCCTTTGTTCCTGTAACTCGAATCCTAGCCCGGTATATCCCATTTTAATTTTACACTATTGTGAACCTTACGCCTTTTTTACTATCTGATCGAGGTTCTCGGCATTGAAAAATCTTCGTAAACTAAATCACACGTGTATATGTTGACATTTAAGAGATATACAGTCAAGAAAATCAAGGGCAATGGTGATATATATGCGGATTAGACACCAAAAAAGAACACTCACCAAATGGCTACAATTTAAGGAATGTGTTTACTGACGGCATCAGATTCCTAATTGATGGAGAAATGTATGGTGGCAAGAAAAGCAGCTTCAAGGAGGTTGTCAAGTGTTTTCGCTCGACGATTCCATTCTTGGGTGGTTGGTTTGGCCCGTGTTCCTGTAACTCGAATCCTAGCCCGGTATATCCCATTTTAATTTTACACCATTCTGAACCTTACGCCTTTTTTACTCTCTGATCGAGGTTCACGACAATGAAAAATCTTCGTAAACTAAATCACACGCGTATATGTTGACATTTAAGAGATATACAGTCAAGAAAATCAAGGGCAATGGTGATATATATGCAGATTACACACAAAAAAAAAACACTCAACAAATGGCTACAATTTAAGGAATGTGTTTAGTGACGGCATCAGATTCCTAATTGATGGAGAAAGGTCTGGTGGCAAGAAAAGCTGCTTCTAGGAGGTTGTCAAGTGTTTTCGCTCGATGATTCCAATCTTGGGTGGTTGGTTTGGCCTTTGTTCCTGTTACTCGAATCATAGCCCGGTATAACCCATTTTCATCTTACACCATTGTGAACCTTACGCCTTTTTTACTCTCTGATCGAGGTTCTCGGCATTGAAAAATCTTCGTAAACTAAATCACACGTGTATATGTTGACATTTAAGAGATATACAGTCAAGAAAATCAAGGGCAATGCTGATATATATGCGGATTAGAGACAAAAAAATCACTCAACAAATGGCTACAATTTAAGGAATGTGTTTAGTGTCGGCATCAGATTCCTAATTGATGGAGAAAGGTCTGGTGGCAAGAAAAGCTGCTTCTAGGAGGTTGTCAAGTGTTTTCGCTCGACGATTCCATTCTTGGGTGGTTGGTTTGCCCCTTGTTCCTGTAACTCGAATCCTAGCCGGGTATATCCCATTTTAATTTTACACCATTGTGAACCTTACGCCTTTTTTACTCTCTCATCGAGGTTCTCGGCATTGTAAAATCTTCGTAAACTAAATCACACGTGTATATGTTGATATTTAAGAGATATACAGTCAAGAAAATCAAGGGCAATGGTGATATATATGCGGATTAGACACAAAAAAAAAACACTCAACAAATGGCTACAATTTAAGGAATGTGTTTAGTGACGGCATCAGATTCCTAATTGATGGAGAAAGGTCTGGTGGTAAGAAAAGCTGCTTCTAGGAGGTTGTCAAGTGTTTTCGCTCGACGATTCCATTCTTGCGTGGTTGGTTTGGCCCTTGTTCCTGTAACTCGAATCCTAGCCCGGTATATCCCATTTTAATTTTACACCATTGTGAACCTTAAGCCTTTTTTACTCTCTGATCGAGGTTCTCGGCATTGAAAAATCTTCGTAAATGAAATCACACATGTATATGTTGACATTTAAGAGATATACAGTCAAGAAAATCAAGGGCAATGGTGATATATATATGCGGATTAGACACAAAAAAAAAACACTCAACAAATGGCTACAATTTAAGGAATGTGTTTAGTGACGGCATCAGATTCCTAATTGATGGAGAAAGGTCTGGTGGCAAGAAAAGCTGCTTCTAGGAGGTTGTCAAGTGTTTTCGCTCGACGATTCCATTCTTGGGTCGTTGGTTTGGCCCTTGTTCCTGTAACTCGAATCCTATCCCGATGTATCCCATTTTAATTTTACACCATTGTGAACGTTACGCCTTTTTTACTCTCTGATCGAGGTTCTCGGCATTGAAAAATCTTCGTAAACTAAATCACACGTGTATATGTTGACATTTAAGAGATATACAGTCAAGAAAATCAAGGGCAATGGTGATATATATGCGGATTAGACACCAAGAAAAAACACTCAACAAATGGCTACAATTTAAGGAATGTGTTTAGTGTCGGCGTCAGATTCCTAATTGATGGAGAAAGGTCTGGTGGTAAGAAAAACTACTTCTAGGAGGTTGTCAAGTGTATTCGCTCGACTATTCCATTCTTGGGTGGTTGGTTTGGCCTTTGTTCCTGTAACTCGAATCCTAGCCCGGTATATCCCATTTTAATTTTACACTATTGTGAACCTTACGCATTTTTTACTCTCTGTTCGAGGTTCTCGGCATTTAAAAATCTTCTCAAACTAAATCACACGTGTATATGTTGACATTTAAGAGATATACAGTCAAGAAAATCAAGGGCAATGGTGATATATATGTGGATTAGACACCAAAAAAAAACACTCAACAAATGGCTACAATTTAAGGAATGTGTTTAGTGACGGCATCAGATTTCTAATTGATGGAGAAAGGTCTGGTGGCAAGAAAAGCTGCTTCTAGAAGGTTGTCAAGTGTTTTCGTTCGACGATTCCATTCTTGGGTGGTTGGTTTGGCACTTGTTCCTGTAACTCGAATCCTAGCCCGGTATATCCCATTTTAATTTTACACCATTGTGAACCTTACGCCTTTTTTACTCTCTGATCGAGGTTCTCGGCATTGAAAAATCTTCGTAAACTAAATCACACGTGTATATGTTGACATTTAAGAGATATACAGTCAAGAAAATCAAGGGCAATGGTGATATATATGCGGATTAGACACAAAAAAAAACACTCAACAAATGGCTGCAATTTAAGGAATGTGTTTAGTGACGGCATCAGATTTCTAATTGATGGAGAAAGGTCTGGTGGTAAGAAAAGCTACTTCAAGGAGGTTGTCAAGTGTTTTCGCTCGACGATTCCATTCTTGGGTGGTGGTTTGGCCCTTGTTCCTGTAACTCGAATCCTAGCCTGGTATATCTCATTTTAATCTTACACCATTGTGAACCTTACGCCTCTTTTACTCTCTGATCGAGGTTCTCGGCATTGTAAAATCTTCGTAAACTAAATCACACGTGTATATGTTGATATTTAAGAGATATACAGTCAAGAAAATCAAGGGCAATGGTGGTATATATGCGGATTAGACACAAAAAAAAACACTCAACAAATGGCTACAATTTAAGGAATGTGTTTAGTGACGGCATCAGATTCCTAATTGATGGAGAAAGGTCTGGTGGTAAGAAAAGCTGCTTCTAGGAGGTTGTCAAGTGTTTTCGCTCGACGATTCCATTCTTGGGTGGTTGGTTTGGCCCTTGTTCCTGTAACTCGAATCCTAGCCCGGTATATCCCATTTTAATTTTACACCATTGTGAACCTTACGCCTTTTTTACTCTCTGATCGAGGTTCTCGGCATTGAAAAATCTTCGTAAATGAAATCACACATGTATATGTTGACATTTAAGAGATATACAGTCAAGAAAATCAAGGGCAATGGTGATATATATATGCGGATTAGACACAAAAAAAAAACACTCAACAAATGGCTACAATTTAAGGAATGTGTTTAGTGACGGCATCAGATTCCTAATTGATGGAGAAAGGTCTGGTGGCAAGAAAAGCTGCTTCTAGGAGGTTGTCAAGTGTTTTCGCTCGATGAATCCATTCTTGGGTCGTTGGTTTGGCCCTTATTCCTGTAACTCGAATCCTATCCCGATGTATCCTATTTTAATTTTACACCATTGTGAACGTTACGCCTTTTTTACTCTCTGATTGAGGTTCTCGGCATTGAAAAATCTTCGTCAACTAAATCACACGTGTATATGTTGACATTTAAGAGATATACAGTCAAGAAAATCAAGGGCAATGGTGATATATATGCGGATTAGACACCAAGAAAAAAACACTCAACAAATGGCTACAATTTAAGGAATGTGTTTAGTGTCGGCGTCAGATTCCTAATTGATGGAGAAAGGACTGGTGGTAAGAAAAACTGCTTCAAGGAGGTTGTCAAGTGTTTTCGCTCGACGATTCCATTCTTGGGTGGTTGGTTTGGCCTTTGTTCCTGTAACTCGAATCCTAGCCCGGTATATCCCATTTTAATTTTACACTACTGTGAACCTTACGCATTTTTTACTCTCTGATCGAGGTTCTCGGCATTGAAAAATCTTCTCAAACTAAATCACACGTGTATATGTTGACATTTAAGAGATATACAGTCAAGAAAATCAAGGGCAATGGTGATATATATGCGGATTAGACACCAAAAAAAACACTCAACAAATGGCTACAATTTAAGGAATGTGTTTAGTGACGGCATCAGATTTCTAATTGATGGAGAAAGGTCTGGTGGCAAGAAAAGCTGCTTCTAGAAGGTTGTCAAGTGTTTTCGCTCGACGATTCCATTCTTGGGTGGTTGGTTTGGCACTTGTTCCTGTAACTCGAATCCTAGCCCGGTATATCCCATTTTAATTTTACACCATTGTGAACCTTACGCCTTTTTTACTCTCTGATCGAGGTTCTCGGCATTGAAAAATCTTCGTAAACTAAATCACACGTGTATATGTTGACATTTAAGAGATATACAGTCAAGAAAATCAAGGGCAACGGTGATATATATGCGGATTAGACACAAAAAAAAAACACTCAACAAATGGCTGCAATTTAAGGAATGTGTTTAGTGACGGCATCAGATTTCTAATTGATGGAGAAAGGTCTGGTGGTAAGAAAAGCTACTTCAAGGAGGTTGTCAAGTGTTTTCGCTCGACGATTCCATTCTTGGGTGGTTGGTTTGGCCCTTGTTCCTGTAACTCGAATCATAGTCCGGTATATCCCATTTTAATCTTACACCATTGTGAACCTTACGCCTTTTTTACTCTCTGATCGAGGTTCTCGGCATTGAAAAATCTTCGTAAACTAAATCACACGTGTATATGTTGACATTTAAGAGATATACAGTCAAGAAAATCAAGGGCAATGGTGATATATATGCGGATTAGACACAAAAAAAAAACACTCAACAAATGGCTACAATTTAAGGAATGTGTTTAGTGACGGCATCAGATTCCTAATTGATGGAGAAAGGTCTGGTGGTAAGAAAAGCTGCTACTAGGAGGTTGTCAAGTGTTTTCGCTCGACGATTCCATTCTTGGGTGGTTGGTTTGGCCCTTGTTCCTGTAACTCGAATCCTAGCCCGGTATATCCCATTTTAATTTTACACCATTGTGAACCTTACGCCTTTTTTACTCTCTGATCGAGGTTCTCGGCATTGAAAAATCTTCATAAACTTAATCACACGTGTATATGTTGACATTTAAGAGATATACGGTCAAGAAAATCAAGGGCAATGGTGATATATATGTGGATTAGACACCAAAAAAAAACACTCAACAAATGGCTACAATTTAAGGAATGTGTTTAGTGACGGCATCAGATTCCTAATTGATGGAGAAAGGTCCGGTGGCAAGAAAAGCTGCTTCTAGGAGGTTGTCAAGTGTTTTCGGTTGACGATTTCATTCTTGGGTGGTTTGTTTGGCCCTTGTTCCTGTAACTCGAATCCTAGCCCGGTATATCCCATTTTAATTTTACACATTGTGAACCTTAAGCCTTTTTACTCTCTGATCGTGGTTCTCGGCATTGAAAAAATCTTCGTAAACTAAATCACACGTGTATATGTTGACATTTAAGAGATATACAGTCAAGAAAATCAAGGGCAATGGTGATATACATGCGGATTAGACACAAAAAAATACTCAACAAATGGCTACAATTTAAGGAATGTGTTTAGTGACGGCATCAGATTCCTAATTGATGGAGAAAGGTCTGGTGGTAAGAAAAGCTGCTACTAGGAGGTTGTCAAGTGTTTTCGCTCGACGATTCCATTCTTGGGTGGTTGGTTTGGCCCTTGTTCCTGTAACTCGAATCCTAGCCCGTTATATCCCATTTTAATTTTACACCATTGTGAACCTTACGCCTTTTTTACTCTCTGATCGAGGTTCTCGGCATTGAAAAATCTTCATAATCTAAATCACACGTGTATATGTTGACATTTAAGAGATATACGGTCAAGAAAATCAAGGGCAATGGTGATATATATGCGGATTAGACACCAAAAAAAAAACACTCAACAAATAGCTACAATTTAAGGAATGTGTTTAGTGACGGCATCAGATTCCTAATTGATGGAGAAAGGTCCGGTGGCAAGAAAAACTGCTTCTAGGAGGTTGTCAAGTGTTTTCGCTTGACGATGCCATTCTTGGGTGGTTGGTTTGGCCCTTGTTCCTGTAACTCGAATCCTAGCCCAGTATATCCCATTTTAATTTAATACCATTGTGAACCACAAGCCTTTTTTACTCTCTGATCGAGGTTCTCGGCATTGAAAAATCTTCGTAAACTAAATCACATGTGTATATGTTGACATTTAAGAGATATACAGTCAAGAAAATCAGGGGCAATGGTGATATACATGCGGATTAGACACAAAAAAAAACACTCAACAAATGGCTACAATTTAAGAAATGTGTTTAGTGACGGCATCAGATTCCTAATTGATGGAGAAAGGTCTGGTGGTAAGAAAAGCTGCTTCTAGGAGGTTGTCAAGTGTTTTCGCTCGACGATTCCAATCTTGGGTGGTTGGTTTGGCCTTTGTTCCTGTAACTCGAATCCTAGCCCGGTATATCCCATTTTAATTTTACACTATTGTGAACCTTACGCCTTTTTTACTCTCTGATCGATGTTCTCGGCATTGAAAAATCTTCGTAAACTAAATCACACGTGTATATGTTGACATTTAAGGGATATACAGTCAAGAAAATCAAGGGCAATGGTGATATATATGCGGATTAGACACCAAAAAAAACACTCAACAAATGGCTACAATTTAAGGAATGTGTTAAGTGACGGCATCAGATTCCTACTTGATGGAGAAATGTCTGGTGGCAAGAAAAGCTGCTTCTAGGAGGTTGTCAAGTGTTTTCGCTCGACGATTCCATTCTTGGGTGGTTGGTTTGGCCCTTGTTCCTGTAACTCGAATCATAGCCCGGTATATACCTTTTTAATTTTACACCATTGTGAACCTTACGCCTTTTTTACTCTCTGATCGAGGTTCTCGGCATTGAAAATTCTTCGTAAAATAAATCACACGTATATATGTTGACATTTAAGAGATATACAGTCAAGAAAATCAAGGGCAATGCTGATATATATGCGGATTAGACAAAAAAAAATCACTCAACAAATGGCTACAATTTAAGGAATGTGTTTAGTGACGGTATCAGATTCCTAATTGATGGAGAAAGGTCTGGTGGCAAGAAAAGTTTCTTCTAGGAGGTTGTCAAGTGTTTTCGCTCGGCCATTCCATTCTTGGCTGGTTGGTTTGGCCCTTGTTCCTGTAACTCGAATCCTAGCCCGGTATATCCCATTTTAATTTTACACCATTGTGAACCTTACGCCTTTTTTACTCTCTGATCGAGGTTCTCGACATTGAAAAATCTTCGTAAACTAAATCACACATCTATATGTTGACATTTAAGAGATATACAGTCAAGAAAATCAAGGGCAATGGTGATATATATGCGGATTAGACACAAAAAAAAAACACTCAACAAATGGCTACAATTTAAGGAATGTGTTTAGTGACGGCATCAGATTCCTAATTGATGGAGAAAGGTCTGGTGGCAAAAAAAGCGGCTTCTAGGAGGTTGTCAAGTGTTTTCGCTCGACGATTCCAATCTTGGGTGGTTGGTTTGGCCTTTGTTCCTGTAACTCGAATCCTAGCCCGGTATATCCCATTTTAATTTTACACTATTGTGAACCTTACGCCTTTTTTACTCTCTGCTCGAGGTTCTCGGCATTGAAAAATCTTCGTAAACTAAATCACACGTGTATATGTTGACATTTAAGGGATATACAGTCAAGAAAATAAGGGAAATGGTGATATATATGCGGATTAGACACCAAAAAAAAAACACTCAACAAATGGCTACAATTTAAGGAATTTGTTTAGTGACGGCATCAGATTCCTAATTGATGGAGAAAGGTCTAGTGGCTTGAAAAGCGGCTTCTAGGAGGTTGTCAAGTGTTTTCGCTCAACGATTCCAATCTTGGGTGGTTGGTTTGGCCTTTGTTCCTGTTACTCGAATCCTAGCCCGGTATATCCCATTTTAATTTTACACTATTGTGAACCTTACGCCTTTTTTACTCTTTGATCGAGGTTCTCGGCATTTAAAAATCTTCGTAAACTAAATCACACGTGTATATGTTGACATTTAAGAGATATACATGCAACAAAATCAAGGGCAATGGTGATATATATGCGGATTAGACACCAAAAAAAACACTCAACAAATGGCTACAATTTAAGGAATGTGTTTAGTGACGGCATCAGATTCCTAATTGATGGAGAAATGTCTGGTGGCAAGAAAAGCTGCTTTTAGGAGGTTGTCAAGTGTTTTCGCTCGACGATTCCATTCTTGGGTGGTTGGTTTGGCCCTTGTTCCTCTAACTCGAATCATAGCCCGGTATATCCCATTTTAATCTTACACCATTGTGAACCTTACGCCTTTTTTACTCTCTGATCGAGGTTCTCGGCATTGTAAAATCTTCGTAAACTAAATCACACGTATATATGTTGACATTTAAGAGATATACAGTCAAGAAAATCAAGGGCAATGCTGATATATATGCGGATTAGACAAAAAAAAAATAACTCAACAAATGGCTACAATTTAAGGAATGTGTTTAGTGACGGTATCAGATTCCTAATTGATGGAGAAAGGTCTGGTGGCAAGAAAAGTTGCTTCTAGGAGGTTGTCAAGTGTTTTCGCTCGATGATTCCATTCTTGGGTGGTTGGTTTGGCCCTTGTTCCTGTAACTCGAATCCTAGCCCGGTATATCCCATTTTAATTTTACACCATTGTGAACCTTACGCCTTTTTTACTCTCTGATCGAGGTTCTCGACATTGAAAAATCTTCGTAAACTAAATCACACATCTATATGTTGACATTTAAGAGATATACAGTCAAGAAAATCAAGGGCAATGGTGATATATATGCGGATTAGACACAAAAAAAAAACACTCAACAAATGGCTACAATTTAAGGAATGTGTTTAGTGACGGCATCAGATTCCTAATTGATGGAGAAAGGTCTGGTGGCAAAAAAAGCGGCTTCTAGGAGGTTGTCAAGTGTTTTCGCTCGACGATTCCAATCTTGGGTGGTTGGTTTGGCCTTTGTTCCTGTAACTCGAATCCTAGCCCGGTATATCCCATTTTAATTTTACACTATTGTGAACCTTACGCCTTTTTTACTCTCTGCTCGAGGTTCTCGGCATTGAAAAATCTTCGTAAACTAAATCACACGTGTATATGTTGACATTTAAGGGTTATACAGTCAAAAAAATCAAGGGCAATGGTGATATATATGCGGATTAGACACCAAAAAAAACACTCAACAAATGGCTACAATTTAAGGAATTTGTTTAGTGACGGCATCAGATTCCTAATTGATGGAGAAAGGTCTGGTGGCTTGAAAAGCGGCTTCTAGGAGGTTGTCAAGTGTTTTCGCTCGACGATTCCAATCTTGGGTGGTTGGTTTGGCCTTTGTTCCTGTTACTCGAATCCTAGCCCG
Organism: Helianthus tuberosus; assembly: GCA_030545235.1. Taxonomy (NCBI): domain Eukaryota; kingdom Viridiplantae; phylum Streptophyta; class Magnoliopsida; order Asterales; family Asteraceae; genus Helianthus; species Helianthus tuberosus. The sequence continues at coordinate 25,033,195 of CM060428.1, forward strand.
GTATATCCCATTTTAATTTTACACTATTGTGAACCTTACGCCTTTTTTACTCTTTGATCGAGGTTCTCGGCATTTAAAAATCTTCGTAAACTAAATCACACGTGTATATGTTGACATTTAAGACATATACATGCAACAAAATCAAGGGCAATGGTGATATATATGCGGATTAGACACCAAAAAAAAACACTCAACAAATGGCTACAATTTAAGGAATGTGTTTAGTGACGGCATCAGATTCCTAATTGATGGAGAAATGTCTGGTGGCAAGAAAAGCTGCTTTTAGGAGGTTGTCAAGTGTTTTCGCTCGACGATTCCATTCTTGGGTGGTTGGTTTGGCCCTTGTTCCTGTAACTCGAATCATAGCCCGGTATATCCCATTTTAATCTTACACCATTGTGAACCTTACGCCTTTTTTACTCTCTGATCGAGGTTCTCGGCATTGTAAAATCTTCGTAAACTAAATCACACGTATATATGTTGACATTTAAGAGATATACAGTCAAGAAAATCAAGGGCAATGCATCAATATATGCGGATTAGACAAAAAAAAATAACTCAACAAATGGCTACAATTTAAGGAATGTGATTAGTGACGGTATCAGATTCCTAATTGATGGAGAAAGGTCTGGTGGCAAGAAAAGTTGCTTCTAGGAGGTTGTCAAGTGTTTTCGCTCGATGATTCCATTCTTGGGTGGTTGGTTTGGCCCTTGTTCCTGTAACTCGAATCCTAGCCCGGTATATCCCATTTTAATTTTACACCATTGTGAACCTTACGCCTTTTTTACTCTCTGATCGAGGTTCTCGGCATTGAAAAATCTTCGTAAACTAAATCACACGTCTATATGTTGACATTTAAGAGATATACAGTCAAGAAAATCAAGGGCAATGGTGATATATATGCGGATTAGACACAAAAAAAAACACTCAACAAATGGCAACAATTTAAGGATTGTGTTTAGTGACGGCATCAGATTCCTAATTTATGGAGAAAGGTCTGGTGGCAAGAAAAGCGGCTTCTAGGAGGTGGTCAAGTGTTTTCGCTCGACGATTCCAATCTTGGGTGGTTGGTTTGGCCTTTGTTCCTGTAACTCGAATCCTAGCCCGGTATATCCCATTTTAATTTTACACTATTGTGAACCTTACGCCTTTTTTACTCTCTGATCGAGGTTCTCGGCATTGAAAAATCTTCGTAAACTAAATCACACGTGTATATGTTGACATTTAAGGTATATACAGTTAAGAAAATCAAGGGCAATGGTGATATATATGCGGATTAGACACCAAAAAAAACACTCAACAAATGGCTACAATTTAAGGAATGTGTTTAGTGACGGCATCAGATTCCTAATTGATGGAGAAAGGTCTGGTGGCAAGAAAAGCGGCTTCTAGGAGGTTGTCAAGTGTTTTCGCTCGACGATTCCAATCTTGGGTGGTTGGTTTGGCCTTTGTTCCTGTAACTCGAATCCTAGCCCGGTATATCCCATTTTAATTTTACACTATTGTGAACCTTACGCCTTTTTTACTCTCTGATCGAGGTTCTCGGCATTGAAAAATCTTCGTAAACTAAATCACACGTGTATATGTTGACATTTAAGGGATATACAGTCAAGAAAATCAAGGGCAATGGTGATATATATGCGGATTAGACACAAAAAAAAACACTCAACAAATGGCTACAATTTAAGGAATGTGTTATGTGACGGCATCAGATTCCTAATTGATGGACAAAGGTCTGGTGGCAAGAAAAGCTGCTTCTAGAAAGTTGTCAAGTGTTTTCGCTCGACGATTCCATTCTTGGGTGGTTGGTTTGGCCCTTGTTCCTGTAACTCGAATCCTAGCCCGGTATCCCATTTTAATCTTACACCACTGTGAACCTTACGCCTTTTTTACTCTCTGATCGAGGTTCTCGGCATTTAAAAATCTTCGTAAACTAAATCACACGTGTATATGTTGACATTTAAGAGATATACAGGCAAGAAAATCAAGGGCAATGGTGATATATATGCGGATTAGACACAAAAAAAAAACACTCAACAAATGGCTACAATTTAAGGAATGTGTTTAATGACGGCATCAGATTCCTAATTGATAGAGAAAGGTCTGGTGGCAAGAAAAGCGGCTTCTAGGAGGTTGTCAAGTGTTTTCGCTCGACGATTCCAATCTTGGGTGGTTGGTTTGGCCTTTGTTCCTGTAACTCGAATCCTAGCCCGGTATATCCCATTTTAATTTTACACTATTGTTAACCTTACGCCTTTTTTACTCTCTGCTCGAGGTTCTCGGCATTGAAAAATCTTCGTAAACTAAATCACACGTGTATATGTTGACATTTAAGGGTTATACAGTCAAGAAAATCAAGGGCAATGGTGATATATATGCGGATTAGACACCAAAAAAAACACTCAACAAATGGCTACAATTTAAGGAATTTGTTTAGTGACGGCATCAGATTCCTAATTGATGGAGAAAGGTCTGGTGGCTTGAAAAGCGGCTTCTAGGAGGTTGTCAAGTGTTTTCGCTCGACGATTCCAATCTTGGGTGGTTGGTTTGGCCTTTGTTCCTGTTACTCGAATCCTAGCCCGGTATATCCCATTTTAATTTTACACTATTGTGAACCTTACGCCTTTTTTACTCTTTGATCGAGGTTCTCGGCATTTAAAAATCTTCGTAAACTAAATCACACGTGTATATGTTGACATTTAAGACATATACATGCAACAAAATCAAGGGCAATGGTGATATATATGCGGATTAGACACCAAAAAAAACACTCAACAAATGGCTACAATTTAAGGAATTTGTTTAGTGACGGCATCAGATTCCTAATTGATGGACAAAGGTCTGGTGGCAAGAAAAGCTGCTTCTAGAAAGTTGTCAAGTGTTTTCGCTCGACGATTCCATTCTTGGGTGGTTGGTTTGGCCCTTGTTCCTGTAACTCGAATCCTAGCCCGGTATCCCATTTTAATCTTACACCACTGTGAACCTTACGCCTTTTTTACTCTCTGATCGAGGTTCTCGGCATTTAAAAATCTTCGTAAACTAAATCACACGTGTATATGTTGACATTTAAGAGATATACAGTCAAGAAAATCAAGGGCAATGGTGATATATATGCGGATTAGACACAAAAAAAAACACTCAACAAATGGCTACAATTTAAGGAATGTGTTTAGTGACGGCATCAGATTCCTAATTGATGGAGAAAGGTCTGGTGGCAAAAAAAGCGGCTTCTAGGAGGTTGTCAAGTGTTTTCGCTCGACGATTCCAATCTTGGGTGGTTGGTTTGGCCTTTGTTCCTGTAACTCGAATCCTAGCCCGGTATATCCCATTTTAATTTTACACTATTGTGAACCTTACGCCTTTTTTACTCTCTGCTCGAGGTTCTCGGCATTGAAAAATCTTCGTAAACTAAATCACACGTGTATATGTTGACATTTAAGGGTTATACAGTCAAGAAAATCAAGGGCAATGGTGATATATATGCGGATTAGACACCAAAAAAAACACTCAACAAATGGCTACAATTTAAGGAATTTGTTTAGTGACGGCATCAGATTCCTAATTGATGGAGAAAGGTCTGGTGGCTTGAAAAGCGGCTTCTAGGAGGTTGTCAAGTGTTTTCGCTCGACGATTCCAATCTTGGGTGGTTGGTTTGGCCTTTGTTCCTGTTACTCGAATCCTAGCCCGGTATATCCCATTTTAATTTTACACTATTGTGAACCTTACGCCTTTTTTACTCTTTGATCGAGGTTCTCGGCATTTAAAAATCTTCGTAAACTAAATCACACGTGTATATGTTGACATTTAAGACATATACATGCAACAAAATCAAGGGCAATGGTGATATATATGCGGATTAGACACCAAAAAAAAACACTCAACAAATGGCTACAATTTAAGGAATGTGTTTAGTGACGGCATCAGATTCCTAATTGATGGAGAAATGTCTGGTGGCAAGAAAAGCTGCTTTTAGGAGGTTGTCAAGTGTTTTCGCTCGACGATTCCATTCTTGGGTGGTTGGTTTGGCCCTTGTTCCTGTAACTCGAATCATAGCCCGGTATATCCCATTTTAATCTTACACCATTGTGAACCTTACGCCTTTTTTACTCTCTGATCGAGGTTCTCGGCATTGTAAAATCTTCGTAAACTAAATCACACGTATATATGTTGACATTTAAGAGATATACAGTCAAGAAAATCAAGGGCAATGCTGATATATATGCGGATTAGACAAAAAAAAATAACTCAACAAATGGCTACAATTTAAGGAATGTGATTAGTGACGGTATCAGATTCCTAATTGATGGAGAAAGGTCTGGTGGCAAGAAAAGTTGCTTCTAGGAGGTTGTCAAGTGTTTTCGCTCGATGATTCCATTCTTGGGTGGTTGGTTTGGCCATTGTTCCTGTAACTCGAATCCTAGCCCGGTATATCCCATTTTAATTTTACACCATTGTGAACCTTACGCCTTTTTTACTCTCTGATCGAGGTTCTCGGCATTGAAAAATCTTCGTAAACTAAATCACACGTCTATATGTTGACATTTAAGAGATATACAGTCAAGAAAATCAAGGGCAATGGTGATATATATGCGGATTAGACACAAAAAAAACACTCAACAAATGGCAACAATTTAAGGATTGTGTTTAGTGACGGCATCAGATTCCTAATTTATGGAGAAAGGTCTGGTGGCAAGAAAAGCGGCTTCTAGGAGGTGGTCAAGTGTTTTCGCTCGACGATTCCAATCTTGGGTGGTTGGTTTGGCCTTTGTTCCTGTAACTCGAATCCTAGCCCGGTATATCCCATTTTAATTTTACACTATTGTGAACCTTACGCCTTTTTTACTCTCTGATCGAGGTTCTCGGCATTGAAAAATCTTCGTAAACTAAATCACACGTGTATATGTTGACATTTAAGGTATATACAGTTAAGAAAATCAAGGGCAATGGTGATATATATGCGGATTAGACACCAAAAAAAACACTCAACAAATGGCTACAATTTAAGGAATGTGTTTAGTGACGGCATCAGATTCCTAATTGATGGAGAAAGGTCTGGTGGCAAGAAAAGCGGCTTCTAGGAGGTTGTCAAGTGTTTTCGCTCGACGATTCCAATCTTGGGTGGTTGGTTTGGCCTTTGTTCCTGTAACTCGAATCCTAGCCCGGTATATCCCATTTTAATTTTACACTATTGTGAACCTTACGCCTTTTTTACTCTCTGATCGAGGTTCTCGGCATTGAAAAATCTTCGTAAACTAAATCACACGTGTATATGTTGACATTTAAGGGATATACAGTCAAGAAAATCAAGGGCAATGGTGATATATATGCGGATTAGACACCAAAAAAAACACTCAACAAATGGCTACAATTTAAGGAATGTGTTTAGTGACGGCATCAGATTCCTAATTGATGGACAAAGGTCTGGTGGCAAGAAAAGCTGCTTCTAGAAAGTTGTCAAGTGTTTTCGCTCGACGATTCCATTCTTGGGTGGTTGGTTTGGCCCTTGTTCCTGTAACTCGAATCCTAGCCCGGTATCCCATTTTAATCTTACACCACTGTGAACCTTACGCCTTTTTTACTCTCTGATCGAGGTTCTCGGCATTTAAAAATCTTCGTAAACTAAATCACACGTGTATATGTTGACATTTAAGAGATATACAGGCAAGAAAATCAAGGGCAATGGTGATATATATGCGGATTAGACACAAAAAAAAAAACACTCAACAAATGGCTACAATATAAGGAATGTGTTTAATGACGGCATCAGATTCCTAATTGATAGAGAAAGGTCTGGTGGCAAGAAAAGCGGCTTCTAGGAGGTTGTCAAGTGTTTTCGCTCGACGATTCCAATCTTGGGTGGTTGGTTTGGCCTTTGTTCCTGTAACTCGAATCTTATCCCGGTATATCCCATTTTAATTTTACACTATTGTGAACCTTACGCCTTTTTTACTCCATGATCGAGTTTCTCGGCATTGAAAAATCTTCGTAAACTAAATCACACGTGTATATGTTGACATTTAAGAGATATACAGTCAAGAAAATCAGGGGCAATGGTGATATACATGCGGATTAGACACAAAAAAAAACACTCAACAAATGGCTACAATTTAAGAAATTTGGTTAGTGACGGCATCAGATTCCTAATTTATGGAGAAAGGTCTGGTGGTAAGAAAAGCTGCTTCTAGGAGGTTGTCAAGTGTTTTCGCTCGACGATTCCAATCTTGGGTGGTTGGTTTGGCCTTTGTTCCTGTAACTCGAATCCTAGCCCGGTATATCCCATTTTAATTTTACACTATTGTGAACCTTACGCCCTTTTTACTCTCTGATCGAGGTTCTCGGCATTGAAAAATCTTCGTAAACTAAATCACACGTGTATATGTTGACATTTAAGGGATATACAGTCAAGAAAATCAAGGGCAATGGTGATATATATGTAGATAAGACACCAAAAAAAAACACTCAACAAATGGCTACAATTTAAGGAATGTGTTTAGTGACGGCATCAGATTCCTAATTGATAGAGAAAGGTCTGGTGGCAAGAAAAGCTGCTTCTAGAATGTTGTCAAGTGTTTTCGCTCGACGATTCCATTCTTGGGTGGTTGGTTTGGCCCTTGTTCCTGTAACTCGAATCCTAGTCCGGTATCCCATTTTAATCTTACACCACTGCGAACCTTACGCCTTTTTTACTCTCTGATCGAGGTTCTCGGCATTTAAAAATCTTCGTAAACTAAATCACACGTGTATATGTTGACATTTAAGAGATATACAGGCAAGAAAATCAAGGGCAATGTTGATATATATGCGGATTAGACACCAAAAAAAAAAACACTCAACAAATGGCTACAATTTAAGGAATGTATTAAGTGACGGTATCAGATTCCTAATTGATGGAGAAATGTCTGGTGGCAAGAAAAGCTGCTTCTAGGAGGTTGTCAAGTGTTTTCGCTCGACGTTTCCATTCTTGGGTGGTTGGTTTGGCCCTTGTTCCTGTAACTCGAATCATAGCCCGGTATATCCCATTTTAATCTTACACCATTGTGAACCTTACGCCTTTTTTACTCTCTGATCGAGGTTCTCGGCATTGAAAAATCTTCGTAAACTAAATCACACGTATATATGTTGACATTTAAGAGATATACATGCAAGAAAATCAAGGGCAATGGTGATATATATGCGGATTAGACAAAAACAAATAACTCAACAAATGGCTACAATTTAAGGAATGTGTTTAGTGACGGTATCAGATTCCTAATTGATGGAGAAAGGTTTGGTGGCAAGAAAAGTTGCTTCTAGGAGGTTGTCAAGTGTTTTCGCTCGACGATTCCATTCTTGGGTGGTTGGTTTGGCCCTTGTTCCTGTAACTCGAATCCTAGCCCGGTATATCCCATTTTAATTTTACACCTTTGTGAACCTTACGCCTTTTTTACTCTCTGATCGAGGTTCTCGGCGTTGAAAAATCTTCGTAAACTAAATCACACGTCTATATGTCGACATTTAAGAGATATATAGTCAAGAAAATCAAGGGCAATGGTGATATATATGCGGATTAGACACAAAAAAAAAACACTCAACAAATGGCTACAATTTAAGGAATGTGTTTAGTGACGGCATCAGATTCCTAATTGATGGAGAAAGGTCTGGTGGCAAGAAAAGCGGCTTCTAGGAGGTTGTCAAGTGTTTTCGCTCGACGATTCCATTCTTGGGTGGTTGGTTTGGCCCTTGTTCCTGTAACTCGAATCCTAGCCCGGTATATCTATTTTAATTTTACACCATTGTGAACCTTACGCCTTTTTTACTCTCTGATCGACGTTCTCGGCATTGAAAAATATTCGTAAACTAAATCACACGTGTATATGTTGACATTTAAGAGATATACAGTCAAGAAAATCAAGGGTAATGGTGATATATATGCGGATTAGACACAAAAAAAACACTCAACAAATGGCTACAATTTAAGGAATGTGTTTAGTGACGGCATCAGATTCCTAATTGATGGAGAAAGGTCTGGTGGTAAGAAAAGCTGCTTCTAGGAGGTTGTCAAGTGTTTTCGCTCGACGATTCCATTCTTGGGTGGTTGGTTTGGCCTTTGTTCTTGTAACTCGAATCCTAGCCCGGTATATCCCATTTAAATTTTACACTATTGTGAACCTTACGCCTTTTTTACTCTCTGATCGAGGTTCTCGGGATTGAAAAATCTTCGTAAACTAAATCACACGTGTATATGTTGACATTTAAGAGATATACAGTCAAGAAAATCAAGGGCAATGGTGATATATATGCAGATTAGACACCAAAAAAGAACACTCACCAAATGGCTACAATTTAAGGAATGTGTTTAGTGACGGCATCAGATTCCTAATTGATGGAGAAAGGTCTGGTGGCAAGAAAAGTCGCTTCAAGGAGGTTGTCATGTGTTTTCGCTCGACGATTCCATTCTTGGGTGGTTGGTTTGACCCTTGTTCCTGTAACTCGAATCCTAGCCCGGTATATCCCATTTTAATTTTACACCATTGTGAACCTTACGCCTTTTTTACTCTTTGATCGAGGTTCTCGGCATTGAAAAATATTCGTAAACTAAATCACACGTGTATATGTTGACATTTAAGAGATATACAGTCAAGAAAATCAAGGGCAATGGTGATATATATGCGGATTAGACACAAAAAAAACACTCAACAAATGGCTACAATTTAAGGAATGTGTTTAGTGATGGCATCAGATTCCTAATTGATGGAGAAAGGTCTGGTGGTAAGAAAAGCTTCTTCTAGGAGGTTGTCAAGTGTTTTCGCTCGACGATTCCATTCTTGGGTGGTTGGTTTGGCCTTTGTTCCTGTAACTCGAATCCTAGCCCGGTATATCCCATTTTAATTTTACACTATTGTGAACCTTACGCCTTTTTTACTATCTGATCGAGGTTCTCGGCATTGAAAAATCTTCGTAAACTAAATCACACGTGTATATGTTGACATTTAAGAGATATACAGTCAAGAAAATCAAGGGCAATGGTCATATATATGCGGATTAGACACCAAAAAAGAACACTCACCAAATGGCTACAATTTAAGGAATGTGTTTAGTGACGGCATCAGATTCCTAATTGATGGAGAAAGGTCTGGTGGCAAGAAAAGCTGCTTCAAGGAGGTTGTCAAGTGTTTTCGCTCGACGATTCCATTCTTGGGTGGTTGGTTTGGCCCGTGTTCCTGTAACTCGAATCCTAGCCCGGTATATCCCATTTTAATTTTACACCATTCTGAACCTTACGCCTTTTTTACTCTCTGATCGAGGTTCACGACAATGAAAAATCTTCGTTAACTAAATCACACGTGTATATGTTGACATTTAAGAGATATACAGTCAAGAAAATCAAGGGCAATGGTGATATATATGCAGATTACACACAAAAAAAAAACACTCAACAAATGGCTACAATGTAAGGAATGTGTTTAGTGAGGGCATCAGATTCCTAATTGATGGAGAAAGGTCTGGTGGCAAGAAAAGCTGCTTCTAGGAGGTTGTCAAGTGTTTTCGCTCGATGATTCCAATCTTGGGTGGTTGGTTTGGCCTTTGTTCCTGTTACTCGAATCATAGCCCGGTATAACCCATTTTAATCTTACACCATTGTGAACCTTACGCCTTTTTTACTCTCTGATCGAGGTTCTCGGCATTGAAAAATCTTCGTAAACTAAATCACACGTGTATATGTTGACATTTAAGAGATATACAGTCAAGAAAATCAAGGGCAATGCTGATATATATGCGGATTAGACACAAAAAAAACACTCAACAAATGGCAACAATTTAAGGAATGTGTTTAGGGACGGCATCAGATTCCTAATCGATGGAGAAAGGTCTGGTGGCAAGAAAAGCTGCTTCTAGGAGGTTGTCAAGTGTTTTCGCTCGACGATTCCATTCTTGGGTGGTTGGTTTGGCCCTTGTTCCAGTAACTCGAATCCTAGCCCGGTATATCCCATTTTAATTTTACACCATTGTGAACCTTACGCCTTTTTTACTCTCTGATCGAGGTTCTTGGCAATGAAAAATCTTCGTAAACTAAATCACACGTGTATATGTTGATATTTAAGAGATATACATTCAAGAAAAGCAAGGGCAATGGTGATATATATGCGGATTAGATACCAAAAAAAACACTCAACAAATGGCTACAATTTAAGGAATGTGTTTAGTGACGGCATCAGATTCCTAATTGATGGAGAAAGGTCTGGTGGCAAGAAAAGCTGCTTCTAGAAGGTTGTCAAGTGTTTTCGCTCGACGATTCCATTCTTGGGTGGTTGGTTTGGCCCTTGTTCCTGTAACTCGAATCCTAGCCCGGTATATCTATTTTAATTTTACACCATTGTGAACCTTACGCCTTTTTTACTCTCTGATCGAGGTTCTCGGCATTGAAAAATATTCGTAAACTAAATCACACGTGTATATGTTGACATTTAAGAGATATACAGTCAAGAAAATCAAGGGTAATGGTGATATATATGCGGATTAGACACAAAAAAAACACTCAACAAATGGCTACAATTTAAGGAATGTGTTTAGTGACGGCATCAGATTCCTAATTGATGGAGAAAGGTCTGGTGGTAAGAAAAGCTGCTTATAGGAGGTTGTCAAGTGTTTTCGCTCGACGATTCCATTCTTGGGTGGTTGGTTTGGCCTTTGTTCCTGTAACTCGAATCCTAGCCCGGTATATCCCATTTAAATTTTACACTATTGAGAACCTTACGCCTTTTTTACTCTCTGATCGAGGTTCTCGGGATTGAAAAATCTTCGTAAACTAAATCACACGTGTATATGTTGACATTTAAGAGATATACAGTCAAGAAAATCAAGGGCAATGGTGATATATATGCGGATTAGACACCAAAAAAGAACACTCACCAAATGGCTACAATTTAAGGAATGTGTTTAGTGACGGCATCAGATTCCTAATTGATGGAGAAAGGTCTGGTGGCAAGAAAAGTCGCTTCAAGGAGGTTGTCATGTGTTTTCGCTCGACGATTCCATTCTTGGGTGGTTGGTTTGACCCTTGTTCCTGTAACTCGAATCCTAGCCCGGTATATCCCATTTTAATTTTACACCATTGTGAACCTTACGCCTTTTTTACTCTTTGATCGAGGTTCTCGGCATTGAAAAATATTCGTAAACTAAATCACACGTGTATATGTTGACATTTAAGAGATATACAGTCAAGAAAATCAAGGGCAATGGTGATATATATGCGGATTAGACACAAAAAAAAAACACTCAACAAATGGCTACAATTTAAGGAATGTGTTTAGTGATGGCATCAGATTCCTAATTGATGGAGAAAGGTCTGGTGGTAAGAAAAGCTTTTTCTAGGAGGTTGTCAAGTGTTTTCGCTCGACGATTCCATTCTTGGGTGGTTGGTTTGGCCTTTGTTCCTGTAACTCGAATCCTAGCCCGGTATATCCCATTTTAATTTTACACTATTGTGAACCTTACGCCTTTTTTACTATCTGATCGAGGTTCTTGGCATTGAAAAATATTCGTAAACTAAATCACACGTGTATATGTTGACATTTAAGAGATATACAGTCAAGAAAATCAAGGGCAATGGTGATATATATGCGGATTAGACACCAAAAAAGAACACTCACCAAATGGCTACAATTTAAGGAATGTGTTTACTGACGGCATCAGATTCCTAATTGATGGAGAAAGGTATGGTGGCAAGAAAAGCTGCTTCAAGGAGGTTGTCAAGTGTTTTCGCTCGACGATTCCATTCTTGGGTGGTTGGTTTGGCCCGTGTTCCTGTAACTCGAATCCTAGCCCGGTATATCCCATTTTAATTTTACACCATTCTGAACCTTACGCCTTTTTTACTCTCTGATCGAGGTTCACGACAATGAAAAATCTTCGTAAACTAAATCACACGCGTATATGTTGACATTTAAGAGATATACAGTCAAGAAAATCAAGGGCAATGGTGATATATATGCAGATTACACACAAAAAAAAAACACTCAACAAATGGCTACAATTTAAGGAATGTGTTTAGTGACGGCATCAGATTCCTAATTGATGGAGAAAGGTCTGGTGGCAAGAAAAGCTGCTTCTAGGAGGTTGTCAAGTGTTTTCGCTCGATGATTCCAATCTTGGGTGGTTGGTTTGGCCTTTGTTCCTGTTACTCGAATCATAGCCCGGTATAACCCATTTTCATCTTACACCATTGTGAACCTTACGCCTTTTTTACTCTCTGATCGAGGTTCTCGGCATTCAAAAATCTTCGTAAACTAAATCACACGTGTATATGTTGACATTTAAGAGATATACAGTCAAGAAAATCAAGGGCAATGCTGATATATATATGCGGATTAGAGACAAAAAAATCACTCAACAAATGGCTACAATTTAAGGAATGTGTTTAGTGTCGGCATCAGATTCCTAATTGATGGAGAAAGGTCTGGTGGCAAGAAAAGCTGCTTCTAGGAGGTTGTCAAGTGTTTTCGCTCGACGATTCCATTCTTGGGTGGTTGGTTTGCCCCTTGTTCCTGTAACTCGAATCCTAGCCCGGTATATCCCATTTTAATTTTACACCATTGTGAACCTTACGCCTTTTTTACTCTCTCATCGAGGTTCTCGGCATTGTAAAATCTTCGTAAACTAAATCACACGTGTATATGTTGATATTTAAGAGATATACAGTCAAGAAAATCAAGGGCAATGGTGATATATATGCGGATTAGACACAAAAAAAAAAACACTCAACAAATGGCTACAATTTAAGGAATGTGTTTAGTGACGGCATCAGATTCCTAATTGATGGAGAAAGGTCTGGTGGTAAGAAAAGCTGCTTCTAGGAGGTTGTCAAGTGTTTTCGCTCGACGATTCCATTCTTGCGTGGTTGGTTTGGCCCTTGTTCCTGTAACTCGAATCCTAGCCCGGTATATCCCATTTTAATTTTACACCATTGTGAACCTTAAGCCTTTTTTACTCTCTGATCGAGGTTCTCGGCATTGAAAAATCTTCGTAAACTAAATCACACGTGTATATGTTGACATTTAAGAGATATACAGTCAAGAAAATCAAGGGCAATGGTGATATATATGCGGATTAGACACAAAAAAAAAACACTCAACAAATGGCTCCAATTTAAGGAATGTGTTTAGTGATGGCATCAGATTCCTAATTGATGGAGAAAGGTCTGGTGGTAAGAAAAGCTTTTTCTAGGAGGTTGTCAAGTGTTTTCGCTCGACGATTCCATTCTTGGGTGGTTGGTTTGGCCTTTGTTCCTGTAACTCGAATCCTAGCCCGGTATATCCCATTTTAATTTTACACTATTGTGAACCTTACGCCTTTTTTACTATCTGATCGAGGTTCTCGTCATTGAAAAATATTCGTAAACTAAATCACACGTGTATATGTTGACATTTAAGAGATATACAGTCAAGAAAATCAAGGGCAATGGTGATATATATGCGGATTAGACACCAAAAAAGAACACTCACCAAATGGCTACAATTTAAGGAATGTGTTTACTGACGGCATCAGATTCCTAATTGATGGAGAAAGGTATGGTGGCAAGAAAAGCTGCTTCAAGGAGGTTGTCAAGTGTTTTCGCTCGACGATTCCATTCTTGGGTGGTTGGTTTGGCCCGTGTTCCTGTAACTCGAATCCTAGCCCGGTATATCCCATTTTAATTTTACACCATTCTGAACCTTACGCCTTTTTTACTCTCTGATCGAGGTTCACGACAATGAAAAATCTTCGTAAACTAAATCACACGCGTATATGTTGACATTTAAGAGATATACAGTCAAGAAAATCAAGGGCAATGGTGATATATATGCAGATTACACACAAAAAAAAAACACTCAACAAATGGCTACAATTTAAGGAATGTGTTTAGTGACGGCATCAGATTCCTAATTGATGGAGAAAGGTCTGGTGGCAAGAAAAGCTGCTTCTAGGAGGTTGTCAAGTGTTTTCGCTCGATGATTCCAATCTTGGGTGGTTGGTTTGGCCTTTGTTCCTGTTACTCGAATCATAGCCCGGTATAACCCATTTTCATCTTACACCATTGTGAACCTTACGCCTTTTTTACTCTCTGATCGAGGTTCTCGGCATTGAAAAATCTTCGTAAACTAAATCACACGTGTATATGTTGACATTTAAGAGATATACAGTCAAGAAAATCAAGGGCAATGCTGATATATATGCGGATTAGAGACAAAAAAATCACTCAACAAATGGCTACAATTTAAGGAATGTGTTTAGTGTCGGCATCAGATTCCTAATTGATGGAGAAAGGTCTGGTGGCAAGAAAAGCTGCTTCTAGGAGGTTGTCAAGTGTTTTCGCTCGACGATTCCATTCTTGGGTGGTTGGTTTGCCCCTTGTTCCTGTAACTCGAATCCTAGCCCGGTATATCCCATTTTAATTTTACACCATTGTGAACCTTACGCCTTTTTTACTCTCTCATCGAGGTTCTCGGCATTGTAAAATCTTCGTAAACTAAATCACACGTGTATATGTTGATATTTAAGAGATATACAGTCAAGAAAATCAAGGGCAATGGTGATATATATGCGGATTAGACACAAAAAAAAAACACTCAACAAATGGCTACAATTTAAGGAATGTGTTTAGTGACGGCATCAGATTCCTAATTGATGGAGAAAGGTCTGGTGGTAAGAAAAGCTGCTTCTAGGAGGTTGTCAAGTGTTTTCGCTCGACGATTCCATTCTTGCGTGGTTGGTTTGGCCCTTGTTCCTGTAACTCGAATCCTAGCCCGGTATATCCCATTTTAATTTTACACCATTGTGAACCTTAAGCCTTTTTTACTCTCTGATCGAGGTTCTCGGCATTGAAAAATCTTCGTAAATGAAATCACACATGTATATGTTGACATTTAAGAGATATACAGTCAAGAAAATCAAGGGCAATGGTGATATATATATGCTGATTAGACACAAAAAAAAAACACTCAACAAATGGCTACAATTTAAGGAATGTGTTTAGTGACGGCATCAGATTCCTAATTGATGGAGAAAGGTCTGGTGGCAAGAAAAGCTGCTTCTAGGAGGTTGTCAAGTGTTTTCGCTCGACGATTCCATTCTTGGGTCGTTGGTTTGGCCCTTGTTCCTGTAACTCGAATCCTATCCCGATGTATCCCATTTTAATTTTACACCATTGTGAACGTTACGCCTTTTTTACTCTCTGATCGAGGTTCTCGGCATTGAAAAATCTTCGTAAACTAAATCACACGTGTATATGTTGACATTTAAGAGATATACAGTCAAGAAAATCAAGGGCAATGGTGATATATATGCGGATTAGACACCAAGAAAAAAACACTCAACAAATGGCTACAATTTAAGGAATGTGTTTAGTGTCGGCGTCAGATTCCTAATTGATGGAGAAAGGTCTGGTGGTAAGAAAAACTACTTCTAGGAGGTTGTCAAGTGTATTCGCTCGACTATTCCATTCTTGGGTGGTTGGTTTGGCCTTTGTTCCTGTAACTCGAATCCTAGCCCGGTATATCCCATTTTAATTTTACACTATTGTGAACCTTACGCAATTTTTACTCTCTGTTCGAGGTTCTCGGCATTGAAAAATCTTCTCAAACTAAATCACACGTGTATATGTTGACATTTAAGAGATATACAGTCAAGAAAATCAAGGGCAATGGTGATATATATGTGGATTAGACACCAAAAAAAAAACACTCAACAAATGGCTACAATTTAAGGAATGTGTTTAGTGACGGCATCAGATTTCTAATTGATGGAGAAAGGTCTGGTGGCAAGAAAAGCTGCTTCTAGAAGGTTGTCAAGTGTTTTCGTTCGACGATTCCATTCTTGGGTGGTTGGTTTGGCACTTGTTCCTGTAACTCGAATCCTAGCCCGGTATATCCCATTTTAATTTTACACCATTGTGAACCTTACGCCTTTTTTACTCTCTGATCGAGGTTCTCGGCATTGAAAAATCTTCGTAAACTAAATCACACGTGTATATGTTGACATTTAAGAGATATACAGTCAAGAAAATCAAGGGCAATGGTGATATATATGCGGATTAGACACAAAAAAAAAACACTCAACAAATGGCTGCAATTTAAGGAATGTGTTTAGTGACGGCATCAGATTTCTAATTGATGGAGAAATGTCTGGTGGTAAGAAAAGCTACTTCAAGGAGGTTGTCAAGTGTTTTCGCTCGACGATTCCATTCTTGGGTGGTGGTTTGGCCCTTGTTCCTGTAACTCGAATCCTAGCCTGGTATATCTCATTTTAATCTTACACCATTGTGAACCTTACGCCTCTTTTACTCTCTGATCGAGGTTCTCGGCATTGTAAAATCTTCGTAAACTAAATCACACGTGTATATGTTGATATTTAAGAGATATACAGTCAAGAAAATCAAGGGCAATGGTGGTATATATGCGGATTAGACACAAAAAAAAAAAAACACTCAACAAATGGCTACAATTTAAGGAATGTGTTTAGTGACGGCATCAGATTCCTAATTGATGGAGAAAGGTCTGGTGGTAAGAAAAGCTGCTTCTAGGAGGTTGTCAAGTGTTTTCGCTCGACGATTCCATTCTTGGGTGGTTGGTTTGGCCCTTGTTCCTGTAACTCGAATCCTAGCCCGGCATATCCCATTTTAATTTTACACCATTGTGAACCTTACGCCTTTTTTACTCTCTGATCGAGGTTCTCGGCATTGAAAAATCTTCGTAAATGAAATCACACATGTATATGTTGACATTTAAGAGATATACAGTCAAGAAAATCAAGGGCAATGGTGATATATATATGCGGATTAGACACAAAAAAAAAACACTCAACAAATGGCTACAATTTAAGGAATGTGTTTAGTGACGGCATCAGATTCCTAATTGATGGAGAAAGGTCTGGTGGCAAGAAAAGCTGCTTCTAGGAGGTTGTCAAGTGTTTTCGCTCGATGAATCCATTCTTGGGTCGTTGGTTTGACCCTTGTTCCTGTAACTCGAATCCTATCCCGATGTATCCCATTTTAATTTTACACCATTGTGAACGTTACGCCTTTTTTACTCTCTGATTGAGGTTCTCGGCATTGAAAAATCTTCGTCAACTAAATCACACGTGTATATGTTGACATTTAAGAGATATACAGTCAAGAAAATCAAGGGCAATGGTGATATATATGCGGATTAGACACCAAGAAAAAAACACTCAACAAATGGCTACAATTTAAGGAATGTGTTTAGTGTCGGCGTCAGATTCCTAATTGATGGAGAAAGGACTGGTGGTAAGAAAAACTGCTTCTAGGAGGTTGTCAAGTGTTTTCGCTCGACGATTCCATTCTTGGGTGGTTGGTTTGGCCTTTGTTCCTGTAACTCGAATCCTAGCCCGGTATATCCCATTTTAATTTTACACTACTGTGAACCTTACGCATTTTTTACTCTCTGATCGAGGTTCTCGGCATTGAAAAATCTTCTCAAACTAAATCACACGTGTATATGTTGACATTTAAGAGATATACAGTCAAGAAAATCAAGGGCAATGGTGATATATATGCGGATTAGACACCAAAAAAAACACTCAACAAATGGCTACAATTTAAGGAATGTGTTTAGTGACGACATCAGATTTCTAATTGATGGAGAAAGGTCTGGTGGCAAGAAAAGCTGCTTCTAGAAGGTTGTCAAGTGCTTTCGCTCGACGATTCCATTCTTGGGTGGTTGGTTTGGCACTTGTTCCTGTAACTCGAATCCTAGCCCGGTATATCCCATTTTAATTTTACACCATTGTGAACCTTACGCCTTTTTTACTCTCTGATCGAGGTTCTCGGCATTGAAAAATCTTCGTAGACTAAATCACACGTGTATATGTTGACATTTAAGAGATATACAGTCAAGAAAATCAAGGGCAACGGTGATATATATGCGGATTAGACACAAAAAAAAACACTCAACAAATGGCTGCAATTTAAGGAATGTGTTTAGTGACGGCATCAGATTCCTAATTGATGGAGAAAGGTCTGGTGGCAAGAAAAGCTGCTTCTAGGAGGTTGTCAAGTGTTTTCGCTCGATGAATCCATTCTTGGGTCGTTGGTTTGGCCCTTGTTCCTGTAACTCGAATCCTATCCCGATGTATCCCATTTTAATTTTACACCATTGTGAACGTTACGCCTTTTTTACTCTCTGATTGAGGTTCTCGGCATTGAAAAATCTTCGTCAACTAAATCACACGTGTATATGTTGACATTTAAGAGATATACAGTCAAGAAAATCAAGGGCAATGGTGATATATATGCGGATTAGACACCAATAAAAAAACACTCAACAAATGGCTACAATTTAAGGAATGTGTTTAGTGTCGGCGTCAGATTCCTAATTGATGGAGAAAGGACTGGTGGTAAGAAAAACTGCTTCTAGGAGGTTGTCAAGTGTTTTCGCTCGACGATTCCATTCTTGGGTGGTTGGTTTGGCCTTTGTTCCTGTAACTCGAATCCTAGCCCGGTATATCCCATTTTAATTTTACACTACTGTGAACCTTACGCATTTTTTACTCTCTGATCGAGGTTCTCGGCATTGAAAAATCTTCTCAAACTAAATCACACGTGTATATGTTGACATTTAAGAGATATACAGTCAAGAAAATCAAGGGCAATGGTGATATATATGCGGATTAGACACCAAAAAAAACACTCAACAAATGGCTACAATTTAAGGAATGTGTTTAGTGACGGCATCAGATTTCTAATTGATGGAGAAAGGTCTGGTGGCAAGAAAAGCTGCTTCTAGAAGGTTGTCAAGTGTTTTCGCTCGACGATTCCATTCTTGGGTGGTTGGTTTGGCACTTGTTCCTGTAACTCGAATCCTAGCCCGGTATATCCCATTTTAATTTTACACCATTGTGAACCTTACGCCTTTTTTACTCTCTGATCGAGGTTCTCGGCATTGAAAAATCTTCGTAAACTAAATCACACGTGTCTATGTTGACATTTAAGAGATATACAGTCAAGAAAATCAAGGGCAACGGTGATATATATGCGGATTAGACACAAAAAAAAAACACTCAACAAATGGCTGCAATTTAAGGAATGTGTTTAGTGACGGCATCAGATTTCTAATTGATGGAGAAAGGTCTGGTGGTAAGAAAAGCTACTTCAAGGAGGTTGTCAAGTGTTTTCGCTCGACGATTCCAGTCTTGGGTGGTTGGTTTGGCCCTTGTTCCTGTAACTCGAATCATAGTCCGGTATATCCCATTTTAATCTTACACCATTGTGAACCTTACGCCTTTTTTACTCTCTGATCGAGGTTCTCGGCATTGAAAAATCTTCGTAAACTAAATCACACGTGTATATGTTGACATTTAAGAGATATACAGTCAAGAAAATCAAGGGCAATGGTGATATATATGCGGATTAGACACAAAAAAAAACACTCAACAAATGGCTACAATTTAAGGAATGTGTTTAGTGACGGCATCAGATTCCTAATTGATGGAGAAAGGTCTGGTGGTAAGAAAAGCTGCTACTAGGAGGTTGTCAAGTGTTTTCGCTCGACGATTCCATTCTTGGGTGGTTGGTTTGGCCCTTGTTCCTGTAACTCGAATCCTAGCCCGGTATATCCCATTTTAATTTTACACCATTGTGAAACTTACGCCTTTTTTACTCTCTGATCGAGGTTCTCGGCATTGAAAAATCTTCATAAACTTAATCACACGTGTATATGTTGACATTTAAGAGATATACGGTCAAGAAAATCAAGGGCAATGGTGATATATATGTGGATTAGACACCAAAAAAAAACACTCAACAAATGGCTACAATTTAAGGAATGTGTTTAGTGACGGCATCAGATTCCTAATTGATGGAGAAAGGTCCGGTGGCAAGAAAAGCTGCTTCTAGGAGGTTGTCAAGTGTTTTCGGTTGACGATTTCATTCTTGGGTGGTTAGTTTGGCCCTTGTTCCTGTAACTCGAATCCTAGCCCGGTATATCCCATTTTAATTTTACACATTGTGAACCTTAAGCCTTTTTACTCTCTGATCGTGGTTCTCGGCATTGAAAAAATCTTCGTAAACTAAATCACACGTGTATATGTTGACATTTAAGAGATATACAGTCAAGAAAATCAAGGGCAATGGTGATATACATGCGGATTAGACACAAAAAAATACTCAACAAATGGCTACAATTTAAGGAATGTGTTTAGTGACGGCATCAGATTCCTAATTGATGGAGAAAGGTCTGGCGGTAAGAAAAGCTGCTACTAGGAGGTTGTCAAGTGTTTTCGCTCGACGATTCCATTCTTGGGTGGTTGGTTTGGCCCTTGTTCCTGTAACTCGAATCCTAGCCCGGTATATCCCATTTTAATTTTACACCATTGTGAACCTTACGCCTTTTTTACTCTCTGATCGAGGTTCTCGGCATTGAAAAATCTTCATAATCTAAATCACACGTGTATATGTTGACATTTAAGAGATATACGGTCAAGAAAATCAAGGGCAATGGTGATATATATGCGGATTAGACACCAAAAAAAAACACTCAACAAATAGCTACAATTTAAGGAATGTGTTTAGTGACGGCATCAGATTCCTAATTGATGGAGAAAGGTCCGGTGGCAAGAAAAACTGCTTCTAGGAGGTTGTCAAGTGTTTTCGCTTGACGATTCCATTCTTGGGTGGTTGGTTTGGCCCTTGTTCCTGTAACTCGAATCCTAGCCCGGTATATCCCATTTTAATTTAATACCATTGTGAACCACAAGCCTTTTTTACTCTCTGATCGAGGTTCTCGGCATTGAAAAATCTTCGTAAACTAAATCACATGTGTATATGTTGACATTTAAGAGATATACAGTCAAGAAAATCAGGGGCAATGGTGATATACATGCGGATTAGACAAAAAAAAAAAACACTCAACAAATGGCTACAATTTAAGAAATGTGTTTAGTGACGGCATCAGATTCCTAATTGATGGAGAAAGGTCTGGTGGTAAGAAAAGCTGCTTCTAGGAGGTTGTCAAGTGTTTTCGCTCGACGATTCCAATCTTGGGTGGTTGGTTTGGCCTTTGTTCCTGTAACTCGAATCCTAGCCCGGTATATCCCATTTTAATTTTACACTATTGTGAACCTTACGCCTTTTTTACTCTCTGATCGATGTTCTCGGCATTGAAAAATCTTCGTAAACTAAATCACACGTGTATATGTTGACATTTAAGGGATATACAGTCAAGAAAATCAAGGGCAATGGTGATATATATGCGGATTAGACACCAAAAAAACACTCAACAAATGGCTACAATTTAAGGAATGTGTTAAGTGACGGCATCAGATTCCTACTTGATGGAGAAATGTCTGGTGGCAAGAAAAGCTGCTTCTAGGAGGTTGTCAAGTGTTTTCGCTCGACGATTCCATTCTTGGGTGATTGGTTTGGCCCTTGTTCCTGTAACTCGAATCATAGCCCGGTATATACCTTTTTAATTTTACACCATTGTGAACCTTACGCCTTTTTTACTCTCTGATCGAGGTTCTCGGCATTGAAAATTCTTTGTAAAATAAATCACACGTATATATGTTGACATTTAAGAGATATACAGTCAAGAAAATCAAGGGCAATGCTGATATATATGCGGATTAGACAAAAAAAAATCACTCAACAAATGGCTACAATTTAAGGAATGTGTTTAGTGACGGTATCAGATTCCTAATTGATGGAGAAAGGTCTGGTGGCAAGAAAAGTTGCTTCTAGGAGGTTGTCAAGTGTTTTCGCTCGGACATTCCATTCTTGGGTGGTTGGTTTGGCCCTTGTTCCTGTAACTCGAATCCTAGCCCGGTATATCCCATTTTAATTTTACACCATTGTGAACCTTACGCCTTTTTTACTCTCTGATCGAGGTTCTCGACATTGAAAAATCTTCGTAAACTAAATCACACATCTATATGTTGACATTTAAGAGATATACAGTCAAGAAAATCAAGGGCAATGGTGATATATATGCGGATTAGACACAAAAAAAAAACACTCAACAAATGGCTACAATTTAAGGAATGTGTTTAGTGACGGCATCGGATTCCTAATTGATGGAGAAAGGTCTGGTGGCAAAAAAAGCGGCTTCTAGGAGGTTGTCAAGTGTTTTCGCTCGACGATTCCAATCTTGGGTGGTTGGTTTGGCCTTTGTTCCTGTAACTCGAATCCTAGCCCGGTATATCCCATTTTAATTTTACACTATTGTGAACCTTACGCCTTTTTTACTCTCTGCTCGAGGTTCTCGGCATTGAAAAATCTTCGTAAACTAAATCACACGTGTATATGTTGACATTTAAGGGATATACAGTCAAGAAAATCAAGGGCAATGGTGATATATATGCGGATTAGACACCAAAAAAAAAACACTCAACAAATGGCTACAATTTAAGGAATTTGTTTAGTGACGGCATCAGATTCCTAATTGATGGAGAAAGGTCTAGTGGCTTGAAAAGCGGCTTCTAGGAGGTTGTCAAGTGTTTTCGCTCGATGATTCCAATCTTGGGTGGTTGGTTTGGCCTTTGTTCCTGTTACTCGAATCCTAGCCCGGTATATCCCATTTTAATTTTACACTATTGTGAACCTTACGCCTTTTTTACTCTTTGATCGAGGTTCTCGGCATTTAAAAATCTTCGTAAACTAAATCACACGTGTATATGTTGACATTTAAGAGATATACATGCAACAAAATCAAGGGCAATGGTGATATATATGCGGATTAGACACCAAAAAAAACACTCAACAAATGGCTACAATTTAAGGAATGTGTTTAGTGACGGCATCAGATTCCTAATTGATGGAGAAATGTCTGGTGGCAAGAAAAGCTGCTTTTAGGAGGTTGTCAAGTGTTTTCGCTCGACGATTCCATTCTTGGGTGGTTGGTTTGGCCCTTGTTCCTCTAACTCGAATCATAGCCCGGTATATCCCATTTTAATCTTACACCATTGTGAACCTTACGCCTTTTTTACTCTCTGATCGAGGTTCTCGGCATTGTAAAATCTTCGTAAACTAAATCACACGTATATATGT
The DNA here is from genome assembly GCA_030545235.1 of Helianthus tuberosus. NCBI lineage: Eukaryota > Viridiplantae > Streptophyta > Magnoliopsida > Asterales > Asteraceae > Helianthus > Helianthus tuberosus. The sequence goes on from CM060428.1 coordinate 25,056,209, forward strand.
TGACATTTAAGAGATATACAGTCAAGAAAATCAAGGGCAATGCTGATATATATGCGGATTAGACAAAAAAAAATAACTCAACAAATGGCTACAATTTAAGGAATGTGTTTAGTGACGGTATCAGATTCCTAATTGATGGAGAAAGGTCTGGTGGCAAGAAAAGTTGCTTCTAGGAGGTTGTCAAGTGTTTTCGCTCGATGATTCCATTCTTGGGTGGTTGGTTTGGCCCTTGTTCCTGTAACTCGAATCCTAGCCCGGTATATCCCATTTTAATTTTACACCATTGTGAACCTTACGCCTTTTTTACTCTCTGATCGAGGTTCTCGACATTGAAAAATCTTCGTAAACTAAATCACACATCTATATGTTGACATTTAAGAGATATACAGTCAAGAAAATCAAGGGCAATGGTGATATATATGCGGATTAGACACAAAAAAAAAAACACTCAACAAATGGCTACAATTTAAGGAATGTGTTTAGTAACGACATCAGATTCCTAATTGATGGAGAAAGGTCTGGTGGCAAAAAAAGTGGCTTCTAGGAGCTTGTCAAGTGTTTTCGTTCGACGATTCCAATCTTGGGTGGTTGGTTTGGTCTTTGTTCCTGTAACTCGAATCCTAGCCCGGTATATCCCATTTTAATTTTACACTATTGTGAACCTTACGCCTTTTTTACTCTCTGCTCGAGGTTCTCGGCATTGAAAAATCTTCGTAAACTAAATTACACGTGTATATGTTGACATATAAGGGTTATACAGTCAAGAAAATCAAGGGCAATGGTGATATATATGCGGATTAGACACCAAAAAAAAACACTCAACAAATGGCTACAATTTAAGGAATTTGTTTAGTGACGGCATCAGATTCCTAATTGATGGAGAAAGGTCTGGTGGCTTGAAAAGCGGCTTCTAGGAGGTTGTCAAGTGTTTTCGCTCGACGATTCCAATCTTGGGTGGTTGGTTTGGCCTTTGTTCCTGTTACTCGAATCCTAGCCCGGTATATCCCATTTTAATTTTACACTATTGTGAACCTTACGCCTTTTTTACTCTTTGATCGAGGTTCTCGGCATTTAAAAATCTTCGTAAACTAAATCACACGTGTATATGTTGACATTTAAGAGATATACATGCAACAAAATCAAGGGCAATGGTGATATATATGCGGATTAGACACCAAAAAAAACACTCAACAAATGGCTACAATTTAAGGAATGTGTTTAGTGACGGCATCAGATTCCTAATTGATGGAGAAATGTCTGGTGGCAAGAAAAGCTGCTTTTAGGAGGTTGTCAAGTGTTTTCGCTCGACGATTCCATTCTTGGGTGGTTGGTTTGGCCCTTGTTCCTGTAACTCGAATCATAGCCCGGTATATCCCATTTTAATCTTACACCATTGTGAACCTTACGCCTTTTTTACTCTCTGATCGAGGTTCTCGGCATTGTAAAATCTTCGTAAACTAAATCACACGTATATATGTTGACATTTAAGAGATATACAGTCAAGAAAATCAAGGGCAATGCTGATATATATGCGGATTAGACAAAAAAAATAACTCAACAAATGGCTACAATTTAAGGAATGTGTTTAGTGACGGTATCAGATTCCTAATTGATGGAGAAAGGTCTGGTGGCAAGAAAAGTTGCTTCTAGGAGGTTGTCAAGTGTTTTCGCTCGATGATTCCATTCTTGGGTGGTTGGTTTGGCCCTTGTTCCTGTAACTCGAATCCTAGCCCGGTATATCCCATTTTAATTTTACACCATTGTGAACCTTACGCCTTTTTTACTCTCTGATCGAGGTTCTCGGCATTGAAAAATCTTCGTAAACTAAATCACACGTCTATATGTTGACATTTAAGAGATATACAGTCAAGAAAATCAAGGGCAATGGTGATATATATGCGGATTAGACACAAAAAAAAACACTCAACAAATGGCAACAATTTAAGGATTGTGTTTAGTGACGGCATCAGATTCCTAATTTATGGAGAAAGGTCTGGTGGCAAGAAAAGCGGCTTCCAGGAGGTTGTCAAGTGTTTTCGCTCGACGATTCCAATCTTGGGTGGTTGGTTTGGCCTTTGTTCCTGTAACTCGAATCCTAGCCCGGTATATCCCATTTTAATTTTACACTATTGTGAACCTTACGCCTTTTTTACTCTCTGATCGAGGTTCTCGGCATTGAAAAATCTTCGTAAACTAAATCACACGTGTATATGTTGACATTTAAGGTATATACAGTTAAGAAAATCAAGGGCAATGGTGATATATATGCGGATTAGACACCAAAAAAAACACTCAACAAATGGCTACAATTTAAGGAATGTGTTTAGTGACGGCATCAGATTCCTAATTGATGGAGAAAGGTCTGGTGGCAAGAAAAGCGGCTTCTAGGAGGTTGTCAAGTGTTTTCGCTCGACGATTCCAATCTTGGGTGGTTGGTTTGGCCTTTGTTCCTGTAACTCGAATCCTAGCCCGGTATATCCCATTTTAATTTTACACTATTGTGAACCTTACGCCTTTTTTACTCTCTGATCGAGGTTCTCGGCATTGAAAAATCTTCGTAAACTAAATCACACGTGTATATGTTGACATTTAAGGGATATACAGTCAAGAAAATCAAGGGCAATGGTGATATATATGCGGATTAGACACCAAAAAAAACACTCAACAAATGGCTACAATTTAAGGAATGTGTTTAGTGACGGCATCAGATTCCTAATTGATGGACAAAGGTCTGGTGGCAAGAAAAGCTGCTACTAGAAAGTTGTCAAGTGTTTTCGCTCGACGATTCCATTCTTGGGTGGTTGGTTTGGCCCTTGTTCCTGTAACTCGAATCCTAGCCCGGTATCCCTTTTTAATCTTACACCACTGTGAACCTTACGCCTTTTTTACTCTCTGATCGAGGTTCTCGGCATTTAAAAATCTTCGTAAACTAAATCACACGTGTATATGTTGACATTTAAGAGATATACAGGCAAGAAAATCAAGGGCAATGGTGATATATATGCGGATTAGACACAGAAAAAAAACACTCAACAAATGGCTACAATTTAAGGAATGTGTTTAATGACGGCATCAGATTCCTAATTGATAGAGAAAGGTCTGGTGGCAAGAAAAGCGGCTTCTAGGAGGTTGTCAAGTGTTTTCGCTCGACGATTCCAATCTTGGGTGGTTGGTTTGGCCTTTGTTCCTGTAACTCGAATCCTAGCCCGGTATATCCCATTTTAATTTTACACTATTGTGAACCTTACGCCTTTTTTACTCCATGATCGAGTTTCTCGGCATTGAAAAATCTTCGTAAACTAAATCACACGTGTATATGTTGACATTTAAGAGATATACAGTCAAGAAAATCAGGGGCAATGGTGATATACATGCGGATTAGACACAAAAAAAAACACTCAACAAATGGCTACAATTTAAGAAATTTGGTTAGTGACGGCATCAGATTCCTAATTTATGGAGAAAGGTCTGGTGGTAAGAAAAGCTGCTTCAAGGAGGTTGTCAAGTGTTTTCGCTCGACGATTCCAATCTTGGGTGGTTGGTTTGGCCTTTGTTCCTGTAACTCGAATCCTAGCCCGGTATATCCCATTTTAATTTTACACTATTGTGAACCTTACGCCCTTTTTACTCTCTGATCGAGGTTCTCGGCATTGAAAAATCTTCGTAAACTAAATCACACGTGTATATGTTGAAATTTAAGGGATATACAGTCAAGAAAATCAAGGGCAATGGTGATATATATGTAGATAAGACACCAAAAAAAAACACTCAACAAATGGCTACAATTTAAGGAATGTGTTTAGTGACGGCATCAGATTCCTAATTGATAGAGAAAGGTCTGGTGGCAAGAAAAGCTGCTTCTAGAATGTTGTCAAGTGTTTTCGCTCGACGATTCCATTCTTGGGTGGTTGGTTTGGCCCTTGTTCCTGTAACTCGAATCCTAGTCCGGTATCCCATTTTAATCTTACACCACTGTGAACCTTACGCCTTTTTTACTCTCTGATCGAGGTTCTCGGCATTTAAAAATCTTCGTAAACTAAATCACACGTGTATATGTTGACATTTAAGAGATATACAGGCAAGAAAATCAAGGGCAATGGTGATATATATGTGGATTAGACACCAAAAAAAAAACACTCAACAAATGGCTACAATTTAAGGAATGTATTAAGTGACGGTATCAGATTCCTAATTGATGGAGAAATGTCTGGTGGCAAGAAAAGCTGCTTCTAGGAGGTTGTCAAGTGTTTTCGCTCGACGTTTCCATTCTTGGGTGGTTGGTTTGGCCCTTGTTCCTGTAACTCGAATCATAGCCCGGTATATCCCTTTTTAATCTTACACCATTGTGAACCTTACGCCTTTTTTACTCTCTGATCGAGGTTCTCGGCATTGAAAAATCTTCGTAAACTAAATCACACGTATATATGTTGACATTTAAGAGATATACAGGTAAGAAAATCAAGGGCAATGCTGATATATATGCGGATTAGACAAAAAAAATAACTCAACAAATGGCTACAATTTAAGGAATGTGTTTAGTGACGGTATCAGATTCCTAATTGATGGAGAAAGGTTTGGTGGCAAGAAAAGTTGCTTCTAGGAGGTTGTCAAGTGTTTTCGCTCGACGATTCCATTCTTGGGTGGTTGGTTTGGCCCTTGTTCCTGTAACTCGAATCCTAGCCCGGTATATCCCATTTTAATTTTACACCTTTGTGAACCTTACGCCTTTTTTACTCTCTGATCGAGGTTCTCGGCGTTGAAAACTCTTCGTAAACTAAATCACACGTCTATATGTTGACATTTAAGAGATATATAGTCAAGAAAATCAAGGGCAATGGTGATATATATGCGGATTAGACACAAAAAAAAACACTCAACAAATGGCTACAATTTAAGGAATGTGTTTAGTGACGGCATCAGATTCCTAATTGATGGAGAAAGGTCTGGTGGCAAGAAAAGCGGCTTCTAGGAGGTTGTCAAGTGTTTTCGCTCGACGATTCCATTCTTGGGTGGTTGGTTTGGCCCTTGTTCCTGTAACTCGAATCATAGCCCGGTATATCCCATTTTAATCTTACACCATTGTGAACCTTACGCCTTTTTTAGTCTCTGATCGAGGTTCTCGGCATTGAAAAATCTTCGTAAACTAAATCACACGTGTATATGTTGACATTTAAGAGATATACAGTCAAGAAAATCAAGGGCAATGCTGATATATATGCGGATTAGACACAAAAAAAATCACCCAACAAATGGCTACAATTTAAGGAATGTGTTTAGTGACGGTATCAGATTCCTAATTGATGGAGAAAGGTCTGGTGGCAAGAAAAGCTGCTTCTAAGAGGTTGTCAAGTGTTTTCGCTCGATGATTCCATTCTTGGGTGGTTGGTTTGGCCCTTGTTCCTGTAACTCGAATCCTAGCACGGTATATCCCATTTTAATTTACACCATTGTGAACCTTACGCCTTTTTTACTCTCTGATCGAGGTTCTCGGCATTGAAAAATCTTCGTAAACTAAATCACATGTGTATATGTCGACATTTAAGAGATATACAGTCAAGAAAATCAAGGGCAATGGTGATATATAGGCGGTTTAGACACCAAAAAAAACACCCAACAAATGGCTACAATTTAAGGAATGTGTTTAGTGACGGCATCAGATTCCTAATTGATGGAGAAAGGTTTGGTGGCAAGAAAAGCTGCTTCTAGGAGGTTGTCAAGTGTTTTCGCTTGACGATTCCATTCTTGGGTGGTTGGTTTGGCCCTTGTTCCTGTAACTCGAATCCTAGCCCGGTATATCCCATTTTAATGTTACACCATTGTGAGCCTTACGCCTTTTTTATTCTCTGATCGAGGTTCTCGGCATCGAAAAATCTTCGTAAACTAAATCACACGTGTATATGTTGACATTTAAGAGATATACAGTCAAGAAAATCAAGGGCAATGGTGATATATATGCGGATTAGACATCAAAAAAACACTAAACAAATGGCTACAAATTAAAGAATTTGTTTAGTGACGGCATCAGATTCCTAATTGATGGAGAAAGGTCTGATGGCAAGAAAAGCTGCTTCTAGGAGGTTGTCAAGTGTTTTCGCTCGACGATTCCATTATTGGTTGGTTGGTTTGGCCGTTGTTCCTGTAACTCGAATCCAAGCCCGGTATATCACATTTTAATTCTACACCATTGTGAACTTTACGCCTTTTTTACTCTCTGATCGAGGTTCTCGGCATTGAAAAATCTTCGTAAACTAAATCACACGTGCACTTGTTGATATTTAAGAGATATACAGTCAAGAAAATCAAGGGCAATGGTGATATATATGCGGATTAGACACCAAAAAAAAAAACACTCAACAAATGGCTACAATTTAAGGAATGTGTTTAGTGACGGCATCAGATTCCTAATTGATGGAGAAAGGTCTGGTGGCAAGAAAAGCTGCTTCTAGGAGGTTGTCAAGTGTTTTCGCTCCACGATTCCATTCTTGGGTGGTTGGTTTGGCCCTTCTTCCTGTAACTCGAATCCTAGCCCGGTATATCCCATTTTAATTTTACACCATTGTGAACCTTACGCCTTTTTTACTCTCTGATCGAGGTTCTCGGCATTGAATAATCTTCGTAAACTAAATCACACGTATATATGTTGACATTTAAGAGATATACAGTCAAGAAAATCAAGGGCAATGGTGATATATATGTGCGGATTAGACACCAAAAAAACACTCAACATATGGCTACAATTTAAAGAATGTGTTTAGTGACGGCATCAGATTCCTAATTGATGGAGAAAGGTCTGATGGCAAGAAAAGCTGCTTCTAGGAGGTTGTCAAGTGTTTTCGCTCGACGATTCCATTCTTGGTTGGTTGGTTTGGCCCTTGTTCCTGTAACTCGAATCCTAGCCCGGTATATCCCATTTTAATTTTACACCATTGTGAACCTTTTGGCTTTTTTACTCTCTGATCGAGGTTCTTGGCATTCAAAAATCTTCGTAAACTAAATCGCACGTGTATATGTTGACATTTAAGAGATATACAGTCAAGAAAATCAAGGGCAATGGTGATATATATGCGGATTAGGCACCAAAAAAAAACACTCAACAAATGGCTTCAATTTAAGGAATGTGTTTAGTGACGGCATCAGATTCCTAATTGATGGAGAAAGGTCTGGTGGTAAGAAAAGCTGCTTCTAGGAGGTTGTCAAGTGTTTTCGCTCGACGATTCTGTCACACCCCCAAATTCCACCTGCGGAGTACCGTCCGCTTGAGGGCGTGACGGACCAGGATCCAGCCACCAATTATACTGAGTATTTGGATAATAATAAAGATGATCACCAACCTTAACAGTTAGTAAGCATCATAGTTTAAAGTTCGATAGTTAGGTTCAAGTAACAGTTTAAGTAAATAGCGGAAGCATAGGCAAAACAGTTTAAACAAAGTTCATAGTTCAGGTTATTTAGAACCCAACACGCGGGTTTTGACGACCACTACACTTCCCAAGCTGCAAGCTCCTGAGTCACTGGGTACCTACAAAGCATGCAGTAAGGTATCAACAAAGATTGTTGGCGAGTTCACGAGTTGCCAGTTTTAATTTCCAAAAACTTGTTTCACCAGTTAATTAATCCGTCTATACATGCGATGGGGAGCTACCCCACAAGTAAGCGACTAAACTGTTTTTACAATACCGAATACTATTCATCCGTACGTTTCCGTAGAGTGCCCCGTTTGTCAATGTTCTATCATCATTGACGGTTGCCAGAGTACATTAGTTCACGCCCGATCCCATACGCGGGCACGGTGTGAGGTTGGTGAGACCTAAATAGCGCTATCAACTAATAACCCGTTCGCCTGACCCCGGCGACTAATCGGTATTAAGAAGTGAGGACTTGAGTGATAGAGTTTTGTTTAGTGTTGCTTGTTGCATCCAGTATAAACAGTAATTAACTAAAAGTCCCATTTAAGGGGAGAGAAGTAGGTTTGTATCCCTTACGAGGGGATAGCGTTGCTTAAGTTTCCGTTTCCCAACCACCGGGAACGCATGCTTTATTAGTTGTGAACTCACCTTGGGTTGCTCGGTAGGTCGTTTACTTGGTCAATCACGTTGGTCACCACGTCCTAGCATGGTTACCAATATAGGTCAAGTTGGGGTACAAGTATTCACGTATAATCTACACATAACTAACACATATCATACATAACACATGATCATCCAGCAAGTTATCGGCCTATTCTGATACGAAGCAGTTAAACAGTGAACATCAACAACTATCATACAAATCATAAGTGTCATTGGGCCTATCAGATCACATTAACTGTTAACAGCATCACAGAAACCAAATAGAACGGTATGCACAGTCCACACATTTTGGGCCCAATAACGGAGACAAGCAGCCCAGTCGAGACCAGGAGGTCTCGACTCGAGAACACACAGTTTCGAGTCGCAACCGGAGGTTTCGGCTTGTCATGTTTTGGTTACGAGTCGCAACCGGGCGGTCTCGAGTTGTCATGTTTTGGTTGCGAGTCGCAACCGGGGGTTTCGAGTCGCAACCGTCGTAGTCTCGAGTTGTTATGTTTTGGTTGCGAGTCGCAACCGGGGGTTTCGAGTCGCAACCTTGGATACGTGCACAAGAATCCTTCTAGAACCTGTCCGATCGTACTATCCAATAGAATTCTGTTTTCATGAGATTTTGTACTAACCAACCATATTGCAATAACATGTTTTATTGTCTAAATCATAACAAAATCAGATCAAAACAAGCATATTTGAATATTCATAACACCTTCAAACTTGTTCTTCATATGTTCATCATAATTATGAACTTTCAAGTCCTAAATCTAGCATACATAATCCGAAACAGCATGTTTACACAAGGTTATCCATCAACATTCATCCTATATTCATCCTTTATCATTCATCTAAACATATTTACAACATAACATACAATCATCGGTTAACATATCATGTAAACATATCATGTAAACATTTATTCTAAACCTCGAACACCCTATCCTAACCATCATTTATCATTCAAATGTCTTATCGCTTTGTTATCATGCAAGAGTTTACATATTTCATTCATCACTTCAATTCTTCAAGGCAAATAGCAATAATATACACATAAACACATAGTGATGATCTACGGTACTAACCGGTTGTGGAAAGGTGCCGATTTGAAGGAAGGAAATGAGGTAAAGAGGTGTCCGAGTGGTGATGATGAGCTTGATCGATCTTCCTTGTTGTTGTTGATTAAATCCGAGAGAGAGAGAGAGAGGAGGTGAGCTTGATTGCTAGGGTTTTCTAGAGAGAGTGAGTGAGGATGAAGTGGGAGAGTGTAAAAGAGGAGTGTGTGTGAGGGTTTTAGGTTTAAATAGGAGGTTTCGGGTGGGCTAAGGTTACGGCCCAACCGGCCCATTGTTACACCGTTTACTCGAGACCGGGTGGCCTCGAGTCATGGTTTCGGTTCCCAAGTATCCTTACACACACACATATATATTACATACACGTTATCGACATATAGCACAGAGGAATAATAACTTCCATTTAATAATAACATACATATACGCTAAGTGATTACAAGGTGTTTGCTCGGGAAAACCTAGAGTGTCACATTATCCCCAAGTTTTAAGAACTTTCGTCCCGAAAGTTAAGGCAGCCACTGACAAGCTAGTGTAAATACGAACGTTTCAACGGAATGTCACATCATCCCCCCCGTTAGTTTGGAATTTCGTCCCGAAATTCAGTTGTAGCTTCAGTGCTGGGGGTTTCATTTGGGAACAGCTGGGGATACTTGCGCTTCATCTGGTCTTCCCGCTCCCAGGTAAACTCTGGGCCACGGCGTGAGTTCCAACGAACTCGTACGATAGGTATCTGGCTACGTTTGAGGGTTTTGATTTCACGGTCTGTGATCTCAATCGGTTCCTCAGTAAAGTGTAGCCGTTCGTCAATAGTAAGTTCCTTGTAAGGAATGATGAGTGTTTCGTCTGATAGACACTTCTTCAGATTAGATACGTGGAAGACGTTGTGCACAGCACTCAGTTCTTCAGGCAGATTCAATCTGTAAGCGGCCGTGCCGACCTTTTCGGTAACTTCAAAGGGTCCGACATATCTTGGATTAAGCTTGCCCCGTTTTCCAAAACGAACCACACCCTTCCAGGGTGAGACCTTAAGTAGAGCCCGTTCACCAACCTGGAACTCTTGCGGTTTCCTATCTTTATCAGCGTAGTACTTTTGACGGTCACGAGCTGCCGCCATGCGTTGCCTAATCTGGGCAATCTTTTCTGTGGTGTCGACTACATGTTCCGGGCCTGTGATCTGGCTGTCACCAACCTCAGCCCAGCAGAGAGGCGATCGACATTTACGGCCGTACAATGCCTCAAAGGGTGCTGCCTGAATGCTGGTGTGGTAGCTGTTGTTGTAGGAGAATTCCACCAACGGTAGGTGCTTCTCCCAATTCTTGCCAAAATCGATCACACATGCCCTAAGCATGTCTTCGAGGGTTTGGATGGTGCGTTCAGACTGCCCATCCGTTTGCGGGTGATAAGCGGTGCTCATGTCTAAACGTGAGCCAAAAGATTTGTGCATGGCTTGCCACAACTCAGAAGTAAAACGCGCGTCTCGATCAGAAATAATAGAGGTAGGCACTCCGTGCTTCGAGACCACTTCTTTTAAGTATACTTCTGCTAGGGTAGAGAACTTGTCTGTTTCTTTAATAGCCAAGAAGTGTGCAGACTTAGTTAAGCGATCCACTATCACCCAAATGGTGTCATTTCCGCGCTGAGACCTAGGCAGGCCAGTAACAAAATCCATGGAAATCTGCTCCCATTTCCATTGCGGAATCTCTGGCTGTTGGAGTAGGCCTGATGGTTTCTGATACTCAGCCTTGACCCTTGCACAAGTCAGACATTTCCTGACATAGGTTGCTATGTGGGCTTTCATGCCAGGCCACCAATAGGTAGCCCTCAAGTCGTGGTACATCTTATCTGAACCCGGATGTACTGAGTAACGGGACTTGTGGGCTTCATCCATCACCAGGTCACGTAAATTCCCATAAAGCGGAACCCATATGCGTCCGGCCACGTAGTAAGCACCGTCTTCTTTTTGTTCCAATCGTTGTCTCGATCCTCGTAGGGACTCGGCCCTGATGTTCTCGGCTTTCAATACTTCAACCTGAGCATTTCGAATCTGGTTAGGGAGGTTCGAGTGGATAGTGAGCTGTAAGGCACGAACACGCTTGGGTTTGGTCTCCTTTCTGCTGAGGGCATCGGCTACCACATTAGCCTTGCCTGGATGATATTTAATTGCACACTCGTAGTCATTTAGGAGTTCGACCCATCGGCGTTGCCGCATATTCAACTCCTTTTGTCCCATTATGTGCTGGAGACTCTTGTGATCAGTGTAAATCGTGCACTTGGTGCCGTACAAGTAGTGTCTCCAAAGCTTGAGCGCGAAGACCACAGCTCCAAATTCTAAGTCATGCGTCGTATAGTTCCGTTCGTGGACCTTGAGTTGTCGCGAGGCGTAAGCAATAACTTTCTCGCGTTGCATCAATACGCAGCCAAGTCCTTGAATAGAAGCGTCGCAGTAAACGACGAAGTCGTCGGTACCTTCAGGTAAGGAAAGAATAGGAGCACTACAAAGATTTTTCTTTAGTTTCTGGAAGGCAGATTCCTGAGCATCGCCCCATTTGTAAGCAACTCCCTTCTGAGTGAGGGTCGTAAGTGGTTGAGCGATCTTAGAGAATCCCTTGATAAATCTTCGGTAGTATCCCGCCAATCCCAAGAATTGGCGAACTTCGGTCGGAGTCTTAGGTACAGGCCAATTCTTAATGGACTCGATCTTAGCGGGGTCAACATGAATCCCTTCCTGATTGACGATGTGCCCAAGGAAATGGACTTCTCTAAGCCAGAAATCACATTTCGAGAATTTGGCGTACAGTTGCTCATTGCGAAGAAGTTCGAGAATAAGACGTAGGTGTTGTTCATGCTCCTCTTGGCTCTTTGAGTAGATCAGGATGTCGTCGATGAATACGATTACGAACTTATCGAGGTAGGGTTTGCATACTCGGTTCATGAGATCCATGAAGATTGCAGGTGCGTTGGTCATTCCGAAAGGCATAACAAGGAATTCGTAGTGACCATAGCGGGTTCTGAAAGCAGTCTTAGAGATGTCCTCATCGCGAACTCTCAGCTGGTGATAACCCGATCGCAGATCAATCTTGGAATAATAGCTCGACCCTTGCAGCTGGTCGAACAGGTCGTCGATACGGGGAAGTGGATAACGGTTCTTGATGGTAACCTTGTTAAGTTCGCGGTAGTCAATGCACATTCGGAATGAGCCATCTTTCTTTTTGACGAAGAGCACTGGGGCTCCCCAGGGTGATGAACTAGGACGGATAAAACCTTTGTCCAAAAGTTCTTGTAGCTGAGTAGAGAGTTCCTTGAGTTCTGCAGGAGCTAGGCGATAAGGTGCACGAGCTATAGGTGCTGCTCCGGGAGCTAGCTCGATTTGGAATTCGACCTGACGGTGAGGAGGGAGTCCAGGTAGTTCCTCCGGGAATACCTCGGGATAGTCGCGTACAACTGGAAAATCTTCAATCTTGTTTTCCTTTTTCTGTGTGTCGGTAATGAGTGCCAAGATAGCGGTGTGTCCCTTTTGTAGATACTTCTGGGCTTTTAGGAATGAAATGATGCCCGTGACTTCTCCGCTCTTGTCGCCTTGAACTATAAGAGGTTTGCCAGGGGGACGGGGAATACGAATAGCTTTCTCTTGGCAGAGGATTTCAGCTCGATGTTTGGATAACCAATCCATACCAATGATGACGTCGAAGCTTCCAAGAACGATGGGGAAAAGATCGATACAGAAGGTCTGACCAGACAACTCTAATTCGCAGTCACGAATTATGTGTGAGGCCTCGAGGTTTCTACCATTAGCTATTTCAACGGTGTGCTTAGAGCTTAGCGGCGTAAGAGTGAGCTTAAGTTTCTTACTAATACGTAGGGATACATAACTAGCATCTGCTCCGGAATCAAATAGCATGGAAACATAACGATCATTAAGTAGGAACTTACCCGCCACAACGTTGGGGTCATTCCTTGCTTCCCCAGCTCCAATCACAAAAGCTTTTCCTCTAGCACCATTTCCAGCATTGTTGTTATTGTTCCCAGCACCCTGATTATTGTTGTTTTGATTCAGTTCAGGGCAATCCTTTCGCATGTGCCCCGTTGCTCCACACTTAAAGCATCCACGGTTGTTTCCTTGTTGCTGCTGTTGCTGTGGTTGTTGCTGATTCTGCCTAGCTGGGAACTGGCTTCGGCAGTCTTTGGCTTCATGCCCCATCTTGTTGCATCGCTGACACTGACCTTTTCCACATGGCCCACTGTGATGTCGGTTACATTTGTTACACTTAGGGTGGTTTCCTCGATAGCCACCCTGTTGCTGAGGGCCCTTGTTGCTTTCAGTCTTCCTTTGTTGAACTGGGGCCTGAGTGGGGTTAGCATCCTTTCCCTGATTTCCATCCCACTTTCGCTTGTTATCGCCAGAAGTTTCAGTAGTAGCACCGATCCTCTTGGGCAGCTTGCCCTCTTCCACAGCCTGATTGGTGAGTTTGTGAGCAAGACGAACCACGGGCTGTATGGTGTTGAGGTTGGCCGAGGTCACATGGCTCCGGATTTCTGGGACCAAGCCTTTGATGTACAATTCGATCCTTCGATACATAGGTTGGGACATGTTTGGGCAAAGTGCCGCATAGTCGTTGGACTGCTTAGTGTAGGTCTCAATCTCTGATCCGACCATCTTGAGCGCATAGTACTCGTTCTCAAGTTTGTGGATGTCATCCCTGTGACAGTACTCCTCTTTGATCATGTCCTTGAAATCTTCCCATGCAGTAGCATTAGCAGTTTCCAGACCAAGCATCTGAATCTGTGCTTTCCACCATGAAAGCGCGTTTCCTTCAAGCGTACCAGTTGCGAACTTGACCCAGTTAGCAGGGGGACACTCACAGACAGCAAAGACAGCTTCGGCCTTTTCAATCCAGTGTAGAAGGCCTATGGCACCCTCAGTGCCATTGAAGGGGAGAGGCTTGCCATCCATGAAGGTTTTGAAAGTACAAACACGTGGTTGCGCAGGCGCAGGCTGACCTGTTGTGAGAAATGGAGCGAATAGGTTTAGAGGTGAAAAGACGATGTGGGGGTAGGATCTAAACATCCCATAGCAATGAGTTTTACCTCCAGGGTGAGCTGCGAAAGCTGCAGCCACCGTGTTGAGCAAGTTAGCGAATTGAGCCTGAGTCATGTTAACGCTTCCTCTTCCGCGTCCACTCATTGTCTTCATAGCCAGAAAACAAAGTATGAGTGTAATGTCGTAACGTAGCGAGGGTGAGGTAGAAGAGAAATGTGTATCTATCTAATCAGGCACACTAGTATGTATAATAGAGCAGTCAACATAGGATAAATAAGCATGTAAGCACAAGTCCGAGCTATGAGGTCTAATATGCCGAGTCTTGCCCTTGGAGTGTAGTGTCGTCACGAGTCACGGGTTATAGTCTGGTTTTTCTCAAAAAGACTTTCCTTTTTAAAACCAAGTTCACTATAACCAATGGCTCTGATACCAATCTGTCACACCCCCAAATTCCACCTGCGGAGTACCGTCCGCTTGAGGGCGTGACCGACCAGGATCCAGCCACCAATTATACTGAGTATTTGGATAATAATAAAGATGATCACCAACCTTAACAGTTAGTAAGCATCATAGTTTAAAGTTCGATAGTTAGGTTCAAGTAACAGTTTAAGTAAATAGCGGAAGCATAGGCAAAACAGTTTAAACAAAGTTCATAGTTCAGGTTATTTAGAACCCAACACGCGGGTTTTGACGACCACTACACTTCCCAAGCTGCAAGCTCCTGAGTCACTGGGTACCTGCAAAGCATGCAGTAAGGTATCAACAAAGATTGTTGGCGAGTTCACGAGTTGCCAGTTTTAATTTCCAAAAACTTGTTTCACCAGTTAATTAATCCGTCTATACATGCGATGGGGAGCTACCCCACAAGTAAGCGACTAAACTGTTTTTACAATACCGAATACTATTCATCCGTACGTTTCCGTAGAGTGCCCCGTTTGTCAATGTTCTATCATCATTGACGGTTGCCAGAGTACATTAGTTCACGCCCGATCCCATACGCGGGCACGGTGTGAGGTTGGTGAGACCTAAATAGCGCTATCAACTAATAACCCGTTCGCCTGACCCCGGCGACTAATCGGTATTAAGAAGTGAGGACTTGAGTGATAGAGTTTTGTTTAGTGTTGCTTGTTGAATCCAGTATAAACAGTAATTAACTAAAAGTCCCATTTAAGGGGAGAGAAGTAGGTTTGTATCCCTTACGAGGGGATAGCGTTGCTTAAGTTTCCGTTTCCCAACCACCGGGAACGCATGCTTTATTAGTTGTGAACTCACCTTGGGTTGCTCGGTAGGTCGTTTACTTGGTCAATCACGTTGGTCACCACGTCCTAGCATGGTTACCAATATAGGTCAAGTTGGGGTACAAGTATTCACGTATAATCTACACATAACTAACACATATCATACATAACACATGATCATCTAGCAAGTTATCGGCCTATTCTGATACGAAGCAGTTAAACAGTGAACATCAACAACTATCATACAAATCATAAGTGTCATTGGGCCTATCAGATCACATTAACAGTTAACAGCATCACAGAAACCAAATAGAACGGTATGCACAGTCCGCACATTTTGGGCCCAATAACGGAGACAAGCAGCCCAGTCGAGACCAGGAGGTCTCGACTCGAGAACACACAGTTTCGAGTCGCAACCGGAGGTTTCGGCTTGTCATGTTTTGGTTACGAGTCGCAACCGGGCGGTCTCGAGTTGTCATGTTTTGGTTGCGAGTCGCAACCGGGGGTTTCGAGTCGCAACCGTCGTAGTCTCGAGTTGTTATGTTTTGGTTGCGAGTCGCAACCGGGGGTTTCGAGTCGCAACCTTGGATACGTGCACAAGAATCCTTCTAGAACCTGTCCGATCGTACTATCCAATAGAATTCTGTTTTCATGAGATTTTGTACTAACCAACCATATTGCAATAACATGTTTTATTGTCTAAATCATAACAAAATCAGATCAAAACAAGCATATTTGAATATTCATAACACCTTCAAACTTGTTCTTCATATGTTCATCATAATTATGAACTTTCAAGTCCTAAATCTAGCATACACAATCCGAAACAGCATGTTTACACAAGGTTATCCATCAACATTCATCCTATATTCATCCTTTATCATTCATCTAAACATATTTACAACATAACATACAATAATCGGTTAACATATCATGTAAACATATCATGTAAACATTTATTCTAAACCTCGAACACCCTATCCTAACCATCATTTATCATTCAAATGTCTTATCGCTTTGTTATCATGCAAGAGTTTACATATTTCATTCATCACTTCAATTCTTCAAGGCAAATAGCAATAATATACACATAAACACATAGTGATGATCTACGGTACTAACCGGTTGTGGAAAGGTGCCGA
Source organism: Helianthus tuberosus (assembly GCA_030545235.1). NCBI lineage: Eukaryota > Viridiplantae > Streptophyta > Magnoliopsida > Asterales > Asteraceae > Helianthus > Helianthus tuberosus. Next base: position 25,072,757 of record CM060428.1, read on the forward strand.
TTTGAAGGAAGGAAATGAGGTAAAGAGGTGTCCGAGTGGTGATGATGAGCCTGATCGATCTTCCTTGTTGTTGTTGATTAAATCCGAGAGAGAGAGAGAGAGAGAGAGAGAGAGAGGAGGTGAGCTTGATTGCTAGGGTTTTCTAGAGAGAGTGAGTGAGGATGAAGTGGGAGAGTGTAAAAGAGGAGTGTGTGTGAGGGTTTTAGGTTTAAATAGGAGCTTTCGGGTGGGCTAAGGTTACGGACCAACCGGCCCATTGTTACACCGTTTACTCGAGACCGGGTGGCCTCGAGTCATGGTTTCGGTTCCCAAGTATCCTTACACACACACATATATATTACATACACGTTATCGACATATAGCACAGAGGAATAATAACTTCCATTTAATAATAACATACATATACGCTAAGTGATTACAAGGTGTTTGCTCGGGAAAACCTAGAGTGTCACAGATTCCATTCTTGGGTGGTTGGTTTGGCCCTAGTTCCTGTAACTCGAATCCTAGCCCGGTATATCCCATTTTAATTTTACACCATTGTGAACCTTGTGCCTTTTTTACTCTCTGATCGAGGTTCTTGGCATTGAAAAATCTTCGTAAACTAAATCACACGTGTATATCTTGACATTTAAGAGATATACAGTCAAGAAAATCAAGGGCAATGGTAATATATATGCGGATTAGACACTAAAAAAACACTCAACAAATGGCTATAATTTAAGGAATGTATTTAGTGACGGCATCAGATTTCTAATTGATGGAGAAAGGTCTGGTGGCAAGAAAAGCTGCTTCTAGGAGGTTGTCAAGTGTTTTCGCTCGACGATTCCATTCTTGGGTGGTTGGTTTGGCCCTTGTTCCTGTAACTCGAATCCTAGCCCGGGATATCCCATTTTAATCTTACACCATTGTGAACCTTACGCCTTTTTTACTCTCTGATCGAGGTTCTCGGCATTGAAAACTCTTGGTAAACTAAATCACACGTGTATATGTTGACATTTAAGAGATATACATTCAAGAAAATCAAGGGCAATGGTGATATATATGCAGATTAGACACCAAAAAAAACACTCAACAAATGGCTACAATTTAATGAATGTGTTTAGTGACGGCATCAGATTCCTAATTGATGGAGAAAGGTCTGATGGCAAGAAAATCTGCTTCTAGGAGGTTGTCAAGTGTTCTCGCTCGACGATTCCATTCTTGGTTGGTTGGTTTGGCCCTAGTTCTTGTAACTCGAATCCTAGCCCGGTATATCCCATTTTAATTTTACACCATTGTGAACCTTATGGCTTTTTTACTCTCTGATCGAGGTTCTTGGCATTCAAAAATCTTCGTAAACTAAATCACACGTGTATATGTTGACATTTAAGAGATATACAGTCATGAAAATCAAGGGCAATGGTAATATATATGCGGATTAGACACTAAAAAAACACTCAACAAATGGCTATAATTTAAGGAATGTATTTAGTGACGGCATCAGATTTCTAATTGATGGAGAAAGGTCTGGTGGCAAGAAAAGCTGCTTCTAGGAGGTTGTCAAGTGTTTTCGCTCGACGATTCCATTCTTGGGTGGTTGGTTTGGCCCTTGTTCCTGTAACTCGAATCCTAGCCCGGTATATCCCATTTTAATCTTACACCATTGTGAACCTTACGCCTTTTTTACTCTCTGATCGAGGTTCTCGGCATTGAAAACTCTTGGTAAACTAAATCACACGTGTATATCTTGACATTTAAGAGATATACAGTCAAGAAAATCAAGGGCAATGGTAATATATATGCGGATTAGACACTAAAAAAACACTCAACAAATGGCTATAATTTAAGGAATGTATTTAGTGACGGCATCAGATTTCTAATTGATGGAGAAAGGTCTGGTGGCAAGAAAAGCTGCTTCTAGGAGGTTGTCAAGTGTTTTCACTCGACGATTCCATTCTTGGGTGGTTGGTTTGGCCCTTGTTCCTGTAACTCGAATCCTAGCCCGGTATATCCCATTTTAATCTTACACCATTGTGAACCTTACGCCCTTTTTACTCTCTGATCGAGGTTCTCGGCATTGAAAAATCTTGGTAAACTAAATCACACGTGTATATGTTGACATTTAAGAGATATACATTCAAGAAAATCAAGGGCAATGGTGATATATATGCGGATTAGACACCAAAAAAAACACTCAACAAATGGCTACAATTTAAGGAATGTGTTTAGTGACGGCATCAGATTCCTAATTGATGGAGAAAGGTCTGATGGCAAGAAAAGCTGCTTCTAGGAGGTTGTCAAGCGTTTTCGCTCGACGATTCCATTCTTGGGTGGTTGGTTTGGCCCTTGTTCCTGTAACTAGAATCCTAGCCCGGTATATCCCATTTTAATCTTACACCATTGTGAACCTTACGCCTTTTTTATTCTCTGATCGAGGTTCTTGGCATTGAAAAATCTTCGTAAACTAAATCACACGTGTATATGTTGACATTTAAGAGATATACAGTCAAGAAAATCAAGGGCAATGGTGATATATATGTGCGGATTAGACACCAAAAAAACACTCAACATATGGCTACAATTTAAGAAATGTGTTTAGTGACGGCATCAGATTCCTAATTGATGGAGAAAGGTCTGATGGCAAGAAAAGCTGCTTCTAGGAGGTTGTCAAGTGTTTTCGCTCGACGATTCCATTCTTGGTTGGTTGGTTTGGACCTTGTTCCTGTAACTCGAATCCTAGCCCGGTATATCCCATTTTAATTTTACACCATTGTGAACCTTATGGCTTTTTTACTCTCTGATCGAGGTTCTTGGCATTCAAAAATCTTCGTAAACTAAATCGCACGTGTATATGTTGACATTTAAGAGATATACAGTCAAGAAAATCAAGGGCAATGGTGATATATATGCGGATTAGACACCAAAAAAAACACTCAACAAATGGCTTCAATTTAAGGAATGTGTTTAGTGACGGCATCAGATTCCTAATTGATGGAGAAAGGTCTGGTGGTAAGAAAAGCTGCTTCTAGGAGGTTGTCAAGTGTTTTCGCTCGACGATTCCATTCTTGGGTGGTTGGTGTGGCCCTTGTTCCTGTAACTCGAATCCTAGCCCGGTATATCCCATTTTAATTTTACACCATTGTGAACCTTGCGTCTTTTTTACTCTCTGATCGAGGTTCTCGGCATTGAAAAATCTTCGTAAGTTAAATCACACGTGTATATCTTGACATTTAAGAGATATACAGTCAAGAAAATCAAGGGCAATGGTAATATATATGCGGATTAGACACTAAAAAAACACTCAACAAATGGCTATAATTTAAGGAATGTATTTAGTGACGGCATCAGATTTCTAATTGATGGAGAAAGGTCTGGTGGCAAGAAAAGCTGCTTCTAGGAGGTTGTCAAGTGTTTTCGCTCGACGATTCCATTCTTGGGTGGTTGGTTTCGCCCTTGTTCCTGTAACTCGAAACCTAGCCCCGTATATCCCATATTAATTTTACACTATTGTGAACCTTACGCCTATTTTACTCTCTGATCGAGGTTCTCGGCATTGAAAAATCTTGGTAAACTAAATCACACGTGTATATGTTGACATTTAAAAGATATACAGTCAAAAAATCAAGGGAAATGGTGATATATATGCGGATTAAACACAAAAAAAAAACACTCAACAAATGGCTACAATTTAATGAATGTGTTTATAACGGCTTCAGATTCCTAATTGATGGAGAAAGGTCTGGTGGTAAGAAAATCTGCTTCTAGGAGGTTGTCAAGTGTTTTCGCTCAACGATTCCATTCTTGGGTGGTTGGTTTGGCCCTTGTTCCTGTAACTCGAATCCTAGCCCGTTATCCCATTTTAATTTTACACCATTGTGAACCTTACGCATATTTTACTCTCTGATTGGGGTTCTCGGCATTGAGAAATCTTCGTAAACTAAATCGTACGCGTATATGTTGACATTTAAGAGATATACAGTCAAGAAAATCAAGGGCAATGGTGATATATATGCGGATTAGACACAATAAAAAAACACTCAACAAATGGCTACAATTTAAGGAATGTGTTTAGTGACGGCATCAGATTCCTAATTAATGGAGAAAGGTCTGGTGGTAAGAAAGGCTGCTTCTACGAGGTTGTTAAGTGTTTTGGCTCGACGATTCCATTCTTGGGTGGTTGGTTTGGACCTTGTTCCTGTAACTCGAATCCTAGCCCGGTATATCCCATTTTAATCTTACACCATTGTGAACCTTACGCCTTTTTTACTCTCTGATCGAGGTTCTCGGCATTGAAAAATCTTGGTAAACTAAATCACACGTGTATATGTTGACATTTAAGAGATATACAGTCAAGAAAATCAAGGGCAATGGTGATATATATGCGGATTAGACACCAAAAAAAACACTCAACAAATGGTTACAATTTAAGGAATGTGTTTAGTGACGGCATCAGATTCCTAATTGATGGAGAAGGGTCTGGTGGCAAGAAAAGTTGCTTCTAGGAGGTTGTCAAGTGTTTTCGCTCGACGATTCCATTGTTGGGTGGTTGGTTTGGCCCTTGTTCCTGTAACTCGAATCCTAGCCCTGTATATCCCATTTTAATTTTACACCATTGTGAACCTTACTCCTATTTTACTTTCTGATCGAGGTACTCGGCATTGAAAAATCTTGGTTAACTAAATCACACGTGTATATGTTGACATTTAAGAGACATATAGTCAAAAAATCAAGGGCAATGGTGATATATATGCGGATTAGACACAAAAAAAAAACACTCAACAAATGGCTACAATTTAAGGAATGTGTTTAGTGACGGCTTCAGATTCCTAATTGATGGAGAAAGGTCTGGTGGCAAGAAAAGCTGCTTATAGGAGGTTGTCAAGTGTTTTCGCTCGACGATTCCATTCTTGAGTGGTTGGTTTGGCCCTTGTTCCTGTAACTCGAATCCTACCCCAGTATATCCCATTTTAATTTTACACCATTGTGAACCTTACGCCTTTTTTATTCTCTGATCGAGGTTCTCGGCATTGAAAAATCTTCGTAAACTAAATCACACGTGTATATGTTGACATTTAAGAGATATACAGTCAAGAAAATCAAGGGCAATGGTGATATATATGCGGATTAGTCACCAAAAAAAGCACTCAACAAATGGCTACATTTTAAGGAATGTGTTTAGTGACGGCATCAGATTCCTAATTGACTGAGAAAGGTCTGGTGGCAAGAAAAGCTGCTTCTAGGAGGTTGTCAAGTGTTTTCGCTCGACGATTCCATTCTTGGGTGGTTGGTTTGGCCCTTGTTCCTGTAACTCGAATCCTACCCCGATATATCCCTTTTAATTTTACACCATTGTGAACCTTACGCCTTTTTTACTCTCTGATCGAGGTTCTCGGCATTGAAAAATCTTCGTAAACTAAATCACAAGTGTATATATTGACATTTAAGAGATATACAGTCAAGAAAATCAAGGGCAATGGTGATATATATGCGGATTACACACCAAAAAAAAACACTCAACAAATGGCTACAATTTAAGAAATGTGTTTAGTGACGACATCAGATTCCTAATTTATGGAGAAAGGTCTGGTGGTAAGAAAAGCTGATTCTAGGAGGTTGTCAAGTGTTTTCGCTCGACGATTCCATTCTTGGGTGGTTTGGTTTAGCCCTTGTTCCTGTAACTCGAATCCTAGCCCGGTATATCCCATTTTAATTTTACACCATTGTGAACCTTACGCCAACCTTATACTCTGATCGAGGTTCTCGGCATTGAAAAATCTTCGTAAACTAAATCACACGTGTATATGTTGATATTTAAGAGATATACAGTCAAGAAAATCAAGGGAAATGGTAATATATATGCGGATTAGACACAAAAAAAACACTCAACAAATGGCTACAATTTAAGGAATGTGTTTAGTGACGGCATCAGATTCCTAATTGATGGAGAAAGGTCTGGTGGCAAGAAAAGCTGCTTCTAGGAGGTTGTCAAAGGTTTTCGCTCGACGATTCCATTCTTGGGTGGTTGGTTGGGACCTTGTTTCTTTAACTCGAATCCTAGCCCGGTATATCACATTTTAATTTTACACCATTGTGAACCTTACGCCTTTTTTACTCTCTAATCGAGGTTCTTAGCATTGAAAAATCTTCGTAAACTAAATCACACGTGTATATGTTGATATTTAAGAGATATACAGTCAAGAAAATCAAGGGCAATTGTGATATATATGCGGATTAGACACAAAAAAAATAAACACTCAACAAATGGCTAAAATTTACGGAATGTGTTTAATGACGGCATCAGATTCCTAATTGATGGAGAAAGGTCCGGTGGCAAGAAAAGCTGCTTCTAGGAGGTTGTCAAGTGTTTTCGCTCGACGATTCCATTCTTGGGTGGTTGGTTTGGCCCTTGTTCCTGTAACTCGAATCCTAGCCCGGTATATCCCATTTTAATCTTACACCATTGTGAACCTTACGCTGTTTTTACTCTCTGATCGAGGTTCTCGGCATTGAAAAATCTCCGTAAACTAAATCACACGTGTATATGTTGACATTTAAGAGATATACAGTCAAGAAAATCAAGGGCAATGGTGATATATACGCGGATTAGACACCAAAAAAAAACACTCAACAAATGGCTAAAATTTAAGGAATGTGTTTAGGGACGGCATCAGATTCCTAATTGATGGAGAAAGGTCTGACGGCATCAGATTCCTAATTCTCAAGTGTTTTCGCTCGACGATTAAATTCTTGGGTGGTTGGTTTAGCCCTTGTTCCTGTAACTCGAATCCTAGCCCGGTATATCCCATTTTAATTTTACACCATTGTGAACCTTACGCCAACCTTACTCTCTGGTCGAGGTTCTCGGCATTGAAAAATCTTCGTAAACTAAATCACACGTGTATATGTTGATATTTAATAGATATACAGTCAAGAAAATCAAGGGCAATGGTGATATATATGCGGATTAGACACAAAAAAAAAACACTCAACAAATGGCTACAATTTTAGGAATGTGTTTAGTGACGGCATCAGATTCCTAATTGATGGAGAAAGGTCTGGTGGCAAGAAAAGCTGCTTCTAGGAGGTTGTCAAGTGTTTTTGCTCGACGATTCCATTCTTGGGTGGTTGGTTTGGCCCTTGTTCCTGTAACTCGAATCCTAGCCCGGTATATCCCATTTTAATTTTACACCATTGTGAAACTTACGCCTTTTTACTCTCTGATCGAGGTTCTCGGCATTGAAAAATCTTCGTAAACTAAATCACACGTGTACATGTTGATATTTAAGAGATATACAGTCAAGAAAATCAAGGGCAATGGTGATATATATGCGGATTAGACACCAAAAAAAACACTCAACAAATGGCTACAATTTAAGGAATGTGTTTAGTGACGGCATCAGATTCCTAATTGATGGAGAAAGGTCTGGTGGCAAGAAAAGCTGCTTCTAGGAGGTTGTCAAGTGTTTTCGCTCGACGATTCCATTCTCGGGTGGTTGGTTTGGCCCTTGTTCCTGTAACTCGAATCCTAGCCCGGTATATCCCATTTTAATTTTACACCATTGTGAACCTTACGCCTTTTTTACTCTCTGATCGAGGTTCTCGGCATTGAATAATCTTCGTAAACTAGATCACACGTATATATGTTGACATTTAAGAGATATACAGTCAAGAAAATCAAGGGCAATGGTGATATATATGCGGATTAGTCACAAAAAAAAACTCAACAAATGGCTACAATTTAAGGAATTTGTTTAGTGATTGCATCAGATTCCTAATTGATGGAGAAAGGTCTGGTGGCAAGAAAAGCTGCTTCTTGGAGGTTGTCAAGTGTTTTCGCTCGACGATTCAATTCTTGGGTGGTTGGTTTGGCCCTTGTTCCTGTAAATCGAATCCAAGCCCGATATATCCCATTTTATTTTACACCATTGTTAACCTTACGCGTTTTTTACTCTCTGATCGAGGTTCTCGGCATTGAAAAATCTTCGTAAACTAAATCACACGTGTATATGTTGATATTTAAGAGATATACAGTCAAGAAAATCAAGGGCAATGGTGATATATATGCGGATTAGACACAAAAAAAAAACACTCAACAAATGGCTACAATTTTAGGAATGTGTTTAGTGACGACATCAGATTCCTAATTGATGGTGAAAGGTCTGGTGGCAAGAAAAGCTGCTTCTAGGAGGTTGTCAAGTGTTTTCTCTCGACGATTCCATTCTTGGGTGGTTGGTTTGGCCCTTGTTCCAGTAACTCGAATCCTAACCAGGTATATCCCATTTTAATTTTACACCCTTGTGAACCTTTCGCCTTTTTTACTCTCTGATCGAGGCTCTCGGCATTGAAAAATCTTCGTAAACTAAATCACACGTGTATATGTTGATATTTAAGAGATATACAGTCAAGAAAATCAAGGGCAATGGTGATATATATGCGGATTAGTCACAAAAAAAAACTCAACAAATGGCTACAATTTAAGGAATGTGTTTAGTGATTGCATCAGATTCCTAATTGATGGAGAAAGGTCTGGTGGCAAGAAAAGCTGCTTCTTGGAGGTTGTTAAGTGTTTTCGCTCGATGATTCAATTCTTGGGTGGTTGGTTTGTCCCTTGTTCCTGTAACTCGAATCCAAGCCCGGTATATCCCATTTTAATTTTACACCATTGTTAACCTTACGTGTTTTTTACTCTCTAATCGAGGTTTTCGGCATTGAAAAATCTTCGTAAACTAAATCACACTTGTATATGTTTATATTTAAGAGATATACAGTCAAGAAAATCAAGGGCAATGGTGATATATATGCAGATTAGACACCAAAAAAAAAAACACTCAACAAATGGTTACAATTTAAGGAATGTGTTTAGTGACGGCATCAGATTCCTAATTGATGGAGAAAGGTCTGGTGGCAAGAAAAGCTGCTTCTAGGAGGTTGTCAAGTGTTTTCGCTTGACGATTCCATTCTTGGGTGGTTGGTTTGGCCCTTGTTCCTGTAACTCGAATCCTGTAAAACCCGATAGGATCTTTCAATGATATCAACCTTTAACTTGTGAAGGTGCGGAAAACAATCACAAGCCGATTCAAGAATCAAATATAATAATCAACACTAGAATAATATATGAAATAACAAACCGAAATCTTGCATTCAATGACTAGCAAAGACTGATACAAGACTCGAACTAGAACTCGGTTCCTTCTCCTTGTGTCGCCACCTATCACCTCATCAACAACCTCAAACAATGAGGTAATGATGTTCTTAAATACATAACAACCGGGCCACTAACCTAAGCCCATTGCGACACAAGTCTACTAACCCAAACTATACATAATCGGCCCAAACATGTAAACAAAACATAAACATAATCAACCCTCAAACAATGCTAACCTACATGAATAAACCTTCAGGTTCCAACAATCTCCCCCTAGGTTTATGCATGCAGGTTCTTGACACTTTAACCTTCACGATCACCTTGCAACCGATCCTTAATACCACCGAAACCCTTTGTATGAATATGAATAGATGCTGTAACAGCTTTAGTCCAAGCTTTTGCAATTTCTTCATATTTCTCAGTAGCTCTAATTTGATGACGAGCTAACACTTCCAAATCTTCATGAGCAACATTCAGTAAATCAATCTGATCCACCAATTGAAAACACACATCATCATCACAAACAATCACTGCCTGCCCTAAGCGCTCATCATAAGACCAAAAAATGTAAGGTCTTTAGAGCACCCTTTGGAATCTTTCTCACCAATGGAATCGTCTTCTCTTTGTCAGTTACAGGCCAGCGTACAATCTTCATTCGCTTGTTCGTATATGGATCTCTAATGCCTTTAGCTGGTTTAACAATGGACTCTGCAGTACGCATTGAAGGAAAGCCCTTAAGAACCTCCCTATTCAACCTCTCGAAAAACCTATAACCAACTCCTCCAGGCTTATCATCTACATAAGGTGCTCTAGACAAGTCTGTCAAGTCCACTTTAGTAAATGACTGAAACTGGCCTGGATGTTTGTACCACTCAACAGGTCCAACTTTTCTTTTGATCCACCATCTTTTACGATCATGATCATAACCCCAGCTAACTACACCAGAACGATTTCCAACCTTATCATAGAGAGTTTCACCAACATCCATCAAATGATGAGTTGCATGAGCATCATCATCATCTGGATTTAGATTCCGATTCTTCATAATTACAAACTCTCTTTTCTTCTTGATTCTTTCAGCCTTCTCTTTGTCTGCAACAGGATCAATGATTCTTCTAAAGTAATGTTCCATAGCAGCACTTCTTTCAGCATCATCCTTTTCAAAAGCCTTTTTCCTATTTTCAACATCAGTTGGATCTGAGAACTCCTGTCCAAATTTCTTCTCCAACTTTCCACGCAAGTCATACACCATGTTAAACAACAAACTAACATCTCCTTGAAGCTGCTCAATCTGTTGATCTTTCTTCACAACCATATCTTCTAATTGTATAATCTTCGCATCTTTATGAATGGAATCTTGCTCAAGGACAACCATTCTTTTCTTCATATCTCTCATGCTGACAAACTCATCTTCATCACTCGAATCATCATCAAACGGCATTCTAAATGGCTCTTCAGGTCTTTTACCACTTGAACTGCTAGGCATATTAAGATCAACTCTAGAAGAACCTGCTTCAGTAGCACTAGGTAACGTTGTCTCAACAGTGGTATCCACATCAATACTAGTAACCGGAACATCATCGGTAGTGATAATCATATCAGTTCTTCCAGTATCAACATCAAAATCAAAGATGTCTTCAGTAGCGGTGGTGGTATCGGTGACATTCTTCTCAAACTCGAAGTCATAAAGACCTTCATCATCTTCATCAGTAATTACGGGTTGATCTTTGCTATGCTCAATATACATTCCGAGCCGAGGATCCCTCCTTTTCCGCTTCAATGGCATGGAATCAGAATCCTTTGGGTCTTCACTAGGCTTTTCACTTGACACTGAAAGATCAGAAGGAGGATTTCCCATCTTATCAGTTACAGATTTCAATAACAAAGCCAAACTTTCAGCAGTAATCACGGGTGGAACAACAGAAACAGCAGTATCAACTTCAGCTTCAGGAGGAAGCTCTTCATCTTCATCAGAATCACACATAATCTCAACACCTTCATCATCAGAGTCTATTGTCAAAATCTCTGTCTCAGGCTGATCTTCAGCATCCATACGAATATCATGTTCTTCAGCAACAATAGCACTTGCAGGTACACTATGCACTGAAACAGATTGTGCTATTTCTAGATTTTCACAAACATCTTCCGTCTCTGCAAACTGACCAAACTTCTCCAATTTAATCAAACCTTCAAACTTCTTCTCAGTACCCTTCTTTGTAGTAAGTGCACCAAAACATGATGGACCCATTGGTTTCAATTCCAACGTATTACCAGATCTCTTCAATTCCGGATAACGCTCATTTAAAATCATCTGCACAAATCTTGGATACATAAGAAACTTATCCTTCCGAAGCCCAATTGCATTTCTCTTCATTGCTTCCAAAGTATATCTTGAATAATTAAACGACTCATTTGTAATTACACAAATCACAGCAGCAGACTGAGTAGTATTCAACTGATCAATTCCCCCTCTATTTTCTGTCATGCACAAAAGAAACATATGCAGCAATAGACGCCAGTATGGATGCACAAACTTCTTTGCCAAGGGAGGAAACTTTCCTTCATAACTTAAACGAGGCAGAATTGCTTCCACTGATCCAGCTGGAAGTTCTGTAGGATCTGTTTCCTGATCGTTAAATCTTAAAACTTCTCTAATCATCTGCTCAGTCACTACAACTTTCTTTTCTTGAATTTCAGCAACTATAGCTCCCTTTCCATCAACGACTTCTACTTTAGCACTCTTCCAAAAATCTTGAATAAGGCTTTCATAAACAACTGGATTCTCACGAAGAGCATGAACAATCCGGCATGTATTTAGACCTTTCATCAATGACGTGTACAGCTGCTTGTGTTTCTCTGGTGGAGGTGCTAAATATCCAACTTGATTATGAGAAGATATAAACTTTAAATCCATTTTCTGCACATAACACAAATCAAATAAGTTTCCAACTTTCAAATATAACAGTGATAAAAATAAAAACCAAAACAAACACTGTTACTGTTCACTCGAGACCATGAGTCGCAACCAAAAGGTCTCGAGTCGCAACCATGAGTCGCAACCAGTTGTCTACGAGTCGCAACCATGAGTCGCAACCGACAAACATTGAGTCGCAACCATGAGTCGCAATCTTGAGGTTGCGACTCGTAACCACTGGTTTCGAGTCCTAAGTGTTCTTGATTTCGAGTCAACATCTTCAAAACTTCATCGGAAACATCATCGGAATCTTCAAATCTTCATCGGAATCTTCAAAACTTCATCGGAATATTCAACAAACATTCATAATTCCTGCAAAACTTGAATAATGACGTCATTATACCTTGATGATTAACAAAGCAGATTGCGAGTCGCAACCGGAAATCAGTCGGAACTGTTGATGATCACCGGAATCTTGAGAGAAAAAGAGAGAATAATGCTTGGTTGCGAGTGAGAAATGAGGTCTCGACTCGCAACCATCCTTTTTATACCACAAAACAGATTGTGGGCCATCATGGGCTTGTAACTCTTGGGCTCAAATTTAACCGATTGGGCTTTGACAGATTTGGGCTCTTGACTTAACAGATTTAACAATCAATTTTTAAACCCATTTCAAAACTGATTTAATTTTAATGAAAATTATCCATTAAACCTTTTGAGCAATGTTTGCAAAATAAAACCTAAAAACAAAAATTAAATAACAAAAATATTTACAAAATAAAATAAGGAAATTTGCATAGATACTCAGGGATCAAATCACAAGGTTTCGGGCTTGACTTCACTTATCAACACTGATCTACTACTGAATGATCTAGACAATTGCCAGTATACTTGTCCCCTTAAACTCATCTCCCTAGACCTTTTCCATATAACTGCCTGTAACTCAATTTATCATGTTTTGATATCTTAACAATGAACACTCAAAACAAATACTAATCAAATCCCGGAATTATAACAGCACACTCTATCATGCAAGTAGCTTCCCTACCACATATTTCACAAGTCCAATCCAGATCTCTGAAATCTTAACTGGGACTAGGTTGAGAAGAGAACAGAATAGATCTTAAGTAGAGATGGTATAATATACAGGATCAAATGAGTTTTTCTCAATTTGACATAGGTTTATAGGGTTTCTTTTGGGCACTAGAGGGCCTCTTTCGGGTGTTTAATTGATCTACAAAGCGACAACGTACAGCTAGGTCAGCATGTATCTGGATGCAGCAGAAGCTGTCGTTGCCTAGCACCTCCAGGTCAGCATATATCTGGATGCAGCAGAGGAGATACACGACTTTTTCAGAGAAGATTTCAGAGTCAGACCAAAATTGTGTGTATCGGGACAACATACAGACATTCAAATAGAAATGAGCTAATTCCAAGTGACTTTCTTTCCTGAGGTCATGTACAATTTTAGTTCTAAACAGAAACAGCCAATGTTTCCAGTCTTAAGGATAGAGCCTACCAACACATCATACTAGAGTCAAACTATTTCGATACTGGTCTTACATGAGTCAGCCCTCGACCATAATGTGAAAATTCATTTCATTTCCCAGTCATGCCACACCTCTTTTTTTTTATTTTTTCAATTTTTTTAATGTTTTCGTATTTTTCAAAATTTCTCCCCCTAAATTTGAGCATAAATAAAAACTACCTAAGAATAGAAAACTTTATGAACAAATTTACCTACGAAAAACAAAAACATGCTCAGTCAGTAAAGCGGATCATTTTCAGAAAATCCACAAGCACTCTGAATTTTGAGCTGCTGACAGGTTTGGTGAACAAATCGGCAGCATTTGCATCTGTGTCAATTTGCTCAAGTGTAATAAGACCTCTGTCGAAGCAGTCTCGAATAAAATGAACTTTGATGTCAATGTGCTTGGTTTTGGAGTGAAAAACAGGATTTCTAACAATTTGTATTGCAGCATCATTATCGCAGTAAATAGTAGTGTTGAGATAAGTCAAACCGTAGTCCTGCAATTGATGTTGCATCCACACCACTTGAGAGCAAGAAGCAGAAGCAGCAACATACTCGGCTTCAGCTGTAGATATCGCCACTGTTTGTTGTTTCTTGCATTACCAAGAAATGAGCCGATCACCCAAAAATTGGCATCCCGCAGATGTAGATTTCCTGTCACTGTCAGTACCTCCAAAATTGCTGTCAGAGAAAGCAAACAAGTCAAAATTGGAATCCCTCGGATACCACAGGCCAAACCGAGGTCGGCCTTTAAGATACCGAAAGATCCTTTTAACAGCAGTAAGATGAGAAGTTTTAGGATTAGCCTGATAGCGTGCACAGTTGCAAACAGCAAACATAATGTCCGGACGGCTAGCTGTGAGATACATCAATGACCCGATCATGGACCTATATTGACGTTGATTGACAGACTCTCCTTCTTCATCTTCAGTCAATAGTGGTCTCTCTGCCATAGGTGTTTCAGCAGGCTTTGCGTCCGTGAATTTGAATTTTGCCAGCACATCATCCACATACTTCCCTTGATGAATAAGAATTCCTTGTGAACTCTGCTTGACTTGTAGACCCAAAAACAGTGTCATTTCCCCCAGAGCACTCATTTCAAACTTCTTCTTCATAACTCTCTCGAATTCCTTACAAAGATCCTCACTTGTAGATCCGAAAATGATATCATCAACATAGATTTGAACCAAGATTTGATCACGTCCTACCTTCTTGATAAACAGAGTCTGGTCTATGGTGCCACGCCTATACCCATGAGCCAACAGATGCTCTGTTAGTGTGGCATACCAAGCTCGAGGAGCCTGGTGTAGCCCGTACAGCGCCTTGTCTAGCTTGTAAGCGTATTCAGGATGGTCTGGATGCACAAACCCTGGTGGCTGCTCGACAAAAATTTCCTCCTTCACTTTTCCATAGAGAAACGCGGTTTTGACATCCATCTGATAAACAGTGAATCCCATGTATGACGCGTAAGCCAAAAAGATTCGGATGGCTTCAAGTCGTGCAACCGGAGCATATACTTCATCATAATCCAGTCCTTCAATTTGTCTAAATCCCTGAACCACCAGCCTTGCTTTGTTTCGAACGATGACTCCTGCAGAATCCTGCTTGTTTCGAAATACCCATCTAGTTCCAAGCTTACGTTTTCCTGTTGGCAACTTGACGAGCTTCCACACTCCAAGTCTTTCAAACTGGTTCAGCTCTTCGTGCATAGCATCTACCCAGCCAGGTTCCTGCAAAGCTATATCAATAGTTTTAGGTTCGATTTGAGAAAGATAACAAGAATATAAGCAAGTGTTAATGGTTCCTGTTTGACTCCTGGTCAAAATTCCTGCATTTACAGGACCAATCACATTCTCGATTGGGTGATTGCGTTGAACGCTCGTAGGTATGGCCAAATCAGGTACAGTCTCCTCTTCAGTGGTGGTGTTGCTAGACTCCCCCTCATTAGGTGCTGTAGTAGTGTGAACTACAGGAGAAGTGACAACGCAATCCTCAGGAATTGGTTCAGGAAATAAAGCAGAGTCACTAGTTGATGCACCCTCAGGAGATCGATTGACCATCAGAGTTGGTGTAGGATGTTGCGTAAACACCATTCCCGGTGGATCAATGGTATGATGCCTCACGTTGTCTTGCATCTGTGATTCGTCTTCCGTATCTTCAAACGACAATGGTTGTTTGGGAATAGACACACCTGCAACTGAAACATCACTTGACAAAATGTTAAATGATTTAAACAGAGCAGAATAATCGTATAACCAATCTGGACCAACTCTAGCGTCCGTAGCATTCTCTTCAAGCCATTCAATGTTGCACGACTCGACGACCTTTTTAGTTACTTTGTTGTATACCCTATAAGCAGAGCCTTTAGCATATCCAACAAAGTAACATTCGTCACCTTTGACTTCAAACTTTCCGTTGGAGTCCATTAGTAATAATACACATGGACAACCAAAGATACGAAAGTGTGAAACCGAAGGTTTATGTCCTTCCAGAATCTCATAAGGGGTTTTCATGTGACGTTTGTTTACTAAAGCATGATTCTGGATATAACAAGCCGTGCTAACTGCCTCGGCCCAAAAGAAGCTAGGAAGCTTTGAATCAGCCAGCATAGTACGCGCAGCTTCAATGAGAGTACGATTCCTTCTTTCAGCCACTCCATTTTGTTGTGGAGTTCGAGGCGCACTGAACTGACGATCGATTCCCTTATCAATGCAGAAATTATCCAAAGTAACGTTCTTGAATTCTGTCCCATTGTCTGATCGAATAACCTTCACCTTAGTACTCGCTTGATTTTCAGCCAAAGTAATGAATTGTTTTACCAAGACAGCAGTTTCATTTTTGTGACTGAGAAAATACACCCAAGTGTAACGAGAGTAATCATCGACGATTACCAGACAGTAAGCTTTCTTCCCAATGCTCAACACATTCACTGGACCAAAAAGATCCATGTGAAGTAGTTCGAGGACAGCTTTTGTCGAGAGTACTGGTTTAGTCTTATGAGATTTTCGATGAGCTTTCCCTTTCGCACAAGCAACACATTTCTCCACCAACATGAAGTCCTTGATTGGAAGATCACGTACCAGTTGACCTTTAGCTAGACGGTTCAGATTTTTCATATTCACATGCCCAAGTCGACGATGCCACAACATACCATCATGCTCCGAAATTTTTGAAAATAGACAAGTGATCTCTTCACACGGTTTCTTGTTCATATCAATGACGTAAGCATTACCTTTCCTTTCAGCTGTCATCAAGAACCAATCTTCTGGAATAACAATCCCAGGCTTAAGAACATGACATCCCTTCTTCGTGAAATGAACTGAATTCCCTCGATCACAGATCTGCGAAATACTTAACAGATTGTGTTTCAGTTCTGGAACATAATTAACATTTTCAAAACTTAAGACGCCGTTTCGAACAGTTCCTTTTAACGTGATTCTGCCTGACTCTCCTCCCGCAAATGAGACATATCCACCATTAAACTCTTTGATATTTTCCAGTTGGGATAAGTCTCCTGTCATGTGCCTGGAACAGCCACTATCCATGTACCAGAGGCGCACGGTAGTCCTCCACAGCTGTTCCTGCACGATTAGCGGGATTAGTTAGATTTAGGAACCCAGCCCATAGTGGATCTGGGTTTTCCTTGTGCATCAATATACGTCACTCTCTGCCACACTAAATTATCTTTATTCAGAAATTTTGAAACATCCCTTTAGGCGACATTTTGATGACATGATTTCATTGAATTGGATTGCATGCCATTAGCTTTAGGTTTCCAAAACTGTCTTGACCAGTTAGAATTGAAACTTTCATAAGCGTTACCAAAAGAATTACTTCGATTTCGCTGAAAATTTGTTTGTCTATTCTGATATTGATTATAGCGTTTGGCTGCATTCCAATCCTGATCAGAAGGTCTAGTCCTGTGATAGTTGTTCTTCATTGTCTTAGTCTTTGCAGACATCATGGACTTCGAACAGTGATATCGATTAGACGTGACCTTCTGATTTCGCTCTGATGTTTTCTTGTTCGGTGTCCTTGGGAGTTTGCCACAATTTCTGGCAATGTGACCAGCAATGCCACAGTTAAAACATGTTTGACGTTTCACATTTTGAATGTTCTTGACATTTTGACTCTGTTTGCTTGATTTCGTGTGATTTGATGTTTTAGTTTTCTGAACATGTTTGACTTGTGGTTTTTCTTTAGACAACTTTTCTTCTAATGATCTCTCTCTTAGATCAGCATCCCTTTCATTGTTACTTAGTCTTGATTCCGAATTTGAACATGTACGAGTTTCATCCAAATGCGTTTTATCAAGGCATTTGTCATCTGAAACCGATTCAGGTTCACTTCCCGAACAAGAAGAAGTCTCAACAATATGCTCTTCCTCAATGCATTTGTCATGTGAAACTGATTCAGATTCTTTTTCTGAGCCTAAAGAAGTTTCATCAATATGCATTTTCTCAGAGCATTTATCATGTGACACAGATTCAGGTTCATTGTTTAACACAGTTTCCAATGGGGTCCCACTAGATTCAACATTAGGGACACCCACTGAGACAGATTCAGAAGAAGAATCAGGATACTCTTGATTTTCTTGAGAAGTCGTTTCAGTGGTTTCACTGAATGCATCCTGAGGGACCTCACCTGTAACATTTTCACAAGCTGAAACATTAGAGATGTTAGGATCACAAACATTAGTTGAAAAACAACCATCACCACACTTATTGTTCAAATCATCCACACAAACATTATCAGTTTTGCCCAAAACAACAGGCTCACAAGACGAAACATAAGCTGAAAACGACGCAAACAAAGAACTAGTAAAAGCAATGTCCGACTCAGTTGGTTCAGAATAATGTTCAAAATATGGTTCAGAAACATTTGAAATAATAACCGGTTCACTCCCATGAACATCATCACACTTTACTTCAGAGCTATCATCTGCACACGAAGATGAAACATTAGGATCAATTGTGCCTTTGTGAACAAAATTTATAGGAGCAGACTTCCTTTTCTCAATTGGTCTGTCATTGAACGATGACTTATTATTTTTGGGACCATAAGTCATTTTACTTTCATTAGTCATCTCCTCATCAGTCATAGGTAAATAAGTATAATTGTCATTATAAGGAGGAGGAGCCTTATTAAAACCCAAACCACACCCTTTCTTTTCCTTGTATGCAAGTTGTTGATCACAAAGATTTTTAACCAATTTACTGGAAGAATCAAACTTCTTGATATTTAATTCATTAATTTGATATCTGTTTTGAATATCTTCCAGTTCCTTAGTTAAAATGCATACCTTTTCTTGAGCTTCTAGGAAATGGGCTGTTTTTACACTCACATCATCCTTTAGCTTGATGATGTCTTTTCGCTGAGCTTCAATCTTTTCTTTATAAAGCTTCTCATTTTTAGACAAAGTAAAATTTTTATTTTTTATGTCATTATAATCTTGAATGAGCTCAGCGTTGTGTATTCTGTAAGCCTCAACCCTTTCCCTACACTCAGGAGTACAGAAAACAGAAATTACCTCTTCTTTAGTGAGACCTTTAACAGGAGCTGAAAGAATTTGAGTCATGAATGCAAAATCATCAGCTTCAGTCTCTTCCTCTGGCTTTGGGCTATGTTCGCTTGAAGTCATGAAAGCAATGTTGGATGTAGCAGTTTGATTCTCTGGAGCTGATATGTTCAGACGCTCAATTTCTGAAGTCCAATCAAAGTTGAGGTTGGGCTGAACCACCAGTGCTTGTGCTAATCCTTGCGGCGGTGGACTTCCAGAAGCAGCAGCATCTGCTATACTTGTAGTGGTCACAAGAGCTCTTTCTCGATTAGGAGTTGCAGGTTGGGCAGGAGTTGCAGGAGTTTGATCTCTGTTTATAAGTGGCTTTGGGCAGTTTCGAGCATAGTGTCCTTCCTCATGACAGTTGAAGCAACGAAGATTAAAGGGCACTTTAGCAGCTCCATTCCATGCATTTCCCCACCTGTTTTTACCTGTTCTTTTCACAAACTTTTGGGCTCTGAAAGCTGCCATCGCCATCTGCCAGGTGATGTCCATTTCTTCAACATCATCTGGATGAATCTGTTTCAGATCATCAGGACACCACTTTGGTGGGTCAAGTTTTCCTGCAATAAAAGCATTCAAACAGTTGATCACTGAAGCTGCAATATCCAAGTTTTCCTTTGATTGTTTAGCAAAGAAAGCTATCATTTCGTTGTTAGCAGCGGAAGCAGAAGCAGCAGTAGAGACATTTCCAGAATTTGGAATTGAAGCAGGAGAAGCTGGAGAGACGACTTGATTAGAGGATCCAGATGAGTGCACCTTTGCTGAAGTTGGAGTAGTGGATGAAGTATTTCGAAACATCTAAAAACCACCTTGAGACAATAATGCTGTGTTGCTGTTGTTAGAGGAAGCGGGAGCAATGGAGAAACCAGCAGCTAGCATACTGTTCTTGTAATTTGTTTCTCTTTGCTTATCATCCAGTTCGCATGCCTTAATGTGAGAGATCATCTCTGACAGAGTACATCTAGCGAGATCTTTAGTCTTCTTGATCATAGGAACATGATGATCCCAACTCTTTGGTAGTGCATTAAGAAGTTGTCGGTTTGTAGATGCATTTGTTGTATGAATTTCTTCCATTTGCATTTGAGTGATCAGCTTCACAAACCTCTGAATCTGATTGTCTACCGTTTCACCATAAATATGGTTGAAGTTGTTGAAGTTTTGTTGCAGCAGATTTCTTCGGCTCTCTTTCATATCTTCGTTTCCTTCATATACTTCGATCAGAGAATCCCACAATTCTTTGGCAGATTTGCAGGTGCGAAAGCCAATAGCAATATCAGGACCCAAACCCATGGTTAAGTAGGAAAGAGCTCGATCATCTTCTTCAACAATGAGCAAATCATCTTCAGTGTACTGATCCCTAGGTTTCTTTACCTTAAGACCTGGTTCAGTTGAGCTTTCCATCATGATTTCCCTAGGACCTCGCAAAATGCTTCGCCACAGCTTATAATCCTTAACCTTAAGATGCTGTTCAAAGCGCCACTTCCACTCAGGAAAATCATTAGCATCAGTTAACCTAGGAATGCGTGTTGTGGTACCAAGCTTTGAATCCAATTCTTGTTGTTCTTTAAGGGCAGTCAATTCACTGTTGTTTGACGACATGTTTAATTAATTAGTTAATTAATTAATTGATTTTTGTTTTAAGTCCAAAAGTCAACAGTTCAAATGTCCGTAAATCAGTGTCGTTGCGAGTCGTAACAGCTGGGTTGAAACTGCTGTGGTTGCGAGTCGTAACTGCTGTGGTTGCGAGTCGTAACTAAAACAGGATGAGCCGAAACCAAGGTTGCGAGTCGTAACAGCTACGGTTGCGAGTGGAGACTGACTACTGGTTGCGAGTCGCAACTGAAACAGGATGAACCGAAACCGTGGTGAATGCGAGTCGAAACCAAAACGTGATGAACCGCAACAATGATGGTTGCGAGTCGTAACCAGAACGTGATGAACCGCAACAGAGATGGTTGCGAGTCGGAACCTGCAAAAGAATAAACGATAAGATCTGTTTACTCGCAATTCCGATTTTTCAGCACTTCCAAAATTCAAAGATATCGTAATCTTTGAATCTCTTGACCACCAACTTTCCGTAAAATCAGCAAACACCTTTTTCAGAAATCAACAAACCAAAATCAGTATAATTTTCTATGAATCGGTCATGAACAGTTTAAGTATTTCACTGCAAAACATGTAACAAAACAGATCAGTAGCACAAACGATTCTTGAATCCGAATGATATCAAAACCGAGCCCTTGAATGGCTTCAATGGCTCTGATACCAATTGTAAAACCCGATAGGATCTTTCAATGATATCAACCTTTAACTTGTGAAGGTGCGGAAAACAATCACAAGCCGATTCAAGAATCAAATATAATAATCAACACTAGAATAATATATGAAATAACAAACCGAAATCTTGCATTCAATGACTAGCAAAGACTGATACAAGACTCGAACTAGAACTCGGTTCCTTCTCCTTGTGTCGCCACCTATCACCTCATCAACAACCTCAAACAATGAGGTAATGATGTTCTTAAATACATAACAACCGGGCCACTAACCTAAGCCCATTGCGACACAAGTCTACTAACCCAAACTATACATAATCGGCCCAAACATGTAAACAAAACATAAACATAATCAACCCTCAAACAATGCTAACCTACATGAATAAACCTTCAGGTTCCAACAAATCCTAACCAGGTATATCCCATTTTAAATTTACACCCTTGTGAACCTTTCGCCTTTTTTACTCTCTGATCGAGGCTCTCGGCATTGAAAAATCTTCGTAAACTAAATCACACGTGTATATGTTAATATTTAAGAGATATACAGTCAAGAAAATCAAGGGCAATGGTGATATATATGCGGATTAGACACAAAAAAAAAACACTCAACAAATGGCTACAATTTTAGGAATGTGTTTAGTGACGGCATCAGATTCCTAATTGATGGTGAAAGGTCTGGTGGCAAGAAAAGCTGCTTCTAGGAGGTTGTCAAGTGTTTTCGCTCGACGATTCCATTCTTGGGTGGTTGGTTTGGCCCTTGTTCCTGTAACTCGAATCCTAACCAGGTATATCCCATTTTAATTTTACACCCTTGTGAACCTTTCGCCTTTTTTACTCTCTGATCGAGGCTCTCGGCATTGAAAAATCTTCGTAAACTAAATCACACGTGTATATGTTGATATTTAAGAGATATACAGTCAAGAAAATCAAGGGCAATGGTGATATATATGCGGATTAGACACAAAAAAAAAAACACTCAACAAATGGCTACAATTTTAGGAATGTGTTTAGTGACGGCATCAGATTCCTAATTGATGGAGAAAGGTTTGGTGGCAAGAAAAGCTGCTTCTAGGAGGTTGTCAAGTGTTTTTGCTCGACGATTCCATTCTTGGGTGGTTGGTTTGGCCCTTGTTCCTGTAACTCGAATCCTAGCCCGGTATATCCCATTTTAATTTTACACCATTGTGAACCTTACGCCTTTTTTACTCTCTGATCGAGGTTCTCGGCATTGAATAATCTTCGTAAACTAAATCACACGTATATATGTTGACATTTAAGAGATATACAGTCAAGAAAATCAATGGCAATGGTGATATATATGCGGATTAGTCACAAAAAAAACTCAACAAATGGCTACAATTTAAGGAATGTGTTTAGTGATTACATCAGATTCCTAATTGATGGAGAAAGGTCTGGTGGCAAGAAAAGCTGCTTCTTGGAGGTTGTTAAGTGTTTTCGCTCGATGATTCAATTCTTGGGTGGTTGGTTTGTCCCTTGTTCCTGTAACTCGAATCCAAGCCCGGTATATCCCATTTTAATTTTACACCATTGTTAACCTTACGCGTTTTTTACTCTCTAATCGAGGTTTTCGGCATTGAAAAATCTTCGTAAACTAAATCACACTTGTATATGTTTATATTTAAGAGATATACAGTCAAGAAAATCAAGGGCAATGGTGATATATATGCAGATTAGACACCAAAAAAAAAACACTCAACAAATGGTTACAATTTAAGGAATGTGTTTAGTGACGGCATCAGATTCCTAATTGATGGAGAAAGGTCTGGTGGCAAGAAAAGCTGCTTCTAGGAGGTTGTCAAGTGTTTTCGCTCGACGATTCCATTCTTGGGTGGTTGGTT
Organism: Helianthus tuberosus; assembly: GCA_030545235.1. Taxonomy (NCBI): domain Eukaryota; kingdom Viridiplantae; phylum Streptophyta; class Magnoliopsida; order Asterales; family Asteraceae; genus Helianthus; species Helianthus tuberosus. Next base: position 25,096,024 of record CM060428.1, read on the forward strand.
TGGCGCTTGTTCCTGTAACTCGAATCCTAGCCCGGTATATCCCATTTTAATTTTACACCATTGTGAACCTTACGCCTTTTTTACTCTCTGATCGAGGTTCTCGGCATTGAATAATCTTCGTAAACTAAATCACACGTATATATGTTGACATTTAAGATATATACAGTCAAGAAAATCAATGGCAATGGTGATATATATGCGGATTAGTCACAAAAAAAACTCAACAAATGGCTACAATTTAAGGAATGTGTTTAGTGATTGCATCAGATTCCTAATTGATGGAGAAAGGTCTGGTGGCAAGAAAAGCTGCTTCTTGGAGGTTGTTAAGTGTTTTCGCTCGATGATTCAATTCTTGGGTGGTTGGTTTGTCCCTTGTTCCTGTAACTCGAATCCAAGCCCGGTAAATCCCATTTTAATTTTACACCATTGTTAACCTTACGCGTTTTTTACTCTCTAATCGAGGTTTTCGGCATTGAAAAATCTTCGTAAACTAAATCACACTTGTATATGTTTATATTTAAGAGATATACAGTCAAGAAAATCAAGGGCAATGGTGATATATATGCGGATTAGACACCAAAAAAAAACACTCAACAAATGGTTACAATTTAAGGAATGTGTTTAGTGACGGCATCAGATTCCTAATTGATGGAGAAAGGTCTGGTGGCAAGAAAAGCTGCTTCTAGGAGGTTGTCAAGTGTTTTCGCTCGACGATTCCATTCTTGGGTGGTTGGTTTGGCCCTTGTTCCTGTAACTCGAATCCTAACCAGGTATATCCCATTTTAATTTTACACCCTTGTGAACCTTTCGCCTTTTTTACTCTCTGATCGAGGCTCTCGGCATTGAAAAATCTTCGTAAACTAAATCACACGTGTATATGTTGATATTTAAGAGATATACAGTCAAGAAAATCAAGGGCAATGGTGATATATATGCGGATTAGACACAAAAAAAAAACACTCAACAAATGGCTACAATTTTAGGAATGTGTTTAGTGACGGCATCAGATTCCTAATTGATGGTGAAAGGTCTGGTGGCAAGAAAAGCTGCTTCTAGGAGGTTGTCAAGTGTTTTCGCTCGACGATTCCATTCTTGGGTGGTTGGTTTGGCCCTTGTTCCTGTAACTCGAATCCTAGCCCGATATATCCCATTTTAATTTTACACCATTGGGAACCTTACGCCTTTTTTACTCGCTGATCGAGGTTCTCGGCATTGAAAAATCTTCGTAAACTAAATCACATGTGTATATGTTGACATTTAAGAGATATACAGTCAAGAAAATCAAGGGCAATGGTGATATATATGCGGATTAGACACAAAAAAAACACACACAACAAATGGCTCCAATTTAAGAAATGTGTTTAATGACGGCATCAGATTCCTAATTGATGGAGAAAGGTCTGGTGGCAAGAAAAGCTGCTTCTAGGAGGTTGTCAAGTGTTTTCGCTCGACGATTCCATTCTTGGGTGGGTGGTTTGGCCCTTGTTCCTGTAACTCGAATCCTAGCCCGGTATATCCCATTTTAATTTTACACCATTGTGAAACTTACGCGTTTTTTACTCTTTGATCGAGGTTTTCGGCATTGAAAAATCTTCGTAAACTAAATCACACGTGTATATGTTGATATTTTAGAGATATTCAGTCAAGAAAATCAAGGGCAATGGTGATATATATGCGGATTAGACACCAAAAAAAACACTCAACAAATGGCTACAATTTAAGGAATGTGTTTAGTGACGGCATCAGATTCCTAATTGATGGAGAAAGGCCTGGTGGCAAGAAAAGCTGCTTCTAGGTGGTTGTCAAGTGTTTTCGCTCGACGATTCCATTCTCGGGTGGTTGGTTTGGCCCTTGTTCCTGTAACTCGAATCCTAGCCCGGTATATCCCATTTTAATTTTACACCATTGTGAACCTTACGCCTTTTTTACTCTCTGATCGAGGTTCTCGGCATTGAATAATCTTCGTAAACTAAATCACACGTATATATGTTGACATTTAAGAGATATACGTTCAAGAAAATCAATGGCAATGGAGATATATATGCGGATTAGTCACAAAAAAAAACTCAACAAATGGCAACAATTTAAGGAATGTGTTTAGTGATTGCATCAGATTCCCAATTGATGGAGAAAGGTCTGGTGGCAAGAAAAGCTGCTTCTTGGAGGTTGTTAAGTGTTTTCGCTCGATGATTCAATTCTTGGGTGGTTGGTTTGTCCCTTGTTCCTGTAACTCGAATCCAAGCCCGGTATATCCCATTTTAATTTTACAACATTGTTAACCTTACGTGTTTTTTACTCTATGATCGAGGTTTTCGGCATTGAAAAATCTTCGTAAACTAAATCACACTTGTATATGTTTATATTTAAGAGATATACAGTCAAGAAAATCAAGGGGCAATGGTGATATATATGCGGATTAGACACCAAAAAAAAACACTCAACAAATGGTTACAATTTAAGGAATGTGTTTAGTGACGGCATCAGATTCCTAATTGATGGAGAAAGGTCTGGTGGCAAGAAAAGCTGCTTTTAGGAGGTTGTCAAGTGTTTTCGCTCGACTATTCCATTTTTGGGTGGTTGGTTTGGCCCTTGTTCCTGTAACTCGAATCCTAACCCGGTATATCCCTTTTTAATTTTACACCCTTGTGAACCTTTCGCCTTTTTTACTCTCTGATCGAGGCTCTCGGCATTGAAAAATCTTCGTAAACTAAATCACACGTGTATATGTTGATATTTAAGAGATATACAGTCAAGAAAATCAAGGGCAATGGTGATATATATGCGGATTAGACAAAAAAAAACACTCAACAAATGGCTAGAATTTTAGGAATGTGTTTAGTGACGGCATCAGATTCCTAATTGATGGTGAAAGGTCTGGTGGCAAGAAAAGCTGCTTCAAGGAGGTTGTCATGTGTTTTCGCTCGACGATTCCATTCTTGGGTGGTTGGTTTGGCCCTTGTTCCTATAACTCGAATCCTAGCCCGATATATCCCATTTTAATTTTACACCATTGTGAACCTTACGCCTTTTTTACTCGCTGATCGAGGTTCTCGGCATTGAAAAATCTTCGTAAACTAAATCACATGTGTATATGTTGACATTTAAGAGATATACAGTCAAGAAAATCAAGGGCAATGGTGATATATATGCGGATTAGACACAAAAAAAAAACACTCAACAAATGGCTACAATTTAAGAAATGTGTTTAGTGACGGCATCAGATTCCTAATTGATGGAGAAAGGTCTGGTGGCAAGAAAAACTGCTTCTAAGAGGTTGTCAAGTGTTTTCGCTCGACGATTCCATTCTTGGGTGGTTGGTTTGGCCCTTGTTCCTGTAACTCGAATCCTAGCCCGGTATATCCCATTTTAATTTTACACCATTGTGAAACTTACGCCATTTTTACTCTCTGATCGAGGTACTCAGCATTGAAAAATCTTCGTAAACTAAATCACACGTGTATATGTTGATATTTTAGAGATATACAGTCAAGAAAATCAAGGGCAATGGTGATATATATGCGCATTAGACACAAAAAAAAAACACTCAACAAATGGCTACAATTTAAGAAATGTGTTTAGTGACGGCATCAGATTCCTAATTGATGGAGAAAGGTCTGGTGGCAAGAAAAGCTGCTTCTAGGAGGTTGTCAAGTGTTTTCGCTCGACGATTCCATTCTTGGGTGGTTGGTTTGGTCCTTGTTCTTGTAACTCGAATCCTAGCCCGGTATATCCCATTTTAATTTTACACCATTGTGAACCTTACGCCTTTTTTACTCTCTGATCGAGGTTCTCGGCATTGAATAATCTTCGTAAACTAAATCACATGTATATATGTTGACATTTAAGAGATATACAGTCAAGAAAATCATGGGCAATGGTGATATATATGCGGATTAGTCACAAAAAAACTCAACAAATGGCTACAATTTAAGGAATGTGTTTAGTGATTGCATCAGATTCTCAATTGATGGAGAAAGGTCTGGTGGCAAGAAAAGTTGCTTCTTGGAGGTTGTCAAGTGTTTTCGCTCGATGATTCAATTCTTGGGTGGTTGGTTTGTCCCTTGTTCCTGTAACTCGAATCCAAGCTCGGTATATCCCATTTTAATTTTACACCATTGTTAACCTTACGCGTTTTTTACTCTCTGATCGAGGTTTTCGGCATTGAAAAATCTTCGTAAACTAAATCACACTTGTATATGTTGATATTTAAGAGATATACAGTCAAGAAAATCAAGGGCAATGGTGATATATATGCGGATTAGACACAAAAAAAAAAACACTCAACAAATGGTTACAATTTAAGGAATGTGTTTAGTGACGGCATCAAATTCCTAATTGATGGAGAAAGGTCTGGTGGCAAGAAAAGCTGCTTCTAGGAGGTTGTCAAGAGTTTTCGCTCGACGATTCCATTCTTGGGTGGTTGGTTTGGCCCTTGTTCTTGTAACTCGAATCCTAACCCGGTATATCCCATTTTAATTTTACACCATTGTGAACCTTTCGCCTTTTTTACTCTCTGATCGAGGTTCTCGGCATTGAAAAATCTTCGTAAACTAAATCACACGTGTATATGTTGACATTTAAGAGATATACATTCAAGAAAATCAAGGGCAATGGTGATATATATGCGGATTAGACACAAAAAAACACTCAACAAATGGCTACAATTTAAGGAATGTGTTTAGTGACGGCATCAGATTCCTAATTGATGGAGAAAGGTCTGGTGGTAAGAAAAGCTGCTTCTAGGAGGTTGTCAAGTGTTTTGGCTCGACAATTCCATTCTTGGGTGGTTGGTTTGGCCCTTGTTCCTGTAACTCGAATCCTAGCCCGTAATATCCCATTTTAATTTTACCCCATTGTGAACCTTACGCCTTTTTTACTCTCTGATAGAGGCTCTCGGCATTGAAAAATCTTCGTAAACTAAATCACACGTGTGTATGTTGATATTTAAGAGATATACAGTCAAAAAAATCAAGGGAAATGGTGATATATATGCGGATTAGACACAAAAAAAACACTCAACAAATGGCTACAATTTTAGGAATGTGTTTAGTGACGGCATCAGATTCCTAATTGATGGTGAAAGGTCTGGTGTCAAGAAAAGCTGCTTCTAGGAGGTTGTCAGGTGTTTTCACTAGACGATTCCATTCTTTGGTGGTTGGTTTGGCCCTTATTCCTGTAACTCGAATCCTAGCCCGATATATCCCATTTTAATTTTACACCATTGTGAACCTTACGCCTTTTTTACTCTCTGATCGAGGTTCTCGGCGTTGAAAAATCTTCGTAAACTAAATCACATGTGTATATGTTGATATTTTAGAGATATACAGTCAAGAAAATCAAGGGCAATGGTGATATATATGCGGATTAGACACAAAAAAAAACACTCAACAAATGGCTACAATTTAAGAAATGTGTTTAGTGACGGCATCAGATTCCTAATTGATGGAGAAAGGTCTGGTGGCAAGAAAAGCTGCTTCAAGGAGGTTGTCAAGTGTTTTCCCTCGACGATTCCATTCTTTGGTGGTTGGTTTGGCACTTGTTCCTGTAACTCGAATCCTAGTCCGGTATATCCCATTTTAATTTTACACCATTGTGAACCTTACGCCTTTTTTACTCTCTGATCGAGGTTCTCGGCATTGAAAAATCTTCGTAAACTAAATCACACGTGTATATGTTGATATTTTAGAGATATACAGTCAAGAAAATCAAGGGCAATGGTGATATATATGCGGATTAGACACAAAAAAAAAAAACACTCAACAAATGGCTACAATTTAAGAAATGTGTTTAGTGACGGCCTCAGATTCCTAATTGATGGAGAAAGGTCTGGTGGCAAGAAAAGCTGCTTCTAGGAGGTTGTCAAGTGTTTTCGCTCGACGATTCCATTCTTGGGTTGTTGGTTTGGCCCTTGTTCCTGTAACTCGAATCCTAACCCGGTATATCCCATTTTAATTTTACACCATTGTGAACCTTACGCCTTTTTTACTCTCTGATCGAGGTTCTCGGCATTGAAAAATCTTCGTAAACTAAATCACACGTGTATATGTTGATATTTAAGAGATATACAGTCAAGAAAATCAAGGGCAATGGTGATATATATGCGGATTAAACACCAAAAAAACACTCAACAAATGGCTACAATTTAAGGAATATGTTTAGTGACGGCATCAGATTCCTAATTGATGGAGAAAGGTCTGGTGGTAAGAAACGCTGCTTCTAGGAGGTTGTCAAGTGTTTTCGCTCGACGATTCCATTCTTGGGGGGTTGGTTTGGCCCTTGTTCCTGTAACTCGAATCCTAGCCCGGTATATCCCATTTTAATTTTACACCATTGTGAACCTTACGCCTTTTTTACTCTCTGATCGAGGTTCTCGGCATTGAAAAATCTTGGTAAACTAAATCACACGTGTATGTGTTGATATTTAAGATATATACAGTCAAGAAAATCAAGGGCAATGGTTATATATATGCGGATTAGACACCAAAAAAAACAATCAACAAATGGCTACAATTTAAGGAATGTGTTTAGTGACGGCATCAGATTCCTAATTGATGGAGAAAGGTCTGGTGGTAAGAAAAGCTGCTTCTAGGAGGTTGTCAAGTGTTTTCGCTCGACGATTCCATTCTTGGGTGGTTGGTTTGGCCCTTGGTCCTGTAACTCGAATCCTATACCAGTACCATTTTAATCTTACACCATTGTGAACTTTACGCCTTTTTTACAATCTGATCAAGGTTCTCGGCATTGAAAAATCTTCGTAAACTAAATCACACGTGTACATGTTGACATTTAAGAGATATACAGTCAAGAAAACAAGGGCAATGGTGATATATATGCGGATTAGACACCAAAAAAAACACTCAACAAATGGCTACAATTTAAGGAATGTGTTTAGTGACGGCATCAGATTCCTAATTGATGGAGAAATATCTGGTGGCAAGAAAAGCTGCTTCTAGGAGGTTGTCAAGTGTTTTCGCTCGACGATTCCATTCCTGGGTGGTTGGCTTGGCCCTTGTTCCTGTAACTCGAATCCTAGCCCGGTATATCCCATTTTAATTTTACACCATTGTGAACCTTACGCCTTTTTTACTCTCTGGTCGAGGTTCTCGGCATTGAAAAATCGTGGTAAACTAAATCACACGTGTATATGTTGACATTTAAAAGATATACAGCCAAGAAAATCAAGGGCAATGGTGATATATATGCGGATTAGACACAAAAAAAAAACACTCAACAAATGGCTACAATTTAAGGAATGTGTTTAGTGACGGCATCAGATTCCGAATTGATGGAGAAAGATCTGGTGGCATGAAAAGCTGCTTCTAGGAGGTTGTCAAGTGTTTTCGCTCGACGATTCCATTCTTGGGTGGTTGGTTTGGCCCTTGTTCCTGTAACTCGAATCCTATACCAGTACCATTTTAATCTTACACCATTGTGAACTTTACGCCTTTTTTACAATCTGATCAAGGTTATCGGCATTGAAAAATCTTCGTAAACTAAATCACACGTGTACATGTTGACATTTAAGAGATATACAGTCAAGAAAACAAGGGCAATGGTGATATATATGCGGATTAGACACCAAAAAAAACACTCAACAAATGGCTACAATTTAAGGAATGTGTTTAGTGACGGCATCAGATTCCTAATTGATGGAGAAAGATCTGGTGGCAAGAAAAGCTGCTTCTAGGAGGTTGCCAAGTGTTTTCGCTCGACGATTCCATTCTTGGGTGGTTGGCTTGGCCCTTGTTCCTGTAACTCGAATCCTAGCCCGGTATATCTCATTTTAATTTTACACCATTGTGAACCTTACGCCTTTTTTACTCTCTGGTCGAGGTTCTCGGCATTGAAAAATCGTGGTAAGCTAAATCACACGTGTATATGTTGACATTTAAAAGATATACAGCCAAGAAAATCAAGGGCAATGGTGATATATATGCGGATTAGACACAAAAAAAAAACACTCAACAAATGGCTACAATTTAAGGAATGTGTTTAGTGACGGCATCAGATTCCGAATTGATGGAGAAAGATCTGGTGGCATGAAAAGCTGCTTCTAGGAGGTTGTCAAGTGTTTTCACTCGACGATTCCATTCTTGGGTGGTTGGTTTGGCCCTTGTTCCTGTAACTCGAATCCTATACCAGTACCATTTTAATCTTACACCATTGTGAACTTTACGCCTTTTTTACAATCTGATCAAGGTTCTCGGCATTGAAAAATCTTCGTAAACTAAATCACACGTGTATATGTTGACATTTAAGAGATATACAGTCAAGAAAACAAGGGCAATGGTGATATATATGCGGATTAGACACCAAAAAAAAACACTCAACAAATGGCTACAATTTAAGGAATGTGTTTAGTGACGGCATCAGATTCCTAATTGATGGAGAAAGATCTGGTGGCAAGAAAAGCTGCTTCTAGGAGGTTGTCAAGTGTTTTCGCTCGACGATTCCATTCTTGGGTGGTTGGCTTGGCCCTTGTTCCTGTAACTCGAATCCTAGCCCGGTATATCCCATTTTAATTTTACACCATTGTGAACCTTACGCCTTTTTTACTCTCTGAACGAGGTTCTCGGCATTGAAAAATCTTTGTAAACTAAATCACACGTGTATATGTTGATATTTAAGATATATACAGTCAAGAAAATCAAGGGCAATGGTTATATATATGCGGGTTAGACACCAAAATCACCCACACACTCAGGCAAGCCACGAATGTACTTCGCGATGGCCTTTTCTGAAGTGTTGACCTGACCTGGGCAGATTATGCTAAGCTGTTTAAACCTTGCGGTGTAGCCAGTATTGTCACCTTTTGTTTGCTTGATTTCCCAAAATTCGCTTTCGAGCTTCTGGATTTCGTAAGGGGGACAGTACTCTTTCTTCATGAGCTCCTTCAGCTCATCCCAAGAGAGAGCGTAAGCTGCAGAGATCCCACGTTTGTTACGTTCAGCGGTCCACCAATCGAGTGCTCGTGACTGAAATACTCCAGTAGCGCAGGTAGTACGGAAACTATCAGGACACCCACTTTGACGAAGAGTAACTTCGATAGAATCGAACCACTGGAGTAGTTGAGTCACACCTCCTTCACCTGTGAATCCCATCGGGTCACGGGCTTTGAAGTGTTTGTAAAGAAAAGCAGATTGTGGCGCTTCCGTCTTGGAGTCTTCCGAGGCTCGAGAGTTGCTGAGAGAGTGCACTTGAGCGGTAATCCGAGGAATAAGCTTTACCACTTCTTTGGTTACAAGTGATGCAATCCTCTTATTGGCATTGAAAAATCTTCGTAAACAAAATCACACGTGTATATGTTGATATTTAAGAGATATACAGTCAAGAAAATCGAGGGCAATGGTGATATATATGCGGATTAGACACCAAAAAAACACTCAACAAATGGCTACAATTTAAGGAATGTGTTACGTGACGGCAACAGATTCCTAATTGATGGAGAAATGTCTGGTGGCAAGAAAAGCTTCTTCTAGGAGGTTGTCAAGTGTTTTCGCTCGACGATTCCATTCTTGGGTGGTTGGTTTGGCCCATGTTCCTGTAACTCGAATCCTAGCCCGGTATATCCCATTTTAATTTTACACCATTGTGAACCTTACGCCTTTTATACTCTATAATCGAGGTTCTCGCCATTGAAAAATCTTCGTAAACTAAATCACACGTGTATATGTTGATATTTAAGATATATACAGTCAAGAAAATCAAGGGCAATGGTGATATATATGCGGATTAGACACCAAAAAAAAACACTCAACAAATGGCTACAATTTAAGGAATGTGTTTAGTGACGGCATCAGATTCCTAATTGATGGAGAAAGGTCGGGTGGTAAGAAAAGCTGCTTCTAGGAGGTTGTCAAGTGTTTTCGCTCGACGATTCCATTCTTGGGAGGTTGGTTTGGCCCTTGGTCCTGTAACTCGAATCCTATACCGGTATATCCCATTTTAATCTTACACCATTGTGAACTTTACGCCTTTTTTACAATCTGATCAAGGTTCTCGGCATTGAAAAATCTTCGTAAACTATATCACACGTGTATATGTTGAAATTTAAGAGATATACAGTCAAGAAAACAAGGGCAATGGTGATATATATGCGGATTAGACACCAAAAAAAACACTCAACAAATGGCTACAATTTAAGGAATGTGTTTAGTGACGGCATCAGATTCCTAATTGATGGAGAAAGATCTGGTGGCAAGAAAAGCTGCTTCTAGGAGGTTGTCAAGTGTTTTCGCTCGACGATTCGGTGCACTATTGGAGATCTCTTTTGGCCTTCCGCTTTATAAAAAGCAAACTATCTTGATTGGTTGGCCTACTGATAGATTAGCTTTTTCTTCTTTTACGTAATTTCATGATTAGATTTTTATTACTTTGAGCTTAAAAGGAATTTGAAGTATGTCTTGAATCCAATCAGTGCGATCAGTCCAGTCTTCGGTGGAACTCCTCCCTTTTTATAAAAGAGACATTCCCTTATCTCATACCGATTCGTGTAAATGCGAGTTCCATTCTTGGGTGGTTGGTTTGGCCCTTGTTCCTGTAACTCGAATCCTATCCCGGTATATCCCATTTTAATTTTACACCATTGTGAACCTTACGCCTTTTTTACTCTCTGATCGAGGTTCTCGGCATTGAAAAATCTTTCTAAACTAAATCACACGTGTATATGTTGATATTTAAGAGATATACAGTCAAGAAAATCAAGGGCAATGGTGATATATATGCGGATTAAAACACCAAAAAAAAAAAACACTCAACAAATGGCTACAATTTAAGGAATGTGTTTAGTGACGGCATCAGATTCCTAATTGATGGAGAAAGGTCTGGTGGCAAGAAAAGCTGCTTCTAGGAGGTTGTCAAGTGTTTTCGCTCGACGATTCCATTCTTGGTTGGTTGGTTTGGCTCTTGTTCCTGTAACTCGAATCCTAGCCCGGTATATCCCATTTTAATTTTACACCATTGTGAACCTTACGCCTTTTTTACTCTCTGATCGAGGTTCTCGCCATTGAAAAATCTTCGTAAACTAAATCACACGTGTATATGTTGATATTTAAGATATATACAGTCAAGAAAATCAAGGGCAATGGTGATATATATGCGGATTAGACACCAAAAAAACACTCAACAAATGGCTACAATTTAAGGAATGTGTTACGTGACGGCAACAGATTCCTAATTGATGGAGAAATGTCTGGTGGCAAGAAAAGCTTCTTCTAGGAGGTTGTCAAGTGTTTTCGCACGACGATTCCATTCTTGGGTGGTTGGTTTGGCCCTTGTTCCTGTAACTCGAATCCTAGCCCGGTATATCCCATTTTAATTTTACACCATTGTGAACCTTACGCCTTTTATACTCTATAATCGAGGTTCTTGCCATTGAAAAATCTTCGTAAACTAAATCACACGTGTATATGTTGATATTTAAGATATATACAGTCAAGAAAATCAAGGGCAATGGTGATATATATGCGGATTAGACACAAAAAAAAACACTCAACAAATGGCTACAATTTAAGGAATGTGTTTAGTGACGGCATCAGATTCCTAATTGATGGAGAAAGGTCGGGTGGTAAGAAAAGCTGCTTCTAGGAGGTTGTCAAGTGTTTTCGCTCGACGATTCCATTCTTTGGAGGTTGGTTTGGCCCTTGGTCCTGTAACTCGAATCCTATACCGGTATATCCCATTTTAATCTTACACCATTGTGAACTTTACGCCTTTTTTACAATCTGATCAAGGTTCTCGGCATTGAAAAATCTTCGTAAACTATATCACACGTGTATATGTTGAAATTTAAGAGATATACAGTCAAGAAAACAAGGGCAATGGTGATATATATGCGGATTAGACACCAAAAAAAAACACTCAACAAATGGCTACAATTTAAGGAATGTGTTTAGTGACGGCATCAGATTCCTAATTGATGGAGAAAGATCTAGTGGCAAGAAAAGCTGCTTCTAGGAAGTTGTCAAGTGTTTTCGCTCGACGATTCGGTGCACTATTGGAGATCTCTTTTGGCCTTCCGCTTTATAAAAAGCAAACTATCTTGATTGGTTGGCCTACTGATAGATTAGCTTTTTCTTCTTTTACGTAATTTCATCATTAGATTTTTATTACTTTGAGCTTAAAAGGAATTTGAAGTATATCTTGAATCCAATCAGTGCGATCAGTCCAGTCTTCGGTGGAACTCCTCCCTTTTTATAAAAGAGACATTCCCTTATCTCATACCGATTCGTGTAAATGCGAGTTCCATTCTTGGGTGGTTGGTTTGGCCCTTGTTCCTGTAACTCGAATCCTATCCCGGTATATCCCATTTTAATTTTACACCATTGTGAACCTTACGCCTTTTTTACTCTCTGATCGAGGTTCTCGGCATTGAAAAATCTTTCTAAACTAAATCACACGTGTATATGTTGATATTTAAGAGATATACAGTCAAGAAAATCAAGGGCAATGGTGATATATATGCGGATTAAAACACCAAAAAAAAAAAAACACTCAACAAATGGCCACAATTTAAGGAATGTGTTTAGTGACGGCATCAGATTCCTAATTGATGGAGAAAGGTCTGGTGGCAAGAAAAGCTGCTTCTAGGAGGTTGTCAAGTGTTTTCGCTCGACGATTCCATTCTTGGTTGGTTGGTTTGGCTCTTGTTCCTGTAACTCGAATCCTAGCCCGGTATATCCCATTTTAATTTTACACCATTGTGAACCTTACGCCTTTTTTACTCTCTGATCGAGGTTCTTGGCATTGAAAAATCTTCGTAAGCTAAATCACACGTGTATATGTTGATATTTAAGAGACATACAGTCAAGAAAATCAAGGGCAATGGTGATATATATGCGGATTAGACACCAAAAAAAACACACTCAACAAATGGCTACAATTTAAGGAATGTGTTTAGTGATGGCATCATATTCCTAATTGATGGAGAAAGGTCTGGTGGAAAGAAAAGCTGCTTCTAGGAGGTTGTCAAGTGTTTTCGCTCGACGATTCCTTTCTTGGGTGGTTGGTTTGGCCCTTGTTCCTGTAACTCGAATCCTAGCCTGGTATATCCCATTTTAATTTTACAGCATTGTGAACCTTACGCCTTTTTTACTCTCTGATTGAGGTTCTCGGCATTGAAAAATCTTCGTAAAAAAATCACACGTGTATATGTTGATATTTAAGAGATATACAGTCAAGAAAATCGAGGGCAATGGTGATATATATGCGGATTAGACACAAAAAAAACACTCAACAAAAGGCTACAATTTAAGGAATGTGTTAAGTGACGGCAACAGATTCCGAATTGATGGAGAAATGTCTGGTGGCAAGAAAAGCTGCTTCTAGGAGGTTGTCAAGTGTTTTCGCCTGACGATTCCATTCTTGGGTGGTTGGTTTGGCCCTTGTTCCTGTAACTCGAATCCTAGCCCGGTATATTCCATTTTAATTTTACACCATTGTGAACCTTACGCCTTTTTTACTCTCTGATCGAGGTTCTCGGCATTGAAAAATCTTCGTAAACTAAATCACACGTGTATATGTTGATATTTAAGAGATATACAGTCAAGAAAATCAAGGGCAATGGTGATATATATATGCGGATTAGACACCAAAAAAAAAACTCACCAAATGGCTACAATTTAAGGAATGTGTTTAGTGACGGCATCAGATTCCTAATTGATGGAGAAAGGTCTGGTGGCAAGAAAAGCTGCTTCTAGGAGGTTGTCAAGTGTTTTCGCTCGACGATTCCATTCCTGGGTTGTTGGTTTGGCCCTTGTTCCCGTAACTCGAATCCTTGCCCGGTATATCCCATTTTAATTTTACACCATTGTGAACCTTACGCATTTTTTACTCTCTGATCGAGGTTCTCGGCATTGAAAAATCTTCGTAAACTAAATCACACGTGTATATGTTGATATTTAAGAGATATACAGTCAAGAAAATCAAGGGCAATGGTGATATATATGCGGATTAGACACCAAAAAAACACACTCAACAAATGGCTACAATTTAAGGAATGTGTTTAGTGACGGCATCAGATTCCTAATTGATCGAGAAAGGTCTGGTGGCAAGAAAAGCTGCTTCTAGGAGGTTGTCAAGTGTTTTCACTCGACGATTCAATTCTTGGGTGGTTGGTTTGGCCCTTGTTCCTGTAACCCGAATCCTAGCCCGGTATATCCCATTTTAATTTTACACCATTGTGAACCTTACGCCTTTTTTACTCACTGATCGAGGTTCTCGGCATTGAAAAATCTTCGTAAACTAAATCACACGTGTATATGTTGACATTTAAGAGATATACAGTAAAGAAAATCAAGGGCAATGGTGATATATATGCGGATTAGTCACAAAAAAAAACACTCAATGAATGGCTACAATTTAAGGAATGTGTTTAGTGACGGCATCAGATTCCTAATTGATGGAGAAAGGTCTGGTGGCAAGAAAAGCTGCTTCTAGGAGGTTGTCAAGTGTTTTCGCTCGACGATTCCATTCTTGGGTGGTTGGTTTGGCCTTTGTTCCTGTAACTCGAATCCTAGCCCGGTATAACCTATTTTAATTTTACACTATTGTGAACCTTACGCCTTTTTTACTCCCTGATCGAGGTTCTCGGCATTGAAAAATCTTCGAAAACTAAATCACACGTGTATATGTTGACTTTTAAGAGATATACAGTCAAGAAAATCAAGGGCAATGGTGATATATTTGTGGATTAGACACCAAAAAAAAAAACACTCAACAAATGGCTACAGTTTAAGGAATGTGTTACATGACGGCATCAGATTCCTAATTGATGGAGAAAGGTCTGGTGGCAAGAAAAGCTGCTTCTAGGAGGTTGTCAAGTGTTTTCGTTCGACGATTCCATTCTTGGGTGGTTAGTTTGTCACTTGTTCCTGTAACTCGAATCCTAGCCCGGTATATCCCTTTTTAATTTTACACCATTGTGAACCTTACGCCTTTTTTACTCTCTGATCGAGGTTCTCGGCATTGAAAAATCTTCGTAAACTAAATCACACGTGTATATGTTGATATTTAAGAGATATACAGTCAAGAAAATCAAGGGCAATGGTGATATATATGCGGATTAGACACCAAAAAAACACACTCAACAAATGGCTACAATTTAAGGAATGTGTTTAGTGACGGCATCAGATTCCTAATTGATGGAGAAAGGTCTGGTGTAAAGAAAAGCTGCTTCTAGGAGGTTGTCAAGTGTTTTCGCTCAACGATTCCATTCTTGGGTGGTTGGTTTGGCCCTTGTTCCTGTAACTCGAACACTAGCCTGGTATATCCCATTTTAATTTTACACCATTGTGAACCTTACGCCTTTTTTACTCTCTGATCGAGGTTCTCGGCATTGAAAAATCTTCGTAAACTAAATCACACGTGTATATGTTGATATTTAAGAGATATACAGTCAAGAAAATCAAGGGCAATGGTGATATATATATGCGGATTAGACACAAAAAAAAAAACACTCAACAAATGGCTACAATTTAAGGATTGTGTTTAGTGACAGCATCAGATTCCTAATTGATAGAGAAAGGTCTGGTGGCAAGAAAAGTTGCTTCTAGGAGTTTGTCAAGTGTTTTCGCTCGACGATTCCATTCTTGGGTGGCTGGTTTGGCCCTTGTTCGTTTACCTCGAATCCTAGCCCGGTATATCCCATTTTAATCTTACACCATTGTGAACCTTATGCCTTTTTTACTCTCTGATCGAGTTTCTCGGCATTGAAAAATCTTTGTCAACTAAATCACACGTGTATATGTTTATATTTAAGATATATACAGTCAATAAAATCAAGGGCTATGGTGATATATATGCGGATTAGACACCAAAAAAAAACACTCAACAAATGGCTACAATTTAAGGAATGTGTTTAGTGACGGCATCAGATTCCTAATTGATGGAGAAAGGTCTGGTGGTAAGAAAAGCTGCTTCTAGGAGGTTGCCAATTGTTTTCGCTCGACGATTCCATTCTTGGGTGGTTGGTTTGGCCCTTGTTCCTATAACTCAAATCCTAGCCCGGTATATCCCATTTTAATATTACACCATTGTGAACCTTATGCCTTTTTTTCTCTCTGATAGAGGTTCTCGGCATTGAAAAATCTTTGTAAACTAAATCACACGTGTATATGTTGACATTTAAGAGATATACAGTCAAGAAAATCAAGGGCAATGGTGATATATATGCGGATTAGACACAAAAAAAACACACTCAACAAATGGCTACAATTTAAGGATTGTGTTTAGTGACAGCATCAGATTCCTAATTGATAGAGAAAGGTCTGGTGGCAAGAAAAGTTGCTTCTAGGAGGTTGTCAAGTGTTTTCGCTCGATGATTCCATTCTTGGGTGGCTGGTTTGGCCCTTGTTACTTTAACTCGAATCCTAGCCCGTTATATCCCATTTTAATCTTACACCATTGTGAACCTTATGCCTTTTTTACTCTCTGATCGAGGTTCTCGGCATTGAAAAATCTTCGTAAACTAAATCACACGTGTATATGTTGACATTTAAGAGATATACAGTCTAGAAAATCAAGGGCAATGGTGATATATATGCGGATTAGACACCAAAAAAACACTCAACAAATGGCTACAATTTAAGGAATGTGTTTAGTGATGGCATCAGATTTCTAATTGATGGAGAAAGGTCTGGTGGCAAGAAAAGCTGCTTCTAAGAGGTTGTCAAGTGTTTTCGCTCGACGATTCCATTCTTGGGTGGTTGGTTTGGGCATTGTTCCTGTAACTCGAATCCTAGCCCGGTATATCCCATTTTAATTTTACACCATTGTGAACCTTACGCCTTTTTTACACTCTGATCGAGGTTCTCGACATCGAAAAATCTTCGTAAACTAAATCACACGTGTATATGTTGACATTTAAGAGATATACAGTCAAGAAAATCAAGGGCAATGGTGATATATATGCGGATTAGACACCAAAAAAAACACTCAACAAATGGCTACAATTTAAGGAATGTGTTTAGTGATGGCATCAGATTCCTAATTGATTCCTAATTGATGGAGAAAGGTCTGGTGGCAAGAAAAGCTGCTTCTAGGAGGTTGTCAAGTGTTTTCGCTCGACGATTCCATTCTTGGGTGGCTGGTTTGCCCCTTGTTCCTTTAACTCGAATCCTAGCCCGGTATATCCCATTTTAATCTTACACCATTGTGAACCTTATGCCTTTTTTACTCTCTGATCGAGGTTCTCGGCATTGAAAAATCTTCGTCAACTAAATCACACGTGTATATGTTGATATTTAAGATATATACAGTCAATAAAATCAAGGGCTACGGTGATATATATGCGGATTAGACACAAAAAAAAAACACTCAACAAATGGCTACAATTTAAGGAATGTGTTTAGTGACGGCATCAGATTCCTAATTGTTGGAGAAAGGTCTGGTGGCAAGAAAAGCTGCTTCTAGGAGGTTGTCAATTGTATTCGCTCGACGATTCCATTCTTGGGTGGTTGGTTTGGCCCTTGTTCCTGTAACTCAAATCCTAGCCCTGTATATCCCATTTTAATATTACACCATTGTGAACCTTACACCTTTTTTACTCTCTGATAGAGGTTCTCGGCATTGAAAAATCTTTGTAAACTAAATAACACGTGTATATGTTGACATTTAAGAGATATACAGTCAAGAAAATGAAGGGCAATGGTGATATATATGCGGATTAGACACAAAAAAAAACACTCAACAAATGGCTACAATTTAAGGAATGTGTTTAGTCACGGCATCAGATTCCAAATTGATGGAGAAAGGTCTGGTTGCAAGAAAAACTGCTTCTAGGTGGTTGTCAAGTGTTTTCGCTTGACGATTCCTTTCTTGGGTGGTTGGTTTGGTCCTTGTTCCTGTAACTCAAATCCTTGGCCGGTATATCCCATTTTAATTTTACACCATTGTGAACCTTACGCCTTTTTTACTCTCTGATCGAGGTTCTCGGCATTGAAAAATCTTCGTAAACTAAATCACACGTTTATATGTTGACATTTAAGAGATATACAGTCAAGAAAATCAAGGGCAATGGTGATATATATGCGGATTAGACACAAAAAAAAACACTCAACAAATGGCTACAATTTAAGGAATGTGTTTAGTGACGGCATTAGATTCCTAATTGATGGAGAAAGGTCTGGTGGCAAGAAAAGCTGCTTCTAGGAGGTTGTCAAGTGTTTTTGCTCGACGATTCCATTCTTGGGTGGTTGGTTTGTCCCTTGTTTCTGTAACTCGATTCCTAGCCCGGTATATCCCATTTTAATTTTACACCGTTGTGAACCTTACGCCTTTTTTACTTTCTGATCGAGGTTCTCGGCATCGAAAAATCTTCGTAAACTAAATCACACGTGTATATGTTGACATTTAAGAGATATACAGTCAAGAAAATCAAGGGCAATGGTGATATATATGCGGATTAGACACCAAAAAAAACACTCCACAAATGGCTACAATTAAGGAATGTGTTTAGTGACGGCATCAGATTCCTAATTGATGGAGAAAGGTCTGGTGGCAAGAAAAGCTGCTTCTAGGAGGTTGTCAAGTGTTTTCGCTCGACGATTTCATTCTTGGGTGGTTGGTTTGGCCCTTGTTCCTGTAACTCGAATCCTAGCCCGGTATATCCCATTTTAATTTTACACCATTGTGAACCTTATGCCTTTTTTACTCTCTGATCGAGGTTCTCGGCATTGAAAAATCTTCGTAAACTAAATCACACGTGTATATGTTGACATTTAAGAGATATACAGTCAAGAAAATCAAGGGCAATGGTGATATATATGCGGATTAGACACCAAAAAAACACTCAACAAATGGCTACAATTTAAGGAATGTGTTTAGTGATGGCATCAGATTTCTAATTGATGGAGAAAGGTCTGGTGGCAAGAAAAGCTGCTTCTAAGAGGTTGCCAAGTGTTTTCGCTCGACGATTCCATTCTTGGGTGGTTGGTTTGGCCATTGTTCCTGTAACTCGAATCCTAGCCCGGTATATCCCATTTTAATTTTACACCATTGTGAACCTTATGCCTTTTTTACTCTCTGATTGAGGTTCTCGACATCGAAAAATCTTCGTAAACTAAATCACACGTGTATATGTTGATATTTAAGAGATATACAGTAAAGAAAATTAAGGGGAATGGTGATATATATGCGGATTAGACACCAAAAAAACACACACAACAAATGGCTACAATTTAAGGAATGTGTTTAGTGACGGCATCAGATTCCTAATTGATGGAGAAAGGTCTGGTGCAAAGAAAAGCTGCTTCTAGGAGGTTGTCAAGTGTTTTCGCTCGACGATTCCATTCTTGGGTGGTTGGTTTGGCCTTTGTTCCTGTAACTCGAATACTAGCCTAGTATATCCCATTTTATTTTTACACCATTGTGAACCTTACGCCTTTTTTACTCTCTGATCGAGGTTCTCGGCATTGAAAAATCTTCGTAAACTAAATCACACGTTTATATGTTGACATTTAAGAGATATACAGTCAAGAAAATCAAGGGCAATGGTGATATATATGCGGATTAGACACAAAAAAAACACTCAACAAATGGCTACAATTTAAGGAATGTGTTTAGTGACGGCATTAGATTCCTAATTGATGGAGAAAGGTCTAGTGGCAAGAAAAGCTGCTTCTAGGAGGTTGTCAAGTGTTTTTGCTCGACGATTCCATTCTTGGGTGGTTGGTTTGTCCCTTGTTTCTGTAACTCGATTCCTAGCCCGGTATATCCCATTTTAATTTTACACCGTTGTGAACCTTACGCCTTTTTTACTCTCTGATCGAGGTTCTCGGCATCGAAAAATCTTCGTAAACTAAATCACACGTGTATATGTTGACATTTAAGAGATATACAGTCAAGAAAATCAAGGGCAATGGTGATATATATGCGGATTAGACACCAAAAAAAACACTCCAGAAATGGCTACAATTAAGGAATGTGTTTAGTGACGGCATCAGATTCCTAATTGATGGAGAAAGGTCTGGTGGCAAGAAAAGCTGCTTCTAGGAGGTTGTCAAGTGTTTTCGCTCGACGATTTCATTCTTGGGTGGTTGGTTTGGCCCTTGTTCCTGTAACTCGAATCCTAGCCCGGTATATCCCATTTTAATTTTACACCATTGTGAACCTTATGCCTTTTTTACTCTCTGATCGAGGTTCTCGGCATTGAAAAATCTTCGTAAACTAAATCACACGTGTATATGTTGACATTTAAGAGATATAGAGTCAAGAAAATCAAGGGCAATGGTGATATATATGCGGATTAGACACCAAAAAAACACTCAACAAATGGCTACAATTTAAGGAATGTGTTTAGTGATGGCATCAGATTTCTAATTGATGGAGAAAGGTCTGGTGGCAAGAAAAGCTGCTTCTAAGAGGTTGTCAAGTGTTTTCGCTCGACGATTCCATTCTTGGGTGGTTGGTTTGGCCATTGTTCCTGTAACTCGAATCCTAGCCCGGTATATCCCATTTTAATTTTACACCATTGTGAACCTTATGCCTTTTTTACTCTCTGATCGAGGTTCTCGACATCGAAAAATCTTCGTAAACTAAATCACACGTGTATATGTTGACATTTAAGAGATATACAGTCAAGAAAATCAAGGGCAATGGTGATATATATGCGGATTAGACACCAAAAAAAAACACTCAACAAATGGCTACAATTTAAGGAATGTGTTTAGTGATGGCATCAGATTCCTAATTCATGGAGAAAGGTCTGGTGGCAAGAAAAGCTGCTTCTAGGAGGTTCTCAAGTGTTTTCGCTCGACGATTCCATTCTTGGGTGGTTGGTTTGGCCCTTGTTCCTGTAACTCGAATCCTAGCCCGATATATCCCATTTTAATTTTACACCATTGTGAACCTTACGCCTTTTTTACTCTCTGATCGAGGTTCTCGGCATTG
Organism: Helianthus tuberosus; assembly: GCA_030545235.1. Lineage (NCBI taxonomy): Eukaryota > Viridiplantae > Streptophyta > Magnoliopsida > Asterales > Asteraceae > Helianthus > Helianthus tuberosus. The sequence continues at coordinate 25,116,910 of CM060428.1, forward strand.
AAAAATCTTCGTAAACTAAATCACACGTGTATATGTTGATATTTAAGAGATATACAGTCAAGAAAATTAAGGGCAATGGTGATATATATGCGGATTAGACACCAAAAAAACACACACAACAAATGGCTACAATTTAAGGAATGTGTTTAGTGACGGCATCAGATTCCTAATTGATGGAGAAAGGTCTGGTGGAAAGAAAAGCTGCTTCTAGGAGGTTGTCAAGTGTTTTCGCTCGACGATTCCATTCTTGGGTGGTTGGTTTGGCCTTTGTTCCTGTAACTCGAATACTAGCCTAGTATATCCCATTTTAATTTTGCACCATTGTGAACCTTACGCCTTTTTTACTCTCTGATCGAGGTTCTCGGCATTGAAAAATCTTCGTAAACTAAATCACACGTTTATATGTTGACATTTAAGAGATATACAGTCAAGAAAATCAAGGGCAATGGTGATATATATGCGGATTAGACACAAAAAAAAAACACTCAACAAATGGCTACAATTTAAGGAATGTGTTTAGTGACGGCATTAGATTCCTAATTGATGGAGAAAAGGTCTGGTGGCAAGAAAAGCTGCTTCTAGGAGGTTGTCAAGTGTTTTTGCTCGACGATTCCATTCTTGTGTGGTTGGTTTGGCCCTTGTTCCTGTAACTCGATTCCTAGCCCGGTATATCCCATTTTGATTTTACACAATTGTGAACCTTACGCCTTTTTTACTCTCTGATCGAGGTTCTCGGCATTGAAAAATCTTCGTAAACTAAATCACACGTGTATATGTTGATATTTAAGAGATATACAGTCAAGAAAATTAAGGGCAATGGTGATATATATGCGGATTAGACACCAAAAAAACACACACAACAAATGGCTACAATTTAAGGAATGTGTTTAGTGACGGCATCAGTTTCCTAATTGATGGAGAAAGGTCTGGTGGAAAGAAAAGCTGCTTCTAGGAGGTTGTCAAGTGTTTTCGCTCGACGATTCCATTCTTGGGTGGTTGGTTTGGCCTTTGTTCCTGTAACTCGAATACTAGCCTAGTATATCCCATTTTAATTTTGCACCATTGTGAACCTTACGCCTTTTTTACTCTCTGATCGAGGTTCTCGGCATTGAAAAATCTTCGTAAACTAAATCACACGTTTATATGTTGACATTTAAGAGATATACAGTCAAGAAAATCAAGGGCAATGGTGATATATATGCGGATTAGACACAAAAAAAAAACACTCAACAAATGGCTACAATTTAATGAATGTGTTTAGTGACGGCATCAGATTCCTAATTGATGGAGAAAGGTCTGGTGGCAAGAAAAGCTGCTTCTAGGAGGTTGTCAAGTGTTTTTGCTCGACGATTCCATTCTTGGGTGGTTGGTTTGGCCCTTGTTCCCGTAACTCGAATCCTAGCCCGGTATATCTCATTTTAATTTTACACCATTGTGAACCTTACGCCTTTTTTACTCTCTGATCGAGGTTCTCGGCATTGAAAAATCTTCGTAAACTAAATCACGCGTGTATATGTTGACATTTAAGAGATATACAGTCAAGAAAACCAAGGGCAATGATGATATATATGCGGATTAGTAAAAAAAAAACACTCAACAAATGGCTACAATTTAAGGAATGTGTTTAGTGACGGCATCAGATTCCTAATTGATGGAGAAAGGTATGGTGGCAAGAAAAGCTGCTTCTAGGAGGTTGTCAAGTGTTATTGCTCAACGATTCCATTCTTGGGTGGTTGGTTTGGCCCTTGTTCCTGTAACTCGAATCCTAGCCCGGTATATCTCATTTTAATTTTACACCATTGTGAACCTTACGCCTTTTTTACTCTCTGATCGAGGTTCTCGGCATTGAAAAATCTTCATAAACAAAATCACACGTGTATATGTTGATATTTAAGAAATATACAGTCAAGAAAATCGAGGGCAATGCTCATATATATGCAGATTAGACACCAAAAAAAACACTCAACAAATGGCTACAATTTAAGGAATGTGATTAGTGACGGCATCAGATTCCTAATTGATGGAGAAAGGTCTAGTGGCAAGAAAAGCTGCTTCTAGGAGGTTGTCAAGTGTTTTCGCTCGACGATTCCATTCTTGGGTGGTTGGTTTGGCCCTTGTTCCTGTAACTCGATTCCTAGCCCGGTATATCCCATTTTGATTTTACACCATTGTGAACCTTACGCCTTTTTTACTCTCTGATCGAGGTTCTCGGCATTGAAAAATCTTCATAAACTAAATCACACGTGTATATGTTGACATTTAAGAGATATACAGTCAAGAAAATCAAGGGCAATGGTGATATATATGCGGATTAGTCAAAAAAAAAACACTCAACAAATGGCTACAATTTAAGGAATGTGTTTAGTGACGGCATCAGATTCCTAATTGATGGAGAAAGGTCTGGTGGCAAGAAAAGCTGCTTCTAGGAGGTTGTCAAGTGTTTTTGCTTGACGATTCCATTCTTGGGTGGTTGGTTTGGCCCTTGTTCCTGTAACTCGAATCCTAGCCCGGTATATCTCATTTTAATTTTACACCATTGTGAACCTTACGCCTTTTTTACTCTCTGATCGAGGTTCTCGGCATTGAAAAATCTTCGTAAACTAAATCACACGTGTATATGTTGACATTTAAGAGATATACAGTTAAGAAAATCAAGTCAATGGTGATATATATGCGGATTAGACACAAAAAAAACACTCAACAAATGGCTACAATTTAAGGATTGTGTTTAGTGACGGCATCAGATTCCTAATTGATAGAGAAAGGTCTGGTGGCAGGAAAAGCTGCTTCTAGGAGGTTGTCAAGTGTTTTCGCTCGACGATTCCATTCTTTGGTGGCTGGTTTGGCCCTTGTTCCTTTAACTCGAATCCTAGCCCGGTATATCCCATTTTAATCTTACACCATTGTGAACCTTATGCCTTTTTTACTCTCTGATCGAGGTTCTCGGCATTGAAAAATCTTCGTCAACTAAATCACACGTGTATATGTTGATATTTTAGAGATATACAGTCAATAAAATCAAGGGCAATGGTGATATATATGCGGATTAGACACAAAAAAAAAACACTCAACAAATGGCTACAATTTAAGGAATGTGTTTAGTGACGGCATCAGATTCCTAATTGATGGAGAAAGGTCTGGTGGCAAGAAAAGCTGCTTCTAGGAGGTTGTCAATTGTTTTCGCTCGACGATTCCATTCTTGGGTGGTTGGTTTGGCCCTTGTTCCTGTAACTCAAATCCTAGCCCGGTATATCCCATTTTAATAGTACACCATTGTGAACCTTACGCCTTTTTTACTCTCTGATAGAGGTTCTCGGCATTGAAAAATCTTCGTAAACTAAATCACACGTGTATGTGTTGACATTTAAGAGATATACAGTCAAGAAAATCAAGGGCAATGGTGATATATATGCGGATTAGACACAAAAAAAACACTCAACAAATGGCTACAATTTAAGGAATGTGTTTAGTGACAGCATCAGATTCCTAATTGATGGAGAAAGGTCTGGTGGCAAGAAAAACTGCTTCTAGGTGGTTGTCAAGTGTTTTCGCTTGACGATTCCTTTCTTGGGTGGTTGGTTTGGCCCTTGTTCCTGTAACTCAAATCCTAGGCCGGTATATCCCATTTTAATTTTACACCAATGTGAACCTTACGCCTTTTTTACTCTCTGATCGAGGTTCTCGGCATTGAAAAATCTTTGTAAACTAAATCACACGTTTATATGTTGACATTTAAGAGATATACAGTCAAGAAAATCAAGGGCAATGGTGATATATATGCGGATTAGACACCAAAAAAACACACTCAACAAATGGCTACAATTTAAGGAATGTCTTTAGTGACGGCATCAGATTCCTAATTGATGGAGAAAGGTCTTGTGGTAAGAAAAGCTGCTTCTAGGAGGTTGTCAATCGTTTTCGCTCGACGATTCCATTCTTGGGTGGTTAGTTTGGCCCTTGTTCCTGTAACTCAAATCCTAGCCCGGTATATCCCATTTTAATATTACACAATTGTGAACCTTACGCCTTTTTTACTCTCTGATCGAGGTTCTCGGCATCGAAAAATATTCGTAAACTAAATCACACGTGTATATGTTGATATTTAAGAGATATACAGTCAAGAAAATCAAGGGCAATGGTGATATATATGCGGATTAGACACAAAAAATAAACACTCAACAAATGGCTACAATTTAAGGAATGTGTTTAGTGACAGCATGGTAGAAGTTAAAGTATACAGATTGAAGCGGTATGTTGCTGAGAAGTTAAAGTGTTGAGTTGCTGTGAAGATGAGAGTTTGATTGGATGCATGGTAGAACCTCCTTTCTACATTGCAGACAAGTTGAAGAGTTTGAAGATTGCTATACATATGTTGAACTGGAGTTTACTCAAACGCTAAAGTTTTTGAAGATTTGGTGATTGGATGCATCAGCTTAGGGGGAGTCTGTTGCTGACAGAAGCTGTTGAAGCTGAAGCTATCCAAAGACCAAAGACAATGCAAGACTACATGAAGATTGCAAGATGATTGAAGACAAAGTTATTTTATGAAGCTATTGTCAAGGGGGAGTTTGTTGGTGCATGTTTGTGACAACAGCTTAGATTTGGTCTTTGGATATCTTGTAATTAGTTAAACGATAAACAGTTAGCGGGTTTAGCTTTGTAATAGTTTGATTATAGAGTTTGGGCTAAACAGAACCCACATTAGGTGATGGGGGACGATTTGGGCCTAGCCCATGTAGCAAACCCAGCCTAATGTTGCAACCTTGTGTTATATAAACAAGGTTAGGCTTTAGGGTTTAGGTTAATCAGCCAAAACAGAATTTGAGAGGCATTGAAATTAGTGAGAGCTAGACTTGGACGAATTTGAGTGTGGTTAGGGTTTAGATTGATTGTAATACGTTTGTTTGATAATCAATAGTAAACCCGGTTTGAAAGTGTATTGCTGTTTCTGTTCTTCTACTTGTTTCTGTGATATTCTGATCAAGAGGATTCCGCACTCTTGATTGGAAAGACAATTCTATGAAAGATCCATACGAATAGGGGACCTACAATTGGTATCAGAGCGTTAGGCTCTTGAAGGCTCGGTTCAGAATTGTTGGCTGCAGAAATCAGGAAGTTTTTTCGAAAATTTTGAAACCTGAAAAATGAGGGTTTTCGAAATTTTTTGTTGGTTTGATAAAATTTTCGAAATTGTTGGCTGTTTTGATATCCTGTTTTGTTTGTTTGCTGATTTGCAGGTTTGCAGGACTTTTGTTGGTTGATTGTTTGAAGAATTTTGGCTGAAATTCGAAGATTGTTCTTGGTGCCTTCATCAAGTTCATCGTATTTGGGTGAAAAGGTTGCTGATTTTGCTATTTCGATTCTGCAGAAGGTGTTAGGAGAATCCAGAAAATCATCAAAATTTTCGAGAAGATTGAATTTCCATATTTACTGATCTGCGAAATTAATAGACCGGCGAAGTTAACTGACCCAGCATTTTTACCAGCGAATTTGTGACTTGATTAGTCGGTGATCGACGAAGTTAAATCCAAAGGCGACTTTGGTAACCGTATAATTTTCCTCAGGGAAATTATTACCGTTCACGACGAATTTACTGGTCGTCGTAACAGCGAAATTAAACCAGCGAATTTGTCTAGCGAACTTGAACAGCGAATTTGACCTGCGAACCTTTGAACTTGATCAGCGAAATAACCTTGAACAGATTAGCGAAATTAAGTTTGACTGGCTAGCGAATTTATCTTAATTAAAAAGGGTGGAATATTTTCTGGCAAGCGTAACAAAAAATTCACGTTTTCAAAAATAGAAATTGATCCATAGCTCGTTTGATAGAACCGTTTGCACCGTTGCATTCCTCGTATTTTTAGGGTAAAAAAAATCCCTGTTTTCGGACATTGGATTTGTCTTTTCGAGACGATTCTAAAGGTGTAATTTGGTAACCACTGTTTTCGGAGATATTTTGTACGGTTTTCTCAGTCTGCAACGTTTAAAATGTCAAGCATGTTGAATCTGAATGCACCTAAGATGATGAAGGTGGAGAAATATCTTACATGGAAGGACAACTTCAAATCCTTCATTGAATCTCAGGATGCACGCATGTGGATCTGTATTGAAGATGGGTACATAAACCCAACACACGATTATGAGGGCAGACCACGTCGAACAGACTATGTGAACATGAAAGAGGATGATAAAAGGATGCATGAGGCTGAAAAGAGAGCCTTGGCTGCGATAAAGATGTCCTTACCTGATAGCATCAAGCATACCTTCACAAAGTACACTAATTCAAAGGATATGTGGGATGCATTACAAAAGCGATATCAGGGGAATGAGAGTGCCACTCAGGCATTCATGGCAGAGATAGTGCCAGTTGATGAGGCTGAAACTACTGTGAGTGATGCTGAATCTGAAGTGAAAAATGCTGAAGCAAAAGTGGATGCTGAAGTAGAGAAAGAGAGTGAAACTGAACAGGTTGTTGCTGATGAAACCTCAGAAGTTCATGAGAAAGAGGTACAATCTAATTCTGTATGTTTGAGATGTCGTGAACTATAGGGTGAGGTGACAGGTTGTCAACACAAAACCAAAGTCTGGTAAGTGAGATGTCTAACATAAAAGAAGCAAACTTTTTTGCTAAAAGAAATGAATCTACATACTTTAAGAAGATAAGAGGTTATGAAAGTGAAATTGAAGCTTTACCATGCAAGTTAAATGAAAAACTTCAAGTAATAGATTTAGCTCATGACATGATGGCTGAAAAAACAAAAGAGATTTCTGAAAAATGCAATGAGTTGTCAGATGCACAACTTAAAATTGTTGAACTTGAAAAGAAATTGAGTCAATTCAGAGATTCGTCTTTTGTAATGAAACACATGATGGGTGGGTTAAAGAAGAGTAATGACAAGACCAGTGTGGGCTTCCAGGGCTTTAATGAAGTTCCACCTCCTCTTAGTCATGACTATTCATTCCTGCCTAGTGAAGATGAGCTAGCAAACTTTATGGCATCTGCACCTAGTAGTTTCGCATCCACATCAAGTCAAGGTGATGGATCTGAGAGTGATGAGGCTAAGGAAAACAATAACAGGGAACCTTTGAAAAGGAAAAATTCACCGCCTAAGAATAAAAATCAAGCTTTTGTCAAAAAGATTAATTTTGTTCAAGGTAGTGATATGAAAAACGAAACTGCTGTTATTGAAAATGAATCGAATGTAGAGTTTGCAAAAAATAAGAACATAGAAAAATCTGAAATCAAGCAAACTAAACAAGGTTCATCTAAGGGATCATCACCATCTGATAAGGGATCTACCTCAGAGACTCCAGCTAAGAAGTCTTTGAAAAGGAGATCGTGCTTCAAGTGTCACGTCAAGGGACATGTAGCTAGTTGCTGTCCTAACAAAAAGAGTGAAGCACAACTTAGTGAAAAACAGAGAGGGAAATTACCAGAGAAGAAAGATGATAGTGAGGAGAAAGGCTCAAATTCTCAAAAGAAATCTGCTCCTAAGCAACCAGAAAATGTTGTTGTTGGTGTAGATAAGGCTGAAAAAGGAACTCCACAAGTTCCTCGTTTTCAAAGAAATCAACCAAGATTTCAGCCTAGACCTCCACCAGGCAGATATGAGAGACCTAGAAGCAGTTCACCTAGAATGAACAATTTTATTGGAAATTCAAATAATTTCAGAAGTCAAGGTCAATATCAAAATCGATACCAGAATAATGGTGGTCGAACCTTTTATAACAATGGCTTTAGAAATTATAACAATCAAGCTTCTAGAAATCAAAATTTTCAAAGGTCATATAGTCCAAATACGTATAGGAACCCTCAGGACCATAGACCTTATGGAAATCAAAACCCATTTCCATCAACAGGTTTGAGATCTAAGACTCCTGTTAGGAGTAATGGATATTGGATGGATGTTCAAGTGGTTGGTGAATTTGGACGACCCAAGACCATTAAGGCTTGGGTCCCCCAATCTAACTAATTTCTTAGTTGGTGTGTGCATGAGCTGCTAAGGAGGATTATCAACGTATGTTGATAGTGGCTGCTCTAGGCACATGAAGGGGGATGTGAGATTGTTGATATATTTATATATTGATTGATTTAAATTGAAGTTCAAAGTGCTGAGTCGACACACTAGATAACCAGGCAGATCTTTATACTAAAGCTTTTGACAGGGCTCGCTTTGAACATTTAGTCGAACTCAACGGGATGAGGAATCTTGAATAACTGGTTTTTCATAAGAATTTTTGTAAATAGTTTACTGCTTTTCTTAAAAATCTAAAATAAAAAAAATTTGAAAAATAAAAAACATAAAAAAATAGAAAATCAAAAATGAGTTATCACTGTGTGAAAAAGAAGAAATGATAGTACATCGGCAAGTTAGACTGTCACACTGAAATGAAATTAAATTGCTTAAGTGTGATAGCAGCTTCATTATATGATGTACCAGTAGGCAAAAAGCATGAAATAATCAACTTACCAATGTGATATAAACTTAACTGAACTACGTATGAGTGGGGAACACATCAGTGGTGTATGGTTTAATGACCTTAAATCTTGCGTTGATAGATTGCCAAAATCTGAAGTTTTGGGTCTTTATACTGTTATTTCATCTGGGGATATCTTGACTGTCCTTCTGTTCAGAACTAAAATTGTACATGACCCCAGGAAAGAAAGTCACTTGGAATTAGCTCATTTCTATTTGAATGTCTGTATGTTGTCCCGATACACACAATTTTGATCTGATTCTGAAATCTTCTCTGAAAAAAAGTCGTGTACCTCCTCTGCTGCATCCAAATATATGCTGACCTGGAGGTGCTACGCAACGACAGCTTCTGCTGCATCCAGATACATGCTGACCTAGCTGTACGTTGTCGCGCTATAGATCTAATACACCCAAAAGAGGCCCTCAAGTGCCCAAAAGAAACCCAAGAAACCTATATCAAACTGAGAAAAACTCATTTGATCTGTATATTATACCATCTCTGCTAAAGATCTATTCTGTTCTCTTCTCAACCTATTCCCAGTTAAGATTTCAGAAATCTGGATTGGACTTGTGAAATATGTGGTAGGGAAGATACTTGCATGATAGAGTGTGTTGTTTATATTTCCAGGATTTGATTAGTATTTATTTGGGTGTTCATTGTTAAGCAATCAAAACATGATAAAACAGATTATATGCAGACCTAGACATTGTCAGGATATCTTAAAGGATGACATCAGTATACTCACCTACTACGATGAATCTTTGTGCATACCTTGATCACGGGGGTATATCCTGAAGTGGGACACACTAGTATGTCAGTAATAATATTACCTTAACGTATCATACGGTAATGGTACTTGAAATGTTCATGCATTTTGTTTAAGAGGAAAACATACTGGTAATCGTCTTGGACTGCTTTTCACGAAAAATTAAATAAAGAATTATCTAATAGTGTGAAAATAGTTTGACTGTGCTGATATGATCTTCTTACCAGTGATTCTCACAAAAACAAAGTGTTTATTGCTTTTTGTTATTTACTTGCTTTCAGAAAATATGAAAATACAAAAATAGTGTCTTTTTCTGTTTAAAATTCTTAACGTACGGAAAACTGTTATTCTTGGAGGAATTGTTACTGATAGGGGGAGACGGTGTTAGAAAGTGAGTTCAAAATTTTAAATCATGCGGGTTATAGAGTGTGTGATTAAAAAGTTTTGCGTGTTGGTGATAAGTTGAAAATGCTTAATCTGTGACATAATCTCTTGAAAGATAATAATTTATTTAACTTTGTTGAAAAATTCTTATGGTTTCTCGAGATGTTTGTTTTATAGTATACAGATTGAAGCGGTATGTTGCTGAGAAGTTAAAGTGTTGAGTTGCTGTGAAGATGAGAGTTTGATTGGATGCATGGTAGAACCTCCTTTCTACATTGCAGACAAGTTGAAGAGTTTGAAGATTGCTATACATATGCTGAACTGGAGTTTACTCAAACGCTAAAGTTTTTGAAGATTTGGTGATTAGATGCATCAGCTTAGGGGGAGTCTGTTGCTGACAGAAGCTGTTGAAGCTGAAGCTATCCAAAGACCAAAGACAGTGCAAGACTACATGAAGATTGCAAGATGATTGAAGACAAAGTTACTTTATGAAGCTATTGTCAAGGGGGAGTTTGTTGGTGTATGTTTGTGACAACAGCTTAGATTTGGTCTTTGGATATCTTGTAATTAGTTAAACGATAAACAGTTAGCGGGTTTAGCTTTGTAATAGTTTGATTATAGAGTTTGGGCTAAACAGAACCCACATTGGGTGATGGGGGACGATTTGGGCCTAGCCCATGTAGCAAACCCAGCCTAATGTTGCAACCTTGTGTTATATAAACAAGGTTAGGCTTTAGGGTTTAGGTTAATCAGCCAAAACAGAATTTGAGAGGCATTGAAATTCATGAGAGCTAGACTTGGACGAATTTGAGTGTGGTTAGGGTTTAGATTTATTGTAATACGTTTGTTTGATAATCAATAGTAAACTCGGTTTGAAAGTGTATTGCTGTTTCTGCACGTTTTCTGCTTATTCTGATCAAGAGGATTCCGCACTCTTGATCGGATTGACAATTCTGTAAAAGATCCATACGACTCAAAGAGACCTACAATTTTCTTGACTGTATATCCCTTAAATGTCAACATATACATGTGTGATTTAGTTTACAAATATTTTTCAATGCCAAGAACCTCGATCAGAGAGTAAAAAAGGTTCACAATGGTATAAAATTAAAATGGGATATACCAGGCTAGGATTCGAGTTACAGGAACAAGGGCCAAACCAACCACCCAAGAATGGAATCGTCGAGCGAAAACACTTCACAACCACCTAGAAGCAGCTTTTCTTACTACCAGACCTTTCTCCATCAATTAGGAATCTGATGCCGTCACTAAACACATTCCTTAAATTGTATCCATTTGTTGAGTGTTTTTGTTTTGGTGTCTAATCCGCATATATATCACCATTGCTCTTGATTTTCTTGACTGTATATCTCTTAAATATCAACATATGCACGTGTGATTTAATTTACGAAGATTTTTCAATGCCGAGAACCTCGATCAGAGAGTAAAAAAGGCGTAAGGTTCACAATGGTGTAAAATTAAAATGGGATATACCGGGCTAGGATTCGAGTTACAGGGACAAGGGCCAAACCAACCACCCAAGAATGGAATCGTCGAGTGAAAACACTTGACAACCTCCTAGAAGCAGCTTTTCTTGCCACCAGAGCTTTCTCCATCAATTAGGAATCTGATACCGTCACTAACACATTCCTTAAATTGTAGCCATTTGTTGAGTGTTTTTTTTGGAGTCTAATCCGCATATATATCAACATTGCCCTTGATTTCCTAGACAGTATATCTCTTAAATTTCAACATATACACGTGTGATTTAGTTTACGAAGATTTTTCAATGCCGAGAACCCCGATCAGAGAGTAAAAAAAGCGTAAGGTTCACAATGGTGAAAAATTAAAATGGGATATACCGGGCTAGGATTCAAGTTACAGGAACAAGGGCCAAAGCAACCACCCAAGAATGGAATCGTCGACTGAAAACACTTGACAACCTCCTAGAAGCATCTTTTCTTGCCACCAGACCTTTCTCCATCAATTAGGAATCTGATGCCGTCACTAAACACATTCCATAAATTGTAGCCATTTGTTGAGTGTTTTTTTTTGGTGTCTAATCCGCATACATATATCACCATTGCCCTTGATTTTCTTGACTGTATATCTCTTAAAGGGTCACAATGGTGTAAAATTAAAATGGGATATACCGGGCTAGGATTCGAGTTACAGGAACAAGGGCCAAACCAACCACCCAAGAATGGAATCGTCGAGCGAAAACACTTCACAACCTCCCAGAAGCAGCTTTTCTTACTACCAGACCTTTCTCCATCAATTAGGAATCTGATGCCGTCACTAAACACATTCCTTAAATTGTAGCCATTTGTTGAGTGTTTTTGTTTTGGTGTCTAATCCGCATATATATCACCATTGCTCTTGATTTTCTTGACTGTATATCTCTTAAATATCAACATATACACGTGTGATTTAGTTTACGAAGATTTTTCCATGCCGAGAACCTCGATCAGAGAGTAAAAAAGGCGTAAGGTTCACAATGGTGTAAGATTAAAGTGGGATATACCGGGCTAGGATTCGAGTTACAGGAACAAGTGCCAAACCAACCACCCAAGAATGGAATCGTCGAGCGAAAACACTTGACAACATCCTAGAAGCAGCTTTTCTTACCACCAGACCTTTCTCCATCAATTAGGAATATGATGCCGTCACTAAACACATTCCTTAAATTGTAGCCATTTGTTGAGTGTTTTTTTTTGTGTCTAATCCGCATATATGTCACCATTACCCATGATTTTCTTGAGTGTATATCTCTTAAATGTCAACATATACACGTGTGATTTTGTTTACGAAGGTTTTTCAATACCGAGAACCTCGATCAGTGAGTAAAAAAGGCGTAAGGTTCACAATGGTGTTAAATTAAAATGGGATATACCGGGCTAGGATTCGAGTTACAGGAACAAGGGGCAAACTAACCACCCAAGAATGGAATCGTCGAGCGAAAACACTTGACAACGTCCTAGAAGCAGCTTTTCTTGCCACCAGACCTTTCTCCATCAATTAGGAATCTGATGCCGTCACTAAACACATTCCTTAAATTGTAGCCATTTGTTAAGTGTTTTTTTCTTTTTGGTGTCTAATCCGCATATATATCACCAATGCCCTTGATTTTCTTGACTGTATATCTCTTAAATATCAACATATACACGTGTGATTTCGTTTACGGATATTTTTCAATGCCGAGAACCTCGATCAGAGAGTAAAAAAGGCGTAAGGTTCACAATGGTATAAAATTAAAATGTAATATACCGGGCTAGGATTCGAGTTACAGGAACAAGGGCCAAACCAACCTCCCAAGAATGGAATCGTCGAGCGAAAACACTTGACAACCTCCTAGAAGCAGCTTTTCTTACCACCAGACCTTTCTCCATCAATTAAAATCTGATGCCGTCACTAAACACATTACTTAAATTGTAGCCATTTGTTGAGTGATTTTTTTTGGTGCCTAATCCGCATATATATCACCATTGCCCTTGATTTTCTTGACTGTATATCTCTTAAATGTCAACATATACACGTGTGATTTCGTTTAAGAAGATTTTTCAATGCCGAGAACCTCGATCAGAGAGTAAAAAAGGCGTAAGGTTCACAATTGTGTAAAATTAAAATGGGATATACCGGGCTAGGATTCGAGTTACAGGAACAAGGGCCAAACCAACCACCCAAGAATGGAATCGTCGAGCGAAAACACTTGACAACCTCCTAGAAGCAGCTTTTCTTACCAACAGACCTTTCTCCATCAATTAGGAATCTGATGCCGTCACTAAACACATTCCTTAAACTTTAGCTATTTGTTGAGTGATTTTTTTTTGGTGACTAATCCGCATATATATCACCATTGCTCTTGATTTTCTTGACTGTATATCTCTTAAATATCAACATATACACGTGTGATTTAATTTACGAAGATTTTTCAATGCCGAGAACCTCGATCAGAAAGTAAAAAAGGCGTAAGGTTCACAATGGTGTAAAAATAAAATGGGATATACCGGGCTAGGATTCGAGTTACAGGAACAAGGGCCAAACCAACCACCCAAGAATGGAATCGTCGAGTGAAAACACTTGACAACCTCCTAGAAGCAGCTTTTCTTGCCACCAGACCTTTCTTCATCAATTAGGAATCTGATACCGTCACTAAACACATTCCTTAAATTGTAGCCATTTGTTGAGTGTTTTTTTTTGGAGTCTAATCCGCATATATATCAACATTGCCCTTGATTTCCTAGACAGTATATCTCTTAAATATCAACATATACAAGTGTGATTTAGTTTACGAAGATTTTTCAATGCCGAGAACCCCGATCAGAGAGCAAAAAAGGCGTAAGGTTCACAATGGTGAAAAATTAAAATGGGATATACCGGGCTAGGATTCAAGTTACAGGAACAAGGGCCAAAGCAACCACCCAAGAATGGAATCGTCGACTGAAAACACTTGACAACCTCCTAGAAGCATCTTTTCTTGCCACCAGACCTTTCTCCATCAATTAGGAATCTGATGCCGTCACTAAACACATTCCATAAATTGTAGCCATTTGTTGATTGTTTTTTTTGGTGTCTAATCCGCATATATATATATATCACCATTGCCCTTGATTTTCTTGACTGTATATCTCTTAAAGGGTCACAATGGTGTAAAATTAAAATGCGATATACCGGGCTAGGATTCGAGTTACAGGAACAAGGGCCAAACTACCCACCCAAGAATGGAATCGTCGAGCGAAAACACTTCACAACCTCCTAGAAGCAGCTTTTCTTACTACCAGACCTTTCTCCATCAATTAGGAATCTGATGCCGTCACTAAACACATTCCTTAAATTGTAGCCATTTGTTGAGTGTTTTTGTTTTGGTGTCTAATCCGCATATATATCACCATTGCTCTTGATTTGGTTGACTGTATATCTCCTAAATATCAACATATACACGTGTGATTTAGTTTACGAAGATTTTTCAATGCCGAGAACCTCGATCAGAGAGTAAAAAAGGCGTAAGGTTCACAATGGTGTAAAATTAAAATGGTATATACCGGGCTAGGATTCGAGTTACAGGAACAAGGGCCAAACCAACCACCCAAGAATGGAATTGTCGAGTGAAAACACTTGACAACCTCCTAGAAGCAACTTTTCTTGCCACCAGACCTTTCTCCATCAATTAGGAATCTGATACCGTCACTAAACACATTCCTTAAATTGTAGCCATTTGTTGAGTGTTTTTGTTTTGGTGTCTAATCCGCATATATATCACCATTGCTCTTGATTTTGTTGACTGTATATCTCTTAAATATCAACATATACACGTGTGATTTAGTTTACGAAGATTTTTCAATGCCGAGAACCTCGATCAGAGAGTAAAAAAGGCATAAGGTTCACAATGGTGTAAAATTAAAATGGGATATACCAGGCTAGGATTCGAGTTACAGGAACAAGGGCCAAACCAACCACCCAAGAATGGAATCGTCGAACGAAAACACTTGACAACCTCCTAGAGGCAGCTTTACTTGGCACCAGACCTTTCTCCATCAATTAGGAATCTGATGCCGTCACTAAACACATTCCTTAAATTGTAGTCATTTGTTGAGTGTTTTTTTTTGGTGTCTAATCCACATATATATCACCATTGCCCTTGATTTTCTTGACTGTATATCTCTTAAATATCAACATATACACGTGTGATTTTGTTTACGAAGATTTTTCAATGTCGAGAACCTCGATCAGTGAGTAAAAAAGGTGTAAGGTTAACAATGGTGTAAAATTAAATGGGATATACCGGGCTAGGATTCGAGTTACAGGAACAAGGGCCAAACCAACCACCCAAGAATGGAATCGTCGAGCGAAAACACTTGACAACCTCCTAGAAGCAGCTTTTCTTGCCACCAGACCTTTCTCCATCAATTAGGAATCTGATGCCGTCACAAAACACATTACTTAAATTGTAGCCATTTGTTGAGTGTTTTTTTGGTGTCCAATCCGCATATATCTCACCATTGCCCTTGATTTTCTTAAATGTATATCTCTTAAATGTCAACATATACACGTGTCATTTAGTTTACGAAGATTTTTCAATGCCGAGAACCTCGATCAGAGAGTAAAAAAGGCGTAAGGTTCACAATGGTGTAAAAATTAAAATGGGATATACCGGGCTAGGATTCGAGTTACAGGAACAAGGGCCAAACCAACCACCCAAGAATGGAATCGTCGAGCCAAAACACTTGACAACCTCCTAGAAGCAGCTTTTCTTGCCACCAGACCTTTCTCCATCAATTAGGAATCTGATGTAGTCACTAAACACATTCCTTAAATTGTAGCCATTTGTTGAGTGATTTTTTTTTGGTTTCTAATCCGCATATATATAACCATTGCCCTTGATTTTCTTGATTGTATATCGGTTAAATGTCAACATATACACGTGTGATTTAGTTTACGAAGATTTTTCAATGCCGAGAACCTCGATCAGAGAGTAAAAAAGGCGTAAGGTTCACAATGGTGTAAAATTAAAATGGCATATACCGGGCTAGGATTCGAGTTACAGGAACAAGGGCCAAACCAACCACCCAAGAATGGAATCGTCGAGCGAAAACACTTGACAACCTCCTAGAAGCAGCTTTTCTTGCCACGAGACCTTTCTCCATCAATTAGGAATCAGATGCCGTCACTAAACACATTCCTTAAATTGTAGCCATGTGTTGAGTGTTTTTTTTTGTGTCTAATCCGCATATATATCACCATTGCCCTTGATTTTCTTGACGGTATATCTCTTAAATATCAACATATACACGTGTGATTTAGTTTACGAAGATTTTTCAATGCCGAAAACCTCGATCAGAGAGTAAAAAAGGCATATGGTTCACAATGGTGAAAAATTAAAATGGGATATACCGGGATAGGATTCGAGATACAGGAACAAGGACCAAACCAACCACCCAAGAATGGAATCGTCGAGCGAAAACACTTGACAACCTCCTACAAGCAGCTTTTCTTGCCACCAGACCTTTCTCCATCAATTAGGAATCTGATGCCATCACTAAACACATTCCTTAAATTGTAGCCATTTGTTGAGTGTTTTTTTTGTGTCTAATCCGCATATATATAACCATTGCCCTTGATTTTCTTGACTGTATATCTCTTAAATATCAACATATACACGTGTGATTTAGGTTACAAAGATTTTTTAATGCTGAGAACCTTAATCAGAGAGTAAAAAAGGCGTAAGGTTCACAATGGTGTAAAATTAAAATGGGATATACTGGGCTAGGATTCGAGTTACAGGAACAAGGGCCAAACCAACCACCCAAGAATGGAATCGTCGAGCGAAAACACTTGACAACCTCCTAGAAGCAGCTTTTCTTACCACCAGACCTTTCTCCATCAATTAGGAATCTGATACCGTCACTAAACACATTCCTTAAATTGTAGCCATTTGTTTAGTGTTTTTTTTGTTGTCCAATCCGCATATATATCACCATTGCCCTTGAATTTCTTGACTGTATATCTCTTAAATATCAACATATACACGCGTGATTTAGTTTACGAAAATTTTTCAATGCCGAGAACCTCATTCAGAGAGTAAAAAAGGCGTAAGGTTCACAATGGTGTAAAATTAAAATGGGATATACCGGGCTAGGATTCGAGTTACAGGAGCAAGGGCCAAACCAACCACCCAAGAATGGAATCGTCGAGCGAAAACACTTGACAACCTCCTAGAAGCAGCTTTTCTTGCCACGAGACCTTTCTCCATCAATTAGGAATCTGATGCCGTCACTAAACACATTCCTTAAATTGTAGCCATGTGTTGAGTGTTTTTTTGTGTCTAATCCGCATATATATCACCATTGCCCTTGATTTTCTTGACTGTATATCTCTTAAATATCAACATATACACGTGTGATTTAGTTTACGAAGATTTTTCAATGCCGAAAACCTCGATCAGAGAGTAAAAAAGGCATATGGTTCACAATGGTGAAAAATTAAAATGGGATATACCGGGATAGGATTCGAGTTACAGGAACAAGGACCAAACCAACCACCTAAGAATGGAATCGTCGAGCGAAAACACTTGACAACCTCCTACAAGCAGCTTTTCTTGCCACCAGACCTTTCTCCATCAATTAGGAATCTGATGCCATCACTAAACACATTCCTTAAATTGTAGCAATTTGTTGAGTGTTTTTTTTGTGTCTAATCCGCATATATATAACCATTGCCCTTGATTTTCTTGACTGTATATCTCTTAAATATCAACATATACACGTGTGATTTAGGTTACAAAGATTTTTTAATGCTGAGAACCTTAATCAGAGAGTAAAAAAGGCGTAAGGTTCACAATGGTGTAAAATTAAAATGGGATATACTGGGCTAGGATTCGAGTTACAGGAACAAGGGCCAAACCAACCACCCAAGAATGGAATCGTCGAGCGAAAACACTTGACAACCTCCTAGAAGCAGCTTTTCTTACCACCAGACCTTTCTCCATCAATTAGGAATCTGATACCGTCACTAAACACATTCCTTAAATTGTAGCCATTTGTTTACTGTTTTTTTTGTTGTCCAATCCGCATATATATCACCATTGCCCTTGAATTTCTTGACTGTATATCTCTTAAATATCAACATATACACGCGTGATTTAGTTTACGAAGATTTTTCAATGCCGAGAACCTCATTCAGAGAGTAAAAAAGGCGTAAGGTTCACAATGGTGTAAAATTAAAATGGGATATACCGGGCTAGGATTCGAGTTACAGGAACAAGGGCCAAACCAACCACCCAAGAATGGAATCGTCGAGCGAAAACACTTGACAACCTCCTAGAAGCAGCTTTTCTTACCACCTTTCTCCATCAATTAGGATTCTGATGCCGTCACTAAACACATTCCTTAAATTGTAGCCATTTGTTGAGTGTTTTTTTTTGTGTCTAATCCGCATATATATCACCATTGCCCTTGATTTTCTTAACTGTATATCTCTTAAATATCAACATATACACGTGTGATTTAGTTTACGAAGATTTTTCAATGCCAAGAACCTCGATCAGAGAGTAAAAAAGGCGTAAGGTTCACAATGGTGTAAAATTAAAATGGGATATACCGGGCTAGGATTCGAGTTACAGGAACAAGGGCCAAACCAACCACCCAAGAATGTAATCGTCGAGCGAAAACACTTGACAACCTCCTAGAAGCAGCTTTTCTTACCACCAGACCACTCTCCATCAATTAGGAATCTGATGCCGTCACTAAACACATTCCTTAAATTGTAGCCATTTGTTGAGTGTTTTTTTTGGTGTCTAATCCGCATATATATCACCATTGCCCTTGATTTTCTTAACTGTATATCTCTTAAATATCAACATATACACGTGTGATTTAGTTTACGAAGATTTTTCAATGGCGAGAACCTCGATCAGAGAGTAAAAAAGGCGTAAGGTTCACAATGGTGTAAAATTAAAATGGGATATACCGGGCTAGGATCGAGTTACAGGAACAAGGGCCAAACCAACCACCCAAGAATGGAATCGTCGAGCGAAAACACTTGACAACCTCCTAGAAGCAGATTTTCTTGCCACCAGACCTTTTTCCATCAATTAGGAATCTGATGCCGTCACATAACACATTACTTAAATTGTAGCCATTTGTTGAGTGTTTTTTTGGTGTCCAATCCGCATATATCTCACCGTTGCCCTTGATTTTCTTAAATGTATATCTCTTAAATGTCAACATATACATGTGTCATTTTCTTTACGAAGATTTTTCAATGCCGAGAACCTCGATCAGAGAGTAAAAAAGGCGTAAGGTTCACAATGGTGTAAAAATTAAAATGGGATATACCGGGCTAGGATTCGAGTTACAGGAACAAGGGCCAAACCAACCACCCAAGAATGGAATCGTCGAGCGAAAACACTTTACAACCTCCTAGAAGAAGCTTTTCTTGCCACCAGACCTTTCTCCATCAATTAGGAATCTGATGCAGTCACTAAACACATTCCTTAAATTGTAGCCATTTGTTGAGTGATTTTTTTTGGTTTCTAATCCGCATATATATAACCATTGCCCTTGATTTTCTTGATTGTATATCGGTTAAATGTCAACATATACACGTGTGATTTAGTTTACGAAGATTTTTCAATGCCGAGAACCTCGATCAGAGAGTAAAAAAGGCGTAAGGTTCACAATGGTGTAAAATTAAAATGGCATATACCGGGCTAGGATTCGAGTTACAGGAACAAGGGCCAAACCAACCACCCAAGAATGGAATCGTCGAGCGAAAACACTTGACAACCTCCTAGAAGCAGCTTTTCTTGCCACGAGACCTTTCTCCATCAATTAGGAATCTGATGCCGTCACTAAACACATTCCTTAAATTGTAGCCATGTGTTGAGTGTTTTTTTTTTTGTGTCTAATCCGCATATATATCACCATTGCCCTTTATTTTCTTGACTGTATATCTCTTAATTGTCAACATATACACGTGTGATTTAGTTTACGAAGATTTTTCAATGCCGAAAACCTCGATCAGAGAGTAAAAAAGGCATAAGGTTCACAATGGTGAAAAATTTAAATGGGATATACCGGGATAGGATTCGAGTTACAGGAACAAGGACCAAACCAACCACCCAAGAATGGAATCGTCGAGCAAAAACACCTGACAGCCTCCTACAAGCAGCTTTTCTTGCCACCACACCTTTCTCCATCAATTAGGAATCTGATGCCATCACTAAACACATTCCTTAAATTGTAGCCATTTGTTGAGTGTTTTTTTTGTGTCTAATCCGCATATATATAACCATTGCCCTTGATTTTCTTGACTGTATATCTCTTAAATATCAACATATAAACGTGTGATTTAGGTTACAAAGATTTTTTAATGCTGAGAACCTTAATCAGAGAGTAAAAAAGGCGTAAGGTTCACAATGGTGTAAAATTAAAATGGGATATACTGGGCTAGGATTCGAGTTACAGGAACAAGGGCCAAACCAACCACCCAAGAATGGAATCGTCGAGCGAAAACACTTGACAACCTCCTAGAAGCAGCTTTTCTTACCACCAGACCTTTCTCCATCAATTAGGAATCTGATACCGTCACTAAACACATTCCTTAAATTGTAGCCATTTGTTTACTGTTTTTTTTGTTGTCCAATCCGCATATATATCACCATTGCCCTTGAATTTCTTGACTGTATATCTCTTAAATATCAACATATACACGCGTGATTTAGTTTACGAAGATTTTTCAATGCCGAGAACCTCATTCAGAGAGTAAAAAAGGCGTAAGGTTCACAATGGTGTAAAATTAAAATGGGATATACCGGGCTAGGATTCGAGTTACAGGAACAAGGGCCAAACCAACCACCCAAGAATGGAATCGTCGAGCGAAAACACTTGACAACCTCCTAGTAGCAGCTTTTCTTGCCGCCAGACCTTTTTCCATCAATTAGGAATTTGATGCCGTCACAAAACACATTACTTAAATTGTAGCCATTTGTTGAGTGTTTTTTTGGTGTCCAATCCGCATATATCTCACCATTGCCCTTGATTTTCTTAAATGTATATCTCTTAAATGTCAACATATACATGTGTCATTTAGTTTACGAAGATTTTTCAATGCCGAGAACCTCGATCAGAGAGTAAAATAGGCGTAAGGTTCACAATGGTGTAAAAATTAAAATGGGATATACCAGGATAGGATTCGAGTTACAGGAACAAGGGCCAAACCAACCACCTAAGAATGGAATCGTCGAGCGAAAACACTTTACAACCTCCTAGAAGAAGCTTTTCTTGCCACCAGACCTTTCTCCATCAATTAGGAATCTGATGCAGTCACTAAACACATTCCTTAAATTGTAGCCATTTGTTGAGTGATTTTTTTTGGTTTCTAATCCGCATATATATAACCATTGCCCTTGATTTTCTTGATTGTATATCGGTTAAATGTCAACATATACACGTGTGATTTAGTTTACGAAGATTTTTCAATGCCGAGAACCTTGATCAGAGAGTAAAAAAGGCGTAAGGTTCACAATGGTGTAAAATTAAAATGGCATATACCGGGCTAGGATTCGAGTTACAGGAACAAGGGCCAAACCAACCACCCAAGAATGGAATCGTCGGGCGAAAACACTTGACAACCTCCTAGAAGCAGCTTTTCTTGCCACGAGACCTTTCTCCATCAATTAGGAATCTGATGCCGTCACTAAACACATTCCTTAAATTGTAGCCATGTGTTGAGTGTTTTTTTTTTTGTGTCTAATCCGCATATATATCACCATTGCCCTTTATTTTCTTGACTGTATATCTCTTAAATGTCAACATATACACGTGTGATTTAGTTTACGAAGATTTTTCAATGCCGAAAACCTCGATCAGAGAGTAAAAAAGGCATAAGGTTCACAATGGTGAAAAATTAAAATGGGATATACCGGGATAGGATTCGAGTTACAGGAACAAGGACCAAACCAACCACCCAAGAATGGAATCGTCGAGCGAAAACACTTGACAACCTCCTACAAGCAGCTTTTCTTGCCACCACACCTTTCTCCATCAATTAGGAATCTGATGCCATCACTAAACACATTCCTTAAATTGTAGCCATTTGTTGAGTGTTTTTTTGTGTCTAATCCGCATATATATAACCATTGCCCTTGATTTTCTTGACTGTATATCTCTTAAATATCAACATATACACGTGTGATTTAGGTTACAAAGATTTTTTAATGCTGAGAACCTTAATCAGAGAGTAAAAAAGGCGTAAGGTTCACAATGGTGTAAAATTAAAATGGGATATACTGGGCTAGGATTCGAGTTACAGGAACAAGGGCCAAACCAACCACCCAAGAATGGAATCGTCGAGCGAAAACACTTGACAACCTCCTAGAAGCAGCTTTTCTTACCGCCAGACCTTTCTCCATCAATTAGGAATCTGATACCGTCACTAAACACATTCCTTAAATTGTAGCCATTTGTTTACTGTTTTTTTTGTTGTCCAATCCGCATATATATCACCATTGCCCTTGAATTTCTTGACTGTATATCTCTTAAATATCAACATATACACGCGTGATTTAGTTTACGAAGATTTTTCAATGCCGAGAACCTCATTCAGAGAGTAAAAAAGGCGTAAGGTTCACAATGGTGTAAAATTAAAATGGGATATACCGGGCTAGGATTCGAGTTACAGGAACAAGGGCCAAACCAACCACCCAAGAATGGAATCGTCGAGCGAAAACACTTGACAACCTCCTAGTAGCAGCTTTTCTTACCACCTTTCTCCATCAATTAGGATTATGATGCCGTCACTAAACACATTCCTTAAATTGTAGCGATTTGTTGAGTGTTTTTTTTTGGTGTCTAATCCGCATATATATCACCATTGCCCTTGATTTTCTTAACTGTATATCTCTTAAATATCAACATATACACGTGTGATTTAGTTTACGAAGATTTTTCAATGCCGAGAACCTCGATCAGAGAGTAAAAAAGGCGTATGGTTCACAATGGTGTAAAATTAAAATGGGATATACCGGGCTAGGATTCGAGTTACAGGAACAAGGGCCAAACCAACCACCCAAGAATGTAATCGTCGAGCGAAAACACTTGACAACCTCCTAGAAGCAGCTTTTCTTACCACCAGACCACTCTCCATCAATTAGGAATCTGATGCCGTCACTAAACACATTCCTTAAATTGTAGCCATTTGTTGAGTGTTTTTTTTTGTGTCTAATCCGCATATATATCACCATTGCCCTTGATTTTCTTTATTGTATATCGGTTAAATGTCAACATATACACGTGTGTTTAGTTTACGAAGATTTTTCAATGCCGAGAACCTCGATCAGAGAGTAAAAAAGGCGTAAGGTTCACAATGGTGTAAAATTAAAATGGGATATACCGGGCTAGGATTCGAGTTACAGGAACAAGGGCCAAACCAACCACCCAATAATGGAATCTGTTGGTGCATATTTGTGACAACAGCTTAGATTTGGTCTTTGGATATCTTGTAATTAGTAAAACGATAAACAGTTAGCGGGTTTAGCTTTGTATTAGTGGAATAATAGAGTTTGGGCTAAACAAAACCCACATTGGGTGATGGGGGGCGAATTGGGCCTAGTCCATGTAGCAAACCCCAGCCCAAGTTGCAAACCTTGTGTTATATAAACAAGGTTAGGCTTTAGGGTTAAGGTTAATCAGCAAAAACAGTTTGTGAGAGAGAGCAATTTCGTGAGAGACATAGGCTTGGACGAAATTGAGTGTTGGTTAGGGTTTGATTGATTGTAATTCAGTTTGATTAATAATCAACAGAAACCCGGTTTGAAAGTGAATTGCTGATTTCTGTTTCTACACGTTTTCTGCTATATTCTGATCAAGAGGATTCCGCACTCTTGATTGGATTAACAATTCTGTAAAAGATCCATACGACTTAAGGGTACCTACAATTGGTATCAGAGCATTAGGCTCTTGAAGAAGCTCGGTTTAGAATTTGTTGCTGCAGAAAAGGGTGGATTTTCGGGTTCTGTGTTGAAATTTTCGAAAATTTTGAAGTTGGTAGACCTAGGGTTTCGAAAATTTGGAGGAAAATTTTCGAAATTTTTAGGGTTTTTGGTTGAAAATAGGCTGTTGTTGGTGTTCAGCGAATTTAATTCTGCATATTTGGTGTTTTTGCTTGAAGGAAACTTGAAGATTTGAAGAACTGTTCTTCGTGTTCTTCGTGGTGTTCATCATAATTTGCAGAAAATTACTGATAATTTGCTGTGTTGATTTTGCAGGAAACTGTTAGAAGGATCTGGAAAATCTTCAGAAAATTCGAAATTATTGAGTTTCCATAATTTCCTAGCATAATTAACAATTCCGCTGACAAATCAAAGGAATTATCTGATCCAGCAAATTTAACATCGGTGACCGGCGAAATTAAAATCCAAAGGCGACTTTGGTAACCGTTATAATTGTCCTCAGCGACACTATTACGGTGATCGGCGAAGTTACTAGACGTCGTGCTAGCGAAATTATTTACCAGCGAATTTGATTAGCTAGCATATTTATTCCAGCGAATTTAAAAACCAACATAATTATAATTCCTCTACCAGCATAATTATAACTACTCTATCAGCATATTTAACTTGGTTTGCCAGCATAATTAGCGTGACACAGCGAAATTAACTTGGTTTGCCAGCAAAATTAAAAGGTGGAGTATTTATTTAGATACGTATAGAGGATTTAACGTTTTCGAAAATAGAAAGTGAACCGTAACTAATCTGAAGAAACCGTCTGTACCGTTGAATTCCTTGCATTTTTAGGGTAAAAAAAACTCTGGAAAACACTTGACAACCTCCTAGAAGCAGCTTTTCTTCCCACCAGACCTTTCTCCATCAATTAGGAATCTGATTCCGTCACTAAACACATTCCTTAAATTGTAGCCATTTGTTGAGTGTTTTTTTTGGTGTCTAATCCGCATATATATCACCATTGCCCTTGATTTTCTTGACTGTATATCTCTTAAATATCAACATATACACGTGCGATTTAGTTTACGAAGATTTTTTAATGCCGAGAACCTCGATCAGAGAGTAAAAAAGGCGTAAGGTTCATAATGGTGTAAAATTAAAATGGGATATACCAGGCTAGGATTCGAGTTACAGGAACAAGGGCCAAACCAACCACCCAAGAATGGAATCGTCGAGCGAAAAGACTTGACAACCTCCTAGAAGCAGCTTTTCTTGCCACCAGACCTTTCTCCATCAATTAGGAATCTGATGCCATCACTAAACACATTCCTTAAATTGTAGCCATTTGTTGAGAGTTTTTTTTTGGTGTCTAATCCGCATATATATCACCATTGCCCTTGATTTTCTTGACTGTATATCTCTTAAATATCAACATATACACGTGTGATTTAATTTACGAATATTTTTCAATGCCGAGAACCTATATCAGAAAGTAAAAAAGGCAGAAGGTTCACAATGGTGTAAAATTAAAATGGGATATACCGGGCTAGGATTCGAGTTACAGGAACAAGGGTCAAACCTGTTGATGCATACATCTGTCGTCTTCGTCTTATGTCGAGTCTCAGTCTTGTTGCGGATCTGAAAAGAGGATGATGTCATCATCTTTGATGATGACATCATAATAGTGAAGTCATCATTGCATCACTACATATGAGACAAAAGCATTTATGTTACATAGTTGCTGATTTCGCTCTAACATGCATATCTAGGTGATTCTGCCCGGAATCTAAAAAGCTGATTCCGTTCCTATAGTCGATGTTATTTCGGGCGGAATTAGACTACTATATATAGGACTTTTGGGGCGAAATCAGAACATAGTTCTAGGTGTGTTCTTCCGGTTTGCAACGAAGTGCTGCCGAAGTGTTGAATCAATTGTAAACGTCATTAAATCAATAGAAACAACAGTTTAAAGTGTATAGTTGCTGAATTGAACTTGATTTGTCTGTTTCCGCCATTCAAATCGAGAAAAGCTCTTCTAATAGACTCGTTCAGGTCCGTATACAATCCTACAAGTGGTATCAGAGCTCAGGAAGAAGAGTTCTATACAATTCAGCTGCCAATTATGTTTTTTTACACCTTCTACATCTATTTTTTTCAAAATTCACATATTTTCACGATTAAATTTGGTTCAATTTTTCATCATGTGCTCGGAATTACATATTAACAAAGCCTTGTAAGTTTCATGTCCAAATTCGAAGTAAAACTGGTCGTTTTTATGATTCAGCTCGAAAATGTTCGAGAGAAATATGACGTCACAGTTGATTCCGCTCGAAAATAGGTCTTGATCCCGCTCTTGATTAGTTTCATTGGTTGATTCCGCTCCAAAGAATGTTTCTGATTTCGCTCCAGAGAATTGTTTAATTCCGCTCTAAGTTTCAAAGTTTGATTTCGCTCCTGAGTTAAATCTAATTCCGCTCCTAAGTGTTGTCGTGATTCCGCTCCTAAGTATTGTCGTGATTCCGCTCCTAAAAACTAGTGTGATTCAGCTTCAAAAGTGTGTCAGTTGGTTTAATTCAAGAATTGCTTGTGATCATTAAATAGTGCTTGTTGGTTTAGTGGAGTTCAAGGTCCAATGAAGTCAAGTTTGGTATTAAAATTTGTCGGACATTGTTTGAAATACATGTGAACATATTGATCAGATTTAGAGGTCAAATAGAATTGTGACTAGTTGTAGTGTTGTCGACCATATTATATTTGCGGCCCAATCAAATGAGTTTGTTGCAGCCCATGTGATGTTATCAGACTATCAACTCAATTAATGTTGCTGTCAGCTTCGTGGGATTTAAAGGTCCAATCAAATCATTCGGTTCATGTAAATCAGTTGTAACAGTCAAAATTTGTCGACCCAAACTTAATTAGTTTGAAAGTCATAAGTTTAGCCCACTTCCAATCTCTAGGCCCAATCAGAAATTGTTCAACATCAAATTCAATCGGCTCAATTGGATCCATATTGTTTGGCAAGCCCATTCATTTAGTGATCTCACTTCAACATCATTGAAACGAGTCCGCAAATCTTCGACACGAGTCTTAGATTGATTTCACTAACACAGTTTTACATATTCAGTTTGTTTAAACTGATCATTTGTTTGTTTGTCATCGGGTATTTTTACAAGGTGATATAGCTCAATCTGAAACATGGACGAGGATTTTTACAATGCATTCGCTACACCGGTTACCCCGATGAGTATTGCACAGAACACGATGTTGGAAAATGAAACGGGCACGATGCAAAAGCCGCCTAAACTCATGAACATCGAAGAGTACAAAAGTTGGGAAGAAAAGTTCGAAAACTGGGTACAAGCAAATTACTTAAATGCTTGGGAATGTATCGAGACGAAGTATATTCGACCGACGAATGATGATGAAGAAGTGGTTCTGATAAAAGATCTTAGTGCTGATGCTAGAAAGAAGTACAAAGATGAGAAAATGATGCTGAGTTTATTGCAACAAGCTGTGAAAGAAGACATCTTGGTGTTATTGCAACATAATGGAACTTCTTATTCAATCTGGAAAGAATTAAGATCGAAGTTTCATGGGAGTCAAGAGATGGTAAAAAACAAGAAATCACTTTTGAAGAAAGAGTTCGATCTGTTTCGTGGGTTGAAAAATGAAAGCACAAGGCAGATAATAGAAAGATACTGCAATTTGCTAGCTAACATGAAGAGATTGAGCATTAAGAAAGATAATGAAGAGTTGATCGAGAAGCTTTCTGATGCTTTGCCACACGAGACTTGGGGCACATATCTCATGATGCTTAGAAACAAGAAAGGTTTTAGCAGTTTAACACTCAGCAAATTCATTGAAAAGATTGAAGCTCAGGAGATCGAGCAGAGAAAAGTCTTGAGAATGAAAGATTTCGACGGTGAACAAGACATCGGATTTTACTACAAAGGTGGTGTTAGTGATAAATCCACCAACTTGTCACCGAAAGTTCAAACAGCATTCAATGCAAAGAATTCATCTGGTAGTTCATCAAAAGGATCAAACAGCAACACGAGTTTCTCATCATTTCCATCTTTTGATCCGAACGTTTCAACAACAAGAAATGGCAAAAAGCTTCAATGCAACATTGTGTTGAACATTGAAAATGATCAGGAATATTCTGAAGAGTTAGCAAAAAGCCATATGTCTTTATTGGGAACCGTTCTTGAATCTTATGGTAGTTTTGTTGCAGGTCGAATCGGAAATCCAATGCTGACAAAGGAAGATTACGACCAGATCGATGCTGAAGAGATGGAGCTGATGGACATAAAATGGTGTTTGGCCAGTGTGTTGAGGAGAGCTGAGAAATTCAAGCAAATCACTGGAAGAGATGATCTTCGTGAGGCTGGTGTTTCTACTTTAAGTTTTGACAAATCTAAAGTCACTTGTTTTCGTTGCAGGGAGAAGGGTCACTTCAAGAGGGAGTGCACCAATCATGAAGCAAGTGGAGCTCAGAATCCTTTTAACAACAACAATGATTACTACCGAAAAGCCATTTACCATCAAGTTGCTCAGCAACCATCTCAACAACATCAACATCAAGCACAAACTGCACATGGAAGGAATGTGATTGAAGACTCTGGAAAGAGAGCTTGTGTGGTTAATCAAGATTCTTCAAAGAGAGCTGATGGTAGTGCCTTGATAATAGATCACGACGACGAAAAGTTACCTGAAGGGTTTAGCTGGGAAAATTTCACATGGGATAATTATGTTTCTGATCAAGCTATAGCTCACACAGCCTTTGTTGCTCGAGTTGAAGAGGATAGTGATGATGATAGTGAATATTGGTCAAGAAGTTTGGCAGCTCATTTCAAAACAATGGCAGAAAGTGACAGTGAAGATAAGAAAGCTAAAAAGGAAAAGAAAAAGGTCAAGACTCCAGTCAGCAGTGATGATGAAGCTGTTCAAGTGATAAGACAAAAGAAAAAAGAAGTACCAAAGTTCAAAGTTGGTGAAGATGTGGATGCTAAAAAGATTCCAGTGAAGTGTGACAATTGTGAAGCTATAAAGAAGCAGAATAGCACACTGATTTATAATCTGAACAGTTTGAAGGAATCTTATGATGTGTTGAACAAAGCTATGAACCAGTATAATCAAACAAGTGAAGAACAAGCAACAGCGATGAAAACACTTGAAGGAGCTTTCATGATAAAGCAAAAAGTGGTGAACAACTACATTGAGAAGTGTGCTGCTCTTGAACAGAAGCTGGAGTTACAAAGGATTGAGACAGAAAGGGTTAATCGTTTGTTGAAAAGTTACTCATGTACTTCTTATGTTATTGACAGGATTTATTCGACTGTTGAAGGCATGAAAGCATTTGAAGAGGATGAAGTAACTGAAGAAAAAAATGATGATGGAAAAGTGATTGAAGAAAAGACTCCAGAAAAGAATAACAAGAAGAAGAGTGACACAACGAAAAAGACTAAAGAGAATGATTCTGGTAAGAAACAAAGTTTCAGTTACAACAAGTGTCCACCTCCGCTTGAAAATAGATATTCTCCGAGAAATCCAAATTCAGAAAGAGTCGAAAAGGCAACAAATTTACAGTGGGAGTCGGATTCCTCAGTTAACTTGCCAGAAAATATTGATGTGACGTTTACATCATCTGACACTGATCATGAGTCCGAGTTAATAAAGAAAGTCGTCGATCAGGTGTTGGATAAAGATGAAATTAAGGAGTCAAAGTTGGAGTCAAACTCAGAGTCAAAGTCAAAGTCAGAGTCAAAGTCTGGTTCTGAAAGTTCGAGTTCTACAGTCAATAGTCCAAAATCTTCGGTTAAAAGGGTTTACAACAAAGAATTCTTGTTATCAAAATCTAATTTGAATGACGAAACATTCAAAGTTGCATATACATTGAATGATTCTGACAAATTATATTCTGACGAGGAATTTCCAATAAGAGGTGTAAAAACTGAGATGATAAAAAAGGTCTTCAAACTTACAGAAATTAACATTTCTGAAATAAAAGATTTAAATCTTACTGATAAACCTAAAAAATACACCTCAAGAGTACAACAAAGATTAAACAAGAAAAAAGGTTACAGTTATGGTTCTGGTTTTCACAGGAAATCAAATCCTAACCATAATTTCAAAAAGAAAGGTCTTGGTTTTACTCCAACAGAAAAATGAAAAATATGTTCGTGATTTTAAAGCAAAAATGACATTTGTTTCAGGAACTAGCTCAGAAGAAGAAGAAAAGAAAGAATTCTGGAGGCAGTCAAACAGTGAGTTCCTTGCGAAGAAGCAAGATGACATGAAGAAGATGGCTGAGCAGAAGAAAGATACGAGAACCTATTTCCAATGCAACAAAGTTGGACATATTGCCAGAGAGTGTTCAAAGGCAATTCAATCAAAACAGGGAGTATCACGAAAACTAAAAGAAAAAGTGGTTGAGTTTGAATCACCAATTGACAGAACCAAATTATTCAAAAACTCAAAATTTGAAATTGGTGAATGTTCAAACAAGTTTTACAACAAAAGAGCTAAATCTGACAACCAGAAATGGGTTGTTAAGAAGTCTGTTGATAGTTCTAGCAATGATTCTGATTCGTCGAAATCAGAGGAGCTATCTTCTGGCGATGAATCTGATTCCACAAAATCAGATGAGCCACAGGTTGTTTCAAAAGGAGAAAAATCAGTGACTGTGGATGATGAAAATTTTCCATCACTTCGGACTGAAAATTATAAAAAGAAAATTGGTAAAGTTGAGATTTCAAACCAATTTTATGATGACAAAAAGGTTTTTGATGTTGAAAAGGCCTTTAACCCCACTGTGAAACATATTTTTGGTAAAATGATTGATCGAAAAGTCAAAGGGGTTAAAGAGTTCTATGAGAAGAAGACGCAGAAAGATAAAGTTGAACCATCCCTGGTTTGTGACTGGGATAGCTCATATTATGAACAGTAAGTCTCTGGACTTGCCGGAGATCCCAAGTTGGTAATCGTTGATCAGGAATCGGCATCATTCATAAAATTGTTATTTGTGAATTTTTTTTAAAAAGTGTTTAAATGTATACAGGTGATGGACTATGCCGGAACTACCAGGTTGGTAAGTGTGGAGTAGGTATCGGCATTTATCTTGAAATTTACTTTGATAAGTTCATTGTACAAGTGATACAGAGGTTTATTCTGACATAGTGATTACTCAAGGTCATTAATTTGAACTTGATGTAATCTTTATGCAAGTGGTTGGTTGAACAACATGATGAACCATGCCCCTACAAGTGGTAAAAACAAACTTATTTTCCGGAAAAATCATTTTGATTAAAACAAACTTAAGTGTTTTGAAATCTAAATGAGAAAATAGTTTGTTGAAAGGGGGAGTTCTGATTGTTTATGCCAAGTGGATGGCGATTTGAAGTGATTCGATATCAGTTGTCACTTTATTGTATAGTTTGTTTTCAAATTTCCTAAAATGTGTTTGCATTTTAGGGGGAGTAAGTAATTTTTTAGAAAATCCAAAAACATTAGAAAATTTGAAAAAGACAAAAACATGATAAAATTCAAAAATGAGTTTTTTGTTGTCAAAAAGAGGAAATGATATTACATCAGTGGACAATCACAACATGCTAAAGAAATGGAAATTAAAATGTGATAAACGGTCTCACTGATGATGTGCCAGTAGATTTTTGCACATTTATTAAATTGTGACGAGATATAAACCTAAATTCAAACTTGCTTATATCGTGGGAAAACATCTCTCGGATATATGGGTAACCCCCGAAATCTTGTTTGAAAGGTTCCTCTTTCTGAGATACTAGGTCTTTATGCTTAGTGATATCTGGGGTATTATTCCGGGACTTCTGCTGAATGGAAGTTCTGACCTAGTCCTCGAATAATACTTTCTGCTTGCTTGAAAAATAGCGCCGCCCTCAGCAAATTGATGAAACAATAAAATTGATAGTCATTGTTGTTGTAAAAAAAGATCCTCTAAAGGGGACACATCCAAAAGTTGAGTCATGATCTCTCTGCTGAACGGTAGTTCTGACCTGAGCTCTCATGATTCTTCATAATTTATAACCCCTTACAGATATCATCTGTAGTATACTCACCTGTAAGACTGAATATTGGGATCTGGATACGGGAGTATATTCTGAGGTGAGACACGCGATTAAGTTTAAGTGCTTAAAACATTAATATCGTATCTCGAAGCAGTTGAACTTTGTGTGAAAATTTAAGTGGATCAGTATACTGACAATCTAAGTGAATCGTTTAGAACTTAAAATGAAATGAAGCTTAACGATGTTGGTGATTTGTCTCATAAACTGATATGATCCTCTTACACAAACTCATAAAAATAGTGTCTGTAAATATTTCTTTACTGCATTTCATTCTATTAAAAAATTCAAAAAGATTTCCAGTGTGTTTTAGCATAAATTTTTGTAAAATACAAAAAGATTGCGATCCCAGCATATCGAAAGGGGGAGTCTGAAGACATCTGAATAGAGATTGTTCGTGGGGAGTTTGTTGATGCTGAAGAGGAGAAGGAGATAAAGTTTGAGGATGCTTACACTGTGAGATATTTCAGAGAGCGTTCAGACTGATAAAGACTGAAGATTGAGAAGACTAAACACTTAAGACTCGTCAACATCTGAGGGGGAGTCTGTTGGTGCATACATCTGTCGTCTTCGTCTTATGTCGAGTCTCAGTCTTGTTGCGGATCTGAAAAGAGGATGATGTCATCATCTTTGATGATGACATCATAATAGTGAAGTCATCATTGCATCACTACATATGAGACAAAAGCATTTATGTTACATAGTTGCTGATTTCGCTCTAACATGCATATCTAGGTGATTCCGCCCGGAATCTAAAAAGCTGATTCCGCTCCTATAGTCGATGTCATTTCGGGCGGAATTAGACAACTATATATAGGACTTTTGGGGCGAAATCAGAACATAGTTCTAGGTGTGTTCTTCCGGTTTGCAACGAAGTGCTGCCGAAGTGTTGAATCAATTGTAAACGTCATTCAATCAATAGAAACAATAGTTTAAAGTGTATAATTGCTGAATAGAACTTGATTTGTCTGTTTCCGCCGTTCAAATCGAGAAAAGCTCTTCTAATAGACTCGTTCAGCTCCGTATACGATCCTACAAAACCAACCACGCAAGAATGGAATCGTCGAGCGAAAACACTTGACAACCTCCTAGAAGCAGCTTTTCTTACCACCAGACCTTTCTCCATCAATTAGAAATCGGATGCCGTCACTAAACACATTCCTTAAATTGTAGCCATTTGTTGAGTGTTTTTTTTTTGTGTCTAATCGACATATATATCACATTTCCCTTGATTTTATTGACTGTATATCTCTTAAATATCAACATATAAACGTGTGATTTAGTTTACAAAGATTTTTCAATGCCGAGAACCTCGAGCAGAGATTAAAAAAGG
Source organism: Helianthus tuberosus (assembly GCA_030545235.1). Lineage (NCBI taxonomy): Eukaryota > Viridiplantae > Streptophyta > Magnoliopsida > Asterales > Asteraceae > Helianthus > Helianthus tuberosus. The sequence continues at coordinate 25,150,410 of CM060428.1, forward strand.
TGTAAGGTTCATAATGGTGTAAAATTAAAATGGGATATACCGGGCTAGGATTCGAGTTACAGTAACAAGGGCTAAACCAACCACCCAAGAATGGAATCGTCGAGCGAAAACACTTGACAACCTCCTAGAAGCAGCTTTTCTTGCCACCAGACCTTTCTCCATCAATTAGGAATCTGATGCCGTCACAAAACACATTACTTAAATTGTAGCCATTTGTTAAGTGTTTTTTTTTTGGTGTCTAATCCGTATATATATCACCATTGCCCTTGATTTTCTTAACTGTATATCTCTTAAATGTCAACATATACACGTGTGATTTTCTTGACTGTATATCTCTTAAACACTTGACAACCTCCTAGAAGCAGCTTTTCTGGCCACCAGACCTTTCTCCATCAATTAGAAGTTTGATGCCGTCACTAAACACATTCCTTAAATTGAAGCCATTTGTTGAGTGTTTTTTTTTGGTGTCTAATTCGCATATATATCACCATTGCCCTTGATTTTTTTGACTGTATAACTCTTAAATATCAACATATACACGTGTGATTTAGTTTACGAAGATTTTTCAATGCCGAGAACCTCGATCATAGAGTAAAAAAGGCGTAAGGTTCACAATGGTGTAAAATTAAAATGGGATATATCGGGCTAGGTTTCGAGTTACAGGAACAACGGCCAAACCAACCCCCCAACAATGGAATCGTCCAGCGAAAACACTTGACAACCTCCTAGAAGCAGCTTTTCTTGCAACCAGACCTTTCTCCCTCAATTAGGAATCTGATGCCGTCACTAAACACATTCCTTGAATTGTAGCCATTTGTTGAGTGTTTTTTTTGGTGTCTAATCCGCATATATATCACCATTGCCCTTGATTTTCTTGACTGTATATCTCTTAAATATCAACATATACACGTGTGATTTAGTTTACGAAGATTTTTCAATGCCGAGAACCTCGATCAGAGAGTAAAAAAGGCGTAAGGTTCACAATGGTGTAAAATTAAAATGGGATATACCGGGCTAGGATTCGAGTTACAGGAACAAGGGCCAAACCAACCACCCAAGAAAGGAATCATCGAGCGAAACCACTTGACAACCTCCTAGAAGCAGCTTTTCTTGCGACCAGACCTTTCTCCATCAATTAGGAATCTGATATCGTCACAAAGCACATTCCCTAAATTGTAGCCATTGGTTGAGTGTTTTTTTTTTGTGCCTAATCCGCATATATATCACCATTGCCCTTGATTTTCTTGACTGTATATCTCTTAAATGTCAACATATACACCTGTGATTTAGTTTACGAAGATTTTTCAATGCCGAGAACCTCTATCAGAGAGTAAAATAGGCGTAAGGTTCACAATGGTGTAAAATTAAAAAGGGATATACCGGGCTAGGATTCGAGTTACAGGAACAAGGGCCAAACCAACCACCCAAGAATGGAATCGTCGAGCGAAAACACTTGATAACCTCCTAGAAGCAGCTTTTCTTGCCACCAGACCTTTCTCCATCAATTAGGAATCTGATGCCGTCACAAAACACATTCCCTAAATTGTAGCCATTTGTTGAGTGTTTTTTTTTTTTGGTGTCTAATCCGCAAATATATCACCATTGCCCTTGATTTTCTTGACTGTATATCTTTTAAATGTCAACATATACACGTGTGATTTAGTTTACGAAGATTTTTCAATGCCGAGAACCTCAATCAGAGAGTAAAAAAGGCGTAAGGTTCACAATGGTGTAAAATTAAAATGGGATATATCGGGCTAGGTTTCGAGTTACAGGAACAACGGCCAAACCAACCCCCCAACAATGGAATCGTCCAGCGAAAACACTTGACAACCTCCTAGAAGCAGCTTTTCTTGCCACCAGACCTTTCTCCCTCAATTAGGAATCTGATGCCGTCACTAAACACATTCCTTGAATTGTAGCCATTTGTTGAGTGTTTTTTTTGGTGTCTAATCCGCATATATATCACCATTGCCCTTGATTTTCTTGACTGGATATCTCTTAAATATCAACATATACACGTGTGATTTAGTTTACGAAGATTTTTCAATGCCGAGAACCTCAATCAGAGAGTAAAAAAGGCGTAAGGTTCACAATGGTGTAAAATTAAAATGGGATATACCGGGCTAGGATTCGAGTTACAGGAACAAGGGCCAAACCAACCACCCAAGAAAGGAATCATCGAGCGAAACAACTTGACAACCTCCTAGAAGCAGCTTTTCTTGCGACCAGACCTTTCTCCATCAATTAGGAATCTGATATCGTCACAAAGCACATTCCCTAAATTGTAGCCATTGGTTGAGTGTTTTTTTTTTGTGCCTAATCCGCATATATATCACCATTGCCCTTGATTTTCTTGACTGTATATCTCTTAAATGTCAACATATACACGTGTGATTTAGTTTACGAAGATTTTTCAATGCCGAGAACCTCTATCAGAGAGTAAAATAGGCGTAAGGTTCACAATGGTGTAAAATTAAAAAGGGATATACCGGGCTAGGATTCGAGTTAAAGGAACAAGGGCCAAACCACCCACCCAAGAATGGAATCGTCGAGCGAAAACACTTGATAACCTCCTAGAAGCAGCTTTTCTTGCCACCAGACCTTTCTCCATCAATTAGGAATCTGATGCCGTCACAAAACACATTCCCTAAATTGTAGCCATTTGTTGAGTGTTTTTTTTTTGGTGTCTAATCCGCAAATATATCACCATTGCCCTTGATTTTCTTGACTGTATATCTTTTAAATGTCAACATATACACGTGTGATTTAGTTTACGAAGATTTTTCAATGCCGAGAACCTCGATCAGAGAGTAAAAAAGGCGTAAGGTTCACAATGGTGTAAAATTAAAATGGGATATAACGGGCTAGGATTCGAGTTACAAGAACAAGGGCCAAACCAACCACCCAAGACTGGAATCGTCGAGCGAAAACACTTGACAACCTCCTAGAAGCAGCTTTTCTTTCCACCCGACCTTTCTCCATCAATTAGGAATCTGATGCCGTCACTAAACACAATCCTTAAATTGTAGCCATTTGTTGAGTGTTTTTTTTGGTGTCTAATCCGCATATATATCACCATTACCCTTGATTTTCTTCACTGTATATCTCTTAAATGTCAACATATACACGTGTGATTTAGTTTACGAAGATTTTTCAATGCCGAGAACCTCGATCAGAGCGTAAAAAAGGCGTAAGATTCACAATGGTGTAAAATTAAAATGTGATATACCGGGCTAGTATTTGAGTTACAGGAACAAGGGCCAAACCAACCACCCAAGAATGGAATCGTCAAGCCAAAACACTTGACAAACTCCTAGAAGCAGCTTTTCTTACCACCAGACCTTTCTCCATCAATTAGGAATCTGATGCCGTCACTAAACACATTCCTTAAATTGTAGCCATTTGTTGAGTGTTTTTTTTTTGTGTCTAATCCGCATATATATCACCATTTGTGACAACCCGCACTAAACCAGGTATCCGTACGACTTAACTAATGATTAATTACTGTGCTTGTTTGAACTAGCTGATGAACTGCTACTTGAATACTAATACATGTACTTACCTGCATCATACTTTACTTATCGTCACTACATTATTTACATGTTGAACCCTAGTGACAAACATGATGCACAAGAGCACAGTAGCACAATACACGGATAACCTATTGAACATGCTGATAAAGCCAGCATCAGGCAGACGCTTTGCTACACTAAGGCCTCTAAGGCCTGTACGAGCCAGAAACGTTTTGCTACACTAGTAGTGAGTGTAGGGATATAAGGGTTGTGGAACTGCGTCTCTAGGAATAAGTCACTATGACTGGATGTGCCTAAAACGTACTCTAAGTACAAAACTCAGCACTTTACAAAATAATTCAGCTTTTAGCTAACTAATAAAGTGCCAAAACATGAGAAAAATAACACTAGGCACTTTCCAAAGTGTCAGGAATGAATAGTGTCACTAAAAAGAGTATTAACGACACTTTAAAGCTTTGTTAAGCGCTTTAACGGATTAGTATCCAACCAAACAACCGGACTATACCCGAAACATGAAAATATTGTTATTTTCATTATTTAGCTGTTTCTGAGCCAGTTAGGGTCCCCGTATACCCTAACACCCGATATGACACATAACATATTAATAACCAAGTTAAACACTTAATTTAACCTAACTAATTACCTAATTACTAGTTGAAATCAGACTAAACCCCCCCCCCCCATTCCTAACCGTCCCCAACTATGGGGAGACATACTTGGTACTTGCTTGATTATTATAATCTAATATGTTTAGTATCAATTAGACACAATATCCAATGGTTAATGCACACTAAATTGTCTATAAAATCTAAGCTTAACCCACCATAACTTTCCATCACATTTCACCACAAACACAACTCTCTCTCCTTCTCTACCTAGCTTCGGCCGAACATCCCCTTATACATCCATCATACTTTCGGTTTTCATCAAGCCATTCCAAGATCATTCAAGCTTCAAGGATCACGTATAAGGAGTCTTGGTGCACTCGGAGTTCGAAGGACCACTTTCTCTAGCTTTTATCCACCTCTTTTGCGCATAGATTCTTCCATAGCCTCGAGCTAGAGGTATGATGCTTAAAACTCATACTTGAACTATTCTAAAGTGGATAAAAGGATTTGTATCGGTTAAAACTCGTTAACATGCAAAATGATGCTTTAAAGTCTACTAAAAATACTAAAAGTGGTGGTTAATAACTTATATGTTGTGTAAATGATGTAGTATTCGAAATACATGGTTATTTAGGCCCGATCTATGATGTGGTAGCTCGGATCATCATTTAACCCGGTTTGGTAAGATCATGGATCTTAACATAAACTTGTTTTGAATAATACAAGGGTTAAAAGGTGAAACTCTACCACACGCGAATCATGAACTTGTGTAAAAGATGTTTTACTTGTGGAATAGTATTTAAAACTAGCAGATCTACGTATCTGCAAGTGGTATTTTCAAAGAACCACGTATCAAAGAAATCAAGTATTTTAAAAGATAGATCTTACATTAACAAGCATGATTTTTATAAACCACAAGTGTGTAAACACTTGTGAAATGAAAAGATCCGACAAAATAACAGTTTTGTAAAAGATGACGGAAAGTTGCAAAAATGGATTTTCTCTAAAAACAAGGTTTTTACAAGATCAAATCACCTTATATGAAGATCTACTAAATTTAAGGGGATTTACACCACTGTTTTGGGAAAACTACAAGTTCATGTAATTTTTGGCAATTTACACATATGTTGATTAGTTGTTGTGAGAAAAGTTGTTCTGATCAAATAAAGAAAATTGTTGAGTTGATTTGATAAAGAAAATGATACGCTTGAAAGCGTGGCCACCTCCAGTTACAGAGGAAACTCTGGCGAAATTTTTCTAAAAACCTAACACTTAGAACTATTTACACTACAAGTGTTAGAATTATTTTTGACATGTTTTCGAAATATAAATTTCGCCATGACTTTATTTACTAAATATTCGGAGGTGGGATTTTCACAAAATTTAACATGATAGATATATATTTTCACGTACTGTTTATGATTATTTTGTGAAAATACATAAATATTATTTTTAGAGTAAAAATAATATTTACGAACGTTAACGAATCCAAAATAATACGAACGCTTTCACCATAAATATATAAGTTACACCGGTAAGTATATTACCACTCGATTGTTAAAACGTAACTTACGCACTTACGGAAATATTTATGAACGCACATGTATTGAATCCCCCATCCTTGGGAAGGAGATTAACTACCAAGTATACGGAACGTAAACACGAAATAGTTGTCTAACTATTTCCCAAAGACTTAAACTATAAAGCTAAGGCACGGCCGTCCGTCTAATAGAAATTAGCACCTGTAGGTCGTCGCACAGCTGCGTGAGCAGGAGATACTTGGTAGAGACGCTTCACTGTGAGTTCATGTCCCCCTTTTCTCTAACTGTTTTCAGTTTTCTTAACTGCGGGGGTGAAATACATGTTACTTTGATTACAAGTACTTTATACACGGTATGGTTAGCGTAAGGAGGTTTACTACTTAGATCATGTGAGTGGGTAGGAGCAATATGAGGCCATTAGACCTCATACCGGGACCGAGGGACAGGAGCGGTAGATCTATCTGGGTGTAGCGAGCCCAGCCCCAGGCCAAACTAGAAACGGACCTTGGGGTGACTTTGTCCACATACTATTGCCGTGGCGAAATCTGCTAGGTTTGAGTCTCCCTATTTGCACTTCACATATATCAGTGGCCTTGCAAACCATTGGGGATCTCAATTCCCTTATTTGCTACATACCAAGACTATTTTTATACTCACAAAGGTTTACTTACTCACTTACACATGAACTCGCTCAACATTATTGTTGATTTTTCAACTTACATGTATTTCAGGAAATTAACGGATCTGGCACGGTATGGAACGTTTTCCGCTGCACTAGTTATGAGGTCATCCGGGTTTGGGGAATGTGACTCTTTCCTGGACAAGTCACAGTCCTTCAAACCATGCTTATGTTATTTTGAGTTGTTGAACAATGTTTATGTCGTCTAGATGTGTTCCATTAAGACAATGTTATTGTATTTGGTATTTTGAAACTTAAACGAATGGATGATCTTGCATGATTTTACTTCATATAGCTTTGTTATGATTAAGCTATGGTATTAAGAAGTCACACTGAAATTAACCACGCTTCCGCAAAGCCAGGGTGTGACAGCTTGGTATCAGAGCTCTGATCATAGCGAACTAGGATTCTTTCTCGAGTCTAGACTATGATCACTAGGGCTCTCACGAAAACATTTTACTGCATACCACTTAAGTCCAGATCCAAAACTTTTTACAAACGAATGTTGAGCACATTTTATTATTTACAGGCTCAGCCTGGAGGGCTGAGGCTCGGTCTGGAGGATCGAGGCTCGGTCTAGGTGACCGAGTTAGTTGAGCACGTTGATTTATTGTAGGCTCAGCCTGGAGGGCTGAGGCTCGGTCTGGAGGATCGAGGCTCGGTCTAGGTGACCGAGGTAGTTGGCTAGTGAGGCTAGGAAGAGTAGGCTCAGTCATGAAGGCTGAGGCTCGGTCAAGCGGACTGAGGCTCGATCTAAGAGGTCGAGGTGGAGGATAGAGCAGTCTTAGAGACTAGGAGAAATTTGGCCAGTGGAACTAGGAGAATGATTTGAATGCTTACTTGGTGACTTATGTGATTATATGATTATATGATTGATTATTATACGTATATGCGTTTGTGTTACAAACATCATGCTTTCATCATATACTAGAAAGATGGACACTACGAATCCCATGGCCATAGTGTCAGACGACATAGTTTCATCGAAGCACGAGGTGTACATTTCCGATACTACCGGCACAGACAATGACGACTTTCAGCCCTTTTGCGCTGCCTGAAGTCGTAGCAGAGCCTACTGATGGCCATCTTGTTGGGAATTTGCCCCCTTGCCGCTTACCCTGTTGTTGATATGCCCCCCCTCCCGACGTGGCCTCTGACGACGATAACGATCTACTGGAGGAGGACCCATTCGAGGGCAGGGCCCTATTGCTGCTGGTATTAAACTACTGCATGCGGACGCTCCTGTAGGGGAAACTCATGTCCATTCCCCTATCCCAGACTTATTTGAGTTTCTGACATCCGCATCTTCGCACATACAAGGAATGCAGCACCACTCACACGACGCCGACCCTGATATGGCATCATCAGCTGCACCGGATCCCGCCCACAGCTTTGAGTCTGATCACGATATTGAGGTTGATCCTGCTTTTCCACCTGGTTTTGATCCAGACCATGACCTTGAGTTCATACACTTAGACCAGCCTTTGGAGGATCCTGTAACCCCTGTGTTTGTTGATCCAGCTGATCTTGAGATGGAGTTTTTGATCCGAAGCCAGCCGTGGCCCCTGAGCCAGGCGTTGCTCCTGACCCCGCATTGGAGCATGACCCTGTTCATGCCGATGCACCTGCTGTTGCTCCTTGATTGAACATCTGCTTGGACGAGAGAAAATTTGGGGTCACTGTGCAAGACAATTTATTATTACGGGGGCCCACGTAATAACGATTTGTAGTACACAGGAATCCTGGTGGACTCTGCGGGTCAAGCTAATGATAACCAATGCAGCAGGAAATAACTTAAACACGAATGACCAAGGCGATGTAGCCTCGAGTTCATTCTATTACGAGCAACAAGCCAAATTGGCAAGCCTATGTGAAGGCTCAGAAATTTACTTCCCCACTCATACAGTGAGTATATTTGCGTGTGAAATTGGGTGATTACATGATGGCTTATGTTGCTATATACACCTCATAGACAATTGAAACATTGTCTAACCCGCTTCACACCACTTCGACAAAAGGGAATGTCACCCAGACGTGACACAAACACCAGTACGTTGCCAAGGACAGAAGCCGAGCTGCAAGAACGCATCTCACAGATAAATGCACGACATGAAGCCCTCCGCTCTAAGTACAACGATGGTATTACTGGAAATAACCCTCCAACTAGCTGCGCCTATAAACAGTTCCTGAACTGCAAGCCTTTGAACTTTGACGGAACAGGAGGCGCCGTTGCATTTGTTCGTTGGTCCGAAAAGACCGACTCCATTCTAAGAATGAGTAACTGTTCGCCCCAACAGAGTGTTACCCATATCTCGGGGATATTTCTAGATGGCACACTCTCTTAATGGAACCTCCAGGTTCAGACCCTTGGCACAGACGCTACTTATGCACTGAGCTGGGACGAGCTCAAGGAAACGATTGAGAAGAAATGTTGCTTTAGGACTGGAATTTAGAAGCTTGAGGTGGAGTTCAGGAATTTGAAAATGGTCGAACCAGAAATTCCTGAACTTGTCCAGCGATCGCACAACTTTTCTAGGGTCGTCCCCTACTAAGTCATTGACGTTGTATGATACAGTTGTGTACTTGTACGCTTACTATGTGGTCTCGATATATGGCAATCGCAGTATTCTCATCACTTATGATGTTTGATTTACTGTTTAGGTTCTATGACATGAGATGTTATGTATTGTTGAATACATACGTACGTTTTACTTGCTATGATCTAACCTACGTGAAACATCTTTTAGAAGATGCCACCAAGTCGCGAAATGCGCATGCCCACCTCAGAGGCGGAACTTCAAGAGATAATTGCTGCAGCTATAGCTCAGCGCGAGGCCCTACGCTCCGAACCTAGCAGAGGTACCTCAGAAAATAACGGTTGTTCCTACTGGCACTTCCTTAAATACAAGCCTCCGAAGTTCGACGGCACTGGAGGTGCCATGGCTTTTGTGAAATGGATCGAAAGTATGGATTCCATCTTTCAAGTGAGCGGTTATACGCCGGAACAACAGGTCCTATACGTTTCTGAGCTGTTTCTAGAAGAAGCCCGATTATGGTGGAATCTTCAGACCCATATAAAGGGTGCTACTGCAGCATATGCATTAACCTGGGGTGAACTAAAAGAAATGATGCATAAGAAGTATTGCCCCCAAATGGAAACCCAGAAGTGGGAAGATGAATTTCGGAGCCTGATGATGGAAGGTCCGAAGGTGTTGGAGTACGTGCAAAGACTTCATGATTTGTCACGAGTTGTTCCGTACCTGGTGAAACCAGAATTAAAGAAATTGGAACAATTCATTTGGGAACTGGCGCCTCAAGTCTTGAGCTTGATGACAGCATCTACGCCGCCAACAACTATTGCTGCAAGTAAGATGGGTTTGGCACTCGTTACGGAAGCGATTAGACTAGAAAAACTTGCAAACCCGGACAAGGAGACTCAGGTAGAGTCGTCCGGAAAGAACAAAAGGAAGCTCACCAAAGATACCCGAACGAATAATGATGAACAAAGATCTATTCGAGGTTGTTTTGACTGCGGGAACAAAGGGCATTTCAAGAAAGATTGCCCTAACAAACAGGCCAGTGATAAGATTTATTTAGAAACTAAACCAAGATGTGCTGGGTGCAAGTATCACCACGAATGTGGATGTCAGAAGCCTAGGTACGGGAGGAAAGGACACAACAAGGAAGGTTGTGGGATGAAGAATCCCATACAAGGAGAAAACAGTAACAGCGCTCAAGGTGGAAATGGGAAAGGAAATGGCCGAGTGCTTGGATGCCTCCATTGTGGGGACGTTGGAAATTTTAAGAGGGAATGCCCGAAGTTGAATCAAGACCGTGAGAGAACATCCAACATCGGAGCTTGTGAGGCATGCCAGGATCCAGGTGTGATTTCTGGTACGTTCTCTAACAACCAAAACTTTTGCATCTATTTTGTTTGATGCTGGTGCCGATTATAGCTTCGTGTCATTAGAATTTAAGAATATACTTGGTTTAACCGCTAATAAGTTAGATGTTCCGTACTCAATCGAATTAGCTAATGGGAAGTTAGTAGAAGCCAATGAAGTTATCAGAGGCTGTGTGATCGAATTAGGAGAGCGTGAGTTCGCTTTAGATCTACTACCAGTCCAATTGGGAAGCTTCGACGTAGTGGTAGGAATGGATTGGTTATCAGGCAACAAGGCTGAGATAGTTTGTCACGAAAAGATCGTTCGTATCCCAACCGAAGATGGCGAAACAATTGTGATTCACGGAGAGAAGCGTGATACGCTGTTAAGGATTATCAGCTGCCTGAAAGCGCGAAAGTGTTTGCAGAAGGGATGTGTTGCCTTCCTGGCACACATTGTGGATAAGAAGGCTGCTGAGCCGAGAATCGAAGATATCCCTGTCGTAAGAGAATACCCAGAAGTCTTCCCAGAAGACTTACCTGGACTGCCACCTCAGAGGCAAGTAGAGTTCCACATTGACTTAGTTCCAGGCGCTGCGCCTGTGGCTAAGGCACCGTATAGACTTGCTCCGTCTGAGATGCAGGAACTGTCGACACAACTTCAAGAGTTGTTAGACAAGGGTTTTATCCGACCAAGCTTCTCACCTTGGGGAGCTCCGGTCCTGTTTGTCAAAAAGAAGGACGGTAGTTTTCGTATGTGCATCGACTACCGGGAGCTGAACAAGCTGACGATCAAGAATAGATACCCTCTGCCAAGAATCGATGATCTGTTTGATCAACTGCAAGGCTCAAGCTTTTATTCAAAGATCGATCTTCGATCTGGATACCATCAGTTAAGAATACAAGAAGAGAGTATCCCAAAGACAGCCTTCAGAACTCGTTATGGACACTACGAGTTTCTTGTTATGCCGTTGACAAACGCACCTGCAGTGTTTATGGACTTGATGAATAGAGTTTGCAAGCCGTACTTGGGCAAGTTCGTGATCGTGTTCATCGACGACATCTTGATTTATTCAAGGACAAAGGTTGAACACGAGCAGCATCTTAGAGCCATTCTAGAGCTGCTGAAGAAGGAACAGCTGTATGCCAAATTCTCCAAGTGCGAATTTTGGCTACGTGAAGTCCAATTCCTTGGGCACGTGGTAAATGGAGATGGAATCCACGTGGATCCAACCAAGATCGAGGCGATCAAGGATTGGGAAACGCCAAAGACGCCAACCGAGATTCGACAATTCTTGGGTTTGGCTGGCTACTATCGAAGGTTCATTGAGGATTTTTCAAAAATCGCTCAACCTTTGACGCTCCTCACCCAGAAAGATAAGAAGTTTGATTGGGGAATCAAACAGGAAGAAGCGTTCCAGATACTGAAGAATAAGCTCTGCAATGCGCCAATCTTAGCACTACCGGAAGGTACTGATGATTTTGTGGTATACTGCGACGCATCGCGTCAAGGACTGGGTTGTGTGTTGATGCAACGCCAAAAGGTTATTGCTTACGCATCGCGTCAGTTGAAAGTGCATGAAAAGAACTATACCACACACGATTTGGAACTCGGCGCAGTGGTTTTTGCATTAAAAATCTAGAGACACTACCTTTATGGTACAAAGTGTACAATCTTTACAGATCACAAGAGCCTACAACATATATTCAACCAGAAGGAGCGGAATATGAGGCAAAGACGATGGGTTGAGTTGCTGAACGATTAGGACTGCGAGATAAAGTATCATCCAGGGAAGGCGAATGTGGTCGCCGATGCCCTAAGTCGGAAGGAGAGGATCAAACCCATAAGGGTTAGAGCTTTAGAAATGATTATTCAGACCGATCTTTCCTTGCGCATTCGTGCCACGCAGAAGGAAGCTCTCAAGGAAGGAAACCTTGAAGAAGAATACCTCCGTGGGATGAAGAAGCTACTGGTACCAAACGAGGAAGGAACGTTATGTTTTGAGAAAAGGATTTGGGTTCCTCTGTTTGGTGGTTTAAGGGAAGTTATTTTTGATGAAGCTCACAAGTCGCGGTACTCTATCCATCCTGGAGCGGATAAGATGTACCAGGACCTCAAAGATTACTATTGGTGGCCTAGGATGAAAGGCGATGTTGCTGTTTATGTGAGCAAATGTTTAACGTGTGCTAAGGTTAAAGCCGAATACCAGAAGCCTTCAGGACTTCTGCAACAACCTGAGATTCCCAAGTGGAAATGGGAACAAATCTCCATGGATTTTATTACGAAATTGCCAAGAACGCCAAGAGGCCATGACACTATCTGGGTGATAGTGGATCGATTAACAAAGTCAGCACACTTCTTATCCATCAGGGAGAAGGATAACACTAGCAAATTGGCTGAAATATACATGAGAGAGATCGTCGCGCGCCATGGAGTACCTCTCTCAATCATCTCGGATAGAGACGGAAGGTTTGTGTCAAGGATATGGCAATCCTTCCAAGAAGCCTTTGGCTCACAATTAAATCTGAGCACTGCGTTTCATCCGCAAACTGACGGCCAGAGCGAGCGAACGATACAGACTTTGGAAGACATGCTGAGGGCGTGTGTCATGGATTTGGGCGGTAGCTGGGATAAACATTTACCTTTGGTCGAATTTTCCTACAACAACAGCTACCACACCAGTATTGGTGTCGCACCATTCGAAGCCCTTTACGGACGCAAGTGCCGATCACCCCTATGTTGGGCTGACGCAGGAGATAGACAACTTGCAGGTCCCGAAATCGTCCAAGAGACGACAGACAAGATCGCGCAGATTCTTAAACGCATCGAATCAGCTCGCCACAGACAGAAGGCCTATGCGGATCCAAACCGGAAACATGTGGATTTCCAAGTTGGAGAAATGGTGTTATTGAAGGTTTCACCATGGAAGGGTGTGGCACGCTTCGGGAAGCGTGGGAAGTTAAATCCGCGCTACATTGGTCCTTTCAGAATTCTGGAAAGAATAGGACTAGTAGCATACAAGTTGGACCTACCTGCTGAACTGAATGGTGTTCACGATACATTTCATGTATCCAATCTAAAGAAAAGTCCAACTCAAGTCACCGTTGCCATTCCCACCGACGAGATTCATGTTGACGACACGCTCCACTTCATTGAAGAACCTGTTGAGGTCACGGATTGGAAAGTTAACAAGACCCGCCGGAGCAGTGTCAAGCTCGTTAAAGTTCGTTGGAATGCCAGACATGGTCCTGAATACACCTGGGAACGTGAGGACCGGATGAAAGGGAAATACCCCCACCTTTTTCCTAAGAACCCTGCATCTACAAGCAGAACTTAAATTTCGGGACGAAATTTATTTAACGGGGGGAGAATGTGACAACCCGCACTAAACCAGGTATCCGTACGACTTAACTAATGATTAATTACTGCTTAATTACTGTGCTTGTTTGAACTAGCTGATGAACTGCTACTTGAATACTGATACATGTACTTACCTGCATCATACTTTACTTATCGTCACTACATTATTTACATGTTGAACCCTAGTGACAAACATGATGCACAAGAGCACAATAGCACAATACATGGATAACCTATTGAACATGCTGATAAAGCCAGCATCAGGCAGACGCTGCCTCTAAGGCCTGTACGAGCCAGAAACGTTTTTCTACACTAGTAGTGAGTGTAGGGATATAAGGGTTGTGGAACTGCGTCTCTAGGAATAAGTCACTATGACTGGATGTGCCTAAAACGTACTCTAAGTACAAAACTCAGCACTTTACAAAATAATTCAGCTTTTAGCTAACTAATAAAGTGCCAAAACATGAGAAAAATAACACTAGGCACTTTCCAAAGTGTCAGGAATGAATAGTGTCACTAAAAAGAGTATTAACGACACTTTAAAGCTTTGTTAAGCACTTTAACGGATTAGTATCCAACCAAACAACCGGACTATACCCGAAACATGAAAATATTGTTATTTTCATTATTTAGCTTTTTCTGAGCTAGTTCGGGTCCCCGTATACCCTAACACCCGCTATGACACATAACATATTAATAACCAAGTTAAACACTTAATTTAACCTAACTAATTACCTAATTACTAGTTGAAATCGGACTAAACCCCCCCCCCCCCCATTCCTAACCGTCCCCAACTATGGGGAGACATACTTGGTACTTGCTTGATTATTATAATCTAATATGTTTAGTATCAATTAGACACAATATCCAATGGTTAATGCACACTAAATTGTCTATAAAATCTAAGCTTAACCCACCATAACTTTCCATCACATTTCACCACAAACACAACTCTCTCTCCTTCTCTACCTAGCTTCGGCCGAACATCCCCTTATACATCCATCATACTTTCGGTTTTCATCAAGCCATTCCAAGATCATTCAAGCTTCAAGGATCACGTATAAGGAGTCTTGGTGCACTCGGAGTTCGAAGGACCACTTTCTCTAGCTTTTATCCACCTGTTTTGCGCATAGATTCTTCCCTAGCCTCGAGCTAGAGGTATAATGCTTAAAACTCATACTTGAACTATTCTAAAGTGGATAAAAGGATTTGTATCGGTTAAAACTCGTTAACATGCAAAATGATGCTTTAAAGTCTACTAAAAACACTAAAAGTGGTGGTTAATAACTTATATGGTGTGTAAATGATGTAGTATTCGAAATACATGGTTATTTAGGCCCGATCTATGATGTGGTAGCTCGGATCATCGTTTAACCCGGTTTGGTAAGATCATGGATCTTAACATAAACTTGTTTTGAATAATACAAGGGTTAAAAGGTGAAACTCTACCACACGCGAATCATGAACTTGTGTAAAAGATGTTTTACTTGTGGAATAGTATTTAAAACTAGCAGATCTACGTATCTGCAAGTGGTATTTTCAAAGAACCACGTATCAAAGAAATCAAGTATTTTAAAAGATAGATCTTACATTAACAAGCATGATTTTTATAAACCACAAGTGTGTAAACACTTGTGAAATGAAAAGATCCGACAAAATAACAGTTTTGTAAAAGATGACGGAAAGTTGCAAAAATGGATTTTCTCTAAAAACAAGGTTTTTACAAGATCAAATAACCTTATATGAAGATCTACTAAATTTAAGGGGATTTACACCACTGTTTTGGGAAAACTACAAGTTCATGTAATTTTTGGCAATTTACACATATGTTGATTAGTTGTTGTGAGAAAAGTTGTTCTGATCAAATAAAGAAAATTGTTGAGTTGATTTGATAAAGAAAATGATACGCTTGAAAGCGTGGCCACCTCCAGTTACAGAGGAAACTCTGGCGAAATTTTTCTAAAAACCTAACACTTAGAACTATTTACACTACAAGTGTTAGAATTATTTTTGACATGTTTTCGAAATATAAATTTCGCCATGACTTTATTTACTAAATATTCGGAGGTGGGATTTTCACAAAATTTAACGTGATAGATATATATTTTCACGTACTGTTTATGATTATTTTGTGAAAATACATAAATATTATTTTTAGAGTAAACATAATATTTACGAACGTTAACGAATCCAAAATAATACGAACGCTTTCACCATAAATATATAAGTTACACCGGTAAGTATATTACCACTCGATTGTTAAAACGTAACTTACGCACTTACGGAAATATTTATGAACGCACATGTATTGAATCCCCCATCCTTGGGAAGGAGATTAACTACCAAGTATACGGAACGTAAACACGAAATAGTTGTTTAACTATTTCCCAAAGACTTAAACTATAAAGCTAAGGCACGGCCGTCCGTCTAATAGAAATTAGCACCTGTAGGTCGTCGTACAGCTGCGTGAGCAGGAGATACTTGGTAGAGACGCTTCACTGTGAGTTCATGTCCCCCTTTTCTCTAACTGTTTTCAGTTTTCTTAACTGCGGGGGTGAAATACATGTTACTTTGATTACAAGTACTTTATACACGTTATGGTTAGCGTAAGGAGGTTTACTACTTAGATCATGTGAGTGGGTAGGAGCAATATGAGGCCATTAGTCCTCATACCGGGACCGAGGGACAGGAGCGGTAGATCTATCTGGGTGTAGCGAGCCCAGCCCCAGGCCAAACTAGAAACGGACCTTGGGGTGACTTTGTCCACATACTATTGCCGTGGCGAAATCTGCTAGGTTTGAGTCTCCCTATTTGCACTTCACATATATCAGTGGCCTTGCAAACCATTGGTGATCTCAATTCCCTTATTTGCTACATACCAAGACTATTTTTATACTCACAAAGGTTTACTTACTCACTTACACATGAACTCGCTCAACATTATTGTTGATTTTTCAACTTACATGTATTTCAGGAAATTAACGGATCTGGCACGGTATGGAACGTTTTCCGCTGCACTAGTTATGAGGTCATCCGGGTTTGGGGAATGTGACTCTTTCCTGGACAAGTCACAGTCCTTCAAACCATGCTTATGTTATTTTGAGTTGTTGAACAATGTTTATGTCGTCTAGATGTGTTCCATTAAGACAATGTTATTGTATTTGGTATTTTGAAACTTAAACGAATGGATGATCTTGCATGATTTTACTTCATATAGCTTTGTTATGATTAAGCTATGGTATTAAGAAGTCACACTGAAATTAACCACGCTTCCGCAAAGCCAGGGTGTGACACCATTACCCTTGATTTTCTTGACTGTATATCTCTTAAATGTCAACATATACACGTGTGATTTAGTTTACGAAGATTTTTCAATGCCGAGAATCTCTATCAGAGAGTAAAAAAGGCGTAAGGTTCACAATGGTGTAAAATTAAAATGGGATATACCGGGCTAGGATTCGAGTTACAGGAACAAGGGCCAAACCAACCACCCAAGAATGGAATCGTCGATTAAAAACACTTGACAACCATCTAGAAGCAGCTTTTCTTACCACCAGACCTTTCTCCATCAATTAGGAATCTGATGCTGTCACTAAACACATTCCTTAGATTGTAGCCATTTGTTGAGTGTTTTTTTTGGTGTATAATCCGCATATATATCACAATTGCCCTTGATTTTCTTGATTGTATATCTCTTAAATGTCTACATATACACGTGTGATTTAGTTTACGAAGATTTTTCAATGCCGAGAACCTCGATCAGAGAGTAAAAAGGGGTAAGGTTCACAATGGTGTAAAATTAAAATGGGATATACCGGGCTAGGATTCGAGTTACATGAACAAGGGCCAAACCAACCACCCAAGAATGGAATCGTCGATCGAAAACACTTGACAACCTCCTAGAAGCAGCTTTTCTTGCCACCAGACCTTTCTCCATCAATTAGGAATCCGATGCCGTCACTAAACACATTCCTTAAATTGTAGCCATTTGTTGAGTGTTTTTTTTGTGTCTAATCCGCATATATATCACCATTGCCCTTGATTTTCTTGACTGTATATCTCTTAAATGTCAACATATACACGTGTGATTTAGGTTACGGAGATTTTTCAATGCCGAGAACCTCGATCAGAGAGTAAAAAAGCGTAAGGTTCACAGTGGTGTAAAATTAAAATGGGATATACCGGGCTAGGATTCGAGTTACAGGAACAAGGGCCAAACCAACCACCCAAGAATGGAATCGTCGAGCGAAAACACTTGACAACCTCCTAGAAGCAGCTTTTCTTGCAACCAGACCTTTCTCCAATAATTAGGAATCTGATGCCGTCACTAAACACATTCCTTAAATTGTAGCCATTTGTTGAGTGATTTTTTTTTTGGTGTCTAATCCGCATATATCTCACCATTGCCCTTGATTTTCTTCACTATATATCACTTAAATGTCAACATACACATGTGTGATTTAGTTTACGAAGATTTTTCAATGCCGAGAACCTCTATCAGAGAGTAAAAAAGGCGTAAGGTTCACAATGGTGTAAAATTAAAATGGGATATACCGGGCTAGGATTTGAGTTACAGGAACAAGGGCCAAACCAACCACCCAAGAATGGAATCATCAAGCCAAAAGACTTGACAAACTCCTAGAAGCAGCTTTTCTTACCACCAGACCTTTCTCCATAAATTAGGAATCTGATGCCGTCACTAAACACATTCCTTAAATTGTAGCCATTTGTTGAGTGTTTTTTTGATGTCTAATCCGCATATATATCACAATTGCCCTTGATTTTCTTGACTGTATATCTCTTAAATGTCTACATATACACGTGTGATTTAGTTTACGAAGATTTTTCAATGCCGAGAACCTCGATCAGAGAGTAAAAAGGGGTAAGGTTCACAATGGTGTAAAATTAAAATGGGATATACCGGGCTAGGATTCGAGTTACAGGAACAAGGGCCAAACCAACCTCCCAAGAATGGAATCGTCGATCGAAAAAACTTGACAACCTCCTAGAAGCAGCTTTTCTTGCCACCAGACCTTTCTCCATCAATTAGGAATCTGATGCCGTCACTAAACACATTCCTAGCCACTTGTTGAGTGTTTTTTTGTGTCTAATCCGCATATATATCACCATTGCCCTTGATTTCTTTAATGTATATCTCTTAAATGTCAACATATACACGTGTGATTTAGTTTACGAAGATTTTTCAATGCTGAGAACCTCGATCAGAGACTAAAAAAGGCGTAAGGTTCACAATGGTGTAAAATTAAAATGGGATATACCGGGCTAGGATTCGAGTTACAGGAACAAGGGCCAAACCAACCACCCAAGAATGGAATCGTCGAGCGAAAACACTTGACAACCACCTAGAAGCAGCTTTTCTTACCACCAGACCTTTCTCCATCAATTAGGAATCTGATGCCATCACTAAACACATTCCTTAAATTGTAGCCATTTGTTGAGTGATTTTTTTTGGTGTCTAATCCGCATATATATCACCATTGCCCTTGATTTTCTTGACTGTATATCTCTTAAATGTCAACATATACACGTGTGATTTAGTTTACGAAAAATTTTCAATGCCGAGAACCTCTATCAGAGAGTAAAAAAGGCGCAAGGTTCACAATGGTGTAAAATTAAAATGGGATATACCGGGCTAGAATTCGAGTTACAGGAACAAGGGCCAAACCAACCACCCAAGAATGGAATCATCAAGCCAAAACACTTGACAAACTCCTTGAAGCAGCTTTTCTTACCACCAGACCTTTCTCCATCAATTAGGAATCTGATGCCGTCACTAAACACATTCCTTAAATTGTAACCATTTGTTGAGTGTTTTTTTTGTGTCTAATCCGCATATATATCACCATTGCCCTTGATTTTCTTGACTGTATATCTCTTAAATGTCAACATATACACGTGTGATTTAGGTTACGAAGATTTTTCAATGCCGAGAACCTCGATCAGAGAGTAAAAAAGCGTAAGGTTCACAATGGTGTAAAATTAAAATGGGATATACCGGGCTAGGATTCGAGTTACAGGAACAAGGGCCAAACCAACCACCCAAGAATGGAATTGTTGAGCGAAAACACTTGACAACCTCCTAGAAGCAGCTTTTCTTGCCACCAGACCTTTCTCCGTCAATTAGGAATCTGATGCCGTCACTAAACACATTCCTTAAATTGTAGCCATTTGTTGAGTGTTTTTTTTTTGTGTCTAATCCACATATATATCACCATTGCCCTTGATTTTCTTGACTGTATATCTCTTAAATGTCAACATATACACGTGTGATTTAGTTTACGAAGATTTTTCAATGCCGAGAACCTCGATCAGAGAGTAAAAAAGGCGTAAGGTTCACAATGGTGTAAAATTAAAATGGGATATACCGGGCTAGGATCCGAGTTACAGGAACAAGGGCCAAACCAACCACCCAAGAATGGAATCGTCGAGCTAAAACACTTGACAACCTCCTAGAAGCAGCTTTTCTTGCCACCAGACCTTTCTCCATCAATTAGGAATCTGATGCCGTCACTAAACACATTCCTTAAATTGTAGCCATTTGTTGAGTGTTTTTTTGGTGTCTAATCCGCATATATATCACCATTACCCTTGATTTTCTTGACTGTATATCTCTTAAATATCAACATATACACATGTAATTTAGTTTACGAACATTTTTCAATGCAGAAAACCTCGATCAGAGAGTAAAAAAGGCGTTAGGTTCACAATGGTGTAAAATTAAAATGGGATATACCGGGCTAGGATTCGAGTTACAGGAACAAGGGCCAAACCAACCACCCAAGAATGGAATCGTCAAGCGAAAACACTTGACAACCATCTAGAAGCAGCTTTTCTTACCACCAGACCTTTCTCCATCAATTAGGAATCTGATGCCGTCACTAAACACATTCCTTAAATTGTAGCCATTTGTTGAGTGTTTTTTTTGGTGTCTAATCCGCATATATATCACAATTGCCCTTGATTTTCTTGACTGTATATCTCTTAAATGTCAACATATACACGTGTGATTTAGTTTACGAATATTTTTCAATGCCGAGAACCTCGATCAGATAGTAAAAAAGGGGTAAGGTTCACAATGGTGTAAAATTAAAATGGGATATACCGGGCTAGGATTCGAGTTACAGGAACAAGGGCCAAACCAACCACCCAAGAATGGATTCGTCGAGCGAAAACACTTGACAACCTCCTAAAAGCAGCTTTTCTTACCACCAGACCTTTCTCCGTCAATTAGGAATCTGATGCTGTCACTAAACACATTCCTTAAATTGTAGCCATTTGTTAAGTGATTTTTTTGTGTGACTAATCCGCATATATATCACCATTGCCCTTGATTTTCTTGACTGTATATCTCTTAAATGTCAACATATACACGTGTGATTTAGTTTACGAAGATTTTTCAATGCCGAGAACCTCTATCAGAGAGTAAAAAAGGCATAAGGTTCACAATGGTGTAAAATTAAAATGGGATATACCGGGCTAGAATTCTAGTTACAGGAACAAGGGCCAAACCAACCACCCAAGAATGGAATCGTCGAGCCAAAACACTTGACAACCTCCTAGAAGCAGCTTTTCTTACCACCAGACCTTTCTCCATCAATTAGGAATCTGATGCCGTCTCTAAACACATTCCTTAAATTGTAGCCATTTGTTGAGTATTTTTTTGTGTCTAATCCGCATATATATCACCATTGCCCTTGATTTTCTTGACTGTATATCTCTTAAATGTCAACATATACACGTGTGATTTAGTTTACGAAGATTTTTCAATGCCAAGAACCTCGATCAGAGAGTAAAAAAGGCGTAAGGTTCACAATGGTGTAAAATTAAAATGGGATATACCGGGCTAGGATTCGAGTTACAGGAACAAGGGCCAAACCTACCACCTAAGAATGGAATCGTCGAGCGAAAACAGTTGACAACCTCCTAAAAGCAGCTTTTCTTACCACCCGACCTTTCTCCATCAATTAGGAATCTGATGCCGTCACTAAACACATTCCTTAAATTGTAGCCATTTGTTGAGTGATTTTTTTTTGTGTCTAATCCTTATATATATCACCATTGCCCTTAATTTTCTTGACTGTATATCTCTTAAATGTCAACATATACACGTGTGATTTAGTTTACGAAGATTTTTCAATGCCGAGAACCTCTACCAGAGAGTAGAATAGGCATAAGGTTCACAATGGTGTAAAATTAAAATGGGATATACCGGGCTAGGATTCGAGTTACAGGAACAAGGGCCAAACCAACCACCCAAGAATGGAATCGTCGAGCGAAAACACTTGACAACCTCCTAGAAGCAGCTTTTTTTTTTCACCAGACCTTTCTCCATCAATTAGGAATCTGATGCCGTCACTAAACACATTCCTTAAATCGTAGCCATTTGTTGAGTGTTTTTTTTTTGTGTCTAATCCCCATATACATCACCATTGCCCTAGATTTTCTTGACTGTATATTTCTTAAATGTCAACATATACACGTGTGATTTAGTTTATGAATATTTTTCAATGCCGAGAACCTCGATCAGAGAGTAAAAAAGGCGTAAGGTTCACAATGGTGTAAAATTAAAATGGGATATACCGGGCTAGGATTCGACTTACAGGAACAAGGGCCAAACAAACCACCCAAGAATGGAATCGTCGAGCGAAAACACTTAACAACCTGCTAGAAGCAGCTTTTCTTACCACCAGACCTTTCTCCATCAATTAGGAATCTGATGCCGTCACTAAACACATTCCTTAAATTGTAGCCATTTGTTGAGTGTTTTTTTTTTGGTGTCTAATCCGCATATATATCACCATTGCCCTTGATTTTCTTGACTGTATATCTCTTAAATGTCAACATATACACGTGTGATTTAGGTTACGAAGATTTTTCAATGCCGAGAACTGTTGGTGCACTAAATGTCTGCTGATTACGTCATTATCAAGTCTTGTGTCTAGGGTTGTTTGAATGATCACACAATAGGGTTTAAGTTAGGGTTTTTATGTTTAAACACAAGAGATTTCGCTTGAGTGGGTTTGTGTTTGCTTGAAGCGAAATCAGCATAAGAGATTTCGCTTGAACAGCCTCAAGCGAAATCATGTTCTCTATATATAGGTGGTCAGGTCATTTGAAGCGGATGATCAGTTGTCTTTGTATGTGAGTCGAGGTGCTGCTGAATTTTTGTCAGAAAATCATTGTAAAGACTCAGAAAGCATTAATAGAAGAAAAATTAAGAGGAACAAAACTGTTATGACTTTATGTGCATTGATTCCGCCTTTACACATGAAGATGAACATCCTTTACTGACATTTTAGGGTCATAGAACGGTCCAACAAGTGGTATCAGAGCTCAGGACGAGGAGTTCATACCATAGCAGCGGATTTTCTTCTTTCTACTCATTTCTTTTTACATTTTTCAGATCTGAACAAGTTCCAACGGTCGAAATGGTTTGATATTCGAGTATATCGTGTAAAACGTAGTTTTAACAAAGCCTACAAAGATTCGGACTAAAATTCAGACTAAAACATATGAAAAATGACCTAAAACTACATTTCGCTTGAAAGTATTCGAAGATAACAGGTTGATTTCACTTGAAAAACAGACATTTTGACTTGATATCAGACAATTTCGCTTGAGACTTCCTGAAGCGAAATAGTGGTTTTCGCTTGAACAGCTGAAGCGAAACTGTTCTTTCTGTTTCGCTTGAAGGTCTGATTAGTTGAAGCGAAATAGATCATTTGGAATTTCACTTGAAGGATCTGATCAGTTGAAGCGAAATAGTGAATTTCGCTTGAATCAATATTGTTAGCAGATTTCGCTTGAAACAGTATCATAGTGCTGATTTCGCTTGAGATCATTTCACTTCAAGTATTTCGCTTGAACTTGTTAATTTTTCAAAACCTAAAAATTTTTCTAAGTGTTTGACTGATTTTTCAGGTACGTTCACGATGGATGATATTTTTTTTAACCCGTTTAGCAATATGTACGCATTCGCAGGAAACTCAGGAGATGATATTCCAACAAACAACAACAATACGAACGAGAACGAGAATACTCCGAAAGAAAAGAAGAAGGAAGCTTGGGAATCTGAAAGCGCATTCGGAACATTCAATAAACCCCCAAAGCTTACGGCTATTGAGGAGTACAGTCGTTGGTCCAGAAAATTTGAAGACTGGTTGATGGCATTCGCATTTACTAGCTGGAAAAGTATGAAAAATGGTTATGCAAATGGAAACAAAAATGGTGAAACTTTAAGAGTAGCTGAGGAGATTGATTCATTTGTAGCTGAACAAAAGTGTGTGGCATTGTTATTTCAGTCAGTCCGGGAAGACATTATTGCCTTGATCGACTATTCAAATGCAAAAGATCTTTGGGAAAAGCTTGAAAAGAAATGTACTGGTAGTCAAGAAATTAAGAAAAACAAAAAGAAACTTCTTAGAAAAGAGTTTGATCTGTTTGGTTATCTTAAGAATGAGTCAGTGTGTAAAATGATAGAAAGGTTCGGTCATCTGAAATTGGAATTAGTAAGACATGGTATCGACATTCCTGAAGAAGATCTTATCGACAAATTGTTCAATTCGTTGCCTGACGAGATGGATTGGAGATATTATGCACTAATGCTGAAGAATACCATCAAAGAACCAGAAAAGCTGACATTAGATTTGCTGATTGAGAAACTCGAGAGTCACGAGTTGGAGTTGAAAAAGACGAACAAAGTTAATCATTCATCTTATCAACAGAATCTGGATCTATACTATCCAAAAAGCATGATGCCAAAAGCAATTTCACCAAAAACTGCATTTTCTACTGAGAATGTTTCTCCAGCAAGCAAAGAAAGTCAAAGTAATTCAAGCAGTAGAAGCCATAGTGGTTATCACAGTTGATCTACGTCTTCTGCAAAACATTCTGATGCGAAGTTTTCTTGCAATATCGCGATAGATCTGAAGAACGCACAGAATTTTGATGAGGAGTCAGCCAAGCAACAAATGGTCTTTCTAGCGTCTGTTTTGGAATCCTACGAAGGGTTGGTGGCTGGAAAAATTGGGAATACAAATCTGACGAAAGAAGATTACGATCAGATAGACCCTGAAGAAATGGAGCTGATCGACATTCGTTGGGCAATGGCTAGTGCAGTTCGACGTGCACAACGCTTCATGGAGATTACAGGGAGAAAAACGATCGGTGGTCCGTCTACAAAACTGGGGTTCGACAAGTCAAAGGTGACATGTTTCAAGTGTAAGCAGAAGGGTCACTTCAAAAGAGAATGCCGAAACGCTTATGCAGATGATTCAGAGAACCCTTTCAGAGATGATTACTACAAGAAGGCGATTTATCACCAGAATAAATCTGAGCCGCCTAGATTGAAGCAGGTTGAAGACAACAGAGAGAAATCTAGAGCTCTTGCGGTGATTTACGATGATGAGGGTTATGACTGGAGTCAAGAGGTTCTACCAGAAGAAGATGCGGTTGGTTATGCATTTATGGCAAGCAATGATGAACCCATTAAGTGGAAAGATGATCGTACTGAGGAACAGAAGTATCAATATCGGAAGATGATTGCTGAAAACAAAATCATTAGAATATCTCGTATCTATCTGAATGCAAGGAGAGCCAATAGATGGGATCCAGATAGAGAGTGCTATCTTGATGAGTATGGAAATATTGCAATTGATGATAGTACACTTGATATTGAAGCCATAATCCAGCAATACAAAGAAGATGATGAGTATTGGCAACACAAATGGTGGGGAACTCCAACTTCGAAAATGATTGAAGAAGAGAAAGAGAGAAAAGAGAAAGAAGAGATCGAGAAAGCAAAGAAGATTGATACTGGAGTTATTGACACAACGCAGGAGTTGACTGCTGAGAATCTTGGAAGAATGGCTGACAAAGTGCTAGCTGCTAAAGCACTTGAGGTAGACTCTAACTCCGTGTCTGAGTCAAAAAGCCAGGTCAGTTCAGAAGTGTCAACAAATGTGTCAGGTAAGAAAATCGATGGAAATGCTGATTGCAAAAATTGCAACAAAGAGTGCAAATTTTGTAGCACAGTCACGTATCTCAACGGAAAGAAAGTTGATGATCTGACAGCGAAGGTCAGAAACGTTGAGAATCAGATTCTTGATCGTGACAAAATGGTTAAAGCTTCAACTGAACGGATAAAAGAATTAACTAAACAATTAGAAAATGATAAAATTGATCATGACAAAGTTAAAAGTGAAAATGAAAAGTTGATTCTTGAAAATCGTCAAATTTCTGAAAAATTTGAAAAACTCAAAGGCACATTGAAAGATTGTGATGATCGAAATGGTAAAACTTTTAAAGAAAATGAACATCTAAGAGCAGTGCTTAGAGTCAAAGAAGAATCAATCAACCAACAACTGGATGAAATCGCTAAATTGAAACTTAAAGTTCAAGAGGCTGTAATCGAAAACGAGCGAATCCAGTTGAAGCTTAACAGTTACAGCTCCGCAAGCTTTGTTTTGCAACATATTATTCCCAAACCCATCGGGAAAGACAAAGCGGGCGAAGATGTGTATTGTGATGGAACTGGGGTGGGGTTTCATCAAGTTCCACCACCTGTTCTTGATAATTACACTAAAAAGCAGTTTGGGTTGGTTGAAATTGAGGAAGAGAGTGAAGTTAAACTTCCGGAGAACATTGATGTTATTTTTTCTACATCATCTGATGATAGTGTTCAGACAGAGATTGTTAAGAGCACAGTTGAAAGTGTTTTAATGTCTGATTCAACTGAAGATGATGGGTGTTTCTTGAACAAATACATTCAAAAATCAAAGTCCAAAAACAACTTAAGTGACGAACCGGGTCTTGTGATGTACAAGATGGCTGGATCTGATAAGTTGTATTCGGATTCTGAGTTTCCAATTGAGAATGTTAATATGAAAAAGTTGACAAATGTTTTCAAATTGGTTGAAGTTGAGTTATCGGAAGTGAACAGTTTGAAACAAACAAAAAGGCAAATGAATTTTGAGAAAGATAAAGCTTATTACAAAAAGCCTGTTGTTCCACCAAGGTTTTATAATAACAATCGAAACAATTGGTCGGGTGGTTATAGGGATGGTAAGAGTTATCAGAAAAGGAGTTTTCAAAACAAGAGGTTTGCTGAAAAGAAGGTGTTTGTGAACAGTTCAAGTTCACTTTCTGATGAGGAAAATGAATTTTTTTCAAAATCAAACAAAGAGTTCTTTGAGAA
This sequence comes from Helianthus tuberosus, assembly GCA_030545235.1. Lineage (NCBI taxonomy): Eukaryota > Viridiplantae > Streptophyta > Magnoliopsida > Asterales > Asteraceae > Helianthus > Helianthus tuberosus. The sequence goes on from CM060428.1 coordinate 25,177,234, forward strand.
AAGAGCTTCACATTATCGGTCTGAAGGCACTAGTCGAGTTGTTGATACTCGAACATGTTTCAGATGTAATCATGTTGGTCACATTGCACGAATGTGTACCAATGTGAAGCCTAAGACTGAAAATGTGAAGTTTCAACAGAAGAAAGTTGATGTGAAGGGTAAAGCACCAATCGTTGTTGAGAAAAAGAATGTGAAAAATGACAACATCAAAGTGAAAAATGAACCTGTAATGAAAGTGGTAACTGAAAATGACAAATTTTATAAGCGGGTTGCATTATCTCAACAAGTTTGGAAACCAAAAACTGAAATGAAAATTTTAACTTCTGAAGTGAAAAAGGCTGAAGAATCAATTACGGTTGATTATGATGCAAATGTTCCATCTTTGAAGGCTGAAAATTTCAAAATTCAAATTGCAAGAGTCAAGGTTACACCTAAGGCTGATGAGGCCTGGGTGGACACCATGTTCGAATAAACAATTTGAATTGCCGGAGCTTCCTGGATCGCGAAGCATGAATCGGCATCTTTATTGAAATGTTTTAAAATCAACTTGTGGTATATGCAGGATCTTCCAAGAGCCATTTCAAGATGGATCATGGATAGTGGCGCATCTCGACATATGACAGGAAAAACTGCATTATTGTATGATGTGAAGAATATCAATGGTGGTTATGTGGGATTTGCAGGTCATGAAGGTGGTCGAATTGTTGGTGAAGGAACGTTATCCAATGGGATTGTGACGTTTGAGAGAGTTAACTATATCACTGAGCTGGAGAACAATCTGCTTAGTATCTCGCAGATTTGTGACAATCAGTATACTACTCACTTTACTGATAAGGAATGTTTGATTTTGAAACCTGGTTTTGTTATCCCTGAAGAATGGATTATTATGAGGGCACCTAGAGTGAATGATTTATATGTGTTAGATATGTCTGTAGCAACTACAACTACTGGTCAAGCACATTGTTTTGTGTCTAGAGCAACTGAGAAAGAATCCAGATTGTGGCACCGAAAGATGGGGCATATTCACCTAAGGAAGATGAATCACTTGGTGCACAATGATTTGGTATTGGGAGTTAATATCAAAGGTTTTCATCTGGAAGGGGAGTGCATTAGCTGTATCAAAGGCAAGCAGAAGAAAAAGTCACACCCTACAAAGCAAGTCAATTCAGTTTCGAGACCTCTGGAAAGACTTCACATGGATTTGTTTGGTCCGGTGAATGTTAAAAGTGTTACAGGAGATTACTATTGTTTGGTCGTTACTGATGATTATTCCAGATTTTCATGGGTTTCTTTCTTGAAGACGAAAGATGAAACATTTGACAGTTTGATGGGGCTGTTTAGGAAGATTGAGAATTTGTACCAAAGGCGTATTAAGAGAATTCGAAGTGATAATGGTACTGAATTCAAGAACAGCAAGATGGAAGAATTTTGTGATGAAAGAGGTATTTTGCATGAGTTTAGTGCTCCGTACACTCCGCAATAGAATGGACACTAATCGAGACAGCTAGAACTATGCTCGCAGATTCAAAGTTACCGATTAATTTTTGGGCTGAAGCTGTTTCCGCCGCATGCTATACGCTTAACAGGGTTCTCACTGTCAAGAAGTTCAACAAAACATGCTTTGAGCTAATCAATAATCGCAAACCGAATTTGAAGTATCTAGAACCATTTGGGTCACCATGTACGGTTATAGAGCCTCATGGAAAGTTTGGTCCGAAGAGCATTGAGGGAATATTTGTTGGTTATTCAAATCCGTTGAGACGTGTCTTCGTTCCAAGTGAGAAGCGGATTATTGAAGCTGCAAATGTTGAATGTCAAGGTTATACTATGCCGCCTCAGAATCCTGGTGATTCATGGCGTTATCATTATGACAAACTTTGGGATTCGTTTGACATGAGAGAAGAATCAGAGGATGATGAAGATTTCTTTGATGAGTTGGATATTTTGCGTGAATATGAGTCGCAGTTAAGATTCCCAGCTGAGTATTCGAGGAGACCATGGGAAACTTCAAATGATGATGAAGCAGGTCCAAGTAATGCTGGTGAACATGATGATGTCCAACAGAATGAAGTTGCTCAGGATAATCAGTCGGCTCAGAATGATAATCTAGAAGCTGAAAACATGCCAGTATTTGATCATGGTGATTCAGATTCAGATTCTGAGGGGGAGCAAATTCAGATTTCAGGTCAAACAAACCAAGTTGGTGAACAAGATGCAGAGCAGAATGTTACTAATCTGGAGGGAAATGTAGATGTTCCGAGTGAAGTGATGCCGCGAACTTTTTCATATCATCCAGAGGAGTTGATTATAGGAGAATTGCAAGCTGGTGTTCGCACTCGAAATCAGATTGATAAAGGGCTTACATGTTTTTATACAAAAGTTTCTCCTTTGCAAACTGAATTCTCATTAAGTTGTTTTATCTCGCAGATTGAACCAAGAACTTACAAAGAGGCGCTTACTGAAGACTCTTGGGTCAATGCTATGCAGGAGGAACTTAGTCAATTTGAGAAATTGGGAGTGTGGAAGTTAGTTGATTTGCCGGATGGTCATAGGAAAATTAACACTAAGTGGGTGTTCAAGTGTAAGAGGGACGATAGAGGAGTTGTCGTAAGGAACAAAGCTCGACTCGTTGTTCAGGGTTTTAGTCAACAGGAGGGAATTGATTTTACCGAAGTCTATGCTCCTGTCGCACGACTAGAGGCTATCAGAATTTTCCTAGCATTTGCGTCTTGGAAGAACTTCAAAGTTTATCAGTTGGATGTTAAATCGGCATTTCTTTACGGGAAGGTTAAAGAGGAGGTTTATGTCGGACAGCCGCCGGGCTTTAACGATCCAATCCACAAAAACAAGGTCTACTTATTGGACAAAGCGCTGTATGGTTTACACCAGGCCCCGAGAGCTTGGTATGAGACTTTGTCTCAACACCTACTAGCCAACAAGTTCATTCGTGGAAAAGTGGATGCCACTCTCTTCACTAAAGAGGTCGATGGTCATCTTCTGATAGTTCAGATTTATGTGGACGATATAATCTTTGGGTCGACAAATGAAAATCTATGCAAAGATTTTGAATCAGTGATGAAGCAGAAGTTTGAAATGTCATCAATGGGGGAGATGAAATTCTTTCTGGGATTACAGGTTGAACAACTTCCTGAGGGAATTTTCATTCATCAGTCAAAGTACGTTCATGATATTCTAGAGAAATTTGGGATGTCAAGTTCTACTCCAGCTGCTACCCCACTTGCAACAAATCATGGGATTCACCCAGATCTCACCGGAGACAGGGCTGATGAAACTTTTTATCGATCCATGATAGGTTCTTTAATGTACCTAACTGCTTCACGTCCTGATATCATGTACCCAACGTGCCTCGCAGCAAGATTTTAGTCTAACCCAAGAGCATCGAACATGATTATTGTGAAGAGGATATTACGCTACCTGAAAGGAACTCCTTCATTGGGGTTGTGGTATCCTAGAAAAGGCGACTTTACGCTCGAAGGGTATTTCGATTCGGATTTCGGATGCTGCAAAGTAAATTCAAAATCAACAACTGCAGGATGCCAGTTCTTTGGTCCTAGATTGGTTACCTGGCAGTGTAAGAAACAAACGTCTGTGGCGTTATCTACTTGTGAAGCGGAGTATGTATCTGCTAGCAGTTGCTGCTCTCAGATCTTGTGGATACAGCAACTGATGCGCGACTACCGTTTGCAGTTTCTTAACACACATCTTTTTGTTGATAATGAGGCCGCAATAAATATAACAAAGAATCCAGTACATCACGCTAAAACTAAACACATAGAAATTCGTCATCACTTTATTCGTGATTGCTTTGAGAAAAAGTTGATACGAATTGAGAAAATCCACACTGATGAACAGAAAGCTGATTTACATACCAAAGCTTTTGATAAAAATCGGTTTAAATATTTGTTAAAACTGAACGGTATGAAGCTTCTGTCGGTGTCGGATGGCATAATTGGCGTTGATGAGAGTACTGTTGCGGATGAAGACGAGAAACAATCTGCAATGGTTTGTCGAATTTTTACTTGTTTTGGTATTTAGGGGGAGTAGATGTTTGTACATAGTTTATTTTCAGAAAATACAAAAACAGTAAAAAAAAATGCAAAAATATAAAAACATGATAAAATGAAAAAGAGCTTGTGTATATAGGGAAAATGATAGTACATCAGCTAGACGATCACAGTATGCTAAAGATTTGAAAAGTATAAAAGAGTTAAACAATCTTACTGATGATGTGTCGATAGGTTTTCGTACATTTAGTAGATTTATTCGGGATATAAACCTAAAATTCAAACTTGTGAATTCGTGGGGAACACTACTTGGATATATAGGTAACCCCTGAAATCTCGTTTGAAAGGTCTCGTAATCTGATATACTAGGTCTTTGTACTCTATGATGTTTGGGGTATTATTCTGGGACTTCTGCTGAACGGTGGTTCTAACCTAGTCCCTGGCTAATACTTGCTGCAATGCTTGAAACACAGCATTAAACCCTCAGCATGCTGAAACAATTAAAATTGATATATGCTGCTGTTGTAAGCAAAAAGATCCTCTAAAGGGGACATACCAAAAAGTCGAAGCTGATATCTCTCTGCGTATACGGAAGTATCGATCTGAGATCCCTCGGCCCTCGCATACCTAAATTATATACAGATATCATTGTAGTATTCTCACCTGTAAGACTGATTATTGGGATTCTGGATACGGGAGTATATTCAAGAGGTGGGACACATGAATGATCTAAGTTCTTAATTCATCTAAATCGTATCCCGAGTAAGTTGAAATTTGTGTGAGAATTTAAGATGGATCAGTATATCGACAATTGAGGTAAATTGTTTAAGTCTAAGTATGATATGTAGCTTAACGGTACTTGTGATTTGTCTGAAAAGCTGATATGATTCCCTGACACGCTCACCAAAAATAAGTTTGTAAATAGTTTACTTTGTTTACTTTCTGCAATTTAAGTTTTCTGTATTTCATTTCTTAGTTTAGAACACTTTGATAAAATCCAAAAAGATTTTATTTCTGCTTTATTTTCCGACAAACCAAAGTGGAGAGTTGATTGTTGGATTCTCAAAGGTTTGAAGCAGATGCAGGAAATTCTGGACTGAAGAATGAGGAGAGCTTACTTTGATGAAGTTTGAATTGTTTGAAAAGTTAAAAACAAGTTCATTAACTTGATACTTGTTATTTTCAGGAAATGTTTGAAATTGTTGTTTTAAAATCAGTTTGATTCGTCAAAAGATCAACCAAGGTCATTAATTTGGACTTGGTAGATTAATCAAGTAATCAGGGTCATTAACTTGAACTTGAATACTTGAGTGGATTATTAAAGCTGATTGAGTTTGTGTTTTATTGTTAAAAAGATAGAATGGTTATGTTTTTTGGTTGAGTAACAGGTTTGGACTTCATTATTCCCAACGGAAGCTAATTGTCAAAGCTTGAACCAGATATCTCAAATTCTAGCATATTGAGAAGGGGAGTCTGTGAAAGGGGGAGTCTGGATCAACAGTCAAAGGGAAGATTGAAGTTTAAAGTTTGAAGATTGAAGATAAAGATTGATGAGAGTTTTTACAATGTTTGAAGATTGTTAAAGACAAAGACTTGAAGCCAAAGACTTCATCAACATCCAAGGGGGAGTCTGTTGGTGCACTAAATGTCTGCTGATTACGTCATTATCAAGTCTTGTGTCTAGGGTTGTTTGAATGATCACACAATAGGGTTTAAGTTAGGGTTTTTATGTTTAAACACAAGAGATTTCGCTTGAGTGGGTTTGTGTTTGCTTGAAGCGAAATCAGCATAAGAGATTTCGCTTGAACAGCCTCAAGCGAAATCATGTTCTCTATATATAGGTGGTCAGGTCATTTGAAGCGGATGATCAGTTGTCTTTGTATGTGAGTCGAGGTGCTGCTGAATTTTTGTCAGAAAATCATTGTAAAGACTCAGAAAGCATTAATAGTAGAAAAATTAAGAGGAACAAAGCTGTTATGACTTTATGTGCATTGATTCCGCCTTTACACATGAAGATGAACATCCTTTACTGACATTTTAGGGTCATAGAACGGTCCAACAAGAACCTCGATCAGAGAGTAAAAAAGCGTATGGTTCACAATGGTGTAAAATTAAAATGGGATATACCGGGCTAGGATTCGAGTTACAGGAACAAGGGCCAAACCAACCACCCAAGAATGGAATTGTCGAGCGAAAACACTTGACAACCTCCTAGAAGCAGCTTTTCTTGCCACCAGGCCTTTCTCCATCAATTAGGAATCTGATGCCGTCACTAAACACATTACTTAAATTGTAGCCATTTGTTGAGTGTTTTTTTTTGTGTCTAATCCGCATATTTATCACCATTGCCCATGATTTTCTTGACTGTATATCTCTTAAATGTCAACATATACACGTGTGATTTAGTTTACGAAGATTTTTCAAGGCCGAGAACCTCGATCAGAGATTAAAAAAGGCGTAAGGTTCACAATGGTGTAAAATTAAAATGGGATATATCGGGCTAGGATTCGACTTACAGGAACAAGGGCCAAACCAACCACCCAAAAATGGAATCGTCGAGCGAAAACACCTGACAACCTCCTAAAAGCAGCTTTTCTTACCACCCGACCTTTTTCCATCAATTAGGAATCTGATGTCATCACTAAACACATTCCTTGAATTGTAGCCATTTGTTGAGTGGTTTTTTTTTGGTGTCTAATCCGCATATATATCACCATTGCCCTTGATTTTCTTGACTGTATATCTCTTAAATGTCAACATATACACGTGTGATTTAGTTTACGAAGATTTTTCAATGCCGAGAACCTCTATCAGAGATTAAAATAGGCGTAAGGTTCACAATGGTGTAAAATTAAAATGGGATATACCGGGCTAGGATTCGAGTTACAGGAACAAGGGCCAAACCAACCACGCAAGAATGGAATCGTCGAGCGAAAACCCTTGACAACCTCCTAGAAGCAGCTTTTCTTACCACCAGACCTTTCTCCATCAATTAGGAATCTGATGCCGTCACTAAACACATTCCTTAAATCGTAGCCATTTGTTGAGTGTTTTTTTGTTTTGGTGTCTAATCCGCATATACATCACCATTGCCCTAGATTTTCTTGACTGTATATCTCTTAAATGTCAACATATACACGTGTGATTTAGTTTACGAAGATTTTTCAATGCCGAGAACCTCGATCAGAGAGTAAAAAAGGTGTAAGGTTCACAATGGTGTAAAATTAAAATGGGATATACCGGGCTAGGATTCGAATTACAGGAACAAGGGCCAAACAAACCACCCAAGAATGGAATCGTCGAGCGAAAACACTTAACAACCTCCTAGAAGCAGCTTTTCTTACCACCAGACCTTTCTCCATCAATTAGGAATCTGATGCCGTCACTAAACACATTCCTTAAATTGTAGCCATTTGTTGAGTGTTTTTTTTGTGTCTAATCCGCATATATATCACCATTGCCCTTGATTTTCTTGACTGTATATATCTTAAATGTCAACATATACACTTGTGATTTAGGTTACGAAGATTTTTCAATGCCGAGAACCACGATCAGAGAGTAAAAAAGCGTAAGGTTCACAATGGTGTAAAATTAAAATGGGATATACCGGGCTAGGATTCGACTTTGTTGGGATTGAACCCTACCAGAGGAACAGATAATGTAAAGCCAAAACCAGGTCACAACAGTGGATTCATAATATGCAGCAGTTTGCATTAAGCTTTCCCCTTGAAAGTGATTTATAACAACTGATGATCTTTATCCGCTGTTCAGATACAACTACTGCTGGTCCTTCAACTGCTGATCAAATCCATGAAGTATTCAACAACTGCTGGTCACAACTACTGATGGTAAAGCACTGCTCAATCAAGGACTGATCAACCTTGAGGAAAGCACTGACATAAAGGGAGAGCAGCTGTTTGGTGAATAAACTGTGTTATGTATAGTCAGTGGTTAGGCTTAGCAGTGTTTGTGTAAAGACAGTAGATACAGGTTGTTAGGCTGTTAGACGTCGCTTTCATGGTGACGTCAGCTGAGATACCTCAGTGGTTTGGTTTGCCTATAAATGTAATAGTACTCTGTACTGTTACATTTAATTGACTGAGCGAGTTCTTCTCCTCTAGTCCAATCCTTTCATCTTGTGTGCAACCATCCTTGGGGTATCAGGCTGAGGGGGAGCTTAGCTTGTAAGCATGCTTTGTAATCATTTGATTGACTTTGTAATCTTTCGATTAATGCAAATCATGTGTTTATCAAACTATTTTCCTCTTTGATTGTGTGTATAAAGTTTGTTGTTCATTTCCGCTGCACTTAACATGTTTTCATACTCATTGACTGTTCAATTTACACAAACAAGCACAATCATGAGAGCCTCCGATCTTAACAATTGGTATCAGAGCTCGGACAGTCAAATTTGATCTAACAATCAATTTGACATAACAGTTCAGCTCAAAATTCATTGATACTAAGGTTGGTTGTATTTTGTTGAAAAACAGAGTATCGAGTAAATCATGTTCAAAATTGTTATTCAGAATCTCTGTAAATCAACCAAGATGTCATATGACACCCAAATTTCACACAACAAGTGATTTCATGCACAAGTCACTCATAGTTTTTAGATCTGAAAACATGTCTGTTAAACTATGGGATTATTTCATGGTTTTAAAATTGATTTAAACTGCTGTTATGAAAATTGTGATGTCACCTTATTAAAATGCTAAAGTGTGAACCTCAGATTAACAAAAACCTATGTTCATAAAACATTAGTGTTTTTGTTAACCTAAAAAGAGGGGAATTAAAACTTTAGTCATACATATCTTATGTGTTGAAAACAGGTTGAGTTCCTCAAAAGGACAAAATCAACTATGTTAAAATACATTAAGAAAATTCACAAAAACTCAGAAGTGTGTCTATCTCAAAACTTTTGAAGTCAAAAGAAAAGAGTATAAACATAAAACACTTATGAGTCAAAGTTTAGGGTAAATATGGTCATTAAGCAACGGTGTGCATTCATCTGATTCAGGAAAAGGTTTTGATTCCAGTAAATGAACTTCAACGAGAACCATGTTTGCAATCAACTGACAATCAAATGGTCCTTAACAGTGGTCAAAATGTATTCAATATTTCAAACCACTGACCACTTTCAATAACTTGAGAATGATATGATTATGTTTTCTTTTGAAAATATACCTGATCCTTCTTTGATGCTGTTCTCAGAAAATCCTTAACCATTTTTTAAAAGGGGATTTTCTCGAATAATCAGGATATATTATTCATTTTTTTTAATAATATATTTGAAACTATTGCTTGTTTTTGTTGGCAATGGTTTCGGTTCCTGTCAGGATATAATACCTTATTTTTGTTGGTATTATTATTCTCTTATATGGGTCAAAAGGAAATGGTACATATGTCAAGATCATGTCATACTCAGGTTTTCTCCTAATTTTTTTTTTCTCAAAGGTTGATTGCTAACTATGCTTAAATTACTAGGGTACTCATGTTTTAATTAAATATTAAACGAAAATGGGTTGCCTTAGCAAAAAGTTTTCATCATCTGGGGTACTAAACCACTGTCCTTCAAAATTGACTTGTGGCAAAACCTTGAATGAAAATTCTCAAAACTGTTGCTGGAATACTTGTCCTTAAAATCTGTACCTTTTACCCTAACCACTGTTTGGTTCCAACGTCTGATCTCTAAGCACTGTCCACTGCTGAAAGTTAACCACTGATCCTTCATTATCTTGACAAGCACTGATGTTCAAAATCAGTGTCTTATCCACTGATATGCTATCCACTGATAGTAAAAAATCATCCACTGCTCACAATTTTTACCGTTGTAATCACTGATGCTTGATACGTCAGTGGCCCTTAAAACAACTGTTTTCCATTCTTTATCCGTTTCATCAGTGTTTGACACGTGGTCAGATTTTAGCCCTCAGATCAAAATAACCGCTGCCACCTCAGCGATCATTTTTTTTCTCCCTAAATAAAACCCTGCCCTAAACCCCAAACAGGGTTTTACACTGTCGAATTGAATTCCAAAATTCTCTTCTCATAGCAGTTTCCAACCCTTCTTCTCAAAATCTTCAAAATCCTTCTTCGTTCTTCTCCGCAAAAATGACAAAATCAAAGTCAAAATCAAAATCAAAACCTAAATCACCACCACCCTCCAATGAAGTCGCTCAAACGACCGAAGAATCAATCGAAATACCATACAAACAATCTCACAACTATTTGGGTTTACTCACAAAACTCAAAGACTACCACACTTTCGACTCCATCATTGATACAATATCTGCATCAAAGTACAAAACTTTGTTGACGGTAAATGCTCCCATCTATCTGCAAACCCAGAGAGAGTTTTGGAACAAGGCGACGCTTGAAAAACAAGACGATAAAGTCATAGCCATTAACTCCTCGATACAGGGTAAATCATTTCAAATCACCCCACAATCAATCTTAGAGGTCTTCAAACTCGATGATCTGAAAGGTAAAAATTCTTTTGACAAAAACGAGTTAAAAGCTGATTTTCTGAAAAGGGGATATGCAGAACAATCAAAGGTGGATACCTTACAAAAAGGTTATTTCCCGTCTGCACCCAGATTTTTATTTCACACACTCTTGATGTGTGTTTCAAATAAAACAACATCTTTTAACAAAATACCATTGAAGATTCAATGCCTGGGATATGCTATTTTAAACAATAAAGATTACAACTACTCCCAGGAGATCTTCAATGACATGGTGAAGAATGTTGATAGCAAATCATTTCTTCTTTTTCCAAGATTTCTAAGCTATTACTTTAAACAAAAATTTGAAAAAGAGGATGAAAATTTGCCAAAACAAGGTGTCCATTTTCAAATAAAAAGCTTAACAAATGAAACATTTTCAAGAATGATGGCACCTATAAAAACAAAAGCAGAGGTGGCTGAGCAGAATTTAGCAGTTACAACTGCTCCTCAGACATCTGCTGCTGAGCCCACTGCTCCAGGTGATCATAGCAGCACTCCCACTGCTTTGAAACCCACACCTGCCACCACTAAAAAGACCAAAAAGAAAACATCCAGAAAACCCACCAAACCCAAAACAAATGCAACTCTGGAAGATGAGATCCCAGAGCAACTGCCTGTGACAACACAAAAGTCACCACAAACCACTGCTGCTACTTCCTCACAGCAGTTGGAAGAAAGATCTCAACCCATGCCTGAAACTCCTCCTGCATCCTCACAAAAGGATCAGGTTGTAATCACAGGGACACCAAATTATGAAGCTCTAGATCCACTTGGCTCTATCTTCCACAGTCCTGATCCCAAGGACATGTCTCTTTCAACTCCCATCCCCTCACCAATAATAATGCCACAATCCATGCTACCTTTGTTGCATGCAGCTGCTATTGCACAGACACAAACCAGTTCCTCTCTATCACCTATCACTGAGAGTATACCCCCACAAGTGACTGGGTCTGATGCTTATACCTCTGCTATCCCAGCAACAGTTGAGGAGGTTACACTGCAGGAGTTACAAGTAACTCTTGTCAGTAGTTCAAGTGGAGCAGCAACTACAACTGGTGGATCAACAGATCCTCAGTTGGACAGTTGTTTCATAAGTAAGACTCCCTTGAAGGCAATTTCTTCCATAGCAACTTCGGTGACCACCAGTGAGTTAGATCTAACCACTGGTACCATCAAAGGTTTATCGAGTGCTGAAGAAAGAAGTCCCCAGTACCGAGAACAAGGGGCATCAATGGGTGATTTTTAGGACTCTGTTCCTAAGTCACACATTGATATAACCACTGCTGGTGGGGATTCAGATGATCCTACTAAAGTAGGTGATGATTCAAGATATCAGGAATTGACGGGCAGAGTTGAAAAACTTGAAGAATCAGTTTCTGAAATAAAGGAGACGGTGCAAGAGATTTTAAAAGCTCAAAAAGCACAGTCCAGTGCAATTCCACCTCAAGCACCTGCTCCATCACAAGCACCTACTGCAAATGAGCTCTGGAATCTGTTTCAACCCATGCTTGAAAGACAAAAACAAGTGGCTGATCAGCAGCATGAAATGCATATACAAAAGCTGACCAATATGGTGGAATCAAGGTTCAAGGATACTCAAGCAGATATCAAGGCTATAAAGGCCAGCATCCAAACTACCACTGGCAAAGCTCCTTCAACCTTACTATTCTTTGATGACCCCCTTGCAGATAATGCCAAAAAGGGGGAGATAATAAAACAGATGAAGAAAAAGGGAATAGAACATGGCCTGTGTGTTGAACCTGAGCAAGCAAAGCAAACATCTAAACCACCTCCCACAATATCTCAAACAGCTGATGCAGCAGTAGTTACAAAAACTACTGCTAGCCAAACAGCTGTTACATCAACACACACAACTCCAACACACACCACTCAATCACAAACCACAATCACTGTTCCACCACCATCATCATCTACAATCATAACACCACCACTGCCTCCTGCCATAAAGCAGACGACAGCAGATGTTACAACATCTGCTGTAATGACAATAGTGATTGAAACACCAGTTGTTTCAATCATTGTCTGTTAATCACCAACCACTGTCACTCACTCTCAAACCACTGATCCACCCAAAACATCATCAGCCTCTCCTACATTAAAAAGGAGAAGGGTTTTCATTCCGGATGATAACTCATCACCACCATCACCACCTTCAAAAACTACCTCACCACTTCCATCCCCTGCTCAAAAGCAGAAGATAACTGCTGACATAACAGCAGTTGTAATGACAACAGATGTTGAGACACCAGTTGTTTCAAAAGCTGTTAGTCAATCATCCACCACTGCTCTCATCCTTCCTACATCACAACCAAAGCTCTTCAACAGAAAAAGAAAGCCAATCTCTGCCGATGAGGGTATACATGATCCTAATGCTGCAAAATATCCACTGGAGCTTGAAGCCATCAAAAATGAGATGAGGCAATTCTATACGGAAGAAGATCCTTCAAAAAGAAGGTTCTCCTCACTCATAGGCTACATGCCACCAGATGATATGGATGATTACCTCAAAATCAAGGCAAGGCAAGCAAGACTAAGAGCTAAAGTTGAGAGTGAAAAAGAACGATTAAGCGAAGATGGCATTGCTAAAAGACTGGAGTTCTACTTCACAAAAGTAAAGCAGATAGAAGAGTTTGCACAAGACCTAAACAAAGAAAAGGCTGATCAAAAGAAAGAGTTAAGAAAACAATATCTAGCCTACATCATGAAAGAGAAATTCTATCCTGCTGAAGAACAACAGCTCAAAGAATGGCCAGTAGTCGCTCTTAAGCGTGAGGCAGAAAGGATTGAGAAAATTAAGAATGATCCTACAAAGAAGAAGAATGCTCCAAACAGGAGAAAATACGAAAAGCTCATTGCTGACTTAACTGCTGAGTATAAAAGAAAGAAAAAGGAGCTGGTGGATGCAAAAATGGATACTGCTGAAGCCATATCAAAATGGTCAAAACAGCAGACTGATGAAGCCTATGAAAGGCTAAAGAAAAGAAAGATAACTGTCTCAAGCACCTCAAAGAAGCACGAACAAAGAATGAAGCTTGAACAGCAGATAGAAAACCTCAAAACACTGTTCCGGTCTACTTTTGTGACAAATCAAGAAGAAAAAGAACAGTTGACCAGTGAAGAGGTTAAAGAAAAAGAAGCTGAGTACTTCACAGAAGCCATCAAGAAAATAGGTCTAAAAGAAGAGAGCTCAGAAAAGCTTCAAAACCTTCTTAAGAAGGTATCAACCAAACCTGCATCACCAAACACTTCAACAGACATGACAGACATTGAAAGACAGGAGCTGATTGAAAAAGAAACTGCAGAAGATATAGCTGCAGCAAATGATGTCATTGAAATGGCTTTCAAAAGAATGTCTGAAAGTCTGCAAGTTTTCCCAAGGCCAATATCTCAAAGCTCATCTACAAATAAATCTCTCCCAAGAAATCCATTGGGTTCGAAAGTACTAAAGTGGATGTCTGACCAAAAGACCCATGTATTGACTATTGTCAGATCCAATGGAAATGTGAAGTACATATCAAGGAAAGAAGCACTAGGCCTTAGTGTTCAAGATTTGCAGGATCTCCTTGAACTTACACTGTGCCGGGATGAAGATGATACAAGTTCCAGAGACTTTGAAGCAGATTTTAAAAGACAAGAAAGGGAACTACTGATGAGTAATAAAGATCCAGAATAATGACAGGTTTTGGCATTATCTGTTCCAGGGGGAGATTGTTGGGATTGAACCCTACCAGAGGAACAGATAATGTAAAGCCAAAACCAGGTCACAACAGTGGATTCATAATAAGCAACAGTTTGCATTAAGCTTTCCCCTTGAAAGTGATTTATAACAACTGATGATCTTTATCTGCTGTTCAGATACAACTACTGCTGGTCCTTCAACTGCTGATCAAATCCATGAAGTATTCAACAACTGCTGGTCACAACTACTGATGGTAAAGCACTGCTCAATCAAGGACTGATCAACCTTGAGGAAAGCACTGACATAAAGGGAGAGCAGTTGTTTGGTGAATAAACTGTGTTATGTATAGTCAGTGGTTAGGCTTAGCAGTGTTTGTGTAAAGACAGTAGATACAGGTTGTTAGGCTGTTAGACGTCGCTTTCATGGTGACGTCAGCTGAGATACCTCAGTGGTTTGGTTTGCCTATAAATGTAACAGTACTCTGTACTGTTACATTTGATTGACTGAGCGAGTTCTTCTCCTCTAGTCCAATCCTTTCATCTTGTGTGCAACCATCCTTGGGGTATCAGGCTGAGGGGGAGCTTAGCTTGTAAGCATGCTTTGTAATCATTTGATTGACTTTGTAATCTTTCGATTAATGCAAATCATGTGTTTATCAAACTATTTTCCTCTTTGATTGTGTGTATAAAGTTTGTTGTTCATTTCCGATGCACTTAACATGTTTTCATACTCATTGACTGTTCAATTTACACAAACAAGCACAATCATGAGAGCCTCCGATCTTATCACCATTGCCCTTGATTTTCTTGACTATATATATATCTTAAATGTCAACATATACACGTGTGATTTAGTTTACGAAGATTTTTCAACGCCGAGAACCTAGATCAGAGAGTAAAAAAGGCGTAAGGTTCACAATGGTGTAAAATTAAAATGGGATATAACGGGCTAGGATCCGAGTTACAGGAACAAGAGCCAAACCAACCACCCAAGAATGGAATCGTCGAGCGAAAACACTTGACAACCTCCTAGAAGCAGCTTTTCTTGCAACCAGACCTTTCTCCATCAATTAGAAATCTGATGCCGTCACTAAACACATTCCTTAAATTGTAGCCATTTGTTGAGTGTTTTTTTTTTGTGTCTAATCCGCATATATTTTCTTGACTGTATATCTCTTAAATGTCAACATATACACGTGTGCTTTAGTTTACGAAGATTTTTCAATGCCAAGAACCTCGATTAGAGAGTAAAAAAGGCGTAAGGTTCACAATAGTGTAAAATTAAAATGGGATATACCGGACTAAGATTCGAGTTACAAGAACAAGGGCCAAACCTACCACCCAAGAATGGAATTGTCGAGCGAAAACACTTGACAACCTCCTAAAAGCAGCTTTTCTTACCACCAGACCTTTCTCCATCAATTAGGAATCTGATGCCGTCACTAAACACATTCCTTAAATTGTAGCCATTTGTTGAGTGATTTTTTTTGGTGTCTAATCCGCATATATATCACCATTGCCCTTGATTTTCTTGACTGTATATCTCTTAAATGTCAACATATACACGTGTGATTTAGTTTACGAAGATTTTTCAATGCCGAGAACCTCTATCAGAGATTAAAATAGGCGTAAGGTTCACAATGGTGTAAAATTAAAATGGGATATACCGGGCTAGGATTCGAGTTACAGGAACAAGGGCCAAACCAACCACGCAAGAATGGAATCGTCGAGCGAAAACCCTTGACAACCTCCTAGAAGCAGCTTTTCTTACCACCAGACATTTCTCCATCAATTAGGAATCTGATGCCGTCACTAAACACATTCCTTAAATCGTAGCCATTTGTTGAGTGTTTTTTTTTGGTGTCTAATCCGCATATACATCACCATTGCCCTAGATTTTCTTGACTGTATATCTCTTAAATGTCAACATATACACGTGTGATTTAGTTTACGAAGATTTTTCAATGCCGAGAACCTCGATCAGAGAGTAAAAAAGGCGTAAGGTTCACAATGGTGTAAAATTAAAATGGGATATACCGGGCTAGGATTCGACTTACAGGAACAAGGGCCAAACAAACCACCCAAGAATGCAATCGTCGAGCGAAAACACTTAACAACCTGCTAGAAGCAGCTTTTCTTACCACCAGACCTTTCTCCATCAATTAGGAATCTGATGTCGTCACTAAACACATTCCTTAAATTGTAGCCATTTGTTGAGTGATATTTTTTGGTGTCTAATCCGCATATGTATCACCACTGCCCTTGATTTTCTTGACTGTATATCTCTTAAATGTCAACATATACACGTGTGATTTAGTTTACGAATATTTTTCAATGCCGAGAACCTCTACCAGAGAGTAAAATAGGCGTAAGGTTCACAATGGTGTAAAATTAAAATGGGATATACCGGGCTAGGATTCGAGTTACAGGAACAAGGGCCAAACCAACCACCCAAGAGTGGAATCGTCGAGCGAAAACACTTGACAACCTCCTAGAAGCAGCTTTTTTTTTTCCACCAGACCTTTCTCCATCAATTAGGAATCTGATGCCGTCACTAAACACATTACTTAAATTGTAGCCATTTGTTGAGTGTTTTTTTTGGTGTCTAATCCGCATATTTATCACCATTGCCCATGATTTTCTTGACTGTATATCTCTTAAATGTCAACATATACACGTGTGATTTTGTTTACGAAGATTTTTCAAGGCCGAGAACCTCGATCAGAGAGTAAAAAAGGCGTAAGGTTCACAATGGTGTAAAATTAAAATGGGATATACCGGGCTAGGATTCGAGTTACAGGAACAAGGGCCAAACCAACCACCCAAGAATGGAATCGTCGAGCGAAAACACTTGACAACCTCCTAAAAGCAGCTTTTCTTACCACCCGACATTTCTCCATCAATTAGGAATCTGATGCCGTCACTAAACACATTCCTTGAATTGTAGCCATTTGTTGAGTGATTTTTTTTTGGTGTCTAATCCGCATATATATATATCACCATTGCCCTTGATTTTCTTGACTGTATATCTCTTAAATGTCAACATATACACGTGTGATTTAGTTTACGAAGATTTTTCAATGCCGAGAACCTCTATCAGAGATTAAAATAGGCGTAAGGTTCACAATGGTGTAAAATTAAAATGGGATATACCGGGCTAGGATTTGAGTTACAGGAACAAGGGCCAAACCAACCACGCAAGAATGGAATCGTCGAGCGAAAACCCTTGACAACCTCCTAGAAGCAACTTTTTTTACCACCAGACCTTTCTCCATCAATTAGGAATCTGATTCCGTCACTAAACACATTCCTTAAATCGTAGCCATTTGTGGAGTGTTTTTTTTTGGGTGTCTAATCCGCATATACATCACCATTGCCCTAGATTTTCTTGACTGTATATCTCTTAAATGTCAACATATACACGTGTGATTTAGTTTACGAAGACTTTTCAATGCCGAGAACCTCGATCAGAGAGTAAAAAAGGCTTAAGGTTCACAATGGTGTAAAATTAAAATGGGATATACCGAGCTAGGATTCGACTTACTGGAACAAGGGCCAAACAAACCACCCAAGAATGGAATCGTCGAGCGAAAACACTTAACAACCTCCTAGAAGCAGCTTTTCTTACCACCAGACCTTTCTCCATCAATTAGGAATATGATGCCGTCACTAAACACATTCCTTAAATTGTAGCCATTTGTTGAGTGTTTTTTTTGTGTCTAATCCGCATATATATCACCATTGCCCATGATTTTCTTGACTGTATATCTCTTAAATGTCAACATATACAGGTGTGATTTAGGTTACGAAGATTTTTCAATGCCGAGAACCTCTATCAGAGATTAAAATAGGCGTAAGGTTCACAATGGTGTAAAATTAA
Source organism: Helianthus tuberosus (assembly GCA_030545235.1). Classification (NCBI taxonomy): domain Eukaryota; kingdom Viridiplantae; phylum Streptophyta; class Magnoliopsida; order Asterales; family Asteraceae; genus Helianthus; species Helianthus tuberosus. Next base: position 25,195,347 of record CM060428.1, read on the forward strand.
AATGGGATATACCGGGCTAGGATTCGAGTTACAGGAACAACGGCCAAACCAACCACGCAAGAATGGAATCGTCGAGCGAAAACACTTGACAACCTCCTAAAAGCAGCTTTTCTTACCACCAGACCTTTCTCCATCAATTAGGAATCTGATGCCGTCACTAAACACATTCCTTAAATCGTAGCCATTTGTTGAGTGTTTTTTTTTGGTGTCTAATCCGCATATACATCACCATTTCCCTAGATTTTCTAGACTGTATATCTCATAAATGTCAACATATACACGTGTGATTCAGTTTACGAAGATTTTTCAATGCCGAGAACCTCGATCAGAGAGTAAAAAAGGCGTAAGGTTCACAATGGTGTAAAATTAAAATGGGATATACCGGGCTAGGATTCGACTTACAGGAACAAGGGCCAAACAAACCACCCAAGAATGGAATCGTCGAGCGAAAACACTTGACAACCTCCTAGAAGCAGCTTTTCTTACCACCAGATCTTTCTCCATCAATTAGGAATCTGATGCCGTCAATAAACACATTCCTTGAATTGTAGCCATTTGTTGAGTGATTTTTTTTTTGGTGTCTAATCCGCATATATATCACCATTGCCTTGATTTTCTTGACTGTATATCTCTTAAATGTCAACATATACACGTGCGATTTAGTTTACGAAGATTTTTCAATGCCGAGAACCTCTTTCAGAGATTAAAATAGGCGTATGGTTCACAATGGTGTAAAATTAAAATGGGATATACCGGGCTAGGATTCGAGTTACAGGAACAAGGGCCAAACCAACCACGCAAGAATGGAATCGTCGAGCGAAAACCCTTGACAACCTCCTAGAAGCAGCTTTTCTTACCACCAGACCTTTCTCCATCAATTAGGAATCTGTTGCCGTCACTAAACACATTCCTTAAATCGTAGCCATTTGTTGAGTGTTTTTTTTTTGGTGTCTAATCCGCATATACATCACCATTGCCCTAGATTTTCTTGACTGTATATCTCTTAGATGTCAACATATACACGTGTGATTTAGTTTACGAATATTTTTCAATGCCGAGAACCTAGATCAGAGAGTAAAAAAGGCGTAAGGTTCACAATGGTGTAAAATTAAAATGGGATATAACGGGCTAGGATCCGAGTTACAGGAACAAGAGCCAAACCAACCACCAAAGAATGGAATCGTCGAGCGAAAACACTTGACAACCTCCTAGAAGCAGCTTTTCTTGCAACCAGACCTTTCTCCATCAATTAAGAATCTGATGTCGTCACTAAACACATTCCTTAAATTGTAGCCATTTGTTGAGTGTTTTTTTTTTGGTGTCTAATCCGCATATATATCACCATTGCCCATGATTTTCTTGACTGTATATCTCTTAAATGTCAACATATACACGTGTGATTTAGTTTACGAAGATTTTTCAAGGCCGAGAACCTCGATCAGAGAGTAAAAAAGGCGTAAGGTACACAATGGTGTAAAATTAAAATGGGATATACCGGGCTAGGATTCGAGTTACAGGAACAAGGGCCAAACCAACCACCCAAGAATGGAATCGTCGAGCGAAAACACTTGACAACCTCCTAAAAGCAGCTTTTCTTACCACCCGACCTATCTCCATCAATTAGGAATCTGATGCCGTCACTAAACACATTCCTTGAATTGTAGCCATTTGTTGAGTGATTTTTTTTTGTGTCTAATCCGCATATATATCACCATTGCGCTTGATTTTCTTGACTGTATATCTCTTAAATGTCAACATATACACGTGTGATTTAGTTTACGAAGATTTTTCAATGCCGAGAACCTCTATCAAAGATTAAAATAGGCGTAAGGTTAACAATGGTGTAAAATTAAAATGGGATATACCGCGCTAGGATTCGAGTTACAGGAACAAGGGCCAAACCAACCACGCAAGAATGGAATCGTCGAGCAAAAACCCTTGACAACCTCCTAGAAGCAGCTTTTCTTACCACCAGACCTTTCTCCATCAATTAGGAATCTGATGCCGTCACTAAACACACTCCTTAAATCGTAGCCATTTGTTGAGGGTTTTTTTTTTGGTGTCTAATCCGCATATACATCACCATTGCCCTAGATTTTCTTGACTGTATATCTCTTAAATGTCAACATATACACGTGTGATTTAGTTTACGAAGATTTTTCAATATCGAGAACCTAGATCAGAGAGTAAAAAAGGAGTAAGGTTCACAATGGTGTAAAATTAAAATGGGATATAACGGGCTAGGATTCGAGTTACAGGAACAAGAGCCAAACCAACCACCCAAGAATGGAATCGTCGAGCGAAAACACTTGACAACCTCCTAGAAGCAGCTTTTCTTGCAACCAGACCTTTCTCCATCAATTAGGAATCTGATGTCGTCACTAAACACATTCCTTAAATTGTAGCCATTTGTTGAGTGTTTTTTTTTGGTGTCTAATCCGCATATATATCACCATTGCCCATGATTTTCTTGACTGTATATCTCTTAAATGTCAACATATACACGTGTGATTTAGTTTACGAAGATTTTTCAAGGCCGAGAACCTCGATCAGAGAGTAAAAAAGGCGTAAGGTACACAATGGTGTAAAATTAAAATGGGATATACCGGGCTAGGATTCGAGTTACAGGAACAAGGGCCAAACCAACCACCCAAGAATGGAATCGTCGAGCGAAAACACTTGACAACCTCCTAAAAGCAGTTTTTCTTACCACCCGACCTTTCTCCATCAATTAGGAATCTGATGCCGTCACTAAACACATTCCTTGAATTGTAGCCATTTGTTGAGTGATTTTTTTTGGTGTCTAATCCGCATATTTATCACCATTGCCCTTGATTTTGTTGACTGTATATCTCTTAAATGTCAACATATACACGTGTGATTTAGTCTACGAAGATTTTTCAATGCCGAGAACCTCTATCAGAGAGTAAAAAAGGCGTAAGGTTCACAATGGTGTAAAATTAAAATGGGATATACCGGGCTAGGATTCGACTTACAGGAACAAGGGCCAAACAAACCACCAAAGAATGGAATCGTCGAGCGAAAACACTTAACAACCTCCTAGAAGCAGCTTTTCTTACCACCAGACCTTTCTCCATCAATTAGGAATCTGACGCCGTAACTAAACACATTCCTTAAATTGTAGCCATTTGCTGAGTGTTTTTTTTCTGTCTAATCCGCATATATATCACCATTGCCCTTGATTTTCTTTTCTGTATATCTCTTAAATGTCAACATATACACGTGTGATTTAGGTTACGAAGATTTTTCAATGCCGAGAACCTCGATCAGAGAGTAAAAAAGCGTAAGGTTCACAATGGTGTAAAATTAAAATGGGATATACCGGGCTAGGATTCGAGTTACAGGAACAAGGGCCAAACCAACCACCCAAGAATGGAATTGTCGAGCGAAAAAACTTGACAACCTCCTAGAAGCAGCTTTTCTTGCCACCAGACCTTTCTCCATTAATTAGGAATCTGATGCCGTCACTAAACACATTACATAAATTGTAGCCATTTGTTGAGTGTTTTTTTGGTGTCTAATCCGCATATTTATCACCATTGCCCATGATTTTCTTGACTGTATATCTCTTAAATGTCAACATATACACGTGTGATTTAGTTTACGAACATTTTTCTAGGCCGAGAACCTCGATCAGAGAGTAAAAAAGGCGTAAGGTTCACAATGGTGTAAAATTAAAATGGGATATACCGGGCTAGGATTCGAGTTACAGGAACAAGGGCCAAACCATCCACCCAAGAATGGAATCGTCGAGCGAAAACACTTGACAACCTCCTAAAAGCAGCTTTTCTTACCACCAGACCTTTCTCCATCAATTAGGAATCTGATGCCGACACTAAACACATTCCTTAAATTGTAGCCATTTGTTGAGTGTTTTTTTTTTGGTGTCTAATCGGCATATATATCACCATTGCCCTTGATTTTCTTGACTGTATATCTCTTAAATGTCAACATATACACGTGTGATTTAGTTTACGATGATTTTTCAATGCCGAGAACCTCGATCAGAGAGTAAAAAAGGCGTAAGGTTCACAATGGTGTAAAATTAAAATGGGATATACCGGGCTAGGATTCGAGTTACAGGAACAAGGGCCAAACCAACCACCCAAGAATGGAATCGTCGAGCGAAAACACTTGACAACCTCCTAGAAGCAGCTTTTCTTGCCACGAGACCTTTCTCCATCAATTAGGAATCTGATGCCGTCACTAAACACATTCCTTAAATTGTAGCCATTTGTTGAGTGTTTTTTTTCGTGTCTGATCCGTATATATATCACCATTGCACTTGATTTTCTTGACTGTATATCTCTTAAATGTCAACATATACACGTGTGATTTAGTTTACGAAGATTTTTCAATGCCGAGAACCTCGATCAGAGAGTAAAAAAGGCGTAAGGTTCACAATGGTGTAAAATTAAAATGGGATATACCGGGCTAGGATTCGACTTACAGGAACAAGGGCCAAACCAACCACCCAAGAATGGAATCTTTGAGCGAAAACGCTTGACAACCTCCTAGAAGCAGCTTTTCTTACCACCAGACCTTTCTCCATCAATTAGGAATCTGATGCCGTTACTAAACACATTCCTTAAATTGTAGCCATTTGTTAAGTGTTTTTTTTGTGTCTAATCCGCATATATATCACCATTGCCCTTGATTTTCTTGACTGTATATATCTCTTAAATGTCAACATATACACGTGTGATTTAGTTTACGAAGATTTTCAATGCCGAGAACCTCGATCAGAGAGTAAAAAAGGCGTAAGGTTCACAATGGTGTAAAATTAAAATGGGATATACCGGGCTAGGATTCGACTTACAGGAACAAGGGCCAAACCAACCACCCAAGAATGGAATCGTCGAGCGAAAACACAGGACAACCTCCTAGAAGCAACTTTTCTTGCCACCAGACCTTTCTCCATCAATTAGGAATCTGATGCCGTCACTAAACACATTCCTTAAATTGTAGCCATTTGTTGAGTGATTTTTTTTTGGTGTCTAATCCGCATATATATCACCATTGCCCTTGATTTTCTTGACTGTATATCTCTTAAATGTCAACATATATATGTGTGATTTAGTTTACGAAGATTTTTCAATGCCGAGAACCTCTATCAGAGAGTAAAAAAGGCGTAAGGTTCCCAATGGTGTAAAATTAAAATGGGATATACCGGGCTAGGATTCGACTTACTGGAACAAGGGCCAAACCAACCACCCAAGAATGGAATCGTCGAGCGAAAACACTTGACAACCTCCTAGAAGCAGCTTTTCTTGCCATCAGACCTTTCTCCATCAATTAGGAATCTGATGCCGTAACTAAACACATTCCTTAAATTGTAGCCATTTGTTGAGTGTTTTTTTTTTTTGCTGTCTAATCGGCATATATATCACCATTGCCCTTGATTTTCTTGACTGTATATCTCTTAAATGTCAACATATACACGTGTGATTTAGTTTACGAAGATTTTTCTATGCCGAGAACCTCGATCAGAGAGTAAAAAAGGCGTAAGGTTCACAATGGTGTAAAATTAAAATGGGATATACCGGGCTAGGATTCGAGTTACAGGAACAAGGGCCAAACCAACCACCCAAGAATGGAATCGTCGAGCGAAAACACTTGATAACCTCCTAGAAGCAGCTTTTCTTGCCACCAGACCTTTCTCCATCAATTAGGAATCTGATGCCGTCACTAAACACATTCCTTAAATTGTAGCCATTTGTTGAGTGTTTTTTTTCGTGTCTAATCCGCATATATATCACCATTGCACTTGATTTTCTTGACTGTATATCTCTTAAATGTCAACATATACACGTGAGATTTAGTTTACGAAGATTTTTCAATGCCGAGAACCTCGATCAGAGAGTAAAAAAGGCGTAAGGTTCACAATGGTGTAAAATTAAAATGGGATATACCGGGCTAGGATTCGACTTACAGGAACAAGGGCCAAACCAACCACCCAAGAATGGAATCGTTGAGCGAAAACACTTGACAACCTCCTAGAAGCAGCTTTTCTTACCACCAGACCTTTCTCCATCAATTAGGAATCTGATGCCGTCACTAAACACATTCCTTAAATTGTAGCCATTTGTTGAGTGTTTTTTTTTTTGGTGTCTAATCCGCATATATATCACCATTGCCCTTGATTTTCTTGACTGTATATCTCTTAAATGTCAACATATATACGTGTGATTTAGTTTACGAAGATTTTTCAATGCCGAGAACCTCTATCAGAGAGTAAAAAAGGCGTAAGGTTCCCAATGGTGTAAAATTAAAATGGGATATACCGGGCTAGGATTCGACTTACAGGAACAAGGGTCAAACCAACCACCCAAGAATGGAATCGTCGAGCGAAAACACTTGATAACATCCTAGAAGCAGCTTTTCTTGCCACCAGACCTTTCTCCATCAATTAGGAATCTGATGCCGTAACTAAACACATTCCTTAAATTGTAGCCATTTGTTGAGTGTTTTTTTTTTGTGTCTAATCCGCATATATATCACCATTGCCCTTGATTTTCTTGACTGTATATCTCTTAAATATCAATATATACACGTGTGATTTAGTTTACGAAGATTTTTCAATGCCGAGAACCTCTATTAGAGAGTAAAAAAGGCGTAAGGTTCACAATGGTGTAAAATTAAAATGGGATATACCGGGCTAGGATTCGACTTACAGGAACAAGGGCCAAACCAACCACCCAAGAATGGAATCGTCGAGCGAAAACACATGACAACCTCCTAGAAGCAACTTTTCTTGCCACCAGACCTTTCTCCATCAATTAAGAATCTGATGCCGTCACTAAACACATTCCTTAAATTGTAGCCATTTGTTGAGTGATTTTTTTGGTGTCTAATCCGCATATATATCACCATTGCCCTTGATTTTCTTGACTGTATATCTCTTAAATGTCAACATATACACGTGTGATTTAGTTTACGAAGATTTTTCAATGCCGAGAACCTCTATCAGAGAGTAAAAAAGGCGTAAGGTTCACAATGGTGTAAAATTAAAATGGGATATACCGGGCTAGGATTCGACTTACAGGAACAAGGGCCAAACCAACCACCCAAAAATGGAATCGTCGAGCGAAAACACATGACAACCTCCTAGAAGCAGCTTTTCTTGCCACCAGACCTTTCTCCATCAATTAGGAATCTGATTCCGTCACTAAACACATTCCTTAAATTGTAGCCATTTGTTGAGTGATTTTTTTTGGTGTCTAATCCGCATATATATCACCATTGCCCTTGATTTTCTTGACTGTATATCTCTTAAATGACAACATATACACGTGTGATTTAGTTTACAAAGATTTTTCAATGCCGAGAACCTCGATCAGAGAGTAAAAAAGGCGTAAGGTTCACAACGGTGTAAAATTAAAATGGGATATACCGGGCTAGGATTCGACTTACAGGAACAAGGGCCAAACCAACCACCCAAGAACGGAATCGTCGAGCGAAAACACATGACAACCTCCTAGAAGCTACTTTTCTTGCCACCAGACCTTTCTCCATCAATTAGGAATCTGATGCCGTCACTAAACACATTCCTTAAATTGTAGCCATTTGTTGAGTGATTTTTTTTGGTGTCTAATCCGCATATATATCACCATTGCCCTTGATTTTCTTGACTGTATATCTCTTAAATGACAACATATACACGTGTGATTTAGTTTACAAAGATTTTTCAATGCCGAGAACCTCTATCAGAGAGTAAAAAAGGCGTAAGGTTCACAATGGTGTAAAATTAAAATGGTATATACCGGGCTAGGATTCGAGTTACAGGAACAAGGGCCAAACCAACCACCCAAGAATGGAATCGTCGAGCGAAAACACTTGACAACCTCCTAGAAGCAGCTTTTCTTACCACCAGACCTTTCTCCATCAATTAGGAATCTGATGCCGTCACTAAACACATTCCTTAAATTGTAGCCATTTGTTGAGTGTTTTTTTTTTGTGTCTAATCCGCATATATATCACCATTGCCCTTGATTTTCTTGACTGTATATCTCTTAAATGTCAACATATACACGTGAGATTTAGTTTACGAAGATTTTTCAATGCCGACAACCTCGATCAGAGAGTAAAAAAGGCGTAAGGTTCACAATGGTGTAAAATTAAAATGGGATATACCGGGCTAGGATTCGACTTACAGGAACAAGGGCCAAACCAACCACCCAAGAACGGAATCGTCGAGCGAAAACACATGGCAACCTCCTAGAAGCAACTTTTCTTGCCACCAAACCTTTCTCCATCAATTAGGAATCTGATGCCGTCACTAAACACATTCCTTAAATTGTAGCCATTTGTTGAGTGATTTTTTTGGTGTCTAATCCGCATATATATCACCATTGCCCTTGATTTTCTTGACTGTATATCTCTTAAATGTCAACATATACACGTGTGATTTAGTTTACGAAGATTTTTCAATGCCGAGAACCTCTATCAGAGAGTAAAAAAGGCGTAAGGTTCACAATGGTGTAAAATTAAAAGGGGATATACCGGGCTAGGATTCGAGTTACAGGAATAAGGGCCAAACCAACCACCCAAGAATGGAATCGTCGAGCGAAAACACTTGACAACCTCCTAGAAGCAGCTTTTCTTACCACCAGACCCTTCTCCATCAATTAGGAATCTGATGCCGTCACTAAACACATTCCTTAAATTGTAGTCATTTGTTGAGTGATTTTTTTTTGGTGTCTAATCCGCATATATATCACCATTGCCCTTGATTTTCTTGACTGTATATCTCTTAAATGTCAACATATACATGTGTGATTTAGTTGTCGAAGATTTTTCAATGCCGTGAACCTCTATCAGAGAGTAAAAAAGGCGTAAGGTTCACAATGGTGTAAAATTAAAATGGGATATACCGGGCTAGGATTCGAGTTACAGGAACAAGGGCCAAACCAACCAACCAAGAATGAAATCGTCGAGTGAAAACACTTGACAACCTCTTAGAAGCAGCTTTTCTTACCCCCAGACCTTTCTCCATCAATTAGGAATCTGATGCCGTCACTAAACACATTCCTTGAATTGTAGCCATTTGTTGAGTGTTTTTTTTTGTGTCTAATCAGCATATATATCACCATTTCCCTTGATTTTCTTGACTGTATATCTCTTAAATGTCAACATATACACGTGTGATTTAGTCTACAAAGATTTTTCAATGCCGAGAACCTCGATCAGAGAGTAAAAAAGGCGTAAGGTTCACAATGGTGTAAAATTAAAATGGGATATACCGGGCTAGGATTCGAGTTACAGGAACAAGGGCCAAACCAACCACCCAAGAATGAAATCGCAGAGTGAAAACACTTGACAACCTCCTAGAAGCAGCTTTTCTTGCCACCAGACCTTTCTCCATCAATTAGGAAACTGATGCCGTCACAAAACACATTCCTTAAATTGTAGCCATTTGTTGAGTGTTTTTTTTTTGTGTCTAATCCGTATATATATCACCATTGCCCTAGATTTTCTTGACTGTATATTTCTTAAATATCAACATATACACGTGTGATTTAGTTTACGAAGATTTTTCAATGCCGAGAACCTCAATCAGAGAGTAAAAAAGGCGTAAGGTTCACAATGGTGTAAAATTAAAATGAGATATACCGGGCTAGGACTAGAGTTACAGGAACAAGGGCCAAACCAACCACCCAAGAATGGAATCGTCGAGCGAAAACACTTGACAACCTCCTAGAAGCAGCTTTTCTTACCACCAGACCTTTCTCCATCAATTAGGAATCTGATGCCGTCACTAAACACATTCCTTAAATTGAAGTCATTTGTTGACTGATTTTTTTTTGGTGTCTAATCCACATATATATCACCATTGCCCTTGATTTTCTTGACTGTATATCTCTTAAATATCAACATATACACGTGTGATTTAGTTTACGAAGATTTTTCAATGTCGAGAACCTCGATCAGAGAGTAAAAAAAGCGTAAGGTTCACAATGGTGTAAAATTAAAATGGGATATACCGGACTAGGATTCGAGTTATAGGAACAAGGGCCAAACCAACCACCCAAGAATGGAATATTCAAGCGAAAACACTTGACAACCTCCTAGAAGTAGCTTTTCTTACCCCCAGACCTTTCTCCATCAATTAGGAATCTGATGCCGTCACTAAACACATTCCTTAAATTGTAGCCATTTGTTGAGTGTTTTTTTTTGTGTCTAATCCGCATATATATATCACCATTGCCCTTGATTTTCTTGACTGTATATCTCTTAAATGTCAACATATACACGTGTGATTTAGTTTACGATGATTTTTCAATGCCGAGAACCTCGATCAGAGAGTAAAAAAGGCGTAAGGTTCACAATGGTGTAAAATTAAAATGGGATATACCGGGCTAGGATTCGAGTTACAGGAACAATGGCGAAACCAACCACCCAAGAATGGGATCGTCGAGCGAAAACACTTGACAACCTCCTAGAAGCAGCTTTTCTTGCCACTAGACCTTTCTCCATCAATTAGGTATCTGAAGCCGTCACTAAACACATTCCTTAAATTGTAGCTAATTGTTGAGTGTTTTTTTTTGGTGTCTAATCCGCATATATATCACCATTGCCCTTGATTTTCTTGACTGTATATCTCTTAAATGTCAACATATACACCTGTGATTTAGTTTACGAAGATTTTTCAATGCCGAGAACCTCGATCAGATGGTAAAAAAGGCGTAAGGTTCACAATGGTGTAAAATTAAAATGGGATATATCGGGCTAGGATTCGAGTTACATGAACAAGGGCCAAACCAACCACCTAAGAATGGAATCGTCGAGTGAAAACACTTGACAACCTCTTAGAAGCAGCTTTTCTTGCCACCAGACCTTTCTCCATCTATTAGGAATTTGATGCAGTCACTAAACACATTCCTTAAATTGTAGCCATTTGTTGAGTGTTTTTTTTTGTGTCTAATCCGCATATATATCACCATTGCCCTTGATTTTCTTGACTGTATATCTCTTAAATGTCAACATATACACGTGTGATTTAGTTTACGAAGATTTTTCAATGCCGAGAACCTCGATCAGAAGGTAAAAAAGGCGTAAGGTTCACAATGGTGTAAAATTAAAATGGGATATACCGGGCTAGGATTCGAGTTACAGGAACAAGGGTGTTTTTTGTGTCTAATCCGCATATATATCACCATTGCCCTTGATTTTCTTGACTGTATATCTCTTAAATATCAACATATACACGTGTGATTTAGTTTACGAAGATTTTTCAATTCCGAGAACCTCGATCAGATGGTAAAAAAGGCGTAAGGTTCACAATGGTGTAAAATTAAAATGGGATATACCGGGCTAGGATTCGAGTTACATGAACAAGGGCCAAACCAACCACCTAAGAATGGAATCGTCGAGTGAAAACACTTGACAACCTCCTAGAAGCAGCTTTTCTTGCCACCAGACCTTTCTCCATCAATTAGGAATCTGATGCCGTCACTAAACACATCCCTTAAATTGTAGCCATTTGTTGAGTGTTTTTTTTTGTGTCTAATCCGCATATATATCACCATTGCCCTTGATTTTCTTGACTGTATATCTCTTAAATATCAACATATACACGTGTGATTTAGTTTACGAAGATTTTTCAATGTCGAGAACCTCGATCAGAGAGTAAAAAAAGCGTAAGGTTCACAATGCTGTAAAATTAAAATGGGATATACCGGACTAGGATTCGAGTTACAGGAACAAGGGCCAAACCAACCACCCAAGAATGGAATATTCAAGCGAAAACACTTGACAACCTCCTAGAAGTAGCTTTTCTTGTCACACCCCCAAAATCCACCTGCGGAGCACCACCGCTTGGGGGCGTGACTGACCAGGATCCAGCCACCAATCATATTGAACAAGCATATAAGTAGTTATAAAAAATCCAACCAATACAATTGGTGTTCAAACAAAACATAGTTGAGTTGCAAGCGGAAGCATAAGTCTTAAATCAAAGCATAAGTTTAATTGTTCCATAGTTTAATGTGGACACACAGTCGTCCATATCCCACAACGATCCTCCTCCATGCAAGCTCCAGCTAAGAACCTAAGGACCTGCAAAGCATGTAGTAACGAGTCAACAACTAGTTGAGTGAGTTCACGGTTGGGTGTTCGTTTTAAGTTGTTTTGAAAACAGTTTTCCTTTATCTGGCATCCTGCCGTGGGGGTTACCCCATAGTTAAAAACGTGTCTTGTTTATTCCCGATTACTCTGGCAATCCTGCCGTGGGGGCTACCCCGTGTAGTTATCTGGCATTTCGGCCGTGGGGGCTACCCCATGTATACACTAGACTCGTTACCATATCGACTGCTGACTGTAGTCATGTTTAAGTGCCCTGAAACTGTCAATGTCTATCATCATTGACGTGCCCCAGATCCATTAGTTCACGCCCGTCCTCTGCGGCACGGTGTGAGGTTTGTCAGACCTAAATAGCGCTATCTAACTAATGACCCGCTCGCCATTGGCCCGGCGATTAAGTCGATATAAAAATGAGGGACTTCGTGATAGAGTTTTGGTCTAGTACGAGATATCTGTCCGTGAGGACGAGGAATTACATTCCTGAACCTTTGCTGTCCTACCCAAGGAGGACGAGGAACCCAGTTCCTTAACCCCAATTCCCGACCCCTGGGAATCCCATGCTTTGTAGAGGGTGTGAACTCACCTTGGTTTGCTCGGTAGTAACACAGAAAGGTCAATCAAGTCGCAAGTAGTCAATTACGTCCTAACATAGATACCATTTATAATCAGATTCAAACCAAGCAGTGTACGTACAAGTAACGATCATATAGTTCTATCGTGGCAGTTTCAACAACGGTGCACAGCATATTCAATTAACAACAGCACATTTGGCTCATAAGTTCGGTCCAACTTCTTAAGCCCAAAACACGTATTAAACAGTTAACACAGAAGCCCATAAGCCCGGCCCATTAACGTAGGCCCATAATTAAGCAAACCCAATAGGCGTGGTTTCGAGTCGCAACCGGACTCGCAAGCGTGGTTGCGGGTTATGCTGTTCGTGTTGATCATGGATGGTTGCGAGTCGCAACCTAAGTCGAAACCATGGTTTCGGCTGATCATGCTAAGGTTTCGAGTCGCAACGGGACTCGCAACCTGTGTCGCAACTGGTGGTCTCGGCTTGTAAGGCTGTGATTGCGAGTCGCAACCAGGGGTTCCGACTCCCCAGCACCTGCTGATCCTTCACAGTTTGTACTATCCAATGAAAATCATGCAGAATTATGTACTATCCACTAAACATGTTTTGTTGTCTAATATTTACCCAAAATGGATCAAACAGTGCAGATTTCAAATACTCAGCACACTTTCATTGCATATTCAAGTTGTTCTTCACTTATTCATCATGTTCTTCATATATTCAAAACATATTCATAACACATTCAACCCTTGTTCAAGCACATTATGCATTATCCTAATTACAACATGAACAACTATCAAAACACATTCATCATGTTCATCCTTATTCATATGAGCCTAAGTCTAACAAAAATCATGAACAACAATCAACTCTTTGAACATATTCATCTAACCCACAAATCGATTCACAAAACATCATCAATCATACTACTACACTAGTTACATTATATCATTTGTAACATCAACATCATAAACATACAATCATTATTAACCGAATGTAAACTCAATCATAGGGTATTTATGAACCGATTTCTTGAACACTAACTTAACATCAATGTGTACTATCAAACATGCTCAACCGATTATCACCAACACACACACACAACCGAGAATATGATAAATCATGCATTTTCCATTTATTAATGTATGAAAACAAGCATTCAAACATCAAGCACACATAATCCTTAACACATAGTAAAGCACTAACCGATTGTGGTTCGTTTGGTGAGAACAAGCAAGATCCGAGAGTCCTTCTTGTGGTCGGTTGGTTTGATCCGAAAGGAGAGGAGAAGAGTGTGATGTTTAGGGTTTTTGTGTGAGAGAGAGGAGAGTGTGTGTGTTGGAGAGTATGAGTGTTATCAAAATGGCAACATGTATCATAAACAAGTTTATATATATCCGCACCAAGTATGCACCCTAATGGGCTCTCGGTTGGGTTAAGTGAGGTACGTGGCCCATCCGGCCCAAGTGTGGCGTGATGTTTACTCGAGACCACATGGTCTCGAGTCGGGTCCTAGTTGTTTCGGTTCCTAAACATACTCGCATACATACGATCACGAACATAGCCATACAAGTTCACATAAATAGCACACAATCACATAAGGGTTCATTTGTCATTAATCACATAAGTTATCTAGCCACACGTTTAAGCATACATGAAAGGTTCCAAATTTCGAGTTGTCACATCATCCCCAAGTTGAAAGAAATTTCGTCCCGAAATTTGGTAGGCACTCACTGAGGAAGCTAGTTAAGTTGTATGGTTTCCCTGGTTTTCCTGGGGTGTCACATCCACCCCCCGTTGATCTGGAATTTCGTCCCGAAATTCCGTAGCTTCGGCCTCAGTAGTGGGTGTACTGTTTGCGAACAGTTGGGGATACTTTTGTTTCATCTGATCTTCGCGCTCCCAGGTGAACTCTGGGCCGCGACGTGAGTTCCAACGAACTCGAACGAGAGGTATTCTAGTGCTCTTGAGGACCTTAACATCCCGGTCCGTGATCTCGACTGGTTCCTCGACGAATCGTAACTGCTCGTCGATCGTGAGTTCCTTCAAAGGAACTACGTGGGTCTCATCTGACGGACACTTCTTCAGATTCGACACGTGGAAAACGTTGTGAACTGCACCGAGTTCCGCTGGTAGGTTAAGTCTGTAGGCCACCTTGCCTATTTTCTCAGTGACCTCGAAGGGTCCAACGTATCGTGGGTTGAGTTTACCGCGTTTGCCAAAACGAACCACACCCTTCCAGGGTGAGACTTTGAGTAGTACCCGCTCCCCAACCTGGAGCTCAAGTGGTTTCCTGCCCATGTCGGCGTAAACTTTCTGACGTTCACGAGCGGCTGTCATGCGTTTTCGTATCTGAGCGATCTGCTCGGTCGTATCTACCACATATTCTGGGCCAGTGATCTGACTATCTCCCACCTCTGCCCAGCAAAGAGGAGACCGGCATTTACGTCCGTACAATGCCTCAAACGGAGCAGCTCCAATGCTGGTGTGGTAGCTGTTATTGTATGAGAATTCCACAAATGGCAGATGCTTTTCCCAGCGGTTGCCAAAGTCGATTACACATGCACGCAGCATGTCTTCTAGGGTTTGAATAGTGCGCTCGGACTGCCCGTCCGTCTGAGGATGGTACGCTGTGCTCATGTCTAGTCGTGAGCCGAAGGATTTGTGCATTGCTTGCCACAGCTCTGAAGTAAACCGTGCATCTCGATCTGAGATAATGGAGGTGGGCACCCCGTGCCTCGAAACAACTTCCTTGAGGTAGATTTCTGCAAGAGTGGAGAACTTATCCGTTTCCTTAATGGCCAGGAAGTGTGCAGATTTTGTGAGTCGATCCACGATCACCCAAATAGTATCGTTCCCGCGCTGGGATCTAGGTAGGCCAGTAACAAAATCCATGGAAATTTGCTCCCATTTCCATTGAGGTATCTCTGGTTGTTGGAGCAGGCCTGAGGGTTTCTGGTATTCCGACTTGACTCTTGCACAAGTCAAACACTTGCTGACGTAAGTTGCTATGTGGGCCTTCATGCTAGGCCACCAGTACGTAGTTTTGATGTCGTGGTACATTTTGTCCGATCCAGGATGTACCGAGTAGCGAGACTTGTGTGCTTCGTCCATCACAAGCTCTCGTAGGTTGCCATAGAGTGGGACCCAAACGCGTCCCGTTACGTAATAAGCACCGTCTTCCTTCTGTTCCAATCGTTGCCTCGATCCGCGTAGGGCTTCAGCCCTGACGTTTTCTGGTTTCAGTGCTTCTATCTGAGCTGCTCGTATCTGGGAGGGAAGACTAGAGTGGATCGTGAGTTGTAAAGCTCGCACGCGCTTAGGCGCAGTGTCCTTTCGACTGAGGGCGTCAGCCACAACATTGGCTTTGCCCGGGTGATATCTGATTGCGCACTCGTAGTCATTCAGAAGTTCGACCCATCGTCGTTGCCGCATATTCAGTTCCTTCTGCTTGAAGATATGCTCGAGGCTCCTGTGGTCGGTGTAGATGGCGCACTTGGTACCATACAGGTAATGCCGCCATAACTTGAGTGCAAAAACGACAGCTCCCAGTTCGAGGTCGTGCGTCGTGTAGTTCTTTTCATGAACCTTGAGTTGGCGTGAGGCGTAGGCTATAACTTTATCTCGTTGCATCAACACGCAACCAAGACCTTGAATTGATGCGTCGCAGTAGACCACAAAGTCGTCTGTGCCTTCCGGCAAGGAAAGGATAGGTGCGCTACAAAGTCTATCCTTTAGGTGCTGAAATGCTGATTCCTGTGCGTTTCCCCAGCGATAAACAACGCCCTTCTGCGTTAGTGAGGTGAGAGGCTGTGCAATCTTAGAAAAATCCTTTATGAATCTCCGGTAGTATCCCGCCAAACCCAAGAATTGGCGAATTTCCTTTGGTGTACGGGGTGCAGGCCAGTTCTTAATCGAGTCTACCTTGGATGGATCCACATGAATCCCATCCTTGTTCACCACGTGGCCTAGGAAATGGACTTCTCGAAGCCAGAAGTCGCATTTCGAAAACTTTGCATAAAGCTGTTCTGTTCGAAGGAGTTCCAGAATAAGTCGCAGATGCTGCTCATGTTCCTCCCGAATCTTGGAATAGATCAGGATGTCGTCGATAAAGACTATAACGAACTTGTCCAGGTAAGGCTTGCACACTCGGTTCATCAAGTCCATGAAAACCGCAGGTGCGTTCGTCATCCCAAAAGGCATGACCAAAAACTCATAGTGCCCGTACCGTGTTCTAAAAGCTGTTTTAGAGACGTCCTCTTCCCGGACTCTCAGCTGGTGATAACCCGATCTCAAATCGATCTTCGAATAGTAGCTCGATCCTTGCAACTGGTCGAACAAGTCGTCGATACGCGGTAGAGGATAACGATTCTTCACCGTCACCTTGTTGAGTTCTCGGTAATCGATGCACATTCTGAAGGTACCGTCTTTCTTCTTCACAAATAGCACTGGAGCTCCCCAGGGCGATGAGCTAGGACGAATAAAACCCTTATCCAGGAGCTCTTGTAGTTGCGTGGAGAGTTCCTTCAACTCTGACGGAGCTAAACGATAAGGTGCACGAGCTATAGGCGCAGCTCCAGGAGCTAGTTCGATCTGAAACTCGACTTGGCGATGAGGCGGAAGACCAGGTAATTCCTCAGGAAATACCTCTGGATAATCGCGTACAACTGGGAAATCTTCTATCTTCTTCTCTTTCTCCGTGGTGTCAGTAATAAGAGCCAAAATAGCAGTGTGGCCCTTTCGCAAGTACTTTTGGGCCTTAAGGAGAGAAATGACGTTCTCAACAGCACTCCTCTTGTCGCCATGAATCCTGAGAGGTTCACCACCGGGACCTGGAATACGGACAACCTTCTCGTTGCAAAGAATCTCTGCTCGGTGTTGGGATAACCAATCCATCCCAATGACAACGTCGAAACTACCCAAGACAATAGGAATGAGGTCGATAGAGAAGGTTTGGTCAGCGAGAATAAGTTTACAACCCTTGACTACGTGTGTGGCTTCTAAACTCTTACCATTTGCTAGCTCTACGGTGTGCTTGTTGTTCAAACGGGTTGGAATACGCTTAAGCATTCGACTAACTTCTAGTGACACGTAGCTAGTATCGGCACCCGAATCAAATAAAACTGAAACATAAAAGTCGTCGAGAAGGAACTTACCCGCCACAACATTGGGGTCGTTCCTTGCTTCACCTTGGCCGATCACAAACATTCGCCCCCTAGCGCCATTGTTGTTGTTGTTCCCATTGTTACCATTCCCCTGATTGTTGTTATTGTTGTTGTTGTTGTTGTTGTTCTGGTTCCTGTTCAGTTGGGGACAATCTCTCTTGAAGTGGCCCTCAGCTCCACACTGAAAGCACCCTTTGTTATCACCCTGTTGCTGTTGCTGGCGCTGGTTCTGTTGAGCTTGCTGACGATTCTGATTGGCGGGGTATAAGCTCCTGCAATCCTTTGCAGCATGACCAGGCTTGTTGCACCGATGACAGTTGCCCCTGGTGCATGGTCCGCTGTGGTGCAGGCTGCAGCGATTGCATTTGGGATGATTTCCTTTGTATCCACCACCAGACGGTTGCTGACTAGGGCTCTTGTAGTCCTCAGTCTTTCTCTGCTGAGACTGGGACTGAACTGAAGTCGAACCCTTACTCGAAGTTCCATCCCATTTCCGTTTGTTGTCACTAGAGGTACCAGTAGTAGTTGCAGCGCCAATGCGTTTTGGTAACTTGTTCTGCTCCACCGCTTGATCCGTGAGACGGTGAGCCAACTGTACAGTTTGCTGGTAGGTAGCGAGGTTCGCTGAAGTCACATGACTTTGGATCTCTGGCACTAAGCCCTGAAGAAACAGTTCAATGCGTTTGATGGGAGGATCCACCATGGTAGGGCACAAAATTGCCAGTTCGTTCGACCTTTTCACATAAGCTTCAATTTCGGACCCCGTCATCTTGAGGTTGAAGAACTCCACCTCGAGTTTGTGAATCTCATCACGACTGCAGTATTCCTCCTTGATCATTTCCTTGAAAGTTTCCCATGGGGTGGCGTTGGCAGCAACCAACCCTAGCATCTGAACTTGAGCGTTCCACCATGTGAGGGCCAAACCCTCGAGAGTACCCGTAGCATACTTCACCCTGCGCGCCTCAGGGCATTCGCACATTTCGAAGACAGATTCTAGTTTCTCAAACCAGTGTAGGAGACCTACTGCTCCTTCAGTGCCGCTAAAAGTAGTTGGTCGGCAGTCCATGAAAGTCTTAAAAGTGCACACGGGTGGCTGAACGTGCTGACCTATCGTAGGTGAAAGAAAAGACAGAGTTTAACACAAAGGTTGGTTTACGAGAGTAGGATCCTAAAGATCCTAGAATGAGTTCGGACTGCAGGATATACCTCCTGCGTGTGCAGCTGCAAGTGCTGCGGCAACTCGTTCGTTGATCAAAGCCGTCAACTGGGCTTGTGTCATGTTAACGCGTCCAGACATGATCTTCATATCAAGAAGAACGTGAGTGAGAGGGGTTCGCGAAAGTACAACGATAGGATAGAGTAAGCACGCACGTGTTCAAGCAACAGTAGTTATACTAACCAAGCATACCATAAGCAATGTACCATGTCACTAACAAGTAGGCAATATATACACAGATCATATTACCTAGAATGTCGAGCCTTGCATGTGGAGTGAAGCATCGTTGTGGACCGTTGAGCACTGCACAGGTTATAGTCTGGTTTTAACAAAAACGTTTTCCCCTTTATTAAAACCAAGTTCTCTATAACCAATGGCTCTGATACCAATCTGTCACACCCCCAAAATCCACCTGCGGAGCACCACCGCTTGGGGGCGTGACTGACCAGGATCCAGCCACCAATCATATTGAACAAGCATATAAGTAGTTATAAAAAATCCAACCAATACAATTGGTGTTCAAACAAAACATAGTTGAGTTGCAAGCGGAAGCATAAGTCTTAAATCAAAGCATAAGTTTAATTGTTCCATAGTTTAATGTGGACACACAGTCGTCCATATCCCACAACGATCCTCCTCCATGCAAGCTCCAGCTAAGAACCTAAGGACCTGCAAAGCATGTAGTAACGAGTCAACAACTAGTTGAGTGAGTTCACGGTTGGGTGTTCGTTTTAAGTTGTTTTGAAAACAGTTTTCCTTTATCTGGCATCCTGCCGTGGGGGTTACCCCATAGTTAAAAACGTGTCTTGTTTATTCCCGATTACTCTGGCAATCCTGCCGTGGGGGCTACCCCGTGTAGTTATCTGGCATTTCGGCCGTGGGGGCTACCCCATGTATACACTAGACTCGTTACCATATCGACTGCTGACTGTAGTCATGTTTAAGTGCCCTGAAACTGTCAATGTCTATCATCATTGACGTGCCCCAGATCCATTAGTTCACGCCCGTCCTCTGCGGCACGGTGTGAGGTTTGTCAGACCTAAATAGCGCTATCTAACTAATGACCCGCTCGCCATTGGCCCGGCGATTAAGTCGATATAAAAATGAGGGACTTCGTGATAGAGTTTTGGTCTAGTACGAGATATCTGTCCGTGAGGACGAGGAATTACATTCCTGAACCTTTGCTGTCCTACCCAAGGAGGACGAGGAACCCAGTTCCTTAACCCCAATTCCCGACCCCTGGGAATCCCATGCTTTGTAGAGGGTGTGAACTCACCTTGGTTTGCTCGGTAGTAACACAGAAAGGTCAATCAAGTCGCAAGTAGTCAATTACGTCCTAACATAGATACCATTTATAATCAGATTCAAACCAAGCAGTGTACGTACAAGTAACGATCATATAGTTCTATCGTGGCAGTTTCAACAACGGTGCACAGCATATTCAATTAACAACAGCACATTTGGCTCATAAGTTCGGTCCAACTTCTTAAGCCCAAAACACGTATTAAACAGTTAACACAGAAGCCCATAAGCCCGGCCCATTAACGTAGGCCCATAATTAAGCAAACCCAATAGGCGTGGTTTCGAGTCGCAACCGGACTCGCAAGCGTGGTTGCGGGTTATGCTGTTCGTGTTGATCATGGATGGTTGCGAGTCGCAACCTAAGTCGAAACCATGGTTTCGGCTGATCATGCTAAGGTTTCGAGTCGCAACGGGACTCGCAACCTGTGTCGCAACTGGTGGTCTCGGCTTGTAAGGCTGTGATTGCGAGTCGCAACCAGGGGTTCCGACTCCCCAGCACCTGCTGATCCTTCACAGTTTGTACTATCCAATGAAAATCATGCAGAATTATGTACTATCCACTAAACATGTTTTGTTGTCTAATATTTACCCAAAATGGATCAAACAGTGCAGATTTCAAATACTCAGCACACTTTCATTGCATATTCAAGTTGTTCTTCACTTATTCATCATGTTCTTCATATATTCAAAACATATTCATAACACATTCAACCCTTGTTCAAGCACATTATGCATTATCCTAATTACAACATGAACAACTATCAAAACACATTCATCATGTTCATCCTTATTCATATGAGCCTAAGTCTAACAAAAATCATGAACAACAATCAACTCTTTGAACATATTCATCTAACCCACAAATCGATTCACAAAACATCATCAATCATACTACTACACTAGTTACATTATATCATTTGTAACATCAACATCATAAACATACAATCATTATTAACCGAATGTAAACTCAATCATAGGGTATTTATGAACCGATTTCTTGAACACTAACTTAACATCAATGTGTACTATCAAACATGCTCAACCGATTATCACCAACACACACACACAACCGAGAATATGATAAATCATGCATTTTCCATTTATTAATGTATGAAAACAAGCATTCAAACATCAAGCACACATAATCCTTAACACATAGTAAAGCACTAACCGATTGTGGTTCGTTTGGTGAGAACAAGCAAGATCCGAGAGTCCTTCTTGTGGTCGGTTGGTTTGATCCGAAAGGAGAGGAGAAGAGTGTGATGTTTAGGGTTTTTGTGTGAGAGAGAGGAGAGTGTGTGTGTTGGAGAGTATGAGTGTTATCAAAATGGCAACATGTATCATAAACAAGTTTATATATATCCGCACCAAGTATGCACCCTAATGGGCTCTCGGTTGGGTTAAGTGAGGTACGTGGTCCATCCGGCCCAAGTGTGGCGTGATGTTTACTCGAGACCACATGGTCTCGAGTCGGGTCCTAGTTGTTTCGGTTCCTAAACATACTCGTATACATACGATCACGAACATAGCCATACAAGTTCACATAAATAGCACACAATCACATAAGGGTTCATTTGTCATTAATCACATAAGTTATCTAGCCACACGTTTAAGCATACATGAAAGGTTCCAAATTTCGAGTTGTCACATTTCTTACCCCCAGACCTTTCTCCATCAATTAGGAATCTGATGCCGTCACTAAACACATTCCTTAAATTGTAGCCATTTGTTGAGTGTTTTTTTTTGTGTCTAATCCGCATATATATATCACCATTGCCTTTGATTTTCTTGACTGTATATCTCTTAAATGTCAACATATACACGTGTGATTTAGTTTACGAAGATTTTTCAATGCCGAGAACCTCGATCAGAGAGTAAAAAAGGCGTAAGGTTCACAATGGTGTAAAATTAAAATGGGATATACCGGGCTAGGATTCGAGTTACAGGAACAATGACCAAACCAACCACCCAAGAATGGGATCGTCGAGCGAAAACACTTGACAACCTCCTAGAAGCAGCTTTTCTTGCCACTAGACCTTTCTCCATCAATTAGGAATCTGAAGCCGTCACTAAACACATTCCTTAAATTGTAGCCAATTGTTGAGTGTTTTTTTTTGGTGTCTAATCCGCATATATATCACCTTTGCCCTTGATTTTCTTGACTGTATATCTCTTAAATGTCAACATATACACCTGTGATTTAGTTTACGAAGATTTTTCAATGCCGAGAACCTCGATCAGAAGGTAAAAAAGGCGTAAGGTTCACAATGGTGTAAAATTAAAATGGGATATACCGGGCTAGGATTCGAGTTACAGGAACAAGGGTGTTTTTTGTGTCTAATCCGCATATATATCACCATTGCCCTTGATTTTCTTGACTGTATATCTCTTAAATATCAACATATACACGTGTGATTTAGTTTACGAAGATTTTTCAATGCCGAGAACCTCGATCAGATGGTAAAAAAGGCGTAAGGTTCACAATGGTGTAAAATTAAAATGGGATATACCAGGCTAGGATTCGAGTTACATGAATAAGGGCCAAACCAACCACCTAAGAATGGAATCGTCGAGTGAAAACACTTGACAACCTCCTAGAAGCAGCTTTTCTTGCCACCAGACCTTTCTCCATCAATTAGGAATCTGATGCCGTCACTAAACACATCCCTTAAATTGTAGCCATTTGTTGAGTGTTTTTTTTTGTGTCTAATCCGCATATATATCACCATTGCCCTTGATTTTCTTGACTGTATATCTCTTAAATATCAACATATACACGTGTGATTTAGTTTACGAAGATTTTTCAATTCCGAGAACCTCGATCAGATGGTAAAAAAGGCGTAAGGTTCACAATGGTGTAAAATTAAAATGGGATATACCGGGCTAGGATTCGAGTTACATGAACAAGGGCCAAACCAACCACCTAAGAATGGAATCGTCGAGTGAAAACACTTGACAACCTCCTAGAAGCAGCTTTTCTTGCCACCAGACCTTTCTCCATCAATTAGGAATCTGATGCCGTCACTAAACACATCCCTTAAATTGTAGCCATTTGTTGAGTGTTTTTTTTGTGTCTAATCCGCATATATATCACCATTGCCCTTGATTTTCTTGACTGTATATCTCTTAAATATCAACATATACACGTGTGATTTAGTTTACGAAGATTTTTCAATGTCGAGAACCTCGATCAGAGAGTAAAAAAAGCGTAAGGTTCACAATGCTGTAAAATTAAAATGGGATATACCGGACTAGGATTCGAGTTACAGGAACAAGGGCCAAACCAACCACCCAAGAATGGAATATTCAAGCGAAAACACTTGACAACCTCCTAGAAGTAGCTTTTCTTACCCCCCAGACCTTTCTCCATCAATTAGGAATCTGATGCCGTCACTAAACACATTCCTTAAATTGTAGCCATTTGTTGAGTGTTTTTTTTTGTGTCTAATCCGCATATATATATCACCATTGCCTTTGATTTTCTTGACTGTATATCTCTTAAATGTCAACATATACACGTGTGATTTAGTTTACGAAGATTTTTCAATGCCGAGAACCTCGATCAGAGAGTAAAAAAGGCGTAAGGTTCACAATGGTGTAAAATTAAAATGGGATATACCGGGCTAGGATTCGAGTTACATGAACAATGGCCAAACCAACCACCCAAGAATGGGATCGTCGAGCGAAAACACTTGATAACCTCCTAGAAGCAGCTTTTCTTGCCACTAGACCTTTCTCCATCAATTAGGAATCTGAAGCCGTTACTAAACACATTCCTTAAATTGTAGCCATTTGTTGAGTGTTTTTTTTTTGTGTCTAATCCGCATATATATCACCTTTGCCCTTGATTTTCTTGACTGTATATCTCTTAAATGTCAACATATACACCTGTGATTTAGTTTACGAAGATTTTTCAATGCCGAGAACCTCGATCAGAAGGTAAAAAAGGCGTAAGGTTCACAATGGTGTAAAATTAAAATGGGATATACCGGGCTAGGATTCGAGTTACAGGAACAAGGGTGTTTTTTGTGTCTAATCCGCATATATATCACCATTGCCCTTGATTTTCTTGACTGTATATCTCTTAAATATCAACATATACACGTGTGATTTAGTTTACGAAGATTTTTCAATGCCGAGAACCTCGATCAGATGGTAAAAAAGGCGTAAGGTTCACAATGGTGTAAAATTAAAATGGGATATACCGGGCTAGGATTCGAGTTACATGAATAAGGGCCAAACCAACCACCTAAGAATGGAATCGTCGAGTGAAAACACTTGACAACCTCCTAGAAGCAGCTTTTCTTGCCACCAGACCTTTCTCCATCAATTAGGAATCTGATGCCGTCACTAAACACATCCCTTAAATTGTAGCCATTTGTTGAGTGTTTTTTTTTGTGTCTAATCCGCATATATATCACCATTGCCCTTGATTTTCTTGACTGTATATCTCTTAAATATCAACATATACACGTGTGATTTAGTTTACGAAGATTTTTCAATTCCGAGAACCTCGATCAGATGGTAAAAAAGGCGTAAGGTTCACAATGGTGTAAAATTAAAATGGGATATACCGGGCTAGGATTCGAGTTACATGAACAAGGGCCAAACCAACCACCTAAGAATGGAATCGTCGAGTGAAAACACTTGACAACCTCCTAGAAGCAGCTTTTCTTGCCACCAGACCTTTCTCCATCAATTAGGAATCTGATGCCGTCACTAAACACATCCCTTAAATTGTAGCCATTTGTTGAGTGTTTTTTTTGTGTCTAATCCGCATATATATCACCATTGCCCTTGATTTTCTAGACTGTATATCTCTTAAATATCAACATATACACGTGTGATTTAGTTTATGAAGATTTTTCAATGTCGAGAACCTCGATCAGAGAGTAAAAAAAGCGTAAGGTTCACAATGCTGTAAAATTAAAATGGGATATACCGGACTAGGATTCGAGTTACAGGAACAAGGGCCAAACCAACCACCCAAGAATGGAATATTCAAGCGAAAACACTTGCAACCTCCTAGAAGTAGCTTTTCTTACCCCCAGACCTTTCTCCATCAATTAGGAATCTGATGCCGTCACTAAACACATTCCTTAAATTGTAGCCATTTGTGGAGTGTTTTTTTTTTGTGTCTAATCCGCATATATATATCACCATTGCCTTTGATTTTCTTGATTGTATATCTCTTAAATGTCAACATATACACGTGTGATTTAGTTTACGAAGATTTTTTAATGCCGAGAACCTCGATCAGAGAGTAAAAAAGGCGTAAGGTTCACAATGGTGTAAAATTAAAATGGGATATACCGGGCTAGGATTCGAGTTACAGGAACAATGACCAAACCAACCACCCAAGAATGGGATCGTCGAGCGAAAACACTTGACAACCTCCTAGAAGCAGCTTTTCTTGCCACTAGACCTTTCTCCATCAATTAGGAATCTGAAGCCGTCACTAAACACATTCCTTAAATTGTAGCCAATTGTTGAGTGTTTTTTTTTTGGTGTCTAATCCGCATATATATCACCTTTGCCCTTGATTTTCTTGACTGTATATCTCTTAAATGTCAACATATACACCTGTGATTTAGTTTACGAAGATTTTTCAATGCCGAGAACCTCGATCAGAAGGTAAAAAAGGCGTAAGGTTCACAATGGTGTAAAATTAAAATGGGATATACCGGGCTAGGATTCGAGTTACAGGAACAAGGGTGTTTTTTGTGTCTAATCCGCATATATATCACCATTGCCCTTGATTTTCTTGACTGTATATCTCTTAAATATCAACATATACACGTGTGATTTAGTTTACGAAGATTTTTCAATGCCGAGAACCTCGATCAGATGGTAAAAAAGGCGCAAGGTTCACAATGGTGTAAAATTAAAATGGGATATACCGGGCTAGGATTCGAGTTACATGAATAAGGGCCAAACCAACCACCTAAGAATGGAATCGTCGAGTGAAAACACTTGACAACCTCCTAGAAGCAGCTTTTCTTGCCACCAGACCTTTCTCCATCAATTAGGAATCTGATGCCGTCACTAAACACATCCCTTAAATTGTAGCCATTTGTTGAGTGTTTTTTTTTTTTGTGTCTAATCCGCATATATATCACTATTGCCCTTGATTTTCTTGACTGTATATCTCTTAAATATCAACATATACACGTGTGATTTAGTTTACGAAGATTTTTCAATGTCGAGAACCTCGATCAGAGAGTAAAAAAAGCGTAAGGTTCACAATGGTGTAAAATTAAAATGGGATATACCGGACTAGGATTCGAGTTACAGGAACAATGGCCAAACCAACCACCCAAGAATGGGATCGTCGAGCGAAAACACTTGACAACCTCCTAGAAGCAGCTTTTCTTGCCACTAGACTTTTCTCCATCAATTAGGAATCTGAAGCCGTCACTAAACACATTCCTTAAATTGTAGCCAATTGTTGAGTGTTTTTTTTTTTGTGTCTAATCCGCATATATATCACCTTTGCCCTTGATTTTCTTGACTGTATATCTCTTAAATGTCAACATATACACTAGTGATTTAGTTTACGAAGATTTTTCAATGCCGAGAACCTCGATCAGAGAGTAAAAAAGGCATAAGGTTCACAATGGTGTAAAATTAAAATGGGATATACCGGGATAGGATTCGAGTTACATGAACAATGGCCAAACCAACCATCCAAGAATGGGATCGTCGAGCGAAAACACTTGATAACCTCCTAGAAGCAGCTTTTCTTGCCACTAGACCTTTCTCCATCAATTAGGAATCTGAAGCCGTTACTAAACACATTCCTTAAATTGTAGCCATTTGTTGAGTGTTTTTTTTGGTGTCTAATCCGCATATATATCACCTTTGCCCTTGATTTTCTTGACTGTATATCTCTTAAATGTCAACATATACACCTGTGATTTAGTTTACGAAGATTTTTCAATGCCGAGAACCTCGATCAGAGAGTAAAAAAGGCGTAAGGTTCACAATGTTGTAAAATTAAAATGGGATATACCGGGCTAGGATTCGAGTTACAGGAACAAGGGCCAAACCAAAAACCCAAGAATGGGATCGTCGAGCGAAAACACTTGATAACCTCCTAGAAGCAGTTTTTCTTGCCACTAGACCTTTCTCCATCAATTAGGAATATGAAGCCGTTACTAAACACATTCCTTAAATTGTAGCCATTTGTTGAGTGTTTTTTTTTTGGTGTCTAATCCGCATATATATCACCTTTGCCCTTGATTTTCTTGACTGTATATCTCTTAAATGTCAACATATACACGTGTGATTTAGTTTACGAAGATTTTTCAATGCCGAGAGCCTCGATCAGAAGGTAAAAAAGGCGTAAGGTTCACAATGGTGTAAAATTAAAATGGGATATACCGGGCTAGGATTCGAGTTACAGGAACAAGGGTGTTTTTTTGTGTCTAATCCGCATATCTATCACCACTGCCCTTGATTTTCTTGACTGTATATCTCTTAAATATCAACATATACACGTGTGATTTAGTTTACGAAGATTTTTCAATGCCGAGAACCTCGATCAGATGGTAAAAAAGGCGTAAGGTTCACAATGGTGTAAAATTAAAATGGGATATATCGGGCTAGGATTCGAGTTACATGAACAAGGGCCAAACCAACCACCTAAGAATGGAATCGTCGAGTGAAAACACTTGACAACCTCCTAGAAGCAGCTTTTCTTGCCACCAGACCTTTCTCCATCTATTAGGAATCTGATGCCGTCACTAAACACATTCCTTAAATTGTAGCCATTTGTTGAGTGTTTTTTTTTTGTGTCTAATCCGCATATATATCACCATTGCCCATGATTTTCTTGACTGTATATCTCTTAAATGTCAACATATACACCTGTGATTTAGTTTACGAAGATTTTTCAATGTCGTGAACCTCGATCAGAAAGTAAAAAAAGCGTAAGGTTCACAATGTTGTAAAATTAAAATGGGTTATACCGGGCTAGGATTCGAGTTACAGGAACAAGGGCCAAACCAACTACCCAAGAATGGAATCGTCGAGTGAAAACATTTGACAACCTCCTAGAAGCAGCTTTTCTTGCCACCGGACCTTTCTCCATCAACTAGGAATCGGATGCAGTCACTAAACACATTCCTTAAATTGTAGCCATTTGTTGAGTGTTTTTTTTTTTTGTGTCTAATCCGCATATATATCACCATTGCCCTTGATTTTCTTGACTGTATATCTCTTAAATGTCAACATATACACGTGTGATTTAGTTTACGAAGATTTTTCAATGCCGAGAACCTCGATCAGAGAGTAAAAAAGGCGTAAGGTTCACAATGGTGTAAAATTAAAATGGGATATACCGGGCTAGGATTCGAGTTACAGGAACAATGGCCAAACCAACCACCCAAGAATGGGATCGTCGAGCGAAAACACTTGACAACCTCCTAGAAGCAGCTTTTCTTGCCACCAGACCTTTCTCCATCAATTAGGAATCTGAAGCCGTCAGTAAACACATTCCTTAAATTGTAGCCATTTGTTGAGTGTTTTTTTTTTTGGTGTCTAATCCGCATATATATCACCTTTGCCCTTGATTTTCTTGACTGTATATCTCTTAAATGTCAACATATACACGTGTGATTTAGTTTACGAAGATTTTTCAATGCCGAGAACCTCGATCAGAAGGTAAAAAAGGCGTAAGGTTCACAATGGTGTAAAATTAAAATGGGATATACCGGGCTAGGATTCGAGTTACAGGAACAAGGGTGTTTTTTGTGTCTAATCCGCATATATATCACCATTGCCCTTGATTTTCTTGACTGTATATCTCTTAAATATCAACATATACACGTGAGATTTAGTTTACGAAGATTTTTCAATGCCGAGAACCTCGATCAGATGGTAAAAAAGGCGTAAGGTTCATAATGGTGTAAAATTAAAATGGGATATACCGGGCTAGGATTCGAGTTACATGAATAAGGGCCAAACCAACCACCTAAGAATGGAATCGTCGAGTGAAAACACTTGACAACCTCCTAGAAGCAGCGTTTCTTGCCACCAGACCTTTCTCCATCAATTAGGAATCTGACGCCGTCACTAAACACATCCCTTAAATTGTAGCCATTTGTTGAGTGTTTTTTTTTTTTGTGTCTAATCCGCATATATATCACCATTGCCCTTGATTTTCTTGACTGTATATCTCTTAAATATCAACATATACACGTGTGATTTAGTTTACGAAGATTTTTCAATGTCGAGAACCTCGATCAGAGAGTAAAAAAAGCGTAAGGTTCACAATGGTGTAAAATTAAAATGGGATATACCGGACTAGGATTCGAGTTACAGGAACAATGACCAAACCAACCACCCAAGAATGGGATCGTCGAGCGAAAACAGTTGATAACCTCCTAGAAGCAGCTTTTCTTGCCACTAGACTTTTCTCCATCAATTAGGAATCTGAAGCCGTCACTAAACACATTCCTTAAATTGTAGCCAATTGTTGAGTGTTTTTTTTTTGGTGTCTAATCCGCATATATTTCACCTTTGCCCTTGATTTTCTTGACTGTATATCTCTTAAATGTCAACATATACACCTGTGATTTAGTTTACGAAGATTTTTCAATGCCGAGAACCTCGATCAGAGAGTAAAAAAGGCATAAGGTTCACAATGGTGTAAAATTAAAATGGGATATACCGGGCTAGGATTCGAGTTACATGAACAATGGCCAAACCAACCACCCAAGAATGGGATCGTCGAGCGAAAACACTTGATAACCTCCTAGAAGCAGCTTTTCTTGCCACTAGACCTTTCTCCATCAATTAGGAAACTGAAGCCGTTACTAAACACATTCCTTAAATTGTAGCCATTTGTTGAGTGTTTTTTTTGTGTCTAATCCGCATATATATCACCTTTGCCCTTGATTTTCTTGACTGTATATCTCTTAAATGTCAACATATACACCTGTGATTTAGTTTACGAAGATTTTTCAATGCCGAGAACCTCGATCAGAGAGTAAAAAAGGCGTAAGGTTCACAATGTTGTAAAATTAAAATGGGATATACCGGGCTAGGATTCGAGTTACAGGAACAAGGGCCAAACCAACCACCCAAGAATGGGATCGTCGAGCGAAAACACTTGATAACCTCCTAGAAGCAGCTTTTCTTGCCACTAGACCTTTCTCCATCAATTAGGAATCTGAAGCCGTTACTAAACACATTCCTTAAATTGTAGCCATTTGTTGAGTGTTTTTTTTTTTGGTGTCTAATCCGCATATATATCACCTTTGCCCTTGATTTTCTTGACTGTATATCTCTTAAATGTCAACATATACACGTGTGATTTAGTTTACGAGGATTTTTCAATGCCGAGAACCTCGATCAGAAGGTAAAAATGGCGTAAGGTTCACAATGGTGTAAAATTAAAATGGGATATACCGGGCTAGGATTCGAGTTACAGGAACAAGGGTGTTTTTTGTGTCTAATCCGCATATATATCACCATTTCCCTTGATTTTCTTGACTGTATATCTCTTAAATATCAACATATACACGTGTGATTTAGTTTACGAAGATTTTTCAATGCCGAGAACCTCGATCAGATGGTAAAAAAGGCGTAAGGTTCACAATGGTGTAAAATTAAAATGGGATATACCGGGCTAGGATTCGAGTTACATGAATAAGGGCCAAACCAACCACCTATGAATGGAATCGTCGAGTTAAAACACTTGACAACCTCCTAGAAGCAGCTTTTCTTGCCACCAGACCTTTCTCCATCAATTAGGAATCTGATGCCGTCACTAAACACATCCCTTAAATTGTAGCCATTTGTTGAGTGTTTTTTTTGTGTCTAATCCGCATATATATCACCATTGCCCTTGATTTTCTTGACTGTATATCTCTTAAATATCAACATATACACGAGTGATTTAGTTTACGAAGATTTTTCAATGTCGAGAACCTCGATCAGAGAGTAAAAAAAGCGTAAGGTTCACAATGGTGTAAAATTAAAATGGGATATACCGGACTAGGATTCGAGTTACAGGAACAATGGCCAAACCAACCACCCCAGAATGGGATCGTCGAGCGAAAACACTTGACAACCTCCTAGAAGCAGCTTTTCTTGCCACTAGACTTTTCTCCATCAATTAGGAATCTGAAGCCGTCACTAAACACATTCCTTAAATTGTAGCCAATTGTTGAGTGTTTTTTTTTGGTGTCTAATCCGCATATATATCACCTTTGCCCTTGATTTTCTTGACTGTATATCTCTTAAATGTCAACATATACACCTGTGATTTAGTTTACGAAGATTTTTCAATGCCGAGAACCTCGATCAGAGAGTAATAAAGGCATAAGGTTCACAATGGTGTAAAATTAAAATGGGATATACCGGGCTAGGATTCGAGTTACATGAACAATGGCCAAACCAACCACCCAAGAATGGGATCGTCGAGCGAAAACACTTGATAACCTCCTAGAAGCAGCTTTTCTTGCCACTAGACCTTTCTCCATCAATTAGGAATCTGAAGCCGTTACTAAACACATTCCTTAAATTGTAGCCATTTGTTGAGTGTTTTTTTTTGGTGTCTAATCCGCATATATATCACCTTTGCCCTTGATTTTCTTGACTGTATATCTCTTAAATGTCAACATATACACGTGTGATTTAGTTTACGAAGATTTTTCAATGCCGAAAACCTCGATCAGAAGGTAAAAAAGGCGTAAGGTTCACAATGGTGTAAAATTAAAATGGGATATACCGGGCTAGGATTCGAGTTACAGGAACAAGGGTGTTTTTTGTGTCTAATCCGCATATATATCACCATTGCCCTTGATTTTCTTGACTGTATATCTCTTAAATATCAACATATACACGTGTGATTTAGTTTACGAAGATTTTTCAATGCCGAGAACCTCGATCAGATGGTAAAAAAGGCGTAAGGTTCACAATGGTGTAAAATTAAAATGGGATATACCGGGCTAGGATTCGAGTTACATGAATAAGGGCCAAACCAACCACCTAAGAATGGAATCGTCGAGTGAAAACACTTGACAACCTCCTAGAAGCAGCTTTTCTTGCCACCAGACCTTTCTCCATCAATTAGGAATCTGATGCCGTCACTAAACACATCCCTTAAATTGTAGCCATTTGTTGAGTGTTTTTTTTTTGTGTCTAATCCCCATATATATCACCATTGCCCTTGATTTTCTTGACTGTATATCTCTTAAATATCAACATATACACGTGTGATTTAGTTTACGAAGATTTTTCAATGCCGAGAACCTCGATCAGATGGTAAAAAAGGCGCAAGGTTCACAATGGTGTAAAATTAAAATGGGATATACCGGGCTAGGATTCGAGTTACATGAATAAGGGCCAAACCAACCACCTAAGAATGGAATCGTCGAGTGAAAACACTTGACAACCTCCTAGAAGCAGCTTTTCTTGCCACCAGACCTTTCTCCATCAATTAGGAATCTGATGCCGTCACTAAACACATCCCTTAAATTGTAGCCATTTGTTGAGTGTTTTTTTTTTTTGTGTCTAATCCGCATATATATCACTATTGCCCTTGATTTTCTTGACTGTATATCTCTTAAATATCAACATATACACGTGTGATTTAGTTTACGAAGATTTTTCAATGTCGAGAACCTCGATCAGAGAGTAAAAAAAGCGTAAGGTTCACAATGGTGTAAAATTAAAATGGGATATACCGGACTAGGATTCGAGTTACAGGAACAATGGCCAAACCAACCACCCAAGAATGGGATCGTCGAGCGAAAACACTTGACAACCTCCTAGAAGCAGCTTTTCTTGCCACTAGACTTTTCTCCATCAATTAGGAATCTGAAGCCGTCACTAAACACATTCCTTAAATTGTAGCCAATTGTTGAGTGTTTTTTTTTTTGTGTCTAATCCGCATATATATCACCTTTGCCCTTGATTTTCTTGACTGTATATCTCTTAAATGTCAACATATACACTAGTGATTTAGTTTACGAAGATTTTTCAATGCCGAGAACCTCGATCAGAGAGTAAAAAAGGCATAAGGTTCACAATGGTGTAAAATTAAAATGGGATATACCGGGATAGGATTCGAGTTACATGAACAATGGCCAAACCAACCATCCAAGAATGGGATCGTCGAGCGAAAACACTTGATAACCTCCTAGAAGCAGCTTTTCTTGCCACTAGACCTTTCTCCATCAATTAGGAATCTGAAGCCGTTACTAAACACATTCCTTAAATTGTAGCCATTTGTTGAGTGTTTTTTTTGGTGTCTAATCCGCATATATATCACCTTTGCCCTTGATTTTCTTGACTGTATATCTCTTAAATGTCAACATATACACCTGTGATTTAGTTTACGAAGATTTTTCAATGCCGAGAACCTCGATCAGAGAGTAAAAAAGGCGTAAGGTTCACAATGTTGTAAAATTAAAATGGGATATACCGGGCTAGGATTCGAGTTACAGGAACAAGGGCCAAACCAAAAACCCAAGAATGGGATCGTCGAGCGAAAACACTTGATAACCTCCTAGAAGCAGTTTTTCTTGCCACTAGACCTTTCTCCATCAATTAGGAATATGAAGCCGTTACTAAACACATTCCTTAAATTGTAGCCATTTGTTGAGTGTTTTTTTTTTGGTGTCTAATCCGCATATATATCACCTTTGCCCTTGATTTTCTTGACTGTATATCTCTTAAATGTCAACATATACACGTGTGATTTAGTTTACGAAGATTTTTCAATGCCGAGAGCCTCGATCAGAAGGTAAAAAAGGCGTAAGGTTCACAATGGTGTAAAATTAAAATGGGATATACCGGGCTAGGATTCGAGTTACAGGAACAAGGGTGTTTTTTTGTGTCTAATCCGCATATCTATCACCACTGCCCTTGATTTTCTTGACTGTATATCTCTTAAATATCAACATATACACGTGTGATTTAGTTTACGAAGATTTTTCAATGCCGAGAACCTCGATCAGATGGTAAAAAAGGCGTAAGGTTCACAATGGTGTAAAATTAAAATGGGATATATCGGGCTAGGATTCGAGTTACATGAACAAGGGCCAAACCAACCACCTAAGAATGGAATCGTCGAGTGAAAACACTTGACAACCTCCTAGAAGCAGCTTTTCTTGCCACCAGACCTTTCTCCATCTATTAGGAATCTGATGCCGTCACTAAACACATTCCTTAAATTGTAGCCATTTGTTGAGTGTTTTTTTTTTGTGTCTAATCCGCATATATATCACCATTGCCCATGATTTTCTTGACTGTATATCTCTTAAATGTCAACATATACACGTGTGATTTAGTTTACGAAGATTTTTCAATGTCGTGAACCTCGATCAGAAAGTAAAAAAAGCGTAAGGTTCACAATGTTGTAAAATTAAAATGGGTTATACCGGGCTAGGATTCGAGTTACAGGAACAAGGGCCAAACCAACTACCCAAGAATGGAATCGTCGAGTGAAAACATTTGACAACCTCCTAGAAGCAGCTTTTCTTGCCACCGGACCTTTCTCCATCAACTAGGAATCGGATGCAGTCACTAAACACATTCCTTAAATTGTAGCCATTTGTTGAGTGTTTTTTTTTTTTGTGTCTAATCCGCATATATATCACCATTGCCCTTGATTTTCTTGACTGTATATCTCTTAAATGTCAACATATACACGTGTGATTTAGTTTACGAAGATTTTTCAATGCCGAGAACCTCGATCAGAGAGTAAAAAAGGCGTAAGGTTCACAATGGTGTAAAATTAAAATGGGATATACCGGGCTAGGATTCGAGTTACAGGAACAATGGCCAAACCAACCACCCAAGAATGGGATCGTCGAGCGAAAACACTTGACAACCTCCTAGAAGCAGCTTTTCTTGCCACCAGACCTTTCTCCATCAATTAGGAATCTGAAGCCGTCAGTAAACACATTCCTTAAATTGTAGCCATTTGTTGAGTGTTTTTTTTTTTGGTGTCTAATCCGCATATATATCACCTTTGCCCTTGATTTTCTTGACTGTATATCTCTTAAATGTCAACATATACACGTGTGATTTAGTTTACGAAGATTTTTCAATGCCGAGAACCTCGATCAGAAGGTAAAAAAGGCGTAAGGTTCACAATGGTGTAAAATTAAAATGGGATATACCGGGCTAGGATTCGAGTTACAGGAACAAGGGTGTTTTTTGTGTCTAATCCGCATATATATCACCATTGCCCTTGATTTTCTTGACTGTATATCTCTTAAATATCAACATATACACGTGAGATTTAGTTTACGAAGATTTTTCAATGCCGAGAACCTCGATCAGATGGTAAAAAAGGCGTAAGGTTCATAATGGTGTAAAATTAAAATGGGATATACCGGGCTAGGATTCGAGTTACATGAATAAGGGCCAAACCAACCACCTAAGAATGGAATCGTCGAGTGAAAACACTTGACAACCTCCTAGAAGCAGCGTTTCTTGCCACCAGACCTTTCTCCATCAATTAGGAATCTGACGCCGTCACTAAACACATCCCTTAAATTGTAGCCATTTGTTGAGTGTTTTTTTTTTGTGTCTAATCCGCATATATATCACCATTGCCCTTGATTTTCTTGACTGTATATCTCTTAAATATCAACATATACACGTGTGATTTAGTTTACGAAGATTTTTCAATGTCGAGAACCTCGATCAGAGAGTAAAAAAAGCGTAAGGTTCACAATGGTGTAAAATTAAAATGGGATATACCGGACTAGGATTCGAGTTACAGGAACAATGACCAAACCAACCACCCAAGAATGGGATCGTCGAGCGAAAACAGTTGATAACCTCCTAGAAGCAGCTTTTCTTGCCACTAGACTTTTCTCCATCAATTAGGAATCTGAAGCCGTCACTAAACACATTCCTTAAATTGTAGCCAATTGTTGAGTGTTTTTTTTTTGGTGTCTAATCCGCATATATTTCACCTTTGCCCTTGATTTTCTTGACTGTATATCTCTTAAATGTCAACATATACACCTGTGATTTAGTTTACGAAGATTTTTCAATGCCGAGAACCTCGATCAGAGAGTAAAAAAGGCATAAGGTTCACAATGGTGTAAAATTAAAATGGGATATACCGGGCTAGGATTCGAGTTACATGAACAATGGCCAAACCAACCACCCAAGAATGGGATCGTCGAGCGAAAACACTTGATAACCTCCTAGAAGCAGCTTTTCTTGCCACTAGACCTTTCTCCATCAATTAGGAATCTGAAGCCGTTACTAAACACATTCCTTAAATTGTAGCCATTTGTTGAGTGTTTTTTTTGTGTCTAATCCGCATATATATCACCTTTGCCCTTGATTTTCTTGACTGTATATCTCTTAAATGTCAACATATACACCTGTGATTTAGTTTACGAAGATTTTTCAATGCCGAGAACCTCGATCAGAGAGTAAAAAAGGCGTAAGGTTCACAATGTTGTAAAATTAAAATGGGATATACCGGGCTAGGATTCGAGTTACAGGAACAAGGGCCAAACCAACCACCCAAGAATGGGATCGTCGAGCGAAAACACTTGATAACCTCCTAGAAGCAGCTTTTCTTGCCACTAGACCTTTCTCCATCAATTAGGAATCTGAAGCCGTTACTAAACACATTCCTTAAATTGTAGCCATTTGTTGAGTGTTTTTTTTTTTGGTGTCTAATCCGCATATATATCACCTTTGCCCTTGATTTTCTTGACTGTATATCTCTTAAATGTCAACATATACACGTGTGATTTAGTTTACGAGGATTTTTCAATGCCGAGAACCTCGATCAGAAGGTAAAAATGGCGTAAGGTTCACAATGGTGTAAAATTAAAATGGGATATACCGGGCTAGGATTCGAGTTACAGGAACAAGGGTGTTTTTTGTGTCTAATCCGCATATATATCACCATTTCCCTTGATTTTCTTGACTGTATATCTCTTAAATATCAACATATACACGTGTGATTTAGTTTACGAAGATTTTTCAATGCCGAGAACCTCGATCAGATGGTAAAAAAGGCGTAAGGTTCACAATGGTGTAAAATTAAAATGGGATATACCGGGCTAGGATTCGAGTTACATGAATAAGGGCCAAACCAACCACCTATGAATGGAATCGTCGAGTTAAAACACTTGACAACCTCCTAGAAGCAGCTTTTCTTGCCACCAGACCTTTCTCCATCAATTAGGAATCTGATGCCGTCACTAAACACATCCCTTAAATTGTAGCCATTTGTTGAGTGTTTTTTTTTGTGTCTAATCCGCATATATATCACCATTGCCCTTGATTTTCTTGACTGTATATCTCTTAAATATCAACATATACACGAGTGATTTAGTTTACGAAGATTTTTCAATGTCGAGAACCTCGATCAGAGAGTAAAAAAAGCGTAAGGTTCACAATGGTGTAAAATTAAAATGGGATATACCGGACTAGGATTCGAGTTACAGGAACAATGGCCAAACCAACCACCCCAGAATGGGATCGTCGAGCGAAAACACTTGACAACCTCCTAGAAGCAGCTTTTCTTGCCACTAGACTTTTCTCCATCAATTAGGAATCTGAAGCCGTCACTAAACACATTCCTTAAATTGTAGCCAATTGTTGAGTGTTTTTTTTTGGTGTCTAATCCGCATATATATCACCTTTGCCCTTGATTTTCTTGACTGTATATCTCTTAAATGTCAACATATACACCTGTGATTTAGTTTACGAAGATTTTTCAATGCCGAGAACCTCGATCAGAGAGTAATAAAGGCATAAGGTTCACAATGGTGTAAAATTAAAATGGGATATACCGGGCTAGGATTCGAGTTACATGAACAATGGCCAAACCAACCACCCAAGAATGGGATCGTCGAGCGAAAACACTTGATAACCTCCTAGAAGCAGCTTTTCTTGCCACTAGACCTTTCTCCATCAATTAGGAATCTGAAGCCGTTACTAAACACATTCCTTAAATTGTAGCCATTTGTTGAGTGTTTTTTTTTGGTGTCTAATCCGCATATATATCACCTTTGCCCTTGATTTTCTTGACTGTATATCTCTTAAATGTCAACATATACACGTGTGATTTAGTTTACGAAGATTTTTCAATGCCGAAAACCTCGATCAGAAGGTAAAAAAGGCGTAAGGTTCACAATGGTGTAAAATTAAAATGGGATATACCGGGCTAGGATTCGAGTTACAGGAACAAGGGTGTTTTTTGTGTCTAATCCGCATATATATCACCATTGCCCTTGATTTTCTTGACTGTATATCTCTTAAATATCAACATATACACGTGTGATTTAGTTTACGAAGATTTTTCAATGCCGAGAACCTCGATCAGATGGTAAAAAAGGCGTAAGGTTCACAATGGTGTAAAATTAAAATGGGATATACCGGGCTAGGATTCGAGTTACATGAATAAGGGCCAAACCAACCACCTAAGAATGGAATCGTCGAGTGAAAACACTTGACAACCTCCTAGAAGCAGCTTTTCTTGCCACCAGACCTTTCTCCATCAATTAGGAATCTGATGCCGTCACTAAACACATCCCTTAAATTGTAGCCATTTGTTGAGTGTTTTTTTTTTGTGTCTAATCCCCATATATATCACCATTGCCCTTGATTTTCTTGACTGTATATCTCTTAAATATCAACATATACACGTGTGATTTAGTTTACGAAGATTTTTCAATGCCGAGAACCTCGATCAGATGGTAAAAAAGGCGTAAGGTTCACAATGGTGTAAAATTAAAATGGGATATACCGGGCTAGGATTCGAGTTACATGAATAAGGGCCAAACCAACCACCTATGAATGGAATCGTCGAGTTAAAACACTTGACAACCTCCTAGAAGCAGCTTTTCTTGCCACCAGACCTTTCTCCATCAATTAGGAATCTGATGCCGTCACTAAACACATCCCTTAAATTGTAGCCATTTGTTGAGTGTTTTTTTTTGTGTCTAATCCGCATATATATCACCATTGCCCTTGATTTTCTTGACTGTATATCTCTTAAATATCAACATATACACGAGTGATTTAGTTTACGAAGATTTTTCAATGTCGAGAACCTCGATCAGAGAGTAAAAAAAGCGTAAGGTTCACAATGGTGTAAAATTAAAATGGGATATACCGGACTAGGATTCGAGTTACAGGAACAATGGCCAAACCAACCACCCCAGAATGGGATCGTCGAGCGAAAACACTTGACAACCTCCTAGAAGCAGCTTTTCTTGCCACTAGACTTTTCTCCATCAATTAGGAATCTGAAGCCGTCACTAAACACATTCCTTAAATTGTAGCCAATTGTTGAGTGTTTTTTTTTGGTGTCTAATCCGCATATATATCACCTTTGCCCTTGATTTTCTTGACTGTATATCTCTTAAATGTCAACATATACACCTGTGATTTAGTTTACGAAGATTTTTCAATGCCGAGAACCTCGATCAGAGAGTAATAAAGGCATAAGGTTCACAATGGTGTAAAATTAAAATGGGATATACCGGGCTAGGATTCGAGTTACATGAACAATGGCCAAACCAACCACCCAAGAATGGGATCGTCGAGCGAAAACACTTGATAACCTCCTAGAAGCAGCTTTTCTTGCCACTAGACCTTTCTCCATCAATTAGGAATCTGAAGCCGTTACTAAACACATTCCTTAAATTGTAGCCATTTGTTGAGTGTTTTTTTTTGGTGTCTAATCCGCATATATATCACCTTTGCCCTTGATTTTCTTGACTGTATATCTCTTAAATGTCAACATATACACGTGTGATTTAGTTTACGAAGATTTTTCAATGCCGAAAACCTCGATCAGAAGGTAAAAAAGGCGTAAGGTTCACAATGGTGTAAAATTAAAATGGGATATACCGGGCTAGGATTCGAGTTACAGGAACAAGGGTGTTTTTTGTGTCTAATCCGCATATATATCACCATTGCCCTTGATTTTCTTGACTGTATATCTCTTAAATATCAACATATACACGTGTGATTTAGTTTACGAAGATTTTTCAATGCCGAGAACCTCGATCAGATGGTAAAAAAGGCGTAAGGTTCACAATGGTGTAAAATTAAAATGGGATATACCGGGCTAGGATTCGAGTTACATGAATAAGGGCCAAACCAACCACCTAAGAATGGAATCGTCGAGTGAAAACACTTGACAACCTCCTAGAAGCAGCTTTTCTTGCCACCAGACCTTTCTCCATCAATTAGGAATCTGATGCCGTCACTAAACACATCCCTTAAATTGTAGCCATTTGTTGAGTGTTTTTTTTTTGTGTCTAATCCCCATATATATCACCATTGCCCTTGATTTTCTTGACTGTATATCTCTTAAATATCAACATATACACGTGTGATTTAGTTTACGAAGATTTTTCAATGTCGAGAACCTCGATCAGAGAGTAAAAAAAGCGTAAGGTTCACAATGGTGTAAAATTAAAATGGGATATACCGGACTAGGATTCGAGTTACAGGAACAATGGCCAAACCAACCACCCAAGAATGGGATCGTCGAACGAAAACACTTGACAACCTCCTAGAAGCAGCTTTTCTTGCCACTAGACTTTTCTCCATCAATTAGGAATCTGAAGCCGTCACTAAACACATTCCTTAAATTGTAGCCAATTGTTGAGTGTTTTTTTTTTGTGTCTAATCCGCATATATATCACCTTTGCCCTTGATTTTCTTGACTGTATATCTCTTAAATGTCAACATATACACCTGTGATTTAGTTTACGAAGATTTTTCAATGCCGAGAACCTCGATCAGAGAGTAATAAAGGCATAAGGTTCACAATGGTGTAAAATTAAAATGGGATATACCGGGCTAGGATTCGAGTTACATGAACAATGGCCAAACCAACCACCCAAGAATGGGATCGTCGAGCGAAAACACTTGATAACCTCCTAGAAGCAGCTTTTCTTGCCACTAGACCTTTCTCCATCAATTAGGAATCTGAAGCCGTTACTAAACACATTCCTTAAATTGTAGCCATTTGTTGAGTATTTTTTTTTGGTGTCTAATCCGCATATATATCACCTTTGCCCTTGATTTTCTTGACTGTATATCTCTTAAATGTCAACATATACACCTGTGATTTAGTTTACGAAGATTTTTCATTGCCGAGAACCTCGATCAGAGAGTAAAAAAGGCGTAAGGTTCACAATGTTGTAAAATTAAAATGGGATATACCGGGCTAGGATTCGAGTTACAGGAACAAGGGCCAAACCAACCACCCAAGAATGGGATCGTCGAGCGAAAACACTTGATAACCTCCTAGAAGCAGCTTTTCTTGCCACTAGACCTTTCTCCATCAATTAGGAATCTGAAGCCGTTACTAAACACATTCCTTAAATTGTAGCCATTTGTTGAGTGTTTTTTTTTTTTGTGTCTAATCCGCATATATATCACCTTTGCCCTTGATTTTCTTGACTGTATATCTCTTAAATGTCAACATATACACGTGTGATTTAGTTTACGAAGATTTTTCAATGCCGAGAGCCTCGATCAGAAGGTAAAAAAGGCGTAAGGTTCACAATGGTGTAAAATTAAAATGGGATATACTGGGCTAGGATTCGAGTTACAGGAACAAGGGTGTTTTTTTGTGTCTAATCCGCATATCTATCACCACTGCCCTTGATTTTCTTGACTGTATATCTCTTAAATATCAACATATACACGTGTGATTTAGTTTACGAAGATTTTTCAATGCCGAGAACCTCGATCAGATGGTAAAAAAGGCGTAAGGTTCACAATGGTGTAAAATTAAAATGGGATATATCGGGCTAGGATTCGAGTTACATGAACAAGGGCCAAACCAACCACCTAAGAATGGAATCGTCTAGTGAAAACACTTGACAACCTCCTAGAAGCAGCTTTTCTTGCCACCAGACCTTTCTCCATCTATTAGGAATCTGATGCCGTCACTAAACACATTCCTTAAATTGTAGCCATTTGTTGAGTGTTTTTTTGTGTCTAATCCGCATATATATCACCATTGCCCTTGATTTTCTTGACTGTATATCTCTTAAATGTCAACATATACACGTGTGATTTAGTTTACGAAGATTTTTCAATGTCGTGAACCTCGATCAGAAAGTAAAAAAAGCGTAAGGTTCACAATGTTGTAAAATTAAAATGGGTTATACCGGGCTAGGATTCGAGTTACAGGAACAAGGGCCAAACCAACTACCCAAGAATGGAATCGTCGAGTGAAAACATTTGACAACCTCCTAGAAGCAGCTTTTCTTGCCACCAGACCTTTCTCCATCAACTAGGAATCGGATGCAGTCACTAAACACATTCCTTAAATTGTAGCCATTTGTTGAGTGTTTTTTTTTGTGTCTAATCCGCATATATATCACCATTGCCCTTGATTTTCTTGAGTGTATATCTCTTAAATGTCAACATATACACGTGTGATTTAGTTTACGAAGATTTTTCAATGCCGAGAACCTCGATCAGAGAGTAAAAAAGGCGTAAGGTTCACAATGGTGTAAAATTAAAATGGGATATACCGGGCTAGGATTCGAGTTGCAGGAACAATGGCCAAACCAACCACCCAAGAATGGGATCGTCGAGCGAAAACACTTGACAACCTCCTAGAAGCAGCTTTTCTTGCCACCAGACCTTTCTCCATCAATTAGGAATCTGAAGCCGTCACTAAACACATTCCTTAAATTGTAGCCATTTGTTAAGTGTTTTTTTTGGTGTCTAATCCGCATATATATCACCTTTGCCCTTGATTTTCTTGACTGTATATCTCTTAAATGTCAACATATACTGTAGGATCGTGAAACGACCTAACGAGTCGATCAGAAGAGTGCTCAGACCGAATCAGAGGCGGAATTCATTGATTCGGTCTTCGTTTAGCTTGTATTCACTATTAATTGTCTCGTTTATTAATCTC
The DNA here is from genome assembly GCA_030545235.1 of Helianthus tuberosus. Classification (NCBI taxonomy): domain Eukaryota; kingdom Viridiplantae; phylum Streptophyta; class Magnoliopsida; order Asterales; family Asteraceae; genus Helianthus; species Helianthus tuberosus. The sequence continues at coordinate 25,238,603 of CM060428.1, forward strand.
TGAACGTTTACAAGACTGGAGACACCTCGACAGCACCTCGGCGTCGGAAATCAGAAGTTACAAATGATGACAGTTTGAATGCTATTTATAGGAGAGAACTCCTGACCGTTTGAAGGTGACATGCACCCTTCAAACGGTCATGACGTTCAAACGGACATGACATTCAAACGTACAGGACCAACATGTTCAAACGGTCAACTATCTAATACATATTATTTTGTCCTTTTGTGAGCATGATGTAACAATGATGTCATCCTTGTGATGTCATCATCAAATATGATGACATCATGCTTATTCATATCAGAAACGAACCCGAGACTCGATATAAGATGAAGTCGACAGATGTATGCACCAACAGACTCCCCCTCAGATGTTGACGAGTCTTAAGTGTCGAGTCTTCGCATCTTCAGTCTTTATCAGTCTCTTTTCTTTCTTAGCATATACCAGGATCTTCTCTTTGGCTCTAACCTCATCAGACTCCCCCTCTCATCATGATGGGATCGCTGTCTGGAATTAGCTATCACCTTGAGATCAATCCCTGGCTTTATCTCTGATCAGCTCATTTGCTGCACACATTTTCTCATCACAACATAAGTTTTTACTTAAATCAATAAGAAAAACTTACTAGTAATAGTTACATCAAGTTCAAATTAATGATCCCGATTAACTAATCAAACTTTTCTTTCTCAAAACAAAATTTCTTCAATTCAGCACACACATTCCCAAACCAGTTCATCATGTTCAGCACTTGAAATTTTGAAAATCAGCTCTTCAACATCAGTTGTCGAAAATCTTTTTGTATTTTTTAAAATTTATTCTAAAACACACTAAAATCTTTTTGAATTTTTAACTGTAATGAAATGTAATAAAGAAATATTCACAGACAATATTTTTGTGAGTTGTGCAAGAGGATCATATCAGTGTATGTGACCAATCACTAACACCGTTAAGCTTTAAACATTTTAAGCTCTAAACGATTCACATAGATTGACGATATTGTTGTCCACTTAAACTCAATCTAAAACTTTCAATCTGCTTACCGATACGTTAAGGTATATTAAGATAGCACTAAAATTCTTATGGACCCCACGATCTCAGCATATCCCCTCATCATGCAATACACTGACTCAAGTAATGCCTTTAAACTTTTATCAACTGTGATTTGTGCGAAAACAAAGCAGAATGTTTAAACATTAACAATCAGGTCGATACTTCCGTATACGCAGAGAAAGTCCAATGTTTAAACAAAATAAGAAAAATAAAACAAGTTGAAGTTGTTTAGGCTTTAACCACTAGGTCGATACTTCCGTATACGCAGAGGAGGTCCAAAGCTTAAACGAAACACCAAAGAAAATAAAGCAGAACGTTTAGGCAACAACATCTAGGTTGATACTCACGTATACGTAGAGGATGTCCGATGCTTAAACAAAATAAAGAAATAAAACAAGTTTAAATCTTTGCAAAATGAAATGCACAATCACAGCGACTTTTCAGCAAAGTTGTGAAAGTTCACAAACTTAACCAGTTTTATGTCTTTCGACAATCAGCGATTACTGAGTAGGCACACAGTCAAGAAGGACAAAACCAAGTACTATGCTTTTGACCATGTTTCCCACTAGAACTAGGCCTTTTTCATTTAAGTTTGTATCGTTATCGCAAATCTACTAGTCTAGCTGAGCCTACCGTCACATCTTTAGTGAGATCGTTTATCACATTTTATCTCTCCATTTCTTTAGCATGCTGTGACAGTCTAACTGATCTACTATCATTTCCTCTTTTTCACAACAAAACTCATTTTGAATTTTTCAATGTTTTTGACATTTTCAAATTTTCTAATGTTTTTGGATTTTCTGAAATTTCTTACTCCCCCTAAAATGCAAACACATTTTAGGAAATTTGAAAACAAACTGTACAAACAACGTGACAACTGATATCAAATTGCCTCAATTCGCCATCCACTTGGCATAAACAATCAGAACTCCCCCTCACAACAAAACATTTTCCCATAGTGATTTCAAAACACTTAAGTTTGTTTTAATCAAAATGGTTTTTCCGGAAAATAAGTTTTGTGTGTCTTTTCACACATTCGGGGATCTTTCATCACTTTGTTTTCTTCAATCACTTGTAAAAACTAACATTTTTTTAAGATCAATTCACAAACATCACTTGTAGAAAATCAAGTACAACTTAATGTCCCTGATTTACCACTTTTAAATCGAAATCACTTTCGTGAATTTCTCAAGAAATGTGCCGATTCATGTTCCACACTTACCAACCTGGGAACTCCGGCAAGTCAGGTTTTTCATTTAAACAGATTCACCCAAGCCTGACGGTCCTTGGGTGATTTTGAATTCTTGTTCAACAATGGTGGAAAATTTGCATCATCCATTGTTAGACCAGAATTCTCATTTTTTACCTCAACACATGGCCTGAATGTGGCTTGTTTGACTTTGATGAGCCAGATTCATCGCCGACATGTGGCTCTTTTGTTTCCGAAGAAACAGATTCATCACCACAAACTTTCTTCTTCTTTTTTCCCTCTTTCGTCCTCAGATTTGTATCTGATGAATGCGTTTTGCTTGATTTGTTGTTCTTTGGTGAGCAAGACGATTTATCAGAACTTTTATCTGTTTTACCAATTGTATCCGAGGACAAAATCTTCTCCAGATACTCTCTCGCCTTCTTCCTCTTTTTCCTCAGTCTGTCTTTCTGCCCCTGTGAAAGTTTTACTTTCGGTTCTTGAACTTTCTGTTCTTGAACTTTACGTTCTTGAACTTTCTGTTCTTTGAGCTTGACAGAGACTGGTAACTTTGTCATTTTCTGAGATTTAGCCCTCGATCTTTCATTCGATCTCCTTAGGCAATCTCTAGCAATATGGCCAATGATGTTGCAGTTAAAGCATCTTCTTGACTCAAACCTCCAACTCTGGCAGTTAACAGCAATGTGTCCTTGATAGCCGCATCTGTAACACACTCTGTTATCATACCAATCACCATTTTCAGTCCAAACATTTAGATCAAAGCACTGTTTGGCTTGGTGATATCCATCTCTCCTCTTGTAAGCTGGATTTGGCTTTGAAGTACTGTGGTCCGTCCTGCACCACTCATTACCAACAATTTTTGAATTTTCATTTTTTACTTTTTGTAATTTTTGATTGCGATTGGATGATTGATCTGATGAACTTTTAATTTCTTTTTGAACATTTTTCAAAATTTTCTCTTTTTGTTTTTGTTCCACTTTCTTCTTCAAAGGTTTTTGCTTAGAGCATTCTCCCTTTTCAGTTGTTTGCGGAACAGTTTCTTGAAACTTTTCTTTTAATTTCAAAAATAATTTCTTTTTCTCAATTTTTCCAGTTTCATCATCAGATTTCTCATCACAATCTTCAACTATGACTTTATCATAGTTTGTGACATCGTCACTTATTGGAACAGAATTGATCGGTTTTGGACAGGGGAACTCAGATGAAGTCACAAAACCTTTCAATTTCTTTTCAAGCTCATCAATTTTGTTCCTTGAATTCTCAGCTTCAATTTCAAGCTGAGATATTCTCTCAAAATGAGACTTGATTGTCTTTTCATTCTCAATCTTAATGTTTTCAAGAACAGACTTTTCATTTTCCAAAGCTTTTATCTGTTCTTGAAATTTTGTTTCATTTGCTTTCAAATTTTTGTTCTCAAGTTTTATCCAGAAGTCTTCATCTTCTGAAGATTTCTTTTTGCTTTCAAAATCCTTTTCTTTCTCTTTCAAAATCTTGTTTTCTAATGTCAAACTGTTCAAATTGCTTAACAGTTTAACATTTTCAACTTTTAGCTTCTCACAATTTCCTTGCAACATAAGAATCTGTTTATCATCAGCTTGCTTCTCATCCTTCAACTTTTTGACTTCCAATATCAAACTTTCCGCATCCTTCAAGAGTATGTCATTATCAGCCTCAAGTTGAATACATTTAGAACATACTGATTCAGAAATTGAAGATTCACTCTTCACAGATTCTTCATTCTTTGAAATTTCCTTTGTTTCCATCTTGTATGTTCCTGCACAAAAGAGTTTTACAAAATTAAAAGGATTCATACTTTCATCAATATAACATTTCCTTTTAATATCATATTTCAGAATACTCTTTGTTGCAAGACATACACGAATTCTTTTATCAATTTCAGTAATTACATCCAATTCCAATTTTTGTAAATTCTTTTCCATTTCGTTCAAAAATTCCTTCTTTTTCTTATATTCTTTACGAAACTCTGCATTAACCTCATTAAAGAACTGTTTTGGATAAAGTTCTTGAAAAAAATCTTTCCTTTTTAGCTCAACCAAGAATTCATCCCATTTAGCAGGTAATGCATTTGCCAATTTCGATATCTGTTCATATCTTGATATTCTAATACCTTTTTTTTTTCTCAAATTGCCTGTTAAAATTTCAAACCGTCTTTCCAACTCATCCAAAGTTTCATTCTTTTGGCACATGAAATGTTCATAACTTCTTACCCAAACATCCACATCTACATTTCTGTAACTACTATCCACAGTTCTCATATACCAACGATTTAAACTTTCAAGATCATGGTTTTCTTTTTCATCAAATACCACTTCCATTTCTCAAACACAAACTGTTCAAACAATCCGATCAATTAATGAATATGTTTAAAGAATGAATGGGCCTATCAAGACAAATGAGTCGAGAACTTTAATCACACAACACTATATTTGGGCCGTGAACTTTAAATGTTGAAACGGGCACGATGATAATAAAACTTGGGCCGAGGACCTTGTTTATACACTTAATATTCACCGGACTTCAAACAATAGCCGACAAGCACAATTTAATTCCGCTCACATGTCAATCTTGATTAAAATCTCGTGAATACATCAAGTGGCCGACAACAATTATTCATACAAAGTTTTAATAGGACCTCACTTTATCTTGATACTCACAAAATGAAATTACATGCAATCTGATTATTTCAATTTACTAGACCTTGAGCTTTTCAAACAAAATGACAATATCACATGCAAAACTTTTTGAAACAATTAATCCATATTCACGTGTACTGACAAAACAATTAAAGTCACTTTAATTCACATGCAAATGTAATGGTCTTGGATTATAATAGAACTTGTGATTGTGTCAACAACCCAAAATCACATGCAAACTGACACGTTTTTGAATGACCTGTACAACTTTCACGTGATAAAGTTTCAAACGGTGACACCCTCAAACGGTCAGGTCACCTTTCAAACTGACAAGGTCAATTTCAAACTGCCAGACCAGTTTCAAACGGTCACGATGGTAACTTTCAAACGGTCAGGTGCAGTTTCAAACGGTCAGGTGCAGTTTCAAACGGTCAGGCACAGATTCAAACTGTCAAACGCAGATTTCAAACGGTCAGGCGGTTTTTCAAACGGACAAGTGCTGGACACGTTCAAACGGTCACCCATTTTCAAGCCATTTTTACCACTTTTACTACGAGTTTAGGTCCGATATTCTCAAGGGTTTGTTAAAACACCATTACGCACATATTGTGAAAGTTTTAGCCAATTTTATCCGTAAAAACTTGTTCAGTTTTGAAAAGAAGGTGTAGAAATCAGAATATGCCAGCGAAAACGAGCTAAACGGTAAGAACTCTTCCTCCTGAGCTCTGATACCACTTATAGAATCGTGAAACGACCTAACGAGTCGATCAGAAGAGTGCTCAGACCGAATCAGAGGCGGAATTCATTGATTCGGTCTTCGTTTAGCTTGTATTCACTATTAATTGTCTCGTTTATTAATCTCTGAACGTTTACAAGACTGGAGACACTTCGACAGCACCTCGGCGTCGGAAATCAGAAGTTACAAATGATGACAGTTTGAATGCTATTTATAGGAGAGAACTCCTGACCGTTTGAAGGTGACATGCACCCTTCAAACGGTCATGACATTCAAACGGACATGACATTCAAACGTACAGGACCAACATGTTCAAACGGTCAACTATCTAATACTTATTATTTTGTCCTTTTGTGAGCATGATGTAACAATGATGTCATCCTTGTGATGTCATCATCAAATATGATGACATCATGCTTGTTCATATCAGAAACGAACCCGGGACTCGATATAAGACGAAGTCGACAGATGTATGCACCAACATATACACCTGTGATTTAGTTTACGAAGATTTTTCAATGCCGAGAACCTCGATCAGAGAGTAAAAAAGGCGTAAGGTTCACAATGTTGTAAAATTAAAATGGGATATACCGGGCTAGGATTCGAGTTACAGGAACAAGGGTCAAACCAACTACCCAAGAATGGAATCGTCGAGTGAAAACATTTGACAACCTCCTAGAAGCAGCTTTTCTTGCCACCAGACCTTTCTCCATCAACTAGGAATCTGATGCAGTCACTAAACACATTCCTTAAATTGTAGCCATTTGTTGAGTGTTTTTTTTTGTGTCTAATCCGCATATATATATCACCATTGCCCTTGATTTTCTTGACTGTATATCTTTTAAATATCAACATATACACGTGTGATTTAGTTTACGAAGATTTTTCAATGCCGAGAACCTCGATCAGAAGGTAAAAAAGGCGTAAGGTTCACAATGGTGTAAAATTAAAATGGGATATACCGGGCTAGGATTCGAGTTACAGGAACAAGGGTGTTTTTTTGTGTCTAATCCGCATATATATCACCATTGCCCTTGATTTTCTTGACTGTATATCTCTTAAATATCAACATATACACGTGTGATTTAGTTTACGAAGATTTTTCAATGCCGAGAACCTCGATCAGATGGTAAAAAAGGCGTAAGGTTCAAAATGGTGTAAAATTAAAATGGGATATACCGGGCTAGGATTCAAGTTACATGAACAAGGGCCAAACCAACCACCTAAGAATGGAATCGTCGAGTGAAAACACTTGACAACCTCCTAGAAGCAGCTTTTCTTGCCACCAGACCTTTCTCCATCAATTAGGGATCTGATGCCGTCACTAAACACATTCCTTAAATTGTAGCCATTTGTTGAGTGTTTTTATTTGGTGTCTAATCCGCATATATATCACCATTGCCCTTGATTTTCTTGACTGTATATCTCTTAAATATCAACATATACACGTGTGATTTAGTTTACGAAAAATTTTCAATGCCGAGAACCTCGATCAGAGAGTAAAAAAGCCGTAAGGTTCTCAATGGTGTAAAATTAAAATGGGATATACCGGGCTAGGATTCGAGTTACAGGAAAAAGGGTGTTTTTTTTGGTGTCTAATCCGCATATATATCACCTTTGCCCTTGATTTTCTTGACTGTATATGTCTTAAATGTCAACATATACACCTGTGATTTAGTTTACGAAGATTTTTCAATGCCGAGAACCTCTATCAGAGAGTAAAAAAGGCGTAAGGTTCACAATGTTGTAAAATTAAAATGGGATATACCGGGCTAGGATTCGAGTTACAGGAACAGGGGTGTTTTTTTGTGTCTAATCCGCATATATATCACCATTGCCTTTGATTTTCTTGACTGTATATCTCTTAAATATCAACATATACACGTGTGATTTAGTTTACGAATATTTTTCAATGCCGAGAACCTCGATCAGATGGTAAAAAAGGCGTAAGGTTCACAATGGTGTAAAATTAAAATGGGATATACTGGGCTAGGATTCGAGTTACATGAACAAGGGCCAAACCAACCTCCTAGAAGCAGATTTTCTTGCCACCAGACCTTTCTCCATCAATTAGGAATCTGATGCCGTCACTAAACACATTCCTTAAATTGTAGCCATTTGTTGAGTGTTTTTATTGGGTGTCTAATCCGCATATATATCACCATTGCCCTTGATTTTCTTGACTGTATATCTCTTAAATATCAACATATACACGTGTGATTTAGTTTACGAAGAATTTTCAATGCCGAGAACCTCGATCAGAGAGTAAAAAAGGCGTAAGGTTCACCATGGTGTAAAATTAAAATGGGATATACTGGGCTAGGATTCGAGTTACAGGAACAAGGGTGTTTTTTTTGTGTCTAATCCACATATATATCCCCATTACCCTTGATTTTCTTGACTGTATATCTCTTAAATATTAACTTATACACGTGTGATTTAGTTTACGAAGATTTTTCGATGCCGAGAACCTCGATCAGATGGTAAAAAGGCGTAAGGTTCACAATGGTGTAAAATTAAAATGGGATATACCGGGCTAGGATTCGAGTTACATGAACAAGGGCCAAACCAACCACCTAAGAATGGAATCGTCGAGTGAAAACACTTGACAACCTCCTTGAAGCAGCTTTTCTTGCCACCAGACCTTTCTCCATCAATTAGGAATCTGATGCCGTCACTAAACACATTCCTTAAATTGTAACCATTTGTTGAGTGTTTTTATTTGGTGTCAAATCCGCATATATATCACCATTGCCCTTGATTTTCTTGACTGTATATCTCTTAAATATCAACATATACACGTGTGATTTAGTTTACGAAGAATTTTCAATGCCGAGAACCTCGATCAGAGAGTAAAAAAGGCGTAAGGTTCACAATGGTGTAAAATTAAAATGGGATATACCGGGCTATGATTCGAGTTACAGGAACAAGGGTGTTTTTTTTGGTGTCTAATCCGCATATATATATCACCTTTGCCCTTGATTTTCTTGACTGTATATCTCTTAAATGTCAACATATACACCTGTGATTTAGTTTACGAAGATTTTTCAATGCCGAGAACCTCGATCAGAGAGTAAAAAAGGCGTAAGGTTCACAATGTTGTAAAATTAAAATGGGATATACCGGGCTAGGATTCGAGTTACAGGAACAAGGGTGTTTTTTTGTGTCTAATCCGCATATATATCACCATTGCCTTTGATTTTCTTGACTGTATATCTCTTAAATATCAACATATACACGTGTGATTTAGTTTACGAATATTTTTCAATGCCGAGAACCTCGATCAGATGGTAAAAAAGGCGTAAGGTTCACAATGGTGTAAAATTAAAATGGGATATACTGGGCTAGGATTCGAGTTACATGAACAAGGGCCAAACCAACCTCCTAGAAGCAGATTTTCTTGCCACCAGACCTTTCTCCATCAATTAGGAATCTGATGCCGTCACTAAACACATTCCTTAAATTGTAGCCATTTGTTGAGTGTTTTTATTGGGTGTCTAATCCGCATATATATCACCATTGCCCTTGATTTTCTTGACTGTATATCTCTTAAATATCAACATATACACGTGTGATTTAGTTTACGAAGAATTTTCAATGCCGAGAACCTCGATCAGAGAGTAAAAAAGGCGTAAGGTTCACAATGGTGTAAAATTAAAATGGGATATACTGGGCTAGGATTCGAGTTACAGGAACAAGGGTGTTTTTTTTGTGTCTAATCCACATATATATCCCCATTACCCTTGATTTTCTTGACTGTATATCTCTTAAATATTAACTTATACACGTGTGATTTAGTTTACGAAGATTTTTCGATGCCGAGAACCTCGATCAGATGGTAAAAAGGCGTAAGGTTCACAATGGTGTAAAATTAAAATGGGATATACCGGGCTAGGATTCGAGTTACATGAACAAGGGCCAAACCAACCACCTAAGAATGGAATCGTCGAGTGAAAACACTTGACAACCTCCTTGAAGCAGCTTTTCTTGCCACCAGACCTTTCTCCATCAATTAGGAATCTGATGCCGTCACTAAACACATTCCTTAAATTGTAACCATTTGTTGAGTGTTTTTATTTGGTGTCAAATCCGCATATATATCACCATTGCCCTTGATTTTCTTGACTGTATATCTCTTAAATATCAACATATACACGTGTGATTTAGTTTACGAAGAATTTTCAATGCCGAGAACCTCGATCAGAGAGTAAAAAAGGCGTAAGGTTCACAATGGTGTAAAATTAAAATGGGATATACCGGGCTATGATTCGAGTTACAGGAACAAGGGTGTTTTTTTTGGTGTCTAATCCGCATATATATATCACCTTTGCCCTTGATTTTCTTGACTGTATATCTCTTAAATGTCAACATATACACCTGTGATTTAGTTTACGAAGATTTTTCAATGCCGAGAACCTCGATCAGAGAGTAAAAAAGGCGTAAGGTTCACAATGTTGTAAAATTAAAATGGGATATATCGGGCTAGGATTCGAGTTACAGGAACAAGGGTGTTTTTTTGTGTCTAATCCGCATATATATCACCATTGCCTTTGATTTTCTTGACTGTATATCTCTTAAATATCAACATATACACGTGTGATTTAGTTTACGAAGATTTTTCAATGCCGAGAACCTCGATCAGATGGTAAAAAAGGCGTAAGGTTCACAATGGTGTAAAATTAAAATGGGATATACTGGGCTAGGATTCGAGTTACATGAACAAGGGCCAAACCAACCTCCTACAAGCAGATTTTCTTGCCACCAGACCTTTCTCCATCAATTAGGAATCTAATGCCGTCACTAAACACATTCCTTAAATTGTAGCCATTTGTTGAGTGTTTTTATTGGGTGTCTAATCCGCATATATATCACCATTGCCCTTGATTTTCTTGACTGTATATCTCTTAAATATCAACATATACACGTGTGATTTAGTTTACGAAGAATTTTCAATGCCGAGAGCCTCGATCAGAGAGTAAAAAAGGCGTAAGGTTCACAATGGTGTAAAATTAAAATGGGATATACTGGGCTAGGATTCGAGTTACAGGAACAAGGGTGTTTTTTGTGTGTCTAATCCACATATATATCCCCATTACCCTTGATTTTCTTCACTGTATATCTCTTAAATATTAACTTATACACGTGTGATTTAGTTTACGAAGATTTTTCGATGCCGAGAACCTCGATCAGATGGTAAAAAGGCGTAAGGTTCACAATGGTGTAAAATTAAAATGGGATATACCGGGCTAGGATTCGAGTTACATGAACAAGGGCCAAACCAACCACCTAAGAATGGAATCGTCGAGTGAAAACACTTGACAACCTCCTTGAAGCAGCTTTTCTTGCCACCAGACCTTTCTCCATCAATTAGGAATCTGATGCCGTCACTAAACACATTCCTTAAATTGTAGCCATTTGTTGAGTGTTTTTTTTTGTGTCTAATCCGCATATATATCACCATTGCCCTTGATTTTCTATACTGTATATCTCTTAAATATCAACATATACACGTGTGATTTAGTTTACGAAGATTTTTCAATGCCGAGAACCTCGATCAGAGAGTAAAAAAGGCGTAAGGTTCACAATGGTGTAAAATTAAAACAGGATATACCGGGCTATGATTCGAGTTACACGAACAAGGGCCAAACCAACCACCCAAGAATGGAATCGTCGAGCGAAAACACTTGAAAACCTCCTAGAAGCAGCTTTTCTTGCCACCATACCTTTCTCCATCAATTAGGAATCTGATGCCGTCACTAAACACATTCCTTAAATTGTAGCCATTTGTTGAGTGTTTTTTTTGTGTCTAATCCGCATATATATCACCATTGCCCTTGATTTTATTGACTGTATATCTCTTAAATATCAACATATACACGTGTGATTTAGTTTACGAAGAATTTTCAATGCCGAGAACCTCGATCAGAGAGTAAAAAAGGCGTAAGGTTCACAATGGTGTAAAATTAAAATGGGATATACTGGGCTAGGATTCGAGTTACAGGAACAAGGGTGTTTTTTTTGTGTCTAATCCACATATATATCCCCATTACCCTTGATTTTCTTGACTGTATATCTCTTAAATATTAACTTATACACGTGTGATTTAGTTTACGAAGATTTTTCGATGCCGAGAACCTCGATCAGATGGTAAAAAGGCGTAAGGTTCACAATGGTGTAAAATTAAAATGGGATATACCGGGCTAGGATTCGAGTTACATGAACAAGGGCCAAACCAACCACCTAAGAATGGAATCGTCGAGTGAAAACACTTGACAACCTCCTTGAAGCAGCTTTTCTTGCCACCAGACCTTTCTCCATCAATTAGGAATCTGATGCCGTCACTAAACACATTCCTTAAATTGTAACCATTTGTTGAGTGTTTTTATTTGGTGTCAAATCCGCATATATATCACCATTGCCCTTGATTTTCTTGACTGTATATCTCTTAAATATCAACATATACACGTGTGATTTAGTTTACGAAGAATTTTCAATGCCGAGAACCTCGATCAGAGAGTAAAAAAGGCGTAAGGTTCACAATGGTGTAAAATTAAAATGGGATATACCGGGCTATGATTCGAGTTACAGGAACAAGGGTGTTTTTTTTGGTGTCTAATCCGCATATATATATCACCTTTGCCCTTGATTTTCTTGACTGTATATCTCTTAAATGTCAACATATACACCTGTGATTTAGTTTACGAAGATTTTTCAATGCCGAGAACCTCGATCAGAGAGTAAAAAAGGCGTAAGGTTCACAATGTTGTAAAATTAAAATGGGATATATCGGGCTAGGATTCGAGTTACAGGAACAAGGGTGTTTTTTTGTGTCTAATCCGCATATATATCACCATTGCCTTTGATTTTCTTGACTGTATATCTCTTAAATATCAACATATACACGTGTGATTTAGTTTACGAAGATTTTTCAATGCCGAGAACCTCGATCAGATGGTAAAAAAGGCGTAAGGTTCACAATGGTGTAAAATTAAAATGGGATATACTGGGCTAGGATTCGAGTTACATGAACAAGGGCCAAACCAACCTCCTACAAGCAGATTTTCTTGCCACCAGACCTTTCTCCATCAATTAGGAATCTAATGCCGTCACTAAACACATTCCTTAAATTGTAGCCATTTGTTGAGTGTTTTTATTGGGTGTCTAATCCGCATATATATCACCATTGCCCTTGATTTTCTTGACTGTATATCTCTTAAATATCAACATATACACGTGTGATTTAGTTTACGAAGAATTTTCAATGCCGAGAGCCTCGATCAGAGAGTAAAAAAGGCGTAAGGTTCACAATGGTGTAAAATTAAAATGGGATATACTGGGCTAGGATTCGAGTTACAGGAACAAGGGTGTTTTTTGTGTGTCTAATCCACATATATATCCCCATTACCCTTGATTTTCTTCACTGTATATCTCTTAAATATTAACTTATACACGTGTGATTTAGTTTACGAAGATTTTTCGATGCCGAGAACCTCGATCAGATGGTAAAAAGGCGTAAGGTTCACAATGGTGTAAAATTAAAATGGGATATACCGGGCTAGGATTCGAGTTACATGAACAAGGGCCAAACCAACCACCTAAGAATGGAATCGTCGAGTGAAAACACTTGACAACCTCCTTGAAGCAGCTTTTCTTGCCACCAGACCTTTCTCCATCAATTAGGAATCTGATGCCGTCACTAAACACATTCCTTAAATTGTAGCCATTTGTTGAGTGTTTTTTTTTGTGTCTAATCCGCATATATATCACCATTGCCCTTGATTTTCTATACTGTATATCTCTTAAATATCAACATATACACGTGTGATTTAGTTTACGAAGATTTTTCAATGCCGAGAACCTCGATCAGAGAGTAAAAAAGGCGTAAGGTTCACAATGGTGTAAAATTAAAACAGGATATACCGGGCTATGATTCGAGTTACACGAACAAGGGCCAAACCAACCACCCAAGAATGGAATCGTCGAGCGAAAACACTTGAAAACCTCCTAGAAGCAGCTTTTCTTGCCACCATACCTTTCTCCATCAATTAGGAATCTGATGCCGTCACTAAACACATTCCTTAAATTGTAGCCATTTGTTGAGTGTTTTTTTTGTGTCTAATCCGCATATATATCACCATTGCCCTTGATTTTATTGACTGTATATCTCTTAAATATCAACATATACACGTGTGATTTAGTTTACGAAATTTTTCAATGCTGAGAACCTCGCTCAGAGAGTAAAAAAGGCATAAGGTTCACAATGGTGTAAAATTAAAATGGGATATACCGGGCTAGGATTCGAGTTACAGGAACAACGGCCAAACTAACCACCCAAGAATGGAATCGTCGAGCGAAAACACTTGACAACCTCCTAGAAGCAGCTTTTCTTGCCACCAGACCTTTCTCCATCAACTAGGAATCTGATGCCATCACTAAACACATTCCTTAAAATCTAGCCATTTGTTGAGTGTTTTTATTTTTGGTGTCTAATCCGCATATATATCAACATTGCCCTTGATTTTCTTAACTGTATATCTCTTAAATGTCAACATATACACGTGTGATTTAGTTTACGAAGATTTTTCAATGCCGAGAACCTCGATCAGAGAGTAAAAAAGGCGTGAGGTTCACAATGGTGTAAAATTAAAATGGGATATACCGGGCTAGGATTCGAGATACAGGAACAAGGGCCAAACTAACCACCCAAGAATGGAATCGTCGAGCGAAAACACTTGACAACCTCCTAGAAGCAGCTTTTCTTGCCACCAAACCTTTCTCCATCAATTAGGAATCTGATGCCGTCACTAAACACAGTCCTTAAATTGTAGCCATTTGTTGAGTGTTTTTTTTTGTGTCTAATCCGCATATATATCACCATTGCCCTTGATTTTCTTGACTGTATATCTCTTAAATATCAACATATACACGTGTGATTTAGTTTACGAAGAATTTTCAATGCCGAGAACCTCGATCAGAGAGTAAAAAAGGCGTAAGGTTCACAATGGTGTAAAATTAAAATGGGATATACCGGGCTAGGATTCGAGTTACAGGAACAAGGGTGTTTTTTTTTGTGTCTAATCCGCATATATATCACCATTGCCCTTGATTTTCTTGACTGTATATCTCTTAAATATCAAAATATACACGTGTGATTTAGTTTACGAAGATTTTTCAATGCCGAGAACCTCGATCATATGGTAAAAAAGGCGTAATGTTCACAATGGTGTAAAATTAAAATGGGATATACCGGGCTAGGATTCGAGTTACATGAACAAGTACCAAACCAACCACCTAAGATTGGAATCGTCGAGTGAAAACACTTGACAGCCTCCTAGAAGCAGCTTTTCTTGCCACCAGACCTTTCTCCATCAATTAGGAATCTGATGCCGTCACTAAACACATTCCTTAAATTGTAGCCATTTGTTGAGTGTTTTTTTTTGTGTCTAATCCGCATATATATCACCATTGCCCTTGATTTTCTTGACTATATATCTCTTAAATATCAACATATACACGTGTGATTTAGTTTACGAAGAATTTTCAATGCCGAGAACCTCGATCAGAGAGTAAAAAGGCGTAAGGTTCACAATGGTGTAAAATTAAAATGGGATATAACGGGCTAGGATTCGAGTTACAGGAACAAATGTGTTTTTTTTGTGTCTAATCCGCATATATATCCCCATTGCCCTTGATTTTCTTGACTGAATATCTCTTAAATATTAATATATACACGTGTGATTTAGTTTACGAAGATTTTCAATGCCGAGAACCTCGATAAGAGAGTAAAAAAGGCGTAAGGTTCACAATGGTGTAAAATTAAAATGGGATATACCGGGCTATGATTCGAGTTACACGAACAAGGGCCAAACTAACCACCCAAGAATGGAATCGTCGAGCGAAAACAGTTGACAACCTCCTAGAAGCAGCTTTTCTTGCCACCAGAACTTTCTCCATCAACTAGGAATCTGATGCCATCACTAAACACATTCCTTAAAATGTAGCCATTTGTTGAGTGTTTTTATTTTTGGTGTCTAATCCGCATATATATCAACATTGCCCTTGATTTTCTTGACTGTATATCTCTTAAATGTCAACATATACACGTGTGATTTAGTTTACGAAGATTTTTCAATGCCGAGAACCTCGATCAGAGAGTAAAAAAGGCGTAAGGTTCACAATGGTGTAAAATTAAAACGGGATATACCGGGCTATGATTCGAGTTACACGAACAAGGGCCAAACCAACCACCCAAGAATGGAATCGTCGAGCGAAAACACTTGAAAACCTCCTAGAAGCAGCTTTTCTTGCCACCATACCTTTCTCCATCAATTAGGAATCTGATGCCGTCACTAAACACATTCCTTAAATTGTAGCCATTTGTTGAGTGTTTTTTTTTGTGTCTAATCCGCATATATATCACCATTGCCCTTGATTTTATTGACTGTATATCTCTTAAATATCAACATATACACGTGTGATTTAGTTTACGAAATTTTTCAATGCTGAGAACCTCGCTCAGAGAGTAAAAAAGGCATAAGGTTCACAATGGTGTAAAATTAAAATGGGATATACCGGGCTAGGATTCGAGTTACAGGAACAACGGCCAAACTAACCACCCAAGAATGGAATCGTCGAGCGAAAACAGCTGACAACCTCCTAGAAGCAGCTTTTCTTGCCACCAGACCTTTCTCCATCAACTAGGAATCTGATGCCATCACTAAACACATTCCTTAAAATCTAGCCATTTGTTGAGTGTTTTTATTTTTGGTGTCTAATCCGCGTATATATCAACATTGCCCTTGATTTTCTTGACTGTATATCTCTTAAATGTCAACATATACACGTGTGATTTAGTTTACGAAGATTTTTCAATGCCGAGAACCTCGATAAGAGAGTAAAAAAGGCGTGAGGTTCACAATGGTGTAAAATTAAAATGGGATATACCGGGCTAGGATTCGAGTTACAGGAACAAGGGCCAAACTAACCACCCAAGAATGGAATCGTCGAGCGAAAACACTTGACAACCTCCTAGAAGCAGCTTTTCTTGCCACCAAACCTTTCTCCATCAATTAGGAATCTGATGCCGTCACTAAACACAGTCCTTAAATTGTAGCCATTTGTTGAGTGTTTTTTTTTGTGTCTAATCCGCATATATATCACCATTGCCCTTGATTTTCTTGACTGTATATCTCTTAAATATCAACATATACACGTGTGATTTAGTTTACGAAGAATTTTCAATGCCGAGAACCTCGATCAGAGAGTAAAAAAGGCGTATGGTTCACAATGGTGTAAAATTAAAATGGGATATACCGGGCTAGGATTCGAGTTACAGGAACAAGGGTGTTTTTTTTGTGTCTAATCCGCATATATATCACCATTGCCCTTGATTTTCTTGACTGTATATCTCTTAAATATGAAAATATACACGTGTGATTTAGTTTACGAAGATTTTTCAATGCCGGGAACCTCGATCATATGGTAAAAAAGGCGTAAGGTTCACAATGGTGTAAAATTAAAACGGGATATACCGGGCTAGGATTCGAGTTACATGAACAAGTGCCAAACCAACCACCTAAGATTGGAATCGTCGAGTGAAAACACTTGACAACCTCCTAGAAGCAGCTTTTCTTGCCACCAGACCTTTCTCCATCAATTAGGAATCTGATGCCGTCACTAAACACATTCCTTAAATTGTAGCCATTTGTTGAGTGTTTTTTTTTTTGTCTAATCCGCATATATATCACCATTGCCCTTGATTTTCATGACTATATATCTCTTAAATATCAACATATACACGTGTGATTTAGTTTACGAAGAATTTTCAATGCCGAGAACCTCGATCAGAGAGTAAAAAGGCGTAAGGTTCACAATGGTGTAAAATTAAAATGGGATATAACGGGCTAGGATTCGAGTTACAGGAATAAATGTGTTTTTTTGTGTCTAATCCGCATATATATCCCCATTGCCCTTGATTTTCTTGACTGAATATCTCTTAAATATTAATATATACACGTGTGATTTAGTTTACGAAGATTTTCAATGCCGAGAACCTCGATAAGAGAGTAAAAAAGGCGTAAGGTTCACAATGGTGTAAAATTAAAATGGGATATACCGGGCTATGATTCGAGTTACACGAACAAGGGCCAAACTAACCACCCAAGAATGGAATCGTCGAGCGAAAACACTTGACAACCTCCTAGAAGCAGCTTTTCTTGCCACCAGAACTTTCTCCATCAACTAGGAATCTGATGCCATCACTAAACACATTCCTTAAAATGTAGCCATTTGTTGAGTGTTTTTATTTTTGGTGTCTAATCCGCATATATATCAACATTGCCCTTGATTTTCTTGACTGTATATCTCTTAAATGTCAACATATACACGTGTGATTTAGTTTACGAAGATTTTTCAATGCCGAGAACCTCGATCAGAGAGTAAAAAAGGCGTGAGGTTCACAATGGTGTAAAATTAAAATGGGATATACCGGGCTAGGATTCGAGTTACATGAACAAGGGCCAAACCAACCACCTAAGAATGAAATTGTCGAGCGAAAACACTTTACAACCTCCTAGAAGCAGCTTTTCTTGCCACCATACCTTTCTCCATCAATTAGGAATCTGATGCCGTCACTAAACACATTCCTTAAATTGTAGCCCTTTGTTGAGTGTTTTTTTTGTGTCTAATCCGCATATATATCACCATTGCCCTGAATTTTCTTGACTGTATATCTCTTAAATATCAACATATACACGTGTGATTTAGTTTACGAAGATTTTTCAATGCTGAGAACCTCGCTCAGAGAGTAAAAAAGGCGTAAGGTTCACAATGGTGTGAAATTAAAATGGGTTATACCAGGCTAGGATTCGAGTTACAGGAACAAGGGCCAAACCAACCACCCAAGAATGGAATCGTCGAGCGAAAACACTTGACAACCTCCTAGAAGCAGCTTTTCCACCAGACCTTTCTCCATCAATTAGGAATCTGATGCCATCACTAAACACGTTCCTTAAAATGTAGCCATTTGTTGAGTGTTTTTATTTTTGGTGTCTAATCCGCATATATATCACCATTGCCATTGATTTTCTTGACTGTATATCTCTTAAATGTCAACATATACACGTGTGATTTAGTTTACGAAGATTTTTCAATGCCGAGAACCTCGATCAGAGAGTAAAAAAGGTGTGAGGTTCACAATGGTGTAAAATTAAATGGGATATACCGGGCTAGGATTCGAGTTACAGGAACAAGGGTGTTTTTTTTTGTGTCTAATCCGCATATATATCACCATTGCCCTTGATTTTCTTGACTGTATATCTCTTAAATATCAAAATATACACGTGTGATTTAGTTTACGAAGATTTTTCAATGCCGAGAACCTCGATCGTATGGTAAAAAAGGCGTAAGGTTCACAATGGTGTAAAATTAAAATGGGATATACCGGGCTAGGATTCGAGTTACATGAACAAGTGCCAAACCAACCACCTAAGATTGGAATCGTCGAGTGAAAACACTTGACAACCTCCTAGAAGCAGCTTTTCTTGCCACCAGACCTTTCTCCATCAATTAGGAATCTGATGTCGTCACTAAACACATTCCTTAAATTGTAGCCATTTGTTGAGTGTTTTTTTTTTGTGTCTAATCCGCATATATATCACCATTGCCCTTGATTTTCTTGACTATATATCTCTTAAATATCAACATATACACGTGTGATTTAGTTTACGAAGAATTTTCAATGCCGAGAACCTCGATCAGAGAGTAAAAAGGCGTAAGGTTCACAATGGTGTAAAATTAAAATGGGATATAACGGGCTAGGATTCGAGTTACAGGAACAAATGTGTTTTTTTTGGTGTCTAATCCGCATATATATCCCCATTGCCCTTGATTTTCTTGACTGAATATCTCTTAAATATTAATATATACACGTGTGATTTAGTTTACGAAGATTTTCAATGCCGAGAACCTCGATAAGAGAGTAAAAAAGGCGTAAGGTTCACAATGGTGTAAAATTAAAATGGGATATACCGGGCTAGGATTCGAGTTACACGAACAAGGGCCAAACTAACCATCCAAGAATGGAATCGTCGAGCGAAAACACTTGACAACCTCCTAGAAGCAGCTTTTCTTGCCACCAGAACTTTCTCCATCAACTAGGAATCTGATGCCATCACTAAACACATTCCTTAAAATGTAGCCATTTGTTGAGTGTTTTTATTTTTGGTGTCTAATCCGCATATATATCAACATTGCCCTTGATTTTCTTGACTGTATATCTCTTAAATGTCAACATATACACGTGTGATTTAGTTTACGAAGATTTTTCAATGCCGAGAACCTCGATCAGAGAGTAAAAAAGGCGTGAGGTTCACAATGGTGTAAAATTAAAATGGGATATACCGGGCTAGGATTCGAGTTACAGGAACAAGGGCCAAACCAACTACCCAAGAATGGAATCGTCGAGTGAAAACAATTGACAACCTCCTAGAAGCAGCTTTTCTTGCCACCAGACCATTCTCCTTCAACTAGGAATCGGATACCGTCACTAAACACATTCCTTAAATTGTAGCCATTTGTTGAGTGTTTTTTTTTGTGTATAATCCGCATATATATCACCATTGCCCTTGAATTTCTTGACTGTATATCTCTTAAATATCAACATATACACGTATGATTTAGTTTACGAAGATTTTTCAATGCCGAGAACTTCGATCAGATGGTAAAAAAGGCGTAAGGTTCACAATGGTGTAAAATTAAAATGGGATATACCGGGCTAGGATTCGAGTAACATGAACAAGGGCCAAACCAACCACCTAAGAATGGAATTGTCGAGCGAAAACACTTTACAGCCTCCTAGAAGCAGCTTTTCTTGCCACCATACCTTTCTCCATCAATTAGGAATCTGATGCCGTCACTAAACACATTCCTTAAATTGTAGCCATTTGTTGAGTGTTTTTTTTTGTGTCTAATCCGCATATATATCACCATTGCCCTTAATTTTCTTGACTGTATATCTCTTAAATATCAACATATACACGTGTGATTTAGTTTACGAAGATTTTTCAATGCCGAGAACCTCGCTCAGAGAGTAAAAAAGGCGTAAGGTTCACAATGGTGTAAAATTAAAATGGGTTATACCAGGCTAGGATTCGAGTTACAGGAACAAGGGCCAAACCAACCACCCAAGAATGGAATCGTCGAGCGAAAACACTTGACAACCTCCTAGAAGCAGCTTTTCCACCAGACCTTTCTCCATCAATTAGGAATCTGATGCCATCACTAAACACGTTCCTTAAAATGTAGCCATTTGTTGAGTGTTTTTATTTTTGGTGTCTAATCCGCATATATATCACCATTGCCATTGATTTTCTTGACTGTATATCTCTTAAATGTCAACATATACACGTGTGATTTAGTTTACAAAGATTTTTCAATGCCGAGAACCTCGATCAGAGAGTAAAAAAGGTGTGAGGTTCACAATGGTGTAAAATTAAAATGGGATATACCGGGCTAGGATTCGAGTTACAGGAACAAGGGCCAAACCAACTACCCAAGAATGGAATCGTCGAGTGAAAACATTTGACAACCTCGTAGAAGCAGCTTTTCTTGCCACCAGACCTTTCTCCTTCAACTAGGAATCTGATGCCGTCACTAAGCACATTCCTTAAATTGTAGCCGTTTGTTGAGTGTTTTTTTTTTTGTGTATAATCCGCATATATATCACCATTGCCCTTGATTTTCTTGACTGTATATCTCTTAAATATCAACATATACACGTGTGATTTAGTTTACGAAGATTTTTCAATGCCGAGAACCTCGATCAGATGGTAAAAAAGGCGTAAGGTTCACAATGGTGTAAAATTAAAATGGGATATACCGGGCTAGGATTCGAGTTACATGAACAAGGGCCAAACCAACCACCTAAGAATGGAATCATCGAGCGAAAACACTTGACAACCTCCTAGAAGCAGCTTTTCTTGCCACCAAACCTTTCTCCATCAATTAGGAATCTGATGCCGTCACTAAACATATTCCTTAAATTGTAGTCATTTGTTGAGTGTTTTTTTTGTTTCTAATCCGCATATATATCACCATTGCCCTTGATTTTTTGACTGTATATCTCTTAAATATTAACATATACACGTGTGATTTAGTTTACGAAGAATTTTCAATGCCGAGAACCTCGATCAGAGAGTAAAAAAGGCGTAAGGTTCACAATGGTGTAAAATTAAAATGGGATATACCGGGCTAGGATTCGAGTTACAGGAACAAGGGTGTTTTTTTTAGTCTAATCCGCATATATAACACCATTGCCCTTGATTTTCTTGACTGTATATCTCTTAAATATCAACATATACACGTGTGATTTAGTTTACGAAGATTTTTCAATGCCGAGAACCTCGATCAGATGGTAAAAAAGGCGTAAGGTTCACAATGGTGTAAAATTAAAATGGGATATACCGGGCTAGATTCGAGTTACATGAACAAGGGCCAAACCAACCACCTAAGAATGGAATCGTCGAGTGAAAACACTTGACAACCTCCTAGAAGCAGCTTTTCTTGCCACCAGACCTTTCTCAATCAATTAGGAATCTGATGCCGTCACTAAACACATTCCTTAAATTGTAGCCATTTGTTGAGTGTTTTTTTTGTGTCTAATCCGCATATATATCACCATTGCCCTTGATTTTCTTGACTGTATATCTCTTAAATATCAACATATACACGTGTGATTTAGTTTACGAAGAATTTTCAATGCCGAGAACCTCGATCAGAGAGTAAAAAGGCGTAAGGTTCACAATGGTGTAAAATTAAAATGGGATATAACGGGCTAGGATTCGTGTTAAAGGAACAAAGGTGTTTTTTTGTGTAATCCGCATATATATCCCCATTGCCCTTGATTTTCTTGACTGTATATCTCTTAAATATCAATATATACACGTGTGATTTAGTTTACGAAGATTTTCAATGCCGAGAACCTCGATCAGAGAGTAAAAAAGGCGTAAAGTTCAAAATGGTGTAAAATTAAAATGGGATATACCGGGCTAGGATTCGAGTTACAGGAACAAGGGTCAAACCAACCACCCAAGAATGGAATCGTTGAGCGAAAACACTTGACAACCTCCTAGAAGCAGCTTTTCTTGCCACCAGACCTTTCTCCATCAATTAGGAATCTGATGCCGTCACTAAACACATTCCTTAAATTGTAGCCATTTGTTGAGTGTTTTTTTTTGTGTCTAATCCGCATATATATCACCATTGCCCTTGATTTTCTAGACTGTATATCTCTTAAATATCAACATATACACGTGTGATTTAGTTTACGAAGATTTTTCAATGCCGAGAACCTCGATCAGAGAGTAAAAAAGGCGTAAGGTTCACAATGGTGTAAAATTAAAATGGGATATACCAGGCTAGGATTCGAGTTACAGGAACAAGGGTCAAACTAACCACCCAAGAATGGAATCGTCGAGCGAAAACACTTGACAACCTCCTAGAAGCAGCTTTTCTTGCCACCAGACCTTTCTCCATCAATTAGGAATCTGATGCCGTCACTAAACACATTTCTTAAATTGTAGCCATTTGTTGAGTTTTTTTTTGTGTCTAATCCGCATATATATCACCATTTCCCTTGATTTTTCTATACTGTATATCTCTTAAATATCAACATATACATGTGTGATTTAGTTTATGAAGATTTTTCAATGCCGAGAACGTCGATCAGAGAGTAAAAAAGGCGTAAGGTTCACTATGGTGTAAAATTAAAACGGGATATACCGGGCTAAGATTCGAGTTACAGGAACAAGGGCCAAACAAACCACCCAAGAATGGAATCGTCGAGCGAAAACACTTGACAACCTCCTAGAAGCAGCTTTTCTTGCCACCATACCTTTCTCCATCAATTAGGAATCTGATGCCACCACTAAACACATTCCTTAAATTGTAGCCATTTGTTGAGTGTTTTTTTTGTGTCTAATCCGCATATATATCACCATTTCCCTTGAATTTCTTAACTGTATATCTCTTAAATATCAACATATACACGTGTGATTTAGTTTACGAAGAATTTTCAATGCCGAGAACCTCGATCAGATGGTAAAAAAGGCGTAAGGTTCACAATGGTGTAAAATTAAAATGGGATATACTGGGCTAGGATTCGAGTTACATGAACAAGGGCCAAACCAACCACCTAAGAATGGAATCGTCGAGTGAAAACACTTGACAACCTCCTAGAAGCAGCTTTTCTTGTCACCAGACCTTTCTCCATCAATTAGGAATCTGATGCCGTCACTAAACACATTCCTTAAATTGTAGCCATTTGTTGAGTGTTTTTTTTTTTGTGTCTAATCCGCATATATATCACCATTGCCCTTGATTTTCTTGACTGTACATCTCTTAAATATCAACATATACACGTGTGATTTAGTTTACGAAGAATTTTCAATGCCGAGAACCTCGATCAGAGAGTAAAAAGGCGTAAGGTTCACAATGGTGTAAAATTAAAATGGGATATAACGGGTTAGGATTCGAGTTACAGGAACAAAGGTGTTTTTTTGTGTCTAATCCGCATATATATCCCCATTGCCCTTGATTTTTTGACTGTATATCTCTTAAATATCAACATATACACGTGTGATTTAGTTTACGAAGATTTTTCAATGCCGAGAACCTCGATCAGAGAGTAAAAAAGGCGTAAGGTTCACAATGGTGTAAAATTAAAATGGGATATACCGGGCTAGGATTCGAGTTACAGGAACAAGGGTCAAACCAACCACCCAAGAATGGAATCGTCGAGCGAAAACACTTGACAACCTCCTAGAAGCAGCTTTTCTTGCCACCAGACCTTTCTCCATCAATTAGGAATCTGATGCCGTCACTAAACACATTTCTTAAATTGTAGCCATTTGTTGAGTGTTTTTTTTGTGTCTAATCCGCATATATATCACCATTTCCCTTGATTTTTCTATACTGTATATCTCTTAAATATCAACATATACATGTGTGATTTACTTTACGAAGATTTTTCAATGCCGAGAACCTCGATCAGAGAGTAAAAAAGGCGTAAGGTTCACAATGGTGTAAAATTAAAACGGGATATACCGGGCTAAGATTCGAGTTACAGGAACAAGGGCCATACAAACCACCCAAGAATGGAATCGTTGAGCGAAAACACTTGACAACCACCTAGAAGCAGCTTTTCTTGCCACCATTCATTTCTCCATCAATTAGGAATCTGATGCCATCACTAAACACATTCCTTAAATTGTAGCCATTTGTTGAGTGTTTTTTTTGTGTCTAATCCGCTTATATATCACCATTGCCCTTAATTTTCTTGACATTATATCTCTAAAATATCAACATATAGACGTGTGATTTTTTTACGAAGATTTTTCAATGCCGAGAACCTCGCTCAGAGAGTAAAAAAGGCGTAAGGTTCACAATGGTGTAAAATTAAAATGGGATATACCGGGCTTGGATTCGAGTTACAGGAACAAGGGCCAAACCAACCACCCAAGAATGGAATCGTCGAGCGAAAACACTTGACAACCTCCTAGAAGCAGCTTTTCTTGCCTCCAGACCTTTCTCCATCATTTAGGAATCTGATGCAGTCACTAAACACATTCCTTAAATTGTAGCCATATGTTAAGTGTTTTTTTTGGTGTCTAATCCGCATATATATCACCATTGCCCTTGATTTTCTTGACTGTATATCTCTTAAATATCAACATATACACGTGTGATTTAGTTTACGAAGATTTTTCAATGCCGAGAACCACGATCAGAGAGTAAAAAAGGCGTAAGGTTCACAATGGTGTAATATTAAAATGGGATATACCGGGCTAGCATTCGAGTTACAGGAACAAGGGCCAAACCAACAACCCAAGAATGGAATCTTCGAGCGAAAACACTCGATAACCTCCTAGAAGCAGCTTTTCTTACCACCAGACCTTTCTCCATCAATTAGGAATCTGATGCCGTCACTAAACACATTCCTTAAATTTTTGCCATTTGTTGAGTGTTTTTTTTTGTGTCTAATCCGCATATATATCACGATTGCCCTTGATTTTCTTAACTATATATCTCTTAAATATCAACATATACATGTGTGATTTAGTTTACAAAGATATTTCAATGCCGAGAACCTCGATCAGAGAGTAAAAAAGGCGTAAGGTTCACAATGGTCTAAAATTAAAATGGGAAATACCGGGCTAAGATTCGAGTTACAGGAACAAGGGCCAAACCAACCACCCTAGAATGGAATCGTCGAGCGAAAACACTTGACAACCTCCTAGAAGCAGCTTTTCTTGCCACCAGTCCTTTCTCCATTAATTAGGAATCTGATGCCGTCACAAACACATTCCTTAAAATGTAGCCATTTGTTGAGTGTTTTTATTTTTGGTGTCTAATCCGCATATATATCACCATTGCCCTTGATTTTGTTGACTGTATATCTATTAAATGTCAACATATACACGTGTGATTTAGTTTACGAAGATTTTTCAATTCCGAGAACCTCGATAAGAGAGTAAAAAAGGCGTAAGGTTCACAATGGTGTAAAATTAAAATGGGATATACCGGGCTAGGATTCGAGTTGCAGGAACAAGGGCCAAACCAACCACCCAAGAATGGAATCGTCGAGCGAAAACACTTGACAACCTCCTAGAAGTAGCTTTTCTTGCCACCGGACCTTTCTCCATCATTTAGGAATCTGATGCAGTCACTAAACACATTCCTTAAATTGTAGCCATTTGTTGAGTGTTTTTTTGGTGTCTAATCCGCATATATATCACCATTGCGCTTGATTTTCTTGACTGTATATCTCTTAAATATCAACATATACACGTGTGATTTAGTTTACGAAGGTTTTTCAATGCCGAGAACCTCGATCAGAGAGTAAAAAAGGCGTAAGGTTCACAATGGTGTAAAATTAAAATGGGATATACCGGGCTAGGATTCGAGTTACAGGAACAAGGGTCAAACCAACCACCCAAGAATGGAATCGTCGAGCGAAAACACTTGACAACCTCCTAGAAGCAGCTTTTCTTGCCACCAGACCTTTCTCCATCAATTAGGAATCTGATGCCGTCACTAAACACATTCCTTAAATTGTAGCCATTTGTTGAGTGTTTTCTTTTTGTGTCTAATCCGCATATATATCACCATTTCCCTTGATTTTTCTATATTGTATATCTCTTAAATATCAACATATACATGTGTGATTTAGTTTATGAAGATTTTTCAATGCCGAGAACTTCGATCAGAGAGTAAAAAAGGCGTAAGGTTCCCTATGGTGTAAAATTAAAATGGGATATACCGGGCTAGGATTCGAGTTACAGGAACAAGGGCCAAACAAACCACCCAAGAATGGAATCGTCGAGCGAAAACACTTGACAACCTCCTAGAAGCAGCTTTTCTTGCCACCATACCTTTCTCCATCAATTAGGAATCTGATGCCATCACTAAACACATTCCTTAAATTGTAGCCATTTGTTGAGTGTTTTTTTTGTGTCTAATCCGCATATATATCACCATTGCCCTTGATTTTCTTGACTGTATATCTCTTAAATATCAACATATACACGTGTGATTTAGTTTACGAAGCTTTTTCAATGCCGAGAACCTCGATCAGATGGTAAAAAAGGCGTAAGGTTCACAATGGTGTAAAATTAAAATGGGATATACTGGGCTAGGATTCGAGTTACATGAACAAGGGCCAAACCAACCACCTAAGAATGGAATCGTCGAGTGAAAACACTTGACAACCTCCTAGAAGCAGCTTTTCTTGTCACCAGACCTTTCTCCATCAATTAGGAATCTGATGCCGTCACTAAACACATTCCTTAAATTGTAGCCATTTGTTGAGTGTTTTTTTTTGTGTCTAATCCGCATATATATCACCATTGCCCTTGATTTTCTTGACTGTACATCTCTTAAATATCAACATATACACTTGTGATTTAGTTTACGAAGAATTTTCAATGCCGAGAACCTCGATCAGAGAGTAAAAAGGCGTAAGGTTCACAATGGTGTAAAATTAAAATGGGATATAACGGGTTAGGATTCGAGTTACAGGAACAAAGGTGTTTTTTTGTGTCTAATCCGTATATATATCCCCATTGCCCTTGATTTTTTGACTGTATATCTCTTAAATATCAACATATACACGTGTGATTTAGTTTACGAAGATTTTTCAATGTCGAGAACCTCGATCAGAGAGTAAAAAAGGCGTAAGGTTCACAATGGTGTAAAATTAAAATGGGATATACCGGGCTAGGATTCGAGTTACAGGAACAAGGGTCAAACCAACCACCCAAGAATGGAATCGTCGAGCGAAAACACTTGACAACCTCCTAGAAGCAGCTTTTCTTGCCACCAGACCTTTCTCCATCAATTAGGAATCTGATGCCGTCACTAAACACATTCCTTAAATTGTAGCCATTTGTTGAGTGTTTTTTTTTTGTGTCTAATCCGCATATATATCACCATTTCCCTTGATTTTCTATACTGTATATCTCTTAAATATCAACATATACACGTGTGATTTAGTTTACGAAGATTTTTCAATGCCGAGAACCTCGATCAGAGAGTAAAAAAGGCGTAAGGTTCACAATTGTCACACCCCCAAAATCCACACGCGGAGTATCACCGCTTAAGGGCGTGACTGGCCAGGATCAAGCCACCAATCATATAGAACAACTTGAATAGTAAAAGTATTGTAATTTAACCAAACCAATCCATATGAAAGGTGTTCCAAAACATTAGGATCAATTCAACGTTTAGCGGAAGCATATGAGTAAAAGCCCAACATAAGTAAAGTATGAAATGTCAAATGTTTAATCAAAGCAATCATGATCCTTGTCCACAACAACCGTGCCTCCCGTGCAAGCTCCATATGTACCTAGGGTCCTGCAAGGCATGTAACAGAGAGTCAACAACTAGTTGAGCGAGTTCACAGAAAGTAAGTTTGTTGCATAACAGTGCATCATTAACTAAACCGTTTGTATGTTCAATAGGTGGGGGCTTCCCATGTTGTATGTGTTATTAGTGGGGGCTTCCTAAAGTTGTATGTTCTATTAGTGGGGGCTTCCCATATTCGTATGTACCCTAGACTATTTGTAACCATAAGTGTTCTTCATAACCCGAGAACAGTAGTACGTACAAGCTTTACGTAGGTTTTACGTAAGTGTCCTTCTTTACCCGAGGACAGTGGTACGCGTGGGGTTTACGTAGGTTTTACGTAAGTGTCCTTCCTGACTCCGGAAGACAGTAGCATGTGTGAGTTTACGTAGGTTTTACGTAAGTGTCCTTCCTGACTCCGGAAGACAGTAATATGTACTTGTTTACGTAGGTTTTACGTAAGTGTCCTGCTTAACCTGAGGACCATGGTAGATAGTCTAGTAGCTGTGTAAGTACGAGTAATTGCTCAATCCCATCATTCAACCCATTCCCAATCCCCGGGAATCCCATGCCTTGGTAAAGAGTGTGAACTCACCTTGGTTTGCTCGGTATGCTAAAGAAATACACGCTCACAAATAATCAGTCACGACCTATAGTACGCACGTATATTAAATCAGTTCACA
The DNA here is from genome assembly GCA_030545235.1 of Helianthus tuberosus. NCBI lineage: Eukaryota > Viridiplantae > Streptophyta > Magnoliopsida > Asterales > Asteraceae > Helianthus > Helianthus tuberosus. Next base: position 25,267,835 of record CM060428.1, read on the forward strand.
TTCGTAATGCTTCACATGTATCTAGCGTCACAGTAATATCACAGAGTGTGCTTGGCAGTTAGCATCTTGTATCATGTAAACAGTTAATCAATTTCATGCAACTCAGGTTTCGTATACAAGTCCTTCACAGTTTGTACTAACCATTGTTATTCAATAACTCACTTAACAGAGTTAACAAGCTTAACTGGATTAACATGTGCAATGGAGTCACATATTTAACAGGGTTAGTCCTCTTAACAGGGGTAATAAATTAACAAGGTTAAATCAACTAGTTGAGTTACCTGAACTAACTGAGTTAACAACATAACCGAGTCTATCGACTAACAACGTTACACAATAAACTTAACCGAGTTAATATCTACAAGGTTAACAAGTAACAGTTTAACATACTAATAGAGTTAATTCACTTAACACAGTTAGCACTTTTAACTTAGTTAATAAACTTTACAAGTTTAATAAACACTTGGGCCGAAAATCAGATCTTGGGCCGAAATCCCTTTGGTATTCGTTGATCAAGAGGTATGGCGAAAACACTTGGCCATGTCACTTGGGTTTTCGTTGACCCTTTAATCATCAACAACAGCAGAAAACCCTACTGATCATCAAACAATCATGCCAACATAATCATTCTGTCATAACAAGTCATCATCCCACTAACAATTAATATAATTATCATATTTTATGCATTGAATCCATCCACTAGTTCATCAATCATAAACCAATCATCATAAAATTAAACAATCAACATTCAAATAGCCAACCATGGCCGACATGTGTAGTCTGCTATCATGCTGCCATTTGACCAAACACCTGTTACTCATTTACTATCATGACATCACATAACAAGACAACCAACATTAATTGAACATAGACAATGGGTATCGCATCAGATTATATGGATTCCTAGCATGCAAATCAATTCGATCATAAGCTTATACATATATAATCATGATAGCAGTCAATACGGAAAACCAACCAAACGATTAATAATGATTTCAATCCAACAGTCATCGATAGAAGATAACTAACCCAAACAGAAAGCACAACGAATATGTGAGGAGGCTTCGAAATCTTAGATTTGCCGTCGTACAGGTATGATGAGAGAGGGATAGTTAGGGTTTGCTAGTTATCGATTACATACACACAGGTTAAGGTTAAATAAAGTTCATAACTGATTCACTTCTGGGCCGAAGCCCAGTTGTTGTTTTCGGCTGTGTGGAGTGGACGAAAACACTCAAGTGTTTTCGAACACAAGGTGTTTTTGTGGGTGAGGATTTCAGCTAGAGTTCCACTATCTAATTTCACTTATTCAATCACATAACCCATATAATATGTATTGCCTCTATACACATAATATACACTACAAATTAAAGTCAATACATGTATCCACATCAAGTAATTATAAAACACACTTGTAATTAAGTCGGGTAAAGACCTTGAAAACTTGGGTTGTCACATTATCCCCAACTTGAAAGAAATTTCGTCCCGAAATTTAGCATGCGGTTACTGAGGAAGCTAGTTGTGCTGTGTTCTTTACTGGTTTTCCTGGGGTGTCACATCATCCCCCCGTTGATTTGGAATTTCATCCCGAAATTCTGTAGTAGCTTCAGTCTCAGTAGTATTTGCACTGTTTCCGAATAACTGGGGATACTTGAGTTTCATTTGATCTTCGAGTTCCCAGGTGAACTCTGGGCCACGACGGGAGTTCCAACGAACTCGAACAAGAGGTATTCTGGTGTGCTTGAGGACCTTAACGTCCCGGTCCGTGATTTCAACTGGTTCCTCGACGAATCGTAACTGTTCGTCGATAGTGAGCTCCTTCAAAGGAACTATGAGGGTCTCATCTGACAGACACTTCTTCAGATTTGACACGTGAAATACGTTGTGAACTGCACTGAGTTCGGCTGGTAAGTTCAGTCTGTAGGCCACCCTGCCTATCTTTTCTATAATTTCGAACGGTCCGACATATCGCGGATTGAGCTTGCCTCTTTTGCCAAAACGAACCACACCCTTCCAGGGTGAAACTTTGAGTAGCACTCGATCCCCAACCTGGAACTCGAGTGTTTTCCTGTCTTTATCGGCGTATGCTTTCTGACGGTCACGAGCTGCCGCCATGCGTTGTCGTATTTGAGCAATCTTTTCTGTCTTGTCAACTACGAGTTCTGGACATGTGATTTGACTATCACCCACCTCTGCCCAACAAAGAGGTGACCGGCATTTACGTCCGTACAATGCCTCAAATGGAGCAGCTTTAATGCTGGTGTGGTAGCTGTTATTGTACGAAAATTCTACAAGTGGCAGATGCTTTTCCCAGCCGTTGCCAAAGTCCATTACACATGCATGAAGCATGTCTTCTAAAGTTTGAAAGTGCACTCAGACTGCCCATCCGTCTGAGGGTGATAAGCTGTGCTCATGTCTAAACGAGAGCCAAAAGATTTGTGCATTTCTTGCACAGTTTTGAAGTAAAACGTGCATCACGATCAGAGATAAAGGAGGTTGGCACCCCGTGCCTTGAAACCACTTCTTTAAGATAGATGTCTGCTAATGTAGAGAACTTGTCTGTTTCCTTAATAGCCAAGAAGTGTGCAGACTTTGAGAGTCGATCCACGATCACCCAAATAGTATCATTACCGCGCTGAGATCTAGGTAGGCCAGTAATAAAATCCATGGAAATTTGCTCCCATTTCCATTGTGGTATCTCAGGTTGTTGGAGTGGGCCTGATGGTTTCTGGTATTCCGCCTTGACTCTCGCACAAGTCAAGCATTTGCTAACATATGTTGCTATGTGGGCCTTCATGTTAGGCCACCAATATGTAGTTTTGATATCGTGGTACATTTTATCCGAACCAGGATGTACCGAGTAGCGAGACTTATGAGCTTCATCCATTACAAGCTCGCGTAAGTTGCCATATAGTGGGGCCCAAATGCGTCCTGTTACATAGTAGGCGCCGTCTGCCTTTTGTTCTAACCGTTGTCTTGAGCCGCGTAGAGCTTCAGCCCTAACGTTTTCTGGTTTCACTGCTTCTACCTGAGCATCTCGTATCTGAGAAGGAAGACTAGACTGAATAGTGAGTTGCAACGCTCGTACACGCCTAGGTGTAGTATCCTTTCGACTGAGGGCGTCGGCCACCACATTGGCTTTGCCCGGATGGTACTTTACACATTCGTAATCGTTCAACAGTTCAATCCATCGTCGTTGTCGCATGTTCAGTGTATATAGTGCACTTGGTACCGTACAGGTAATGTCGCCATATCTTGAGTGCAAAAACAATAGCTCCCAGCTCTAAATCATGTGTAGTGTAATTCCGTTCGTGAATCTTAAGTTGGCGCGAAGCATAAGCAATAACTTTATCCCGTTGCATCAATACACATCCGAGACCTTGGATGGATGCATCGCAGTAGACTACAAAATCGTCTGAGCCTTCAGGCAATGATAGGATAGGTGCGCTACAGAGTCTATCCTTTAAGTGTTGAAATGTTGTTTCCTGTGTAATACCCCAACGATAAACAACACCTTTCTGTGTCAGTAGTGTAAGCGGTTGTGCAATCTTTGAGAAGTCTTTGATGAACCTTCTGTAATAACCCGCCAAACCCAAGAATTGACGTATTTCGGTTGGTGTGCGAGGTGCAGGCCAGTTCTTGATCAAATCTACCTTGGATGGATCAACATGAATCCCATCCTTGTTTACCACGTGGCCTAAGAAGTGGACTTCACGAAGCCAGAAGTCACATTTTGAAAACTTGGCGTACAGCTGTTCCGTTCGAATAAGTTCCAAAATAAGACGTAAATGCTGCTCGTGTTCCTCCTGACTCTTCGAATAGATCAGGATGTCGTCGATGAAAACAATAACAAACTTGTCGAGATAGGGTTTGCACACCCTGTTCATAAGATCCATGAAAACCGCAGGCGCGTTCGTTAGCCCGAATGGCATGACCAAAAACTCGTAATGGCCGTAGCGAGTTCTGAATGCTGTTTTGGAGACGTCCTCATCCCGGACTCTCAGTTGATGATAACCTGACCTCAAGTCTATCTTGGAGTAGTAGCTCGACCCTTACCACTGGTCGAATAAGTCGTCGATGCGTGGAAGAGGATAGCGATTCTTCACGGTGACCTTGTTCAGTTCTCGATAATCTATGCACATGCGGAAGGTACCGTCTTTCTTCTTCACAAACAATACTGGAGCTCCCCAGGGCGAAGAGCTAGGACGTATGAAACCCTTTTTCCAAAAGTTCTTGTAATTGCTTAGATAGTTCTTCCAGTTCAGTTGGAGCTAAACGATAAGGTGCTCGAGCTATAGGTGCTGCTCCAGGAGCTTGTTACTATGAGTTACCAAAGGTTCCTAACCAGCACGAGGAATGCGGATGATCTTTTCTTTGCAAAGAGTCTCTGCTCGATGTTGAGGTAGCCAATCCACACCAATATCGATGTCGAAATCATCACAACGTTGGGGTCATTCCTAGTATCACCCTGACCAATCACGAACATTCGACCCCTGGCACCATTGCCGTCGTTATTACCCCCATTGTTGCCTCCATTATTGTTCCTGTTTCCTTGGTTGTGGTTCTGATTCTGGTTCTGGTTCAACTGTGGGCAGTGTCTTTCGAAGTGACCTTCAGCACCACACTGATAACATCCCTTGTTACCCTGTTGTTGTTGCTGATTCTATAGATCTTGTGGCTGTTGTTGTTGGTTCTGGTTTGCAGGACGTGAGTTTCTACCATCTTTGGCTCCATGACCAAGCTTGTTGCATCGTTGACAATGATTTCGGTTACATTGCCCACCACTGTGGTGCAAGTTACATCGATTGCACTTAGGGTGGTTTCCCCTGTATCCACCCTGCCCTTGACTACTAAAAGGTTGCTGACCAGGACTTTGGTTGTCATCGATCTTTCGCTGCTGTGCCCGGGACGGAACCGTAGTCGAACCCTTGCTAGGGGTTCCATCCCACTTTCGTTTGTTGTCACTGGGGGTAGTAGTAGTAGTAGTAGTACGTTTAGGCAGCCCGCCCTGTTCCACTGCCTGATCGGTGAGGCGATGAGCTAGCTTGACGATCTGTTGAATGGTGCTAAGATTCGCTGAGGTTACATGACTTTGAATCTCCGGCACTAGACCCTTGAGGTACAATTCAATACGCTTGATTGGAGGGTCCACCATAGTTGGACACAAGATGGCCAGCTCGTTTGACCGTTTCGTATAAGCTTCAATTTCCGATCCAGTCATCTGCAAATTGTAGAACTCTACCTCCAACTTATGAATGTCATCACGGCTACAGTATTCCTCTTTGATCAACTCCTTGAAATCATTCCAGGGTGTGGCGTTAGCAACTGCCAACCCTAACATCTGAACTTGCGCCTTCCACCAAGTTAGCGCAGTGCCTTCGAGAGTACCAGTGGCTTACTTCACCCTACGAGCCTCAGGGCATTCACACATCTCGAAGACCGATTCGAGCTTTTCAAACCAATGGAGGAGTCCAACGGCCCCTTTAGTGCCACTAAAAGTACTAGGACGACAGTCTATGAAAGTTTTGGACGTGCACACAGGTGGCTGAGCGTGTTGACCTGTCGTGTGTGTAAGAGTAAACATACTTAAGCACGAGTGTTGGTTGACGAGAGTAGGATCTAAAGAATCCTAGAGTAAGTTGCGACTGCAGGATATACCTCCTGCCTGGGAAACTGCGAGTGCTGCAGTAACTTGTTCAGTGATCGAAGCCGCCAACTGGGCTTTAGTTAGGTTAACGCGTTCACTCATGATCTTGATAGCAAATGCAACGTATGTGAGAGAGGTTCGCGAATAGTGCGATGACAGAAGAGAGTAAGCATACAAGTGTTCTCAAGCAGTAACGAATAGTAGGCAATGTAATCTAAGCATACCACGAGCAAAGTTCTATGTAATTCTAGCATGTAGGCAATAAACATAAACTTTATTACCTAGGATGTTGAGTCTTGCACGTGGAGCGAGGCGTCGTTGTGGATCGTTGAGCGCTGTACGGGTTATAGTCTGGTTTTAATAAAAACGTTTTCCCCTTATTAAAACCGAGTTCTCTATAACCAATGGCTCTGATACCAATCTGTCACACCCCCAAAATCCACACGCGGAGTATCACCGCTTAAGGGCGTGACTGGCCAGGATCAAGCCACCAATCATATAGAACAACTTGAATAGTAAAAGTATTGTAATTTAACCAAACCAATCCATATGAAAGGTGTTCCAAAACATTAGTATCAATTCAACGTTTAGCGGAAGCATATGAGTAAAAGCCCAACATAAGTAAAGTATGAAATGTCAAATGTTTAATCAAAACAATCATGATCCTTGTCCACAACAACCGTGCCTCCCGTGCAAGCTCCATATGTACCTAGGGTCCTGCAAGGCATGTAACAGAGAGTCAACAACTAGTTGAGCGAGTTCACAGAAAGTAAGTTTGTTGCATAACAGTGCATCATTAACTAAACCGTTTGTATGTTCAATAGGTGGGGGCTTCCCATGTTGTATGTGTTATTAGTGGGGGCTTCCCAAAGTTGTATGTTCTATTAGTGGGGGCTTCCCATATTCGTATGTACCCTAGACTATTTGTAACCATAAGTGTTCTTCATAACCCGAGAACAGTAGTACGTACAAGCTTTACGTAGGTTTTACGTAAGTGTCCTTCTTTACCCGAGGACAGTGGTACGCGTGGGGTTTACGTAGGTTATACGTAAGTGTCCTTCCTGACTCCGGAAGACAGTAGCATGTGTGAGTTTACGTAGGTTTTACGTAAGTGTCCTTCCTGACTCCGGAAGACAGTAATATGTACTTGTTTACGTAGGTTTTACGTAAGTGTCCTGCTTAACCTGAGGACCATGGTAGATAGTCTAGTAGCTGTGTAAGTACGAGTAATTGTTCAATCCCATCATTCAACCCATTCCCAATCCCCGGGAATCCCATGCCTTGGTAAAGAGTGTGAACTCACCTTGGTTTGCTCGGTATGCTAAAGAAATACACGCTCACAAATAATCAGTCACGACCTATAGTACGCACGTATATTAAATCAGTTCACATTCGTAATGCTTCACATGTATCTAGCGTCACAGTAATATCACAGAGTGTGCTTGGCAGTTAGCATCTTGTATCATGTAAACAGTTAATCAATTTCATGCAACTCAGGTTTCGTATACAAGTCCTTCACAGTTTGTACTAACCATTGTTATTCAATAACTCACTTAACAGAGTTAACAAGCTTAACTGGATTAACATGTGCAATGGAGTCACATATTTAACAGGGTTAGTCCTCTTAACAGGGGTAATAAATTAACAAGGTTAAATCAACTAGTTGAGTTACCTGAACTAACTGAGTTAACAACATAACCGAGTCTATCGACTAACAACGTTACTGTTGATGCAGATTTTGTGTCCGATGCTTGTCGAATAGATTAGTTATTATTTTACGCTGAATTTGTAATAGTTAGTGAAACGGTCAAACGAACGTGTATTGACCCGCTCGTTTGAAGTGGTCAAACGAGAGGGTTATTTGTTTGACCGTGTGTGTTTGCAAGACAAGGGGTGTGACTATAAATAGAAAACCCTTACCATTTGCAACACTTGGAGTTTTTAGGAGGTTTGAGACCTCACCGGGAGAGATCACCACTTGGTCTCTCCCCGGATGTATACTTCTTTGGTATGGTTCGGTTATCTTGTAATCGGGCCGATTTGTAATGTTATACTACCGGATTAATACAAAGAAGTTGTTTGTTTATATCTAATCTCTCCCGTCTTGAACCGATCTCACAAGAATCACGGTTTCGGTCACGAAACTCGGTCCTACAATTGGTATCAGAGCCATGGTGCCCGATTTAGTAAATCTAACCGTTTACTAAGTCACATGTGCTCTAGATCTGTGATTTTTGTGCTTTTTGTTCTAGATGTAAAAATGGTGAAAATCAAGAAAAACTCAGATCTGGACCCGAATATTCAGATCTGTGCTGAAACGAGTGTTGGGTTTTATGTTTTTCATCTATATAATCAAGTTATCATCATAAAAAAAATCAAAAATACAAGTTTTCGTCAAAGATCTGCGGTATGAACAGTAGCTGTGTTCTTGATGTTCTTGGCAGCTTCATATTTCGAAAGATGTAAGGGTTCTCGAAAGATCAAACAGATTTCGAAGGATCCAACATATGTTTCGAAAGATCAGTTCTCAACAACTTCGAAAGATGATCAGATTCGAAAGATGCTTGAATCCGAAAGATGCTTGAATTCGAAAGATGCTTGAATCCGAAAGATGCTTGAATCCGAAAGATGCTTGAATTCGAAAGATGCTTGAATCCGAAAGATGCTTGAATCCGAAAGATGCTTGAATTCGAAAGATGCTTGAATTCGAAAGATGCTTGAATTCGAAAGATGCTTGAATTCGAAAGATGCTTTACTTCGAAAGATGATCAGATTCGAAAGCTGATCAGTTCGAAAGATCAGTTCTCATCAGTTCCAGAACAACTTCGAAAGATGATCCTTCGATCCTTCGAAGAACATGGAGCTGTGTATCGATGAATGATGTCGGCTGTTTGAACTTGATGTTGTTTGAATCTTCGATGTTTATGTAGCTGCTGCCGATGATTGTTGCTGGGTATTGAAGGAGAGGAAGATGGTATCGGCTGTTTGGGATTTTAATGGATTTTGTTTGAGTGTTGTGTATCGCAGAAGAGGATCTTGGTGTTGATAAAAGAAGGTACCAGGTTGTTGTCGGCTGGAATAGATAAGATGGCAACTAGGTCTTTTGTTTTTATCTTTTGTTTGGTAACAGCTTAGATGCCAAAAGGGATATAACAATGATTTTAGTTGGGTCCATCACTTTATCAGGTATGGATTTAAGTTTGATTGGGCTGTGAATGTGTGATGGTCAGTGGATTTTTATTCAGATTTATCACTATTAATTGATAATGGGCTATGGATTTAAGTTTTTCTATTGGGCACATTTGGTGAGAAATGAAAGTTAATTTAGAATTATTGGTTTATTGGACCGATCAAAAGGCCCATTAATCTTGCCTAAATTAATTTTGCCCAATTGATTAAAATTGGGATCCATTAGACCAAATGTTTTGGATGAGACGTGGAGTCGTGGACCCGTCTTTATTCATGAGTTGCAAAGTGGGGTCGGGTATTCGCGAAGTTTAGTTGAACCGCGCTTCTAAGTGTCAACGTCAAATTTGTACGGGTTCGGGAGCGCGCGGGATGATGAAGCTTGATGAAAACAAAAGATGATGATATTTTGAAAAATGTGGGGTAGTCACGGTTACCGATGCAAATGTCAAAAATGGTGACGCGACTATTATGGGCCAAAAACGAGAACGGTATGTTCACTTCCGCACGTCGATTGTTTATGAGTGTTATCGGTTATTCGAAAATGTTCGAAAGCATTTTGTTATTTGTCTTATTCTCGCATTTGAAGACGAACGTATGAACCTTGAACGCCAACACCGGTCCTAACGAGTTCACAAAGTCTTTGGAGGGATACAAGTCGGATCCGATGGGGTACTAGGCGATATTGCTTTATCAACTAGAATATGCAACGAAGAAATCCTTTTTGTTTATTGTCATATTCTCGCATTTGGTAACGAATGAATGAACCTAGAATGTCAACACCGGTCCTAACGAGTTCACAAAGTCTTTGGAGGGATACAAGTCGGATCCTACGGGGTACTAGGGGACGTTCTTATTCAACTAGCATATGCAAAGAAGAAATTCGTTTTCGTGATTTTTCGAAAAACCAAGAACATTCAACGGAGATTGATGACAGTTCCGCTTAGTGGAGGGAACTGGTGAACATTTGACGACAGTGTCTTTGAAGTGGAGAGAATCTGTTAAGGTTTAGAGATCTTACCAAAGAAATAGGGGGAATAAAACGTATGTTGAATTTCTTCGGTAAATTTCTAAACGCAATCACAGGTGGTAGAGTTTGTGATTTTCTGGTGATACTAACGGTTCGGCGTGGAATGTTTTGCACAGACACATATTTGAGGATTTTAATTAATTCTCCAGCCAGCGTGAAGGGTTTTGCACGGAAAAATACAGGTTTCTAAAGTCTACAGTAGTTACAAAAGCGCTGTTCACTGAAGACCTGGGGAATCTTTCTGAAAGCTGATAGTTCAAGGCTGAAGACCTGCAGGATTCGGTTTTGGGTTTGATGTTTCTTTGGGATTTTACAGGGATCTGGGGGTAACTCAATTCTTTGAGTTTGCAAACGATGTACTTGGTCAAGCTGACTTCCTGAGTACTGATGCTGAAGATCCGTAGTGCATTACGTGGTCAACTTCACAAAGGCGAGACAATGAGATCTGGATGTAGTTCAACTAAGCATGCTGGTTGAGCTTGCAAGGGATACACTTGGTCTAGCTGACTTTCCTGAGTGTTGATGCTGAAGATTAAAGTGCATTACTTGGTCGATTCCACAAAGACGGTTTACAGAAGACAGTTCACCAGAAATCTCTATCAATGTAGTATGCTTGAATGAAATGAAGTTCTTATGACAGATCAAGACTTGATGCAGTTCTTAAAGATTGGAACCCTTATCAAATGCCGGTTGGAGTATTGGAAGATCAGCGGAAGATCGGTCAATTAAGCCTTGTGAGGAAATTGCACAACACCCAACACGGATACGCGTACTTTAAGGGGGAAATATTATACAAGGAGCATCAAGATACTACTTACCTGGATCATCGGTCAAGGGGGAATTTGTTAACACAGAGAAGATGAATACTTGACTGAAGATCGATTGCAGTTGCATTTTCAGCATTCGACAGCAACGGACAAGGGGGAATTTGTTGATGCAGATTTTGTGTCCGATGCTTGTCGAATAGATTAGTTATTATTTTACGCTGAATTTGTAATAGTTAGTGAAACGGTCAAACGAACGTGTATTGACCCGCTCGTTTGAAGTGGTCAAACGAGAGGGTTATTTGTTTGACCGTGTGTGTTTGCAAGACAAGGGGTGTGACTATAAATAGAAAACCCTTACCATTTGCAACACTTGGAGTTTTTAGGAGGTTTGAGACCTCACCGGGAGAGATCACCACTTGGTCTCTCCCCGGATGTATACTTCTTTGGTATGGTTCGGTTATCTTGTAATCGGGCCGATTTGTAATGTTATACTACCGGATTAATACAAAGAAGTTGTTTGTTTATATCTAATCTCTCCCGTCTTGAACCGATCTCACAAGAATCACGGTTTCGGTCACGAAACTCGGTCCTACAGTTACACAATAAACTTAACCGAGTTAATATCTACAAGGTTAACAAGTAACAGTTTAACATACTAATAGAGTTAATTCACTTAACACAGTTAGCACTTTTAACTTACTTAATAAACTTTACAAGTTTAATAAACACTTAGGCCGAAAATCAGATCTTGGGCCGAAATCCCTTTGGTATTCGTTGATCAAGAGGTATGGCGAAAACACTTGGCCAAGTCACTTGGGTTTTCGTTGACCCTTTAATCATCAACAACAGCAGAAAACCCTACTGATCATCAAACAATCATGCCAACATAATCATTCTGTCATAACAAGTCATCATCCCACTAACAATTAATATAATTATCATATTTTATGCATTGAATCCATCCACTAGTTCATCAATCATAAACCAATCATCATAAAATTAAACAATCAACATTCAAATAGCCAACCATGGCCGACATGTGTAGTCTGCTATCATGCTGCCATTTGACCAAACACCTGTTACTCATTTACTATCATGACATCACATAACAAGACAACCAACATTAATTGAACATAGACAATGGGTATCGCATCAGATTATATGGATTCCTAGCATGCAAATCAATTCGATCATAAGCTTATACATATATAATCATGATAGCAGTCAATACGGAAAACCAACCAAACGATTAATAATGATTTCAATCCAACAGTCATCGATAGAAGATAACTAACCCAAACAGAAAGCACAACGAATATGTGAGGAGGCTTCGAAATCTTAGATTTGCCGTCGTACAGGTATGATGAGAGAGGGATAGTTAGGGTTTGCTAGTTATCGATTACATACACACAGGTTAAGGTTAAATAAAGTTCATAACTGATTCACTTCTGGGCCGAAGCCCAGTTGTTGTTTTCGGCTGTGTGGAGTGGACGAAAACACTCAAGTGTTTTCGAACACAAGGTGTTTTTGTGGGTGAGGATTTCAGCTAGAGTTCCACTATCTAATTTCACTTATTCAATCACATAACCCATATAATATGTATTGCCTCTATACACATAATATACACTACAAATTAAAGTCAATACATGTATCCACATCAAGTAATTATAAAACACACTTGTAATTAAGTCGGGTAAAGACCTTGAAAACTTGGGTTGTCACATTATCCCCAACTTGAAAGAAATTTCGTCCCGAAATTTAGCATGCGGTTACTGAGGAAGCTAGTTGTGATGTGTTCTTTACTGGTTTTCCTGGGGTGTCACAACAATGGTGTAAAATTAAAACGGGATATACCGGGCTAAGATTCGAGTTACAGGAACAAGGGCCATACAAACCACCTAAGAATGGAATCGTCGAGCGAAAACACTTGACAACCACCTAGAAGCAGCTTTTCTTGCCACCATACATTTCTCCATCAATTAGGAATCTGATGCCATCACTAAACACATTCCTTAAATTGTAGCCATTTGTTGAGTGTTTTTTTGTGTCTAATCCGCTTATATATCACCATTGCCCTTAATTTTCTTGACTTTATATCTCTTAAATATCAACATATAGACGTGTGATTTTTTTACGAAGATTTTTCAATGCCGAGAACCTCGCTCAGAGAGTAAAAAAGGCGTAAGGTTCACAATGGTGTAAAATTAAAATGGGATTTACCGGGCTTGGATTCGAGTTACAGGAACAAGGGCCAAACCAACCACCCAAGAATGGAATCATCGAGCGAAAACACTTGACAACCTCCTAGAAGCAACTTTTCTTGCCTCCAGACCTTTCTCCATCATTTAGGAATCTGATGCAGTCACTAAACACATTCCTTAAATTGTAGCCATTTGTTAAGTGTTTTTTTTGGTGTCTAATCCGCATATATATCACCATTGCCCTTGATTTTCTTGACTGTATATCTCTTAAATATCAACATATACACGTGTGATTTAGTTTACGAAGATTTTTCAATGCCGAGAACCACGATCAGAGAGTAAAAAAGGCGTAAGGTTCACAATGGTGTAATATTAAAATGGGATATACCGGGCTAGCATTCGAGTTACAGGAACAAGGGCCAAACCAACAACCCAAGAATGGAATCTTCGAGCGAAAACACTCGATAACCTCCTAGAAGCAGCTTTTCTTACCACCAGACCTTTCTCCATCAATTAGGAATCTGATGCCGTCACTAAACACATTCCTTAAATTTTTGTCATTTGTTGAGTGTTTTTTTTTTGTGTCTAATCCGCATATATATCACCATTGCCCTTGATTTTCTTGACTGTATATCTCTTAAATATCAACATATACACGTGTGATTTAGTTTACAAAGATATTTCAATGCCGAGAACCTCGATCAGAGAGTAAAAAAGGCGTAAGGTTCACAATGGTCTAAAATTAAAATGGGAAATACCGGGCTAGGATTCGAGTTACAGGAACAAGGGCCAAACCAACCACCCTAGAATGGAATCGTCGAGCGAAAACACTTGACAACCCCCTAGAAGCAGCTTTTCTTGCCACCAGACCTTTCTCCATTAATTAGGAATCTGATGCCGTCACTAAACACATTCCTTAAAATGTAGCCATTTGTTGAGTGTTTTTATTTTTGGTGTCTAATCCGCATATATATCACCATTGCCGTTGATTTTGTTGACTGTATATCTATTAATTGTCAACATATACACGTGTGATTTAGTTTACGAAGATTTTTCAATTCCGAGAACCTCGATAAGAGAGTAAACAAGACGTAAGGTTCATAATGGTATAAAATTAAAATGGGATATACCGGGCTAGGATTCGAGTTACAGGAACAAGGGCCAAACCAACCACCCAAGAATGGAATCGTCGAGCGAAAACAATTGACAACCTCCTAGAAGTAGCTTTTCTTGCCACCGGACCTTTCTCCATCATTTAGGAATCTGATGCAGTCACTAAACACATTCCTTAAATTGTAGCCATTTGTTGAGTGTTTTTTTGGTGTCTAATCCGCATATATATCACCATTGCGCTTGATTTTCTTGACTGTATATCTCTTAAATATCAACATATACACGTGTGATTTAGTTTACGAAGATTTTTCAATGCCGAGAACCTCGATCAGAGAGTAAAAAAGGCGTAAGGTTTACAATGGTGTAAAATTAAAATGGGATATAACGGGCTAGGATTCGAGTTACAGGAACAAGGGTCAAACCAACCACCCAAGAATGGAATCGTCGAGCGAAAACACTTGACAACCTCCTAGAAGCAGCTTTTCTTGCCACCAGACCTTTCTCCATCAATTAGGAATCTGATGCCGTCACTAAACACATTCCTTAAATTGTAGCCATTTGTTGAGTGTTTTTTTTGTGTCTAATCCGCATATATATCACCATTTCCCTTGATTTTTCTATACTGTATATCTCTTAAATATCAACATATACATGTGTGATTTAGTTTACGGAGATTTTTCAATGCCGAGAACCTCGATCAGAGAGTAAAAAAGGCTTAAGGTTCACAATGGTGTATAATTAAAATGGGATATACCGGGCTAGGATTCGAGTTACAGGAACAAGGGTCAAACCAACCACCCAGGAATGGAATCGTCGAGCGAAAACACTTGACAACCTCCTAGAAGCAGCTTTTCTTGCCACCAGACCTTTCTCCATCAATTAGGAATCTGATGCCGTCACTAAACACATTCCTTAAATTGTAGCCATTTGTTGAGTGTTTTTTTTTGTGTCTAATCCGCATATATATCACCATTTCCCTTGATTTTTCTATACTGTATATCTCTTAAATATCAACATATACATGTGTGATTTAGTTTATGAAGATTTTTCAATGCCGAGAACTACAATCAGAGAGTAAAAAAGGCGTAAGGTTCACTATGGTGTAAAATTAAAACGGGATATACCGGGCTAAGATTCGAGTTACAGGAACAAGGGCCAAACCAACCACCCAAGAATGGAATCATCGAGCGAAAACACTTGACAACCTCCTAGAAGCAACTTTTCTTGCCTCCAGACCTTTCTCCATCATTTAGGAATCTGATGCAGTCACTAAACACATTCCTTAAATTGTAGCCACTTGTTAAGTGTTTTTTTTGGTGTCTAATCCGCATATATATCACCATTGCCCTTGATTTTCTTGACTGTATATCTCTTAAATATCAACATATACACGTGTGATTTAGTTTACGAAGATTTTTCAATGCCGAGAACCACGATCAGAGAGTAAAAAAGGCGTAAGGTTCACAATGGTGTAATATTAAAATGGGATATACCGGGCTAGCATTCGGGTTACAGGAACAAGGGCCAAACCAACAACCCAAGAATGGAATCTTCGAGCGAAAACACTCGATAACCTCCTAGAAGCAGCTTTTCTTACCACCAGACCTTTCTCCATCAATTAGGAATCTGATGCCGTCACTAAACACATTCCTTAAATTTTTGTCATTTGTTGAGTGTTTTTTTTTGTGTCTAATCCGCATATATATCACCATTGCCCTTGATTTTCTTGACTGTATATCTCTTAAATATCAACATATACACGTGTGATTTAGTTTACAAAGATATTTCAATGCCGAGAACCTCGATCAGAGAGTAAAAAAGGCGTAAGGTTCACAATGGTCTAAAATTAAAATGGGAAATACCGGGCTAGGATTCGAGTTACAGGAACAAGGGCCAAACCAACCACCCTAGAATGGAATCGTCGAGCGAAAACACTTGACAACCCCCTAGAAGCAGCTTTTCTTGCCACCAGACCTTTCTCCATTAATTAGGAATCTGATGCCGTCACTAAACACATTCCTTAAAATGTGGCCATTTGTGAGTGTTTTTATTTTTGGTGTCTAATCCGCATATATATCACCATTGCCGTTGATTTTGTTGACTGTATATCTATTAAATGTCAACATATACACGTGTGATTTAGTTTACGAAGATTTTTCAATTCCGAGAACCTCGATAAGAGAGTAAACAAGACGTAAGGTTCATAATGGTATAAAATTAAAATGGGATATACCGGGCTAGGATTCGAGTTACAGGAACAAGGGCCAAACCAACCACCCAAGAATGGAATCGTCGAGCGAAAACAATTGACAACCTCCTAGAAGTAGCTTTTCTTGCCACCGGACCTTTCTCCATCATTTAGGAATCTGATGCAGTCACTAAACACATTCCTTAAATTGTAGCCATTTGTTGAGTGTTTTTTTGGTGTCTAATCCGCATATATATCACCATTGCGCTTGACTTTCTTTACTGTATATCTCTTAAATATCAACATATACACGTGTGATTTAGTTTACGAAGATTTTTCAATGCCGAGAACCTCGATCAGAGAGTAAAAAAGGCGTAAGGTTTACAATGGTGTAAAATTAAAATGGGATATAACGGGCTAGGATTCGAGTTACTGGAACAAGGGTCAAACCAACCACCCAAGAATGGAATCGTCGAGCGAAAACACTTGACAACCTCCTAGAAGCAGCTTTTCTTGCCACCAGACCTTTCTCCATCAATTAGGAATCTGATGCCGTCACTAAACACATTCCTTAAATTGTAGCCATTTGTTGAGTGTTTTTTTTGTGTCTAATCCGCATATATATCACCATTTCCCTTGATTTTTCTATACTGTATATCTCTTAAATATCAACATATACATGTGTGATTTAGTTTACGGAGATTTTTCAATGCCGAGAACCTCGATCAGAGAGTAAAAAAGGCTTAAGGTTCACAATGGTGTATAATTAAAATGGGATATACCGGGCTAGGATTCGAGTTACAGGAACAAGGGTCAAACCAACCACCCAAGAATGGAATCGTCGAGCGAAAACACTTGACAACCTCCTAGAAGCAGCTTTTCTTGCCACCAGACCTTTCTCCATCAATTAGGAATCTGATGCCGTCACTAAACACATTCCTTAAATTGTAGCCATTTGTTGAGTGTTTTTTTTGTGTCTAATCCGCATATATATCACCATTTCCCTTGATTTTTCTATACTGTATATCTCTTAAATATCAACATATACATGTGTGATTTAGTTTATGAAGATTTTTCAATGCCGAGAACTACAATCAGAGAGTAAAAAAGGCGTAAGGTTCACTATGGTGTAAAATTAAAACGGGATATACCGGGCTAAGATTCGAGTTACAGGAACAAGGGCCAAACAAACCACCCATGAATGGAATTGTCGAGCGAAAACACTTGACAACCTCCTAAAAGCAGCTTTTCTTGCCACCATACCTTTCTCCATCAATTAGGAATCTGATGCCATCACTAAACACATTCCTTAAATTGTAGCCATTTGTTGAGTGTTTTTTTTGTGTCTAATCCGCATATATATCACCATTGCCCTTGATTTTCTTGACTTTATATCTATTAAATATCAACATATACACGTGTGATTTAGTTTACGAAGATTTTTCAATGCCGAGAACCTCGATCAGATGGTAAAAAAGGCGTAAGGTTTACAATGGTGTAAAATTAAAGAGGGATATACCGGGCTAGGATTCGAGTTACATGAACAAGGGCCAAACCAACCACCTAAGAATGGAATCGTCAAGCGAAAACACTTGACAACCTCCTAGAAGCAGCTTTTCTTGCCACCAAACCTTTCTCCATCAATTAGGAATCTGATGCCGTAACTAAACACATTCCTTAAATTGTAGCCATTTGTTGAGTGTTTTTTTTTTGTGTCTAATCCGCATATATATCACCATTTCCCTTGATTTTCTTGACTGTATATCTCTTAAATATCAACATATACACGTGTGATTTAGTTTACAAAGCTTTTTCAATGCCGAGAACCTCGATCAGATGCTAAAAAAGGCGTAAGGTTCACAATGGTGTAAAATTAAAATGGGATATACCGGGCTAGGATTCGAGTTACATGAACAAGGGCCAAACCAACCACCTAAGAATGGAATCGTCGAGTGAAAACACTTGACAACCTCCTAGAAGCAGCTTTTCTTGTCACCAGACCTTTCTCCATCAATTAGGAATCTGATGCCGTCACTAAACACATTCCTTAAATTGTAGCCATTTGTTGAGTGTTTTTTTTTGTGTCTAATCCGCATATATATCACCATTGCCCTTGATTTTCTTGATTGTACATCTCTTAAATATCAACATATACACGTGTGATTTAGTTTACGAAGAATTTTCAATGCCGAGAACCTCGATCAGAGAGTAAAAAGGCGTAAGGTTCACAATTGTGTAAAATTAAAATGGGATATAACGGGCTAGTATTCGAGTTACAGGAACAAAGGTGTTTTTTTTGTGTCTAATCCGCATATATATCCCCATTGCCCTTGATTTTCTTGACTGTATATCTCTTAAATATCAACATATACACGTGTGATTTAGTTTACGAAGATTTTTCAATGCCGAGAACCTCGATCAGAGAGTAAAAAAGGCGTAAGGTTCACAATGGTGTAAAATTAAAATGGGATATACCGGGCTAGGATTCGAGTTACAGGAACAAGGGTCAAACCAACCACCCAAGAATGGAATCGTCGAGCGAAAACACTTGACAACCTCCTAGAAGCAGCTTTTCTTGCCACCAGACCTTTCTCCATCAATTAGGAATCTGATGCCGTCACTAAACACATTCCTTAAATTGTAGCCATTTGTTGAGTGTTTTTTTTGTGTCTAATCCGCATATATATCACCATTTCCCTTGATTTTCAATACTGTATATCTCTTAAATATCAACATATACACGTGTGATTTACTTTACGAAGATTTTTCAATGCCGAGAACCTCGATCAGAGAGTAAAAAAGGCGTAAGGTTCACAATGGTGTAAAATTAAAACGGGATATACCGGGCTAAGATTCGATTTACAGGAACAAGGGCCAAACAAACCACCCAAGAATGGAATCGTCGAGCGAAAACACTTGACAACCTCCTAGAAGCAGCTTTTCTTGCCACCATACCTTTCTCCATCAATTAGGAATCTGATGCCATCACTAAACACATTCCTTAAATTGTAGCCATTTGTTGAGTGTTTTTTTGTGTCTAATCCGCATATATATCACCATTGCCCTTAATTTCCTTGAATGTATATCTCTTAAATATCAACATATACACGTGTGATTTTTTTACGAAGATTTTTCAATGCCGAGAACCTCGCTCAGAGAGTAAAAAAGGCGTAAGGTTCACAATGGTGTAAAATTAAAATGGGATATACCGGGCTTGGATTCGAGTTACAGGAACAACGGCCAAACCAACCACCCAAGAATGGAATCGTCGAGCGAAAACACTTGACAACCTCCTAGAAGCAGCTTTTCTTGCCACCAGACCTTTCTCCATCATTTAGGAATCTGATGCAGTCACTAAACATATTCCTTAAATTGTAGCCAATTGTTGAGTGTTTTTTTTTTTGTGTCTAATCCGCATATATATCACCATTGCCCTTGATTTTCTTGACTGTATATCTCTTAAATATCAACATATACACGTGTGATTTACTTTACGAAGATTTTTCAATGCCGAGAACCTCGATCAGAGAGTAAAAAAGGCGTAAGGTTCACAATGGTGTAAAATTAAAATGGGATATACCGGGCTAGGATTCGAGTTACAGGAACAAGGGTCAAACCAACCACCCAAGAATGGAATCGTCGAGCGAAAACACTTGACAACCTCCTAGAAGCAGCTTTTCTTGCCACCAGACCTTTCTCCATCAATTAGGAATCTGATGCCGTCACTAAACACATTCCTTAAATTGTAGCCATTTGTTGAGTGTTTTTTTTGTGTCTAATCCGCATATATATCACCATTTCCCTTGATTTTCAATACTGTATATCTCTTAAATATCAACATATACACGTGTGATTTACTTTACGAAGATTTTTCAATGCCGAGAACCTCGATCAGAGAGTAAAAAAGGCGTAAGGTTCACAATGGTGTAAAATTAAAACGGGATATACCGGGCTAAGATTCGATTTACAGGAACAAGGGCCAAACAAACCACCCAAGAATGGAATCGTCGAGCGAAAACACTTGACAACCTCCTAGAAGCAGCTTTTCTTGCCACCATACCTTTCTCCATCAATTAGGAATCTGATGCCATCACTAAACACATTCCTTAAATTGTAGCCATTTGTTGAGTGTTTTTTTGTGTCTAATCCGCATATATATCACCATTGCCCTTAATTTCCTTGAATGTATATCTCTTAAATATCAACATATACACGTGTGATTTTTTTACGAAGATTTTTCAATGCCGAGAACCTCGCTCAGAGAGTAAAAAAGGCGTAAGGTTCACAATGGTGTAAAATTAAAATGGGATATACCGGGCTTGGATTCGAGTTACAGGAACAACGGCCAAACCAACCACCCAAGAATGGAATCGTCGAGCGAAAACACTTGACAACCTCCTAGAAGCAGCTTTTCTTGCCACCAGACCTTTCTCCATCATTTAGGAATCTGATGCAGTCACTAAACATATTCCTTAAATTGTAGCCAATTGTTGAGTGTTTTTTTTTGTGTCTAATCCGCATATATCACCATTGCCCTTGATTTTCTTGACTGTATATCTCTTAAATATCAACATATACACGTGTGATTTAGTTTACGAAGATTTTTCAATGCCGAGAACCACGATCAGAGAGTAAAAAAGGCGTAAGGTTCACAATGGTGTAATATTAAAATGGGATATACCGGGCTAGCATTCGAGTTATAGGAACAAGGGCCAAACCGACAACCCAAGAATGGAATCTTCGAGCGAAAACACTCGATAACCTCCTAGAAGCAGCTTTTCTTACCACCAGACCTTTCTCCATCAATTAGGAATCTGATGCCGTCACTAAACACATTCCATAAATTTTTGCCATTTGTTGAGTGTTTTTTTTTGTGTCTAATCCGCATATATATCACGATTGCCCTTGATTTTCTTGCCTATATATCTCTTAAATATCAACATATACACGTGTGATTTAGTTTACAAAGATTTTTCAATGCCGAGAACCTCGATCAGAGAGTAAAAAAGGCGTAAGGTTCACAATGGTCTAAAATTAAAATGGGAAATACCGGGCTAGGATTCGAGTTACAGGAACAAGGGCCAAACCAACCACCCAAGAATGGAATCGTCGAGCGAAAACACTTGACAACCTCCTAGAAGCAGCTTTTCTTGCCACCAGACCTTTCTCCATTAATTAGGAATCTGATGCCGTCACTAAACACATTCCTTAAAGTGTAGCCATTTGTTGAGTGTTTTTATTTTTGGTGTCTAATCCGCATATATATCACCATTGCCCTTGATTTTCTTGACTGTATATCTATTAAATGTCAACATATACACGTGTGATTTAGTTTACGAAGATTTTTCAATGCCGAGAACCTCGATCAGAGAGTAAAAAAGGCGTAAGGTTCAAAATGGTGTAAAATTAAAATGGGATATACCGGGCTAGGATTCGAGTTACAGGAACAAGGGCCAAACTAACCACCCAAGAATGGAATCGTCGATCGAAAACACTTGACAACCTCCTAGAAGCAGCTTTTCTTACCACCAGACCTTTCTCCATCAATTAGGAATCTGATGCCGTCACTAAACACATTCCTTAAAGTGTAGCCATTTGTTGAGTGTTTTTTTTGGTTTCTAATCCGCATATATATCACCACTGCCCTTGATTTTCTTGACTGTATATCTCTTAAATATCGACATACAAACGTGCGATTTAGTTTACGAAGATTTTTTAATGCCGAGAACCTCGATCAGAGAGTAAAAAAGGCGTAAGGTTCACAATGGTGTAAAATTAAAATGGTATATACTGGGCTAGGATTCGAGTTACAGGAACCAGGGTCAAACCAACCACCCAAGAATGGAATCGTCGAGCGAAAACACTTGACAACCTCCTAGAAGCAGCTTTTCTTGCCACCAGACCTTTCTCCATCAATTAGGAATCTGATGCCGTCACTAAACACATTCCTTAAATTTTAGCCATTTGTTGAGTGTTTTTTTTTTTGTGTCTAATCCGCATATATATCACCATTGCCCTTGATTTTCTATACTGTATATCTCTTAAATATCAACATATACACGTGTGATTTAGTTTACGAAGATTTTTCAATGCCGAGAACCACGATTAGAGAGTAAAAAAGGCGAAAGGTTCACAATGGTGTAAAATTAAAACGGGATATACCGGGCTAAGATTCGAGTTATAGGAACAAGGGCCAAACAAACCACCCAAGAATGGAATCGTCGAGCGAAAACACTTGACAACCTCCTAGAAGCTGCTTTTCTTGCCACCATACCTTTCTCCATCAATTAGGAATCTGATGCCATCACTAAACACATTCCTTAAATTGTAGCCATTTGTTGAGTGTTTTTTTTTTGTGTCTAATCTGCATATAAATCACCATTGCCCATGATTTTCTTGACTGTATATCTCTTAAATATCAACATATACACGTGTGATTTAGTTTACGAAGATTTTTCAATGCCGAGAACCTCGCTCAGAGAGTAAAAAAGGCATAAGGTTCACAATGGTGTAAAATTAAAATGGGATATACCGGGCTAGGATTCGAGTTACAGGAACAAGGGCCAAACCAACCACCCAAGAATGGAATCGTCGAGCGAAAACACTTGACAACCTCCAGGAAGCAGCTTTTCTTGCCACCAGACCTTTCTCCATTAATTAGGAATCTGATGCCGTCACTAAACACATTCCTTAAATTGTAGCCATTTGTTGAGTGTTTTTTTTGGTGTCTAATCCGCATATATATCACGATTACCCTTGATTTTCTTGACTGTATATCTCTTAAATATCAACATATACAAGTGTGATTTAGTTTACGAAGATTTTTCAATGTCGAGAACCTCGATCAGAGAGTAAAAAATGCGTAAGGTTCACAATGGTGTAAAATTAAAATGGGATATACCGGGCTAGGATTCGAGTTACAGGAACAAGGGCCAAACCAACCACCCAAGAATGGAATCGTCGAGCGAAAACACTTGACAACCTCCAGGAAGCAGCTTTTCTTGCCACCAGACCTTTCTCCATTAATTAGGAATCTGATGCCGTCACTAAACACATTCCTTAAATTGTAGCCATTTGTTGAGTGTTTTTTTTGGTGTCTAATCCGCATATATATCACGATTACCCTTGATTTTCTTGACTGTATATCTCTTAAATATCAACATATACAAGTGTGATTTAGTTTACAAAGATTTTTCAATGCTGAGAACCTCGATCAGAGAGTAAAAGAGGCGTAAGGTTCACAATGGTGTAAAATCAAAATGGGATATACCGGGCAAGGATTCGAGTTAGAGGAACAAGGGCCAAACCAACCACCCAAGAATGGAATCGTCGAATAAAAAAACACTTGACAACCTCCTAGAAGCAGCTTTTCTTGCCACCAGACCTTTCTCCATTAATTAGGAATCTGATGCCGTCACTAAACACATTCCATAAATTGTAGCCATTTGTTGAGTGTTTTTTTGTGTGTCTAATCCGCATATATATCACCATTGCCCTGGATTTTCTTGACTGTATATCTCTTAAATGTCAACATATACAAGTGTGATTTAGTTTACGAAGATTTTTCAATGCCGAGAACCTCGATCAGAGAGTAAAAAAGGCGTAAGGTTCACAATGGTGTAAAATTAAAATGGTATATACTGGGCTAGGATTCGAGTTACAGGAACCAGGGTCAAACCAACCACCCAAGAATGGAATCGTCGAGCGAAAACACTTGACAACCTCCTAGAAGCAGCTTTTCTTGCCACCAGACCTTTCTCCATCAATTAGGAATCTGATGCCGTCACTAAACACATTCCTTAAATTTTAGCCATTTGTTGAGTGTTTTTTTTTTTGTGTCTAATCCGCATATATATCACCATTGCCCTTGATTTTCTATACTGTATATCTCTTAAATATCAACATATACACGTGTGATTTAGTTTACGAAGATTTTTCAATGCCGAGAACCACGATTAGAGAGTAAAAAAGGCGAAAGGTTCACAATGGTGTAAAATTAAAACGGGATATACCGGGCTAAGATTCGAGTTATAGGAACAAGGGCCAAACAAACCACCCAAGAATGGAATCGTCGAGCGAAAACACTTGACAACCTCCTAGAAGCTGCTTTTCTTGCCACCATACCTTTCTCCATCAATTAGGAATCTGATGCCATCACTAAACACATTCCTTAAATTGTAGCCATTTGTTGAGTGTTTTTTTTTTTTGTGTCTAATCTGCATATATATCACCATTGCCCTTGATTTTCTTGACTGTATATCTCTTAAATATCAACATATACACGTGTGATTTAGTTTACGAAGATTTTTCAATGCCGAGAACCTCGCTCAGAGAGTAAAAAAGGCGTAAGGTTCACAATGGTGTAAAATTAAAATGGGATATACCGGGCTAGGATTCGAGTTACAGGAACAAGGGCCAAACCAACCACCCAAGAATGGAATCGTCGAGCGAAAACACTTGACAACCTCCTAGAAGCAGCTTTTCTTGCCACCAGACTTTTCTCCATCAATTAGGAATCTGATGCCGTCACTAAACATATTCCTTAAAATGTAGCCACTTGTTGAGTGTTTTTATTTTTGGTGTCTAATCCGCATATATATCACCATTGCCCTTGATTTTCTTGACTGTATATCTCTTAAATGTCAACATATACACGTGTGATTTAGTTTACGAAGATTTTTCAATGTCGAGAACCTCGATCAGAGAGTAAAAAATGCGTAAGGTTCACAATGGTGTAAAATTAAAATGGGATATACCGGGCTAGGATTCGAGTTACAGGAACAAGGGCCAAACCAACCACCCAAGAATGGAATCGTCGAGCGAAAACACTTGACAACCTCCAGGAAGCAGCTTTTCTTGCCACCAGACCTTTCTCCATTAATTAGGAATCTAATGCCGTCACTAAACACATTCCTTAAATTGTAGCCATTTGTTGAGTGTTTTTTTTTGTGTCTAATCCGCATATATATCACGATTACCCTTGATTTTCTTGACTGTATATCTCTTAAATATCAACATATACAAGTGTGATTTAGTTTACAAAGATTTTTCAATGCTGAGAACCTCGATCAGAGAGTAAAAGAGGCGTAAGGTTCACAATGGTGTAAAATCAAAATGGGATATACCGGGCAAGGATTCGAGTTAGAGGAACAAGGGCCAAACCAACCACCCAAGAATGGAATCGTCGAATAAAAAAACACTTGACAACCTCCTAGAAGCAGCTTTTCTTGCCACCAGACCTTTCTCCATTAATTAGGAATCTGATGCCGTCACTAAACACATTCCATAAATTGTAGCCATTTGTTGAGTGTTTTTTTGTGTGTCTAATCCGCATATATATCACCATTGCCCTGGATTTTCTTGACTGTATATCTCTTAAATGTCAACATATACAAGTGTGATTTAGTTTACGAAGATTTTTCAATGTCGAGAACCTCGATCAGAGAGTAAAAAAGGCGTAAGGTTCACAATGGTGTAAAATTAAAACGGGATATACCGTGCTAGGATTCGAGTTACAGGAACAAGGGCCAAACCAACCACCCAAGAATGGAATCATCGAGCGAAAACACTTGACAACCTCCTAGAAGCAGCTTTTCTTGCCACCATACCTTTCTCCATCAATTAGGAATCTGATGCCGTCACTAAACACATTCCTTAAAATGTAGCTATTTGTTGAGTGTTTTTATTTTTGGTGTCTAATCCGCATATATATCACCATTGCCCTTGATTTTCTTGACTGTATATCTCTTAAATATCAACATATAAACGTGTGATTTAGTTTACGAAGATTTTTCAATGCCGAGAAACTCGTTAAGAGAGTTAAAAAGGCGTAAGGTTCACAATGGTGTAACATTAAAATGGGATATATCGGGCTAGGATTCGAGTTACAGGAACAAGGGCCAAACCAACCACCCATGAATGGAATCGTCGAGCGAAAACACTTGACAACCTCCTAGAAGAAACTTTTCTTGCCACCAGACCTTTCTCCATCAATTAGGAATCTAATGCCGTCACTAAACACATTCCTTAAATTGTAGCCATTTGTTGAGTGTTTTTTTTTTGGTGTTTAATCCGCATATATATCACCATTGCCCTTGATTTTCTTGACTGTATATCTCTTAAATATCAACATATACACGTGTGATTTAGTTTACAAAGATTTTTCAATGCCGAGAACCTCGATCAGAGAGTAAAAAAGGCTAAGGTTCACAATGGTGTAAAATTAAAATTGGATATACCGGGCTAGGATTCGAGTTAGAGGAACAAGGGCTAAACCAACCACCCAAGAATGGAATCGTCGAGCGAAAACACTTGACAACCTCCTAGAAGCAGCTTTTCTTCCCACCAGACCTTTCTCCATCAATTAGGAATCTGATGCCGTCACTAAACACATTCCTTAAATTGTAGCCATTTGTTGAGTGTTTTTTTTGGTGTCTAATCCGCATATATATCACCATTGCCCTTGATTTTCTTGACTGTATATCTCTTAAATGTCAACATATACACGTGTGATTTAGTTTACGAAGATTTTTCAATGCCGAGAACCTCGATCAGAGAGTAAAAAAGGCGTAAGGTTCACAATGGTGTAAAATTAAAATGGGATATACCGGGCTAGGATTCGAGTTACAGGAACAAGGGCCAAACCAACCACCCAAGAATGGAATCGTAGAGCGAAAACACTTGACAACCTCCTAGAAGCAGCTTTTCTTGCCACCAGACCTTTCTCCATTAATTAGGAATATGATGCCGTCACTAAACACATTCCTTAAATTGTAGCCATTTGTTGAGTGTTTTTTTTGGTGTCTAATCCGCATATATATCAGCATTGCACTTGATTTTCTTGACTGTATATCTCTTAAATATCAACATATAAACGTGTGATTTAGTTTACGAAGATTTTTCAATGCCGAGAACCTCGATCAGAGAGTAAAAAAGGCGTAAGGTTCACAATGGTGTAAAATTAAAATGGGATATACCGGGCTAGGATTCGAGTTACAGGAACAAGGGCCAAACCAACCACCCAAGAATAGAATCGTCGAGCGAAAACACTTGACAACCTCCTAGAATCAGCTTTTCTTGCCACCAGACCTTTCTCCATTAATTAGGAATATGATGCCGTCACTAAACACATTCCTTAATTTGTAGCCATTTGTTGAGTGTTTTTTTTGGTGTCTAATCCGCATATATATCACGATTGCCCTTGATTTTCTTGACTGTATATCTCTTAAATATCATCATATAAACGTGTGATTTAGTTTACGAAGATTTTTCAATGCCGAGAACCTCGATCAGAGAGTAAAAAAGGCGTAAGGTTCACAATGGTGTAACATTAAAATGCGATATATCGGGCTAGGATTCGAGTTACAGGAACAAGGGCCAAACCAACCACCCAAGAATGGAATCGTCAAGAAAAAACACTTGACAACCTCCTAGAAGCAACTTTTCTTGCCATCAGACCTTTCTCCATCAATTAGGAATCTGATGCCGTCACTAAACACATTCCTTAAATTGTAGCCATTTGTTGAGTGTTTTTTTTTTTTGTGTCTAATCCGCATATATATCACGATTGCCCTTGATTTTCTTGACTGTATATCTCTTAAATATGAACATATACACGTGTGATTTAGTTTACAAATATTTTTCAATGCCGAGAACCTAGATCAGAGAGTAAAAAAGGCTAAGGTTCACAATGGTGTAAAATTAAAATGGGATATACCGGGCTAGGATTCGAGTTACAGGAACAAGGGCTAAACCAACCACCCAAGAATGGAATCGTCGAGCGAAAACACTTGACAACCTCCTAGAAGCGGCTTTTCTCCCCACCAGACCTTTCTCCATCAATTAGGAATCTGATGCCGTCACTAAACACATTCCTTAAATTGTAGCCATTTGTTGAGTGTTTTTTTTGGTGTCTAATCCGCATATATATCACCATTGCCCTTGATTTTCTTGACTGTATATCTCTTAAATGTCAACATATACACATGTGATTTAGTTTATGAAGATTTTTCAATGCCGAGAACCTCGATCAGAGAGTAAAAAAGGCGTAAGGTTCACAAAGGTTTAAAATTAAAATGGGATATACCGGGCTAGGATTCGAGTTACAGGAACAAGGGCCTAACCAACCACCCAAGAATGGAATCGTCGAGCGAAAACACTTGACAACCTCCTAGAAGCAACTTTTCTTGCCACCAGACCTTTCTTCATTAATTAGGAATTTGATGCCGTCACTAAACACATTCCTTAAATTGTAGCCATTTGTTGAGTGTTTTTTTTTGGTGTCTAATCCGCATATATATCACCATTGCCCTTGATTTTCTTGACTGTATATCTCTTAAATATCAACATATAAACGTGTGATTTAGTTTGCAAAGATTTTTCAATGCCGAGAACCTCGATAAGATAGTAAAAAAGGCGTTAGGATCACAATGGTGTAACATTAAAATGGGATATATCGGGCTAGGATTCGAGTTACAGGAACAAGGGCCAAACCAACCACCCGAGAATGGAATCGTCGAGCGAAAACACTTGACAACCTCCTAGAAGCAGCTTTTCTTGCCACCAGACCATTCTTCATTAATTAGGAATATGATGCCGTCACTAAACACATTCCTTAAATTGTAGCCATTTGTTGAGTGTTTTTTTTTTGTGCCTAATCCGCATATATATCACCATTGCCCTTGATTTTCTTGACTGTATATCTCTTAAATATCAACATATACACGTGTGATTTAGTTTACAAAGATTTTTCAATGCCGAGAACCTCGATCAGAGAGTAAAAAAGGCGTAGGTTCACAATGGTGTAAAATTAAAATGGG
Organism: Helianthus tuberosus; assembly: GCA_030545235.1. NCBI lineage: Eukaryota > Viridiplantae > Streptophyta > Magnoliopsida > Asterales > Asteraceae > Helianthus > Helianthus tuberosus. The sequence continues at coordinate 25,296,785 of CM060428.1, forward strand.
ATATACCGGGCTAGGATTCGAGTTAGAGGAACAAGGGCTAAACCAACCACCCAAGAATGGAATCGTCGAGCGAAAACACTTGACAACCTCCTAGAAGCAGCTTTTCTTCCCACCAGACCTTTCTCCATCAATTAGGAATCTGATGCCGTCACTAAACACATTCCTTAAATTGTAGCCATTTGTTGAGTGTTTTTTTTGGTGTCTAATCCGCATATATATCACCATTGCCCTTGATTTTCTTGACTGTATATCTCTTAAATGTCAACATATACACGTGTGATTTAGTTTACGAAGATTTTTCAATGCCGAGAACCTCGATCAGATAGTAAAAAAGGCGTAAGGTTCACAATGGTGTAAAATTAAAATGGGATATACCGGGCTAGGATTCGAGTTACAGGAACAAGGGCCAAACCAACCACCCAAGAATGGAATCGTCGAGCGAAAACACTTGACAACCTCCTAGAAGAAGCTTTTCTTGCCACCAGACCTTTCTCCATTAATTAGGAATATGATGCCGTCACTAAACACATTCCTTAAATTGTAGCCATTTGTTGAGTGTTTTTTTTGGTGTCTAATCCGCATATATATCACCATTGCCCTTGATTTTCTTGACTGTATATCTCTTAAATATCAACATATAAACGTGTGATTTAGTTTACGAAGATTTTTCAATGCCGAGAACCTCGATCAGAGAGTAAAAAAGGCGTAAGGTTCACAATGGTGTAACATTAAAATGGGATATATCGGGCTAGGATTCGAGTTACAGGAACAAGGGCCAAACCAACCACCCAAGAATGGAATCGTCGAGCTAAAACACTTGACAACCTCCTAGAAGCAACTTTTCTTGCCACCAGACCTTTCTCCATCAATTAGAAATCTGATGCCGTCACTAAACACATTCCTTAAATTGTAGCCATTTGTTGAGTGTTTTTTTTGGTGTCTAATTCGCATATATATCACCATTGCCCTTGATTTTCTTGACTGTATATCTCTTAAATATCAACATATAAACGTGTGATTTAGTTTACGAAGATTTTTTAATGCCGAGAACCTCGATCAAAGAGTAAAAAAGGCGTAAGGTTCACAATGGTGTAACATTAAAATGGGATATATCGGGCTAGTATTCGAGTTACAGGAACAAGGGCCAACCAACCACCCAAGAATGGAATCGTCGAACTAAAACACTTGACAACCTCCTAGAAGCAACTTTTCTTGCCACCAGACCTTTCTCCATCAATTAGAAATGTGATGCCGTCACTAAACACATTCCTTAAATTGTAGCCGTTTGTTGAGTGTTTTTTTTGGTGTCTAATCCACATATATATCACCATTGCCCTTGATTTTCTTGACTATATATCTCTTAAATATCAACATATACACGTGTGATTTAGTTTACAAATATTTTTCAATCCCGAGAACCTCGATCAGAGAGTAAAAAAGGCTAAGGTTCACAATGGTGTAAAATTAAAATGGGATATACCGGGCTAGGATTCGAGTTACAGGAACAAGGGCTAAACCAACCACCCAAGTATGGAATCGTCGAGCGAAAACACTTGACAACCTCCTAGAAGCAGCTTTTCTTCCCACCAGACCTTTCTCCATCAATTAGGAATCTGATGCCGTCACTAAACACATTCCTTAAATTGTAGCCATTTGTTGAGTGTTTTTTTTTTGGTGTCTAATCCGCATATATATCACCATTGCCCTTGATTTTATTGACTGTATATCTCTTAAATCTCAACATATACACGTGTGATTTAGTTTATGAAGATTTTTCAATGCCGAGAACCTCGATCAGAGAGTAAAAAAGGCGTAAGGTTCACAATGGTGTAAAATTAAAATGGGATATACCGGGCTAGGATTCGAGTTACAGGAACAAGGGCCAAACCAACCACCCAAGAATGGAATCGTCGAGCGAAAACACTTGACAACCTCCTAGAAGCAGCTTTTCTTGCCACCAGACCTTTCTCCATCAATTAGGAATCTGATGCCGTCACTAAACACATTCCTTAAATTGTAGCCATTTGTTGAGTGTTTTTTTGTCTAATCTGCATATATATCACCATTGCCCTTGATTTCCTTGACTGTTTATCTCTTAAATGTCAACATATACACGAGTGATTTAGTTTACGAAGATTTTTCAATGCCGAGAACCTCGATCAGAGAGTAAAAAAGGCGTAAGGTTCACAATGGTGTAAAATTAAAATGGGATATACCGGGCTAGGATTCGAGTTACAGGAACAAGGGCCAAACCAACCACCCAAGAATGGAATCGTCGAGCGAAAACACTTGACAACCTCCTAGAAGCAGCTTTTCTTGCCACCAGACCTTTCTCCATTAATTAGGAATATGATGCCGTCACTAAACACATTCCTTAAATTGTAGCCATTTGTTGAGTGTTTTTTTTGGTGTCTAATCCGCATATATATCACCATTGCCCTTGATTTTCTTGACTGTATATCTCTTAAATATCAACATATAAACGTGTGATTTAGTTTACGAAGATTTTTCAATGCCGAGAACCTCGATCAGAGAGTAAAAAAGGCGTAAGGTTCAATATGGTGTAACATTAAAATGGGATATATCGGGCTAGGATTCGAGTTACAGGAACAAGGGCCAAACCAACCACCCAAGAATGGAATCGTCGAGCTAAAACACTTGACAACCTCCTAGAAGCAACTTTTCTTGCCACCAGACCTTTCTCCATCAATTAGAAATCTGATGCCGTCACTAAACACATTCCTTAAATTGTAGCCATTTGTTGAGTGTTTTTTTTGGTGTCTAATCCACATATATATCACGATTGCCCTTGATTTTCTTGACTGTATATCTCTTAAATATCAACATATACACGTGTGATTTAGTTTACAAATATTTTTCAATCCCGAGAACCTCGATCAGAGAGTAAAAAAGGCTAAGGTTCACAATGGTGTAAAATTAAAATGGGATATACCGGGCTAGGATTCGAGTTACAGGAACAAGGGCCAAACCAACCACCCAAGAATGGAATCGTCGAGCGAAAACACTTGACAACCTCCTAGAAGCAGCTTTTCTTGCCACCAGACCTTTCTCCACTAATTAGGAATATGATGCCGTCACTAAACACATACCTTAAATTGTAGCCATTTGTTGAGTGTTTTTTTTTTTGGTGTCTAATCCGCATATATATCACCATTGCCCTTGATTTTCTTGACTGTATATCTCTTAAATATCAACATATAAACGTGTGATTTAGTTTACGAAGATTTTTCAATGCCGAGAACCTCGATCAGAGAGTAAAAAAGGCGTAAGGTTCAATATGGTGTAACATTAAAATGGGATATATCGGGCTAGGATTCGAGTTACAGGAACAAGGGCCAAACCAACCACCCAAGAATGGAATCGTCGAGCTAAAACACTTGACAACCTCCTAGAAGCAGCTTTTCTTCCCACCAGACATTTCTCCATCAATTAGGAATCTGATGCCGTCACTAAACACATTCCTTAAATTGTAGCCATTTGTTGAGTGTTTTTTTTGGTGTCTAATCCACATATATATCACGATTGCCCTTGATTTTCTTGACTGTATATCTCTTAAATATCAACATATACACGTGTGATTTAGTTTACAAATATTTTTCAATCCCGAGAACCTCGATCAGAGAGTAAAAAAGGCTAAGGTTCACAATGGTGTAAAATTAAAATGGGATATACCGGGCTAGGATTCGAGTTACAGGAACAAGGGCCAAACCAACCACCCAAGAATGGAATCGTCGAGCGAAAACACTTGACAACCTCCTAGAAGCAGCTTTTCTTGCCACCAGACCTTTCTCCACTAATTAGGAATATGATGCCGTCACTAAACACATACCTTAAATTGTAGCCATTTGTTGAGTGTTTTTTTTGGTGTCTAATCCGCATATATATCACCATTGCCCTTGATTTTCTTGACTGTATATCTCTTAAATATCAACATATAAACGTGTGATTTAGTTTACGAAGATTTTTCAATGCCGAGAACCTCGATCAGAGAGTAAAAAAGGCGTAAGGTTCAATATGGTGTAACATTAAAATGGGATATATCGGGCTAGGATTCGAGTTACAGGAACAAGGGCCAAACCAACCACCCAAGAATGGAATCGTCGAGCTAAAACACTTGACAACCTCCTAGAAGCAGCTTTTCTTCCCACCAGACCTTTCTCCATCAATTAGGAATCTGATGCCGTCACTAAACACATTCCTTAAATTGTAGCCATTTGTTGAGTGTTTTTTTTGGTGTCTAATCCACATATATATCACGATTGCCCTTGATTTTCTTGACTGTATATCTCTTAAATATCAACATATACACGTGTGATTTAGTTTACAAATATTTTTCAATCCCGAGAACCTCGATCAGAGAGTAAAAAAGGCTAAGGTTCACAATGGTGTAAAATTAAAATGGGATATACCGGGCTAGGATTCGAGTTACAGGAACAAGGGCTAAACCAACCACCCAAGAATGGAATCGTCGAGCGAAAACACTTGACAACCTCCTAGAAGCAGCTTTTCTTCCCACCAGACCTTTCTCCATCAATTAGGAATCTGATGCCGTCACTAAACACATTCCTTAAATTGTAGCCATTTGTTGAGTGTTTTTTTTTTTGGTGTCTAATCCGCATATATATCACCATTGCCCTTGATTTTATTGACTGTATATCTCTTAAATCTCAACATATACACGTGTGATTTAGTTTATGAAGATTTTTCAATGCCGAGAACCTCGATCAGAGAGTAAAAAAGGCGTAAGGTTCACAATGGTGTAAAATTAAAATGGGATATACCGGGCTAGGATTCGAGTTACAGGAACAAGGGCTAAACCAACCACCCAAGAATGGAATCCTCGAGCGAAAACACTTGACAACCTACTAGAAGCAGCTTTTCTTCCCACCAGACCTTTCTCCATCAATTAGGAATCTGATGCCGTCACTAAACACATTCCTTAAATTGTAGCCATTTGTTGAGTGTTTTTTTTGGTGTCTAATCCGCATATATATCACCATTGCCCTTGATTTTCTTGACTGTATATCTCTTAAATATCAACATATAAACGTGTGATTTAGTTTACGAAGATTTTTCAATGCCGAGAACCTCGATCAGAGAGTAAAAAAGGCGTAAGGTTCAATATGGTGTAACATTAAAATGGGATATATCGGGCTAGGATTCGAGTTACAGGAACAAGGGCCAAACCAACCACCCAAGAATGGAATCGTCGAGCGAAAACACTTGACAACCTCCTAGAAGCAGCTTTTCTTCCCACCAGACCTTTCTCCATCAATTAGGAATCTGATGCCGTCACTAAACACATTCCTTAAATTGTAGCCATTTGTTGAGTGTTTTTTTTGGTGTCTAATCCGCATATATATCCCCATTGCCCTTGATTTTCTTGACTGTATATTTCTTAAATATCAACATATACACGTTTGATTTAGTTTACGAAGATTTTTCAATGCCGAGAACCTCGCTCAGAGAGTAAAAAAGGCGTAAGGTTCACAATGGTGTAAAATTAAAATGGGATATACCGGGCTAGGATTCGAGTTACAGGAACAAGGGCCAAACCAACCACCCAAGAATGGAATCGTCGAGCGAAAACACTTGACAACCTCCTAGAAGCAGCTTTTCTTGCCACCAGACCTTTCTCCATCAATTAGGAATCTGATGCCATCACTAAACACATTCCTTAAAATGTAGCCATTTGTTGAGTGTTTTTATTTTTGGTGTCTAATCCGCATATATATCACCATTGCCCTTGATTTTCTTGACTGTATATCTCTTAAATGTCAACATATACACGTGTGATTTAGTTTACGAAGATTTTTCAATGCCGAGAACCTCGATCAGAGAGTAAAAAAGGCGTAAGGTTCACAATGGTGTAAAATTAAAATGGGATATACCGGGCTAGGATTCGAGTTACAGGAACAAGGGCCAAACCAACCACCCAAGAATGGAATCGTCGAGCGAAAACACTTGACAACCTCCTAGAAGCAGCTTTTCTTGCCACCAGACCTTTCTCCATTAATTAGGAATATGATGCCGTCACTAAACACATTCCTTAAATTGTAGCCATTTGTTGAGTGTTTTTTTTGGTGTCTAATCCGCATATATATCACCATTGCCCTTGATTTTCTTGACTGTATATCTCTTAAATATCAACATATAAACGTGTGATTTAGTTTACGAAGATTTTTCAATGCCGAGAACCTCGATCAGAGAGTAAAAAAGGCGTAAGGTTCAATATGGTGTAACATTAAAATGGGATATATCGGGCTAGGATTCGAGTTACAGGAACAAGGGCCAAACCAACCACCCAAGAATGGAATCGTCGAGCTAAAACACTTGACAACCTCCTAGAAGCAACTTTTCTTGCCACCAGACCTTTCTCCATCAATTAGAAATCTGATGCCGTCACTAAACACATTCCTTAAATTGTAGCCATTTGTTGAGTGTTTTTTTTGGTGTCTAATCCACATATATATCACGATTGCCCTTGATTTTCTTGACTGTATATCTCTTAAATATCAACATATACACGTGTGATTTAGTTTACAAATATTTTTCAATCCCGAGAACCTCGATCAGAGAGTAAAAAAGGCTAAGGTTCACAATGGTGTAAAATTAAAATGGGATATACCGGGCTAGGATTCGAGTTACAGGAACAAGGGCCAAACCAACCACCCAAGAATGGAATCGTCGAGCGAAAACACTTGACAACCTCCTAGAAGCAGCTTTTCTTGCCACCAGACCTTTCTCCACTAATTAGGAATATGATGCCGTCACTAAACACATACCTTAAATTGTAGCCATTTGTTGAGTGTTTTTTTTGGTGTCTAATCCGCATATATATCACCATTGCCCTTGATTTTCTTGACTGTATATCTCTTAAATATCAACATATAAACGTGTGATTTAGTTTACGAAGATTTTTCAATGCCGAGAACCTCGATCAGAGAGTAAAAAAGGCGTAAGGTTCAATATGGTGTAACATTAAAATGGGATATATCGGGCTAGGATTCGAGTTACAGGAACAAGGGCCAAACCAACCACCCAAGAATGGAATCGTCGAGCTAAAACACTTGACAACCTCCTAGAAGCAGCTTTTCTTCCCACCAGACATTTCTCCATCAATTAGGAATCTGATGCCGTCACTAAACACATTCCTTAAATTGTAGCCATTTGTTGAGTGTTTTTTTTGGTGTCTAATCCACATATATATCACGATTGCCCTTGATTTTCTTGACTGTATATCTCTTAAATATCAACATATACACGTGTGATTTAGTTTACAAATATTTTTCAATCCCGAGAACCTCGATCAGAGAGTAAAAAAGGCTAAGGTTCACAATGGTGTAAAATTAAAATGGGATATACCGAGCTAGGATTCGAGTTACAGGAACAAGGGCCAAACCAACCACCCAAGAATGGAATCGTCGAGCGAAAACACTTGACAACCTCCTAGAAGCAGCTTTTCTTGCCACCAGACCTTTCTCCACTAATTAGGAATATGATGCCGTCACTAAACACATACCTTAAATTGTAGCCATTTGTTGAGTGTTTTTTTTGGTGTCTAATCCGCATATATATCACCATTGCCCTTGATTTTCTTGACTGTATATCTCTTAAATATCAACATATAAACGTGTGATTTAGTTTACGAAGATTTTTCAATGCCGAGAACCTCGATCAGAGAGTAAAAAAGGCGTAAGGTTCAATATGGTGTAACATTAAAATGGGATATATCGGGCTAGGATTCGAGTTACAGGAACAAGGGCCAAACCAACCACCCAAGAATGGAATCGTCGAGCTAAAACACTTGACAACCTCCTAGAAGCAGCTTTTCTTCCCACCAGACATTTCTCCATCAATTAGGAATCTGATGCCGTCACTAAACACATTCCTTAAATTGTAGCCATTTGTTGAGTGTTTTTTTTGGTGTCTAATCCACATATATATCACGATTGCCCTTGATTTTCTTGACTGTATATCTCTTAAATATCAACATATACACGTGTGATTTAGTTTACAAATATTTTTCAATCCCGAGAACCTCGATCAGAGAGTAAAAAAGGCTAAGGTTCACAATGGTGTAAAATTAAAATGGGATATACCGGGCTAGGATTCGAGTTACAGGAACAAGGGCCAAACCAACCACCCAAGAATGGAATCGTCGAGCGAAAACACTTGACAACCTCCTAGAAGCAGCTTTTCTTGCCACCAGACCTTTCTCCACTAATTAGGAATATGATGCCGTCACTAAACACATACCTTAAATTGTAGCCATTTGTTGAGTGTTTTTTTTGGTGTCTAATCCGCATATATATCACCATTGCCCTTGATTTTCTTGACTGTATATCTCTTAAATATCAACATATAAACGTGTGATTTAGTTTACGAAGATTTTTCAATGCCGAGAACCTCGATCAGAGAGTAAAAAAGGCGTAAGGTTCAATATGGTGTAACATTAAAATGGGATATATCGGGCTAGGATTCGAGTTACAGGAACAAGGGCCAAACCAACCACCCAAGAATGGAATCGTCGAGCTAAAACACTTGACAACCTCCTAGAAGCAGCTTTTCTTCCCACCAGACCTTTCTCCATCAATTAGGAATCTGATGCCGTCACTAAACACATTCCTTAAATTGTAGCCATTTGTTGAGTGTTTTTTTTGGTGTCTAATCCACATATATATCACGATTGCCCTTGATTTTCTTGACTGTATATCTCTTAAATATCAACATATACACGTGTGATTTAGTTTACAAATATTTTTCAATCCCGAGAACCTCGATCAGAGAGTAAAAAAGGCTAAGGTTCACAATGGTGTAAAATTAAAATGGGATATACCGGGCTAGGATTCGAGTTACAGGAACAAGGGCTAAACCAACCACCCAAGAATGGAATCGTCGAGCGAAAACACTTGACAACCTCCTAGAAGCAGCTTTTCTTCCCACCAGACCTTTCTCCATCAATTAGGAATCTGATGCCGTCACTAAACACATTCCTTAAATTGTAGCCATTTGTTGAGTGTTTTTTTTTTTGGTGTCTAATCCGCATATATATCACCATTGCCCTTGATTTTATTGACTGTATATCTCTTAAATCTCAACATATACACGTGTGATTTAGTTTATGAAGATTTTTCAATGCCGAGAACCTCGATCAGAGAGTAAAAAAGGCGTAAGGTTCACAATGGTGTAAAATTAAAATGGGATATACCGGGCTAGGATTCGAGTTACAGGAACAAGGGCTAAACCAACCACCCAAGAATGGAATCCTCGAGCGAAAACACTTGACAACCTACTAGAAGCAGCTTTTCTTCCCACCAGACCTTTCTCCATCAATTAGGAATCTGATGCCGTCACTAAACACATTCCTTAAATTGTAGCCATTTGTTGAGTGTTTTTTTTGGTGTCTAATCCGCATATATATCACCATTGCCCTTGATTTTATTGACTGTATATCTCTTAAATCTCAACATATACACGTGTGATTTGGTTTATGAAGATTTTTCAATGCCGAGAACCTCGATCAGAGAGTAAAAAAGGCTAAGGTTCACAATGGTGTAAAATTAAAATGGGATATACCGGGCTAGGATTCGAGTTACAGGAACAAGGGCTAAACCAACCACCCAAGAATGGAATCGTCGAGCGAAAACACTTGACAACCTCCTAGAAGCAGCTTTTCTTCCCACCAGACCTTTCTCCATCAATTAGGAATCTGATGCCGTCACTAAACACATTCCTTAAATTGTAGCCATTTGTTGAGTGTTTTTTTTTTGGTGTCTAATCCGCATATATATCACCATTGCCCTTGATTTTATTGACTGTATATCTCTTAAATCTCAACATATACACGTGTGATTTAGTTTATGAAGATTTTTCAATGCCGAGAACCTCGATCAGAGAGTAAAAAAGGCGTAAGGTTCACAATGGTGTAAAATTAAAATGGGATATACCGGGCTAGGATTCGAGTTACAGGAACAAGGGCTAAACCAACCACCCAAGAATGGAATCCTCGAGCGAAAACACTTGACAACCTACTAGAAGCAGCTTTTCTTCCCACCAGACCTTTCTCCATCAATTAGGAATCTGATGCCGTCACTAAACACATTCCTTAAATTGTAGCCATTTGTTGAGTGTTTTTTTTGGTGTCTAATCCGCATATATATCACCATTGCCCTTGATTTTATTGACTGTATATCTCTTAAATCTCAACATATACACGTGTGATTTGGTTTATGAAGATTTTTCAATGCCGAGAACCTCGATCAGAGAGTAAAAAAGGCGTAAGGTTCACAATGGTGTAAAATTAAAATGGGATATACCGGGCTAGGATTCGAGTTACAGGAACAAGGGCCAAACCAACCACCCAAGAATGGAATCGTCGAGCGAAAACACTTGACAACCTCCTAGAAGCAGCTTTTCTTGCCACCAGACCTTTCTCCATCAATTAGGAATCTGATGTCGTCACTAAACACATTCCTTAAATTGTAGCCATTTGTTGAGTGTTTTTTTTTGTGTCTAATCCGCATATATATCACCACTGCCCTTGATTTCCTTGACTGTTTATCTCTTAAATGTCAACATATACACGAGTGATTTAGTTTACGAAGATTTTTCAATGCCGAGAACCTCGATCAGAGAGTAAAAAAGGCGTAAGGTTCACAATGGTGTAAAATTAAAATGGGATATACCGGGCTAGGATTCGAGTTACAGGAACAAGGGTCAAACCAACCACCCAAGAATGGAATCGTCGAGCGAAAACACTTGACAACCTCCTAGAAGCAGCTTTTCTTGCCACCAGACCTTTCTCCATCAATTAGGAATTTGATGCCGTCACTAAACTCATTCCTTAAATTGTAGCCATTTGTTGAGTGTTTTTTTTGTGTCTAATCCGCATATATATCACCAATGCCCTTGATTTTCTATACTGTATATCTCTTAAATATCAACATATACACGTATGATTTAGTTTACGAAGATTTTTCAATGCCGAGAACCTCGATCAGAGAGTAAAAAAGGCGTAAGGTTCACAATGGTGTAAAATTAAAACGGGATATACCGGGCTAGAATTCGTGTTACAGGAACAAGGGCCAAACCAACCACCCAAGAATGGAATCGTCGAGCGAAAACACTTGACAACCTCCTAGAAGCAGCTTTTCTTGCCACCATACATTTCTCCATCAATTAGGAATCTGAGGCCGTCACTAAACACATTCCTTAAATTGTAGCCATTTGTTGAGTGTTTTTTTTTGTCTCTAATCCGCATATATATCACCATTGCCCTTGATTTTCTTGACTGTATATTTCTTAAATATCAACATATACACGTGTGATTTAGTTTACGAAGAGTTTTCAATGCCGAGAACCTCGCTCAGAGAGTAAAAAAGGCGTAAGGTTCTCAATGGTGTAAAATTAAAATGGGATATACCGGGCTAGGATTCGAGTTACAGGAACAAGGGCCAAACCAACCACCCAAGAAAGGAATCGTCGAGCGAAAACACTTGGCAACCTCCTAGAAGCAGCTTTTCTTGCCACCAGACCTTTCTCCATCAATTAGGAATCTGATGCCATCACTAAACACATTCCTTAAAATGTAGCCATTTGTTGAGTGTTTTTATTTTTGGTGTCTAATCCGCATATATATCACCATTGCCCTTGATTTTCTTGACTGTATATCTCTTAAATGTCAACATATACACGTGTGATTTAGTTTACGAAGATTTTTCAATGCCGAGAACCTCGATCAGAGAATAAAAAAGGCGTAAGGTTCACAATGGTGTAAAATTAAAATGGGATATACCGGGCTAGGATTCGAGTTACAGGAACAAGGGTCAAACCAACCACGCAAGAAATGAATCGTCGAGCGAAAACACTTGACAACCTCCTAGAAGCAGCTTTTCTTGCCACAAGACCTTTCTCCATCAATTAGGAATCTGATGCCGTCACTAAACACATTCCTTTAAATGTAGCCATTTGTTGTGGGTTTTTTTATTTTTGGAGTCTAATCCGCATATATATCACCATTGCCCTTGATTTTCTTGACTGTATATCTCTTAAATGTCAACATATACACGTGTGATTTAGTTTACGAAGATTTTTCAATGCCGAGAACCTCGATCAGAGAGTAAAAAAGGCGTAAGGTTCACAATGGTGTAAAAATTAAAATGAGATATACCGGGCTAGGATTCGAGTTACAGGAACAAGGGCCAAACCAAACACCCAAGAATGGAATCGTCGAGCGAAAACACTTGACAACCTCCTAGAAGCAGCTTTTCTTGCCGCCAGACCTTTCTTCATTAATTAGGAATCTGATGCTGTCACTAAACACATTCCTTAAATTGTAGCCATTTGTTGAGTGTTTTTTTTATGGTGTCTAATCCGCATATATATCACCATTGCCCTTGATTTTCTTGACTGTATATCTCTTAAATATCAACATATACACGTCTGATTTAGTTTACGAAGATTTTTCAATGCCGAGAACCTAGATCAGAGAGTAAAAAAGGCGTAAGGTTCACAATGGTGTAACATTAAAATGGGATATACCGGGCTAGGATTCGAGTTGCAGGAACAAGGGCCAAACCAACCACCCAAGTATGGAATCGTCGAGAGAAAACACTTGACAACCTCCTAGAAGCAGCTTTTCTTGCCACCAAACCTTTCTCCATCAATTAGGAATCTGATGCCGTCACTAAACACATTCCTAAAATTGTAGCCATTTGTTGAGTGTTTTTTTTGTGTCTAATCAGCATATATATCACCATTGCCCTTGATTTTCTTGACTGTATATCTCTTAAATGTCAACATATACACGTGTGATTTAGTTTACGAAGATTTTTCAATGCCGAGAACCTCGATCAGAGAGTAAAAAAGGTGTAAGGTTCACAATGGTGTAAAATTAAAATGGGTTATACCGGGCTAGGATTCGAGTTACAGGAACAAGGGTCAAACCAACCACCCAAGAATGGAATCGTCGAGCGAAAACACTTGACAACCTCCTAGAAACAGCTTTTCTTGCCACCAGAACTTTCTCCATCAATTAGGAATCTGATGCCGTCACTAAACACATTCCTTAAATTGTAGCCATTTGTTGACTGTTTTATTTTTGTGTCTAATCCGCATGTATATCACCATTGCACTTGATTTTCTATACTGTATATCTCTTAAATATCAACATATACACGTGTGATTTAGTTTACGAAGATTTTTCAATGCCGAGAACCTCGATCAGAGAGTAAAAAAGGCGTAAGGTTCACAATGGTGTAAAATTAAAATGGGATATACCGGGCTAGGATTCGAGTTACAGGAACAAGGGTCAAACCAACCACCCAAGAATGGAATCGTCGAGCGAAAACACATGACAACCTCCTAGAAGCAGCTTTTCTTGCCACTAGACCTTTCTCCATCAATTAGGAATCTGATGCCGTCACTAAACACATTCCTTAAAATGTAGCCATTTGTTGAGTGTTTTTATTTTTGGTGTCTAATCCGCATATATATCACCATTGCCCTTGATTTTCTTGACTGTATATCTCTTAAATGTCAACATATACACGTGTGATTTAGTTTACGAAGATTTTTCAATGCCGAGAACCTCGATCAGAGAATAAAAAAGGCGTAAGGTTCACAATGGTGTAAAATTAAAATGGGATATACCGGGCTAGGATTTGAGTTACAGGAACAAGGGCCAAACCAACCACGCAAGAAACGAATCGTCGAGCGAAAACACTTGACAACCTCCTAGAAGCAGCTTTTCTTGCCACAAGACCTTTCTCCATCAATTAGGAATCTGATGCCGTCACTAAACACATTCCTTTAAATGTAGCCATTTGTTGTGGGTTTTTTATTTTTGGTGTCTAATCCGCATATATATCACCATTGCCCTTGATTTTCTTGACTGTATATCTCTTAAATGTCAACATATACACGTGTGATTTAGTTTACGAAGATTTTTTAATGCCGAGAACCTCGATCAGAGAGTAAAAAAGGCGTAAGGTTCACAATGGTGTAAAAATTAAAATGAGATATACCGGGCTAGGATTCGAGTTACAGGAACAAGGGCCAAACCAAACACCCAAGAATGGAATCGTCGAGCGAAAACACTTGACAACCTCCTAGAAGCAGCTTTTCTTGCCGCCAGACCTTTCTTCATTAATTAGGAATCTGATGCCGTCACTAAACACATTCCTTAAATTGTAGCCATTTGTTGAGTGTTTTTTTATGGTGTCTAATCCGCATATATATCACCATTGCCCTTGATTTTCTTGACTGTATATCTCTTAAATATCAACATATACACGTCTGATTTAGTTTACGAAGATTTTTCAATGCCGAGAACCTAGATCAGAGAGTAAAAAAGGCGTAAGGTTCACAATGGTGTAACATTAAAATGGGATATACCGGGCTTGGATTCGAGTTGCAGGAACAAGGGCCAAACCAACCACCCAAGTATGGAATCGTCGAGAGAAAACACTTGACAACCTCCTAGAAGCAGCTTTTCTTGCCACCAAACCTTTCTCCATCAATTAGGAATCTGATGCCGTCACTAAACACATTCCTAAAATTGTAGCCATTTGTTGAGTGTTTTTTTTTTGTGTCTAATCAGCATATATATCACCATTGCCCTTGATTTTCTTGACTGTATATCTCTTAAATGTCAACATATACACGTGTGATTTAGTTTACGAAGATTTTTCAATGCCGACAACCTCGATCAGAGAGTAAAAAAGGCGTAAGGTTCACAATGGTGTAAAATTAAAATGGGTTATACCGGGCTAGGATTCGAGTTACAGGAACAAGGGTCAAACCAACCACCCAAGAATGGAATCGTCGAGCGAAAACACTTGACAACCTCCTAGAAGCAGCTTTTCTTGCCACCAGACCTTTTTCCATCAATTAGGAATCTGATGCCGTCACTAAACACATTCCTTAAATTGTAGCCATTTGTTGAGTGGTTTTTTTTTGTGTCTAATCCGCATATATATCACCATTGCCCTTGATTTTCTATACTGTATATCTCCTAAATATCAACATATACACGTGTGATTTAGTTTACGAAGATTTTTCAATGCCGAGAACCTCGATCAGAGAGTAAAAAAGGCGTAAGGTTCATAATGGTGTAAAATTAAAACGGGATATACCGGGATAGGATTCGAGTTACAGGAACAAGGGCCAAACCAATCACCCAAGAATGGAATCGTCGAGCGAAAACACTTCACAACCTCCTAGAAGCAGCTTTTTTTGCCACCATACCTTTCTCCATCAATTAGGAATCTGATGCCGTCACTAAACACATTCCTTAAATTGTAGCCACTTGTTGAGTGTTTTTTTTTGTGTCTAATCCGCATATATATCATCATTGCCCTTGATTTTCTTGACTGTATATCTCTTAAATATCAACACATACATGTGTGATTTAGTTTACGAATATTTTTCAATGCCGAGAACCTCGCTCAGAGAGTAAAAAAGGCGTAAGGTTCACAATGGTGTAAAATTAAAATGAGATATATCGGGCTAGGATTCGAGTTACAGGAACAAGGGCCAAACCAACCACCCAAGAATGGAATCGTCGAGCGAAAACACTTGACAACCTCCTAGAAACAGCTTTTCTTGCCACCAGAACTTTCTCCATCAATTCGGAATCTGATGCCGTCACTAAACACATTCCTTAAATTGTAGCCATTTGTTGACTCTTTTATTTTTCTGTCTAATCCGCATATATATCACCATTGCACTTGATTTTCTATACTGTATATCTCTTAAATATCAACATATACACGTGTGATTTAGTTTACGAAGATTTTTCAATGCCGAGAACCTCGATCAGAGAGTAAAAAAGGCGTAAGGTTCACAATGGTGTAAAATTAAAATGGGATATACCGGGTTAGGATTCGAGTTACAGGAACAAGGGTCAAACCAACCACCCAAGAATGGAATCGTCGAGCGAAAACACTTGACAACCTCCTAGAAGCAGCTTTTCTTGCCACCAGACCTTTTTCCATCAATTAGGAATCTGATGCCGTCACTAAACACATTCCTTAAATTGTAGCCATTTGTTGAGTGGTTTTTTTTTGTGTCTAATCCGCATATATATCACCATTGCCCTTGATTTTCTATACTGTATATCTCCTAAATATCAACATATACACGTGTGATTTAGTTTACGAAGATTTTTCAATGCCGAGAACCTCGATCAGAGAGTAAAAAAGGCGTAAGGTTCATAATGGTGTAAAATTAAAACGGGATATACCGGGATAGGATTCGAGTTACAGGAACAAGGGCCAAACCAATCACCCAAGAATGGAATCGTCGAGCGAAAACACTTGACAACCTCCTAGAAGCAGCTTTTTTTGCCACCATACCTTTCTCCATCAATTAGGAATCTGATGCCGTCACTAAACACATTCCTTAAATTGTAGCCACTTGTTGAGTGTTTTTTTTTGTGTCTAATCCGCATATATATCATCATTGCCCTTGATTTTCTTGACTGTATATCTCTTAAATATCAACACATACATGTGTGATTTAGTTTACGAATATTTTTCAATGCCGAGAACCTCGCTCAGAGAGTAAAAAAGGCGTAAGGTTCACAATGGTGTAAAATTAAAATGAGATATATCGGGCTAGGATTCGAGTTACAGGAACAAGGGCCAAACCAACCACCCAAGAATGGAATCGTCGAGCGAAAACACTTGACAACCTCCTAGAAACAGCTTTTCTTGCCACCAGAACTTTCTCCATCAATTCGGAATCTGATGCCGTCACTAAACACATTCCTTAAATTGTAGCCATTTGTTGACTCTTTTATTTTTCTGTCTAATCCGCATATATATCACCATTGCACTTGATTTTCTATACTGTATATCTCTTAAATATCAACATATACACGTGTGATTTAGTTTACGAAGATTTTTCAATGCCGAGAACCTCGATCAGAGAGTAAAAAAGGCGTAAGGTTCACAATGGTGTAAAATTAAAATGGGATATACCGGGCTAGGATTCGAGTTACAGGAACAAGGGTCAAACCAACCACCCAAGAATGGAATCGTCGAGCGAAAACACTTGACAACCTCCTAGAAGCAGCTTTTCTTGCCACCAGACCTTTTTCCATCAATTAGGAATCTGATGCCGTCACTAAACACATTCCTTAAATTGTAGCCATTTGTTGAGTGGTTTTTTTTTGTGTCTAATCCGCATATATATCACCATTGCCCTTGATTTTCTATACTGTATATCTCCTAAATATCAACATATACACGTGTGATTTAGTTTACGAAGATTTTTCAATGCCGAGAACCTCGATCAGAGAGTAAAAAAGGCGTAAGGTTCATAATGGTGTAAAATTAAAACGGGATATACCGGGATAGGATTCGAGTTACAGGAACAAGGGCCAAACCAATCACCTAAGAATGGAATCGTCGAGCGAAAACACTTGACAACCTCCTAGAAGCAGCTTTTTTTGCCACCATATCTTTCTCCATCAATTAGGAATCTGATGCCGTCACTAAACACATTCCTTAAATTGTAGCCACTTGTTGAGTGTTTTTTTTTGTGTCTAATCCGCATATATATCATCATTGCCCTTGATTTTCTTGACTGTATATCTCTTAAATATCAACACATACATGTGTGATTTAGTTTACGAATATTTTTCAATGCCGAGAACCTCGCTCAGAGAGTAAAAAAGGCGTAAGGTTCACAATGGTGTAAAAATAAAATGAGATATATCGGGCTAGGATTCGAGTTACAGGAACAAGGGCCAAACCAACCACCCAAGAATGGAATCGTCGAGCGAAAACACTTAACAACCTCCTAGAAGCAGCTTTTCTTGCCACCAGACCTTTCTCCATCAATTAGGAATCTGATGCCGTCACTAAACACATTCCTTAAAATGTAGCCATTTGTTGAGTGTTTTTATTTTTGGTGTCTAATCCGCATATATATCACCATTGCCCTTGATTTTCTTGACTGTATATCTCTTAAATGTCAACATATACACGTGTGATTTAGTTTATGAAGATTTTTCAATGCCGAGAACCTCGATCAGAGAGTAAAAAAGGCGTAAGGTTCACAATGGTGTAAAATTAAAATGGGATATACCGGGCTAGGATTCGAGTTGCAGGAACAAGGGCCAAACCAACCACCCAAGAATGGAATCGTCGAGCGAAAACACTTGATAACCTCCTAGAAGCAGCTTTTCTTGCCACCAGACCTTTCTCCATCAATTAGGAATCTGATGCCGTCACTAAACACATTCCTTAAATTGTAGCCAATTGTTGAGTGTTTTTTTTTGTGTATAATCCGCATATATATCATCATTGCCCTTGATTTTCTTGACTGTATATCTCTTAAATATCAACACATACATGTGTGATTTAGTTTACGAATATTTTTCAATGCCGAGAACCTTGCTCAGAGAGTAAAAAAGGCGTAAGGTTCATAATGGTGTAAAATTAAAATGAGATATATCGGGCTAGGATTCGAGTTACAGGAACAAGGGCCAAACCAACCACCCAAGAATGGAATCGTCGAGCGAAAACACTTGACAACCTCCTAGAAGCAGCTTTTCTTGCCACCAGACCTTTCTCCATCAATTAGGAATCTGATGCCGTCACTAAACACATTCCTTAAAATGTAGCCATTTGTTGAGTGTTTTTATTTTAGGTGTCTAATCCGCATATATATCACCATTGCCCTTGATTTTCTTGACTGTATATCTCTTAAATGTCAACATATACACGTGTGATTTAGTTTATGAAGATTTTTCAATGCCGAGAACCTCGATCAGAGAGTAAAAAAGGCGTAAGGTTCACAATGGTGTAAAATTAAAATGGGATATACCGGGCTAGGATTCGAGTTGCAGGAACAAGGGCCAAACCAACCACCCAAGAATGGAATCGTCGAGCGAAAACACTTGATAACCTCCTAGAAGCAGCTTTTCTTGCCACCAGACCTTTCTCCATCAATTAGGAATCTGATGCCGTCACTAAACACATTCCTTAAATTGTAGCCATTTGTTGTGTGTTTTTTTTTGTGTCTAATCCGCATATATATCACGATTGCCCTTGATTTTCTTGACTGTATATCTCTTAAATATCAACATATACACGTGTGATTTAGTTTACAAAGATTTTTCAATGCCGAGAACCTAGATCAGAGAGTAAAAAATGCGTAAGGTTCACAATGGTGTAAAATTAAAATGAGATATACCGGGGTAGGATTCGAGTTACAGGAACAAGGGCTAAACCAACCACCCAAGAATGGAATCGTCGAGCGAAAACACTTGACAACCTCCTAGAAGCAGCTTTTCTTACCACCAGACCTTTCTCCATCAATTAGGAATCTGATGCCGTCACTAAACACATTCCTTAAATTGTAGCCATTTGTTGAGTGTTTTTTTTTTGTGTCTAATCCGCATATATATCACCATTACCCTTGATTTTCTTGACTGCATATCTCTTAAATGTCAACATATACACGTGTGATTTAGTTTACGAAGATTTTTCATTGCCGAGAACCTCGATCAAAGAGTAAAAAAGGCGTAAGGTTCACAATGGTGTAAAATTAAAATGGGATATACCAGGCTAGGATTCGAGTTACTGGAACAAGGGCCAAACCAACCACCCAAGAATGGAATCGTCGAGCGAAAACACTTGACAACCTCCTAGAAGCAGCTTTTCTTGCCACCAGACCTGTGACAACTCGAATTTCCGACATTCTTTATTCGCATTTAATGCACGTTGACTTTGACTATATAGTTGCGATTGCATGGTTATGTGTGATTGTACAACATGTGTACTGTTTGTAAAACTTAAACTGTTAAACTATAAAAGAACTCGACGAAACACAAGTGAGATTCGCCAAGATCGATCTCGACGAAACAGGTCAGTTTCACCAACAACCCTCTCGACGAAACAGGCTGTTTCGCCGAGCCCAGGTCCACCGAAGCCCAGCTTGGGCCCAGTACGTAAACTCTCATATTATTACGTGAACCAACCTTTTGTTTCACAATTTTGAGCAATCTGTAACCCTAGAGAACTCTCTACTGTGTGACGGCAAACTAGAACCCACCGGAAACCCTTGTGCGATCAAACCATCATCTCGGTTAGTAAATCCACGTGTCTTGATTGATCTTTCATCCGTGTACGTGTTTATGTGTCATGTAATTCTGCTATGATGATGTATATTTGTAACCGATACATGTTAAATATTAGGGTTCTGGTTATGATGATGAATGGGGTTTGATGTTGTAATATAATCCGTTGATTCGATTGATAAATATATAAGAATTATACCTGAAACCAAAGCAGAAATTGGAAAACTGTCAAGATCAGATCTATGTATGATATGCGTGATTGTTGTCGATGATGTAATGTTTTATGTTAATCGGTTTGAGATACGTTTAAACTAGGGTTCATGCTAGACAATGATTCCTTGATGATTCCTGTTATTGATGACGGCTATTATATGGTTAGGGTTTCTGCATGTATCAACCTTACGTAACTGATATCACTTCGTATCAGGTTTGACGAAACAGGTATCTTGGCGAAACAGAAAGTGTTTCGCCAAGGACAATCGACGAATTAGAATTCTGTTTCGCCAAACAAGGCCACGACGAAACAGGAGATGTGTTTCGCCAATATAAGTGTTTCGCCAATATATGTGTTTCGCCAACAAGTGTTTCGCCAACATGTGTGTTTCGCCAAACGTGTATCAGCACAGTAACTTGAGTTAATTCTGTTAAGTGTTAACTGGAATATCTAACTGCTGTTAAATGATATACATGACTTGTGTGATTTCGAATACGTACTACCTGCTTATACGTGTACCTTGTGACTACAAACTGACTATGTATACGTGCATACTCTAGGACGTGATTGATTTACTTTGAGCACATACTTAGCATACCGAGCAAACCAAGGTGAGTTCACACAGCCAAGGCATGGGATTCTCGGGTTGGGAATCAGGTTGGATTATTTGAAATGGATAACTACTCGTACTTACGCTATCGCTAGACTATAGACCATCGTCCTCAGGATAGTCAGGACACTTACGTAAAACCTACGTAACCTAGTATCTACCATCGTCTCCCGGGTCGGGAGGACACTTACGTAAAACCTACGTAAACTAATACCTACCATTGTCTTCCGGGTCGGAAGGACACTTACGTAAATCCTACGTAAACCCACACGTACCACTGTCCTCGGGGAAGGGCACTCACGTAAATCCTACGTGACCTTGTACGTATTCCTGTTCTCAGATTAAGAAGAACACATGGTTGCAAATAGTCTAGTAAGTGCAAACATGGGAAGCCCCATTAGTAAAGATAAACGTGGGAAACCCCCACTAGTAATACCTATGACCATGGGAAACCCCCACCATTAGTACGTATCTACGTGGGAAACCCCCACTGAATGCATATATGATTTGTTATAAAGAACTTATTCACTGTGAACTCGCTCAACTAGTTGTTGACTCTCTGCTGCATGCCTTGCAGGACCTTAGGTACATTTGGAGCTTGCACGGGAGATGCGGTCGTTGTGGGCACGGATTGTGGAACTTATGATAAAACATTTAAACATTTGAACTTATTACTTACGTTGGGTTTACATTTTATGCTTCCGCTATACACTTAACATGTTTTGGTTGAACACCTTTCATATCGTTTGGTTTAAATTACATTTAATACTTATTATGTTTGATATGATTGGTGGCTTGATCCTGGTCAGTCACGCCTCCAAGCGGTGATACTCCGCGTGTGGATTTTGGGGGTGTGACAGATTGGTATCAGAGCCATTGGTTATAGAGAACTCGGTTTTAATAAGTGGAAAACGATTTTGTTAAAACCAGACTATAACCAGAACAGTGCTCAACGATCCACAACGACGCTTCGCTCCACGTGCAAGGCTCAACATCATAGGTACTACTATTCATGTTACTTTACCTACTTGCTAGAATTACATAGAACTTTGCTCGGGGTATGCTTAGATTACAGAACCTACTATATGCTATTGCTTGAGAATACTTGTGTGCTCACTCTCTTCTGTCATCGCACTGTTTGCGAACCTATCTCACTCATGTTATCTTTATTATGAAGATCATGTCTGGACGTATCAACATGACACAAGCCCAGTTGACGGCTCTCATTAACGAACGAGTTACTGCGGCAGTTGCAGCCGCACAAGCAGGAGGTATACCCTGCAGTTACAACTCACACTAGGATCCTTAGATCCTACATTCCTAAACCAACTCTTGTGTTTAACCTTACTCTGATTCTTACACAACAGGTCAACCACCTGTTTGCACTTTCAAAACTTTCATGGACTGTCGTCCAACTACTTTCAGCGGCACTGAAGGAGCCGTAGGTCTCCTCCACTGGTTTGAAAAGCTAGAGTCGGTGTTCGAGATGTGTGAATGCCCTGAGGAACGCAGGGTGAAGTATGCTACTGGTACTCTCGAGGGTTTAGCCCTCACATGGTGGAAAGCTCAGGTCCAAATACTAGGGTTGGTTGCTGCTAACGCCACCCCATGGAACAACTTTAAAGAGATGATCAAAGAGGAATACTGCAGTCGAGATGATATTCATAAGCTGGAGGTTGAGTTCTTTAACCTCATGATGACGGGGTCAGAGATTGAGGCGTTTACTAAGAGATCTAATGAGCTAGCATTACTGTGTCCTACTATGGTGGACCCTCCAGCTAAGCGTATCGAACTTTATCTCGGCGGACTAGTGCCAGAGATCCAAAGTCATGTGACTTCAGCAAACCTTGCCACCTACCAGCAGGTTGTTCAGTTGGCTCACCGTCTCACTGATCAGGCGGTGGAGCAAAACAAGTTGCCTAAACGCATCAGTACTACTACCGCTACTACTTCAGCTACACCTGCTACTCCCAGTGACAACAAGCGGAAATAGGAGGGGGATTCCAGTAGGGGTTCAGCTACCGTTCAGTCTCAAGCTCAGCAACGCAAGACTAATGATTATCAGAGTCCCAGTCAGCAGTCATCTGGTAGTCATGGGCAGAGAGTTTATCGAGGAAACCACCCCAAGTGCCACAATTGTAACAGGCACCACAGTGGCCAGTGCAACAAGGGTCGTTGTCAAAGATGTTTCAAGATGGGTCATGAGGCCAAGGATTGTAGGAGCCCACGACCTGTAAATCAAAACCAGCAACAACAGCCACCAGCTCCACGAAACCAGCCGCAACAACAACAAGAAGGAATTAGGGGATGCTTTCTGTGCGGGGCTGAGGGCCACTTTAAGCGGGATTGCCCACAGTTAAACCAGAATCAGAATAACAACAACAACAACCTGGGCAATGGGAACAACAACAATGGGGGAAACAACAACAACAATGGTGCTAGGGGACGAGCATTTGTGATTGGTCAGGCTGATGCAAGGAACGATCCTAATATGATTATGGGTAAGTTTCTTCTCGACGACTTTTATGTTACTGTATTATTTGATTCGGGTGTGGATACCAGTTATATGTCTCTGAAAGTTAGTCAAATGCTTAAACGCGCACCAACACTTTTGAACACCAAACATGTCGTAGAGTTAGCTAACGGTAAAAGTTTAGAGGCCACACACATAGTTCAAGGTTGTAATCTTATCCTCGCTGGTCAGACTTTCTCCATCGATCTCATTCCTATAACTCTGAGTAGTTTCGACATCGTCATCGGTATGGATTGGTTGTCCCAACAGCAAGCAGAGACCCTATGCAAGGAGAAGATCATTCGTATTCCCCGTTCTGGTAAAGAACCTCTCGAAGTTCAAGGCGACAAGAGTGGTGTCGTGAGTGGCATCATATCCTTCTTGAAGGCTCAGAAGTGTTTACGAAAGGGCCACACAGCTGTTTTAGCACTCGTTACTAATACAGCGAAGAAAGAGAAAAAGATTGAGGATATTCCAGTAGTACGCGATTTTCCTCAAGTGTTTCCTGAAGAGTTACCTGGGTTACCGCCTCACCGTCAGGTTGAATTTCAGATCGAGCTCGCTCCAGGAGCAGCACCCATAGCTCGAGCGCCTTATCGTTTAGCTCCAACTGAACTGGAAGAACTGTCTAAGCAACTGCAAGAACTCTTGGAAAAGGGTTTCATACGCCCTAGCTCTTCGCCTTGGGGAGCTCCAGTGCTATTTGTAAAGAAGAAGGACGGTACCTTCCGTATGTGTATAGACTACCGCGAATTGAACAAGGTGACTGTGAAGAATCGCTATCCTCTTCCACGCATCGACGATTTATTCGACCAGTTACAAGGGTCGAGCTATTACTCGAAGATTGATCTAAGGTCAGGGTATCATCAACTGAGAGTCCGGGATGAGGACGTCTCCAAAACAGCGTTCAGAACACGCTACGGCCACTACGAGTTTCTGGTCATGCCTTTCGGATTAACGAACGCGCCTGCGGTTTTCATGGATCTTATGAACAGGGTGTGCAAACCCTATCTTGACAAGTTTGTCATTGTTTTCATAGACGACATCCTGATCTATTCGAAGAGCCAGGAGGAACACGAGCAGCACTTACGACTTATTTTGGAACTCCTTCGAACGGAACAGCTATACGCTAAGTTTTCAAAATGCGACTTCTGGCTTCGTGAAGTCCACTTCCTAGGCCACGTAGTAAACAAGGATGGAATTCATGTTGATCCATCCAAGGTGGATTCGATCAAGAACTGGCCTGCACCTCGCACACCAACTGAAATACGCCAATTCTTGGGTTTGGCGGGCTATTACAGACGGTTCATCAAAGACTTCTCAAAGATCGCACAACCGCTTACACTACTGACACAGAAAGGTGTTGTTTATCATTGGGGTAATACACAGGAAACAGCGTTTCAGCACTTAAAGGATAGACTCTGTAGCGCACCTATCCTCTCTTTGCCTGAAGGCACGGACGATTTTGTAGTCTACTGCGATGCATCTATACAGGGTCTTGGATGTGTATTGATGCAACGGGATAAAGTCATAGCTTATGCTTCGCGCCAACTTAAGATTCACGAACGGAATTACACTACACACGATTTAGAGCTGGGAGCGGTTGTTTTTGCACTTAAGATATGGCGACACTACTTGTACGGTACCAAATGTGCTATCTACACTGACCACAGAAGCCTCGAACATATATTCAAACAGAAGGAACTGAATATGCGACAGCGACGATGGGTCGAACTGTTGAATGACTATGAATGCTCAATCAGGTACCACCCAGGCAAAGCCAATGTTGTGGCTGACGCCCTCAGTCGAAAGGACACCGCGCCTAAGCGCGTGCGAGCTTTACAACTCACTATACAGTCTAGTCTTCCTTCCCAAATACGAAATGCTCAGGTAGAAGCATTGAAACCAGACAACATCAGGGATGAAGCCCTACGCGGCTCAAGGCAACGCTTAGAACAGAAGGAAGATGGTGCTTACTACGTCACAGGACGCATCTGGGTCCCACACTATGGTAACTTACGCGAGCTGGTAATGGATGAAGCTCATAAGTCTCGCTACTCGGTACATCCAGGTTCGGATAAAACGTACCACGATATCAAAACTACATACTGGTGGCCTAGCATGAAGGCCCACATAGCCACATACGTTAGCAAATGCTTGACTTGTGCGAGAGTCAAGGCATAATATCAGAAACCGTCAGGTCCACTTCAACAACCTGAGATACCGCAATGGAAATGGGAACAAATTTCCATGGATTTTGTTACTGGCTTACCTAGATCTCAGCGCGGAAATGATACTATATGGGTGATCGTGGATCGACTCACAAAGTCTGCTCACTTCTTGGCTATCAAGGAAACGGACAAGTTCTCCACACTAGCAGATGTGTACTTGAAGGAAGTGGTCTCAAGGCACGGAGTGCCCACTTCTATTATCTCTGATCGTGATGCACGTTTTACTTCAGAACTGTGGCAAGCAATGCACAAATCTTTTGGCTCTCGTTTAGACATGAGCACAGCTTATCATCCTCAGACGGATGGGCAGTCTGAGCGTAATCGACTTTGGCAATGGTTGGGAAAAACATCTGCCACTTGTGGAATTTTCGTACAATAACAGCTACCACACCAGCATTAAAGCTGCTCCATTCGAGGCATTTTACGGGCGTAAATGCCGGTCACCTCTCTGTTGGGCAGAGGTGGGAGATAGTCAGATCACAGGTCCAGAAATGGTAGTTGACACTACTGAAAAGATTGCTCAAATACGACAACGCATGGCGGCAGCTCGTGACCGTCAGAAAGCATACGCCGATAAAGATAGAAAACTACTCGAATTCCAGGTTGGGGATCGAGCGCTACTCAAAGTTTCGCCCTGGAAGGGTGTGGTTCGTTTTGGCAAACGCGGCAAACTTAATCCACGATACGTTGGACCTTTCGAAGTTATTGAGAAGATAGGCAGGGTAGCCTACAGATTGAACCTACCAGCTGAACTCAGTGCAGTTCACAATGTCTTTCACGTGTCGAATCTGAAGAAGTGTATGTCAGATGAGACCCACATAGTTCCCTTGAAGGAACTCACTATCGACGAGCGATTGCACTTCGTCGAGGAACCTGTTGAAATCACGGAACGGGATGTTAAGGTCCTCAAGAACACGAGAATCCCTCTTGTACGAGTTCGTTGGAACTCCCGCCGCGGCCCAGAGTTCACCTGGGAGCGTGAAGATCAAATGGAACTCAAATATCCCCAGTTATTCGGAACCAATGCAACTACTACTAAGGCTGAAGCTACCAATACAGAATTTTGGGACGAAATTCCAAATCAACGGGGGGATGATGTGACACCCCAAGAAAACCAGTAATTTTCGCAAACCTGCTCGGTGAGCCGCGATACAATACAGGTAAACAACGTCACACCATTAGCTTTCCTCAGTAACTGCATGCTAAATTTCGGGACGAAATTTCTTTTAAGTTGGGGATAATGTGACAACTCGAATTTCCGACATTCTTTATTCGCATTTAATGCACGTTGACTTTGACTATATAGTTGTGATTGCATGGTTATGTGTGATTGTACAACATGTGTACTGTTTGTAAAACTTAAACTGTTAAACTATAAAAGAACTCGACGAAACACAAGTGAGATTCGCCAGGATCGATCTCGACGAAACAGGTCAGTTTCGCCAACAACCCTCTCGACGAAATAGGCTGTTTCGCCGAGCCCAGGTCCACCGAATCCCAGCTTGGGCCCAGTACGTAAACTCTCATATTATTACGTGAACCAACCTTTTGTTTCACACTTTTGAGCAATCTGTAACCCTAGAGAACTCTCTACTGTGTGACGGCAAACTAGAACCCACCGGAAACCCTTGTGCGATCAAACCATCATCTCGGTTAGTAAATCCACGTGTCTTGATTGATCTTTCATCCGTGTACGTGTTTATGTGTCATGTAATTCTGCTATGATGATGTATATTTGTAACCGATACATGTTAAATATTAGGGTTCTGGTTATGATGATGAATGGGGTTTGATGTTGTAATATAATCCGTTGATTCGATTGATAAATATATAAGAATTATACCTGAAACCAAAGCAGAAATTGGAAAACTGTCAAGATCAGATCTATGTATGATATGCGTGATTGTTGTCGATGATGTAATGTTTTATGTTAATCGGTTTGAGATACGTTTAAACTAGGGTTCATGCTAGACAATGATTCCTTGATGATTCCTGTTATTGATGACGGCTATTATATGGTTAAGGT
Organism: Helianthus tuberosus; assembly: GCA_030545235.1. Taxonomy (NCBI): domain Eukaryota; kingdom Viridiplantae; phylum Streptophyta; class Magnoliopsida; order Asterales; family Asteraceae; genus Helianthus; species Helianthus tuberosus. The sequence continues at coordinate 25,324,491 of CM060428.1, forward strand.
TTCTGCATGTATCAACGTTACGTAACTGATATCACTTCGTATCAGGTTTGACGAAACAGGTATCTTGGCGAAACAGAAAGTGTTTCGCCAAGGACAATCGACGAATTAGAATTCTGTTTCGCCAAACAAGGCCATGACGAAACAGGAGATGTGTTTCGCCAATATAAGTGTTTCGCCAATATATGTGTTTCGCCAACATGTGTGTTTCGCCAAACGTGTATCAGCACAGTAACTTGAGTTAATTCTGTTAAGTGTTAACTGGAATATCTAACTGCTGTTAAATGATATACCTGACTTGTGTGATTTCGAATACGTAATACCTGCTTATACGTGTACCTTGTGACTACAAACTGACTATGTATACGTGCATACTCTAGGACGTGATTGATTTACTTTGAGCACATACTTAGCATACCGAGCAAACCAAGGTGAGTTCACACAGCCAAGGCATGGGATTCTCGGGTTGGGAATCGGGTTGGATTATTTGAAATGGATAACTACTCGTACTTACGCTATCGCTAGACTATAGACCATCGTCCTCAGGATAGTCAGGACACTTACGTAAAACCTACGTAACCTAGTATCTACCATCGTCTCCCGGGTCGGGAGGACACTTACGTAAAACCTACGTAAACTAATACCTACCATTGTCTTCCGGGTCGGAAGGACACTTACGTAAATCCTACGTAAACCCACACGTACCACTGTCCTCGGGGAAGGGCACTCACGTAAATCCTACGTGACCTTGTACGTATTCCTGTTCTCAGATTAAGAAGAACACATGGTTGCAAATAGTCTAGTAAGTGCAAACATGGGAAGCCCCATTAGTAAAGATAAACGTGGGAAACCCCCACTAGTAATACCTATGACCATGGGAAACCCCCACCATTAGTACGTATCTACGTGGGAAACCCCCACTGAATGCATATATGATTTGTTATAAAGAACTTATTCACTGTGAACTCGCTCAACTAGTTGTTGACTCTCTGCTGCATGCCTTGCAGGACCTTAGGTACATTTGGAGCTTGCACGGGAGATGCGGTCGTTGTGGGCACGGATTGTGGAACTTATGATAAAACATTTAAACATTTGAACTTATTACTTACGTTGGGTTTACATTTTATGCTTCCGCTATACACTTAACATGTTTTGGTTGAACACCTTTCATATCGTTTGGTTTAAATTACATTTAATACTTATTATGTTTGATATGATTGGTGGCTTGATCCTGGTCAGTCACGCCTCCAAGCGGTGATACTCCGCGTGTGGATTTTGGGGGTGTGAAAAGACCTTTCTCCATCAATTAGGAATCTGATGCCGTCACTAAACACATTCCTAAAATTGTAGCCATTTGTTGAGTGTTTTTTTTTTGTGTCTAATCCGCATATATATCACCGTTGCCCTTGATTTTCTTGACTGTATATCTCTTAAATGTCAACATATACACGTGTGATTTAGTTTACGAAGATTTTTCAATGCCGAGAACCTCGATCAGAGAGTAAAAAAGGCGTAAGGTTCACAATGGTGTAAAATTAAAATGGGATATACCGGGCTAGGATTTGAGTTACAGGAAAAAGGGCTAAACCAACCACCCAAGAATGGAATCGTCGAGCGAAAACACTTGACAACCTCCTAGAAGCAGCTTTTCTTGCCACTAGACCTTTCTCCATCAATTAGGAATCTGATGTCGTCATAAACACATTCCTTAAATTGTAGCCATTTGTTAAGTGTTTTTTTTTGGTGTCTAATCCGCATATATGTCACCATTGCCCTTGATTTTCTTGACTGTATATCTCTTAAATGTCAACATATACACGTGTGATTTAGTTTACGAAGAATTTTCAATGCCGAGAACCTCGATCAGAGAGTAAAAAAGGCGTAAGGTTCACAATGCTGTAAAATTAAAATGGGATATACCGGACTAGGATTCGAGTTACAGGAACAAGGGCCAAACCAACCACCCAAGAATGGAATCGTCGAGCGAAAACACTTGACAACCTCCTAGAAGCAGCTTTTCTTGCCACCAGACCTTTCTCCATCAATTAGGAATCTGATGCCGTCACTAAACACATTCCTTAAATTGTAGCCATTTGTTGAGTGTTTTTTTTGTCTAATCCGCATATATATCACCATTGCCCTTGATTTCCTTGACTGTTTATCTCTTAAATGTCAACAAATACACGAGTGATTTAGTTTACGAAGATTTTTCAATGCCGAGAACCTCGATCAGAGAGTAAAAAAGGCGTAAGGTTCACAATGGTGTAAAATTAAAATGGGATATACCGGGCAAGGGTTTGAGTTACAGGAACAAGGGCCAAACCAACCACCCAAGAATGGAATCGTCGAGCGAAAACACTTGACACCCTCCTAGAAGCAGCTTTTCTTGCCACCAGACCTTTCTCCATCATTTAGGAATTTGATGCCGTCACTAAACACATTCCTTAAATTGTAGCCATTTGTTGAGTGTTTTTTTGTGTCTAATCCGCATATATATCACCATTGCCCTTGATTTTCTATATTGTATATCTCTTAAATATCAACATATACACGTGTGATTTAGTTTACGAAGATTTTTCAGTGCCGAGAACCTCGATCAGAGAGTAAAAAAGGCGTAAGGTTCACAATGGTGTAAAATTAAAACGGGATATACCGGGCTAGAATTCGTGTTACAGGAACAAGGGCCAAACCAACCACCCAAGAATGGAATCGTCGAGCGAAAACACTTGACAACCTCCTAGAAGCAGCTTTTCTTGCCACCATACCTTTCTCCATCAATTAGGAATCTGATGCCGTCACTAAACACATTCCTTAAATTGTAGCCATTTGTTGAGTGTTTTTTTTGTGTCTAATCAGCATATATATCACCATTGCCCTTGATTTTCTTGACTGTATATTTCTTAAATATCAACATATACACGTGTGATTTAGTTTACGAAGATTTTTCAATGCCGAGAACCTCGCTCAGAGAGTAAAAAAGGCGTAAGGTTCACAATGGTGTAAAATTAAAATGGGATATACCGGGCTAGGATTCGAGTTACAGGAACAAGGGCCAAACCAACCACCCAAGAATGGAATCGTCGAGAGAAAACACTTGACAACCTCCTAGAAGCAGCTTTTCTTGCCACCAGACCTTTCTCCATCAATTAGGAATCTGATGCCATCACTAAACACATTCCTTAAAATGTAGCCATTTGTTGAGTGTTTTTATTTTTGGTGTCTAATCCGCATATATATCACCATTGCCCTTGATTTTCTTGACTGTATATCTCTTAAATGTCAACATATACACGTGTGATTTAGTTTACGAAGATTTTTCAATGCCGAGAACCTCGATCAGAGAATAAAAAAGGCGTAAGGTTCACAATGGTGTAAAATTAAAATGGGATATACCGGGCTAGGATTTGAGTTACAGGAACAAGGGCCAAACCAACCACCCAAGAATGGAATCGTCGAGAGAAAACACTTGACAACCTCCTAGAAGCAGCTTTTCTTGCCACAAGACCTTTCTCCATCAATTAGGAATCTGATGCCGTCACTAAACACATTCCTTTAAATGTAGCCATTTGTTGAGTGTTTTTATTTTTGGTGTCTAATCCGCATATATATCACCATTGCCCTTGATTTTCTTGACGGTATATCTATTAAATGTCAACATATACACGTGTGATTTAGTTTACGAAGATTTTTCAATGCCGAGAACCACGATCAGAAAGTAAAAAAGGCGTAAGGTTCACAATGGTTTAAAAATTAAAATGAGATATACCGGGCTAGGATTCGAGTTACAGGAACAAGGGCCAAACCAAACACCCAAGAATGGAATCGTCGAGCGAAAACACTTGACAACCTCCTAGAAGCAGCTTTTCTTGCCACCAGACCTTTCTCCATTAATTAGGAATCTGATGCCGTCACTAAACACATTCCTTAAATTGTAGCCATTTGTTGAGTGTTTTTTTTTTGGTGTCTAATTCGCGTATATATCACCATTGCCCTTGATTTTCTTGACTGTATATCTCTTAAATATCAATATATACACGTATGATTTAGTTTACGAAGATTTTTCAATGCCGAGAACCTAGATCAGAGAGTAAAAAAGGCGTAAGGTTCACAATGGTGTAACATTAAAATGGGATATACCGGGCTAGGATTCGAGTTGCAGGAACAAGGGCCAAACCAACCACCCAAGAATGGAATCGTCGAGAGAAAACACTTGACAACCTCCTAGAAGCAGCTTTTCTTACCACCAAACCTTTCTCCATGAATTAGGAATCTGATGCCGTCACTAAACACATTCCTAAAATTGTAGCCATTTGTTGAGTGTTTTTTTTTGTGTCTAATCCGCATATATATCACCATTGCCCTTGATTTTCTTGACTGTATATCTCTTAAATGTCAACATATACACGTGTGATTTAGTTTACGAAGATTTTTCAATGCCGAGAACCTCGATCAGAGAGTAAAAAAGGCGTAAGGTTCACAATGGTGTAACATTAAAATGGGATATATCGGGCTAGGATTCGAGTTACTGGAACAAGGGCCAAACCAACCACCCAAGAATGGAATCGTCGAGCTAAAACACTTGACAACCTCCTAGAAGCAACTTTTCTTGCCACCAGACCTTTCTCCATCAATTAGAAATCTGATGCCGTCACTAAACACATTCCTTAAATTGTAGCCATTTGTTGAGTGTTTTTTTTGGTGTCTAATCCGCATATATATCACGATTGCCCTTGATTACCTTGACTGTATATCTCTTAAATATCAACATATACACGTGTGATTTAGTTTACAAATATTTTTCAATCCCGAGAACCTCGATCAGAGAGTAAAAAAGGCTAAGGTTCACAATGGTGTAAAATTAAAATGGGATATACCGGGCTAGGATTCGAGTTACAGGAACAAGGGCTAAACCAACCACCCAAGAATGGAATCGTCGAGCGAAAACACTTGACAACCTCCTAGAAGCAGCTTTTCTTCCCACCAGACCTTTCTCCATCAATTAGGAATCTGATGCCGTCACTAAACACATTCCTTAAATTGTAGCCATTTGTTGAGTGTTTTTTTTGGTGTCTAATCCGCATATATATCACCATTGTCCTTGATTTTATTGACTGTATATCTCTTAAATCTCAACATATACACGTGTGATTTGGTTTATGAAGATTTTTCAATGCCGAGAACCTCGATCAGAGAGTAAAAAAGGCGTAAGGTTCACAATGGTGTAAAATTAAAATGGGATATACCGGGCTAGGATTCGAGTTACAGGAACAAGGGCCAAACCAACCACCCAAGAATGGAATCGTCGAGCGAAAACACTTGACAACCTCCTAGAAGCAGCTTTTCTTGCCACCAGACCTTTCTCCATCAATTAGGAATTTGATGCCGTCACTAAACACATTCCTTAAATTGTAGCCATTTGTTGAGTGTTTTTTTTTGTGTCTAATCCGCATATATATCACCACTGCCCTTGATTTCCTTGACTGTTTATCTCTTAAATGTCAACATATACACGAGTGATTTAGTTTACGAATATTTTTCAATGCCGAGAACCTCGATCAGAGAGTAAAAAAGGCGTAAGGTTCACAATGGTGTAAAATTAAAATGGGATATACCGGGCTAGGATTCGAGTTACAGGAACAAGGGTCAAACCAACCACCCAAGAATAGAATCGTCGAGCGAAAACACTTGACAACCTCCTAGAAGCAGCTTTTCTTGCCACCATACATTTCTCCATCAATTAGGAATTTGATGCCGTCACTAAACACATTCCTTAAATTGTAGCCATTTGTTGAGTGTTTTTTTTTGTGTCTAATCCGCATATATATCACCATTGCCCTTGATTTTCTTGACTGTATATTTCTTAAATATCAACATATACACGTGTGATTTAGTTTACGAAGAGTTTTCAATGCCGAGAACCTCGCTCAGAGAGTAAAGAAGGCGTAAGGTTCACAATGGTGTAAAATTAAAATGGGATATACCGGGCTAGGATTCGAGTTACAGGAACAAGGGCCAAACCAACCACCCAAGAATGGAATCGTCGAGCGAAAACACTTGACAACCTCCTAGAAGCAGCTTTTCTTGCCACCAGACCTTTCTCCATCAATTAGGAATCTGATGCCATCACTAAACACATTCCTTAAAATGTAGCCATTTGTTGAGTGTTTTTATTTTTGGTGTCTAATCCGCATATATATCACCATTGCCCTTGATTTTCTTGACTGTATATCTCTTAAATGTCAACATATACACGTGTGATTTAGTTTACGAAGATTTTTCAATGCCGAGAACCTCGATCAGAGAATAAAAAAGGCGTAAGGTTCACAATGGTGTAAAATTAAAATGGGATATACCGGGCTAGGATTTGAGTTACAGGAACAAGGGCCAAACCAACCACGCAAGAATGGAATCGTCGAGCGAAAACACTTGACAACCTCCTAGAAGCAGCTTTTCTTGCCACAAGACCTTTCTCCATCAATTAGGAATCTGATGCCGTCACTAAACACATTCCTTTAAATGTAGCCATTTGTTGAGTGTTTTTATTTTTGGTGTCTAATCCGCATATATATCACCATTGCCCTTGATTTTCTTGACTGTATATCTCTTAAATGTCAACATATACACGTGTGATTTAGTTTACGAAGATTTTTCAATGCCGAGAACCTCGGTCAGAGAGTAAAAAAGGCGTAAGGTTCACAATGGTGTAAAAATTAAAATGAGATATACCGGGCTAGGATTCGAGTTCCAGGAACAAGGGCCAAACCAAACACCCAAGAATGGAATCGTCGAGCGAAAACACTTGACAAGCTCCTAGAAGCAGCTTTTCTTGCCACCAGACCTTTCTCCATTAGTTAGGAATCTGATGCCGTCACTAAACACATTCCTTAAATTGTAGCCATTTGTTGAGTGTTTTTTTTATGGTGTCTAATCCGCATATATATCACCATTGCCCTTGATTTTCTTGACTGTATATCTCTTAAATATCAACATATACACGTCTGATTTAGTTTACGAAGATTTTTCAATGCCGAGAACCTAGATCAGAGAGTAAAAAAGGCGTAAGGTTCACAATGGTGTAACATTAAAATGGGATATACCGGGCTAGGATTCGAGTTGCAGGAACAAGGGCCAAGCCAACCACCCAAGAATGGAATCGTCGAGAGAAAACACTTGACAACCTCCTAGAAGCAGCTTTTCTTGCCACCAAACCTTTCTCCATCAATTAGGAATCTGATGCCGTCACTAAACACATTCCTAAAATTGTAGCCATTTGTTGAGTGTTTTTTTTTTGTGTGTCTAATCAGCATATATATCACCATTGCCCTTGATTTTCTTGACTGTATATCTCTTAAATGTCAACATATACACGTGTGATTTAGTTTACGAAGATTTTTCAATGCCGAGAACCTCGATCAGAGAGTAAAAAAGGCGTAAGGTTCACAATGGTGTAAAATTAAAATGGGTTATACCGGGCTAGGATTCGAGTTACAGGAACAAGGGTCAAACCAACCACCCAAGAATGGAATCGTCGAGCGAAAACACTTGACAACCTCCTAGAAGCAGCTTTTCTTGCCACTAGACCTTTCTCCATCAATTAGGAATCTGATGCCGTCACTAAACACATTCCTTAAATTGTAGCCATTTGTTGACTGTTTTATTTTTGTGTCTAATCCGCATATATATCACCATTGCACTTGATTTTCTATACTGTATATCTCTTAAATATCAACATATACACGTGTGATTTAGTTTACGAAGATTTTTCAATGCCGAGAACCTCGATCAGAGAGTAAAAAAGGCGTAAGGTTCACAATGGTGTAAAATTAAAATGGGATATACCGGGCTAGGATTCGAGTTACAGGAACAAGGGTCAAACCAACCACCCAAGAATGGAATCGTCGAGCGAAAACACTTGACAACCTCCTAGAAGCAGCTTTTCTTGCCACTAGACCTTTTTCCATCAATTAGGAATCTGATGCCGTCACTAAACACATTCCTTAAATTGTAGCCATTTGTTGAGTGGTTTTTTTTTTTGTGTCTAATCCGCATATATATCACCATTGCCCTTGATTTTCTATACTGTATATCTCCTAAATATCAACATATACACGTGTGATTTAGTTTACGAAGATTTTTCAATGCCGAGAACCTCGATCAGAGAGTAAAAAAGGCGTAAGGTTCATAATGGTGTAAAATTAAAATGGGATATACCGGGATAGGATTCGAGTTACAGGAACAAGGGCCAAACCAACCACCCAAGAATGGAATCGTCGAGCGAAAACACTTGACAACCTCCTAGAAGCAGCTTTTTTTGCCACCATACCTTTCTCCATCAATTAGGAATCTGATGCCGTCACTAAACACATTCCTTAAATTGTAGCCATTTGTTGAGTGTTTTTTTTTTTTTTTTTTGTGTCTAATCCGCATATATGTCATCATTGCCCTTGATTTTCTTGACTGTATATCTCTTAAATATCAACATATACATGTGTGATTTAGTTTACGAATATTTTTCAATGCCGAGAACCTCGCTCAGAGAGTAAAAATGGCGTAAGGTTCACAATGGTGTAAAATTAAAATGAGATATATCGGGCTAGGATTCGAGTTACAGGAACAAGGGCCAAACCAACCACCCAAGAATGGAATCGTCGAGCGAAAACACTTGACAACCTCCTAGAAGCAGCTTTTCTTGCCACCAGACCTTTCTCCATCAATTAGGAATCTGATGCCGTCACTAAACACATTCCTTAAAATGTAGCCATTTGTTGAGTGTTTTTATTTTTGGTGTCTAATCCGCATATATATCACCATTGCCCTTGATTTTCTTGACTGTATATCTCTTAAATGTCAACATATACACGTGTGATTTAGTTTATGAAGATTTTTCAATGCCGAGAACCTCGATCAGAGAGTAAAAAAGGCGTAAGGTTCACAATGGTGTAAAATTAAAATGGGATATACCGGGCTAGGATTCGAGTTGCAGGAACAAGGGCCAAACCAACCACCCAAGAATGGAATCGTCGAGCGAAAACACTTGATAACCTCCTAGAAGCAGCTTTTCTTGCCACCAGACCTTTCTCCATCAATTAGGAATCTGATGCCGTCACTAAACACATTCCTTAAATTGTAGCCATTTGTTGAGTGTTTTTTTTTTTGTGTCTAATCCGCATATATATCACGATTGCCCTTGATTTTCTTGACTGTATATCTCTTAAATATCAACATATACACGTGTGATTTAGTTTACAAAGATTTTTCAATGCCGAGAACCTAGATCAGAGAGTAAAAAATGCGTAAGGTTCACAATGGTGTAAAATTAAAATGAGATATACCGGGGTAGGATTCGAGTTACAGGAACAAGGGCTAAACCAACCACCCAAGAATGGAATCGTCGAGCGAAAACACTTGATAACCTCCTAGAAGCAGCTTTTCTTGCCACCAGACCTTTCTCCATCAATTAGGAATCTGATTCCGTCACTAAACACATTCCTTAAATTGTGGCCATTTGTTGAGTGTTTTTTTTTGTGTCTAATCCGCATATATATCACGATTGCCCTTGATTTTCTTGACTGTATATCTCTTAAATATCAACATATACACGTGTGATTTAGTTTACAAAGATTTTTCAATGCCGAGAACCTAGATCAGAGAGTAAAAAATGCGTAAGGTTCACAATGGTGTAAAATTAAAATGAGATATACCGGGGTAGGATTCGAGTTACAGGAACAAGGGCTAAACCAACCACCCAAGAATGGAATCGTCGAGCGAAAACACTTGACAACCTCCTAGAATCAGCTTTTCTTACCACCAGACCTTTCTCCATCAATTAGGAATCTGATGCCGTCACTAAACACATTCCTTAAATTGTAGCCATTTGTTGAGTGTTTTTTTTTGTGTCTAATCCGCATATATATCACCATTGCCCTTGATTTTCTTGACTGCATATCTCTTAAATGTCAACATATACACGTGTGATTTAGTTTACGAAGATTTTTCAATGCCGAGAACCTCGATCAGAGAGTAAAAAAGGCGTAAGGTTCACAATGGTGTAAAATTAAAATGGGATATACCGGGCTAGGATTCGAGTTACAGGAAAAAGGGCTAAACCAACCACCCCAGAATGGAATCGTCGAGCGAAAACACTTGACAACCTCCTAGAAGCAGCTTTTCTTGCTACTAGACCTTTCTCCATCAATTAGGAATCTGATGTCGTCATAAACACATTCCTTAAATTGTAGCCATTTGTTGAGTGTTTTTTTTGGTGTCTAATCCGCATATATGTCACCATTGCCCTTGATTTTCTTGACTGTATATCTCTTAAATGTCAACATATACACGTGTGATTTAGTTTACGAAGATTTTTCAATGCCGAGAACCTCGATCAAAGAGTAAAAAAGGCGTAAGGTTCACAATGGTGTAAAATTAAAATGGGATATACCGGGCTAGGATTCGAGTTACAGGAACAAGGGCCAAACCAACCACCCAAGAATGGAATCGTCGAGCGAAAACACTTGACAACTTCCTAGAAGCAGCTTTTCTTGCCACCAGACCTTTCTCCATCAATTAGGAATCTGATGCCGTCACTAAACACATTCCTAAAATTGTAGCCATTTGTTGAGTGTTTTTTTTTTGTGTCTAATCCGCATATATATCACCATTGCCCTTAATTTTCTTGACTGTATATCTCTTAAATGTCAACATATACACGTGTGATTTAGTTTACGAAGATTTTTCAATGCCGAGAACCTCGATCAGAGAGTAAAAAAGGCGTAAGGTTCACAATGGTGTAAAATTAAAACGGGATATATCGGGCTAGGATTCGAGTTACAGGAACAAGGGTCAAACCAACCACCCAAGAATGGAATCGTCGAGAGAAAACACTTGACAACCTCCTAGAAGCAGCTTTTCTTCCCACCAGACCTTTCTTCATCAATTAGGAATCTGATGCCGTCACTAAACACATTCCTTAAAATGTAGCCATTTGTTGGGTGTTTTTATTTTTGGTGTCTAATCCGCATATATATCACCATTGCCCTTGATTTTCTTGACCGTATATCTCTTAAATATCAACATATACATGTGTGATTTAGTTTACGAAGATTTTTCAATGCCGAGAACCTCGCTCAGAGAGTAAAAAAGGCGTAAGGTTCACAATGGTGTAAAATTAAAATGGGATATACCGGGCTAGGATTCGAGTTACAGGAAAAAGGGCTAAACCAACCACCCAAGAATGGAATCGTCGAGCGAAAACACTTGACAACCTCCTAGAAGCAGCTTTTCTTGCCACTAGACCTTTCTCCATCAATTAGGAATCTGATGTCGTCATAAACACATTCCTTAAATTGTAGCCATTTGTTGAGTGTTTTTTTTGGTGTCTAATCCGCATATATGTCACCATTGCCCTTGATTTTCTTGACTGTATATCTCTTAAATGTCAACATATACACGTGTGATTTAGTTTACGAAGATTTTTCAATGCCGAGAACCTCGATCAAAGAGTAAAAAAGGCGTAAGGTTCACAATGGTGTAAAATTAAAATGGGATATACCGGGCTAGGATTCGAGTTACAGGAACAAGGGCCAAACCAACCACCCAAGAATGGAATCGTCGAACGAAAACACTTGACAACTTCCTAGAAGCAGCTTTTCTTTCCACCAGACCTTTCTCCATCAATTAGGAATCTGATGCCGTCACTAAACACATTCCTAAAATTGTATCCATTTGTTGAGTGTTTTTTTTTTGTGTCTAATCCGCATATATATCACCATTGCCCTTAATTTTCTTGACTGTATATCGCTTAAATGTCAACATATACATGTGTGATTTAGTTTACGAAGATTTTTCAATGCCGAGAACCTCGATCAGAGAGTAAAAAAGGCGTAAGGTTCACAATGGTGTAAAATTAAAACGGGATATATCGGGCTAGGATTCGAGTTACAGGAACAAGGGTCAAACCAACCACCCAAGAATGGAATCGTCGAGAGAAAACACTTGACAACCTCCTAGAAGCAGCTTTTCTTGCCACCAGACCTTTCTTCATCAATTAGGAATCTGATGCCGTCACTAAACACATTCCTTAAAATGTAGCCATTTGTTGGGTGTTTTTATTTTTGGTGTCTAATCCGCATATATATCACCATTGCCCTTGATTTTCTTGACTGTATATCTCTTAAATATCAACATATACATGTGTGATTTAGTTTACGAAGATTTTTCAATGCCGAGAACCTCGCTCAGAGAGTAAAAAAGGCGTAAGGTTCACAATGGTGTAAAATTAAAATGGGATATACCGGGCTAGGATTCGAGTTACAGGAAAAAGGGCTAAACCAACCACCCAAGAATGGAATCGTCGAGAGAAAACACTTGACAACCTCCTAGAAACAGCTTTTCTTGCCACTAGACCTTTCTCCATCAATTAGGAATCTGATGTCGTCATAAACACATTCCTTAAATTGTAGCCATTTGTTGAGTGTTTTTTTTGGTGTCTAATCCGCATATATGTCACCATTGCCCTTGATTTTCTTGACTGTATATCTCTTAAATGTCAACATATACACGTGTGATTTAGTTTACGAAGATTTTTCAATGCCGAGAACCTCGATCAAAGAGTAAAAAAGGCGTAAGGTTCACAATGGTGTAAAATTAAAATGGGATATACCGGGCTAGGATTCGAGTTACAGGAACAAGGGCCAAACCAACCACCCAAGAATGGAATCGTCGAGAGAAAACACTTGACAACCTCCTAGAAGCAGCTTTTCTTGCCACCAGACCTTTCTCCATTAATTAGGAATCTGATGCCGTCACTAAACACATTCCTTAAATTGTAGCCATTTGTTGAGTGTTTTTTTTTGGTGTCTAATCCGAATATATGTCACCATTGCCCTTGATTTTCTTGACTGTATATCTCTTAAATGTCAACATATACACGTGTGATTTAGTTTACGAGGATTTTTCAATGCCGAGAACCTCGCTCAGAGAGTAAAAAAGGTGTAAGGTTCACAATGGTGTAAAATTAAAATGGGATATGCCGGGCTAGGATTCGAGTTACAGGAACAAGGGCCAAACCAACCACCCAAGAATGGAATCGTCGAGCGAAAACACTTGACAACCTCCTAGAAGCAGCTTTTCTTGCCACCAGACCTTTCTCCATTAATTAGGAATCTGATGCCGTCACTAAACACATTCCTTAAATTGTAGCCATTTGTTGAGTGTTTTTTTTTTGGTGTCTAATCCGCATATATATCACCATTGCCCTTGATTTTCTTGACTGTATATCTCTTAAGTGTCAACATATACACGTGTGATTTTGTTTACGAAGATTTTTCAATGCCGAGAACCTCGATCAAAGAGTAAAAAAGGCGTAAGGTTCACAATGGTGTAAAATTAAAATGGGATATACCGGGCTAGGATTCGAGTTACAGGAACAAGGGCCAAACCAACCACCCAAGAATGGAATCGTCGAGCGAAAACACTTGACAACTTCCTAGAAGCAGCTTTTCTTGCCAGCAGACCTTTCTCCATCAATTAGGAATCGGATGCCGTCACTAAACACATTCCTGAAATTGTAGCCATTTGTTGAGTGTTTTTTTTTGGTGTCTAATCCGCATATATATCACCATTGCCCTTGATTTTCTTGACCGTATATCTCTTAAATATCAACATATACATGTGTGATTTAGTTTACGAAGATTTTTCAATGCCGAGAACCTCGCTCAGAGAGTAAAAAAGGCGTAAGGTTCACAATGGTGTAAAATTAAAATGGGATATACCGGGCTAGGATTCGAGTTACAGGAAAAAGGGCTAAACCAACCACCCAAGAATGGAATCGTCGAGCGAAAACACTTGACAACCTCCTAGAAGCAGCTTTTCTTGCCACTAGACCTTTCTCCATCAATTAGGAATCTGATGTCGTCATAAACACATTCCTTAAATTGTAGCCATTTGTTGAGTGTTTTTTTTGGTGTCTAATCCGCATATATGTCACCATTGCCCTTGATTTTCTTGACTGTATATCTCTTAAATGTCAACATATACACGTGTGATTTAGTTTACGAAGATTTTTCAATGCCGAGAACCTCGATCAAAGAGTAAAAAAGGCGTAAGGTTCACAATGGTGTAAAATTAAAATGGGATATACCGGGCTAGGATTCGAGTTACAGGAACAAGGGCCAAACCAACCACCCAAGAATGAAATCGTCGAGCGAAAACACTTGACAACTTCCTAGAAGCAGCTTTTCTTGCGACCAGACCTTTCTCCATCAATTAGGAATCTGATGCCGTCACTAAACACATTCCTAAAATTGTATCCATTTGTTGAGTGTTTTTTTTTGTGTCTAATCCGCATATATATCACCATTGCCCTTAATTTTCTTGACTGTATATCGCCTAAATGTCAACATATACACGTGTGATTTAGTTTACGAAGATTTTTCAATGCCGAGAACCTCGATCAAAGAGTAAAAAAGGCGTAAGGTTCACAATGGTGTAAAATTAAAACGGGATATATCGGGCTAGGATTCGAGTTACAGGAACAAGGGTCAAACTAACCACCCAAGAATGGAATCGTCGAGAGAAAACACTTGACAACCTCCTAGAAGCATCTTTTCTTCCCACCAGACCTTTCTTCATCAATTAGGAATCTGATGCCGTCACTAAACACATTCCTTAAAATGTAGCCATTTGTTGGGTGTTTTTATTTTTGGTGTCTAATCCGCATATATATCACCATTGCCCTTGATTTTCTTGACTGTATATCTCTTAAATATCAACATATACATGTGTGATTTAGTTTACGAAGATTTTTCAATGCCGAGAACCTCGCTCAGAGAGTAAAAAAGGCGTAAGGTTCACAATGGTGTAAAATTAAAATGGGATATACCGGGCTAGGATTCGAGTTACAGGAAAAAGGGCTAAACCAACCACCCAAGAATGGAATCGTCGAGCGAAAACACTTGACAACCTCCTAGAAGCAGCTTTTCTTGCTACTAGACCTTTCTCCATCAATTAGGAATCTGATGTCGTCATAAACACATTCCTTAAATTGTAGCCATTTGTTGAGTGTTTTTTTTGGTGTCTAATCCGCATATATGTCACCATTGCCCTTGATTTTCTTGACTGTATATCTCTTAAATGTCAACATATACACGTGTGATTTAGTTTACGAAGATTTTTCAATGCCGAGAACCTCGATCAAAGAGTAAAAAAGGCGTAAGGTTCACAATGGTGTAAAATTAAAATGGGATATACCGGGCTAGGATTCGAGTTACAGGAACAAGGGCCAAACCAACCACCCAAGAATGGAATCGTCGAGAGAAAACACTTGACAACCTCCTAGAAGCAGCTTTTCTTGCCACCAGACCTTTCTTCATCAATTAGGAATCTGATGCCGTCACTAAACACATTCCTTAAAATGTAGCCATTTGTTGGGTGTTTTTAATTTTGGTGTCTAATCCGCATATATATCACCATTGCCCTTGATTTTCTTGACCGTATATCTCTTAAATATCAACATATACATGTGTGATTTAGTTTACGAAGATTTTTCAATGCCGAGAACCTCGCTCAGAGAGTAAAAAAGGCGTAAGGTTCACAATGGTGTAAAATTAAAATGGGATATACCGGGCTAGGATTCGAGTTACAGGAAAAAGGGCTAAACCAACCACCCAAGAATGGAATCGTCGAGCGAAAACACTTGACAACCTCCTAGAAGCAGCTTTTCTTGCCACTAGACCTTTCTCCATCAATTAGGAATCTGATGTCGTCATAAACACATTCCTTAAATTGTAGCCATTTGTTGAGTGTTTTTTTTGGTGTCTAATCCGCATATATGTCACCATTGCCCTTGATTTTCTTGACTGTATATCTCTTAAATGTCAACATATACACGTGTGATTTAGTTTACGAAGATTTTTCAATGCCGAGAACCTCGATCAAAGAGTAAAAAAGGCGTAAGGTTCACAATGGTGTAAAATTAAAATGGGATATACCGGGCTAGGATTCGAGTTACAGGAACAAGGGCCAAACCAACCACCCAAGAATGAAATCGTCGAGCGAAAACACTTGACAACTTCCTAGAAGCAGCTTTTCTTGCGACCAGACCTTTCTCCATCAATTAGGAATCTGATGCCGTCACTAAACACATTCCTTAAAATGTAGCCATTTGTTGGGTGTTTTTAATTTTGGTGTCTAATCCGCATATATATCACCATTGCCCTTGATTTTCTTGACTGTATATCTCTTAAATATCAACATATACATGTGTGATTTAGTTTACGAAGATTTTTCAATGCCGAGAACCTCGATCAGAGAGTAAAAAAGGCGTAAGGTTCACAACGGTGTAAAATTAAAACGGGATATATCGGGCTAGGATTCGAGTTACAGGAACAAGGGTCAAACTAACCACCCAAGAATGGAATCGTCGAGAGAAAACACTTGACAACCTCCTAGAAGCAGCTTTTCTTCCCACCAGACCTTTCTTCATCAATTAGGAATCTGATGCCGTCACTAAACACATTCCTTAAAATGTAGCCATTTGTTGGGTGTTTTTATTTTTGGTGTCTAATCCGCATATATATCACCATTGCCCTTGATTTTCTTGACTGTATATCTCTTAAATATCAACATATACATGTGTGATTTAGTTTACGAAGATTTTTCAATGCCGAGAACCTCGCTCAGAGAGTAAAAAAGGCGTAAGGTTCACAATGGTGTAAAATTAAAATGGGATATACCGGGCTAGGATTCGAGTTACAGGAAAAAGGGCTAAACCAACCACCCAAGAATGGAATCGTCGAGCGAAAACACTTGACAACCTCCTAGAAGCAGCTTTTCTTGCTACTAGACCTTTCTCCATCAATTAGGAATCTGATGTCGTCATAAACACATTCCTTAAATTGTAGCCATTTGTTGAGTGTTTTTTTTGGTGTCTAATCCGCATATATGTCACCATTGCCCTTGATTTTCTTGACTGTATATCTCTTAAATGTCAACATATACACGTGTGATTTAGTTTACGAAGATTTTTCAATGCCGAGAACCTCGATCAAAGAGTAAAAAAGGCGTAAGGTTCACAATGGTGTAAAATTAAAATGGGATATACCGGGCTAGGATTCGAGTTACAGGAACAAGGGCCAAACCAACCACCCAAGAATGGAATCGTCGAGCGAAAACACTTGACAACTTCCTAGAAGCAGCTTTTCTTGCCACCAGACCTTTCTCCATCAATTAGGAATCTGATGCCGTCACTAAACACATTCCTAAAATTGTAGCCATTTGTTGAGTGTTTTTTTTTTGTGTCTAATCCGCATATATATCACCATTGCCCTTAATTTTCTTGACTGTATATATCTCTTAAATGTCAACATATACACGTGTGATTTAGTTTACGAAGATTTTTCAATGCCGAGAACCTCGATCAGAGAGTAAAAAAGGCGTAAGGTTCACAATGGTGTAAAATTAAAACGGGATATATCGGGCTAGGATTCGAGTTACAGGAACAAGGGTCAAACCAACCACCCAAGAATGGAATCGTCGAGCGAAAACACTTGACAACCTCCTAGAAGCAGCTTTTCTTCCCACCAGACCTTTCTTCATCAATTAGGAATCTAATGCCGTCACTAAACACATTCCTTAAAATGTAGCCATTTGTTGGGTGTTTTTATTTTTGGTGTCTAATCCGCATATATATCACCATTGCCCTTGATTTTCTTGACTGTATATCTCTTAAATATCAACATATACATGTGTGATTTAGTTTACGAAGATTTTTCAATGCCGAGAACCTCGCTCAGAGAGTAAAAAAGGCGTAAGGTTCACAATGGTGTAAAATTAAAATGGGATATGCCGGGCTAGGATTCGAGTTACAGGAACAAGGGCCAAACCAACCACCCAAGAATGGAATCGTCGAGCGAAAACACTTGACAACCCCCTAGAAGCAGCTTTTCTTGCCACCAGACCTTTCTCCATTAATTAGGAATCTGATGCCGTCACTAAACACATTCCTTAAATTGTAGCCATTTGTTGAGTGTTTTTTTTTTGTGTCTAATCCGCATATATATCACCATTGCCCTTGATTTTCTTGACTGTATATCTCTTAAGTATCAACATATACACGTGTGATTTAGTTTACGAAGATTTTCCAATGCCGAGAACCTCGATCATAGAGTAAAAAAGGCGTAAGGTTCACAATGGTGTAACATTAAAATGGGATATACCGGGCTAGGATTCGAGTTACAGGAACAAGGGCCAAACCAACCACCCAAGAATGGAATCGTCGAGCGAAAACACTTGACAACCTCCAAGAAGCAGCTTTTCTTGCCACCAGACCTTTCTCCATCAATTAGGAATCTGATGTCGTCATAAACACATTCCTTAAATTGTAGCCACTTGTTGAGTGTTTTTTTTGGTGTCTAATCCGCATATATGTCACCATTGCCCTTGATTTTCTTGACTGTATATCTCTTAAATGTCAACATATACACGTGTGATTTAGTTTACGAAGATTTTTCAATGCCGAGAACCTCGATCAAAGAGTAAAAAAGGCGTAAGGTTCACAATGGTGTAAAATTAAAATGGGATATACCGGGCTAGGATTCGAGTTACAGGAACAAGGGCCAAACCAACCACCCAAGAATGGAATCGTCGAGAGAAAACACTTGACAACCTCCTAGAAGCAGCTTTTCTTGCCACCAGACCTTTCTTCATCAATTAGGAATCTGATGCCGTCACTAAACACATTCCTTAAAATGTAGCCATTTGTTGGGTGTTTTTAATTTTGGTGTCTAATCCGCATATATATCACCATTGCCCTTGATTTTCTTGACTGTATATCTCTTAAATATCAACATATACATGTGTGATTTAGTTTACGAAGATTTTTCAATGCCGAGAACCTCGCTCAGAGAGTAAAAAAGGCGTAAGGTTCACAATGGTGTAAAATTAAAATGGGATATGCCGGGCTAGGATTCGAGTTACAGGAACAAGGGCCAAACCAACCACCCAAGAATGGAATCGTCGAGCGAAAACACTTGACAACCTCCTAGAAGCAGCTTTTCTTGCCACCAGACCTTTCTCCATTAATTAGGAATCTGATGCCGTCACTAAACACATTCCTTAAATTGTAGCCATTTGTTGAGTGTTTTTTTTTGGTGTCTAATCCGCATATATATCACCATTGCCCTTGATTTTCTTGACTGTATATCTCTTAAGTATCAACATATACACGTGTGATTTAGTTTACGAAGATTTTCCAATGCCGAGAACCTCGATCATAGAGTAAAAAAGGTGTAAGGTTCACAATGGTGTAACATTAAAATGGGATATACCGGGCTAGGATTCGAGTTACAGGAACAAGGGCCAAACCAACCACCCAAGAATGGAATCGTCGAGCGAAAACACTTGACAACCTCCTAGAAGCAGCTTTTCTTGCCACCAGACCTTTCTCCATCAATTAGGAATCTGATGTCGTCATAAACACATTCCTTAAATTGTAGCCACTTGTTGAGTGTTTTTTTTGGTGTCTAATCCGCATATATGTCACCATTGCCCTTGATTTTCTTGACTGTATATCTCTTAAATGTCAACATATACAGGTGTGATTTAGTTTACGAAGATTTTTCAATGCCGAGAACCTCGATCAAAGAGTAAAAAAGGCGTAAGGTTCACAATGGTGTAAAATTAAAATGGGATATACCGGGCTAGGATTCGAGTTACAGGAACAAGGGCCAAACCAACCACCCAAGAATGGAATCGTCGAGAGAAAACACTTGACAACCTCCTAGAAGCAGCTTTTCTTGCCACCAGACCTTTCTCCATTAATTAGGAATCTGATGCCGTCACTAAACACATTCCTTAAATTGTAGCCATTTGTTGAGTGTTTTTTTTGGTGTCTAATCCGCATATATGTCACCATTGCCCTTGATTTTCTTGACTGTATATCTCTTAAATGTCAACATATACACGTGTGGTTTAGTTTACGAAGATTTTTCAATGCCGAGAACCTCGCTCAGAGAGTAAAAAAGGCGTAAGGTTCACAATGGTGTAAAATTAAAATGGGATATGCCGGGCTAGGATTCGAGTTACAGGAACAAGGGCCAAACCAACCACCCAAGAATGGAATCGTCGAGAGAAAACACTTGACAACCTCCTAGAAGCAGCTGTTCTTGCCACCAGACCTTTCTCCATTAATTAGGAATCTGATGCCGTCACTAAACACATTCCTTAAATTGTAGCCATTTGTTGAGTGTTTTTTTTTGGTGTCTAATCCGCATATATGTCACCATTGCCCTTGATTTTCTTGACTGTATATCTCTTAAATGTCAACATATACACGTGTGATTTAGTTTACGAAGATTTTTCAATGCCGAGAACCTCGCTCAGAGAGTAAAAAAGGCGTAAGGTTCACAATGGTGTAAAATTAAAATGGGATATGCCGGGCTAGGATTCGAGTTACAGGAACAAGGGCCAAACCAACCACCCAAGAATGGAATCGTCGAGCGAAAACACTTGACAACCTCCTAGAAGCAGCTTTTCTTGCCACCAGACCTTTCTCCATTAATTAGGAATCTGATGCCGTCACTAAACACATTCCTTAAATTGTAGCCATTTGTTGAGTGTTTTTTTTTGGTGTCTAATCCGCATATATATCACCATTGCCCTTGATTTTCTTGACTGTATATCTCTTAAGTGTCAACATATACACGTGTGATTTTGTTTACGAAGATTTTTCAATGCCGAGAACCTCGATCAAAGAGTAAAAAAGGCGTAAGGTTCACAATGGTGTAAAATTAAAATGGGATATACCGGGCTAGGATTCGAGTTACAGGAACAAGGGCCAAACCAACCACCCAAGAATGGAATCGTCGAGCGAAAACACTTGACAACTTCCTAGAAGCAGCTTTTCTTGCCACCAGACCTTTCTCCATCAATTAGGAATCGGATGCCGTCACTAAACACATTCCTAAAATTGTAGCCATTTGTTGAGTGTTTTTTTGTGTGTCTAATCCGCATATATATCACCATTGCCCTTAATTTTCTTGACTGTATATCTCTTAAATGTCAACATATACACATGTGATTTAGTTTACGAAGATTTTTCAATGCCGAGAACCTCGATCAGAGAGTAAAAAAGGCGTAAGGTTCACAATGGTGTAAAATTAAAACGGGATATATCGGGCTAGGATTCGAGTTACAGGAACAAGGGTCAAACCAACCTCCCAAGAATGGAATCGTCGAGAGAAAACACTTGACAACCTCCTAGAAGCAGCTTTTCTTCCCACCAGACCTTTCTTCATCAATTAGGAATCTGATGCCGTCACTAAACACATTCCTTAAAATGTAGCCATTTGTTGGGTGTTTTTATTTTTGGTGTCTAATCCGCATATATATCACCATTGCCCTTGATTTTCTTGACTGTATATCTCTTAAATATCAACATATACATGTGTGATTTAGTTTACGAAGATTTTTCAATGCCGAGAACCTCGCTCAGAGAGTAAAAAAGGCGTAAGGTTCACAATGGTGTAAAATTAAAATGGGATATACCGGGCTAGGATTCGAGTTACAGGAAAAAGGGCTAAACCAACCACCCAAGAATGGAATCGTCGAGCGAAAACACTTGACAACCTCCTAGAAGCAGCTTTTCTTGCCACTAGACCTTTCTCCATCAATTAGGAATCTGATGTCATCCTAAACACATTCCTTAAATTGTAGCCATTTGTTGAGTGTTTTTTTTGGTGTCTAATCCGCATATATGTCACCATTGCCCTTGATTTTCTTGACTGTATATCTCTTAAATGTCAACATATATACGTGTGATTTAGTTTACGAAGATTTTTCAATGCCGAGAACCTCGATCAAAGAGTAAAAAAGGCGTAAGGTTCACAATGGTGTAAAATTAAAATGGGATATACCGGGCTAGGATTCGAGTTACAGGAACAAGGGCCAAACCAACCACCCAAGAATGGAATCGTCGAGAGAAAACACTTGACAACCTCCTAGAAGCAGCTTTTCTTGCCACCAGACCTTTCTCCATTAATTAGGAATCTGATGCCGTCACTAAACACATTCCTTAAATTGTAGCCATTTGTTGAGTGTTTTTTTTGGTGTCTAATCCGCATATATGTCACCATTGCCCTTGATTTTCTTGACTGTATATCTCTTAAATGTCAACATATACACGTGTGGTTTAGTTTACGAAGATTTTTCAATGCCGAGAACCTCGCTCAGAGAGTAAAAAAGGCGTAAGGTTCACAATGGTGTAAAATTAAAATGGGATATGCCGGGCTAGGATTCGAGTTACAGGAACAAGGGCCAAACCAACCACCCAAGAATGGAATCGTCGAGAGAAAACACTTGACAACCTCCTAGAAGCAGCTTTTCTTGCCACCAGACCTTTCTCCATTAATTAGGAATCTGATGCAGTCACTAAACACATTCCTTAAATTGTAGCCATTTGTTGAGTGTTTTTTTTTTGGTGTCTAATCCGCATATATGTCACCATTGCCCTTGATTTTCTTGACTGTATATCTCTTAAATGTCAACATATACACGTGTGATTTAGTTTACGAAGATTTTTCAATGCCGAGAACCTCGCTCAGAGAGTAAAAAAGGCGTAAGGTTCACAATGGTGTAAAATTAAAATAGGATATGCCGGGCTAGGATTCGAGTTACAGGAACAAGGGCCAAACCAACCACCCAAGAATGGAATCGTCGAGCGAAAACACTTGACAACCTCCTAGAAGCAGCTTTTCTTGCCACCAGACCTTTCTCCATTAATTAGGAATCTGATGCCGTCACTAAACACATTCCTTAAATTGTAGCCATTTGTTGAGTGTTTTTTTTTGGTGTCTAATCCGCATATATATCACCATTGCCCTTGATTTTCTTGACTGTATATCTCTTAAGTGTCAACATATACACGTGTGATTTTGTTTACGAAGATTTTTCAATGCCGAGAACCTCGATCAAAGAGTAAAAAAGGCGTAAGGTTCACAATGGTGTAAAATTAAAATGGGATATACCGGGCTAGGATTCGAGTTACAGGAACAAGGGCCAAACCAACCACCCAAGAATGGAATCGTCGAGCGAAAACACTTGACAACTTCCTAGAAGCAGCTTTTCTTGCCACCAGACCTTTCTCCATCAATTAGGAATCGGATGCCGTCACTAAACACATTCCTAAAATTGTAGCCATTTGTTGAGTGTTTTTTTGTGTGTCTAATCCGCATATATATCACCATTGCCCTTAATTTTCTTTACTGTATATCTCTTAAATGTCAACATATACACATGTGATTTAGTTTACGAAGATTTTTCAATGCCGAGAACCTCAATCAGAGAGTAAAAAAGGCGTAAGGTTCACAATGGTGTAAAATTAAAACAGGATATATCGGGCTAGGATTCGAGTTACAGGAACAAGGGTCAAACCAACCACCCAAGAATGGAATCGTCGAGAGAAAACACTTGACAACCTCCTAGAAGCAGCTTTTCTTCCCACCAGACCTTTCTTCATCAATTAGGAATCTGATGCCGTCACTAAACACATTCCTTAAAATGTAGCCATTTGTTGGGTGTTTTTATTTTTGGTGTCTAATCCGCATATATATCACCATTGCCCTTGATTTTCTTGACTGTATATCTCTTAAATATCAACATATACATGTGTGATTTAGTTTACGAAGATTTTTCAATGCCGAGAACCTCGCTCAGAGAGTAAAAAAGGCGTAAGGTTCACAATGGTGTAAAATTAAAATGGGATATACCGGGCTAGGATTCGAGTTACAGGAAAAAGGGCTAAACCAACCACCCAAGAATGGAATCGTCGAGCGAAAACACTTGACAACCTCCTAGAAGCAGCTTTTCTTGCCACTAGACCTTTCTCCATCAATTAGGAATCTGATGTCGTCATAAACACATTCCTTAAATTGTAGCCATTTGTTGAGTGTTTTTTTTGGTGTCTAATCCGCATCTATGTCACCATTGCCCTTGATTTTCTTGACTGTATATCTCTTAAATGTCAACATATATACGTGTGATTTAGTTTACGAAGATTTTTCAATGCCGAGAACCTCGATCAAAGAGTAAAAAAGGCGTAAGGTTCACAATGGTGTAAAATTAAAATGGGATATACCGGGCTAGGATTCGAGTTACAGGAACAAGGGCCAAACCAACCACCCAAGAATGGAATCGTCGAGAGAAAACACTTGACAACCTCCTAGAAGCAGCTTTTCTTGCCACCAGACCTTTCTTCATCAATTAGGAATCTGATGCCGTCACTAAACACATTCCTTAAAATGTAGCCATTTGTTGGGTGTTTTTAATTTTGGTGTCTAATCCGCATATATATCACCATTGCCCTTGATTTTCTTGACTGTATATCTCTTAAATATCAACATATACATGTGTGATTTAGTTTACGAAGATTTTTCAATGCCGAGAACCTCGCTCAGAGAGTAAAAAAGGCGTAAGGTTCACAATGGTGTAAAATTAAAATGGGATATGCCGGGCTAGGATTCGAGTTACAGGAACAAGGGCCAAACCAACCACCCAAGAATGGAATCGTCGAGCGAAAACACTTGACAACCTCCTAGAAGCAGCTTTTCTTGCCACCAGACCTTTCTCCATTAATTAGGAATCTGATGCCGTCACTAAACACATTCCTTAAATTGTAGCCATTTGTTGAGTGTTTTTTTTTGGTGTCTAATCCGCATATATATCACCATTGCCCTTGATTTTCTTGACTGTATATCTCTTAAGTATCAACATATACACGTGTGATTTAGTTTACGAAGATTTTCCAATGCCGAGAACCTCGATCATAGAGTAAAAAAGGTGTAAGGTTCACAATGGTGTAACATTAAAATGGGATATACCGGGCTAGGATTCGAGTTACAGGAACAAGGGCCAAACCAACCACCCAAGAATGGAATCGTCGAGCGAAAACACTTGACAACCTCCTAGAAGCAGCTTTTCTTGCCACCAGACCTTTCTCCATCAATTAGGAATCTGATGTCGTCATAAACACATTCCTTAAATTGTAGCCACTTGTTGAGTGTTTTTTTTGGTGTCTAATCCGCATATATGTCACCATTGCCCTTGATTTTCTTGACTGTATATCTCTTAAATGTCAACATATACAGGTGTGATTTAGTTTACGAAGATTTTTCAATGCCGAGAACCTCGATCAAAGAGTAAAAAAGGCGTAAGGTTCACAATGGTGTAAAATTAAAATGGGATATACCGGGCTAGGATTCGAGTTACAGGAACAAGGGCCAAACCAACCACCCAAGAATGGAATCGTCGAGAGAAAACACTTGACAACCTCCTAGAAGCAGCTTTTCTTGCCACCAGACCTTTCTCCATTAATTAGGAATCTGATGCCGTCACTAAACACATTCCTTAAATTGTAGCCATTTGTTGAGTGTTTTTTTTGGTGTCTAATCCGCATATATGTCACCATTGCCCTTGATTTTCTTGACTGTATATCTCTTAAATGTCAACATATACACGTGTGGTTTAGTTTACGAAGATTTTTCAATGCCGAGAACCTCGCTCAGAGAGTAAAAAAGGCGTAAGGTTCACAATGGTGTAAAATTAAAATGGGATATGCCGGGCTAGGATTCGAGTTACAGGAACAAGGGCCAAACCAACCACCCAAGAATGGAATCGTCGAGAGAAAACACTTGACAACCTCCTAGAAGCAGCTGTTCTTGCCACCAGACCTTTCTCCATTAATTAGGAATCTGATGCCGTCACTAAACACATTCCTTAAATTGTAGCCATTTGTTGAGTGTTTTTTTTTGGTGTCTAATCCGCATATATGTCACCATTGCCCTTGATTTTCTTGACTGTATATCTCTTAAATGTCAACATATACACGTGTGATTTAGTTTACGAAGATTTTTCAATGCCGAGAACCTCGCTCAGAGAGTAAAAAAGGCGTAAGGTTCACAATGGTGTAAAATTAAAATGGGATATGCCGGGCTAGGATTCGTGTTACAGGAACAAGGGCCAAACCAACCACCCAAGAATGGAATCGTCGAGCGAAAACACTTGACAACCTCCTAGAAGCAGCTTTTCTTGCCACCAGACCTTTCTCCATTAATTAGGAATCTGATGCCGTCACTAAACACATTCCTTAAATTGTAGCCATTTGTTGAGTGTTTTTTTTTGGTGTCTAATCCGCATATATATCACCATTGCCCTTGATTTTCTTGACTGTATATCTCTTAAGTGTCAACATATACACGTGTGATTTTGTTTACGAAGATTTTTCAATGCCGAGAACCTCGATCAAAGAGTAAAAAAGGCGTAAGGTTCACAATGGTGTAAAATTAAAATGGGATATACCGGGCTAGGATTCGAGTTACAGGAACAAGGGCCAAACCAACCACCCAAGAATGGAATCGTCGAGCGAAAACACTTGACAACTTCCTAGAAGCAGCTTTTCTTGCCACCAGACCTTTCTCCATCAATTAGGAATCGGATGCCGTCACTAAACACATTCCTAAAATTGTAGCCATTTGTTGAGTGTTTTTTTGTGTGTCTAATCCGCATATATATCACCATTGCCCTTAATTTTCTTGACTGTATATCTCTTAAATGTCAACATATACACATGTGATTTAGTTTACGAAGATTTTTCAATGCCGAGAACCTCGATCAGAGAGTAAAAAAGGCGTAAGGTTCACAATGGTGTAAAATTAAAACGGGATATATCGGGCTAGGATTCGAGTTACAGGAACAAGGGTCAAACCAACCTCCCAAGAATGGAATCGTCGAGAGAAAACACTTGACAACCTCCTAGAAGCAGCTTTTCTTCCCACCAGACCTTTCTTCATCAATTAGGAATCTGATGCCGTCACTAAACACATTCCTTAAAATGTAGCCATTTGTTGGGTGTTTTTATTTTTGGTGTCTAATCCGCATATATATCACCATTGCCCTTGATTTTCTTGACTGTATATCTCTTAAATATCAACATATACATGTGTGATTTAGTTTACGAAGATTTTTCAATGCCGAGAACCTCGCTCAGAGAGTAAAAAAGGCGTAAGGTTCACAATGGTGTAAAATTAAAATGGGATATACCGGGCTAGGATTCGAGTTACAGGAAAAAGGGCTAAACCAACCACCCAAGAATGGAATCGTCGAGCGAAAACACTTGACAACCTCCTAGAAGCAGCTTTTCTTGCCACTAGACCTTTCTCCATCAATTAGGAATCTGATGTCATCCTAAACACATTCCTTAAATTGTAGCCATTTGTTGAGTGTTTTTTTTGGTGTCTAATCCGCATATATGTCACCATTGCCCTTGATTTTCTTGACTGTATATCTCTTAAATGTCAACATATATACGTGTGATTTAGTTTACGAAGATTTTTCAATGCCGAGAACCTCGATCAAAGAGTAAAAAAGGCGTAAGGTTCACAATGGTGTAAAATTAAAATGGGATATACCGGGCTAGGATTCGAGTTACAGGAACAAGGGCCAAACCAACCACCCAAGAATGGAATCGTCGAGAGAAAACACTTGACAACCTCCTAGAAGCAGCTTTTCTTGCCACCAGACCTTTCTCCATTAATTAGGAATCTGATGCCGTCACTAAACACATTCCTTAAATTGTAGCCATTTGTTGAGTGTTTTTTTTGGTGTCTAATCCGCATATATGTCACCATTGCCCTTGATTTTCTTGACTGTATATCTCTTAAATGTCAACATATACACGTGTGGTTTAGTTTACGAAGATTTTTCAATGCCGAGAACCTCGCTCAGAGAGTAAAAAAGGCGTAAGGTTCACAATGGTGTAAAATTAAAATGGGATATGCCGGGCTAGGATTCGAGTTACAGGAACAAGGGCCAAACCAACCACCCAAGAATGGAATCGTCGAGAGAAAACACTTGACAACCTCCTAGAAGCAGCTTTTCTTGCCACCAGACCTTTCTCCATTAATTAGGAATCTGATGCAGTCACTAAACACATTCCTTAAATTGTAGCCATTTGTTGAGTGTTTTTTTTTTGGTGTCTAATCCGCATATATGTCACCATTGCCCTTGATTTTCTTGACTGTATATCTCTTAAATGTCAACATATACACGTGTGATTTAGTTTACGAAGATTTTTCAATGCCGAGAACCTCGCTCAGAGAGTAAAAAAGGCGTAAGGTTCACAATGGTGTAAAATTAAAATAGGATATGCCGGGCTAGGATTCGAGTTACAGGAACAAGGGCCAAACCAACCACCCAAGAATGGAATCGTCGAGCGAAAACACTTGACAACCTCCTAGAAGCAGCTTTTCTTGCCACCAGACCTTTCTCCATTAATTAGGAATCTGATGCCGTCACTAAACACATTCCTTAAATTGTAGCCATTTGTTGAGTGTTTTTTTTTGGTGTCTAATCCGCATATATATCACCATTGCCCTTGATTTTCTTGACTGTATATCTCTTAAGTGTCAACATATACACGTGTGATTTTGTTTACGAAGATTTTTCAATGCCGAGAACCTCGATCAAAGAGTAAAAAAGGCGTAAGGTTCACAATGGTGTAAAATTAAAATGGGATATACCGGGCTAGGATTCGAGTTACAGGAACAAGGGCCAAACCAACCACCCAAGAATGGAATCGTCGAGCGAAAACACTTGACAACTTCCTAGAAGCAGCTTTTCTTGCCACCAGACCTTTCTCCATCAATTAGGAATCGGATGCCGTCACTAAACACATTCCTAAAATTGTAGCCATTTGTTGAGTGTTTTTTTGTGTGTCTAATCCGCATATATATCACCATTGCCCTTAATTTTCTTTACTGTATATCTCTTAAATGTCAACATATACACATGTGATTTAGTTTACGAAGATTTTTCAATGCCGAGAACCTCAATCAGAGAGTAAAAAAGGCGTAAGGTTCACAATGGTGTAAAATTAAAACAGGATATATCGGGCTAGGATTCGAGTTACAGGAACAAGGGTCAAACCAACCACCCAAGAATGGAATCGTCGAGAGAAAACACTTGACAACCTCCTAGAAGCAGCTTTTCTTCCCACCAGACCTTTCTTCATCAATTAGGAATCTGATGCCGTCACTAAACACATTCCTTAAAATGTAGCCATTTGTTGGGTGTTTTTATTTTTGGTGTCTAATCCGCATATATATCACCATTGCCCTTGATTTTCTTGACTGTATATCTCTTAAATATCAACATATACATGTGTGATTTAGTTTACGAAGATTTTTCAATGCCGAGAACCTCGCTCAGAGAGTAAAAAAGGCGTAAGGTTCACAATGGTGTAAAATTAAAATGGGATATACCGGGCTAGGATTCGAGTTACAGGAAAAAGGGCTAAACCAACCACCCAAGAATGGAATCGTCGAGCGAAAACACTTGACAACCTCCTAGAAGCAGCTTTTCTTGCCACTAGACCTTTCTCCATCAATTAGGAATCTGATGTCGTCATAAACACATTCCTTAAATTGTAGCCATTTGTTGAGTGTTTTTTTTGGTGTCTAATCCGCATCTATGTCACCATTGCCCTTGATTTTCTTGACTGTATATCTCTTAAATGTCAACATATATACGTGTGATTTAGTTTACGAAGATTTTTCAATGCCGAGAACCTCGATCAAAGAGTAAAAAAGGCGTAAGGTTCACAATGGTGTAAAATTAAAATGGGATATACCGGGCTAGGATTCGAGTTACAGGAACTAGGGCCAAACCAACCACCCAAGAATGGAATCGTCGAGCGAAAACACTTGACAACTTCCTAGAAGCAGCTTTTCTTGCCACCAGACCTTTCTCCATCAATTAGGAATCTGATGCCGTCACTAAACACATTCCTAAAATTGTAGCCATTTGTTGAGTGTTTTTTTTTTGTGTCTAATCCGCATATATATCACCATTGCCCTTAATTTTCTTGACTGTATATATCTCTTAAATGTCAACATATACACGTGTGATTTAGTTTACGAAGATTTTTCAATGCCGAGAACCTCGATCAGAGAGTAAAAAAGGCGTAAGGTTCACAATGGTGTAAAATTAAAACGGGATATATCGGGCTAGGATTCGAGTTACAGGAACAAGGGTCAAACCAACCACCCAAGAATGGAATCGTCGAGCGAAAACACTTGACAACCTCCTAGAAGCAGCTTTTCTTCCCACCAGACCTTTCTTCATCAATAAGGAATCTGATGCCGTCACTAAACACATTCCTTAAAATGTAGCCATTTGTTGGGTGTTTTTATTTTTGGTGTCTAATCCGCATATATATCACCATTGCCCTTGATTTTCTTGACTGTATATCTCTTAAATATCAACATATACATGTGTGATTTAGTTTACGAAGATTTTTCAATACCGAGAACCTCGCTCAGAGAGTAAAAAAGGCGTAAGGTTCACAATGGTGTAAAATTAAAATGGGATATGCCGGGCTAGGATTCGAGTTACAGGAACAAGGGCCAAACCAACCACCCAAGAATGGAATCGTCGAGCAAAAACACTTGACAACCTCCTAGAAGCAGCTTTTCTTACCACCAGACCTTTCTCCATAAATTAGGAATCTGATGCCGTCACTAAACACATTCCTTAAATTGAAGCCATTTGTTGGGTGTTTTTTTGGTGTCTAATCCGCATATATATCACCATTGCCCTTGATTTTCTTGATTGTATATCTCTTAAATGTCAACATATACACGTGTGATTTAGTTTACGAAGATTTTTCAATGCCGAGAACCTCGATCAGAGAGTAAAAAAGGCGTAAGGTTCACAATGGTGTAAAATTAAAATGGGATATACCGGGCTAGGATTCGAGTTACAGGAACAAGGGCCAAACCAACCACCCAAGAATGGAATCGTCGAGCGAAAACACTTGACAACCTCCTAGAAGCAGCTTTTCTTGCCACCAGACCTTTCTCCATCAATTAGGAATCTGATGCCGTCACTAAACACATTCCTTAAATTGTAGCCATTTGTTGACTGTTTTTTTTGTGTGTCTAATCCGCATATATATCACCATTGCCCTTGATTTTCTTGATTGTATATCTCTTAAATGTCAACATATACACGTGTGATTTAGTTTACGAAGATTTTTCAATGCCGAGAACCTCGATCAGAGACTAAAAAAGGCGTAAGGTTCACAATGCTGTAAAATTAAAATGGGATATACCGGGCTAGGATTCGAGTTACAGGAACAAGGGCCAAACCAACCACCCAAGAATGGAATCGTCGAGCGAAAACACATGACAACCTCCTAGAAGCAGCTTTTCTTGCCACCAGACCTTTCTCCATCAATTAGGAATCTGATGCCGTCACTAAACACATTCCTTAAATTGTAGCCATTTGTTGACTGTTTTTTTTGGTGTCTAATCCATATATATATCACCATTGCCCTTGATTTTCTTGACTATATATCTCTTAAATGTCAACATATACACGTGTGATTTAGTTTACGAAGATTTTTCAATACCGAGAACCTCGATCAGAGAGTAAAAAAGCGTAAGGTTCACAATGGTGTAACATTAAAATGGGATATACCGGGCTTGGATTCGAGTTACAGGAACAAGGGCCAGACCAACCACCCAAGAATGGAATCGTCGAGCGAAAACACTTGATAACCTCCTAGAAGCAGTTTTTCTTGCCACCAGACCTTTCTCCATCAATTAGAAATCTGATGCCGTCACTAAACACATTCCTTAAATTGTAGCCATTTGTTGAGTGTTTTTTTGTGTCTAATCCGCATATATATCACTATTGCCCTTGATTTTCTTGATTGTATATCTCTTAAATGTCAACATATACACGTGTGATTTAGTTTACGAAGATTTTTCAATGCCGAGAACCTCGATCAGAGAGTAAAAAAGTTGTAAGGTTCACAATGGTGTAAAATTAAAATGGGATATACCGGGCTAGGATTCGAGTTACAGGAACAAGGGCCAAACCAACCACCCAAGAATGGAATCCTCGAGCGAAAACACTTGACAACCTCCTAGAAGCAGCTTTTCTTACCACCAGACCTTTCTCCATAAATTAGGAATCTGATGCCGTCACTAAACACATTCCTTAAATTGTAGCCATTTGTTGGGTGTTTTTTTGGTGTCTAATCCGCATATATATCACCATTGCCCTTGATTTTCTTGATTGTATATCTCTTAAATGTCAACATATACACGTGTGATTTAGTTTACGAATATTTTTCAATGCCGAGAACCTCGATCAGAGAGTAAAAAAGGCGTAAGGTTCACAATGGTGTAAAATTAAAATGGGATATACCGGGCTAGGATTCGAGTTACAGGAACAAGGGCCAAACCAACCACCCAAGAATGGAATCCTCGAGCGAAAACACTTGACAACCTCCTAGAAGCAGCTTTTCTTGCCACCAGACCTTTCTCCATCAATTAGGAATCTGATGCCGTCACTAAACACATTCCTTAAATTGTAGCCATTTGTTGACTGTTTTTTTTGTGTGTCTAATCCGCATATATATCACCATTGCCCTTGATTTTCTTGATTGTATATCTCTTAAATGTCAACATATACACGTGTGATTTAGTTTACGAAGATTTTTCAATGCCGAGAACCTCGATCAGAGACTAAAAAAGGCGTAAGGTTCACAATGCTGTAAAATTAAAATGGGATATACCGGGCTAGGATTCGAGTTACAGGAACAAGGGCCAAACCAACCACCCAAGAATGGAATCGTCGAGCGAAAACACATGACAACCTCCTAGAAGCAGCTTTTCTTGCCACCAGACCTTTCTCCATCAATTAGGAATCTGATGCCGTCACTAAACACATTCCTTAAATTGTAGCCATTTGTTGACTGTTTTTTTTGGTGTCTAATCCATATATATATCACCATTGCCCTTGATTTTCTTGACTATATATCTCTTAAATGTCAACATATACACGTGTGATTTAGTTTACGAAGATTTTTCAATACCGAGAACCTCGATCAGAGAGTAAAAAAGCGTAAGGTTCACAATGGTGTAACATTAAAATGGGATATACCGGGCTTGGATTCGAGTTACAGGAACAAGGGCCAGACCAACCACCCAAGAATGGAATCGTCGAGCGAAAACACTTGATAACCTCCTAGAAGCAGTTTTTCTTGCCACCAGACCTTTCTCCATCAATTAGAAATCTGATGCCGTCACTAAACACATTCCTTAAATTGTAGCCATTTGTTGAGTGTTTTTTTGTGTCTAATCCGCATATATATCACTATTGCCCTTGATTTTCTTGATTGTATATCTCTTAAATGTCAACATATACACGTGTGATTTAGTTTACGAAGATTTTTCAATGCCGAGAACCTCGATCAGAGAGTAAAAAAGTTGTAAGGTTCACAATGGTGTAAAATTAAAATGGGATATACCGGGCTAGGATTCGAGTTACAGGAACAAGGGCCAAACCAACCACCCAAGAATGGAATCCTCGAGCGAAAACACTTGACAACCTCCTAGAAGCAGCTTTTCTTACCACCAGACCTTTCTCCATAAATTAGGAATCTGATGCCGTCACTAAACACATTCCTTAAATTGTAGCCATTTGTTGGGTGTTTTTTTGGTGTCTAATCCGCATATATATCACCATTGCCCTTGATTTTCTTGATTGTATATCTCTTAAATGTCAACATATACACGTGTGATTTAGTTTACGAATATTTTTCAATGCCGAGAACCTCGATCAGAGAGTAAAAAAGGCGTAAGGTTCACAATGGTGTAAAATTAAAATGGGATATACCGGGCTAGGATTCGAGTTACAGGAACAAGGGCCAAACCAACCACCCAAGAATGGAATCCTCGAGCGAAAACACTTGACAACCTCCTAGAAGCAGCTTTTCTTACCACCAGACCTTTCTCCATAAATTAGGAATCTGATGCCGTCACTAAACACATTCCTTAAATTGTAG
Source organism: Helianthus tuberosus (assembly GCA_030545235.1). Lineage (NCBI taxonomy): Eukaryota > Viridiplantae > Streptophyta > Magnoliopsida > Asterales > Asteraceae > Helianthus > Helianthus tuberosus. The sequence continues at coordinate 25,358,389 of CM060428.1, forward strand.
CCATTTGTTGGGTGTTTTTTTGGTGTCTAGTCCGCATATATATCACCATTGCCCTTGATTTTCTTGATTGTATATCTCTTAAATGTCAACATATACACGTGTGATTTAGTTTACGAAGATTTTTCAATGCCGAGAACCTCGATCAGAGAGTAAAAAAGGCGTAAGGTTCACAATGGTGTAAAATTAAAATGAGATATACCGGGCTAGGATTCGAGTTACAGGAACAAGGGCCAAACCAACCACCCAAGAATGGAATCGTCGAGCGAAAACACTTGACAACCTCCTAGAAGCAGCTTTTCTTGCCACCAGACCTTTCTCCATCAATTAGGAATCTGATGCCGTCACTAAACACATTCCTTAAATTGTAGCCATTTGTTGACTGTTTTTTTTGTGTGTCTAATCCGCATATATATCACCATTGCCCTTGATTTTCTTGATTGTATATCTCTTAAATGTCAACATATACACGTGTGATTTAGTTTACGAAGATTTTTCCATGCCGAGAACCTCGATCAGAGACTAAAAAAGGCGTAAGGTTCACAATGGTGTAAAATTAAAATGGGATATACCAGGCTAGGATTCGAGTTACAGGAACAAGGGCCAAACCAACCACCCAAGAATGGAATCGTCGAGCGAAAACACATGACAACCTCCTAGAAGCAGCTTTTCTTGCCACCAGACCTTTCTCCATCAATTAGGAATCTAATGCCGTCACTAAACACATTCCTTAAATTGTAGCCATTTGTTGAGTGTTTTTTTTTTGTGTCCAATCCGCATATATATCACCATTGCCCTTGATTTTCTTGACTGTATATCTCTTAAATGTCAACATATACACGTGTGATTTAGTTTACGAAGATTTTTCATTGCCGAGAACCTCGATCAGAGAGTAAAAAAGGCGTAAGGTTCACAATGGTGTAAAATTAAAATGGGATATACCGGCTTGGGATTCGAGTTACAGGAACAAGGGCCAAACCAACCACCTAAGAATGGAATTGTCGAGCGAAAACCCTTGACAACCTCCTAGAAGCAGCTTTTCTTACCACCAGACCTTTCTCCATCAATTAGGAATCTGATGCCGTCACTAACACATTCCTTAAATTGTAGCCATTTGTTGTGTGTTTTTTTGGTGTCTAATCCGCAAAGATATCACCATTGCCCTTGATTTTCTTGATTGTATAACTCTTAAATGTCAACATATACACGTGTGATTTAGTTTACGAAGATTTTTCAATGCTGAGAACCTCGATAAGAGAGTAAAAAAGGCGTAAAGTTCACAATGGTGTAAAATTAAAATGGGATATACCGGGCTAGGATTCGAGTTACAGGAACAAGGGCCAAACCAACCACCCAAGAATGGAATTGTCGAGCGAAAACACTTGACAACCTCCTAGAAGCATCTTTTCTTGCCACCAGACCTTTCTACATTAATTAGTAATCTGATGCCGTCACTAAACACATTCCTTAAATTGTAGCCATTTGTTGAGTGTATTTTGTTGGTGTCTAATCCGCATATATTTCACCATTGCCCTTGATTTTCTTGACTGTAAATCTCTTAAATATCAACATATACACTTGTGATTTAGTTTACGAAGATTTTTCAATGCCGAGAACCTCGATCAGATAGTAAAAAAGGCGTAAGGTTCACAATGGTGTAAAATTAAAATGGGATATACCGGGCTTGGATTCGGAGTTACAGGAACAAGGGCCAAACCAACCACCCAAGAATGGAACCGTCGAGCGAAAACACTTGATAACCTCCTAGAAGCATCTTTTCTTGCCCACCCACCTTTCTCCATTAATTAGGAATGTGATGCCGTCACTAAACACATTCCTTAAATTGTAGCCATTTGTGGAGTGTTTTTTTTTGGCGTCTAATCCGCGTATATATCACCATTGCCCTTGATTTTCTTGACTGTATATCTCTTAAATATCAACATATTCACGTGTGATTTAGTTTACGAAGATTTTTCAATGCCGAGAACCTCGATCAGAGAGTAAAAAAGGCGTAAGGTTCACAATGGTGTAACATTAAAATGGGATATACCGGGCTAGGATTCGAGTTACAGGAACAAGGGCCAAACCAACCACCCAAGAATGGAATCTTCGAGCGAAAACACTTGATAACCTCCTAGAAGCAGCTTTTCTTGCCACCAGACCTTTCTCCATCAATTAGGAATCTGATGCCGTCACTAAACACATTCCTTAAATTGTAGCCATTTGTTGAGTGTTTTTTTTTGTGTCTAATCCGCATATATATCATGATTGCCCTTGATTTTCTTTACTGTATATCTCTTAAATATCAACATATACACGTGTGAATTAGTTTACGAAGATTTTTCAATGCCGAGAACCTCGATCAGAAACAAGGTGTAACATTCTTTACTGTCGATCACAATGGTGTAACATTAAAATGGGATATACCGGGCTAGGATTCGAGTTACAGAAACAAGGTGTTGGGTTTTCACATGTTTATCAAAGTATTTTATCCATATAAAATAAAAACGCAGTGGAAATAATTATTTAAAACATGTTACTTACTAGATATAAAACTCATTTTATATGGAAAACCCAATCCCGGATCCATATACGAATATGCATGCTATCAAAATTAAAACACAACCATAGAGTGTTTAGAATACTACCTTCCAAGGAGTAAAGGATATGAAGATGATGATGCTTCTTGAACGGTTGCCTTCAAGTGTAGAAGACCTCAAGCTTGTATACCCCAAGCCTTCCAACAAACACTCTAGTTTTAGCTAGGATTTTACACTTGCAACTCACTTGAAAAATCCCCTTTTGAAAACATCATATGGCTGAAAATTAGAGGGCCATTTCTAGAGTTCTTGCATTTGAAAACACTTGAGAAAAACTCTCTTGTATGACCATCTCATGGCCGATTTCTCTGAGTTCTTACACTTGATTTTCAAAATGAAAAAGTCTCTTGATCAACCATGTGTAGGCCGAAAATTTGAGAGCTAAAATCAAGTTCACAAGTCTTGCAAGTTCTTGCATTTGACATCTAAGTATTTATAGAACCATGAGAGAGAATTGCCACCCACCTTGACCACTCATGTGCCAACTTACACAATCCAGTGCATGAAACCGCATTGGACCAAAATGGTCTTGGTTAGACCACCCAATCAAGAGATGTCTTCCACATGCAAAAGCATGTAAGATAATTGGCCAAAAATATTTAGGGAAGACCACCCTATGAAAATACATGCAAATGCATGTATCATTATTGGACCAACAAATTTTGGGAAGACCCCATGGGGGGGGGGGTGGCGGCCTAGCTTTATTTTTATAAAAAAAAAATTCAATCTTTTTATAAAATTTAAGTCTTGTTTATTTTATATCTTTTATAAAATATAACATCATATGTTCACAAGACTTTATACAACTTTTATTAAGTTATTTAACTCATTAAATAACAAAATAAAATACTCTCTCAAAATAAATTATCCATATAATTTATTGGTTTGTCAAGTGCAATTATTTAGAAAACCAATTTCTAAATATTGTAAGTGTTAATATTTATTTGTTTGATCATATCACAAATAAATAATATAAGTGTTTGTCTAGCTTGTTATTGGGTATGACTTGACTTGGATCATAACGTACTAGCCACATCAATTTAATATGTGTCTTGGGCATACAGAGTCCAACAATCTCCCACTTGCACAAGATACATAGGAGATTGATGCAAGCAGTAAATAACGCCTAACTACGGTTTACTACCCCTAATACGTATGACTATATGTGCCATTCAATAACATCATCCCCTTCAAGTCCCTTACTTGAACATGATTTAGGTGAAACTATCATTTATCCTTTAGTTACAGATGTCATGTCAAATCCAGAGACATAGAGTGATCACTCTCTGTTGATTTAACTTTAGCAGGTCTTAGACATCTTACTCTCAACGAATAAGAGGAACAAATCCCGTCTTGACTACATACGTCTTTCACAATCACCTTGTACCACACCTGAGCTTAGCCTTATGTACTGTCATATTACTAACAGCGAAGAAAAAGTCAAGGTATAATATTTGGTGAATATCAAGACCCAATATGTATCTCAGGTTAGAGGATACTATGATCTTCTCCTTTACTCAAATTTACTTATGATCAATCACAAATGATTCCATGCAGTAATATTTGAGAGCGAGTCAGTCCAATATTTGTCTCCCACAAATATCTATGAACTTTGGCAGCAACACTTTGCTCTATATTCATATCTAATGAATATCCACCAATCCAAATTCATAATAGTCTTACATTCATATTTGTTCCCACAATTATGATCGACTACGGACATTTAGAATAATTAACTTATTCACGGATTTAAACATGCTAAAATGGAACATAACTCAAAATACCATAAAGAGTTATAGTAACAGTTGTTCCAATATCCAAATACAAAATAGATCAAATCCAATCACTAGAATATCGAAGTCCTTAGGCACAAGTATGACCCTTCATGCTTTGCCCGTTCAAGGAGCTTCGTGAGTGGATCCGCAATATTTTGATCAGTGTGAATTTTGCGAATACATATCTTTTCCCTTTTCAACTTCATCCCTTATGTAGTTGAAACTCCGCTCAATGTGCCTACTCTTTCGATGTACACGAGGTTCCGTGATTCAAGCAATCACACCATCGTTATCACAAAGATCTCTAGGGGTCCTGAATGGTATGGACTACCCCTAGATCAATAATTCAAGTGGTAGATCCATATGAATTATCTTGATCAATGAAGCGGTGATGTATTCTGATTCTGTAGTGGACAATGCTACCCTGATTGTGATCGAGAATCATCTCGATCAGTTTGGAAATTCGTATCCATGTAACCCTTTACAACGAATTCCGAAACTCGCATCCTTGTAACCTTTTACAACGAGTTCCTTTCACCAGATCTATATATTAGAAATGTATCCTTAGCCTTTCTGAGGTATTTCAATATATTTTAACAGTCACTTAATGACGTTTCTCGCTGGTATCTTCTCGTTATGTTTAAAGCGCATAACTTGTCCGGTCTAGTGCATATCATTACGTACATAATGAATCCTATAGCTGACGCATATGGGATTCCTTTCATTCTTTCCTGCTTATCCTTTGAGCTTGGACATTGAGACGTACTCAATATTGTCCCCTCTTTGAATAGGTACCAAACCTTTCATAGAGTTCTCTATCTTGAACCTTTTCAAGACTTTGTTAATGTATGCACTTTAGTTTAAACTTATCAAGCGCCTTGATCTATCCCTATAGATCTTTATTCCCAAAATATAGGCGACTTTACCAAAATCCTTAATGGAAAAACAACTTCCAAGCCAGGTTTTTACACCTTCCATGGTTGGAATGTTATTTCCAAAAATGTAGAATGTCATCGACATACAATACTAAGAAAGTGATGATGCTCCCACTAGCTTTCTTATACACACAAGCTTCATCGACGTTCTTGATGAATCCATATTCTCTAATCTCTTCATCAAAACGGTTATTCCAACTTCTAGATGCTTGTTTCAATCTATAGATTGATTTCTTTAACTTGTATACTTTGTCAGGATGTTTTTGGATCGACAAAACCTTCAGGCTTAACTATATAGACATCTTCCTCAAGATATCTATTAAGGAAAGCCGTTTTGACATCCATTTGCCAAATCTCATATTCATAATATGCAGGTATGGCAAATAATATCCTTATTGACTTTAGCATCGCTATAGGCGAGAAGGTCTCATTATAATCAACCCCTTGAGTTTGATTGAAACCTTTTGCTATAAGTCTCCCTTTATAAGTATCCAAGTTACCATGCATATCGGTTTCCTTCCTGAAAACCAACTTACTTCCAACTACTTTGGAGTTAAGAGGTGCTACAACCACTTCCCATACTTGGTTGTTATACATGGACTGCATCTTTACGTTCATGGCTTCAAGCCATTTGTCACAATTGAATTTTGACATTGCATCATGGTATGTGGTTGATTCACCTGAATCTACCACGTAGCATCCATCTATGAAAAATCCATATCTTTCAGGTGGACTACTAATTCTACCAGATCTGCGAACGTTTTGTGTATCTTGATCAACCACTTGATCATTTTCAACAACCTCTTGTTGAGTGCTAGTATTAACCAAATGTGTATCGGCTTGTGGTTCTCGATCCTTATCAAGTTCCACTGTTCTAATAATTCCTTCCACAAGGAACTTAGCTTCCAAGAACTCAGCCTTTCGAGCAACAAATACCTTTTGCTCTGTTGGATCGTAGAAATAATATCCTATATCATCTTTAGGATATCCTACAAAGATACACTTAGTGGATCGTACTTTTATTTGAGGTGTGTAGCTTAACATAAACTTCATAACCCCTTACTTTTAAATATGATAATGATGGAACCCTTCCATGTCATATTTCAAAAGATGTCGTATCCACTTTCTTGGTTGGGGCCATACGGGCCGTGGAGAGCAAAGCGTAACCCCAAATGATAGAGATAATGCGCTTCTAGCCATCATAGATCCAACCATATCCAATAGAGTTCGACTCCTCCTCTATCGAAACGAAGAACTTTAAAAGAGTTGATTTTGTACTTCACCTTTTGAAGATTCTGAACGTTTCAAAACTTCTTCTTTGTGTCAAGTACACATAACCATAACTACTATAGTTGTTGGTAAAAGTAATGAAGTATCTTTCACCATTCCTAGTCATTGGCTTAAAAGGATCATATACATTCGAATGTATGATACCTAATAAATCTTTTGCTCTTTCCCACTAAGGGATTACTTGGTCATTTTACCTTGTAAATAAGATTCGCATGTATAAAATGAACCAATTTCATTTGTTTCCAAAAGACAATTCTTTCGAAGTGTTTACATGCGACATCTGTTTATATGATCAAGGCGATAATGCCAAGGATAGGTCTTACTCAAATCCATTTTGAGTTTCTTGGTGATTGATTGGTACATTAAACTATCAAATGATGTATTATTATGAACCGATTCATAAATACCGTTTGAAGGCATAGGTTTAAAGTAAAACATGTCATGCATCGATATAAATGTCAATGTTTGCAAACTTTAAGTCAAAACCATATTGTCTTATAAGGGAAACTAGAATAATGTTCCTAGTCAAACTAGGAGCATTCAAGACATTTTAAAACAATTTCCAAACTATTTGGAAGTTTTAAAACATAGTCTCCTTTCTTGTAATGTTTATTTCTTTTGAGCCTTTTGCAACGAATTGCAAACATGAGTTCCACATCCGGTATCTAATACCCATGTGTTAGAAGAAATAACATTAAGGTCAATATGTATCATTAAGATTGTACCTGAGGTTTGCCTAGCATCCCTCTTGTTTTTCAACTCTTTGAGATAGGTTGGACAATTCCTATTTAAATGCCCTATCTCACCACACTCAAAGCATGGCTCGTTCATGGCAACCTTTGCCTTCTTCTCTTTAGGTTTCGGTGGTTTCGCTTTAGTCTTTCTAATAATTTCCCTTTGAATTACCCGTTTCCATTTTCAACATTTGTTTTGGTGTCGGGGTGATGCCCTTTCTAGTTGCCACCCTCATTGATCGTTAGAATGGATAAAACCATTTTATCCATATCAAGCCTTTCGAGGTGATCAATGTGGCTTTTCATCTTAAAGACATAAGATGAGTCCGATTGGGTTTCCTCCATTCGACATGCATGAAGCGCTCGAACTGTTTCGAAGCGTTCTACCCTTAGGAACATTTCCTACAATTGGGTAATCATGTCGTATGCTCATGATGTTCAAAACCTTTTGAATCTTGGGAATCATAATTCCTAACATGAGGCAAGAGGCTTGCGTAGTATCCTCGATATACTTAATCCAATCGTTATAGGCATCCTTATCTTCCATAAGATGTTCACCGGGATTAGGATCGTTCAACACATAGCATATCTTTTACTTGACAACGATTCTTAAGTTTCGATATTAATCCATGAAGTGTTATGATTGAGACGATCCTTGTCAAGGATTGTTTTTAGTGATAGGTTACGGACGGTTTGGGTAATATTGTTAGCGGCCATCTACAAAATTTAACAAGGTTCAAATTTTAGTTTTTTCAATATTATTATATTTTTAATCATTAATACCCTTTTGTGTCTCATAGACAATTAATAATTAAAATCTAGAATCCAACGTTACATTTAAATATTGGTTAGGTGACCTTTATCCCTCTATTTAAATTAACAAGGTACTCAACGTTTGACAATTGCAACTCTTTCCAACTTCTAGCCATAAGGGATCGGTTAAACATCTTTATGTTGAGTTGGCATGTTTAATCCCATCAACACCTTTGTTCCCCATGCTTCGGTGACCCTAAGTTCATGGTTACCAAATCAAGTCGTCCAACTTACACACACGTGTGAGTTTATTCACATAAGTGGTTAGGTGACCTTTATCCCACAAACATGGTAAACCCACCTCGAACATACAAGTTCCCTCAAATGTGGTTAGGTGACCTTTATCCCACAATAAGAGTTCCCAAGTGTTTCGAGTGTTGTATAAAAGGATGGTGTTTGACTTGCTTTATAAAAGGGTTTTTAATATTTCAAAATTCTAGTTTTGAAAATATTATGTACCATACATTTGCATGCATTCAAATCCTTGGTACTTTTGTAAAACAAATTTTCAAGGTTCTTTTAATAAAACCAATTTTATTATAAAAATCATTAATTTTTAATAACCTTTTATTAACCAATTTTAATGATTTTTCCAAAGAACCATTTTTTAGCTTGTTGTTGATTATTAGTTTGTTAAGCATGCATATCCAAATATCATCCAAACAATAAAATAAGCAACCACACAAGCATAACACATATATCAATAGGTGCATAACCATAGCCAACTATTTTGACCACACTTGTTAGCCGAAACAAGTGTGCTAAAAGGTCCTTCCTAAAGGGTGAAAAATGACACAAGTAATGTGTCGATGAACTCCCACTTGATTCTGCATCCAAATGCTTCAAGTCTCCTTCTTGTGTTGTGATTTCTCCACCTTCTTTGAGCTTCCAAACGTCTTTTATTTTCAGCTCCAAACTTCTTTGGACTTCAAAAAATGTGTTTTGGTTATCGGGTTAAAATCCCGTTGAGAACGATGAAGTTCTTTGGACCGAATATTATGGTCCAAACCAAAACTGCATTTTTGTGTGTATCTTCTTTTACAAAATATCCTAATACATTTTTTCTAGTAAAATAAAATGCACCTAATCTATTTATTTTACATACCAAATGAAAATAAATAAATTACGTATATTCTAATGGAAGAATAAAATAATAATTATTACAACTAATTGAATAATTAATAAAATAAATCACAACACAATCAATCAACACAAGGTCATGGCTAGGTTATATGCACCAAAATATATATCCATATATATATATATATATATTAATTTCAAGAAGCATAAAAAAATGGTTCCCTTTTATAACCATTTTCGGCTATGTACTAAAAAACTGAAAAGCTAAGTTTTGTCCAAACAAACAAATCATCCATATGAAATAATTTTTCAAGATTCCCTTATGCATGTAACAAATAATCTTGAAAAACAAAGGGTTAACCATGGTGAAAATTTCAGCCATAGGGTTTTACCCAAACCCGAAGCCCGAAAATTTCATATCCTATGAAGCATGCACTCATATAAGCGGCTCTGATACCACTGTTGGGTTTTTCACATGTTTATCAAAGTATTTTATCCATATAAAATAAAAACGCAGCGGAAATAATTATTTAAAACATGTTACTTACTAGATATAAAACTCATTTTATATGTAAAACCTAATCCCGGATCCATATACGAATATGCATGCTATCAAAATTAAAACACAACCATAGAGTGTTTAGAATACTACCTTCCATGGAGTAAAGGATATGAAGATGGTGATGCTTCTTGAACGGTTGCCTTCAAGTGTAGAAGATCTCAAGCTTGTATACCCCAAGCCTTCCAACAAACACTCTAGTTTTAGCTAGGATTTTACACTTGCAACTCACTTGAAAAGTCCCCTCTTGAAAACATCATATGGCCGAAAATTAGAGGGCCTTTTCTAGAGTTCTTGCATTTGAAAACACTTGATAAAAACTCTCTTGTATGACCATCTCATGGCCGATTTCTCTGAGTTCTTACACTTGATTTTCAAAATGAAAAACTCTCTTGATCAACCATGTGTAGGCCGAAAATTTGAGAGCTAAAATCAAGGTCACAAGTCTTGCAAGTTCTTGCATTTGACATCTAAGTATTTATAGAACCATGAGAGAGAATTGCCACCCACCTTGACCAATCATGTGCCAACTTACACATGCAAGTGCATGAAACCGCATTGGACCAAAATGGTCTTGGTTAGACCACCCAATCAAGGGATGTCTTCCACATGCAAAAGCATGTAAGATAATTGGCCAAAAATATTTAGGGAAGACCACCCTATGAAAATACATGCAAATGCATGTATCATTATTGGACCAACAATTTTTGGGAAGACCCCATGGGGGGTGGCGGCCTAGCTTTATTTTTATAAAAAAAATTCAATCTTTTTATAAAATTTAAGTCTTCTTTATTTTATACCTTTTATAAAATATAACATCATATGTTCACAAGACTTTATACAACTTTTATTAAGTTATTTAACTCATTAAATAACAAAATAAAATACTCTCTCAAAATAAATTATCCTTATAATTTATTGGTTTGTCAAGTGCAATTATTTAGAAAACCAATTTCTAAATATTGTAAGTGTTAATATTTATTTGTTTGATCATATCACAAATAAATAATATAAGTGTTTGTCTAGCTTGTTATTGGGTATGACTCGACTTGGATCATAACGTACTAGCCACATCAATTTAATATGTGTCTTGGGCATATAGAGTCCAACACAAGGGCCAAACCAACCACCCAAGAATGGAATCGTCGAGCGAATACAGTTGACAACCTCCTAGAAGCAGCTTTTCTTGCCACCGGACCTTTCTCCATCAATTAGGAATCTGATGCCGCCACTAAACACATTCCTAAAATTGTAGCCATTTGTTGAGTGTTTTTTTTTGTGTCTAATCCGCATATATATCACCATTGCCCTTGATTTTCTTGACTGTATATCTCTTAAATGTCAACATATACACGGGTGATTTAGTTTACGAAGATTTTTCAATGCCGAGAACCTCGATCAGAGAGTAAAAAAGGCGTAAGGTTCACAATGGTGTAACATTAAAATGGGATATACCGGGCTAGGATTCGAGTTATAGGAACAAGGGCCAAACCCACCACCCATGAATGGAATCGTCGAGCGAAAACACTTGATAACCTCCTAGAAGCAGCTTTTCTTGCCACCAGACCTTTCTCCATCATTTAGGAATCTGATGCCACCACTAAACACATTCCTTAATTGTAGCCATTTGTTGAGTGTTTTTTTTGTGTCTAATCCGCATATATATCACCATTGCCCTTGATTTTCTTGATTGTATATCTCTTAAATGTCAACATATACACGTGTGATTTAGTTTACGAAGATTTTTCAATGCCGAGAACCTCGATCAGAGAGTAAAAAAGGCGTAAGGTTCACAATGGTGTAAAATTAAAATGGGATATACCGGGCTAGGATTCGAGTTACAGGAACAATGGCCAAACCAACCACCCAAGAATGGAATCGTCGAGCGAAAACACTTGACAACCTCCTAGAAGCATCTTTTCTTGCCACCCGACCTTTCTCCATTAATTAGGAATCTGATGCCGCCACTAAACACATTCCTTAATTGTAGCCATTTGTTGAGTGTTTTTTTTGTGTCTAATCCGCATATATATCACCATTTCCCTTGATTTTCTTTACTGTATATCTCTTAAATATCAACATATACACGTGTGATTTCGTTTACGAAGATTTTTCAATGCCGAGAACCTCGATCAGAGTGTAAAAAAGGCGTAAGGTTCACAATGGTGTAAAATTAAAATGGGATATACCGGGCTAGGATTCGAGTTACAGGAACAAGGCCAAACCAACCACCCAAGAATGGAATCGTCGAGCGAAAACACTTGACAACCTCCTAGAAGCAGCTTTTCTTACCACCAGACCTCTCTCCATCAATTAGGAATTTAATGCCGTCACTAAACACATTTCTTAAATTGTAGCCATTTGTTGAGTGTTTTTTTTGTGTCTAATCCGCATATATATCACCATTGCCCTTGATTTTCTTGACTGTATATCTCTTAAATGTCAACATATACACGTGTGATTTAGTTTACGAAGATTTTTCAATGCCGAAAACCTCGATCAGAGAATAAAAACGGCGTAAGGTTCACAATGGTGTAAAATTAAAATGGGATATACCGGGCTAGGATTCGAGTTACAGGAACAAGGGCCAAACCAACCACCCAAGAATGGAATCGTCGAGCGAAAACACTTGACAACCTCCTAGAAGCAGCTTTTCTTGCCACTAGACCTTTCTCCATCAATTAGGAATCTGATGCCGTCACTAAACACATTCCTTAAATTGTAGCCATTTGTTGAGTGTTTTTTTTTTGGTGTCTAATCCGCATATATTTCACCATTGCCCTTGTTTTTCTTGACTGTATATCTCTTAAATGTCAACATATACACGTGTGATTTAGTTTACGAAGATTTTTCAATGCCGAGAACCTCGATCAGAGAGTAAAAAAGGCGGAAGGTTCACAATGGTGTAAAATTAAAATGGGATATACCGGGCTAGGATTCGAGTTACAGGAACAAGGGCCAAACCAACCACCCAAGAATGGAATCTGTGACAACTCGAATTTCCGACATTCTTTGTTCGCATTTAATGCACGATGAATTTGACTATATAGTTGTGTTATGATAAAACCTGGTGTGTTTGCATGGTTATGTGTGATTGTATAACATGTGTACTGTTTGTAAAACTTAAACTGTTAGGAACCCGACGAAACACAAGAGTGTTTCGCCATAACCCATTCCGACGAAACAGGCTGTTTCGCCATGAACACTCCGACGAAACAGAAGTCTGTTTCGCCGGCCCAGTAACTCACGAAGCCCAGCTTGGGCCCAGAACGTTATTCTGTGTATTTTTACGTAAAACATCATCATTTTACACTTTCTATCAACACAACCGAAACCCTAGAGCTCTCTCACTGTGACGGCAAACTAGAACCCACCGGAAACCCTTGTGCGATCAAACCATCATCTCGGTTAGTAAATCTATGTGTCTTGATTGATCTTTCGTCTATGTATGTGTCTATGTGTCATGTGATTCTGCTTTGATGTTGTATATTGAAATCGATACATGTTAAAAATTAGGGTTCTTGTTATGATGTTGATGATATGGACTTCGATATGAATATTGTAGTCGGATATAAATAGTTTTATGCGAAACTTAATATGATTGAAAACTCGGTTCTGGATGTTGATTATTATGATCTGATTCTGAATGCAAGTTAGCATCTTGATAGGGTTTGATGATGTGATGTTGTAGTCGATATGCTGGATACGTAAGCTAGGGTTCATGCTAGACGTTAAAGTGGTCTGATGATTATGCTATGATGATGTTACAATGATTCTGTGTTGAATGATTTCTGCATAATTGATAATATTGATGTCGGCTGTTAGTGATGATTAGGGTTTCTGCATGTATTGTACTGACGTAACTGAACTGTCCGACGAAACCGAACCCTCGGCGAAACAGAATGTGTTTCGCCAAAGAGTAGTCGACGAATCAGAAGTTCTGTTTCGCCAGGGGACACCTCGACGAAACATATGTGTTTCGCCAATATTGTGATTCGTCACTATATGTGTTTCGCCACTATGTGTGTTTCGCCAACCCACTTGTTTCGCCAACTTATGTGTTTCGCCGAGCTGTGCTGTAACTTGAGTTAATGCTGTTAAGTGTTAACTGGAATATTTAACTGCTGTTATATGTTAAACATGACCTGTATAACTGTGATTACGTGCTACATGTTTATACGTGCATAACCTGGACACAAACTGATTTCACATACATGCATACTTTAGGACGTGATTGATTATTTGCGAGCACTTACATATCTAGCATACCGAGCAAACCAAGGTGAGTTCACACAAGCCAAGGCATGGGGTTCCCGGGGTGGGAATGGGGATTTGATGATTTACGGTACATACATAAATGATAGAACCTACTGCTAGACTAGTAACACTTATTGAACGATCTTCGCACACCTGCCAAGGACATTGGCCGCGATACTATGAAACGATCTTCGCACACCTGCCAAGGACATTGGCCGCGATATTATGACTGTCTTCGCACACCTGCCAAGGACATTGGCCGCGAACTAAACGTACAACATCTTCGCACACCTGCCAAGGACATTGGCCGCGATACGAACAAACCTAGTCTAGAAAAACTTGGGGAAAGACCTTCCCCAACATCTTCGCACACCTGCCAAGGACATTGGCCGCGATGGAAACTAATACGATACATTTTAACGAATGAACATACTACTACTCACGCCATACTATTACTGAACTATTAACTGTGAACTCGCTCAACTAGTTGTTGACTCTCTCTTGCATGCCTTGCAGGACCTTAGGTACTTTTGGAGCTTGCACAGGAAGGAGCAGGTCGTTGTGGGATACGGATCGTAGACGATATTTGAACTTATAACTTACTTTGGATTTTCATTTAATATGTTTCCGCTACTTAAACAATGTTTGGTTATGAACATCAGTCATGTCAAGATGAATTATATTTTCCTACTTGTACACTTAAATACTATGTTTGATATGATTGATGGCTTGGTCCTGGTCAGTCACGCCTCCAAGCGGTGATACTCCGCGGGTGGATTTTGGGGGTGTGACAGATTGGTATCAGAGCCATTGGTTATAGAGAACTCGGTTTTAATAAAGGGAAAACGATTTTTGTTAAAACCAGACTATAACCAGAACAGTGCTCTCAACGATCCACAACGACGCTTCGCTCCACGTGCAAGGCTCAACATCATAGGTACTACTATTCATGTTACATTACCTACATGCTAGAACTACATAGAACTTTGCTCGTGGTATGCCTAGATTACAGAACCCACTATATGCTATTACTTGAGAACACTTGTGTGCTTGCTCTCTTCTGTCATCGCACTATTCGCGAACCTATCTCACTTACGTTATCTTTACTATGAAGATCATGTCTGGACGTATCAACATGACCCAAGACCAGTTGACGGCCCTCATTAACGAACGAGTTACTGCGGCCGTTGCAGCCGCACAAGCAGGAGGTATACCCTGCAGTTACAACTCACACTAGGATCCTTAGATCCTACATTCCTAAATCGACTCTCGTGTTTAAACTTGTCCTAATTCTTTTACACAACAGGTCAGGCACCTGTTTGCACTTTCAAGACTTTCATGGACTGTCGTCCATCCACTTTCAGCGGCACTGAAGGAGCCGTAGGTCTCCTGCACTGGTTTGAAAAGATAGAGTCTATGTTTGAGATGTGTGAATGCCCTGAGGCACGCAGGGTGAAATATGCTACCGGTACCCTCGAGGGTTTAGCCCTCACATGGTGGAAAGCTCAGGTCCAAATACTGGGGTTGGTTGCTGCTAACGCCACCCCATGGAACAATTTCAAAGAGATGATCAAGGAAGAATACTGCAGTCGAGATGATATTCATAAGCTGGAAGTCGAGTTTTTCAACCTCAAGATGACGGGGTCTGAGATTGAAGCGTATACCAAAAGGTCGAACGAGCTTGCGTTACTGTGTCCTACTCTGGTGGACAAACGTATCGAACTTTATCTTAAGGGTCTGGTGCCAGAGATCCAAAGTCACGTGACTTCAGCAAATCATGCCACTTACCAGCAGGTTGTTCAGCTGGCTCACCGTCTCACTGATCAGGCGGTGGAGCAAAACAGGTTGCCTAAACGCATCAGCACTACTGCTACCGCTACCACTTCAGTTACTCCTGCTACTCCCAGCGACAATAAGAGGAAATGGGAGGGGGATTCTAGCAAAGGTTCAGCTACTGTTCAGTCTCAAGCTCAGCAACGCAAAACAAACGACCACCAGAGTCCGAATCAGCAATCATCAGGTAGTCAAGGGCAGAGTGGCTATCGGGGAATTCACCCGTGGTGTAGAAGGTGCAACAAACACCACAGTGGAAGATGCCGCAGGGAACAGTGTCAAAGATGCCTCAAGATGGGTCATGAGGCTAAGGATTGTAGAAGCGTTCGGCCAGCAAATCAGAACCAGCAACAACAACCACCTGCTCCACGAAACCAGCCTCAGCAGCAGCAGCAGGGAAACAGGGGATGCTACCAGTGTGGGGCTGAAGGTCATTACAAGCGGGATTGCCCTCAGTTAAACCAGAACCAGAACAATAACAACAACAACCAGGGCAATGGGAACAACAACAATGGGGGAAACAACAATAACAACAACGGTGCTAGAGGCCGTATGTTTGTGATCGGTCAGGGTGATGCCAGGAATGATCCCAACGTGGTTATGGGTAAGTTTCTTCTTGACGACTTTTATGTTACTGTACTATTTGATTCTGGTGCGGATACAAGTTACATGTCTCTAAAAGCTAGTGAAATGTTAAAACGTGCACCAACTCTCTTAAACACCAAACATGTCGTAGAGTTAGCTAACGGTAAAAGCCTAGAGGCCACGCACATAGTTAAAGGGTGTAATCTTATCCTCGCTGATCAGACGTTCTCCATCGATCTCATTCCTATACCCTTGGGTAGCTTTGATGTCGTCATTGGTATGGATTGGTTATCTCAACAACAAGCGGAGATTTTATGCAAAGAGAAAGTTATTCGTATTCCTCGGTCGGGCAAGGAACCTCTCGAAGTTCAAGGCGACAAGAGTGGTGTCGTGAGTGGCATCATCTCCTTTTTGAAGGCTCAGAAGTGTTTACGCAAGGGGCACACTGCTATTTTGGCACTCGTTACAGATACCTCGAAGAAAGAGAAAAAGATTGAAGATATTCCTGTAGTACGTGACTTTCCTCAAGTGTTCCCTGAGGAATTACCTGGGTTACCGCCTCATCGTCAAGTCGAATTTCAGATCGAGCTCGCTCCAGGAGCAGCACCCATAGCTCGAGCACCTTATCGTCTAGCTCCAACTGAATTGGAAGAACTGTCAAAGCAGCTACAAGAACTCTTGGAAAAGGGTTTTATACGCCCTAGCTCTTCGCCCTGGGGAGCTCCAGTGTTATTCGTAAAGAAGAAAGACGGTACGTTCAGGATGTGTATAGACTACCGTGAACTCAACAAGGTGACGATCAAGAATCGTTACCCTCTTCCGCGCATAGATGATTTATTCGACCAGCTGCAAGGGTCGAGCTACTACTCCAAAATAGACTTAAGGTCAGGATATCACCAGCTGAGAGTCCGGGATGAGGACGTCTCCAACACGGCATTTAGAACTCGCTACGGTCACTACGAGTTTTTGGTCATGCCATTCGGGCTAACGAACGTGCCTGTGGTTTTCATGGATCTTATGAACAGGGTTTGCAAACCTTATCTCGACAAGTTCGTCATTGTTTTCATCGACGACATCCTGATTTATTCGAAAAGTCAGGAGGAACACGAGCAGCACCTACGACTCATACTGGAACTTCTACGAACGGAACAGCTATACGCTAAGTTTTGTAAATGTGACTTCTGGCTCCGTGAAGTCCACTTCTTAGGCCACGTGGTAAACAAGGATGGGATTCATGTAGATCCATCCAAGGTAGATTCGATCAAGAATTGGCCTGCGCCTCGTACACCAACAGAAATACGCCAATTCTTGGGTTTGGTGGGTTATTACAGACGTTTCATCAAGGACTTTTCAAAGATTGCTCAGCCGCTTACACTACTGACACAAAAGGGTGTTGTTTATCGTTGGGGTAACGCACAGGAAACAGCGTTTCAGCACTTAAAGGATAGACTTTGTAGCGCACCTATCCTCTCATTGCCTGAAGGCACGGATGATTTCGTAGTTTACTGCGACGCATCTATCCAAGGTCTTGGATGTGTATTGATGCAGAGGGATAAAGTCATTGCTTACGCTTCGCGCCAACTTAAGGTCCACGAACGGAATTACACTACACACGACTTAGAGCTGGGAGCGGTCGTTTTTGCACTTAAGATATGGCGACACTACTTGTACGGCACTAAATGTGCTATCTACACTGACCACAGAAGCCTCGAACATATATTCAAACAGAAGGAACTGAATATGCGACAGCGACGATGGGTCGAACTGCTAAACGACTACGAATGCTCAATCAGGTACCACCCAGGCAAAGCCAATGTTGTGGCTGACGCCCTCAGTCGAAAAGACACTGCGCCTAAGCGCGTACGAGCTCTACAACTCACCATACAGTCTAGCCTTCCTTCTCAGATACGAGATGCTCAGATAGAAGCATTGAAACCAGACAACGTCAGGGCTAAAGCCTTACGCGGCTCAAGGCAACGATTAGAACAAAGGGCAGACGGCGCTTATTACGTAACAGGACGCATTTGGGTCCCACTGTACGGCAACTTACGCGAGCTGGTAATGGATGAAGCTCACAAGTCTCGCTACTCGGTACACCCTGGTTCGGATAAAATGTACCACGATATTAAAACTACATACTGGTGGCCTAGCATGAAGGCCCACATAGCCACATACGTTAGTAAATGCTTGACTTGTGCGAGAGTCAAGGCAGAATATCAGAAACCGTCAGGTCCACTCCAACAACCTGAGATACCACAATGGAAATGGGAACAAATTTCCATGGATTTTGTTACTGGCTTACCTAAATCTCAGCGCGGAAATGATACTATTTGGGTGATCGTGGATCGACTCACAAAGTCTGCTCACTTCTTGGCAATCAAAGAAACAGACAAGTTCTCTACCTTGGCAGACATTTACTTAAAAGAAGTGGTCTCGAGGCACGGAGTGCCCACCTCCATCATCTCTGATCGTGACGCACGTTTTACTTCAGAACTATGGCAAGCAATGCATAAATCTTTTGGCTCTCGTTTAGACATGAGCACAGCTTATCACCCTCAGACAGATGGGCAGTCTGAGCACACTATTCAAACTCTAGAAGACATGCTTCGGGCGTGCGTAATTGACTTTGGCAATGGTTGGGAGAAACATCTGCCACTCGTGGAATTTTCATACAATAACAGCTACCACACCAGCATTAAAGCTGCACCATTCGAGGCACTGTACGGGCGTAAATACCGGTCACCTCTCTGTTGGGCAGAGGTGGGAGATAGTCAAATCACAGGTCCAGAAATGGTAGTCGATACTACAGAAAAGATTGCACAAATACGACAACGCATGGCGGCAGCACGCGACCGTCAGAAAGCATACGCTGATTTAGACAGGAAACTACTCGAATTCCAAGTTGGGGATCGAGCGCTACTTAAAGTTTCACCCTGGAAGGGTGTGGTTCGTTTTGGCAAACGCGGCAAACTGAATCCACGATACGTCGGACCTTTCGAGGTTATTGAGAAAATAGGCAAAGTGGCTTACAGATTGAAATTACCACCTGAACTCAGTGCAGTTCACAACGTCTTTCACGTGTCGAATCTGAAGAAGTGTACGTCAGATGAGACCCACGTAGTTCCCTTGAAGGAACTCACTATTGACGAACGGTTGAACTTCGTCGAGGAACCTGTTGAAATCACGGACCGGGATGTTAAGGTCCTCAAGAACACGAGAATCCCTCTTGTACGAGTTCGTTGGAACTCCCGCCGCGGCCCAGAGTTCACCTGGGAGCGCGAAGATCAAATGGAACTCAAATATCCCCAGTTATTCGGAAACCAAGCAACTACTACTGAGGTTGAAGCTACTAATGCAGAATTTCGGGACGAAATTCCAAATCAACGGGGGGATAATGTGACACCCCAAGAAAACCAGTAATCTTCGCAAACATGCTCAGGGGAGCCGCGATACAATTCAGGTAAACAACGTCACACCATTAGCTTTCCTCAGTAATTGCATGCTAAATTTCGGGACGAAATTTCTTTCAAGTTGGGGATAATGTGACAACTCGAATTTCCGACATTCTTTGTTCGCATTTAATGCACGATGAATTTGACTATATAGTTGTGTTATGATAAAACCTGGTGTGTTTGCATGGTTATGTGTGATTGTATAACATGTGTACTGTTTGTAAAACTTAAACTGTTAGGAACCCGACGAAACACAAGAGTGTTTCGCCATAACCCATTCCGACGAAACAGGCTGTTTCGCCATGAACACTCCGACGAAACAGAAGTCTGTTTCGCCGGCCCAGTAACTCACGAAGCCCAGCTTGGGCCCAGAACGTTATTCTGTGTATTTTTACGTAAAACATCATCATTTTACACTTTCTATCAACACAACCGAAACCCTAGAGCTCTCTCACTGTGACGGCAAACTAGAACCCACCAGAAACCCTTGTGCGATCAAACCATCATCTCGGTTAGTAAATCTATGTGTCTTGATTGATCTTTCGTCTATGTATGTGTCTATGTGTCATGTGATTCTGCTTTGATGTTGTATATTGAAATCGATACATGTTAAAAATTAGGGTTCTTGTTATGATGTTGATGATATGGACTTCGATATGAATATTGTAGTCGGATATAAATAGTTTTATGCGAAACTTAATATGATTGAAAACTCGGTTCTGGATGTTGATTATTATGATCTGATTCTGAATGCAAGTTAGCATCTTGATAGGGTTTGATGATGTGATGTTGTAGTCGATATGCTGGATACGTAAGCTAGGGTTCATGCTAGACGTTAAAGTGGTCTGATGATTATGCTATGATGATGTTACAATGATTCTGTGTTGAATGATTTCTGCATAATTGATAATATTGATGTCGGCTGTTAGTGATGATTAGGGTTTCTGCATGTATTGTACTGACGTAACTGAACTGTCCGACGAAACCGAACCCTCGGCGAAACAGAATGTGTTTCGCCAAAGAGTAGTCGACGAATCAGAAGTTCTGTTTCGCCAGGGGACACCTCGACGAAACATATGTGTTTCGCCAATATTGTGATTCGTCACTATATGTGTTTCGCCACTATGTGTGTTTCGCCAACCCACTTGTTTCGCCAACTTATGTGTTTCGCCGAGCTGTGCTGTAACTTGAGTTAATGCTGTTAAGTGTTAACTGGAATATTTAACTGCTGTTATATGTTAAACATGACCTGTATGACTGTGATTACGTGCTACATGTTTATACGTGCATAACCTGGACACAAACTGATTTCACATACATGCATACTTTAGGACGTGATTGATTATTTGCGAGCACTTACATATCTAGCATACCGAGCAAACCAAGGTGAGTTCACACAAGCCAAGGCATGGGGTTCCCGGGGTGGGAATGGGGATTTGATGATTTACGGTACTTACATAAATGATAGAACCTACTGCTAGACTAGTAACACTTATTGAACGATCTTCGCACACCTGCCAAGGACATTGGCCGCGATACTATGAAACGATCTTCGCACACCTGCCAAGGACATTGGCCGCGATATTATGACTGTCTTCGCACACCTGCCAAGGACATTGGCCGCGAACTAAACGTACAACATCTTCGCACACCTGCCAAGGACATTGGCCGCGATACGAACAAACCTAGTCTAGAAAAACTTGGGGAAAGACCTTCCCCAACATCTTCGCACACCTGCCAAGGACATTGGCCGCGATGGAAACTAATACGATACATTGTAACGAATGAACATACTACTACTCACGCCATACTATTACTGAACTATTAACTGTGAACTCGCTCAACTAGTTGTTGACTCTCTCTTGCATGCCTTGCAGGACCTTAGGTACTTTTGGAGCTTGCACAGGAAGGAGCAGGTCGTTGTGGGATACGGATCGTAGACGATATTTGAACTTATAACTTACTTTGGATTTTCATTTAATATGCTTCCGCTACTTAAACAATGTTTGGTTATGAACATCAGTCATGTCAAGATGAATTATATTTTCCTACTTGTACACTTAAATACTATGTTTGATATGATTGATGGCTTGGTCCTGGTCAGTCACGCCTCCAAGCGGTGATACTCCGCGGGTGGATTTTGGGGGTGTGACAGAATCGTCGAGCGAAAACACTTGACAACCTCCTAGAAGCATCTTTTCTTGCCACCCGACCTTTCTCCATTAATTAGGAATCTGATGCCGTCACTAAACAAATTCCTTAAATTCTAGCCATTTGTTGAGTGTTTTTTTTGGTGTCTAATCCGCATATATATCACCATTGCCCTTGATTTTCTTGACTGTATATCTCTTAAATATCAACATATACACGTGTGATTTAGTTTACGAAGATTTTTCAATGCTGAGAACCTCGATCAGAGAGTAAAAAAGGCATAAGGTTCACAATGGTGTAACATTAAAATGGGATATACCGGGCTAGGATTCGAGTTACAGGAACAAGGGCCAAACTAACCACCCAAGAATGGAATCGTCGAGCGAAAA
Source organism: Helianthus tuberosus (assembly GCA_030545235.1). Taxonomy (NCBI): domain Eukaryota; kingdom Viridiplantae; phylum Streptophyta; class Magnoliopsida; order Asterales; family Asteraceae; genus Helianthus; species Helianthus tuberosus. The sequence continues at coordinate 25,380,839 of CM060428.1, forward strand.
CACTTGACAACCTCCTAGAAGCAGCTTTTCTTACCACCAGACCTTTCTCCATCAATTAGGAATCTGATGCCGTCACTAAACACATTCCTTAAATTTTAGCCATTTGTTGGGTGTTTTTTGTGTCTAATCCGCATATATATCACCATTGCCCTTGATTTTCTTGATTGTATATCTCTTAAATGTCAACATATACACGTGTGATTTAGTTTACGAAGATTTTTCAATGCCGAGAACCTCGATCAGATAGTAAAAAAGGCGTAAGGTTCACAATGGTGTAAAATTAAAATGGGATATACCGGGCTAGGATTCGAGTTACAAGAACAAGGGCCAAACCAACCACCCAAGAATGGAATCGTCGAGCGAAAACACTTGACAACCTCCTAGAAGCAGCTTTTCTTGCCACCAGACCTTTCTCCATCAATTAGGAATCTGATGCCGTCACTAAACACATTCCTTAAATTATAGCCAGTTGTTGAGTGTTTTTTTTTTGGTGTCTAATCTGCATATATATCACCATTGCCCTTGATTTTCTTGACTGTATATCTCTTAAATGTCAACATATACACGTGTGATTTAGTTTACGAAGATTTTTCAATGCCGAGAACCTCGATCAAAGAGTAAAAAAGGCGTAAGGTTCACAATGGTGTAAAATTAAAATGGGATATACCAGGCTAGGATTCGAGTTACAGGAAGAAGGGCGAAACCAACCACCCAAGAATGGAATCGTCGAGCGAAAACACTTGATAACCTCCTAGAAGCAGTTTTTCTTGCCACCAGACCTTTCTCCATCAATTAGGAATCTGATGCCGTCACTAAACACATTCCTTAAATTGTAGCCATTTGTTGAGTGTTTTTTTTGTGTCTAATCCGCGTATATATCACCATTGCCCTTGATTTTCTTGATTGTATATCTCTTAAATGTCAACATATACACGTGTGATTTAGTTTACGAAGATTTTTCAATGCCGAGAACCTCGATCAGAGAGTAAAAAAGGCGTAAGGTTCACAATGGTGTAAAATTAAAATGGGATATACCGGGCTAGGATTCGAGTTACAGGAACAAGGGCCAAACCAACCACCCAAGAATGGAATCGTCGAGCGAAAACACTTGACAACCTCCTAGAAGCAGCTTTTCTTGCCACCAGACCTTTCTCCATCAATTAGAAATCTGATGCCGTCACTAAACACATTCCTTAAATTATAGCCAGTTGTTGAGTGTTTTTTTTTGGTGTCTAATCCGCATATATATCACCATTGCCCTTGATTTTATTGACTGTATATCTCTTAAATGTCAACATATACACGTGTGATTTAGTTTACGAAGATTTTTCAATGCCGAGAACCTCGATCAGAGAGTAAAAAAGGCGTAAGGTTCACAATGGTGTAACATTAAAATGGGATATACCAGGCTAGGATTCGAGTTACAGGAACAAGGGCGAAACCAACCACCCAAGAATGGAATCGTCGAGCGAAAACACTTGATAACCTCCTAGAAGCAGTTTTTCTTGCCACCAGACCTTTCTCCATAAATTAGGAATCTGATGCCGTCACTAAACACATTCCTTAAATTGTAGCCATTTGTTGAGTGTTTTTTTTTGTGTCTAATCCGCGTATATATCACCATTGCCCTTGATTTTCTTGATTGTATATCTCTTGAATGTCAACATATACACGTGTGATTTAGTTTACGAAGATTTTTCAATGCCGAGAACCTCGATCAGATAGTAAAAAAGGCGTAAGGTTCACAATGGTGTAAAATTAAAATGGGATATACCGGGCTAGGATTCGAGTTACAGGAAGAAGGGCCAAACCAACCACCCAAGAATGGAATCGTCGAGCGAAAACACTTGACAACCTCCTAGAAGCAGCTTTTCTTGCCACCAGACCTTTCTCCATCAATTAGGAATCTGATGCCGTCACTAAACACATTCCTTAAATTATAGCCAGTTGTTAAGTGTTTTTTTTTTGTGTCTAATCCGCATATATATCATCATTGCCCTTGATTTTCTTGACTGTATATCTCTTAAATGTCAACATATACACGTGTGATTTAGTTTACGAAGATTTTTCAATGCCGAGAACCTCGATCAGAGAGTAAAAAGGGTGTAAGGTTCACAATGGTGTAACATTAAAATGGGATATACCAGGCTAGGATTCGAGTTACAGGAACAAGGGCGAAACCAACCACCCAAGAATGGAATCGTCGAGCGAAAACACTTGATAACCTCCTAGAAGCAGTTTTTCTTGCCACCAGACCTTTCTCCATCAATTAGGAATCTGATGCCGTCACTAAACACATTCCTTAAATTGTAGCCATTTGTTGAGTGTTTTTTTTTGTGTCTAATCCGCGTATATATCACCATTGCCCTTGATTTTCTTGATTGTATATCTCTTAAATGTCAACATATACACGTGTGATTTAGTTTACGAAGATTTTTCAATGCCGAGAACCTCGATCAGAGAGTAAAAAAGGCGTAAGGTTCACAATGGTGTAAAATTAAAATGTGATATACCGGGCTAGGATTCGAGTTACAGGAACAAGAGCCAAAGAAACCACCCAAGAATGGAATCGTCGAGCGAAAACACTTGATAACCTCCCAGAAGCATCTTTTCTTGCCACCCGACCTTTCTCCATTAATTAGGAATCTGATGCCGTCACTAAACATATTCCTTAAATTGTAGTCATTTGTTGAGTGTTTTTTTTTTTGTGTCTAATCCGCATATATATCACCATTGCCCTTGATTTTCTTGACTGTATATATCTTAAATATCAACATATACACATGTGATTTAGTTTACGAGGATTTTTCAATGCTGAGAACCTCGACCAGAGAGTAAAAAAGGCGTAAGCTTCACAATGGTGTAATATTAAAATGGGATATACCGGGCTAGGATTCGACTTACAGGAACAAGGGCGAAACCAACCACCCAAGAATGGAATCTTCGAGCGAAAACACTTGATAACCTCCTAGAAGCGGCTTTTCTTGCCACCAGACCTTTCTCCATCAATTAGGAATTTGATGCCGTCACTAAACACATTCCTTAAATTGTAGCCATTTGTTGAGTGTTTTTTTTGGTGTCTAATTCGCATATATATCATGATTGCCCTTGATTTTCTTTACTGTATATCTCTTAAATATCAACATATACACGTGTGATTTAGTTTACAAAGATTTTTTAATGCCGAGAACCTCGATCAGAGAGTAAAAAAGGCGTAAGGTTCACAATGGTGTAAAATTAAAATGGGATATACCGTGCTAGGATTCGAGTCACAGGAACAAGGGCTAAACCAACCACCCAAGAATGGAATCGTCGAGCGAAATCACTTGACAACCTCCTAGAAGCAGCTTTTCTTGCCAACAGACCTTTCTCCATCAATTAGGAATCTGATGCCGTCACTAAACACATTCCTTAAATTGTAGCCATTTGTTGAGTGTTTTTTTTTGGTGTCTAATCCGCATATATATCACCATTGCCCTTGTTTTTCTTGACTGTATATCTCTTAAATGTCAAAATATACACGTGTGATTTAGTTTACGAAGATTTTTCAATGCCGAGAACCTCGATCAGAGAGTAAAAAAGGCGGAAGGTTCATAATGGTGTAAAATTAAAATGGGATATACCGGGCTAGGATTCGAGTTACAGGAACAGGGGTCAAACCAACCACCCAAGAATGGAATCGTCAAGCGAAAACCCTTGACAACCTCCTAGAAGCAGCTTTTCTTGCCACCAGAGCTTTCTCCATCAATTAGGAATCTGATGGCGTCACTAAACACATTCCTTAAATTGTAGCCATTTGTTGAGTGTTTTTTTCGTGTCTAATCCGCATATATATCACCATTGCGCTTGAGTTTCTATACTGTATATCTCTTAAATATCAACATATACACGTGTGATTTAGTTTACGAAGATTTTTCAATACCGAGAACCTCGATCAGAAAGTAAAAAAGACGTAAGGTTCACAATGGTGTAAAATTAAAACGGGATATACCGGGCTAGGATTCGAGTTGCAGGAACAAGGGACAAACCAACCACCCAAGAATGGAATCGTCGAGCGAAAACACTTGACAACCTCCTAGAAGAAGCTTTTCTTGCCACCATACCTTTCTCCACCAATTAGGAATCAGATGCCGTCACTAAACACATTCCTTAAATTGTAGCCATTTGTTGAGTATTTTTTTTTGTGTCTAATCCGCATATATATCACCATTGCCCTTGATTTTCTTGATTGTATATCTCTTAAATGTCAACATATACACGCGTGATTTAGTTTACGAAGATTTTTCAATGCCGAGAACATCGATCAGAGAGTAAAAAAGGCGTAAGGTTCACAATGGTGTAAAATTAAAATGGGATATACCGGGCTAGGATTCGAGTTACAGGAACAAGACCCAAACCAACCACCCAAGAATGGAATCGTCGAGCGAAATCACTTGACAACCTCGTAGAAGCAGCGTTTCTTGCCACCAGACCTTTCCCCATCAATTAGGAATCTGATGCCGTCACTAAACACATTCCTTAAATTGTAGCCATTTGTTGAGTGTTTTTTTTTGTCTAATCCGCATATATATCACCATTGCCCTTGATTTTCTTGACTATATATCTCTTAAATGTCAACATATACACGTGTGATTTTGTTTACGAAGATTTTTCAATGCCGAGAACCTCGATCAGAGAGTAAAAAAGGCGTAAGGTTCACACTGGTGTAAAATTAAAATGGGATATACCGTGCTAGGATTCGAGTTACAGGAACAAGGGCCAAACCAACCACCCAAGAATGGAATCGTCGAGCGAAAACACTTGACAACCTCCTAGAAGCATCTTTTCTTACCACCAGACCTTTCTCCATCAATTAGGAATCTGAGCCGTCACTAAACACATTCCTTAAATTGTAGCCATTTGTTGAATGTTTTTTTTTTTGGTGTCTAATCCGCATATATATCACCATTGCCCTTGATTTTCTTAAGTGTATATCTCTTAAATGTCAACATATACACGTGTGATTTAGTTTACGAAGATTTTTTAATGTCGAGAACCTCGATCAGAGAGTAAAAAAGGCGTAAGGTACACAATGGTGTAAAATTAAAATGGGATACACCGTGCTAGGATTCGAGTTACAGGAACAAGGGCCAAACTAACCACCCAAGAATGGAATCATCGAGCGAAAACACTTGACAACCACCTAGAAGCAGCTTTTCTTACCACCAGACCTTTCTCCATCAATTAGGAATCTGATGCCGTCACTAAACACATTCCTTAAATTGTAGCCGTTTGTTGAGTGTTTTTTTTTTGTGTCTAATCCGCATATATATCACCATTGCCCTGGATTTTCTTGACTGTATATCTCTTAAATGTCAACATATACACGTGTGATTTAGTTTACGAAGATTTTTCAATGCCGAGAACCTCGATCAGAGAATAAAAAAGGCTTAAGGTTCACAATGCTGTAAAATTAAAATGGGATATACCGGGCTAGGATTCGAGTTACAGGAACAAGGGCCAAACCAACCACCCAAGAATGGAATCGTCGAGCGAAAACACTTGACAACCTCCTAGAAGCAGCTTTTCTTGCCACCAGACCTTTCTCCATCAATTAGGAATCTGATGCCGTCACTAAACACATTCCTTAAATTGTAGCCATTTGTTGAGTGTTTTTTTTTGGTGTCTAATCCGCATATATATCACCATTGCCCTTGTTTTTCTTGACTGTATATCTCTTAAATGTCAAAATATACACGTGTGATTTAGTTTACGAAGATTTTTCAATGCCGAGAACCTCGATCAGAGAGTAAAAAAGGCGGAAGGTTCATAATGGTGTAAAATTAAAATGGGATATACCGGGCTAGGATTCGAGTTACAGGAACAAGGGTCAAACCAACCACCCAAGAATGGAATCGTCAAGCGAAAACCCTTGACAACCTCCTAGAAGCAGCTTTTCTTGCCACCAGAGCTTTCTCCATCAATTAGGAATCTGATGGCGTCACTAAACACATTCCTTAAATTGTAGCCATTTGTTGAGTGTTTTTTTCGTGTCTAATCCGCATATATATCACCATTGCGCTTGAGTTTCTATACTGTATATCTCTTAAATATCAACATATACACGTGTGATTTAGTTTACGAAGATTTTTCAATACCGAGAACCTCGATCAGAAAGTAAAAAAGACGTAAGGTTCACAATGGTGTAAAATTAAAACGGGATATACCGTGCTAGGATTCGAGTTGCAGGAACAAGGGACAAACCAACCACCCAAGAATGGAATCGTCGAGCGAAAACACTTGACAACCTCCTAGAAGAAGCTTTTCTTGCCACCATACCTTTCTCCACCAATTAGGAATCAGATGCCGTCACTAAACACATTCCTTAAATTGTAGCCATTTGTTGAGTATTTTTTTTTTGTGTCTAATCCGCATATATATCACCATTGCCCTTGATTTTCTTGATTGTATATCTCTTAAATGTCAACATATACACGCGTGATTTAGTTTACGAAGATTTTTCAATGCCGAGAACATCGATCAGAGAGTAAAAAAGGCGTAAGGTTCACAATGGTGTAAAATTAAAATGGGATATACCGGGTTAGGATTCGAGTTACAGGAACAAGACCCAAACCAACCACCCAAGAATGGAATCGTCGAGCGAAATCACTTGACAACCTCGTAGAAGCAGCGTTTCTTGCCACCAGACCTTTCCCCATCAATTAGGAATCTGATGCCGTCACTAAACACATTCCTTAAATTGTAGCCATTTGTTGAGTGTTTTTTTTGTCTAATCCGCATATATATCACCATTGCCCTTGATTTTCTTGACTATATATCTCTTAAATGTCAACATATACACGTGTGACTTTGTTTACGAAGATTTTTCAATGCCGAGAACCTCGATCAGAGAGTAAAAAAGGCGTAAGGTTCACACTGGTGTAAAATTAAAATGGGATATACCGTGCTAGGATTCGAGTTACAGGAACAAGGGCCAAACCAACCACCCAAGAATGGAATCGTCGAGCGAAAACACTTGACAACCTCCTAGAAGCAGCTTTTCTTACCACCAGACCTTTCTCCATCAATTAGGAATCTGATGCCGTCACTAAACACATTCCTTAAATTGTAGCCATTTGTTGAATGTTTTTTTTTGGTGTCTAATCCGCATATATATCACTATTGCCCTTGATTTTCTTAAGTGTATATCTCTTAAATGTCAACATATACACGTGTGATTTAGTTTACGAAGATTTTTTAATGTCGAGAACCTCGATCAGAGAGTAAAAAAGGCGTAAGGTTCACAATGGTGTAAAATTAAAATGGGATACACCGTGCTAGGATTCGAGTTACAGGAACAAGGGCCAAACTAACCACCCAAGAATGGAATCATCGAGCGAAAACACTTGACAACCACCTAGAAGCAGCTTTTCTTACCACCAGACCTTTCTCCATCAATTAGGAATCTGATGCCGTCACTAAACACATTCCTTAAATTGTAGCCGTTTGTTGAGTGTTTTTTTTTTTGTGTCTAATCCGCATATATATCACCATTGCCCTGGATTTTCTTGACTGTATATCTCTTAAATGTCAACATATACACGTGTGATTTAGTTTATGAAGATTTTTCAATGCCGAGAACCTCGATCAGAGAATAAAAAAGGCGTAAGGTTCACAATGCTGTAAAATTAAAATGGGATATACCGGGCTAGGATTCGAGTTACAGGAACAAGGGCCAAACCAACCACCCAAGAATGGAATCGTAGAGCGAAAACACTTGACAACCTCCTAGAAGCAGCTTTTCTTGCCACCAGACCTTTCTCCATCAATTAGGAATCTGATGCCGTCACTAAACACATTCCTTAAATTGTAGCCATTTGTTGAGTATTTTTTTTTGGTGTCTAATCCGCATATATATCACCATTGCCCTTGATTTTCTTGACTGTATATCTCTGAAATGTCAACATATACACGTGTGATTTAGTCTACGAAGATTTTTCAATTCCGACAACCTCGATCAGAGAGTAAAAAAGGCGTAAGGTTCACAATCGTGTAAAATTAAAATGGTATATACCGGGCTAGGATTCGAGTTACAGGAACAAGGGCCAAACCAACCACCCAAGAATGGAATCGTCGAGCGAAAACACTTGACAACCTCCGAGAAGCAGCTTTTCTTACCACCAGACCTTTCTCCATCAATTAGGAATCTGATGCCGTCACTAAACACATTCCTTAAATTGTAGCCATTTGTTGAGTGTTTTTTTTTGGTGTCTAATCCGCATATATATCACCATTGCCCTTATTTTTCTTGAATGTATATCTCTTAAATGTCAACATATACACGTGTGATTTAGTTTACGGAGATTTTTCAATGCCGAGAACCTCGATCAGAGAATAAAAAAGGCGTAAGGTTCACAATGCTGTAAAATTAAAATGGGATATACCGGGCTAGGATTCGAGTTACAGGAACAAGGGCCAAACCAACCACCCAAGAATGGAATCGTAGAGCGAAAACACTTGACAACCTCCTAGAAGCAGCTTTTCTTGCCACCAGACCTTTCTCCATCAATTAGGAATCTGATGCCGTCACTAAACACATTCCTTAAATTGTAGCCATTTGTTGAGTGTTTTTTTTTTGTGTCTAATCCGCATATATATCACCGTTGCCCTTATTTTTCTTGAATGTATATCTCTTAAATGTCAACATATACACGTGTGATTTAGTTTACGAAGATTTTTCAATGCCGACAACCTCGATCAGAGAGTAAAAAAGGCGTAAGGTTCACAATCGTGTAAATCTAAAATGGGATATACCGGGCTAGGATTCGAGTTACAGGAACAAGGGCCAAACCAACCACCCAAGAATGGAATCGTCGAGCGAAAACACTTGACAACCTCCTAGAAGCAGCATTTCTTACCACCAGACCTTTCTCCATCAATTAGGAATCTGATGCCATCACTAAACACATTCCTTAAATTGTAGCCGTTTGTTGAGTGTTTTTTTTAGTGTCTAATCCGCATATATATCACCATTTCCCTGGATTTTCTTGAATGTATATCTTTTAAACGTCAACATATACACGTGTGATTTAGTTTACGACGATTTTTCATTGCCGAGAACCTCGATCAGAGAGTAAAAAAGGCGTAAGGTTCACAATGGTGTAAAATTAAAATGGGATATACCGGGCTAGGATTCGAGTTACCGGAACAAGGGCCAAACCAACCACCCAAGAATGGAATCGTCGAGCGAAAACACTTGACAACCTCCTAGAAGCAGCTTTTCTTGCCACCAGACCTTTCTCCAGCAATTAGGAATCTGATGCCGTCACTAAACACATTCCTTAAATTGTAGCCATTTGTTGAGTGTTTTTTTTTGGTGTCTAATCCGCATATATATCACCATTGTCCTTATTTTTCTTGACTGTATATCTCTTAAATGTCAACATATACACGTGTGATTTAGTTTACGAAGATCTTTCAATGCCGAGAACCTCAATCAAAGAGTAAAAAAGGCGGAAGGTTCACAATGGTGTAAAATTAAAATGGGATATACCGGGCTTGGATTCGAGTTACAGGAACATGGGTCAAACCAACCACTCAAGAAAGGAATCGTCGACCGAAAACACTTGACAACCTCCTAGAAGCAGCTTTTCTTGCCACCAGACCTTTCTCCATTAATTAGGAATCTGATGCCGTCAGTAAACACATTCCTTAAATTGTAGCCATTTCTTGAGTGTTTTTTTGTGTCTAATCCGCATACATATCACCATTGCCCTTGATTTTTTATACTGTATTTCTCTTAAATATCAACATATACACGTGTCATTTAGTTTACGAAGATTTTTCAATGCCGAGAACGTCGATCAGAGAGTAAAAAAGGCGTAAGGTTCACAATGGTGTAAAATTAAAACGGGATATACCGGGCTAGGATTCAAGTTACAGGAACAAGGGCCAAACCAACCACCCAAGAATGTAATCGTCTAGCGAAAACACTTGACAAACTCCTAGAAGAAGCTTTTCTGGCCACCATACCTTTCTCCATCAATTAGGAATATGATGCCGTCACTAAACACATTTCTTAAATTGTAGCCATTTGTTCAGTGTTTTTTTTGTGTCTAATCCGCATATATATCACCATGGCCCTTGATTTTCTTGACTGTATATCTCTTAAATATCAACATATACACGTGTGATTTAGTTTACGAAGATTTTTCAATGACGAGAATCGCGATCAGAGAGTAAAAAAGGCGTAAGGTTCACAATGGTGTAAAATTAAAATGGGATATACCGGGCTAGGATTCGAGTTACAGGAACAAGAGCCAAACCAACCACCCAAGAATGGAATCATCGAGCGAAAAAACTTGACAACCTCCTAGAAGCAGCTTTTCTTGCCACCAGACCTTTCCCCATCAATTTGCAATCTGATGTCGTCACTAAACACATTCCTTAAATTGTAGCCATTTGTTGGGTGTTTTTTTTGTGTCTAATCCGCATATATATCACCATTGCCCTTGATTTTCTTGATTGTATATCTCTTAAATGTCAACATATACACGTGTGATTTAGTTTTCGAAGATTTTTCAATGTCGAGAACCTCGATCAGAGAGTAAAAAAAGGCGTAAGGTTCACAATGGTGTAAAATTAAAATGGGATATACCGTGCTAGGAATGGAGTTACAGGAACAAGGGCCAAACCAACCACCCAAGAATGGAATCGTCGAGCGAAAACACTTGACAACCTCATAGAAGAAGCTTTTCTTGCCACCGGACCTTTCTCCATCAATTAGGAATCTGATGCCATCACTAAACACATTCCTTAAATTGTAGCCGTTTGTTGAGTGTTTTTTTTGGTGTCTAATCCGCATATATATCACTATTGCCCTGGATTTTCTTGACTATATATCTTTTAAATGTCAACATATACACGTGTGATTTAGTTTACGAAGATTTTTCAATGCCGAGAACCTCGATCAGAGAGTAAAAAAGGCGTAAGGTTCACAATGGTGTTAAATTAAAATGGGATATACCGGGCTAGGATTCGAGTTACAGGAACAAGAGCCAAACCAACCACCCAAGAATGGAATCGTCGAGCGAAAACACTTGACTACCTCCTAGAAGCAACTTTTCTTGCCACCAGACCTTTCTCCATCAATTAGGAATCTGATGCCGTCACTAAACACATTCCTTAAATTGTAGCCATTTGTTGAGTGTTTTTTTTTTGTGTCTAATCCGCATATATATCACCATTGCCCTTGATTTTCTTGACTGTATATCTCTAAATGTCAACATATACACGTGTGATTTAGTCTACGAAGATTTTTCAATTCCGACAACCTCGATCAGAGAGTAAAAAAGGCGTAAGGTTCACAATCGTGTAAAATTAAAATGGTATATACCGGGCTAGGATTCGAGTTACAGGAACAAGGGCCAAACCAACCACCCAAGAATGGAATCGTCGAGAGAAAACACTTGACAACCTCCGAGAAGCAGCTTTTCTTAGCACCAGACCTTTCTCCATCAATTAGGAATCTGATGCCATCACTAAACACATTCCTTAAATTGTAGCCATTTGTTGAGTGTTTTTTTTTTGGTGTCTAATCCGCATATATATCACCATTGCCCTTATTTTTCTTGAATGTATATCTCTTAAATGTCAACATATACACGTGTGATTTAGTTTACGGAGATTTTTCAATGCCGAGAACCTCGATCAGAGAATAAAAAAGGCGTAAGGTTCACAATGCTGTAAAATTAAAATGGGATATACCGGGCTAGGATTCGAGTTACAGGAACAAGGGCCAAACCAACCACCCAAGAATGGAATCGTAGAGCGAAAACACTTGACAACCTCCTAGAAGCAGCTTTTCTTGCCACCAGACCTTTCTCCATCAATTAGGAATCTGATGCCGTCACTAAACACATTCCTTAAATTGTAGCCATTTGTTGAGTGTTTTTTTTTTGTGTCTAATCCGCATATATATCACCGTTGCCCTTATTTTTCTTGAATGTATATCTCTTAAATGTCAACATATACACGTGTGATTTAGTTTACGAAGATTTTTCAATGCCGACAACCTCGATCAGAGAGTAAAAAAGGCGTAAGGTTCACAATCGTGTAAATCTAAAATGGGATATACCGGGCTAGGATTCGAGTTACAGTAACAAGGGCCAATCCAACCACCCAAGAATGGAATCGTCGAGCGAAAACACTTGACAACCTCCTAGAAGCAGCATTTCTTACCACCAGACCTTTCTCCATCAATTAGGAATCTGATGCCATCACTAAACACATTCCTTAAATTGTAGCCGTTTGTTGAGTGTTTTTTTAGTGTCTAATCCGCATATATATCACCATTTCCCTGGATTTTCTTGACTGTATATCTTTTAAATGTCAACATATACACGTGTGATTTAGTTTACGACGATTTTTCATTGCCGAGAACCTAGATCAGAGAGTAAAAAAGGCGTAAGGTTCACAATGGTGTAAAATTAAAATGGGATATACCGGGCTAGGATTCGAGTTACAGGAACAAGGGCCAAACCAACCACCCAAGAATGGAATCGTCGAGCGAAAACACTTGACAACCTCCTAGAAGCAGCTTTTCTTGCCACCAGACCTTTCTCCAGCAATTAGGAATCTGATGCCGTCACTAAACACATTCCTTAAATTGTAGCCATTTGTTGAGTGTTTTTTTTTGGTGTCTAATCCGCATATATATCACCATTGCCCTTATTTTTCTTGACTGTATATCTCTTAAATGTCAACATATACACGTGTGATTTAGTTTACGAAGATCTTTCAATGCCGAGAACCTCAATCAAAGAGTAAAAAAGGCGGAAGGTTCACAATGGTGTAAAATTAAAATGGGATATACCGGGCTTGGATTCGAGTTACAGGAACATGGGTCAAACCAACCACTCAAGAAAGGAATCGTCGACCGAAAACACTTGACAACCTCCTAGAAGCAGCTTTTCTTGCCACCAGACCTTTCTCCATTAATTAGGAATCTGATGCCGTCAGTAAACACATTCCTTAAATTGTAGCCATTTCTTGAGTGTTTTTTTGTGTCTAATCCGCATACATATCACCATTGCCCTTGATTTTTTATACTGTATTTCTCTTAAATATCAACATATACACGTGTCATTTAGTTTACGAAGATTTTTCAATGCCGAGAACGTCGATCAGAGAGTAAAAAAGGCGTAAGGTTCACAATGGTGTAAAATTAAAACGGGATATACCGGGCTAGGATTCAAGTTACAGGAACAAGGGCCAAACCAACCACCCAAGAATGGAATCGTCTAGCGAAAACACTTGACAAACTCCTAGAAGAAGCTTTTCTTGCCACCATACCTTTCTCCATCAATTAGGAATATGATGCCGTCACTAAACACATTTCTTAAATTGTAGCCATTTGTTGGGTGTTTTTTTTGTGTCTAATCCGCATATATATCACCATTGCCCTTGATTTTCTTGATTGTATATCTCTTAAATGTCAACATATACACGTGTGATTTAGTTTTCGAAGATTTTTCAATGTCGAGAACCTCGATCAGAGAGTAAAAAAAGGCGTAAGGTTCACAATGGTGTAAAATTAAAATGGGATATACCGTGCTAGGAATGGAGTTACAGGAACAAGGGCTAAACCAACAACCCAAGAATGGAATCGTCGAGCGAAAACACTTGACAACCTCATAGAAGAAGCTTTTCTTGCCACCGGACCTTTCTCCATCAATTAGGAATCTGATGCCATCACTAAACACATTCCTTAAATTGTAGCCGTTTGTTGAGTGTTTTTTTTGGTGTCTAATCCGCATATATATCACCATTGCCCTGGATTTTCTTGACTATATATCTTTTAAATGTCAACATATACACGTGTGATTTAGTTTACGAAGATTTTTCAATGCCGAGAACCTCGATCAGAGAGTAAAAAAGGCGTAAGGTTCACAATGGTGTTAAATTAAAATGGGATATACCGGGCTAGGATTCGAGTTACAGGAACAAGAGCCAAACCAACCACCCAAGAATGGAATCGTCGAGCGAAAACACTTGACTACCTCCTAGAAGCAACTTTTCTTGCCACCAGACCTTTCTCCATCAATTAGGAATCTGATGCCGTCACTAAACACATTCCTTAAATTGTAGCCATTTGTTGAGTGTTTTTTTTTTGTGTCTAATCCGCATATATATCACCATTGCCCTTGATTTTCTTAACTGTATATCTCTTAAATATCAACATATACACGTGTGATTTAGTTTACGAAGATTTTTTAATGCCGAGAACCTCGATCAGAGAGTAAAAAAGACGTAAGGTTCACAATGGTGTAAAATTAAAAAGGGATATACTGGGCTAGGATTCGAGTTACAGGAACAAGGGCCAAACAAACCACCCAAGAATGGAATCGTCGAGCGAAAAAACTTGACAACCTCCTAGAAGCAGCTTTTCTTACCACCAGACCTTTCTCTATCAATTAGGAATCTAATGCCTCACTAAACACATTCCTTAAATTGTAGCCATTTGTTGAGTGTTTTTTTTGTGTCTAATCCGCATATATATCACCATTGCCCTTGATTTTCTTGACTGTATATCTCTTAAATGTCAACATATACATGTGTGATTTAGTTTACGAAGATTTTTCAATGCCGAGAACCTTGATCAAAGAGTAAAAAAGGCGTAAGGTTCACAATGGTGTAAAATTAAAATGGGATATACCGGGCTATGATTCGAGTTACAGGAACAAGGGCCAAACCAACCACCCAAGAATGGAATGGTCGAGCGAAAACACTTGACAACCTCCTATAAGCAGATTTTCTTGCCACCAGACCTTTCTCCACCAATTAGAAATCTGATGCCGTCACTAAACACATTCCTTAAATTGTAGCCATCAGTTGAGTGTTTTTTTTGGTGTCTAATCCGCATATATATCACCATTTCCCTTGATTTTCTTTACTGTATATCTCTTAAATGTCAACATATACACGTGTGATTTAGTTTACGAAGATTTTTCAATGCCGAGAACCTCGATCAGAGAGTAAAAAAGGCGTAAGGTTCACAATTGTGTAAAATTAAAATGGGATATACCGGGCTAGGATTCGAGTTACAGGATCAAGTGCCAAACCAACCACCCAAGAATGGAATCGTAGAGCGAAAACACTTGACAACCTCTTAGAAGCAGCTATTCTTACCACCAGACCTTTCTCCATCAATTAAGAATCTGATGCCATCAATAAACACATTCCTTAAATTGTAGCCGTTTGTTGAGTGTTTTTTTTTGGTGTGTAATCCGCATATATATCACCATTGCCCTGGATTTTCTTGACTGTATATCTTTTAAATGTCAACATATACACGTGTGATTTAGTTTACGAAGATTTTTCAATGCCGAGAACCTCGATCAGAGAGTAAAAAAGGCGTAAGGTTCACAATGGTGTAAAATTAAAATGGGATTTACCGGGGTAGGATTCGAGTTACAGGAACAAGGGCCAAACCAACCACCCAAGAATGGAATTGTCAAGCGAAAACACTTGACAACCTCCTATAAGCAGCTTTTCTTGCCACCAGACCTTTCTCCATCATTTAGGAATCTGATGCCGTCACTAAACACATTCCTTAAATTGTAGCCATTAGTTGAGTGTTTTTTTTTTGGTGTCTAATCCGCATATATATCACCATTTCCCTTGATTTTCTTTACTGTATATCTCTTAAATATCAACATATACACGTGTGATTTCGTTTACGAAGATTTTTCAATGCCGAGAACCTCGATCAGAGAGTAAAAATGGTGTAAGGTTCATAATGGTGTTAAATTAAAATGGGATATACCGGGCTAGGATTCGAGTTACAGGAACAAGGCCAAACCAACCATCCAAGAATGGAATCGTCGAGCGAAAACACTTGACAACCTTCTAGAAGCAGCTTTTCTTACCACCAGACCTCTCTCCATCAATTAGGAATCTAAGGCCGTCACTAAACACATTTCTTAAATTGTAGCCATTTGTTGAGTGTTTTTTTTTTTGTGTCTAATCCGCATATATATCACCATTGCCCTTGATTTTCTTGACTGTATATCTCTTAAATATCAACATATACACGTGTGATTTAGTTTACGAAGATTTTTCAATGCCGAAAACCTCGATCAGAGAATAAAAACGGCGTAAGGTTCAGAATGGTGTAAAATTAAAATGGGATATACCGGGCTAGGATTCGAGTTACAGGATCAAGTGCCAAACCAACCTCCTAGAAGCAGCTATTCTTACCACCAGACCTTTCTCCATCAATTAAGAATCTGATGCCATCACTAAACACATTCCTTAAATTGTAGCCGTTTGTTGAGTGTTTTTTTTTGGTGTGTAATCCGCATATATATCAACATTGCCCTGGATTTTCTTAACTGTATATCTCTTAAATATCAACATATACACGTGTGATTTAGTTTATGAAGATTTTTCAATGCCGAGAACCTCGATCAGAGAGTAAAAAAGGCGTAAGGTTCACAATGGTGTAAAATTAAAATGAGATATACCGGGCTAGGATTCGAGTTACAGGAACAAGAGCCAAACCAACCACCCAAGAATGGAATCGTCGAGCGAAAACACTTGACTACCTCCTAGAAGCAGCTTTTCTTGCCACCAGACCTTTCTCCATCAATTAGGAATCTGATGCCGTCACTAAACACATTCCTTAAATTGTAGCCATATGTTGAGTGTTTTTTTTGGTGTCTAATCCGCATATATATCACCATTGCCCTTGATTTTCTTAACTGTATATCTCATAAATATCAACATATACACGTGTGATTTAGTTTACGAAGATTTTTCAATGCCGAGAACCTCGATTAGAGAGTAAAAAAGGCGTAAGGTTCACAATGGTGTAAAATTAAAAAGGGATATACCGGGCTAGGATTCGAGTTACAGGAACAAGGGCCAAACAAACCACCCAAGAATGGAATCGTCGAGCGAAAAAACTTGACAACCTCCTAGAAGCAGCTTTTCTTACCACCAGACCTTTCTCTATCAATTAGGAATCTAATGCCGTCACTAAACACATTCCTTAAATTGTAGCCATTTGTTGAGTGTTTTTTTTTGTGTCTAATCCGCATATATATCACCATTGCCCTTGATTTTCTTGACTGTATATCTCTTAAATGTCAACATATACATGTGTGATTTAGTTTACGAAGATTTTTCAATGCCGAGAACCTCGATCAGAGAGTAAAAAAGGCGTAAGGTTCACAATGGTGTAAAATTAAAATGGGATATACCGGGCTAGGATTCTAGTTACAGGAACAAGGGCCAAACCAACCACCCAAGAATGGAATGGTCGAGCGAAAACACTTGACAACCTCCTATAAGCAGATTTTCTTGCCACCAAACCTTTCTCCATCAATTAGAAATCTGATGCCGTCACTAAACACATTCCTTAAATTGTAGCCATCAGTTGAGTGTTTTTTTTGGTGTCTAATCCGCATATATATCACCATTGCCTTTGATTTTCTTTACTGTATATCTCTTAAATGTCAACATATACACGTGTGATTTAGTTTACGAAGATTTTTCAATGCCGAGAACCTCGATCAGAGAGTAAAAAAGGCGTAAGGTTCACAATGGTGTAAAATTAAAATGGGATATACCGGGCTAGGATTCGAGTTACAGGATCAAGTGCCAAACCAACCACCCAAGAATGGAATCGTCGAGCGAAAACACTTGACAACCTCCTAGAAGCAGCTATTCTTACCACCAGACCTTTCTCCATCAATTAAGAATCTGATGCCATCACTAAACACATTCCTTAAATTGTAGCCGATTGTTGAGTGTTTTTTTTTGGTGTGTAATCCGCATATACATCACCATTGCCCTGGATTTTCTTGACTGGATATCTTTTAAATGTCAACATATACACGTGTGATTTAGTGTACGAAGATTTTTCAATGCCGAGAACCTCGATCAGGGAGTAAAAAAGGCGTAAGGTTCAGAATGGTGTAAAATTAAAATGGGATATACCGGGCTAGGATTCGAGTTACAGGTACAAAGGCCAAACCAACCACCCAATAATGGAATTGTCAAGCGAAAACACTTTACAACCTCCTATAAGCAGCTTTTCTTGCCACCAGACCTTTCTCCATCATTTAGGAATCTGATGCCGTCACTAAACACATTCCTTAAATTGTAGCCATCAGTTGAGTGTTTTTTTTTTGGTGTCTAATCCGCATATATATTACCATTTCCCTTGATTTTCTTTACTGTATATCTCTTAAATATCAACATATACACGTGTGATTTCGTTTACGAAGATTTTTCAATGCCGAGAACGTCGATCAGAGAGTAAAAAAGGCGTAAGGTTCACAATGGTGTAAAATTAAAATGGGATATACCGGGCTAGGATTCGAGTTACAGGAACAAAGCCAAACCAACCACCCAAGAATGGAATCATCGAGCGAAAACACTTGACAACCTCCTAGAAGCAGCTTTTCTTACCACCAAACCTCTCTCCATCAATTAGGAATTTAATGCCGTCACTAAACACATTTCTTAAATTGTAGCCATTTGTTGAGTGTTTTTTTTTGTGTCTAATCCGCATATATATCACCATTGCCCTTGATTTTCTTGACTGTATATCTCTTAAATGTCAACATATACACGTGTGATTTAGTTTACGAAGATTTTTCAATGCCGAAAACCTCGATCAGAGAATAAAAACGGCGTAAGGTTCACAATGGTGTAAAATTAATATGGGATATACCGGGCTAGGATTCGAGTTACAAGAACAAGGGCCAAACCAACCACCCAAGAATGGAATGGTCAAGCGAAAACACTTGACAACCTTCTAGAAGCAGCTTTTCTTGCCACCAGACCTTTCTCCATCATTTAGGAATCTGATGCCGTCACTAAACACATTCCGTAAATTTTAGCCATTTGTTGAGTGTTTTTTTTGGTGTCTAATCCGCATATATATCACCATTGCCCTTGATTTTTTTAACTGTATATCTCTTAAATATCAACATATACATGTGTGATTTAGTTTACGAAGATTTGTCAATGCCGAGAACCTCGATCAGAGAGTAAAAAAGGCGTAAGGTTCACAATGGTGTAAAATTAAAATGGGATATACCGGGCTAGGATTCGAGTTACAGGAACAAGACCAAAGCAACCACCCAAGAATGGAATCGTCGAGCGAAAACACTTGACAACCTCCTATAAGCAGCTTTTATTGCCACCAGACCTTTCTCCATCATTTAGAAATTTGATGCCGTCACTAAACACATTCCTTAAATTTTAGCCATCAGTTGAGTGTTTTTTTTTTGTGTCTAATCCGCATATATATCACCATTTCCCTTGATTTTCTTGACTGTATATCTCTTAAGTGTCAACATCTACACGTGTGATTTAGTTTACAAATATTTTTCAATGCCGAGAACCTCGATCAGAGAGTAAAAAAGGCGTAAGGTTCACAATGGTGTAAAATTAAAATGGGATATACCGGGCTAGGATTCAAGTTACAGGAACAAGGGCCAAACCAACCACCCAAGAATGGAATCGTCGAGCGAAAACACTTGACAACCTCCTAGAAGCAGCTTTTCTTGCCACCAGACCTTTCTCCATCAATTAGGAATCTGATACCCTCACTAAACACATTCCATAAATTGTAGCCATATGTTGAGTGATTTTTTGGTGTCTAATCCGCATATATATCACCATTGCCCTTGATTTTCTTGACTTTATATCTCTTAAATGTCAACATATACACGTGTGATTTAGTTTACGAAGATTTTTCAATGCCGAGAACCTCGATCAGAGAGTAAAAAAGGCGGAAGGTTCACAATGGTGTAAAATTAAAATGGGATATACCGGGCTAGGATTCGAGTTACAGGAACAAGGGCCAAACCAACCACCCAAGAATGGAATCGTCGAGTGAAAACACTTGACAACCTCCTAGAAGCAGCTTTTCTTACCACCAGACCTTTCTCCATTAATTAGGAATCTGATGCCGTCACTAAACACATTCCTTAAATTGTAGCCATTTGTTGAGTGTTTTTTTTTGTGTCTTATCCGCATATATATCACCATTGCCCTGGATTTTCTTGACTGTATATCTCTTAAATGTCAATCTATACACGTGTGATTTAGTTTACGAAGATTTTTCAATGCCGAGAACGTCGATCAGAGAGTAAAAAAGGCGGAAGGTTCACAATGGTGTAAAATTAAAATGGGATATACCGGGCTAGGATTCGAGTTACAGGAACACGGGTTAAACCAACCACCCAAGAATGGAATCGTCAACCGAAAACACTTGACAACCTCCTAGAAGCAGCTTTTCTTGCCACCAGAGCTTTCTCCATCAATTAGGAATCTGATGCCGTCACTAAACACATTCCTTAAATTGTAGCCATTTGTTGAGTGTTTTTTTTGTGTCTAATCCGCATATATATCACCATTGCCCTTGATTTTCTATACTGTATATCTCTTAAATATTAACATATACACGTGTGATTTAGTTTACGAAGATTTTTCAATACCGAGAACCTCGATCAGAGAGTAAAAAAGGCGTAAGGTTCACAATGGTGTAAAATTAAAACGGGATATACCGGGCTAAGATTCGAGTTACAGGAACAAGGGCCAAACCAACCACCCAAGAATGGAATCGTCGAGTGAAAACACTTGACAACCTCCTAGAAGAAGCTTTTCTTGCCACCATACCTTTCTCCATCAATTAGGAATCGGATGCCGTCACTAAACACATTCCTTAAATTGTAGCCATTTGTTGAGTGTTTTTTTTGTGTGTCTAATCCGCATATATATCACCATTGCCCTTGATTTTCTTGATTGTATATCTCTTAAATGTCAACATATACACGTGTGATTTAGTTTACGAAGATTTTTCAATGCCGAGAACATCGATCAGAGAGTAAAAAAGGCGTAAGGTTCACAATGGTGTAAAATTAAAATGGGATATACCGGGCTAGGATTCGAGTTACAGGAACAAGACCCAAACCAACCACCCAAGAATTGAATCGTCGAGCGAAATCACTTGACAACCTCGTAGAAGCAGCTTTTCTTGCCACCAGACCTTTCCCCATCAATTAGGAATCTGATGCCGTCACTAAACACCTTCCTTAAATTGTAGCCATTTGTTGAGAGTTTTTTTGTCTAATCCGCATATATATCACCATTGCCCTTGATTTTATTGACTATATATCTCTTAAATGTCAACATATACACGTGTGATTTTGTTTACGAAGATTTTTCAATGCCGAGAACCTCGATCAGAGAGTAAAAAAGGCGTAAGGTTCACAATGGTGTAAAATTAAAATGGGATATACCGTGCTAGGATTCGAGTTACAGGAACAAGGGCCAAACCAACCACCCAAGAATGGAATCGTCGAGCGAAAACACTTGACAACCTCCTAGATGCAGCTTTTCTTACCACCAGACCTTTCTCCATCAATTAGGAATCTGAGCCGTCACTAAACACATTCCTTAAATTGTAGCCATTTGTTGAGTGTTTTTTTTGGTGTCTAATCCGCATATATATCACCATTGCCCTTGATTTTCTTGAGTGTATATCTCTTAAATGTCAACATATACACGTGTGATTTAGTTTACGAAGATTTTTTAATGTCGAGAAGCTCGATCAGAGAGTAAAAAAGGCGTAAGGTTCACAATGGTGTAAAATTAAAATGGGATACACCGTGCTAGGATTCGAGTTACAGGAACAAGGGCCAAACCAACCACCCAAGAATGGAATCATCGATCGAAACCACTTGACAACCTCCTAGAAGCAGCTTTTTTTACTACCAGACCTTTCTCCATCAATTAGGAATCTGATGCCGTCACTAAACACATTCCTTAAATTGTAGCCGTTTGTTGAGTGTCTTTTTTTAGTGTCTAATCCGCATATATATCACCATTGCCCTGGATTTTCTTGACTGTATATCTCTTAAATGTCAACATATACACGTGTGATTTAGTTTACGAAGATTTTTCAATGCCGAGAACCTCGATCAGAGAGTAAAAAATGCGTAAGGTTCACAATGGTGTAAAATTAAAATGGGATATACCGGGCAAAGATTCGAGTTACAGGAACAAGGGCCAAACCAACCACCCAAGAATGGAATCGTCGAGCGAAAACACTTGACAACCGCCTAGAAGAAGCTTTTCTTGCCACCAGACCATTCTCCAACAATTAGGAATCTGATGCTGTCACTAAACACATTCCTTAAATTGTAGCCATTTGTTGAGTGTTTTTTTTTGGTGTCTAATCCGTATATATATCACCATTTCCCTTGTTTTTCTTGACTGTATATCTCTTAAATGTCAAAATATACACGTGTGATTTAGTTTACGAAGATTTTTCAATGCCGAGAACTTCGATCAGAGAGTAAAAAAGGCGGAAGGTTCACAATGGTGTAAAATTAAAATGGGATATACCGGGCTAGGATTCGAGTTACAGGAACAAGGGTCAAACCAACCACCCAAGAATGGAATCGTCAAGCGAAAACACTTGACAACCTCCTAGAAGCAGCTTTTCTTGCCACCAGAGCTTTCTCCATCAAATAGGAATTTGATGCCGTCACTAAACACATTCCTTAAATTGTTGCCATTTGTTGAGTGTTTTTTTGTGTCTAATCCGCATATATATCACCATTGCCCTTGATTTTCTATACTGTATATCTCTTAAATATTAACATATACACGTGTGATTTAGTATACGAAGATTTTTCAATACCGAGAACCTCGATCAGAGAGTAAAAAAGGCGAAAGGTTCACAATGGTGTAAAATTAAAACGGGATATACCGGGCTAGGATTCGAGTTACAGGAACAAGGGCCAAACCAACCACTCAAGAATGGAATCGTCGAGCGAAAACACTTGACAACCTCCTAGAAGCAGCTTTTCTTACCACTAGACCTTTCTCCATCAATTAGGAATCTGAGCCGTCACTAAACACATTCCTTAAATTGTAGCCATTTGTTTAGTGTTTTTTTTGTGTCTAATCGGCATATATATCACCATTTCCCTTGTTTTTCTTGAGTGTATATCTCTTAAATGTCAACATATACACGTGTGATTTAGTTTACGAAGATTTTTCAATGCCGAGAACTTCGATCAGAGAGTAAAAAAGGCGGAAGGTTCACAATGGTGTAAAATTAAAATGGGATATACCGGGCTAGGATTCGAGTTATAGGAACAAGACCCAAACCAACCACCCAAGAATGGAATCGTCGAGCGAAATCACTTGACAACCTCGTAGAAGCAGCTTTTCTTGCCACCAGACCTTTCCCCATCAATTAGGAATCTGATGCCGTCACTAAACACATTCCTTAAATTGTAGCCATTTGTTGAGTGTTTTTTTTGTCTAATCCACATATATATCACCATTGCCCTTGATTTTCTTGACTATATCTCTTAAATGTCAACATATACACGTGTGATTTTGTTTACGAAGATTTTTCAATGCTGAGAACCTCGATCAGAGAGTAAAAAAGGCGTAAGGTTCACAATGGTGTAAAATTAAAATGGGATATACCGTGCTAGGATTCGAGTTACAGGAACAAGGGCCAAACCAACCACTCAAGAATGGAATCGTCGAGCGAAAACACTTGACAACCTCCTAGAAGCAGCTTTTCTTACCACTAGACCTTTCTCCATCAATTAGGAATCTGAGCCGTCACTAAACACATTCCTTAAATTGTAGCCATTTGTTGAGTGTTTTTTTTTTGTGTCTAATCGGCATATATATCACCATTGCCCTTGATTTTCTTGAGTGTATATCTCTTAAATGTCAACATATACACGTGTGATTTAGTTTACGAAGATTTTTTAATGTCGAGAACCTCGATCAGAGAGTAAAAAAGGCGTAAGGTTCACAATGGTGTAAAATTAAAATGGGATACACCGTGCTAGGATTCGAGTTACAGGAACAAGGGCCAAACCAACCACCCAAGAATGGAATCATCGATCGAAACCACTTGACAACCTCCTAGAAGCAGCTTTTCTTACCACCAGACCTTTCTCCATCAATTAGGAATCTGATGCCGTCACTAAACAGATTCCTTAAATTGTAGCCGTTTGTTGAGTGTCTTTTTTTAGTGTCTAATCCGCATATATATCACCATTGCCCTGTATTTTCTTGACTGTATATCTCTTAAATGTCAACATATACACGTGTGATTTAGTTTACGAAGATTTTTCAATGCCGAGAACCTCGATCAGAGAGTAAAAAATGCGTAAGGTTCACAATGGTGTAAAATTAAAATGGGATATACCGGGCAAGGATTCGAGTTACAGGAACAAGGTCCAAACCAACCACCCAAGAATGGAATCGTCGAGCGAAAACACTTGACAACCGCCTAGAAGAAGCTTTTCTTGCCACCAGACCTTTCTCCAACAATTAGGAATCTGATGCCGTCACTAAACACATTCCTTAAATTGTAGCCATTTGTTGAGTGTTTTTTTTTGTGTCTAATCCGCATATATATCACCATTGCCCTTGTTTTTCTTGACAGTATATCTCTTAAATGTCAAAATATACACGTGTGATTTAGTTTACGAAGATTTTTCAATGCCGAGAACCTCGATCAGAGAGTAAAAAAGGCGGAAGGTTCACAATGGTGTAAAATTAAAATGGGATATACCGGGCTAGGATTCGAGTTACAGGAACAAGGGTCAAACCAACCACCCAAGAATGGAAACGTCAAGCGAAAACACTTGACAACCTCCTAGAAGCAGCTTTTCTTGCCACCAGAGCTTTCTCCATCAATTAGGAATCTGATGCCGTCACTAAACACATTCCTTAAATTGTAGCCATTTGTTGAGTGTTTTTTTTGTGTCTAATCCGCATATATATCACCATTGCCCTTGATTTTCTATACTGTATATCTCTTAAATATTAACATATACACGTGTGATTTAGTTTACGAAGATTTTTCAATGCCGAGAACCTCGATCAGAGAGTAAAAAAGGCGGAAGGTTCAAAATGGTGTAAAATTAAAACGGGATATACCGGGCTAGGATTCGAGTTACAGGAACAAGGGCCAAACCAACCACCCAAGAATGGAATCGTCGAGCGAAAACACTTGACATCCTCCTAGAAGAAGCTTTTCTTGCCACCATACCTTTCTCCATCAATTAGGAATCGGATACCGTCTCTAAACACATTCCTTAAGTTGTAGCCATTTGTTGAGTGTTTTTTTTTTGTGTCTAATCCGCATATATATCACCATTGCCCTTGATTTTCTTGATTGTATATCTCTTAAATGTCAACATATACACGTGTGATTTAGTTTACGAAGATTTTTCAATGCCGAGAACATTGATTAGAGAGTAAAAAAGGCGTAAGGTTCACAATGGTGTAAAATTAAAATGGGATATACCGGGCTAGGATTCGAGGTACATGAACAAGACCGAAACCAACCACCCAAGAATGGAATCGTCGAGCGAAATCACTTGACAACCTCGTAGAAGCAGCTTTTCTTGCCACCAGACCTTTCCCCATCAATTAGGAATCTGATGCCGTCACTAAACACATTCCTTAAATTGTAGCCATTTGTTGAGTGTTTTTTTTGTCTAATCCGCATACATATCACCATTGCCCTTGATTTTCTTGACTATATATCTCTTAAATGTCAACATATACACGTGTGATTTTGTTTACGAAGATTTTTCAATGCCGAGAACCTCGATCAGAGAGTAAAAAAGGCGTAAGGTTCACAATGGTGTAAAATTAAAATGGGATATACCGTGCTAGGATTCGAGTTACAGGAACAAGGGCCAAACCAACCACCCAAGAATGGAAACGTCAAGCGAAAACACTTGACAACCTCCTAGAAGCAGCTTTTCTTGCCACCAGAGCTTTCTCCATCAATTAGGAATCTGATGCCGTCACTAAACACATTCCTTAAATTGTAGCCATTTGTTGAGTGTTTTTTTTGTGTCTAATCCGCATATATATCACCATTGCCCTTGATTTTCTATACTGTATATCTCTTAAATATTAACATATACACATGTGATTTAGTTTACGAAGATTTTTGAATGCCAAGAACCTCGATCAGAGAGTAAAAAAGGCGGAAGGTTCAAAATGGTGTAAAATTAAAACGGGATATACCGGGCTAGGATTCGAGTTACAGGAACAAGGGCCAAACCAACCACCCAAGAATGGAATCGTCGAGCGAAAACACTTGACATCCTCCTAGAAGAAGCTTTTCTTGCCACCATACCTTTTTCCATCAATTAGGAATCGGATACCGTCTCTAAACACATTCCTTAAATTGTAGCCATTTGTTGAGTGTTTTTTTTGTGTCTAATCCG
Source organism: Helianthus tuberosus (assembly GCA_030545235.1). Classification (NCBI taxonomy): domain Eukaryota; kingdom Viridiplantae; phylum Streptophyta; class Magnoliopsida; order Asterales; family Asteraceae; genus Helianthus; species Helianthus tuberosus. The sequence continues at coordinate 25,407,127 of CM060428.1, forward strand.
CATATATATCACCATTGCCCTTGATTTTCTTGATTGTATATCTCTTAAATGTCAACATATACACGTGTGATTTAGTTTACGAAGATTTTTCAATGCCGAGAACATCGATTAGAGAGTAAAAAAAGCGTAAGGTTCACAATGGTGTAAAATTAAAATGGGATATACCGGGCTAGGATTCGAGTTACATGAACAAGACCGAAACCAACCACCCAAGAATGGAATCGTCGAGCGAAATCACTTGACAACCTCGTAGAAGCAGCTTTTCTTGCCACCAGACCTTTCCCCATCAATTAGGAATCTGATGCCGTCACTAAACACATTCCTTAAATTGTAGCCATTTGTTGAGTGTTTTTTTTGTCTAATCCGCATACATATCACCATTGCCCTTGATTTTCTTGACTATATATCTCTTAAATGTCAACATATACACGTGTGATTTTGTTTACGAAGATTTTTCAATGCCGAGAACCTCGATCAGAGAGTAAAAAAGGCGTAAGGTTCACAATGGTGTAAAATTAAAATGGGATATACCGTGCTAGGATTCGAGTTACAGGAACAAGGGCCAAACCAACCACCCAAGAATGGAATCGTCAAGCGAAAACACTTGACCACCTCCTAGAAGCAGCTTTTCTTACCACCAGACATTTCTCCATCAATTAGGAATCTGAGCCGTCACTAAACACATTCCTTAAATTGTAGCCATTTGTTGAGTGTTTTTTTTTGGTGTCTAATCCGTATATATATCACCATTGCCCTTCATTTTCTTGAGCGTATATCTCTTAAATGTCAACATATACACGTGTGATTTAGTTTACGAAGATTTTTTAATGTCGAGAACCTCGATCAGAGAGTAAAAAAGGCGTAAGGTTCAGAATGGTGTAAAATTAAAATGGGATACACCGTGCTAGGATTCGAGTTACAGGAACAAGGGCCAAACCAACCACCCAAGAATGGCATCGTAGAGCGAAAACACTTGACAACCTCCTAGAAGCAGCTTTTCGTGCCACCAGACCTTTCTCCATCAATTAGTAATCTGATGCCATCACTAAACACATTCCTTAAATTGTAGCCATTTGTTGAGTATTTTTTTTGGTGTCTAATCTGCATATTTATCACCATTGTCCTTGATTTTCTTGACTGTATATCTCTTAAATGTCAACATATACACGTGTGATTTAGTTTACGAAGATTTTTCAATTCTGACAACCTCGATCGGAGAGTAAAAAAGGCGTAAGGTTCACAATCGTGTAAAATTAAAATGGGATATACCGGGCTAGGATTCGAGTTACAGGAACAAGGGCCAAACCAACCACCCAAGAATGGAATCGTCGAGCGAAAACACTTGACAACCTCCTAGAAGCAGCTTTTCTTACCACCAGACCTTTCTCCATCAATTAGGAATCTGATGCCATCACTAAACACATTCCTTAAATTGTAGCCGTTTGTTGAGTGTTTTTTTTGGTGTCTAATCCGCATATATATCACCATTGCCCTTGATTTTCTTAAGTGTATATCTCTTTAATGTCAACATATACACGTGTGATTTACTTTACGAAGATTTTTTAATGTCGAGAACCTCGATCAGAGAGTAAAAAAGGCGTAAGGTTCACAATGGTGTAAAATTAAAATGGGATACACCGTGCTAGGATTCGAGTTACAGGAACAAGGGCCAAACCAACCACCCAAGAATGGAATCATCGATCGAAAACACTTGACAACCTCCTAGAAGCAGCTTTTCTTACAACCAAACCTTTCTCCATCAATTACGAATCTGATGCCGTCACTAAACACATTCCTTAAATTGTAGCCGTTTGTTGAGTTTTTTTTTTGGTGTCTAATCCGCATATATATCACCATTGCCCTGGATTTTCTTGACTGTATATCTCTTAAATGTCAACATATACACGTGTGATTTAGTTTACGGAGATTTTTCAATGCCGAGAACCTCGATCAGAGAATAAAAAAGGCGTAAGGTTCATAATGCTGTAAAATTAAAATGGGATATACCGGGCTAGGATTCGAGTTACAGGAACAAGGGCCAAATCAACCACCCAAGAATGGAATCGTAGAGCGAAAACACTTGACAACCTCCTAGAAGCAGCTTTTCTTGCCACCAGACCTTTCTCCATCAATTAGGAATCTGATGCCGTCACTAAACACATTCCTTAAATTGTAGCCATTTGTTGAGTGTTTTTTTGTGTGTCTAATCCGCATATATATCAACATTGCCCTTGATTTTCTTGACTGTATATCTCTTAAATGTCAACATATACACGTGTGATTTAGTTTACGAAGATTTTTCAATGACGACAACCTCGATCAGAGAGTAAAAAAGGCGTAAGGTTCACAATCGTGTAAATCTAAAATGGGATATACCGGGCTAGGATTCGAGTTACAGGAACAAGGGCCAAACCAAGCACCCAAGAAGGGAATCGTCGAGCGAAAACACTTGACAACCTCCTAGAAGCAGCATTTCTTACCACCAGACCTTTCTCCATCAATTAGGAATCTGATGCCATCACTAAACACATTCCTTAAATTGTAGCCGTTTGTTGAGTGTTTTTTTGGTGTCTAATCCGCATATATATCACCATTTCCCTGGATTTTCTTGACTGTATATCTTTTAAATGTCAACATATACACATGTGATTTAGTTTACGACGATTTTTCAATGCCGAGAACCTCGATCAGAGAGTAAAAAAGGCGTAAGGTTCACAATGGTGTAAAATTAAAATGGGATATACCGGGCTAGGATTCGAGTTACAGGAACAAGGGCCAAACCAACCACCCAAGAATGGAATCGTCGAGCGAAAACACTTGACAACCTCCTAGAAGCAGCTTTTCTTGCAACCAGACCTTTCTCCATCAATTAGGAATCTGATGCCGTCACTAAACACATTCCTTAAATTGTAGCCATTTGTTGAGCGTTTTTTTTTAGTGTCTAATCCGCATATATATCACCATTGCCCTTGTTTTTCTTGACTGTATATCTCTTAAATGTCAACATATACACGTGTGATTTAGTTTACGATGATTTTTCAATGCCGAGAACCTCGATCAGAGAGTAAAAAAGGCGGAAGGTTCACAATGGTGTAAAATTAAAATGGGATATACCGGGCTAGGATTCGAGTTACATGAACAAGGGGCAAACCAACCACCCAAGAATGGAATCGTCGACCGAAAACACTTGACAACCTCCTAGAAGCAGTTTTTCTTGCCACCAGACCTTTCTCCATCAATTAGGAATCTGATGCCGTCAATAAACACATTCCTTAAATTGTAGCCATTTGTTGAGTGTTTTTTTTGTGTCTAATCCGCATATATATCACCATTTCCCTTGATTTTTTATACTGTATTTCTCTTAAATATCAACAGATACACGTGTCATTTAGTTTACGAAGATTTTTCAATGCCGAGAACGTCGATCAGAGAGTAAAAAAGGCTTAAGGTTCACAATGGTGTAAAATTAAAACGGGATATACCGGGCTAGGATTCGAGTTACAGGAACAAGGGCCAAACCAACCACCCAAGAATGGAATCGTCTAGCGAAAACACTTGACAACCTCCTAGAAGAAGCTTTTCTTGCCACCATACCTTTCTCCATCAATTAGGAATATGATGCCGTCACTAAACACATTTCTTAAATTGTAGCCATTTGTTGAGTGTTTTTTTTGTGTGTTTAATCCGCATATATATCACCATTGCCCTTGATTTTCTTGACTGTATATCTCTTAAATATCAACATTTACACGTGTGATTTAGTTTACGAAGATTTTTCAATGCCGAGAACCGCGATCAGAGAGTAAAAAAGGCGTAAGGTTCACAATGGTGTAAAATTAAAATGGGATATACCGGGCTAGGATTCGAGTTACAGGAACAAGGGCCAAACCAACCACCCAAGAATGGAATCGTCGAGCGAAAACACTTGACAACCTCCTAGAAGCAGCTTTTCTTACCACCAGACCTTTCTCCATCAATTAGGAATCTGATGCTGTCACTAAACACATTCCTTAAATTCTAGCCATTTGTTGAGTGTTTTTTTTTTGTGTCTAATCCGCATATATATCACCATTGCCCTTGATTTTCTTGATTGTATATCTCTTAAATGTCAACATATACACGTTTGATTTAGTTTACGAAGATTTTTCAATGTCGAGAACCTCGATCAGAGAGTAAAAAAGACGTAAGGTTCATAATGGTGTAAAATTAAAATGGGATATACCGGGCTAGGATTCGAGTTACAGGAACAAGGGCCAAACCAACCACCCAAGAATGGAATCGTCGAGCGAAAACACTTGACAACCTCCTAGAAGCAGCTTTTCTTACCACCAGACCTTTCTCCATCAATTAGGAATCTGATGCTGTCACTAAACACATTCCTTAAATTGTAGCCATTTGTTGAGTGTTTTTTTTTGTGTCTAATCCGCATATATATCACCATTGCCCTTGATTTTCTTGATTGTATATCTCTTAAATGTCAACATATACACGTTTGATTTAGTTTACGAAGATTTTTCAATGTCGAGAACCTCGATCAGAGAGTAAAAAAGGCGTAAGGTTCACAATGGTCTAAAATTAAAATGGGATATACCGTGCTAGGATTTGAGTTACAGGAACAAGGGCCAAACCAACCACCCAAGAATGGAATCGTCGAGCGAAAACACTTGACAACCTCGTAGAAGCAGCTTTTCTTACCACCAGACCTTTCTCCATCAATTAGGAATCTGATGCCATCACTAAACACATTCCTTAAATTGTAGTCGTTTGTTGAGTGTTTTTTTTGTGTCTAATCCGCATATATATCACCATTGCCCTGGATTTTCTTGACTGTATATCTCTTAAATGTCAACATATACACGTGTGATTTAGTTTACGAAGATTTTTCAATGCCGAGAACCTCGATCAGAGAGTAAAAAAGACGTAAGGTTCATAATGGTGTAAAATTAAAATGGGATATACCGGGCTAGGATTCGAGTTACAGGAACAAGGGCCAAACCAACCACCCAAGAATGGAATCGTCGAGCGAAAAAACTTGACAACCTCCTAGAAGCAGCTTTTCTTACCACCAGACCTTTCTCTATCAATTAGGAATCTAATGCCGTCACTAAACACATTCCTTAAATTGTAGCCATTTGTTGAGTGTTTTTTTTTTGGTGTCTAATCCGCATATATATCACCATTGCCCTTGATTTTCTTAACTGTATATCTCTTAAATATCAACATATACACGTGTGATTTAGTTTACGAAGATTTTTCAATGCCGAGAACCTCGATCAGAGAGTAAAAAAGGCGTAAGGTTCACAATGGTGTAAAATTAAAAAGGGATATACCGGGCTAGAATTCAAGTTACAGGAACAAGGGCCTAACAAACCACCCAAGAATGGAATCGTCGAGCGAAAAAACTTGACAACCTCCTAGAAGCAGCTTTTCTTACCACCAGACCTTTCTCTTTCAATTAGGAATCTAATGCCGTCACTAAACACATTCCTTAAATTGTAGCCTTTGTTGAGTGTTTTTTTTTTGTGTCTAATCCGCTTATATATCACCATTGCCCTTGATTTTCTTGACTGTATATCTCTTAAATGTCAACATATACATGTGTGATTTAGTTTACGAAGATTTTTCAATGCCGAGAACCTCGATCAGAGAGTAAAAAAGGCGTAAGGTTCACAATGGTGTAAAATTAAAATGGGATATACCGGGCTAGGATTCGAGTTACAGGAACAAGGGCCAAACCAACCACCCAAGAATGGAATGGTCGAGCGAAAATACTTGACAACCTCCTCTAAGCAGATTTTCTTGCCACCAGACCGTTCTCCATCAATTAGAAATCTGATGCCGTCACTAAACACATTCCTTAAATTGTAGCCATCAGTTGAGTGTTTTTTTTTGTGTCTAATCCGCATATATATCACCATTTCCCTTGATTTTCTTTACTGTATATCTCTTAAATGTCAACATATACACGTGTGATTTAGTTTACGAAGATTTTTCAATGCCGAGAACCTCGAACAGAGAGTAAAAAAGGAGTAAGGTTCACAATGGTGTAAAATTAAAATGGGATATACCGGGCTAGGATTCGAGTTACAGGATCAAGGGCCAAACCAACCACCCAAGAATGGAATCGTCGAGCGAAAACACTTGACAACCTCCTAGAAGCATCTATTCTTACCACCACACCTTTCTCCATCAATTAAGAATCTGATGCCATCACTAAACACAATTCTTAAATTGTAGCCGTTTGTTGAGTGTTTTTTTTGGTGTGTAATCCGCATATATATCACCATTGCCCTGGATTTTCTTGACTGTATATCTTTTAAATGTCAACATATACACGTGTGATTTAGTTTACGAAGATTTTTCAATGCCGAGAACCTCGATCAGAGAGGAAAAAAGGCGTAAGGTTCACAATGGTGTAAAATTAAAATGGGATATACCGGGCTAGGATTCGAGTTACAGGAACAAGGGCCAAACCAACCACCCAAGAATGGAATCGTCAAGCGAAAACACTTAACAACCTCCTAGAAGCAGCTTTTCTTACCACCAGACCTTTCTCTATCAATTAGGAATCTAATGCCGTCACTAAACACATTCCTTAAATTGTAGCCATTTGTTGAGTGTTTTTTTTTGGTGTCTAATCCGCATATATATCACCATTGCCCTTGATTTTCTTAACTGTATATCTCTTAAATATCAACATATACACGTGTGATTTAGTTTACGAAGATTTTTCAATGCCGAGAACCTCGATCAGAGAGTAAAAAAGGCGTAAGGTTCACAATGGTGTAAAATTAAAAAGGGATATACCGGGCTAGAATTCGAGTTACAGGAACAAGGGCCTAACAAACCACCCAAGAATGGAATCGTCGAGCGAAAAAACTTGACAACCTCCTAGAAGCAGCTTTTCTTACCACCAGACCTTTCTCTTTCAATTAGGAATCTAATGCCGTCACTAAACACATTCCTTAAATTGTAGCCATTTGTTGAGTGTTTTTTTTTTGTGTCTAATCCGCTTATATATCACCATTGCCCTTGATTTTCTTGACTGTATATCTCTTAAATCTCAACATATACATGTGTGATTTAGTTTACGAAGATTTTTCAATGCCGAGAACCTCGATCAGAGAGTAAAAAAGGCGTAAGGTTCACAATGGTGTAAAATTAAAATGGGATATACCGGGCTAGGATTCGAGTTACAGGAACAAGGGCCAAACCAACCACCCAAGAATGGAATGGTCGAGCGAAAACACTTGACAACCTCCTCTAAGCAGATTTTCTTGCCACCAGACCGTTCTCCATCAATTAGAAATCTGATGCCGTCACTAAACACATTCCTTAAATTGTAGCCATCAGTTGAGTGTTTTTTTTTTGGTGTCTAATCCGCATATATATCACCATTTCCCTTGATTTTCTTTACTGTATATCTCTTAAATGTCAACATATACACGTGTGATTTAGTTTACGAAGATTTTTCAATGCCGAGAACCTCGAACAGAGAGTAAAAAAGGAGTAAGGTTCACAATGGTGTAAAATTAAAATGGGATATACCGGGCTAGGATTCGAGTTACAGGATCAAGGGCCAAACCAACCACCCAAGAATGGAATCGTCGAGCGAAAACACTTGACAACCTCCTAGAAGCATCTATTCTTACCACCACACCTTTCTCCATCAATTAAGAATCTGATGCCATCACTAAACACAATTCTTAAATTGTAGCCGTTTGTTGAGTGTTTTTTTTGGTGTGTAATCCGCATATATATCACCATTGCCCTGGATTTTCTTGACTGTATATCTTTTAAATGTCAACATATACACGTGTGATTTAGTTTACGAAGATTTTTCAATGCCGAGAACCTCGATCAGAGAGGAAAAAAGGCGTAAGGTTCACAATGGTGTAAAATTAAAATGGGATATACCGGGCTAGGATTCGAGTTACAGGAACAAGGGCCAAACCAACCACCCAAGAATGGAATCGTCAAGCGAAAACACTTAACAACCTCCTAGAAGCAGCTTTTCTTACCACCAGACCTTTCTCTATCAATTAGGAATCTAATGCCGTCACTAAACACATTCCTTAAATTGTAGCCATTTGTTGAGTGTTTTTTTTTTGTGTCTAATCCGCATATATATCACCATTGCCCTTGATTTTCTTAACTGTATATCTCTTAAATATCAACATATACACGTGTGATTTAGTTTACGAAGATTTTTCAATGCCGAGAACCTCGATCAGAGAGTAAAAAAGGCGTAAGGTTCACAATGGTGTAAAATTAAAAAGGGATATACCGGGCTAGAATTCGAGTTACAGGAACAAGGGCTTAACAAACCACCCAAGAATGGAATCGTCGAGCGAAAAAACTTGACAACCTCCTAGAAGCAGCTTTTCTTACCACCAGACCTTTCTCTTTCAATTAGGAATCTAATGCCGTCACTAAACACATTCCTTAAATTGTAGCCATTTGTTAAGTGTTTTTTTTTTTGTGTCTAATCCGCTTATATATCACCATTGCCCTTGATTTTCTTGACTGTATATCTCTTAAATGTCAACATATACATGTGTGATTTAGTTTACGAAGATTTTTCAATGCCGAGAACCTCGGTCAGAGAGTAAAAAAGGAGTAAGGTTCACAATGGTGTAAAATTAAAATGGGATATACCGGGCTAGGATTCGAGTTACAGGAACAAGGGCCAAACCAACCACCCAAGAATGGAATGGTCAAGCGAAAACACTTGACAACCTCCTATAAGCAGATTTTCTTGCCACCAGACCGTTCTCCATCAATTAGAAATCTGATGCCGTCACTAAACACATTCCTTAAATTGTAGCCATCAGTTGAGTGTTTTTTTTTTGGTGTCTAATCCGCATATATATCACCATTTCCCTTGATTTTCTTTACTGTATATCTCTTAAATGTCAACATATACACGTGTGATTTAGTTTACGAAGATTTTTCAATGCCGAGAACCTCGATCAGAGAGTAAAAAAGACGTAAGGTTCATAATGGTGTAAAATTAAAATGGGATATACCGGGCTAGGATTCGAGTTACAGGAACAAGGGCCAAACCAACCACCCAAGAATGGAATCGTCGAGCGAAAAAACTTGACAACCTCCTAGAAGCAGCTTTTCTTACCACCAGACCTTTCTCTATCAATTAGGAATCTAATGCCGTCACTAAACACATTCCTTAAATTGTAGCCATTTGTTGAGTGTTTTTTTTTGGTGTCTAATCCGCATATATATCACCATTGCCCTTGATTTTCTTAACTGTATATCTCTTAAATATCAACATATACACGTGTGATTTAGTTTACGAAGATTTTTCAATGCCGAGAACCTCGATCAGAGAGTAAAAAAGGCGTAAGGTTCACAATGGTGTAAAATTAAAAAGGGATATACCGGGCTAGAATTCGAGTTACAGGAACAAGGGCCTAACAAACCACCCAAGAATGGAATCGTCGAGCGAAAAAACTTGACAACCTCCTAGAAGCAGCTTTTCTTACCACCAGACCTTTCTCTTTCAATTAGGAATCTAATGCCGTCACTAAACACATTCCTTAAATTGTAGCCATTTGTTGAGTGTTTTTTTTTGTGTCTAATCCGCTTATATATCACCATTGCCCTTGATTTTCTTGACTGTATATCTCTTAAATCTCAACATATACATGTGTGATTTAGTTTACGAAGATTTTTCAATGCCGAGAACCTCGATCAGAGAGTAAAAAAGGCGTAAGGTTCACAATGGTGTAAAATTAAAATGGGATATACCGGGCTAGGATTCGAGTTACAGGAACAAGGGCCAAACCAACCACCCAAGAATGGAATGGTCGAGCGAAAACACTTGACAACCTCCTCTAAGCAGATTTTCTTGCCACCAGACCGTTCTCCATCAATTAGAAATCTGATGCCGTCACTAAACACATTCCTTAAATTGTAGCCATCAGTTGAGTGTTTTTTTTTTTGGTGTCTAATCCGCATATATATCACCATTTCCCTTGATTTTCTTTACTGTATATCTCTTAAATGTCAACATATACACGTGTGATTTAGTTTACGAAGATTTTTCAATGCCGAGAACCTCGAACAGAGAGTAAAAAAGGAGTAAGGTTCACAATGGTGTAAAATTAAAATGGGATATACCGGGCTAGGATTCGAGTTACAGGATCAAGGGCCAAACCAACCACCCAAGAATGGAATCGTCGAGCGAAAACACTTGACAACCTCCTAGAAGCATCTATTCTTACCACCACACCTTTCTCCATCAATTAAGAATCTGATGCCATCACTAAACACAATTCTTAAATTGTAGCCGTTTGTTGAGTGTTTTTTTTGGTGTGTAATCCGCATATATATCACCATTGCCCTGGATTTTCTTGACTGTATATCTTTTAAATGTCAACATATACACGTGTGATTTAGTTTACGAAGATTTTTCAATGCCGAGAACCTCGATCAGAGAGGAAAAAAGGCGTAAGGTTCACAATGGTGTAAAATTAAAATGGGATATACCGGGCTAGGATTCGAGTTACAGGAACAAGGGCCAAACCAACCACCCAAGAATGGAATCGTCAAGCGAAAACACTTAACAACCTCCTAGAAGCAGCTTTTCTTACCACCAGACCTTTCTCTATCAATTAGGAATCTAATGCCGTCACTAAACACATTCCTTAAATTGTAGCCATTTGTTGAGTGTTTTTTTTTGGTGTCTAATCCGCATATATATCACCATTGCCCTTGATTTTCTTAACTGTATATCTCTTAAATATCAACATATACACGTGTGATTTAGTTTACGAAGATTTTTCAATGCCGAGAACCTCGATCAGAGAGTAAAAAAGGCGTAAGGTTCACAATGGTGTAAAATTAAAAAGGGATATACCGGGCTAGAATTCGAGTTACAGGAACAAGGGCTTAACAAACCACCCAAGAATGGAATCGTCGAGCGAAAAAACTTGACAACCTCCTAGAAGCAGCTTTTCTTACCACCAGACCTTTCTCTTTCAATTAGGAATCTAATGCCGTCACTAAACACATTCCTTAAATTGTAGCCATTTGTTGAGTGTTTTTTTTTGTGTCTAATCCGCTTATATATCACCATTGCCCTTGATTTTCTTGACTGTATATCTCTTAAATGTCAACATATACATGTGTGATTTAGTTTACGAAGATTTTTCAATGCCGAGAACCTCGATCAGAGAGTAAAAAAGGAGTAAGGTTCACAATGGTGTAAAATTAAAATGGGATATACCGGGCTAGGATTCGAGTTACAGGAACAAGGGCCAAACCAACCACCCAAGAATGGAATGGTCAAGCGAAAACACTTGACAACCTCCTATAAGCAGATTTTCTTGCCACCAGACCGTTCTCCATCAATTAGAAATCTGATGCCGTCACTAAACACATTCCTTAAATTGTAGCCATCAGTTGAGTGTTTTTTTTTTGGTGTCTAATCCGCATATATATCACCATTTCCCTTGATTTTCTTTACTGTATATCTCTTAAATGTCAACATATACACGTGTGATTTAGTTTACGAAGATTTTTCAATGCCGAGAACCTCGAACAGAGAGTAAAAAAGGAGTAAGGTTCACAATGTTGTAAAATTAAAATGGGATATACCGGGCTAGGATTCGAGTTACAGGATCAAGGGCCAAACCAACCACCCAAGAATGGAATCGTCGAGCGAAAACACTTGACAACCTCCTAGAAGCATCTATTCTTACCACCAGACCTTTCTCCATCAATTAAGAATCTGATGCCATCACTAAACACAATTCTTAAATTGTAGCCGTTTGTTGAGTGTTTTTTTTGGTGTGTAATCCGCATATATATCACCATTGCCCTGGATTTTCTTGACTGTATATCTTTTAAATGTCAACATATACACGTGTGATTTAGTTTACGAAGATTTTTCAATGCCGAGAACCTCGATCAGAGAGTAAAAAAGGCGTAAGGTTCACAATGGTGTAAAATTAAAATGGGATATACCGGGCTAGGATTCGAGTTACAGGAACAAGGGCCAAACCAACCACCCAAGAATGGAATCGTCAAGCGAAAACACTTGACAACCTCCTATAAGCAGCTTTTCTTGCCACCAGACCTTTCTCCATCATTTAGGAATCTGATGCCGTTACTAAACACATTCCTTAAATTGTAGCCATCAGTTGAGTGTTTTTTTTGGTGTCTAATCCGCATATATATCACCATTTCCTTTGATTTTCTTTACTGTATATCTCTTAAATGTCAACATATACACGTGTGGTTTAGTTTACGAAGATTTTTCAATGCCGAGAACCTCGATCATAGAGTAAAAAAGACGTAAGGTTCACAATGGTGTAAAATTAAAATGGGATAAACCGGGCTAGGATTCGAGTTACAGGAACAAGGGCCAAACCAACCACCCAAGAATGGAATCGTCGAGCGAAAAAACTTGACAACCTCTTACAAGCAGCTTTTCTTACCACCAGACCTTTCTCTATCAATTAGGAATCTAATGCCGTCACTTAACACATTCCTTAAATTGTAGCCATTTGTTGAGTGTTTTTTTTGGTGTCTAATCCGCATATATATCACCATTGCCCTTGATTTTCTTAACTGTATATCTCTTAAATATCAACATATACACGTGTGATTTAGTTTACGAAGATTTTTCAATGCCGAGAACCTCGAACAGAGAGTAAAAAAGGAGTAAGGTTCACAATGGTGTAAAATTAAAATGGGATATACCGGGCTAGGATTCGAGTTACAGGAACAAGGGCCAAACCAACCACCCAAGAATGGAATCGTCAAGTGAAAACACTTGACAACCTCCTATAAGCAGTTTTTCTTGCCACCAGACCTTTCTCCATCATTTAGGAATCTGATGCCGTCACTAAACACATTCCTTAAATTGTAGCCATCAGTTGAGTGTTTTTTTTTTGTGTCTAATCCGCATATATATCACCATTTCCCTTGATTTTCTTTACTGTATATCTCTTAAATATCAACATATACACGTGTGATTTCGTTTACGAAGATTTTTCAATGCCGAGAACCTCGATCAGAGTGTAAAAAAGGCGTAAGGTTCACAATGGTGTAAAATTAAAATGGGATATACCGGGCTAGGATTCGAGTTACAGGATCAAGGGCCAAACCAACGACACAAGAATGGAATCGTCGAGCGAAAACACTTGACAACCTCGTAGAAGCAGCTTTTCTTACCACCAGACCTTTCTCCATCAATTAGGAATCTGATGCCGTCACTAAACACATTCCTTAAATTGTAGTCGTTTGTTGAGTGTTTTTTTTTTGGTGTCTAATCCGCATGTATATCACCATTTCCCTTGATTTTCTTTACTGTATATCTCTTAAATGTCAACATATACACGTGTGATTTAGTTTACGAAGATTTTTCAATGCCGAGAACCTCGATCAGAGAGTAAAAAAGACGTAAGGTTCACAATGGTGTAAAATTAAAATGGGATATACCGGGCTAGGATTCGAGTTACAGGAACAAGGGCCAACCCAACCACCCAAGAATGGAATCGTCGAGCGAAAAAACTTGACAACCTCTTACAAGCAGCTTTTCTTACCACCAGACCTTTCTCTATCAATTAGGAATCTAATGCCGTCACTTAACACATTCCTTAAATTGTAGCCATTTGTTGAGTGTTTTTTTTGGTGTCTAATCCGCATATATATCACCATTGCCCTTGATTTTCTTAACTGTATATCTCTTAAATATCAACATATACACGTGTGATTTAGTTTACGAAGATTTTTCAATGCCGAGAACCTCGAACAGAGAGTAAAAAAGGAGTAAGGTTCACAATGGTGTAAAATTAAAATGGGATATACCGGGCTAGGATTCGAGTTACAGGAACAAGGGCCAAACCAACCACCCAAGAATGGAATCGTCAAGCGAAAACACTTGACAACCTCCTATAAGCAGCTTTTCTTGCCACCAGACCTTTCTCCATCATTTAGGAATCTGATGCCGTCACTAAACACATTCCTTAAATTGTAGCCATCAGTTGAGTGTTTTTTTTGGTGTCTAATCCGCATATATATCACCATTTCCCTTGATTTTCTTTACTGTATATCTCTTAAATATCAACATATACACGTGTGATTTCGTTTACGAAGATTTTTCAATGCCGAGAACCTCGATCAGAGAGTAAAAAAGGCGTAAGGTTCACAATGGTGTAAAATTAAAATGGGATATACCGGGCTAGGATACGAGTTACAGGATCAAGGGCCAAACCAACCACACAAGAATGGAATCGTCGAGCGAAAACACTTGACAACCTCGTAGAAGCAGCTTTTCTTACCACCAGACCTTTCTCCATCAATTAGGAATCTGATGCCGTCACTAAACACATTCCTTAAATTGTAGTCGTTTGTTGAGTGTTTTTTTTTTGGTGTCTAATCCGCATATATATCACCATTTCCCTTGATTTTCTTTACTGTATATCTCTTAAATGTCAACATATACACGTGTGATTTAGTTTACGAAGATTTTTCAATGCCGAGAACCTCGATCAGAGAGTAAAAAAGACGTAAGGTTCACAATGGTGTAAAATTAAAATGGGATATACCGGGCTAGGATTCGAGTTATAGGAACAAGGGCCAAACCAACCACCCAAGAATGGAATCGTCGAGCGAAAAAACTTGACAACCTCTTAGAAGCAGCTTTTCTTACCACCAAACCTTTCTCTATCAATTAGGAATCTAATGCCGTCACTAAACACATTCCTTAAATTGTAGCCATTTGTTGAGTGTTTTTTTTTTGTGTCTAATCCGCATATATATCACCATTGCCCTTGATTTTCTTAACTGTATATCTCTTAAATATCAACATATACACGTGTGATTTAGTTTACGAAGATTTTTCAATGCCGAGAACCTCGATCAGAGAGTAAAAAAGGCGTAAGGTTCACAATGGTGTAAAATTAAAAAGGGATATACCGGGCTAGAATTCGAGTTACAGGAACAAGGGCCTAACAAACCACCCAAGAATGGAATCGTCGAGCGAAAAAACTTGACAACCTCCTAGAAGCAGCTTTTCTTACCACCAGACCTTTCTCTATCAATTAGGAATCTAATGCCGTCACTAAACACATTCCTTAAATTGTAGCCATTTGTTGAGTGTTTTTTTGGTGTCTAATCCGCATATATATCACCATTGCCCTTTATTTTCTTGACTGTATATCTCTTAAATGTCAACATATACACGTGTGATTTAGTTTACGAAGATTTTTCAATGCCAAGAACCTCGATCAGAGAGTAAAAAAGGCGTAAGTTTCACAATGCTGTAAAATTAAAATGGGATATACCGGGCTAGGATTCGAGTTACAGGAACAATGGCCAAACCAACCACCCAAGAATGGAATCGTCGAGCGAAAACACTTGACAACCTCCTAGAAGCAGCTTTTCTTGCCACCAGACCTTTCTCCATCAATTAGGAATCTGATGCCGTCACTAAATACATTCCTTAAATTGTAGCCATTTGTTGAGTGTTTTTTTGGTGTCTAATCCGCATATATATCACCATTGCCCTTTATTTTCTTTACTGTATATCTCTTAAATGTCAACATATACACGTGTGATTTAGTTTACGAAGATTTTTCAATGCCGAGAACCTCGATCAGAGAGTAAAAAAGGCGTAAGGTTCACAATGGTGTAAAATTAAAATGGGATATACCGGGCTAGGATTTGAGTTACAGGAACAAGGGCCAAACCAACCACCCAAGAATGGAATCGCCGTGCGAAAACACTTGACAACCTCCTAGAAGCAGCTTTTCTTGCCACCAGACCTTTCTCCATCAATTAGGAATCTGATGACGTCACTAAACACATTCCTTAAATTGTAGCCATTTGTTGAGTGTTTTTTTTTTTTGATGTCTAATCCGCATATATATCACCATTGCCCTTGATTTTCTTGACTGTATATCCCTTAAATGTCAACATATACACGTGTGATTTAGTTTACGAAGATTTTTCAATGCCGAGAACCTCGATCAGAGAGTAAAAAAGGCGTAAGGTTCACATTGGTGTAAAATTAAAATGGGATATACCGGGCTAGGATTCGAGTTACAGGAACAAGGGCCAAACCAACCACCCAAGAATGGAATCGTCGAGCGAAAACACTTGACAACCTCCTAGAAGCAGCTTTTCTTGCCACCAGACCTTTCTCCATAAATTAGGAATCTGATGCCATCACTAAACACATTCCTTAAATTGTATCCATTTGTTGAGTGTTTTTTTTGTGTCTAATCCGCATATATATCACCATTACCCTTTATTTTCTTGACTGCATATCTCTTAAATGTCAACATATACACGTGTGATTTAGTTTACGAAGATTTTTCAATGCCGAGCACCTCGATCAGAGAGTAAAAAAGGCGTAAGGTTCACAATGGTGTAAAATTAAAATGGGATATACCGGGCTAGGATTCGAGTTACAGGAACAAGGGCCAAACCAACCACCCAAGAATGGAATCGTCGAGTGAAAACAGTTGACAACCTCCTAGAAGCAGCTTTTCTTACCACCAGACCTTTCTCCATCAATTAGGAATCTGATGCCGTCACTAAATACATTCCTTAAATTGTAGCCATCTGTTGAGTGTTTTTTTTTGGTGTCTAATCCGCATATATATCACCATTGCCCTTGATTTTCTTGACTGTATATCTCTTAAATGTCAACATATACATGTGTGATTTAGTTTACGAAGATTTTTCAATGCCGAGAACCTCGATCAGAGAGTAAAAAAGGCGTAAGGTTCACAATGGTGTAAAATTAAAATGGGATATACCGGGCTAGGATTCGAGTTACAGGAACAAGGGCCAAACCAACCACCCAAGAATGGAATCGTCGAGCGAAAACACTTGACAACCTCCTAGAAGCAGCTTTTCTTGCCACCAGACCTTTCTCCATAAATTAGGAATCTGATGCCATCACTAAACACATTCCTTAAATTGTATCCATTTGTTGAGTGTTTTTTTTGTGTCTAATCCGCATATATATCACCATTACCCTTTATTTTCTTGACTGCATATCTCTTAAATGTCAACATATACACGTGTGATTTAGTTTACGAAGATTTTTCAATGCCGAGCACCTCGATCAGAGAGTAAAAAAGGCGTAAGGTTCACAATGGTGTAAAATTAAAATGGGATATACCGGGCTAGGATTCGAGTTACAGGAACAAGGGCCAAACCAACCACCCAAGAATGGAATCGTCGAGTGAAAACACTTGACAACCTCCTAGAAGCAGCTTTTCTTACCACCAGACCTTTCTCCATCAATTAGGAATCTGATGCCGTCACTAAATACATTCCTTAAATTGTAGCCATCTGTTGAGTGTTTTTTTTTGGTGTCTAATCCGCATATATATCACCATTGCCCTTGATTTTCTTGACTGTATATCTCTTAAATGTCAACATATACATGTGTGATTTAGTTTACGAAGATTTTTCAATGCCGAGAACCTCGATCAGAGAGTAAAAAAGGCGTAAGGTTCACAATGGTGTAAAATTAAAATGGGATATACCGGGCTAGGATTCGAGTTACAGGAACAAGGGCCAAACCAACCACCCAAGAATGGAATCGTCGAGCGAAAACACTTGACAACCTCCTAGAAGCAGCTTTTCTAGCCACCAGACCTTTCTCCATCAATTAGGAATCTGATGCCATCACTAAACACATTCCTTAAATTGTATCCATTTGTTGAGTGTTTTTTTTGTTGTCTAATCCGCATATATATCACCATTGCCCTTTATTTTCCTGACTGTATATCTCTTAAATGTCAACATATACACGTGTGATTTAGTTTACAAAGATTTTTCAATGCCGAGAACCTCGATCAGAGAGTAAAAAAGGCGTAAGGTTCACAATGGTGTAAAATTAAAATGGGATATACCGTGCTAGGATTCGAGTTACAGGAACAAGGGCCAAACCAACCACCCAAAAATGGAATCGTCGAGTGAAAACACTTGACAACCTCCTAGAAGCAGCTTTTCTTGCCACCAGACCTTTCTCCATCAATTAGGAATCTGATGCCGTTACTAAACACATTCCTTAAAATGTAGCCATTTGTTAAGTGTTTTTTTTAGTCTAATCCGCATATATATCAACATTGCCCTTTATTTTCTTGACTATATATCTCTTAAATGTCAACATATACACGTGTGATTTAGTTTACAAATATTTTTCAATGCCGAGAACCTCGATCAAAGAGTAAAAAAGGAGTAAGTTTCACAATGGTGTAAAATTAAAACGGGATATACCGGGCTAGGATTCAAGTTACAGGAACAAGATCCAAACCAACCACCCAAGAATGGAATCGTCGAGCGAAAACACTTGACAACCTCCTAGAAGCAGCTTTTCTTGCCACCATACCTTTCTCCATCAATTAGGAATCTGATGCCATCACTAAACACATTCCTTATATTGTAGCCATTTGTTGAGTGTTTTTTTTTGTGTCTAATCCGCATATATATCACCATTGCCCTTGATTTTCTTGAATGTATATCTCTTAAATATCAACATATACACGTGTGATTTAGTTTACGAAGATTTTTCAATGCCGAGAACCTCGATCAGAGAGTAAAAGATGCGTAAGGTTCACAATGGTGTAAAATTAAAATGGGATATACCGGGCTAGGATTCGAGTTACAGGAACAAGGGCCAAACCAACCACCCAAGAATGGAATCGTCGAGTGAAAACACTTGACAACCTCCTAGAAGCAGCTTTTCTTACCACCAGACCTTTCTCCATCAGTTTGGAATCTGATGCCGTCACTAAATACATTCCTTAAATTGTAGCCATCTGTTGAGTGTTATTTTTGGTGTCTTATCCGCATATATATCACCATTGCCCTTGATTTTCTTGACTGTATATCTCTTAAATGTCAACATATACACGTGTGATTTAGTTTACGAAGATTTTTCAATGCCGAGAACCTCGATCAGAGAGTAAAAAAGGCGTAAGGTTCACAATGGTGTAAAATTAAAATGGGATATACCGTGCTAGGATTCGAGTTACAGGAACAAGGGCCAAACCAACCACCCAAGAATGGAATCGTCGAGTGAAAACACTTGACAACCTCCTAGAAGCAGCTTTTCTTGCCACCAGACCTTTCTCCATCAATTAGGAATCTGATGCCGTCACTAAACACATTCCTTAAATTGTATCCATTTGTTAAGTGTTTTTTTTAGTCTAATCCGCATATATATCAACATTGCCCTTTATTTTCTTAACTGTATATCTCTTAAATGTCAACATATACACGTGTGATTTAGTTTACAAATATTTTTCAATGCCGAGAACCTCGATCAAAGAGTAAAAAAGGAGTAAGTTTCACAATGGTGTAAAATTAAAACGGGATATACCGGGCTAGGATTCAAGTTACAGGAACAAGATCCAAACCAACCACCCAAGAATGGAATCGTCGAGCGAAAACACTTGACAACCTCCTAGAAGCAGCTTTTCTTGCCACCATACCTTTCTCCATCAATTAGGAATCTGATGCCATCACTAAACACATTCCTTATATTGTAGCCATTTGTTGAGTGTTTTTTTTGGTGTCTAATCCGCATATATATCACCATTGCCCTTTATTTTCTTGACTGTATATCTCTTAAATGTCAACATATACACGTGTGATTTAGTTTACGAAGATTTTTCAATGCCGAGAACCTCGATCAGAGAGTAAAAAAGGCGTAAGTTTCACAATGGTGTAAAATTAAAATGGGATATACCGGGCTAGGATTCGAGTTACAGGAACAAGGGCCAAACCAACCACCCAAGAATGGAATCGTCGAGCGAAAACACTTGACAACCTCCTAGAAGCAGCTTTTCTTGCCACCAGACCTTTCTCCATTAATTAGGAATCTGATGCCGTCACTAAATACATTCCTTAAATTGTAGCCATTTGTTGAGTGTTTTTTTGGTGTCTAATCCGCATATATATCACCATTGCCCTTTATTTTCTTGACTGTATATCTCTTAAATGTCAACATATACACGTGTGATTTAGTTTACGAAGATTTTTCAATGCCGAGAACCTCGATCAGAGAGTAAAAAAGGCGTAAGGTTCACAATGGTGTAAAATTAAAATGGGATATACCGGGCTAGGATTTGAGTTACAGGAACAAGGGCCAAACCAACCACCCAAGAATGGAATCGCCGTGCGAAAACACTTGACAACCTCCTATAAGCAGCTTTTCTTGCCACCAGACCTTTCTCCATCAATTAGGAATCTGATGACGTCACTAAACACATTCCTTAAATTGTAGCCATTTGTTGAGTGTTTTTTTTTTATGTCTAATCCGCATATATATCACCATTGCCCTTGATTTTCTTGACTGTATATCCCTTAAATGTCAACATATACACGTGTGATTTAGTTTACGAAGATTTTTCAATGCCGAGAACCTCGATCAGAGAGTAAAAAAGGCGTAAGGTTCACATTGGTGTAAAATTAAAATGGGATATACCGGGCTAGGATTCGAGTTACAGGAACAAGGGCCAAACCAACCACCCAAGAATGGAATCGTCGAGCGAAAACACTTGACAACCTCCTAGAAGCAGCTTTTCTTGCCACCAGACCTTTCTCCATAAATTAGGAATCTGATGCCATCACTAAACACATTCCTTAAATTGTATCCATTTGTTGAGTGTTTTTTTTGTGTCTAATCCGCATATATATCACCATTACCCTTTATTTTCTTGACTGCATATCTCTTAAATGTCAACATATACACGTGTGATTTAGTTTACGAAGATTTTTCAATGCCGAGCACCTCGATCAGAGAGTAAAAAAGGCGTAAGGTTCACAATGGTGTAAAATTAAAATGGGATATACCGGGCTAGGATTCGAGTTACAGGAACAAGGGCCAAACCAACCACCCAAGAATGGAATCGTCGAGTGAAAACACTTGACAACCTCCTAGAAGCAGCTTTTCTTACCACCAGACCTTTCTCCATCAATTAGGAATCTGATGCCGTCACTAAATACATTCCTTAAATTGTAGCCATCTGTTGAGTGTTTTTTTTGGTGTCTAATCCGCATATATATCACCATTGCCCTTGATTTTCTTGACTGTATATCTCTTAAATGTCAACATATACATGTGTGATTTAGTTTACGAAGATTTTTCAATGCCGAGAACCTCGATCAGAGAGTAAAAAAGGCGTAAGGTTCACAATGGTGTAAAATTAAAATGGGATATACCGGGCTAGGATTCGAGTTACAGGAACAAGGGCCAAACCAACCACCCAAGAATGGAATCGTCGAGCGAAAACACTTGACAACCTCCTAGAAGCAGCTTTTCTAGCCACCAGACCTTTCTCCATCAATTAGGAATCTGATGCCATCACTAAACACATTCCTTAAATTGTAGCCATTTGTTGAGTGTTTTTTTTGTTGTCTAATCCGCATATATATCACCATTGCCCTTTATTTTCCAGACTGTATATCTCTTAAATGTCAACATATACACGTGTGATTTAGTTTACGAAGATTTTTCAATCCCGAGAACCTCGATCAGAGAGTAAAAAAGGCGTAAGGTTCACAATGGTGTAAAATTAAAATGGGATATACCGTGCTAGGATTCGAGTTACAGGAACAAGGGCCAAACCAACCACCCAAAAATGGAATCGTCGAGTGAAAACACTTGACAACCTCCTAGAAGCAGCTTTTCTTGCCACCAGACCTTTCTCCATCAATTAGGAATCTGATGTCGTTACTAAACACATTCCTTAAAATGTAGCCATTTGTTAAGTGTTTTTTTTAGTCTAATCCGCATATATATCAACATTGCCCTTTATTTTCTTGACTATATATCTCTTAAATGTCAACATATACACGTGTGATTTAGTTTACCAATATTTTTCAATGCCGAGAACCTCGATCAAAGAGTAAAAAAGGAGTAAGTTTCACAATGGTGTAAAATTAAAACGGGATATACCGGGCTAGGATTCAAGTTACAGGAACAAGATCCAAACCAACCACCCAAGAATGGAATCGTCGAGCGAAAACACTTGACAACCTCCTAGAAGCAGCTTTTCTTGCCACCATACCTTTCTCCATCAATTAGGAATCTGATGCCATCACTAAACACATTCCTTATATTGTAGCCATTTGTTGAGTGTTTTTTTTGTGTCTAATCCGCATATATATCACCATTGCCCTTGATTTTCTTGAATGTATATCTCTTAAATATCAACATATACACGTGTGATTTAGTTTACGAAGATTTCTCAATGCCGAGAACCTCGATCAGAGAGTAAAAGAGGCGTAAGGTTCACAATGGTGTAAAATTAAAATGGGATATACCGGGCTAGGATTCGAGTTACAGGAACAAGGGCCAAACCAACCACCCAAGAATGGAATCGTCGAGTGAAAACACTTGACAACCTCCTAGAAGCATCTTTTCTTACCACCAGACCTTTCTCCATCAGTTTGGAATCTGATGCCGTCACTAAATACATTCCTTAAATTGTAGCCATCTGTTGAGTGTTATTTTTGGTGTCTTTTCCGCATATATATCACCATTGCCCTTGATTTTCTTGACTGTATATCTCTTAAATGTCAACATATACACGTGTGATTTAGTTTACGAAGATTTTTCAATGCCGAGAACCTCGATCAGAGAGTAAAAAAGGCGTAAGGTTCACAATGGTGTAAAATTAAAATGGGATATACCGGGCTAGGATTCGAGTTACAGGAACAAGGGCCAAACCAACCACCCAAGAATGGAATCGTCGAGCGAAAACACTTGACAACCTCCTAGAAGCAGCTTTTCTAGCCACCAGACCTTTCTCCATCAATTAGGAATCTGATGCCATCACTAAACACATTCCTTAAATTGTAGCCATTTGTTGAGTGTTTTTTTTGTTGTCTAATCCGCATATATATCACCATTGCCCTTTATTTTCCTGACTGTATATCTCTTAAATGTCAACATATACACGTGTGATTTAGTTTACGAAGATTTTTCAATGCCGAGAACCTCGATCAGAGAGTAAAAAAGGCGTAAGGTTCACAATGGTGTAAAATTAAAATGGGATATACCGTGCTAGGATTCGAGTTACAGGAACAAGGGCCAAACCAACCACCCAAAAATGGAATCGTCGAGTGAAAACACTTGACAACCTCCTAGAAGCAGCTTTTCTTGCCACCAAACCTTTCTCCATCAATTAGGAATCTGATGTCGTTACTAAACACATTCCTTAAAATGTAGCCATTTGTTAAGTGTTTTTTTTTAGTCTAATCCGCATATTTATCAACATTGCCCTTTATTTTCTTGACTATATATCTCTTAAATGTCAACATATACACGTGTGATTTAGTTTACAAATATTTTTCAATGCCGAGAACCTCGATCAAAGAGTAAAAAAGGAGTAAGTTTCACAATGGTGTAAAATTAAAACGGGATATACCGGGCTAGGATTCAAGTTACAGGAACAAGATCCAAACCAACCACCCAAGAATGGAATCGTCGAGCGAAAACACTTGACAACCTCCTAGAAGCATCTTTTCTTACCACCAGACCTTTCTCCATCAGTTTGGAATCTGATGCCGTCACTAAATACATTCCTTAAATTGTAGCCATCTGTTGAGTGTTATTTTTTGTGTCTTATCCGCATATATATCACCATTGCCCTTGATTTTCTTGACTGTATATCTCTTAAATGTCAACATATACACGTGTGATTTAGTTTACGAAGATTTTTCAATGCCGAGAACCTCGATCAGAGAGTAAAAAAGGCGTAAGGTTCACAATGGTGTAAAATTAAAATGGGATATACCGTGCTAGGATTCGAGTTACAGGAACAAGGGCCAAACCAACCACCCAAGAATGGAATCGTCGAGTGAAAACACTTGACAACCTCCTAGAAGCAGCTTTTCTTGCCACCAGACCTTTCTCCATCAATTAGGAATCTGATGCCGTCACTAAACACATTCCTTAAATTGTATCCATTTGTTAAGTGTTTTTTTTAGTCTAATCCGCATATATATCAACATTGCCCTTTATTTTCTTAACTGTATATCTCTTAAATGTCAACATATACACGTGTGATTTAGTTTACAAATATTTTTCAATGCCGAGAACCTCGATCAAAGAGTAAAAAAGGAGTAAGTTTCACAATGGTGTAAAACTAAAACGGGATATACCGGGCTAGGATTCAAGTTACAGGAACAAGATCCAAACCAACCACCCAAGAATGGAATCGTCGAGCGAAAACACTTGACAACCTCCTAGAAGCAGCTTTTCTTGCCACCATACCTTTCTCCATCAATTAGGAATCTGATGCCATCACTAAACACATTCCTTATATTGTAGCCATTTGTTGAGTGTTTTTTTTTGTGTCTAATCCGCATATATATCACCATTGCCCTTGATTTTCTTGAATGTATATCTCTTAAATATCAACATATACACGTGTGATTTAGTTTACGAAGATTTTTCAATGCCGAGAACCTCGATCAGAGAGTAAAAAAGGCGTAAGGTTCACAATGGTGTAAAATTTAAATGGGATATACCGGGCTAGGATTCGAGTTACAGGAACAAGGGCCAAACCAACCACCCAAGAATGGAATCGTCGAGTGAAAACACTTGACAACCTCCTAGAAGCAGCTTTTCTTACCACCAGACCTTTCTCCATCAGTTAGGAATCTGATGCCGTCACTAAATACATTCCTTAAATTGTAGCCATCTGTTGAGTGTTATTTTTGGTGTCTTATCCGCATATATATCACCATTGCCCTTGATTTTCTTGACTGTATATCCCTTAAATGTCAACATATACACGTGTGATTTAGTTTACGAAGATTTTTCAATGCCGAGAACCTCGATCAGAGAGTAAAAAAGGCGTAAGGTTCACAATGGTGTAAAATTAAAATGTGATATACCGGGCTAGGATTCGAGTTACAGGAACAAGGGCCAAACCAACCACCCAAGAATGGAATCGTCGAGCGAAAACACTTGACAACCTCCTAGAAGTAGCTTTTCTTGCCACCAGACCTTTCTCCATCAATTAGGAATCTGATGCCGTCACTAAATACATTCCTTAAATTGTAGCCATCTGTTGAGTGTTTTTTTGGTGTCTAATCCGCATATATATCACCATTGCCCTTTATTTTCTTGACTGTATATATCTTAAATGTCAACATATACATGTGTGATTTAGTTTACGAAGATTTTTCAATGCCGAGAACCTCGATCAGAGAGTAAAAAAGGCGTAAGGTTCACAATGGTGTAAAATTAAAATGGGATATACCGGGCTAGGATTCGAGTTACAGGAACAAGGGCCAAACCAACCACCTAAGAATGGAATCGTCGAGCGAAAACACTTGACAACCTCCTAGAAGCAGCTTTTCTTGCCACCAGACCTTTCTCCATCAATTAGGAATCTGATGCCATCACTAAACACAATCCTTAAATTGTAGCCATTTGTTGAGTGTTTTTTTTGGTGTCTAATCCTCATATATATCACCATTGCCCTTTATTTTCTTGACTGTATATCTCTTAAATGTCAACATATACACGTGTGATTTAGTTTACGAAGATTTTTCAATGCCGAGAACCTCGATCAAAGAGTAAAAAAGGCGTAAGTTTCACAATGGTGTAAAATTAAAACGGGATATACCGGGCTAGGATTCAAGTTACAGGAACAAGATCCAAACCAACCACCGAAGAATGGAATCGTCGAGTGAAAACACTTGACAACCTCCTAGAAGCAGCTTTTCTTGCCACCAGACCTTTCTCCATCAATTAGGAATCTGATGCCGTCACTAAACACATTCCTTAAATTGTAGCCATTTGTTAAGTGTTTTTTTTTTGTGTCTAATCCGCATATATATCACCATTGCCCTTTATTTTCTTGACTGTATATCTCTTAAATGTCAACATATACACGTGTGATTTAGTTTACGAAGATTTTTCAATGCCGAGAACCTCGATCAAAGAGTAAAAAAGGCGTAAGTTTCACAATGGTGTAAAATTAAAACGGGATATACCGGGCTAGGATTCAAGTTACAGGAACAAGATCCAAACCAACCACCCAAGAATGGAATCGTCGAGCGAAAACACTTGACAACCTCCTAGAAGCAGCTTTTCTTGCCACCATACCTTTCTCCATCAATTAGGAATCTGATGCCATCACTAAACACATTCCTTATATTGTAGCCATTTGTTGAGTGTTTTTTTTGTGTCTAATCCGCATATATATCACCATTTCCCTTGATTTTCTTGAATGTATATCTTTTAAATATCAACATATACACGTGTGATTTAGTTTACGAAGATTTTTCATTGCCGAGAACCTCGATCAGAGAGTAAAAAAGGCGTAAGGTTCACAATGGTGTAAAATTAAAATGGGATATACTGGGCTAGGATTCGGGTTACAGGAACAAGGTTCAAACCAACCACCCAAGAATGGAATCGTCGAGCGAAAACACTTGACAACCTCCTAGAAGCAGCTTTTCTTACCACCAGACCTTTCTCCATCAGTTAGGAATCTTATGCCGTCACTAAATACATTCCTTAAATTGTAGCCATCTGTTGAGTGTTATTTTTGGTGTCTTATCCGCATATATATCACCATTGCCCTTGATTTTCTTGACTGTATATCTCTTAAATGTCAACATATACACGTGTGATTTAGTTTACGAAGATTTTTCAATGCCGAGAACCTCGATCAGAGAGTAAAAAAGGCCTAAGGTTCACAATGGTGTAAAATTAAAATGGGATATACCGGGATAGGATTCGAGTTACAGGAACAAGGGCCAAACCAACCACCCAAGAATGGAATCGTCGAGCGAAAACACTTGACAACCTCCTAGAAGCAGCTTTTCTTGCCACCAGACCTTTCTCCATCAATTAGGAATCTGATGCCATCACTAAACACAATCCTTAAATTGTAGCCATTTGTTGAGTGTTTTTTTTTGGTGTCTAATCCTCATATATATCACCATTGCCCTTTATTTTCTTGACTGTATATCTCTTAAATGTCAAGATATACACGTGTGATTTAGTTTACGAAGATTTTTCAATGCCGAGAACCTCGATCAGAGAGTTAAAAAGGCGTAAGGTTCACAATGGTGTAAAATTAAAATGGGATATACCGTGCTAGGATTCGAGTTACAGGAACAAGGGCCAAACCAACCACCCAAGAATGGAATCGTCGAGTGAAAACACTTGACAACCTCCTAGAAGCAGCTTTTCTTGCCACCAGACCTTTCTCCATCAATTAGGAATCTGATGCCGTCACTAAACACATTCCTTAAATTGTAGCCATTTGTTAAGTGTTTTTTTTGTGTCTAATCCGCATATATATCACCATTGCCCTTTATTTTCTTGACTGTATATCTCTTAAATGTCAACATATACACGTGTGATTTAGTTTACGAAGATTTTTCAATGCCGAGAACCTCGGTCAAAGAGTAAAAAAGGCGTAAGTTTCACAATGGTGTAAAATTAAAACGGGATATACCGGGCTTGGATTCAAGTTACAGGAACAAGATCCAAACCAACCACCCAAGAATTGAATCGTCGAGCGAAAACACTTGACAACCTCCTAGAAGCAGCTTTTCTTGCCACCATACCTTTCTCCATCAATTAGGAATCTGATGCCATCACTAAACACATTCCTTATATTGTAGCCATTTGTTGAGTGTTTTTTTTTGTGTCTAATCCGCATATATATCACCATTTCCCTTGATTTTCTTGAATGTATATCTCTTAAATATCAACATATACACGTGTGATTTAGTTTACGAAGATTTTTCAATGCCGAGAACCTCGATTAGAGAGTAAAAAAGGCGTAAGATTCACAATGGTGTAAAATTAAAATGGGATATACCGGGATAGGATTCGGGTTACAGGAACAAGGGCCAAACCAACCACCCAAGAATGGAATCGTCGAGCGAAAACACTTGACAACCTCCTAGAAGCAGCTTTTCTTACCACCAGACCTTTCTCCATCAGTTAGGAATCTGATGCCGTCACTAAACACATTCCTTAAATTGTAGCCATCTGTTGAGTGTTATTTTTGGTGTCTTATCCGCATATATATCACCATTGCCCTTGATTTTCTTGACTGTATATCTCTTAAATGTCAACATATACACGTGTGATTTAGTTTACGAAGATTTTTCAATGCCGAGAACCTCGATCAGAGAGTAAAAAAGGCGTAAGGTTCACAATGGTGTAAAATTAAAATGAGATATACCGGGTTAGGATTCGAGTTACAGGAACAAGGGCCAAACCACCCACCCAAGAATGGAATCGTCGAGCGAAAACACTTGACAACCTCCTAGAAGCAGTTTTTCTTGCCACCAGACCTTTCTCCATCAGTTAGGAATCTGATGCCGTCACTAAATACATTCCTTAAATTGTAGCCATCTGTTGAGTGTTATTTTTGGTGTCTTATCCGCATATATATCACCATTTCCCTTCATTTTCTTGACTGTATATCCCTTAAATGTCAACATATACACGTGTGATTTAGTTTACGAAGATTTTTCAATGCCGAGAACCTCGATCAGAGAGTAAAAAAGGCGTAAGGTTCACAATGGTGTAAAATTAAAATGTGATATACCGGGCTAGGATTCGAGTTACAGGAATAAGGGCCAAACCCACCACCCAAGAATGGAATCGTCGAGCGAAAACACTTGACAACCTCCTAGAAGCAGTTTTTCTTGCCACCAGACCTTTCTCCATCAATTAGGAATCTGATGCCGTCACTAAATACATTCCTTAAATTGTAGCCATCTGTTGAGTGTTTTTTTGGTGTCTAATCCGCATATATATCACCATTGCCCTTTATTTTCTTGACTGTATATATCTTAAATGTCAACATATACATGTGTGATTTAGTTTACGAAGATTTTTCAATGCCGAGAACCTCGATCAGAGAGTAAAAAAGGCGTAAGGTTCACAATGGTGTAAAAGTAA
Source organism: Helianthus tuberosus (assembly GCA_030545235.1). Lineage (NCBI taxonomy): Eukaryota > Viridiplantae > Streptophyta > Magnoliopsida > Asterales > Asteraceae > Helianthus > Helianthus tuberosus. The sequence goes on from CM060428.1 coordinate 25,436,072, forward strand.
AATGGGATATACCGGGCTAGGATTCGAGTTACAGGAACAAGGGCCAAACCAACCACCTAAGAATGGAATCGTCGAGCGAAAACACTTGACAACCTCCTAGAAGCAGCTTTTCTTGCCACCAGACCTTTCTCCATCAATTAGGAATCTGATGCTATCACTAAACACAATCCTTAAATTGTAGCCATTTGTTGAGTGTTTTTTTTGGTGTCTAATCCTCATATATATCACCATTGCCCTTTATTTTCTTGACTGTATATCTCTTAAATGTCAACATATACACGTGTGATTTAGTTTACGAAGATTTTTCAATGCCGAGAACCTCGATCAGAGAGTAAAAAAGGCGTAAGGTTCACAATGGTGTAAAATTAAAATGGGATATACCGTGCTAGGATTCGAGTTACAGGAACAAGGGCCAAACCAACCACCCAAGAATGCAATCGTCGAGTGAAAACACTTGACAACCTCCTAGAAGCAGCTTTTCTTACCACCAGACCTTTCTCCATCAATTAGGAATCTGATGCCGTCACTAAACACATTCCTTAAATTGTAGCCATCTGTTAAGTGTTTTTTTTTTGTGTCTAATCCGCATATATATCACCATTGCCCTTTATTTTCTTGACTGTATATCTCTTAAATGTCAACATATACACGTGTGATTTAGTTTACGAAGATTTTTCAATGTCGAGAACCTCGATCAAAGAGTAAAAAAGGCGTAAGTTTCACAATGGTGTAAAATTAAAACGGGATATACCGGGCTAGGATTCAAGTTACAGGAACAAGATCCAAACCAACCACCCAAGAATGGAATCGTCGAGCGAAAACACTTGACAACCTCCTAGAAGCAGCTTTTCTTGCCACCATACCTTTCTCCATCAATTAGGAATCTGATGCCATCACTAATCACATTCCTTATATTGTAGCCATTTGTTGAGTGTTTTTTTTGTGTCTAATCCGCATATATATCACCATTTCCCTTGATTTTCTTGAATGTATATCTTTTAAATATCAACATATACACGTGTGATTTAGTTTACGAAGATTTTTCAATGCCGAGAACCTCGATCAGAGAGTAAAAAAGGCGTAAGGTTCACAATGGTGTAAAATTAAAATGGGATATACTGGGCTAGGATTCGGGTTACAGGAACAAGGGCCAAACCAACCACCCAAGAATGGAATCGTCGAGCGAAAACACTTGACAACCTCCTAGAAGTAGCTTTTCTTACCACCAGACCTTTCTCCATCAGTTAGGAATCTGATGCCGTCACTAAATACATTCCTTAAATTGTAGCCATCTGTTGAGTGTTATTTTTGGTGTCTTATCCGCATATATATCACCATTGCCCTTGATTTTCTTGACTGTATATCTCTTAAATGTCAACATATACACGTGTGATTTAGTTTACGAAGATTTTTCAATGCCGAGAACCTCGATCAGAGAGTAAAAAAGGCGTAAGGTTCACAATGGTGTAAAATTAAAATGGGATATACCGGGCTAGGATTCGAGTTACAGGAACAAGGGCCAAACCAACCACCCAAGAATGGAATCGTCGAGCGAAAACACTTGACAACCTCCTAGAAGCAGCTTTTCTTGCCACCAGACCTTTCTCCATCAATTAGGAATCTGATGCCATCACTAAACACAATCCTTAAATTGTAGCCATTTGTTGAGTGTTTTTTTTGGTGTCTAATCCTCATATATATCACCATTGCCCTTTATTTTCTTGACTGTATATCTCTTAAATGTCAAGATATACACGTGTGATTTAGTTTACGAAGATTTTTCAATGCCGAGAACCTCGATCAGAGAGTAAAAAAGGCGTAAGGTTCACAATGGTGTAAAATTAAAATGGGATATACCGTGCTAGGATTCGAGTTACAGGAACAAGGGCCAAACCAACCACCCAAGAATGCAATCGTCGAGTGAAAACACTTGACAACCTCCTAGAAGCAGCTTTTCTTACCACCAGACCTTTCTCCATCAATTAGGAATCTGATGCCGTCACTAAACACATTCCTTAAATTGTAGCCATTTGTTAAGTGTTTTTTTTTTGTGTCTAATCCGCATATATATCACCATTGCCCTTTATTTTCTTGACTGTATATCTCTTAAATGTCAACATATACACGTGTGATTTAGTTTACGAAGATTTTTCAATGTCGAGAACCTCGATCAAAGAGTAAAAAAGGCGTAAGTTTCACAATGGTGTAAAATTAAAACGGGATATACCGGGCTAGGATTCAAGTTACAGGAACAAGATCCAAACCAACCACCCAAGAATGGAATCGTCGAGCGAAAACACTTGACAACCTCCTAGAAGCAGCTTTTCTTGCCACCATACCTTTCTCCATCAATTAGGAATCTGATGCCATCACTAATCACATTCCTTATATTGTAGCCATTTGTTGAGTGTTTTTTTTTGTGTCTAATCCGCATATATATCACCATTTCCCTTGATTTTCTTGAATGTATATCTTTTAAATATCAACATATACACGTGTGATTTAGTTTACGAAGATTTTTCAATGCCGAGAACCTCGATCAGAGAGTAAAAAAGGCGTAAGGTTCACAATGGTGTAAAATTAAAATGGGATATACTGGGCTAGGATTCGGGTTACAGGAACAAGGGCCAAACCAACCACCCAAGAATGGAATCGTCGAGCGAAAACACTTGACAACCTCCTAGAAGTAGCTTTTCGTACCACCAGACCTTTCTCCATCAGTTAGGAATCTGATGCCGTCACTAAATACATTCCTTAAATTGTAGCCATCTGTTGAGTGTTATTTTTGGTGTCTTATCCGCATATATATCACCATTGCCCTTGATTTTCTTGACTGTATATCTCTTAAATGTCAACATATACACGTGTGATTTAGTTTACGAAGATTTTTCAATGCCGAGAACCTCGATCAGAGAGTAAAAAAGGCGTAAGGTTCACAATGGTGTAAAATTAAAATGGGATATACCGGGCTAGGATTCGAGTTACAGGAACAAGGGCCAAACCAACCACCCAAGAATGGAATCGTCGAGCGAAAACACTTGACAACCTCCTAGAAGCAGCTTTTCTTGCCACCAGACCTTTCTCCATCAATTAGGAATCTGATGCCATCACTAAACACAATCCTTAAATTGTAGCCATTTGTTGAGTGTTTTTTTTGGTGTCTAATCCTCATATATATCACCATTGCCCTTTATTTTCTTGACTGTATATCTCTTAAATGTCAAGATATACACGTGTGATTTAGTTTACGAAGATTTTTCAATGCCGAGAACCTCGATCAGAGAGTAAAAAAGGCGTAAGGTTCACAATGGTGTAAAATTAAAATGGGATATACCGTGCTAGGATTCGAGTTACAGGAACAAGGGCCAAACCAACCACCCAAGAATGGAATCGTCGAGTGAAAACACTTGACAACCTCCTAGAAGCAGCTTTTCTTGCCACCAGACCTTTCTCCATCAATTAGGAATCTGATGCCGTCACTAAACACATTCCTTAAATTGTAGCCATTTGTTAAGTGTTTTTTTTTGTGTCTAATCCGCATATATATCACCATTGCCCTTTATTTTCTTGACTGTATATCTCTTAAATGTCAACATATACACATGTGATTTAGTTTACGAAGATTTTTCAATGCCGAGAACCTCGATCAAAGAGTAAAAAAGGCATAAGTTTCACAATGGTGTAAAATTAAAACGGGATATACCGGGCTAGGATTCAAGTTACAGGAACAAGATCCAAACCAACCACCCAAGAATGGAATCGTCGAGCGAAAACACTTGACAACCTCCTAGAAGCAGCTTTTCTTGCCACCATACCTTTCTCCATCAATTAGGAATCTGATGCCATCACTAAACACATTCCTTATATTGTAGCCATTTGTTGAGTGTTTTTTTTGTGTCTAATCCGCATATATATCACCATTTCCCTTGATTTTCTTGAATGTATATCTCTTAAATATCAACATATACACGTGTGATTTAGTTTACGAAGATTTTTCAATGCCGAGAACCTCGATCAGAGAGTAAAAAAGGCGTAAGATTCACAATGGTGTAAAATTAAAATGGGATATACCGGGATAGGATTCGGGTTACAGGAACAAGGGCCAAACCAACCACCCAAGAATGGAATCGTCGAGCGAAAACACTTGACAACCTCCTAGAAGCAGCTTTTCTTACCACCAGACCTTTCTCCATCAGTTAGGAATCTGATGCCGTCACTAAATACATTCCTTAAATTGTAGCCATCTGTTGAGTGTTATTTTTGGTGTCTTATCCGCATATATATCACCATTGCCCTTGATTTTCTTGACTGTATATCTCTTAAATGTCAACATATACACGTGTGATTTAGTTTACGAAGATTTTTCAATGCCGAGAACCTCGATCAGAGAGTAAAAAAGGCGTAAGGTTCACAATGGTGTAAAATTAAAATGAGATATACCGGGCTAGGATTCGAGTTACAGGAACAAGGGCCAAACCACCCACCCAAGAATGGAATCGTCGAGCGAAAACACTTGACAACCTCCTAGAAGCAGTTTTTCTTGCCACCAGACCTTTCTCCATCAATTAGGAATCTGATGACGTCACTAAACACATTCCTTAAATTGTAGCCATTTGTTGAGTGTTTTTTTTTATGTCTAATCCGCATATATATCACCATTGCCCTTGATTTTCTTGACTGTATATCCCTTAAATGTCAACATATACACGTGTGATTTAGTTTACGAAGATTTTTCAATGCCGAGAACCTCGATCAGAGAGTAAAAAAGGCGTAAGGTTCACAATGGTGTAAAACTAAAATGTGATATACCGGGCTAGGCTTCGAGTTACAGGAACAAGGGCCAAACCAACCACCCAAGAATGGAATCGTCGAGGGATACACTTGACAACCTCCTAGAAGCAGCTTTTCTTGCCACCAGACCTTTCTCCATCAATTAGGAATCTGATGCCGTCACTAAACACATTCCTTAAATTGTAGCCATTTGTTGAGTGTTTTTTTTGTGTCTAATCCGCATATATATCACCATTACCCTTTATTTTCTTGACTGCATATATCTTAAATGTCAACATATACACGTGTGATTTAGTTTACGAAGATTTTTCAATGCCGAGCACCTCGATCAGAGGGTAAAAAAGGCGTAAGGTTCACAATGGTGTAAAATTAAAATGGGATATACCGGGCTAGGATTCGAGTTACAGGAACAAGGGCCAAACCAACCACCCAAGAATGGAATCGTCGAGTGAAAACACTTGACAACCTCCTAGAAGCAGCTTTTCTTACCACCAGACCTTTCTCCATCAATTAGGAATCTGATGCCGTCACTAAATACATTCCTTAAATTGTAGCCATCTGTTGAGTGTTTTTTTTGGTGTCTAATCCGCATATATATCACCATTGCCCTTGATTTTCTTGACTGTATATCTCTTAAATGTCAACATATACACGTGTGATTTAGTTTACGAAGATTTTTCAATGCCGAGAACCTCGATCAGAGAGTAAAAAAGGCGTAAGGTTCACAAGGGTGTAAAATTAAAATGGGATATACCGGGCTAGGATTCGAGTTTCAGGAACAAGGGCCAAACCAACCACCCAAGAATGGAATCGTCGGGCGAAAACACTTGACAACCTCCTAGAAGCAGCTTTTCTTACCACCAGACCTTTCTCCATCAGTTAGGAATCTAATGCCGTCACTAAATACATTCCTTAAATTGTAGCCATCTGTTGAGTGTTATTTTTGGTGTCTTATCCGCATATATATCACCATTGCCCTTGATTTTCTTGACTGTATATCTCTTAAATGTCAACATATACACGTGTGATTTAGTTTACGAAGATTTTTCAATGCCGAGAACCTCTATCAGAGAGTAAAAAAGGCGTAAGGTTCACAATGGTGTAAAATTAAAATGGGATATACCGGGCTAGGATTCGAGTTACAGGAACAAGGGCCAAACCAACCACCCAATAATGGAATCGTCGAGCGAAAACACTTGACAACCTCCTAGAAGCAGCTTTTCTTGCCACCAGACCTTTCTCCATCAATTAGGAATCTGATGACGTCACTAAACACATTCCTTAAATTGTAGCCATTTGTTGAGTGTTTTTTTTATGTCTAATCCGCATATATATCACCATTGCCCTTGATTTTCTTGACTGTATATCCCTTAAATGTCAACATATACACATGTGATTTAGTTTACGAAGATTTTTCAATGCCGAGAACCTCGATCAGAGAGTAAAAAAGGCGTAAGGTTCACAATGGTGTAAAACTAAAATGTGATATACCGGGCTAGGATTCGAGTTACAGGAACAAGGGCCAAACCAACCACCCAAGAATGGAATCGTCGAGGGAAACACTTGACAACCTCCTAGAAGCAGCTTTTCTTGCCACCAGACCTTTCTCCATCAATTAGGAATCTGATGCCGTCACTAAACACATTCCTTAAATTGTAGCCATTTGTTGAGTGTTTTTTTTGTGTCTAATCCGCATATATATCACCATTACCCTTTATTTTCTTGACTGCATATCTCTTAAATGTCAACATATACACGTGTGATTTAGTTTACGAAGATTTTTCAATGCCGAGCACCTCGATCAGAGGGTAAAAAAGGCGTAAGGTTCACAATGGTGTAAAATTAAAATGGGATATACCGGGCTAGGATTCGAGTTACAGGAACAAGGTCCAAACCAACCACCCAAGAATGGAATCGTCGAGTGAAAACACTTGACAACCTCCTAGAAGCAGCTTTTCTTACCACCAGACCTTTCTCCATCAATTAGGAATCTGATGCCGTCACTAAATACATTCCTTAAATTGTAGCCATCTGTTGAGTGTTTTTTTTGGTGTCTAATCCGCATATATATCACCATTGCCCTTGATTTTCTTGACTGTATATCTCTTAAATGTCAACATATACATGTGTGATTTAGTTTACGAAGATTTTTCAATGCCGAGAACCTCGATCAAAGAGTAAAAAAGGCGTAAGCTTCACAATGGTGTAAAATTAAAATGGGATATACCGGACTAGGATTCGAGTTACAGGAACAAGGGCCAAACCAACCACCCAAGAATGGAATCGTCGAGCGAAAACACTTGACAACCTCCTAGAAGCAGCTTTTCTTACCACCAGACCTTTCTCCATCAATTAGGAATCTGATGCCGTCACTAAACACATTCCTTAAATTGTAGCTATTTGTTGAGTGTTTTTTTTGGTGTCTAATCCGCATATATATCACCATTGCCCTTTATTTTCTTGACTGTATATCTCTTAAATGTCAACATATACACGTGTGATTTAGTTTACGAAGATTTTTCAATGCCGAGCACCTCGATCAGAGAATAAAAAAGGCGTAAGGTTCACAATGGTGTAAAATTAAAATGGGATATACCGGGCTAGGATTCGAGTTACAGGAACAAGGGCCAAACCAACCACCCAAGAATGGAATCGTCGAGTGAAAACACTTGACAACCTCCTAGAAGCAGCTTTTCTTACCACCAGACCTTTCTCCATCAATTAGGAATTTGATGCCGTCACTAAATACATTCCTTAAATTGTAGCCATCTGTTGAGTGTTTTTATTGGTGTCTAATCCGCATATATATCACCATTGCCCTTGATTTTCTTGACTGTATATCTCTTAAATGTCAACATATACATGTGTGATTTAGTTTACGAAGATATTTCAATGCCGAGAACCTCGATCAGAGAGTAAAAAGGAGTAAGGTTCACAATGGTGTAAAATTAAAATGGGATATACCGGGCTAGGATTCGAGTTATAGGAACAAGGGCCAAACCAACCACTCAAGAATGGAATCGTGGAGCGAAAACACTTGACAACCTCCTAGAAGCAGCTTTTCTTGCCACCAGACCTTTCTCCAACAATTAGGAATCTGATGCCATCACTAAACACATTCCTTAAATTGTAACCATTTGTTGAGTGTTTTTTTTGGTGTCTAATCCGCATATATATCACCATTGCCCTTTATTTTCTTGACTGTATATCTCTTAAATGTCAACATATACACGTGTGATTTAGTTTACGAAGGTTTTTCAATGCCGAGAACCTCGATCAGAGAGTAAAAAAGGCGTAAGGTTCACAATGGTGTAAAATTAAAATGGGATATACCGTGCTAGGATTCGAGTTACAGGAACAAGGGCCAAACCAACCACCCAAGAATGGAATCGTCGAGCGAAAACACTTGACAACCTCCTAGAAGCATCTTTTCTTACCACCAGACCTTTCTCCATCAATTAGGAATTTGATGCCGTCACTAAACACATTCCTTAAATTGTTGCCGTTTGTTGAGTATTTTTTTTGGTGTCTAATCCGCATATATATCACCATTGCCCTGGATTTTCTTGACCATATATCTCTTAAATGTCAACATATACACGTGTAATTTAGTTTACGAAGATTTTTCAATGCCGAGTACCTCGATGAGAGAGTAAAAAAGGCGTAAGGTTCACAATGGTGTAAAATTAAAATGAGATATACAAGGCTAGGATTCGAGTTACAGGAACAAGGGCCAAACCAACCACCTAAGAATGGAATCGTTGAGTGAAAACACTTGACAACCTCCTAGAAGCAGCTTTTCTTACCACCAGACCTTTCTCCATCAATTAGGAATCTGATGCCGTCACTAAATACATTCCTTAAATTGTAGCCATCTGTTGAGTGTTTTTATTGGTGTCTAATCCGCATATATATCACCATTGCCCTTGATTATCTTGACTGTATATCTCTTAAATGTCAACATATACATGTGTGATTTAGTTTACGAAGATATTTCAATGCCGAGAACCTCGATCAGAGAGTAAAAAAGGAGTAAGGTTCACAATGGTGTAAAATTAAAATGGGATATACCGGGCTAGGATTCGAGTTACAGGAACAAGGGCCAAACCAACCACTCAAGAATGGAATCGTCGAGCGAAAACACTTGACAACCTCCTAGAAGCAGCTTTTCTTGCCACCAGACCATTCTCCATCAATTAGGAATCTGATGCCATCACTAAACACATTCCTTAAATTGTAGCCATTTGTTGAGTGTTTTTTTTGGTGTCTAATCTGCATATATATCACCATTGCCCTTTATTTTCTTGACTGTATATCTCTTAAATGTCAACATATACACGTGTGATTTAGTTTACGAAGGTTTTTCAATGCCGAGAACCTCGATCAGAGAGTAAAAAAGGCGTAAGGTTCACAATGGTGTAAAATTAAAATGGGATATACCGTGCTAGGATTCGAGTTACAGGAACAAGGGCCAAACCAACCACCCAAGAATGGAATCCTCGAGTGAAAACACTTGACAACCTCCTAGAAGCAGCTTTTCTTGCCACCAGACCTTTCTCCATCAATTAGGAATCTGATGCCGTCACTAAACACATTCCTTAAATTGTAGCCATTTGTCAAGTTTTTTTTTTGTGTCTAATCCGCATATATATCACCATTGCCCTTTATTTTCTTGACTGTATATCTCTTAAATGTCAGCATATACATGTGTGATTTAGTTTACGAAGATTTTTCAATGCCGAGTGCCTCGATGAGAGAGTAAAAAAGGTGTAAGGTTCACAATGGTGTAAAATTAAAATGGGATATACCAGGCTAGGATTCGAGTTACAGGAACAAGGGCCAAACCAAACACCCAAGAATGGAACCGTCGAGCGAAAACACTTGACAACCTCCGAGAAGCAGCTTTTCTTACCACCAGACCTTTCTCCATCAATTAGGAATCTGATGCCGTCACTAAACACATTCCTTAAATTGTAGCCGTTTGTTGAGTGTTTTTTTTGGTGTCTAATCCGTATATATATCACCATTGCCCTGGATTTTCTTGACCGTATATCTCTTAAATGTCAACATACACACATGTGATATAGTTTACGAAGATTTTTCAATGCCGAGAACCTCGATCAGAGAGTAAAAAAGGCGTAAGGTTCACAATGGTGTAAAATTAAAATGGGATATACCGGGCTAGGATTCGAGTTACAGGAACAAGGGCCAAACCAACCACCCAAGAATGGAATCGTCAAGCGAAAACACTTGACAACCTCCTAGAAGCAGCTTTTCTTGCCACCAGACTTTTCTCCATCAATTAGAAATCTTATGCCGTCACTAAACACATTCCTTAAATTGTAGCCATTTGTTTAGTGTTTCTTTTTTTGTGTCTAATCCGCATATATATCACCATTGCCCTTGATTTTCTTGACTGTAGATCTCTTAAATGTCAACATATGCACGTGTGATTTAGTTTACGAAGATTTTTCAAAGCCGAGAACCTCGATCAGAGAGTAAAAAAGGCGTAAGGTTCACAATGGTGTAAAATTAAAATGGGATATACCGGGCTGGGATTCGAGTTTCAGGAACAAGGGTCAAACCAACCACCCTAGAATGGAATCGTCGAGCGAAAACAGTTGACAACCTCCTAGAAGCAGCTTTTCTTGCCACCTGACCTTTCTCCATCATTTAGGAATCTGATGCCGTCACTAAACACATTCCTTAAATTGTAGCCATTTGTTGAGTGTTTTTTTTGTGTCTAATCCGCATATATATCACCATTGCCCTTGATTTTCTTGACTGTATATCTCTTAAATATCAACATATACACGTGTGATTTAGTTTACGAAGATTTTTCAACGCCGAGAACCTCGATCTAGAGAGTAAAAAAGGCGTAAGGTTCACAATGGTGTAAAATTAAAATGGGATATACCGGGCTAGGATTCGAGTTACAGGAACAAGCGCCAAACCAACCACCCAAGAATGGAATCGTCGAGCGAAAACACTTGACAACCTCCAAGAAGCAGCTTTTCTTACCACCAGACCTTTCTCTATCAATTAGGAATCTGATGCCATCACTAAACACATTCCTTAAATTGTAGCCATTTGTTGAGTGTTTTTTTTGGTGTCTAATCCGCATATATATCACCATTGCCATTTATTTTCTTGATTGTATATCTCTTAAATGTCAACATATACACGTGTGATTTAGTTTATGAAGATTTTTCAATGCCGAGAACCTCGATCAAAGTGTAAAAGAGGCGTAAGGTTCACAATGGTGTAAAATTAAAATGGGATATACCGGACTAGGATTCGAGTTACAGGAACAAGGGCCAAACCAACCACCCAAGAATGGAATCGTCGAGCGAAAACACTTGACAACCTCCTAGAAGCAGCTTTTCTTACCACCAGACCTTTCTCCAACAATTAGGAATCTGATGCCGTCACTAAACACATTCCTTAAATTGTAGCCGTTTGTTGCTTGTTTTTTTGGTGTCTAATCCGCATATATATCACCATTGCCCTGGATTTTCTTGACCGTATATCTCTTAAATGTCAACATATACACGTGTGATTTAGTTTACGAAGATTTTTCAATGCCGAGAACCTCGATCAGAGAGTAAAAAAGGCGTAAGGTTCACAATGGTGTAAAATTAAAATGGGATATACCGGGCTGGGATTCGAGTTTCAGGAACAAGGGTCAAACCAACCACCCAAGAATGGAATCGTCGAGCGAAAACAGTTGACAACCTCCTAGAAGCAGCTTTTCTTGCCACCTGACCTTTCTCCATCAATTAGGAATCTGATGCCGTCACTAAACACATTCCTTAAATTGTAACCATTTGTTGAGTGTTTTTTTTGTGTCTAATCCGCATATATATCACCATTGCCCTTGATTTTCTTGACTGTATATCTCTTAAATATCAACATATACACGTGTGATTTAGTTTACGAAGATTTTTCAATGCCGAGAACCTCGATCTAGAGAGTAAAAAAGGCGTAAGGTTCACAATGGTGTAAAATTAAAATGGGATATACCGGGCTAGGATTCGAGTTACAGGAACAAGCGCCAAACCAACCACCCAAGAATGGAATCGTCGAGCGAAAACACTTGACAACCTCCTAGAAGCAGCTTTTCTTACCACCAGACCTTTCTCCAACAATTAGGAATCTGATGCCGTCACTAAACACATTCCTTAAATTGTAGCCGTTTGTTGCTTGTTTTTTTGGTGTCTAATCCGCATATATATCACCATTGCCCTGGATTTTCTTGACCGTATATCTCTTAAATGTCAACATATACACGTGTGATTTAGTTTACGAAGATTTTTCAATGCCGAGAACCTCGATCAGAGAGTAAAAAAGGCGTAAGGTTCACAATGGTGTAAAATTAAAATGGGATATACCGGGCTGGGATTCGAGTTTCAGGAACAAGGGTCAAACCAACCACCCAAGAATGGAATCGTCGAGCGAAAACAGTTGACAACCTCCTAGAAGCAGCTTTTCTTGCCACCTGACCTTTCTCCATCAATTAGGAATCTGATGCCGTCACTAAACACATTCCTTAAATTGTAACCATTTGTTGAGTGTTTTTTTTGTGTCTAATCCGCATATATATCACCATTGCCCTTGATTTTCTTGACTGTATATCTCTTAAATATCAACATATACACGTGTGATTTAGTTTACGAAGATTTTTCAATGCCGAGAACCTCGATCTAGAGAGTAAAAAAGGCGTAAGGTTCACAATGGTGTAAAATTAAAATGGGATATACCGGGCTAGGATTCGAGTTACAGGAACAAGCGCCAAACCAACCACCCAAGAATGGAATCGTCGAGCGAAAACACTTGACAACCTCCTAGAAGCAGCTTTTCTTACCACCAGACCTTTCTCCATCAATTAGGAATCTGATGCCATCACTAAACACATTCCTTAAATTGTAGCCATTTGTTGAGTGTTTTTTTTGGTGTCTAATCCGCATATATATCACCATTGCCCTTTATTTTCTTGACTGTATATCTCTTAAATGTCAACATATACACGTGTGATTTAGTTTACGAAGATTTTTCAATGCCGAGAACCTCGATCAAAGAGTAAAATAGGCGTAAGGTTCACAATGGTGTAAAATTAAAATGGGATATACCGGACTAGGATTCGAGTTACAGGAACAAGGGCCAAACCAACCACCCAAGAATGGAATCGTCGAGCGAAAAAACTTGACAACCTCCTAGAAGCAGCTTTTCTTACCACCAGACCTTTCTCCAACAATTAGGAATCTGATGCCGTCACTAAACACATTCCTTAAATTGTAGCCGTTTGTTGCTTGTTTTTTTTTTGGTGTCTAATCCGCATATATATCACCATTGCCCTGGATTTTCTTGACCGTATATCTCTTAAATGTCAACATATACACGTGTGATTTAGTTTACGAAGATTTTTCAATGCCGAGAACCTCGATCAGAGAGAAAAAAAGGCGTAAGGTTCACAATGGTGTAAAATTAAAACGGGATATACCGGGCTAGGATTCGAGTTACAGGAACAAGATCCAAACCAACCACCCAAGAATGGAATCGTCGAGCGAAAACACTTGACAACCTCCTAGAAGCAGCTTTTCTTGCCACCATACCTTTCTCCATTAATTAGGAATCTGATGCCGTCACTAAACACATTCCTTAAATTGTAACCATTTGTTGAGTGTTTTTTTTGTGTCTAATCCGCATATATATCACCATTGCCCTTGATTTTCTTGACTGTATATCTCTTAAATATCAACATATACACGTGTGATTTAGTTTACGAAGATTTTTCAATGCCGAGAACCTCGATCTAGAGAGTAAAAAAGGCGTAAGGTTCACAATGGTGTAAAATTAAAATGGGATATACCGGGCTAGGATTCGAGTTACAGGAACAAGCGCCAAACCAACCACCCAAGAATGGAATCGTCGAGCGAAAACACTTGACAACCTCCTAGAAGCAGCTTTTCTTACCACCAGACCTTTCTCCAACAATTAGGAATCTGATGCCGTCACTAAACACATTCCTTAAATTGTAGCCGTTTGTTGCTTGTTTTTTTGGTGTCTAATCCGCATATATATCACCATTGCCCTGGATTTTCTTGACCGTATATCTCTTAAATGTCAACATATACACGTGTGATTTAGTTTACGAAGATTTTTCAATGCCGAGAACCTCGATCAGAGAGTAAAAAAGGCGTAAGGTTCACAATGGTGTAAAATTAAAATGGGATATACCGGGCTGGGATTCGAGTTTCAGGAACAAGGGTCAAACCAACCACCCAAGAATGGAATCGTCGAGCGAAAACAGTTGACAACCTCCTAGAAGCAGCTTTTCTTGCCACCTGACCTTTCTCCATCAATTAGGAATCTGATGCCGTCACTAAACACATTCCTTAAATTGTAACCATTTGTTGAGTGTTTTTTTTGTGTCTAATCCGCATATATATCACCATTGCCCTTGATTTTCTTGACTGTATATCTCTTAAATATCAACATATACACGTGTGATTTAGTTTACGAAGATTTTTCAATGCCGAGAACCTCGATCTAGAGAGTAAAAAAGGCGTAAGGTTCACAATGGTGTAAAATTAAAATGGGATATACCGGGCTAGGATTCGAGTTACAGGAACAAGCGCCAAACCAACCACCCAAGAATGGAATCGTCGAGCGAAAACACTTGACAACCTCCTAGAAGCAGCTTTTCTTACCACCAGACCTTTCTCCATCAATTAGGAATCTGATGCCATCACTAAACACATTCCTTAAATTGTAGCCATTTGTTGAGTGTTTTTTTTGGTGTCTAATCCGCATATATATCACCATTTCCCTTTATTTTCTTGACTGTATATCTCTTAAATGTCAACATATACACGTGTGATTTAGTTTACGAAGATTTTTCAATGCCGAGAACCTCGATCAAAGAGTAAAATAGGCGTAAGGTTCACAATGGTGTAAAATTAAAATGGGATATACCGGACTAGGATTCGAGTTACAGGAACAAGGGCCAAACCAACCACCCAAGAATGGAATCGTCGAGCGAAAAAACTTGACAACCTCCTAGAAGCAGCTTTTCTTACCACCAGACCTTTCTCCAACAATTAGGAATCTGATGCCGTCACTAAACACATTCCTTAAATTGTAGCCGTTTGTTGCTTGTTTTTTTGGTGTCTAATCCGCATATATATCACCATTGCCCTGGATTTTCTTGACCGTATATCTCTTAAATGTCAACATATACACGTGTGATTTAGTTTACGAAGATTTTTCAATGCCGAGAACCTCGATCAGAGAGTAAAAAAGGCGTAAGGTTCACAATGGTGTAAAATTAAAATGGGATATACCGGGCTAGGATTCGAGTTACAGGAACAAGGGACAAACCAACCACCCAAGAATGGAACCGTCGAGCGAAAACACTTGACAACCTCCGAGAGGCAGCTTTTCTTACCACCAGACCTTTCTCCATCAATTAGGAATCTGATGTCGTCACTAAACACATTCCTTAAATAGTAGCCGTTTGTTGAGTGTTTTTTTTGGTGTCTAATCCGTATATATATCACCATTGCCCTTGATTTTCTTGACCGTATATCTCTTAAATGTCAACATATACACATGTGATATAGTTTACGAAGATTTTTCAATGCCGAGAACCTCGATCAGAGAGTAAAAAAGGCGTAAGGTTCACAATGGTGTAAAATTAAAATGGGATATACCGGGCTAGGATTCGAGTTACAGGAACAAGGGCCAAACCAACCACCCAAGAATGGAATCGTCAAGCGAAAACACTTGACAACCTCCTAGAAGCAGCTTTTCTTGCCACCAGACTTTTCTCCATCAATTAGAAATCTTATGCCGTCACTAAACACATTCCTTAAATTGTAGCCATTTGTTTAGTGTTTTTTTTTTGTGTCTAATCCGCATATATATCACCATTGCCCTTGATTTTCTTGACTGTATATCTCTTAAATGTCAACATATACACGTGTGATTTAGTTTACGAAGATTTTTCAATGCCGAGAACCTCGATCAGAGAGTAAAAAAGGCGTAAGGTTCACAATGGTGTAAAATTAAAATGGGATATACCGGGCTGGGATTCGAGTTCCAGGAACAAGGGTCAAACCAACCACCCAAGAATGGAATCGTCGAGCGAAAACAGTTGACAACCTCCTAGAAGCAGCTTTTCTTGCCACCAGACCTTTCTCCATCATTTAGGAATCTGATGCCGTCACTAAACACATTCCTTAAATTGTAGCCATTTGTTGAGTGTTTTTTTTTTGTGTCTAATCCGCATATATATCACCATTGCCCTTGATTTTCTTGACTGTATATCTCTTCAATATCAACATATACACGTGTGATTTAGTTTACGAAGATTTTTCTATGCCGAGAACCTCGATCAGAGAGTAAAAAAGGCGTAAGGTTCACAATGGTGTAAAATTAAAACCGGATATACCGGGCTAGGATTCGAGTTACAGGAACAAGATCCAAACCAACCACCCAAGAATGGAATCGTCGAGCGAAAACACTTGACAACCTCCTAGAAGCAGCTTTTCTTGCCACCATACATTTCTCCATCAATTAGGAATCTGATGCCGTCACTAAACACATTCCTTAAATTGTAACCATTTGTTGAGTGTTTTTTTTTTGTCTAATCCGCATATATATCACCATTGCCCTTGATTTTCTTGACTGTATATCTCTTAAATATCAACATATACACGTGTGATTTAGTTTACGAAAATTTTTCAATGCCGAGAACCTCGATCAGAGAGTAAAAAAGGCGTAAGGTTCACAATGGAGTAAAATTAAAATGGGATATACCGGGCTAGGATTCGAGTTACAGGAACAAGCGCCAAACCAACCACCCAAGAATGGAATCGTCGAGCGAAAACACTTGACAACCTCCTAAAAGCAGCTTTTCTTACCACCAGACCTTTCTCCATCAATTAGGAATCTGATGCCATCACTAAACACATTCCTTAAATTGTAGCCATTTATTGAGTGTTTTTTTGGTGTCTAATCCGCATATATATATCACCATTGCCCTTTATTTTCTTGACTGTATATCTCTTAAATGTCAACATATACACGTGTGATTTAGTTTACGAAGATTTTTCAATGCCGAGAACCTCGATTAAAGAGTAAAATAGGCGTAAGGTTCACAATGGTGTAAAATTAAAATGGGATATACCGGACTAGGATTCGAGTTACAGGAACAAGGGCCAAACCAACCACCCAAGAATGGAATCGTCGAGCAAAAACACTTGACAACCTCCTAGAAGCAGCTTTTCTTACCACCAGACCTTTCTCCATCAATTAGGAATCTGATGTCGTCACTAAACACATTCCTGAAATTGTAGCCGTTTGTTGCTTGTTTTTTTTGGTGTCTAATCCGCATATATATCACCATTGCCCTGGATTTTCTTGACCGTATATCTCTTAAATGTCAACATATACACGTGTGATTTAGTTTACGAAGATTTTTCAATGCCGAGAACCTCGATCAGAGAGTAAAAAAGGCGTAAGGTTCACAATGGTGTAAAATTAAAATGGGATATAACCGGCTAGGATTCGAGTTACAGGAACAAGGGCTAAACCAACCACCCAAGAATGGAATCGCCGTGCGAAAACACTTGACAACCTCCTAGAAGCAGCTTTTCTTGCCACCAGACATTTCTCCATCAATTAGGAATCTGATGACGTCACTAAACACATTCCTTAAATTGTAGCCATTTGTTGAGTGTTTTTTTTGGTGTCTAATCCGCATATATATCACCATTGCCCTTTATTTTCTTGATTGTATATCTCTTAAATGTCAACATATACACGTGTGATTTAGTTTACGAAGATTTTTCAATGCCGAGAACCTCGATCAAAGAGTAAAATAGGCGTAAGGTTCACAATGGTGTAAAATTAAAATGGGATATACCGGACTAGGATTCGAGTTACAGGAACAAGGGCCAAACCAACCACCCAAGAATGGAATCGTCGAGCGAAAACACTTGACAACCTCCTAGAAGCAGCTTTTCTTACCACCAGACCTTTCTCCATCAATTAGGAATCTGATGCCGTCACTAAACACATTCCTTAAATTGTAGCCGTTTGTTGCTTGTTTTTTTTTGGTGTCTAATCCGCATATATATCACCATTGCCCTGGATTTTCTTGACCGTATATCTCTTAAATGTCAACATATACACGTGTGATTTAGTTTACGAAGATTTTCCAATGCCGAGAACCTCGATCAGAGAGTAAAAAAGGCGTAAGGTTCACAATGGTGTAAAATTAAAATGGGATATAACGGGCTAGGATTCGAGTTACAGGAACAAGGGCTAAACCAACCACCCAAGAATGGAATCGCCGTGCGAAAACACTTGACAACCTCCTAGAAGCAGCTTTTCTTGCCACCAGACCTTTCTCCATCAATTAGGAATCTGATGACGTCACTAAACACATTCCTTAAATTGTAGCCATTTGTTGAGTGTTTTTTTTGGTGTCTAATCCGCATATATATCACCATTGCCCTTTATTTTCTTGACTGTATGTCTCTTAAATGTCAACATATACACGTGTGATTTAGTTTACGAAGATTTTTCAATGCCGAGAACCTCTATCAAAGAGTAAAAAAGGCGTAAGGTTCACAATGGTGTAAAATTAAAATGGGATATACCGGACTAGGATTCGAGTTACAGGACCAAGGGCCAAACCAACCACCCAAGAATGGAATCGTCGAGCGAAAACACTTGACAACCTCCTAGAAGCAGCTTTTCTTACCACCAGACCTTTCTCCATCAATTAGGAATCTGATGCCATCACTAAACACATTCCTTAAATTGTAGCCATTTGTTGAGTGTTTTTTTGGTGTCTAATCCGCATATATATCACCATTGCCCTTTATTTTCTTGACTGTATATCTCTTAAATGTCAACATATACACGTGTGATTTAGTTTACGAAGATTTTTCAATGCCGAGAACCTCGATCAAAGAGTAAAATAGGGGTAAGGTTCACAATGGTGTAAAATTAAAGTTGGATATACCGGACTAGGATTCGAGTTACAGGAACAAGGGCCAAACCAACCACCCAAGAATGGAATCGTCGAGCGAAAACACTTGACAACCTCCTAGAAGCAGCTTTTCTTACCACCAGACCTTTCTTCATCAATTAGGAATCTGATGCCGTCACTAAACACATTCCTTAAATTGTAGCCGTTTGTTGCTTGTTTTTTTTTGGTGTCTAATCCGCATATATATCACCATTGCCCTGGATTTTCTTGACCGTATATCTCTTAAATGTCAACATATACACGTGTGATTTAGTTTACGAAGATTTTTCAATGCCGAGAACCTCGATCAGAGAGTAAAAAAGGCGTAAGGTTCACAATGGTGTAAAATTAAAATGGGATATAACGGGCTAGGATTCGAGTTACAGGAACAAGGGCTAAACCAACCACCCAAGAATGGAATCGCCGTGCGAAAACACTTGACAACCTCCTAGAAGCAGCTTTTCTTGCCACCAGACCTTTCTCCATCAATTAGGAATCTGATGACGTCACTAAACACATTCCTTAAATTGTAGTCATTTGTTGAGTGTTTTTTTTGGTGTCTAATCCGCATATATATCACCATTGCCCTTTATTTTCTTGACTGTATATCTCTTAAATGTCAACATATACACGTGTGATTTAGTTTACGAAGATTTTTCAATGCCGAGAACCTCGATCAGAGAGTAAAAAAGGCGTAAGGTTCACAATGGTGTAAAATTAAAATGGGATATACCGGGCTGGGATTCGAGTTTCAGGAACAAGGGTCAAACCAACCACCCAAGAATGGAATCGTCGAGCGAAAACAGTTGACAACCTCCTAGAAGCAGCTTTTCTTGCCACCAGACCTTTCTCCATCATTTAGGAATCTGATGCCGTCACTAAACACATTCCTTAAATTGTAGCCATTTGTTGAGTGTTTTTTTTATGTCTAATCCGCATATATATCACCATTGCCCTTGATTTTCTTGACTGTATATCTCTTCAATATCAACATATACACGTGTGATTTAGTTTACGAAGATTTTTCTATGCCGAGAACCTCGATCAGAGAGTAAAAAAGGCGTAAGGTTCACAATGGTGTAAAATTAAAACGGGATATACCGGGCTAGGATTCGAGTTACAGGAACAAGATCCAAACCAAACACCCAAGAATGGAATCGTCGAGCGAAAACACTTGACAACCTCCTAGAAGCAGCTTTTCTTGCCACCATACCTTTCTCCATCAATTAGGAATCTGATGCCGTCACTAACCACATTCCTTAAAATGTAACCATTTGTTGAGTGTTTTTTTTGTGTCTAATCCGCATATATATCACCATTGCCCTTGATTTTCTTGACTGTATATCCCTTAAATATCAACATATACACGTGTGATTTAGTTTACGAAGATTTTTCAATGCCGAGAACCTAGATCAGAGAGTAAAAAAGGCGTAAGGTTCACAATGGTGTAAAATTAAAATGGGATATACCGGGCTAGGATTCGAGTTACAGGAACAAGCGCCAAACCAACCACCCAAGAATGGAATCGTCGAGCGAAAACACTTGACAACCTCCTAGAAGCAGCTTTGCTTACCACCAGACCTTTCTCCATCAATTAGGAATCTGATGCCATCACTAAACACATTCCTTAAATTGTAGCCATTTGTTGAGTGTTTTTTTGGTGTCTAATCCGCATATATATCACCATTGCCCTTTATTTTCTTGACTGTATATCTCTTAAATGTCAACATATACACGTGTGATTTAGTTTACGAAGATTTTTCAATGCCGAGAACCTCGATCAAAGAGTAAAATAGGCGTAAGGTTCACAATGGTGTAAAATTAAAATGGGATATACCGGACTAGGATTCGAGTTACAGGAACTAGGGCCAAACCAACCACCCAAGAATGGAATCGTCGAGCGAAAACACTTGACAACCTCCTAGAAGCAGCTTTTCTTACCACCAGACCTTTCTCCATCAATTAGGAATCTGATGCCGTCACTAAACACATTCCTTAAATTGTAGCCGTTTGTTGCTTGTTTTTTTTTTGGTGTCTAATCCGCATATATATCACCATTGCCCTGGATTTTCTTGACCGTATATCTCTTAAATGTCAACATATACACGTGTGATTTAGTTTACGAAGATTTTTCAATGCCGAGAACCTCGATCAGAGAGTAAAAAAGGCGTAAGGTTCACAATGGTGTAAAATTAAAATGGGATATAACGGGCTATGATTCGAGTTACAGGAACAAGGGTTAAACCAACCACCCAAGAATGGAATCGCCGTGCGAAAACACTTGACAACCTCCTAGAAGCAGCTTTTCTTGCCACCAGACCTTACTCCATCAATTAGGAATCTGATGACGTCACTAAACACATTCCTTAAATTGTAGCCATTTGTTGAGTGTTTTTTTTGTTGTCTAATCCGCATATATATCACCATTGCCCTTTATTTTCTTGACTGTATATCTCTTAAATGTCAACATATACACGTGTGATTTAGTTTCCGAAGATTTTTCAATGCCGAGAACCTCGATCAAAGAGTAAAAAAGGCGTAAGGTTCACAATGGTGTAAAATTAAAATGGGATATACCGGACTAGGATTCGAGTTACAGGACCAAGGGCCAAACCAACCACCCAAGAATGGAATCGTCGAGCGAAAACACTTGACAACCTCCTAGAAGCAGCTTTTCTTACCACCAGACCTTTCTCCATCAATTAGGAATCTGATGCCGTCACTAAACACATTCCTTAAATTGTAGCCGTTTGTTGAGTGTTTTTTTTGGTGCCTAATCCGCATATATATCACCATTGCCCTGGATTTTCTTGACCGTATATCTCTTAAATGTCAACATATACACGTGTGATTTAGTTTACGAAAATTTTTCAATGCCGAGAACCTCGATAAGAGAGTAAAAAAGGCGTAAGGTTCACAATGGTGTAAAATTAAAATGGGATATACCGGGCTAGGATTCGAGTTACAGGAACAAGGGCCAAACCAACCACCCAAGAATGGAATCGTCAAGCGAAAACACTTGACAACCTCCTAGAAGCAGCTTTTCTTGCCACCAGACCTTTCTCCATCAATTAGAAATCTTATGCCGTCACTAAACACATTCCTTAAATTGTAGCCATTTGTTTAGTGTTTCTTTTTTTGTGTCTAATCCGCATATATATCACCATTGCCCTTGATTTTCTTGACTGTATATCTCTTAAATGTCAACATATGCACGTGTGATTTAGTTTACGAAGATTTTTCAATGCCGAGAACCTCGATCAGAGAGTAAAAAAGGTGTAAGGTTCACAATGGTGTAAAATTAAAATGGGATATACCGGGCTGGGATTCGAGTTTCAGGAACAAGGGTCAAACCAACCACCCAAGAATGGAATCGTCGAGCGAAAACAGTTGGCAACCTCCTAGAAGCAGCTATTCTTGCCACCAGACCTTTCTCCATCATTTAGGAATCTGATGCCGTCACTAAACACATTCCTTAAATTGTAGCCATTTGTTGAGTGTTTTTTTTTTGTGTGTCTAATCCGCATATATATCACCATTGCCCTTGATTTTCTTGGCTGTATATCTCTTAAATATCAACATATACACGTGTGATTTAGTTTACGAAGATTTTTCTATGCCGAGAACCTCGATCAGAGAGTAAAAAAGGCGTAAGGTTCACAATGGTGTAAAATTAAAACGGGATATACTGGGCTAGGATTCGAGTTACAGGAACAAGATCCAAACCAACCACCCAAGAATGGAATCGTCGAGCGAAAACACTTGACAACCTCCTAGAAGCAGCTTTTCTTGCCACCATACCTTTCTCCATCAATTAGGAATCTGATGCCGTCACTAAACACATTCCTTAAATTGTAGCCATTTGTTGAGTGATTTTTTTGTGTCTAATCCGCATATATATCACCATTGCCCTTGATTTTCTTGACTGTATATCTCTTAAATATCAACATATACACGTGTGATTTAGTTTACGAAGATTTTTCAATGCCGAGAACCTCGATCAGAGAGTAAAAAAGGCGTAAGGTTCACAATGGTGTAAAATTAAAATGGGATATACCGGGCTAGGATTCGAGTTACAGGAACAAGCGCCAAACCAACCACCCAAGAATGGAATCGTCGAGCGAAAACACTTGACAACCTCCTAGAAGCAGCTTTTCTTACCACCAGACCTTTCTCCATCAATTAGGAATCTGATGCCATCACTAAACACATTCCTTAAATTGTAGCCATTTGTTGAGTGTTTTTTTTGGTGTCTAATCCGCATATATATCACCATTGCCCTTTATTTTCTTGACTGTATATCTCTTAAATGTCAACATATACACGTGTGATTTAGTTTACGAAGATTTTTCAATGCCGAGAACCTCGATCAAAGAGTAAAATAGGCGTAAGGTTCACAATGGTGTAAAATTAAAATGGGATATACCGGACTAGGATTCGAGTTACAGGAACAAGGGCCAAACCAACCACCCAAGAATGGAATCGTCGAGCGAAAACACTTGACAACCTCCTAGAAGCAGCTTTTCTTACCACCAGACCTTTCTCCATCAATTAGGAATCTGATGCCGTCACTAAACACATTCCTTAAATTGTAGCCGTTTGTTGATTGTTTTTTTTTTGGTGTCTAATCCGCATATATATCACCATTGCCCTGGATTTTCTTGACCGTATATCTCTTAAATGTCAACATATACACGTGTGATTTAGTTTACGAAGATTTTTCAATGCCGAGAACCTCGATCAGAGAGTAAAAAAGGCGTAAGGTTCACAATGGTGTAAAATTAAAATGGGATATAACGGGCTAGGATTCGAGTTACAGAAACAAGGGCCAAACCAACCACCCAAGAATGGAATCGTCAAGCGAAAACACTTGACAACCTCCTAGAAGCAGCTTTTCTTACCACCAGACCTTTCTCCATCAATTAGGAATCTTATGCCGTCACTAAACACATTCCTTAAATTGTAGCCGTTTGTTGAGTGTTTTTTTATGGTGCCTAATCCGCATATATATCACCATTGCCCTGGATTTTCTTGACCGTATATCTCTTAAATGTCAACATATACACGTGTGATTTAGTTTACGAAAATTTTTCAATGCCGAGAACCTCGATAAGAGAGTTAAAAAGGCGTAAGGTTCACAATGGTGTAAAATTAAAATGGGATATACCAGGCTAGGATTCGAGTTACAGGAACAAGGGCCAAACCAACCACCCAAGAATGGAATCGTCGAGCGAAAACACTTGACAACCTCCTAGAAGCAGCTTTTCTTACCACCAGACCTTTCTCCATCATTTAGGAATCTGATTCCGTCACTAAACGCATTCCTTAAATTGTAGCCGTTTGTTGAGTGTTTTTTTTGTGTCTAATCCGCATATATATCACCATTGCCCTGGATTTTCTTGACCGTATATCTCGTAAATGTCAACATATACACATGTGATATAGTTTACGAAGATTTTTCAATGCCGAGAACCTCGATCAGAGAGTAAAAAAGGCGTAAGGTTTACAATGGTGTAAAATTAAAATGGGATATACCGGGCTAGGATTCGAGTTACAGGAACAAGGGCCAAACCAACCACCCAAGAATGGAATCGTCAAGCGAAAACACTTGACAACCTCCTAGAAGCAGCTTTTCTTGCCACCAGACCTTTCTCCATCAATTAGGAATCTTATGCCGTCACTAAACACATTCCTTAAATTGTAGCCATTTGTTTAGTGTTTCTTTTTTTGTGTCTAATCCGCATATATATCACCATTTCCCTTGATATTCTTGACTGTATATCTCTTAAATGTCAACATATGCACGTGTGATTTAGTTTACGAAGATTTTTCAATGCCGAGAACCTCGATCAGAGAGTAAAAAAGGCGTAAGGTTCACAATGGTGTAAAATTAAAATGGGATATACCGGGCTGGGATTCGAGTTTCAGGAACAAGGGTCAAACCAACCACCCAAGAATGGAATCGTCGAGCGAAAACAGTTGACAACCTCCTAGAAGCAGCTTTTCTTGCCCCCAGACCTTTCTCCATCATTTAGGAATCTGATGCCGTCACTAAACACATTCCTTAAATTGTAGCCATTTGTTGAGTGTTTTTTTTGTGTCTAATCCGCATATATATCACCATTGCCCTTGATTTTCTTGACTGTATATCTCTTAAATATCAACATATACACGTGTGATTTAGTTTACGAAGATTTTTCAATGCCGAGAACCTCGATCAGAGAGTAAAAAAGGTGTAAGGTTCACAATGGTGTAAAATTAAAATGGGATATACCGGGCTAGGATTCGAGTTACAGGAACAAGCGCCAAACCATCCACCCAAGAATGGAATCGTCGAGCGAAAACACTTGACAACATCCTAGAAGCAGCTTTTCTTACCACCAGACCTTTCTCCATCATTTAGGAATCTGATTCCGTCACTAAACGCATTCCTTAAATTGTAGCCGTTTGTTGAGTGTTTTTTTTGTGTCTAATCCGCATATATATCACCATTGCCCTGGATTTTCTTGACCGTATATCTCGTAAATGTCAACATATACACATGTGATATAGTTTACGAAGATTTTTCAATGCCGAGAACCTCGATCAGAGAGTAAAAAAGGCGTAAGGTTTACAATGGTGTAAAATTAAAATGGGATATACCGGGCTAGGATTCGAGTTACAGGAACAAGGGCCAAACCAACCACCCAAGAATGGAATCGTCAAGCGAAAACACTTGACAACCTCCTAGAAGCAGCTTTTCTTGCCACCAGACCTTTCTCCATCAATTAGGAATCTTATGCCGTCACTAAACACATTCCTTAAATTGTAGCCATTTGTTTAGTGTTTCTTTTTTTGTGTCTAATCCGCATATATATCACCATTTCCCTTGATATTCTTGACTGTATATCTCTTAAATGTCAACATATGCACGTGTGATTTAGTTTACGAAGATTTTTCAATGCCGAGAACCTCGATCAGAGAGTAAAAAAGGCGTAAGGTTCACAATGGTGTAAAATTAAAATGGGATATACCGGGCTGGGATTCGAGTTTCAGGAACAAGGGTCAAACCAACCACCCAAGAATGGAATCGTCGAGCGAAAACAGTTGACAACCTCCTAGAAGCAGCTTTTCTTGCCCCCAGACCTTTCTCCATCATTTAGGAATCTGATGCCGTCACTAAACACATTCCTTAAATTGTAGCCATTTGTTGAGTGTTTTTTTTGTGTCTAATCCGCATATATATCACCATTGCCCTTGATTTTCTTGACTGTATATCTCTTAAATATCAACATATACACGTGTGATTTAGTTTACGAAGATTTTTCAATGCCGAGAACCTCGATCAGAGAGTAAAAAAGGTGTAAGGTTCACAATGGTGTAAAATTAAAATGGGATATACCGGGCTAGGATTCGAGTTACAGGAACAAGCGCCAAACCATCCACCCAAGAATGGAATCGTCGAGCGAAAACACTTGACAACATCCTAGAAGCAGCTTTTCTTACCACCAGACCTTTCTCCATCAATTAGGAATCTGATGCCATCACTAAACACATTCCTTAAATTGTAGCCATTTGTTGAGTGTTTTTTTTGGTGTCTAATCCGCATATATATCACCATTGCCCTTTATTTTCTTGACTGTATATCTCTTAAATATCAACATATACACGTGTGATTTAGTTTACGAAGATTTTTCAATACCGAGAACCTCAATCAGAGAGTAAAAAAGGCGTAAGGTTCACAATGGTGTAAAATTAAAATGGGATATCCCGGGCTAGGATTCGAGTTACAGGAACAACATCCAAACCAACCACCCAAGAATGGAATCGTCGAGCGAAAACACCTGACGACCTCCTAGAAGCAGCTTTTCTTGCCACCATACCTTTCTCCATCAATTAGGAATCTGATGCCGTCACTAAACACATTCCTTAAATTGTAGCCATTTGTTGAGTGTTTTTTTTGTGTCTAATCCGCATATATATCACCATTGCCCTTGATTTTCTTGACTGTATATCTCTTAAATATCAACATATACACGTGTGATTTAGTTTACGAAGATTTTTCAATGCCGAGAACCTCGATCAGAGAGTAAAAAAGGTGTAAGGTTCACAATGGTGTAAAATTAAAATGGGATATACCGGGCTAGGATTCGAGTTACAGGAACAAGCGCCAAACCATCCACCCAAGAATGGAATCGTCGAGCGAAAACACTTGACAACATCCTAGAAGCAGCTTTTCTTACCACCAGACCTTTCCCCATCAATTAGTAATCTGATGCCATCACTAAACACATTCCTTAAATTGTAGCCATTTGTTGAGTGTTTTTTTTGGTGTCTAATCCGCATATATATCACCATTGCCCTGGATTTTCTTGACCGTATATCTCTTAAATGTCAACATATACACGTGTGATTTAGTTTACGAAGATTTTTCAATGCCGAGAACCTCGATCAGAGAGTAAAAAAGGCGTAAGGTTCACAATGGTGTAAAATTAAAATGGGATATAACGGGCTAGGATTCGAGTTACAGAAACAAGGGCCAAACCAACCACCCAAGAATGGAATCGTCAAGCGAAAACACTTGACAACCTCCTAGAAGCAGCTTTTCTTACCACCAGACCTTTCTCCATCAATTAGGAATCTGATGCCGTCACTAAACACATTCCTTAAATTGTAGCCGTTTGTTGAGTGTTTTTTTATGGTGCCTAATCCGCATATATATCACCATTGCCCTGGATTTTCTTGACCATATATCTCTTAAATGTCAACATATACACGTGTGATTTAGTTTACGAAAATTTTTCAATGCCGAGAACCTCGATAAGAGAGTTAAAAAGGCGTAAGGTTCACAATGGTGTAAAATTAAAATGGGATATACCAGGCTAGGATTCGAGTTACAGGAACAAGGGCCAAACCAACCACCCAAGAATGGAATCGTCGAGCGAAAACACTTGACAACCTCCTAGAAGCAGCTTTTCTTACCACCAGACCTTTCTCCATCATTTAGGAATCTGATTCCGTCACTAAACGCATTCCTTAAATTGTAGCCGTTTGTTGAGTGTTTTTTTTTGTGTCTAATCCGCATATATATCACCATTGCCCTGGATTTTCTTGACCGTATATCTCGTAAATGTCAACATATACACATGTGATATAGTTTACGAAGATTTTTCAATGCCGAGAACCTCGATCAGAGAGTAAAAAAGGCGTAAGGTTTACAATGGTGTAAAATTAAAATGGGATATACCGGGCTAGGATTCGAGTTACAGGAACAAGGGCCAAACCAACCACCCAAGAATGGAATCGTCAAGCGAAAACACTTGACAACCTCCTAGAAGCAGCTTTTCTTGCCACCAGACCTTTCTCCATCAATTAGGAATCTTATGCCGTCACTAAACACATTCCTTAAATTGTAGCCATTTGTTTAGTGTTTCTTTTTTTGTGTCTAATCCGCATATATATCACCATTTCCCTTGATATTCTTGACTGTATATCTCTTAAATGTCAACATATGCACGTGTGATTTAGTTTACGAAGATTTTTCAATGCCGAGAACCTCGATCAGAGAGTAAAAAAGGCGTAAGGTTCACAATGGTGTAAAATTAAAATGGGATATACCGGGCTGGGATTCGAGTTTCAGGAACAAGGGTCAAACCAACCACCCAAGAATGGAATCGTCGAGCGAAAACAGTTGACAACCTCCTAGAAGCAGCTTTTCTTGCCCCCAGACCTTTCTCCATCATTTAGGAATCTGATGCCGTCACTAAACACATTCCTTAAATTGTAGCCATTTGTTGAGTGTTTTTTTTGTGTCTAATCCGCATATATATCACCATTGCCCTTGATTTTCTTGACTGTATATCTCTTAAATATCAACATATACACGTGTGATTTAGTTTACGAAGATTTTTCCATGCCGAGAACCTCGATCAGAGAGTAAAAAAGGTGTAAGGTTCACAATGGTGTAAAATTAAAATGGGATATACCGGGCTAGGATTCGAGTTACAGGAACAAGCGCCAAACCATCCACCCAAGAATGGAATCGTCGAGCGAAAACACTTGACAACATCCTAGAAGCAGCTTTTCTTACCACCAGACCTTTCTCCATCAATTAGGAATCTGATGCCATCACTAAACACATTCCTTAAATTGTAGCCATTTGTTGAGTGTTTTTTTTGGTGTCTAATCCGCATATATATCACCATTGCCCTTTATTTTCTTGACTGTATATCTCTTAAATATCAACATATACACGTGTGATTTAGTTTACGAAGATTTTTCAATACCGAGAACCTCAATCAGAGAGTAAAAAAGGCGTAAGGTTCACAATGGTGTAAAATTAAAATGGGATATCCCGGGCTAGGATTCGAGTTACAGGAACAACATCCAAACCAACCACCCAAGAATGGAATCGTCGAGCGAAAACACCTGACGACCTCCTAGAAGCAGCTTTTCTTGCCACCATACCTTTCTCCATCAATTAGGAATCTGATGCCGTCACTAAACACATTCCTTAAATTGTAGCCATTTGTTGAGTGTTTTTTTTTGTGTCTAATCCGCATATATATCACCATTGCCCTTGATTTTCTTGACTGTATATCTCTTAAATATCAACATATACACGTGTGATTTAGTTTACGAAGATTTTTCAATGCCGAGAACCTCGATCAGAGAGTAAAAAAGGTGTAAGGTTCACAATGGTGTAAAATTAAAATGGGATATACCGGGCTAGGATTCGAGTTACAGGAACAAGCGCCAAACCATCCACCCAAGAATGGAATCGTCGAGCGAAAACACTTGACAACATCCTAGAAGCAGCTTTTCTTACCACCAGACCTTTCTCCATCAATTAGTAATCTGATGCCATCACTAAACACATTCCTTAAATTGTAGCCATTTGTTGAGTGTTTTTTTTGGTGTCTAATCCGCATATATATCACCATTGCCCTTTATTTTCTTGACTGTATATCTCTTAAATGTCAACATATACACGTGTGATTTAGTTTACGAAGATTTTTCAATGCCGAGAACCTCGATTAAAGAGTAAAAAAGGCTTAAGGTTCACAATGGTAAAAAATTAAAATGGGATATACCGGACTAGGATTCGAGTTACAGGAACAAGGGCCAAACCAACCACCCAAGAATGGAATCGTCGAGCGAAAACACTTGACAACCTCCTAGAAGCAGCTTTTCTTACCACCAGACCTTTCTCCATCAATTAGGAATCTGATGCCGTCACTAAACACATTCCTTAAATTGTAGCCGTTTGTTGAGTGTTTTTTTTGGTGTCTAATCCGCATATATATCACCATTGCCCTGGATTTTCTTGACCGTATATCTCTTAAATGTCAACATATACACGTGTGATTTAGTTTACGAAGATTTTTCAGTGCCGAGAACCTCGATCAGAGAGTAAAAAAGGCGTAAGGTTCACAATGGTGTAAAATTAAAATGGGATATAAGGGGCTAGGATTCGAGTTACAGGAACAAGGGCCAACCCAACCACCCAAGAATGGAATCGCCGTGCGAAAACACTTGACAACCTCCTAGAAGCAGCTTTTCTTGCCACCAGACCTTTCTCCATCAATTAGGAATCTGATGACGTCACTAAACACATTCCTTAAATTGTAGCTATTTGTTGAGTGTTTTTTTTGTGTCTAATCCGCATATATATCACCATTGCCCTTTATTTTCTTGACTGTATATCTCTTAAATGTCAACATATACACGTGTGATTTAGTTTACGAAGATTTTTCAATGCCAAGAACCTCGATCAAAGAGTAAAAAAGGCGTAAGGTTCACAATGGTGTAAAATTAAAATGGGATATACCGGACTAGGATTCGAGTTACAGGACCAAGGGCCAAACCAACCACCCAAGAATGGAATCGTCGAGTGAAAACACTTGACAACCTCCTAGAAGCAGCTTTTCTTACCACCAGACCTTTCTCCATCAATTAGGAATCTGATGCCGTCACTAAACACATTCCTTAAATTGTAGCCATTTGTTGAGTGTTTTTTTTGTGTCTAATCCGCATATATATCACCATTACCCTTTATTTTCTTGACTGCATATCTCTTAAATGTCAACATATGCACGTGTGATTTAGTTTACGAAGATTTTTCAATGCCGAGAACCTCGATCAGAGAGTAAAAAAGGCGTAAGGTTCACAATGGTGTAAAATTAAAATGAGATATACCGGGCTGGGATTCGAGTTTCAGGAACAAGGGTCAAACCAACCACCCAAGAATGGAATCGTCGAGCGAAAACAGTTGACAACCTCCTAGAAGCAGCTTTTCTTGCCACCAGACCTTTCTCCATCATTTAGGAATCTAATGCCGTCACTAAATACATTCCTTAAATTGTAGCCATTTATTGAGTGTTTTTTTTGTGTCTAATCCGTATATATATCACCATTGCCCTTGATTTTCTTGACTGTATATCTCTTAAATATCAACATATACACGTGTGATTTAGTTTACGAAGATTTTTCAATGCCGAGAACCTCGATCAGAGAGTAAAAAAGGTGTAAGGTTCACAATGGTGTAAAATTAAAATGAGATATACCGGGCTAGGATTCGAGTTACAGGAACAAGCGCCAAACCATCCACCCAAGAATGGAATCGTCGAGCGAAAACACTTGACAACATCCTAGAAGCAGCTTTTCTTACCACCAGACCTTTCTCCATCAATTAGGAATCTGATGCCATCACTAAACACATTCCTTAAATTGTAGCCATTTGTTGAGTGTTTTTTTTGGTGTCTAATCCGCATATATATCACCATTGCCCTTTATTTTCTTGACTGTATATCTCTTAAATATCAACATATACACGTGTGATTTAGTTTACGAAGATTTTTCAATACCGAGAACCTCGATCAGAGAGTAAAAAAGGCGTAAGGTTCACAATGGTGTAAAATTAAAATGAGATATCCCGGGCTAGGATTCGAGTTACAGGAACAACATCCAAACCAACCACCCAAGAATGGAATCGTCGAGCGAAAACACCTGACAACCTCCTAGAAGCAGCTTTTCTTGCCACCATACCTTTCTCCATCAATTAGGAATCTGATGCCGTAACTAAACACATTCCTTAAATTGTAGCCATTTGTTGAGTGTTTTTTTTGTGTCTAATCCGCATATATATCACCATTGCCCTTGATTTTCTTGACTGTATATCTCTTAAATATCAACATATACACTTGTGATTTAGTTTACGAAGATTTTTCAATGCCGAGAACCTCGATCAGAGAGTAAAAAAGGTGTAAGGTTCACAATGGTGTAAAATTAAAATGGGATATACCGGGCTAGGATTCGAGTTACAGGAACAAGCGCCAAACCATCCACCCAAGAATGGAATCGTCGAGCGAAAACACTTGACAACATCCTAGAAGCAGCTTTTCTTACCACCAGACCTTTCTCCATCAATTAGTAATCTGATGCCATCACTAAACACATTCCTTAAATTGTAGCCATTTGTTGAGTTTTTTTTTGGTGTCTAATCCGCATATATATCACCATTGCCCTTTATTTTCTTGACTGTATATCTCTTAAATGTCAACATATACACGTGTGATTTAGTTTACGAAGATTTTTCAATGCCGAGAACCTCGATTAAAGAGTAAAAAAGGCTTAAGGTTCACAATGGTAAAAACTTAAAATGGGATATACCGGACTAGGATTCGAGTTACAGGAACAAGGGCCAAACCAACCACCCAAGAATGGAATCGTCGAGCGAAAACACTTGACAACCTCCTAGAAGCAGCTTTTCTTACCACCAGACCTTTCTCCATCAATTAGGAATCTGATGCCGTCACTAAACACATTCCTTAAATTGTAGCCGTTTGTTGAGTGTTTTTTTTGGTGTCTAATCCGCATATATATCACCATTGCCCTGGATTTTCTTGACCGTATATCTCTTAAATGTCAACATATACACGTGTCATTTAGTTTACGAAGATTTTTCAGTGCCGAGAACCTCGATCAGAGAGTAAAAAAGGCGTAAGGTTCACAATGGTGTAAAATTAAAATGGGATATAAGGGGCTAGGATTCGAGTTACAGGAACAAGGGCCAAACCAACCACCCAAGAATGGAATCGCCGTGCGAAAACACTTGACAACCTCCTAGAAGCAGCTTTTCTTGCCACCAGACCTTTCTCCATCAATTAGGAATCTGATGACGTCACTAAACACATTCCTTAAATTGTAGCCATTTGTTGAGTGTTTTTTTTGTGTCTAATCCGCATATATATCACCATTGCCCTTTATTTTCTTGACTGTATATCTCTTAAATGTCAACATATACACGTGTGATTTAGTTTACGAAGATTTTTCAATGCCAAGAACCTCGATCAAAGAGTAAAAAAGGCGTAAGGTTCACAATGGTGTAAAATTAAAATGGGATATACCGGACTAGGATTCGAGTTACAGGACCAAGGGCCAAACCAACCACCCAAGAATGGAATCGTCGAGTGAAAACACTTGACAACCTCCTAGAAGCAGCTTTTCTTACCACCAGACCTTTCTCCATCAATTAGGAATCTGATGCCGTCACTAAACACATTCCTTAAATTGTAGCCATTTGTTGAGTGTTTTTTTTGTGTCTAATCCGCATATATATCACCATTACCCTTTATTTTCTTGACTGCATATCTCTTAAATGTCAACATATGCACGTGTGATTTAGTTTACGAAGATTTTTCAATGCCGAGAACCTCGATCAGAGAGTAAAAAAGGCGTAAGGTTCACAATGGTGTAAAATTAAAATGAGATATACCGGGCTGGGATTCGAGTTTCAGGAACAAGGGTCAAACCAACCACCCAAGAATGGAATCGTCGAGCGAAAACAGTTGACAACCTCCTAGAAGCAGCTTTTCTTGCCACCAGACCTTTCTCCATCATTTAGGAATCTGATGCCGTCACTAAATACATTCCTTAAATTGTAGCCATTTGTTGAGTGTTTTTTTTGTGTCTAATCCGTATATATATCACCATTGCCCTTGATTTTCTTGACTGTATATCTCTTAAATATCAACATATACACGTGTGATTTAGTTTACGAAGATTTTTCAATGCCGAGAACCTCGATCAGAGAGTAAAAAAGGTGTAAGGTTCACAATGGTGTAAAATTAAAATGAGATATACCGGGCTAGGATTCGAGTTACAGGAACAAGCGCCAAACCATCCACCCAAGAATGGAATCGTCGAGCGAAAACACTTGACAACATCCTAGAAGCAGCTTTTCTTACCACCAGACCTTTCTCCATCAATTAGGAATCTGATGCCATCACTAAACACATTCCTTAAATTGTAGCCATTTGTTGAGTGTTTTTTTTGGTGTCTAATCCGCATATATATCACCATTGCCCTTTATTTTCTTGACTGTATATCTCTTAAATATCAACATATACACGTGTGATTTAGTTTACGAAGATTTTTCAATACCGAGAACCTCGATCAGAGAGTAAAAAAGGCGTAAGGTTCACAATGGTGTAAAATTAAAATGAGATATCCCGGGCTAGGATTCGAGTTACAGGAACAACATCCAAACCAACCACCCAAGAATGGAATCGTCGAGCGAAAACACCTGACAACCTCCTAGAAGCAGCTTTTCTTGCCACCATACCTTTCTCCATCAATTAGGAATCTGATGCCGTCACTAAACACATTCCTTAAATTGTAGCCATTTGTTGAGTGTTTTTTTTGTGTCTAATCCGCATATATATCACCATTGCCCTTGATTTTCTTGACTGTATATCTCTTAAATATCAACATATACACGTGTGATTTAGTTTACGAAGATTTTTCAATGCCGAGAACCTCGATCAGAGAGTAAAAAAGGTGTAAGGTTCACAATGGTGTAAAATTAAAATGGGATATACCGGGCTAGGATTCGAGTTACAGGAACAAGCGCCAAACCATCCACCCAAGAATGGAATCGTCGAGCGAAAACACTTGACAACATCCTAGAAGCAGCTTTTCTTACCACCAGACCTTTCTCCATCAATTAGTAATCTGATGCCATCACTAAACACATTCCTTAAATTGTAGCCATTTGTTGAGTGTTTTTTTTGGTGTCTAATAGGCATATATATCACCATTGCCCTTTATTTTCTTGACTGTATATCTCTTAAATGTCAACATATACACGTGTGATTCAGTTTACGAAGATTTTTCAATGCCGAGAACCTCGATTAAAGAGTAAAAAAGGCTTAAGGTTCACAATGGTAAAAAATTAAAATGGGATATACCGGACTAGGATTCGAGTTACAGGAACAAGGGCCAAACCAACCACCCAAGAATGGAATCGTCGAGCGAAAACACTTGACAACCTCCTTGAAGCAGCTTTTCTTACCACCAGACCTTTCTCCATCAATTAGGAATCTGATGCCGTCACTAAACACATTCCTTAAATTGTAGCCGTTTGTTGAGTGTTTTTTTTGGTGTCTAATCCGCATATATATCACCATTGCCCTGGATTTTCTTGACCGTATATCTCTTAAATGTCAACATATACACGTGTGATTTAGTTTACGAAGATTTTTCAGTGCCGAGAACCTCGATCAGAGAGTAAAAAAGGCGTAAGGTTCACAATGGTGTAAAATTAAAATGGGATATAAGGGGCTAGGATTCGAGTTACAGGAACAAGGGCCAAACCAACCACCCAAGAATGGAATCGCCGTGCGAAAACACTTGACAACCTCCTAGAAGCAGCTTTTCTTGCCACCAGACCTTTCTCCATCAATTAGGAATCTGATGCCGTCACTAAACACATTCCTTAAATTGTAGCCATTTGTTGAGTGTTTTTTTGGTGTCTAATTCGCATATATATCACCATTGCCCTTTATTTTCTTGACTGTATATCTCTTAAATGTCAACATATACACGTGTGATTTAGTTTACGAAGATTTTTCAATGCCAAGAACCTCGATCAAAGAGTAAAAAAGGCGTAAGGTTCACAATGGTGTAAAATTAAAATGGGATATACCGGACTAGGATTCGAGTTACAGGACCAAGGGCCAAACCAACCACCCAAGAATGGAATCGTCGAGTGAAAACACTTGACAACCTCCTAGAAGCAGCTTTTCTTACCACCAGACCTTTCTCCATCAATTAGGAATCTGATGCCGTCACTAAACACATTCCTTAAATTGTAGCCGTTTGTTGAGTGTTTTTTTTGGTGTCTAATCCGCATATATATCACCATTGCCCTGGATTTTCTTGACCGTATATCTCTTAAATGTCAACATATACACGTGTGATTTAGTTTACGAAAATTTTTCAATACCGAGAACCTCGATCAGAGAGTAAAAAAGGCGTAAGGTTCACAATGGTGTAAAATTAAAATGGGATATACCAGGCTAGGATTCGAGTTACAGGAACAAGGGCCAAACCAACCACCCAAGAATGGAATCGTCGAGCGAAAACACTTGACAACCTCCTAGAAGCAGCTTTTCTTACCACCAGACCTTTCTCCATCAATTAGGAATCTGATGCCGTCACAAAACACATTCCTTAAATTGTAGCCGTTTGTTGAGTGTTTTTTTTTTGGTGTCTAATCCGCATATATATCACCATTGCCCTGGATTTTCTTGACCGTATATCTCGTAAATGTCAACATATACACATGTGAGATAGTTTACGAAGATTTTTCAATGCCGAGAACCTCGATCAGAGAGTAAAAAAGGCGTAAGGTTCACAATGGTGTAAAATTAAAATGGGATATACAGGGCTAGGATTCGATTTACAGGAACAAGGGCCAAACCAACCACCCAAGAATGGAATCGTCAAGCGAAAACACTTGACAACCTCCTAGAAGCAGCTTTTCTTGCCACCAGACCTTTCTCTATCAATTAGGTATCTTATGCCGTCACTAAACACATTCCTTAAATTGTAGCCATTTATTAGTGTTTCTTTTTTTGTGTCTAATCCGCATATATATCACCATTGCCCTTGATTTTCTTGACTGTATATCTCTTAAATGTCAACATATGCACGTGTGATTTAGTTTACGAAGATTTTTCAATGCCGAGAACCTCGATTAGAGAGTAAAAAAGGCGTAAGGTTCACAATGGTGTAAAATTAAAATGGGATATACCGGGCTAGGATTCGAGTTTCAGGAACAAGGGTCAAACCAACCACCCAAGAATGGAATCGTCGAGCTAAAACACTTGACAACCTCCTAGAAGCAGCTTTTTTCTTGCCACCAGACCTTTCTCCATCATTTAGGAATCTGATGCCGTCACTAAACACATTCCTTAAATTGTAGCCATTTGTTGAGTGTTTTTTTTGTGTCTAATCCGCATATATATCACC
Source organism: Helianthus tuberosus (assembly GCA_030545235.1). Taxonomy (NCBI): domain Eukaryota; kingdom Viridiplantae; phylum Streptophyta; class Magnoliopsida; order Asterales; family Asteraceae; genus Helianthus; species Helianthus tuberosus. The sequence goes on from CM060428.1 coordinate 25,473,198, forward strand.
ATTGCCCTTGATTTTCTTGACTGTATATCTCTTAAATATCAACATATACACGTGTGATTTAGTTTACGAAGATTTTTCAATACCGAGAACCTCGATCAGAGAGTAAAAAAGGCGTAAGGTTCACAATGGTGTAAAATTAAAATGGGATATCCCGGGCTAGGATTCGAGTTACAGGAACAACATCCAAACCAACCACCCAAGAATGGAATCGTCGAGCGAAAACACCTGACAACCTCCTAGAAGCAGCTTTTCTTGCCACCATACCTTTCTCCATCAATTAGGAATCTGATGCCGTCACTAAACACATTCCTTAAATTGTAGCCATTTGTTGAGTGTTTTTTTTTGTGTCTAATCCGCATATATATCACCATTGCCCTTGATTTTCTTGACTGTATATCTCTTAAATATCAACATATACACGTGTGATTTAGTTTACGAAGATTTTTCAATGCCGAGAACCTCGATCAGAGAGTAAAAATGGCGTAAGGTTCACAATGGTGTAAAATTAAAATGGGATATACCGGGCTAGGATTCGAGTTACAGGAACAAGGGCCAAACCAACCACCCAAGAATGGAATCGTCGAGCGAAAACACTTGACAACCTCCTAGAAGCAGCTTTTCTTACCACCAGACCTTTCTCCATCAATTAGGAATCTGATGCCGTCACTAAACACATTCCTTAAATTGTAGCCGTTTGTTGAGTGTTTTTTTTTGGTGTCTAATCCGCATATATATCACCATTGCCATGGATTTTCTTGACCGTATATCTCTTAAATGTCAACATATACACGTGTGATTTAGTTTACGAAGATTTTTCAATGCCGAGAACCTCGATCAGAGAGTAAAAAAGGCGAAAGGTTCAAAATGGTGTAAAATTAAAATGGGATATACCGGGCTATGATTCGAGTTACAGGAACAAGGGCCAAACCAACCACCCAAGAATGGAATCGCCGTGCGAAAACACTTGACAACCTCCTAGAAGTAGCTTTTCTTGCCACCAGACCTTTCTCCATCAATTAGGAATCTGATGACGTCACTAAACACATTCCTTAAATTGTAGCCATTTGTTTAGTGTTTTATTTTGGTGTCTAATCCGCATATATATCACCATTGCCCTTTATTTTCTTGACTGTATATCTCTTAAATGTCAACATATACACGTGTGATTTAGTTTACGAAGATTTTTCAATGCCGAGAACCTCGATCAAAGAGTAAAAAAGGCGTAAGGTTCACAATGGTGTAAAATTAAAATGGGATATACCGGACTAGGATTCGAGTTACAGGAACAAGGGCCAAACCAAACACCCAAGAATGGAATCGTCGAGCGAAAACACTTGACAACCTCCTAGAAGCAGCTTTTCTTACCACCAGACCTTTCTCCATCAAATAGGAATCTGATGCCGTCACTAAACACATTCCTTAAATTGTAGCCGTTCGTTGAGTGTTTTTTTTTGTGTCTAATCCGCATATATATCACCATTGCCCTGGATTTTCTTGACCGTATATCTCTTAAATTTCAACATATACACGTGTGATTTAGTTTACGAAGATTTTTCAATGCCGAGAAACCTCGATCAGAGAGTAAAAAAGGCGTAAGGTTCACAATGGTGTAAAATTAAAATGGGATATACCAGGCTAGGATTCGAGTTACAGGAATAAGGGCCAAACCAACCACCCAAGAATGGAATCGTCGAGCGAAAACACTTGACAACCTCCTAGAAGCAGCTTTTCTTACCACCAGACCTTTCTCCATCAATTAGGAATCTGATGCTGTCACTAAACACATTCCTTAAATTGTAGCCGTTTGTTGAGTGTTTTTTTTGGTGTCTAATCCGCATATATATCACCATTGCCCTGGATTTTCTTGACCGTATATCTCTTAAATGTCAACATATACACATGTGATATAGTTTACGAAGATTTTTCAATGCCGAGAACCTCGATCAGAGAGTAAAAAAGGCGTAAGGTTCACAATGGTGTAAAATTAAAATGGGATATACCGGGCTAGGATTCGAGTTACAGGAACAAGAACCAAACCAACCACCCAAGAATGGAATCGTCAAGCGAAAACACTTGACAACCTCCTAGAAGCAGCTTTTCTTGCCACCAGACCTTTCTCCATCAATTAGGAATCTTATGCCATCACTAAACACATTCCTTAAATTGTAGCCATTTGTTTAGTGTTTCTTTTTTTGTGTCTAATCCGCATATATATCACCATTACCCTTGATTTTCTTGACTATATATCTCTTAAATGTCAACATATGCACGTGTGATTTAGTTTACGAAGATTTTTCAATGCCGAGAACCTCGATCAGAGAGTAAAAAAGGCGTAAGGTTCACAATGGTGTAAAATTAAAACGGGATATACCGTAAACCAACCACCCAAGAATGGAATCGTCGAGCGAAACCACTTGACAACCTCCTAGAAGCAGCTTTTCTTGCCACCATACCTTTCTCCATCAATTAGGAATCTGATGCCGTCACTAAACGCATTCCTTAAATTGTAGCCATTTGTTGAGTGTTTTTTTGTGTCTAATCCGCATATATATCACAATTGCCCTTGATTTTCTTGACTGTATATCTCTTAAATATCAACATATACACGTGTGATTTTGTTTACGAAGATTTTTCAATGCCTAGAACCTCGATCAGAGAGTATAAAAGGCGTAAGGTTCACAATGGTGTAAATTTAAAATGGGATATACCGGGCTAGGATTCGAGTTACAGGAACAAGGGCCAAACCAACCACCCAAGAATGGAATCGTCGAGCGAAAACACTTGACAACCTCCTAGAAGCAGCTTTTCTTGCCACCAGACCTTTCTCCATTAATTAGGAATCTGATGCCGTCACTAAACACATTCCTTAAATTGTAGCCATTTGTTGAGTGTTTTTTTTGTGTCTAATCCGCATATATATCACCATTACCCTTTATTTTCTTGACTGCATATCTCTTAAATGTCAACATATACACGTGTGATTTAGTTTACAAAGATTTTTCAATGCCGAGTACCTCGATCAGAGAGTAAAAAAGGCGTAAGGTTCACAATGGTGTAAAATTAAAATGGGATATACCGGGCTAGGATTCGAGTTACAGGAACAAGGGCCAAACCAACCACCCAAGAATGGAATCGTCGAGTGAAAACACTTGACAACCTCCTAGAAGCCGCTTTTCTTACCACCAGACTTTTCTCCATCAATTAGGAATCTGATGCCGTCACTAAATACATTCCTTAAATTGTAGCCATCTGTTGAGTGTTATTTTTTTGGTGTCTAATCCGCATATATATCACCATTGCCCTTGATTTTCTTGACTGTATATCTCTTAAATGTCAACATATACACGTGTGATTTAGTTTACGAAGATTTTTCAATGCCGAGAACCTCGATCAAAGAGTTAAAAAGGCGTAAGGTTCACATTGGTGTAAAATTAAAATGGGATATACCGGACTAGGATTCTAATTACAGGAACAAGGACCAAACCAGCCACCCAAGAATGGAATCGTCGAGCGAAAACACTTAACAACCTCCTAGAACCAGCTTTTCTTACCACCAAACCTTTCTCCATCAATTAGGAATCTGATGCCGTCACTAAACACATTCCTTAAATTGTAGCTGTTTGTTGAGTGTTTTTTTTTGGTGTCTAATCCGCATATATATCACCATTGCCCTGGATTTTCTTGACCGTATATCTCTTAAATGTCAACATATACACGTCTGATTTAGTTTACGAAGATTTTTAAATGCCGAGAACCTCGATCAGAGAGTAAAAAAGGCGTAACATTCACAATGGTGTAAAATTAAAATGGGATATACCAGGCTAGGATTCGAGTTACAGGAACAAGGGCCAAACCAACCACCCAAGAATGGAATCGTCGAGCGAAAACACTTGACAACCTCCTAGAAGCAGCTTTTCTTACCACCAGACCTTTCTCCATCAATTAGGAATCTGATGCCGTCACTAAACACATTCCTTAAATTGTAGCCGTTTGTTGAGTGTTTTTTTTTGGTGTCTAATCCGCATATATATCACCATTGCCCTAGATTTTCTTGACCGTATATCTCTTAAATGTCAACATATACACATGTGATATAGTTTACGAAGACTTTTCAATGCCGAGAACCTCGATCAGAGAGCAAAAAAGGCGTAAGGTTCACAATGGTGTAAAAATAAAATGGGATATACCAGGCTAGGATTCGAGTTACAGGAACAAAGGCCAAACCAACCACCCAAGAATGGAATCGTCGAGCAAAAACACTTGACAACCTCCAAGAAGCAGCTTTTCTTACCACCAGACCTTTCTCCATCAATTAGGAATCTGATGCCGTCACTACACACATTCCTTAAACTGTAGCCATTTGTTCAGTGTTTCTTTTTTTGTGTCTAAACCGCATATATATCACCATTGCCCTTGATTTTCTTGACTGTATATCTCTTAAATGTCAACATATACACGTGTGATTTAGTTTACGAAGATTTTTCAATGCCGAGAACCTCGATCAGAGAGTAAAAAAGGCGTAAGGTTCACAATGGTGTAAAATTAAAATGGGATATACCAGGCCTGGATTCGAGTTTCAGGAACAAGGGCTAAACCAACCACCCAAGGATGGAATCATCGAGTGAAAACACTTGACAACCTCCTAGAAGCAACTTTTCTTGCCACCATACCTTTCTCCATCAATTAGGAATCTGATGCCGTCACTAAACACATTCCTTAAATTGTAGCCATTTGTTGAGTTTTTTTTTTGTGTCTAATCCACATATATATCACCATTGCCCGGTATTATCTTGACCGTATATCTCTTAAATGTCAACATATACACGTGTGATTTAGTTTACGAAGATTTTTCAATGCCGAGAACCTCGATCAAAGAGTAAAAAAGGCGTAAGGTTCACAATGGTGTAAAATTAAAATGGGATATACCGGACTAAGATTCGAGTTACAGGAACAAGGGCCAAACCAACTACCCAAGAATGGAATCGTCGAGCGAAAACACTTGACAACCTCCTAGAAGCAGCTTTTCTTTCCACCAGACCTTTCTCCATCAATTAGGAATCTGATGCCGTCACTAAACACATTCCTTAAATTGTAGCCGTTTGTTTTGTGTTTTATTTTGGTGTCTAATCCGCATATATATCACCATTGCCCTGTATTATCTTGACCGTATATCTCGTAAATGTCAACATATATACGTGTGATTTAGTTTACGAAGATTTTTCAATGCCGAGAACCTCGATCAGAGAGTAAAAAAGGCGTAAGGTTCACAATGATGTAAAATTAAAATGGGATATACCAGGCTAGGATTCGAGTTACAGGAACAAAGGCCAAACCAACCACCCAAGAATGGAATCGTCGAGCGAAAACACTTGAAAACCTCCTAGAAGCAGCTTTTCTTACCACCAGCCTTTCTCCATCAATTAGGAATCTGATGCCGTCACTAAACACATTCCTTAAAATGTAGCCATTTGTTGAGTGTTTCTTTTTTTGTGTCTAAACCGCATATATATCACCATTGCCCTTGATTTTCTTGACTGTATATCTCTTAAATGTCAACATATACACGTGTGATTTAGTTTACGAATATTTTTCAATGCCGAGAACCTCGATCAGAGAGTAAAAAAGGCGTAAGGTTCACAATGGTGTAAAATTAAAACGGGATATACCGGGCTTGGATTCGAGTTACAGGAACAAGATCCAAACCAACCACCCAAGAATGGAATCGTCGAGCGAAAACACTTGACAACCTCCTAGAAGCAGCTTTTCTTGCCACCATACCTTTCTCCATCAATTAGGAATCTGATGCCGTCACTAAACACATTCCTTAAATTGTAGCCATTTGTTGAGTGTTTTTTTTTTTTGTGTCTAATCTGCATATATATCACCATTGCCCTTGATTTTCTTGAATGTATATCTCTTAAATATCAACATATACACGTGTGATTTAGTTTACGAAGATTTTTCAATGCCGAGAACCTCGATCAGAGAGTAAAAAAGGCGTAAGGTTCACAATGGTGTAAAATTAAAATGGGATATACCGGACTAGGATTCGAGTTACAGGAACAAGGGCCAAACCAACCACCCAAGGATGGAATCGTCGAGCGAAAACACTTGACAACCTCCTAGAAGCAGCTTTTCTTACCACCAGACCTTTCTCCATCAATTAGGAATCTGATGCCGTCACTAAACACATTCCTTAAATTGTAGCCATTTGTTGAGTGTTTTTTTTTTGTGTCTAATCTGCATATATATCACCATTGCCCTTGATTTTCTTGACTGTATATCTCTTAAATGTCAACATATACACGTGTGATTTCGTTTACGAAGATTTTTCAATGCCGAGAACCTCGATCAAAGAGTAAAAAAGGCGTAAGGTTCACAATGGTGTAAAATTAAAATGGGATATACCGGACTAAGATTCGAGTTACAGGAACAAGGGCCAAACCAACCACCCAAGAATGGAATCGTCGAGCGAAAACACTTGACAACCTCCTAGAAGCAGCTTTTCTTACCACCAGACCTTTCTCCATCAATTAGGAATCTGATGCCGTCACTAAACACATTCCTTAAATTGTAGCCGTTTGTTGAGTGTTTTTTTTTGGTGTCTAATCCGCATATATATCACCATTGCCCTGTATTTTCTTGACCGTATATCTCTTAAATGTCAACATATACACATGTGATTTAGTTTACGAAGATTTTTCAATGCCGAGAACCTCGATCAGAGAGTAAAAAGGGCGTAACGTTCACAATGGTGTAAAATTAAAATGGGATATACCAGGCTAGGATTCGAGTTACAGGAACAAAGGCCAAACCAACCACCCAAGAATGGAATCGTCGAGCGAAAACACTTGACAACCTCCTAGAAGTAGCTTTTCTTACTACCAGACCTTTCTCCATCAATTAGGAATCTGATGCCGTCACTAAACACATTCCTTAAATTGTAGCCATTTGTTGAGTGTTTCTTTTTTTGTGTCTAATCCGCATATATATCACCGTTGCCCTTGATTTTCTTGACTGTATATCTCTTAAATTTCAACATATACACGTGTGATTTAGTTTACGAAGATTTTTCAATCCCGAGAACCTCGATCAGAGAGTAAAAAAGGCGTAAGGTTCACAATGGTGTAAAATTAAAATGGGATATACCAGGCTAGGATTCGAGTTTCAGGAACAAGGGTCAAACCAACCACCCAAGAATGGAATCGTCGAGCGAAAACACTTGACAACCTCCTAAAAACAGCTTTTCTTGCCACCAGACCTTTCTCCATCATTTAGGAATCTGATGCCGTCACTAAACACATTCCTTAAATTGTAGCCATTTGTTGAGTGTTTTTTTTTGTGTCTAATCCGCATATATATCACCATTGCCCTTGATTTTCTTGACTGTATATCTCTTAAATATCAACATATACACGTGTGATTTAGTTTTCGAAGATTTTTCAATGCCGAGAACCTCGATCAGAGAGTAAAAGAGGCGTAAGGTTCACAATCGTGTAAAATTAAAACGGGATATACCGGGATAGGATTCGAATTACAGGAACCAGATCCAAACCAACCACCCAAGAATGGAATCGTCGAGCGAAAACACTTGACAACCTCCTAGAAGCAGCTTTTCTTGCCACCATACCTTTCTCCATCAATTAGAAATCTGATGCCGTCACTAAACACATTCCTTAAATTGTAACCATTTGTTGAGTGTTTTTTTGTGTCTAATCCGCATATATATCACCATTGCCCTTGATTTTTTTGACTGTATATCTCTTAAATATCAACGTATACACGTGTGATTTAGTTTACGAAGATTTTTCAATGCCGAGAACCTCGATCAGAGAGTAAAAAAGGCGTAAGGTTCACAATGGTGTAAAATTAAAATGGGATGTACCGGGCTAGGATTCGAGTTACAGGAACAAGGGCCAAACCAACCACCCAAGAATGGAATCGTCGAGCGAAAACACTTGACAACCTCCTAGAAGCAGCTTTTCTTGCCACCAGACCTTTCTCCATCAATTAGGAATCTGATGCCGTCACTAAACACATTCCTTAAATTGTAGCCATTTGTTGAGTGTTTTTTTTGTGTCTAATCCGCATATATATCACCATTACCCTTTATTTTCTTGACTGCATATCTCTTAAATGTCAACATATACACGTGTGATTTAGTTTACGAAGATTTTTCAATGCCGAGAACCTCGATCAGAGAGTAAAAAAGGCGTAAGGTTTACAATGGTGTAAAATTAAAATGGGATATACCGGGCTAGGATTCGAGTTACAGGAACAAGGGCCAAACCAACCACCCAAGAATGGAATCGTCGAGTGAAAACACTTGACAACCTCCTAGAAGCAGCTTTTCTTACCACCAGACCTTTCTCCATCAATTAGGAATCTGATGTCGTTACTAAATACCTTCCTTAAATTGTAGCCATCTGTTGGGTGTTTTTTTGGTGTCTAATCCGCATATATATCACCATTGCCCTTGATTTTCTTGACTGTATATCTCTTAAATGTCATCATATACACGTGTGATTTAGTTTATGAAGACTTTTCAATGCCGAGAACCTCGATCAGAGAGTAAAAAAGGCGTAAGGTTCACAATGGTGTAAAATTAAAATGGGATATACCGGGCTAGGATTCGAGTTACAGGAATTAGGGCCGAACCAACCACCCAAGAATGGAATCGTCGAGCGAAAACACTTGACAACATCCTAGAAGCAGCTTTTCTTTCCACCAGACCTTTCTCCATCAATTAGGAATCTGATGCCATCACTAAACACATTCCTTAAATTGTAGCCATTTGTTGAGTGTGTTTTTTTTGGTGTCTAATCCGCATATATATCACCATTGCCCTTTATTTTCTTGACTGTATATCTCTTAAATGTCAACATATACACGTGTGATTTAGTTTACGAAGATTTTTCAATGCTGAGAACCTCGATCAGAGAGTTAAAAAGGCGTAAGGTTCACAATGGTGTAAAATTAAAATGGGATATACCGTGCTAGGATTCGAGTTACAGGAACAAGGGCCAAACCAACCACCCAAGAATGGAATCGTCGAGCGAAAACACTTGACAACCTCCTAGAAGCAGCTTTTCTTGCCACCAGACCTTTCTCCATCAATTAGGAATCTGATGACGTCACTAAACACATTCCTTAAATTGTATCCATTTGTTAAGTGTTTTTTTTTTGTGTCTAATCCGCATATATATCACCATTGCCCTTTATTTTCTTGACTGTATATCTCTTAAATGTCAACATATACACGTGTGATTTAGTTTACGAAGATTTTTCAATGCCGAGAACCTCGATCAAAGAGTAAAAAGGCGTAAGGTTCACAATGGTGTAAAATTAAATTGGGATATACCGGGCTAGGATTCGAGTTACAGGAACAAGGGCCAAACCAACCACCCAAGAATGGAATCGTCGAGCGAAAACACTTGACAACCTCCTAGAAGCAGCTTTTCTTACCACCAGACCTTTCTCCATCAATTAGGAATCCGATGCAATCACTAAACACATTCCTTAAATTGTTGCCATTTGTTGAGTGTTTTTTTTGGTGTCTAATCCGCATATATATCACCATTGCCCTTTATTTTCTTGACTGTATATCTCTTAAATGTCAACATATACACGTGTGATTTAGTTTACGAAGATTTTTCAATGCCGAGAACCTCGATCAGAGAGTAAAAAAGGCGTAAGGTTCACAATGGTGTAAAATTAAAATGGGATATACCGGGCTAGGATTCGAGTTACAGGAACAAGGGCCAAACCAACCACCCAAGAATGGAATCTTCGAGCGAAAACACTTGACAACCTCCTAGAAGCAGCTTTTCTTTCCACCAGACCTTTCTCCATCAATTAGGAATCCGATGCCATCACTAAACACATTCCTTAAATTGTAGGCATTTGTTGAGTGTTTTTTTTGGTGTGTAATCCGCATATATATCACCATTGCCCTTTATTTTCTTGACTGTATATCTCTTAAATGTCAACATATACACGTGTGATTTAGTTTACGAAGATTTTTCAATGTCGAGAACCTCGAACAGAGAGTAAAAAAGGCGTAAGGTTCACAATGGTGTAAAATTAAAATGGGATATACCGTGCTAGGATTCGAGTTACAGGAACAAGGGCCAAACCAACCGCCCAAGAATGGAATCGTCGAGCGAAAACACTTGACAACCTCCTAGAAGCAGCTTTTCTTGCCACCAGACCTTTCTTCATCAATTAGAAATATGTTGCCGTCACTAAACACATTCCTTAAATTGTAGCCATTTGTTAAGTTTTTTTTTTCTTTCTAATCCGCATATATATCACCATTGCCCTTTATTTTCTTTACTGTATATCTCTTAAATGTCAACATATACACATGTGATTTAGTTTACGAAGATTTTTCAATGCCGAGAACCTCGATCAGAGAGTTAAAAAGGCGTAAGGTTCACAATGGTGTAAAATTAAAATGGGATATACCGGGCTAGGATTCGAGTTACAGGAACAAGGGCCAAACCAACCACCCAAGAATGGAATCGTCGAGCGAAAACACTTGACAACCTCCTAGAAGCAGCTTTTCTTTCCACCAGACATTTCTCCATCAATTAGGAATCTGATGCCATCACTAAACACATTCCTTAAATTGTAGCCATTTGTTGAGTGTTTTTTTTGGTGTCTAATCCGCATATATATCACCATTGCCCTTTATTTTCTTGACTGTATATATCTCTTAAATGTCAACATATACACGTGTGATTTAGTTTACGAAGATTTTTCAATGCCGAGAACCTCGATCAGAGAGTAAAAAAGGCGTAAGGTTCACAATGGTGGAAAATTAAAATGGGATATACCGTGCTAGGATTCGAGTTACAGGAACAAGGGCCAAACCAACCACCCAAGAATGGAATCGTCGAGCGAAAACACTTGACAACCTCCTAGAAGCAGCTTTTCTTGCCACCAGACCTTTCTCCATCAATTAGGATTCTGATGCCGTCACTAAACACATTCCTTAAATTGTAGCCATTTGTTAAGTGTGTTTTTTTTGTGTCTAATCCGCATATATATCACCAGTGCCCTTTATTTTCTTGACTGTATATCTCTTAAATGTCAACATATACACGTGTGATTTAGTTTACGAAGATTTTTCAATGCCGAGAACCTCGATCAGAGAGTAAAAAAGGCGTAAGGTTCACAATGGTGTAAAATTAAAATGGGATATACCGGGCTAGGATTCGAGTTAGAGGAACAAGGGCCAAACCAACCACCCAAGAATGGAATCGTCGAGCGAAAACACTTGACAACCTCCTAGAAGCAGCTTTTCTTTCCACCAGACATTTCTCCATCAATTAGGAATCTGATGCCATCACTAAACACATTCCTTAAATTGTAGCCATTTGTTGAGTGTTTTTTTTTGGTGTCTAATCCGCATATATATCTCCATTGCCCTTTATTTTCTTGACTGTATATATCTCTTAAATGTCAACATATACACGTGTGATTTAGTTTACGAAGATTTTTCAATGCCGAGAACCTCGATCAGAGAGTAAAAAAGGCGTAAGGTTCACAATGGTGGAAAATTAAAATGGGATATACCGTGCTAGGATTCGAGTTACAGGAACAAGGGCCAAACCAACCACCCAAGAATGGAATCGTCGAGCGAAAACACTTGACAACCTCCTAGAAGCAGCTTTTCTTGCCACCAGACCTTTCTCCATCAATTAGGATTCTGATGCCGTCACTAAACACATTCCTTAAATTGTAGCCATTTGTTAAGTGTTTTTTTTTGTGTCTAATCCGCATATATATCACCATTGCCCTTTATTTTCTTGACTGTATATCTCTTAAATGTCAACATATACACGTGTGATTTAGTTTACGAAGATTTTTCAATGCCAAGAACCTCGATCAAAGAGTAAAAAAGGCGTAAGGTTCACAATGGTGTAAAATTAAAATGGGATATACCGGGCTAGGATTCGAGTTACAGGAACAAGGGCCAAACCAACCACCCAAGAATGGAATCGTCGAGCGAAAACACTTGACAACCTCCTAGAAGCAGCTTTTCTTTCCACCAGACATTTCTCCATCAATTAGGAATCTGATGCCATCACTAAACACATTCCTTAAATTGTAGCCATTTCTTGAGTGTTTTTTTTGGTGTCTAATCCACATATATATCACCATTGCCCTTTATTTTCTTGACTGTATATCTCTTAAATGTCAACATATACACGTGTGATTTAGTTTACGAAGATTTTTCAATGCCGAGAACCTCGATCAGAGAATAAAAAAGGCGTAAGGTTCACAATGGTGGAAAATTAAAATGGGATATACCGTGCTAGGATTCGAGTTACAGGAACAAGGGCCAAACCAACCACCCAAGAATGGAATCGTCGAGCGAAAACACTTGACAACCTCCTAGAAGCAGCTTTTCTTGCCACCAGACCTTTCTCCATCAATTAGGATTCTGATGCCGTCACTAAACACATTCCTTAAATTGTAGCCATTTGTTAAGTGTTTTTTTTTTGTGTCTAATCCGCATATATATCACCATTGCCCTTTATTTTCTTGACTGTATATCTCTTAAATGTCAACATATACACGTGTGATTTAGTTTACGAAGATTTTTCAATGCCGAGAACCTCGATCAAAGAGTAAAAAAGGCGTAAGGTTCACAATGGTGTAAAATTAAAATGGGATATACCGGGCTAGGATTCGAGTTACAGGAACAAGGGCCAAACCAACCACCCAAGAATGGAATCGTCGAGCGAAAACACTTGACAACCTCCTAGAAGCAGCTTTTCTTGCCACCATACCTTTCTCCATCAATTAGGATTCTGATGCCGTCACTAAACACATTCCTTAAATTGTAGCCATTTGTTAAGTGTTTTTTTTTGTGTCTAATCCGCATATATATCACCATTGCCCTTTATTTTCTTGACTGTATATCTCTTAAATGTCAACATATACACGTGTGATTTAGTTTACGAAGATTTTTCAATGCCGAGAACCTCGATCAAAGAGTAAAAAAGGCGTAAGGTTCACAATGGTGTAAAATTAAAATGGGATATACCGGGCTAGGATTCGAGTTACAGGAACAAGGGCCAAACCAACCACCCAAGAATGGAATAGTCGAGCGAAAACACTTGACAACCTCCTAGAAGCAGCTTTTCTTGCCACCAGACCTTTCTCCATCAATTAGGATTCTGATGTCGTCACTAAACACATTCCTTAAATTGTAGCCATTTGTTAAGTGTTTTTTTTTTGTGTCTAATCCGCATATATATCACCATTGCCCTTTATTTTCTTGACTGTATATCTCTTAAATGTCAACATATACACGTGTGATTTAGTTTACGAAGATTTTTCAATGCCGAGAACCTCGATCAAAGAGTAAAAAAGGCGTAAGGTTCACAATGGTGTAAAATTAAAATGGGATATACCGTGCTAGGATTCGAGTTACAGGAACAAGGGCCAAACCAACCACCCAAGAATGGAATAGTCGAGCGAAAACACTTGACAACCTCCTAGAAGCAGCTTTTCTTGCCACCAGACCTTTCTCCATCAATTAGGATTCTGATGTCGTCACTAAACACATTCCTTAAATTGTAGCCATTTGTTAAGTGTTTTTTTTTTGTGTCTAATCCGCATATATATCACCATTGCCCTTTATTTTCTTGACTGTATATCTCTTAAATGTCAACATATACACGTGTGATTTAGTTTACGAAGATTTTTCAATGCCGAGAACCTCGATCAAAGAGTAAAAAAGGCGTAAGGTTCACAATGGTGTAAAATTAAAATGGGATATACCGTGCTAGGATTCGAGTTACAGGAACAAGGGCCAAACCAACCACCCAAGAATGGAATCGTCGAGCGAAAACACTTGACAACCTCCTAGAAGCAGCTTTTCTTGCCACCAGACCTTTCTCCATCAATTAGGATTCTGATGCCGTCACTAAACACATTCCTTAAATTGTAGCCATTTGTTAAGTGTTTTTTTTTTTGTGTCTAATCCGCATATATATCACCATTGCCCTTTATTTTCTTGACTGTATATCTCTTAAATGTCAACATATACACGTGTGATTTAGTTTACGAAGATTTTTCAATGCCGAGAACCTCGATCAAAGAGTAAAAAAGGCGTAAGGTTCACAATGGTGTAAAATTAAAATGGGATATACCGGGCTAGGATTCGAGTTACAGGAACAAGGGCCAAACCAACCACCCAAGAATGGAATCGTCGAGCGAAAACACTTGACAACCTCCTAGAAGCAGCTTTTCTTACCACCAGACCTTTCTCCATCAATTAGGAATCTGATGCCGTCACTAAACACATTCCTTAAATTGTAGCCGTTTGTTGAGTGTTTTTTTTTGTGTCTAATCCGCATATATATCACCATTGCCCTTTATTTTCTTGACTGTATATCTCTTAAATGTCAACATATACACGTGTGATTTAGTTTACGAAGATTTTTCAATGCCGAGAACCTCGATCAGAGAATAAAAAAGTCGTAAGGTTCACAATGGTGTAAAATTAAAATGGGATATACCGTGCTAGGATTCGAGTTACAGGAACAAGGGCCAAACCAACCACCCAAGAATGGAATAGTCGAGCGAAAACACTTGACAACCACCTAGAAGCAGCTTTTCTTGCCACCAGACCTTTCTCCATCAATTAGGATTCTGATGTCGTCACTAAACACATTCCTTAAATTGTAGCCATTTGTTAAGTGTTTTTTTTTGTGTCTAATCCGCATATATATCACCATTGCCCTTTATTTTCTTGACTGTATATCTCTTAAATGTCAACATATACACGTGTGATTTAGTTTACGAAGATTTTTCAATGCCGAGAACCTCGATCAGAGAATAAAAAAGGCGTAAGGTTCACAATGGTGGAAAATTAAAATGGGATATACCGTGCTAGGATTCGAGTTACAGGAACAAGGGCCAAACCAACCACCCAAGAATGGAATCGTCGAGCGAAAACACTTGACAACCTCCTAGAAGCAGCTTTTCTTGCCACCAGACCTTTCTCCATCAATTAGGATTCTGATGCCGTCACTAAACACATTCCTTAAATTGTAGCCATTTGTTAAGTGTTTTTTTTTTGTGTCTAATCCGCATATATATCACCATTGCCCTTTATTTTCTTGACTGTATATCTCTTAAATGTCAACATATACACGTGTGATTTAGTTTACGAAGATTTTTCAATGCCGAGAACCTCGATCAAAAAGTAAAAAAGGCGTAAGGTTTACAATGGTGTAAAATTAAAATGGGATATACCGGGCTAGGATTCGAGTTACAGGAACAAGGGCCAAACCAACCACCCAAGAATGGAATCGTCGAGCGAAAACACTTGACAACCTCCTAGAAGCAGCTTTTCTTACCACCAGACCTTTCTCCATCAATTAGGAATCTGATGCCGTCACTAAACACATTCCTTAAATTGTAGCCGTTTGTTGAGTGTTTTTTTTGTGTCTAATCCGCATATATATCACCATTGCCCTTGATTTTCTTGACTGTATATCTCTTAAATGTCAACATATACACGTGTGATTTAGTTTACGAAGATTTTTCAATGCCGAGAACCTCGATCAGAGAGTAAAAAGGCGTAAGGTTCACAATGGTGTAAAATTAAAATGGGATATACCGGGCTAGGATTCGAGTTACATGAACAAGGGCCAAACCAAGCACCCAAGAATGGAATCGTCGAGCGAAAACACTTAACAACCTCCTAGAAGAAGCTTTTCTTGCCACTAGACCTTTCTCCATCAATTAGGAATCCGATGCCATCACTAAACACATTCCTTAAATTGTAGCCATTTGTTGAGTGTTTTTTTTGGTGTCTAATCCGCATATATATCACCATTTCCCTTTATTTTCTTGACTGTATATCTCTTAAATGTCAACATATACACGTGTGATTTAGTTTACGAAGATTTTTCAATGTCGAGAACCTTGATCAGAGAGTAAAAAAGGCGTAAGGTTCACAATGGTGTAAAATTAAAATGGGATATACCGTGCTAGGATTCGAGTTACAGGAACAAGGGCCAAACCAACCACACAAGAATGGAATCGTCGAGCGAAAACACTTGACAACCTCCTAGAAGCAGCTTTTCTTGCCACCAGACCTTTCTCCATCAATTAGGAATCTGATGCCGTCACTAAACAGATTCCTTAAATTGTAGCCATTTGTTAAGTGTTTTTTTTTTGTGTCTAATCCGCATATATATCACCATTGCCCTTTATTTTCTTGACTGTATATCTCTTAAATGTCAACATATACACGTGTGATTTAGTTTACGAAGATTTTTCAATGCCGAGAACCTCGATCAAAAAGTAAAAAAGGCGTAAGGTTCACAATGGTGTAAAATTAAAATGGGATATACCGGGCTAGGATTCGAATTACAGGAACAAGGGCCAAACCAACCACCCAAGAATGGAATCGTCGAGCGAAAACACTTGACAACCTCCTAGAAGCAGCTTTTCTTACCACCAGACCTTTCTCCATCAATTAGGAATCTGATGCCGTCACTAAACACATTCCTTAAATTGTAGCCGTTTGTTGAGTGTTTTTTTTGTGTCTAATCCGCATATATATCACCATTGCCCTTGATTTTCTTGAATGTATATCTCTTAAATGTCAACATATACACGTGTGATTTAGTTTACGAAGATTTTTCAATGCCGAGAACCTCGATCGGAGAGTAAAAAGGCGTAAGGTTCACAATGGTGTAAAATTAAAATGGGATATACCGGGCTAGGATTCGAGTTACATGAACAAGGGCCAAACCAAGCACCCAAGAATGGAATCGTCGAGCGAAAACACTTAACAACCTCCTAGAAGAAGCTTTTCTTGCCACTAGACCTTTCTCCATCAATTAGGAATCCGATGCCATCACTAAACACATTCCTTAAATTGTAGCCATTTGTTGAGTGTTTTTTTTGGTGTCTAATCCGCATATATATCACCATTTCCCTTTATTTTCTTGACTGTATATCTCTTAAATGTCAACATATACACGTGTGATTTAGTTTACGAAGATTTTTCAATGTCGAGAACCTTGATCAGAGAGTAAAAAAGGCGTAAGGTTCACAATGGTGTAAAATTAAAATGGGATATACCGTGCTAGGATTCGAGTTACAGGAACAAGGGCCAAACCAACCACACAAGAATGGAATCGTCGAGCGAAAACACTTGACAACCTCCTAGAAGCAGCTTTTCTTGCCACCTGACCTTTCTCCATCAATTAGGAATCTGATTCCGTCACTAAACACATTCCTTAAATTGTAGCCATTTGTTAAGTGTTTTTTTTTTTGTTTCTAATCCGCATATATATCACCATTGCCCTTTATTTTCTTGACTGTATATCTCTTAAATGTCAACATATACACGTGTGATTTAGTTTATGAAGATTTTTCAATGCCGAGAACCTCGATCAGAGAGTTAAAAAGGCGTAAGGTTCACAATGGTGTAAAATTAAAATGGGATATACCGGGCTAGGATTCGAGTTACATGAACAAGGGCCAAACCAGCCACCCAAGAATGGAATCGTCGAGCGAAAACACTTGACAACCTCCTAGAAGCAGCTTTTCTTGCCACCAGACCTTTCTCCATCAATTAGGAATCCGATGCCACCACTAAACACATTCCTTAAATTGTAGCCATTTGTTGAGTGTTTTTTTTTGTGTCTAATCCGCATATATATCACCATTGCCCTTTATTTTCTTGACTGTATATCTCTTAAATGTCAACATATACACGTGTGATTGAGTTTACGAAGATTTTTCAATGCCGAGAACCTCGATCAGAGAGTAAAAAAGGCGTAAGGTTCACAATGGTGTAAAATTAAAATGGGATATACCGTGCTAGGATTCGAGTTACAGGAACAAGGGCCAAACCAACCACCCAAGAATGGAATCGTCGAGCGAAAACACTTGACAACCTCCTAGAAGCAGCTTTTCTTGCCACCATACCTTTCTCCATCAATTAGGATTCTGATGCCGTCACTAAACACATTCCTTAAATTGTAGCCATTTGTTAAGTGTTTTTTTTTTGTGTCTAATCCGCATATATATCACCATTGCCCTTTATTTTCTTGACTGTATATCTCTTAAATGTCAACATATACACGTGTGATTTAGTTTACGAAGATTTTTCAATGCCGAGAACCTCGATCAAAGAGTAAAAAAGGCGTAAGGTTCACAATGGTGTAAAATTAAAATGGGATATACCGGGCTAGGATTCGAGTTACAGGAACAAGGGCCAAACCAACCACCCAAGAATGGAATCGTCGAGCGAAAACACTTGACAACCTCCTAGAAGCAGCTTTTCTTTCCACCAGACATTTCTCCATCAATTAGGAATCTGATGCCATCACTAAACACATTCCTTAAATTGTAGCCATTTGTTGAGTGTTTTTTTTGTGTCTAATCCGCATATATATCACCATTGCCCTTTATTTTCTTGACTGTATATCTCTTAAATGTCAACATATACACGTGTGATTTAGTTTACGAAGATTTTTCAATGCCGAGAACCTCGATCAGAGAGTAAAAAGTGTCACGGCCCCCGACCCGGTTTGACCCGTTTCAGGAGCCGCGGGACAGAAATACTGCGGTATTTATTTAATTGAGTTTAACAGCGGAAGTTTATTTAAAAGGATCGTTTAAAGCTAAAATTTTCCCCGATTATTTTATTTCACAATTCAGGATAAAACCCTGATAATTTACAATATTATGTTTTTACTATGAAATGGTGATATTACAAAACTTATTTCTTTATTTTATAATGAGCCACTATCTTAAGCTTGAAATGCTCCCCAGCACTTTTCCTGAATTACAAGAAATCACCTGAAACATGTTTGAAAAAGGTTTTGTCAGCGAGAAATACTGAGTGAATCATTCTATTTACTAAAATGACACATTTGTTATAATTTACAGTATTAAGGAAGATTACAATGTTTCTGATATCAAACCAATTACCCACAGTACTTTGTCACTCGACCCATTGGCCCTTCCGTCCAATGGTGTCTGTGACTATGGTCATATCACCCATTGGCTGCCCCAATGGTGAAGATTATCAAGTAATGTATACAAAACCCCACATGCCGGCTGTAATATGGTGATTACATAAACTTAATCCCTGTAAATATAACTTTGAAATAAATAGGGTTTTGTAAAGTAATTTGATAAAAAGAGAGAATGACTCACATTGTTGATTTAATATGGACAGAGTTTAGTTTATGATGTAGCCTTGTTAACCTAATTTAAATAACAATGCACACAAAACTTGGTTAGTAATCAATCCAGCAATTACGATAACTCACGAGATCAAATTCTCACAATGAATGACAAAGTGCAATACTTCATCCATCGAATTAACGATGATCCGTCAAATTAATGACGAATGACAAAGTATAATACATTTATCCATCGAATTAACGATGATCCGTCAAATTAATGACGGACGATAAAGTATAACCCTAATGTGGGCGGCACTTAAACATTCATTGGATATGTTGATCGTCGGAAAATGAATCGTAGCAGCGATTGTGCTAATACCCTGTTTTGCGGCAGAATTTCGAGACCCGTGTGTGTTATTTAGAGTATTCCTGCTATAACTTAGAGTATACTTCGAATTTTTCCGTCGTTTCAGTACCAGAATTCAAGTCCCAAACCAACCTATTTATACTGAAAATTTTACACTGTCGCGTAGCGCGACTGCCTACCCCTTAGTCGTCGCGCTACGTGACTGCCAACCTATATTCATAGGGTAGCTACGTGCATGGGTAGGCTTGCTGAGTTGGTGGATTTCGAAAATTTGATTTCTACAGCTCACAATTTGGATAATCGTCAATAGGGTTTAACCCCCCCCCCCCTGAGTTTTAGGGGCCCTAATATTGATTCTGAAAATTCTGAAAATTTTAGGGTTTGTTCAGAATCACTTGGGTGTCTCAATTAGGGTTTCCTTTTGGATTAATTAATTTAATAATTATGACTTTTGATGAGAGTTGTTACATTCTCCCCACCTTAAGAAAAATCTCGTCCTCGAGATTTACTGGAATAATTGTGGATATTTTCGCTTCATTTATGATTCCAGTTCCCAAGTATATTCAGCTCCTCTCTTTGAATCCCATCTGACTTTGACTAAAACTAGTCGTTTGTGCTTGAGAAACTTTACTTTTCTGTCTTCTATCTGAAGAGGTTTCTCCACAAATTTTAACTTTTCGTTTACTTTTATATCTCGAAGAGGTACTACCAGTGATTCATCTGATAAGCATTTCTTGAGATTGGATACATGAAATACATCATGTACTCCAGATAATTCTTCTGGTAGTCGTAAACGATAAGCTACTGGTCCTATACGTTGGATCACTGGAAATGGTCCTACGTACCTTGGACTTAGCTTTCCTTTCTTTCCAAATCTGACTACTCCTTTCCAAGGAGAAACTTTCAATAGTACTTTGTCTCCAACTTGGAATTCTAACGGCTTGCATCTATTGTCTGCATAACTCTTCTGACGATCTCGAGCCGTTTTCAGCCTTTCTTTGATTTGAGTAACCTTATCAGTTGTTTCTTGCACTATTTCAGGACCTGATAATTGACTTTCTCCAATTTCTGCCCAACAAACTGGAGTTCTGCACTTTCTTCCATATAATGCTTCAAATGGAGCAGTATCAATGCTTGAGTGATAACTATTGTTATATGAGAATTCAATCAATGGTAAGTGATCATCCCAACTTCCACCAAAATCTATTACACATGCTCGGAGCATGTCTTCTAGAGTTTGGATCGTCCTTTCACTTTGCCCATCTGTTTGGGGATGATATGCAGTGCTCAAATTTAGTCGAGTTCCCATGGCTTGCTGGAAACTTTTCCAGAAATGGGAAGTAAAACGACTATCTCTATCCGAAACAATGGAGAGTGGAACTCCATGTAAGGATACAATTTCATCTACATACAATTTAGCCAGTCTTTCCATGCTAAAGGTTTCTTTCATAGGTAGAAAGTGAGCTGATTTGGTTAATCGATCCACAATTACCCAAATCGCATCATTACCTTTTCTGGTTTTGGGTAACTTAGTAACAAAATCCATTGTTATAAGTTCCCATTTCCATACTGGCATTTCTAATTGTTGTAGTAATCCTGAAGGTTTCTGATGTTCTGCCTTAACTTGTGAACAAGTAAGACATTTAGAAACATAGCTGGCTATGTCCTTTTTCATTCCTATCCACCAAAAGTTCTTTCTTAAATCTTGGTACATTTTATTGTTTCCTGGATGCATAGTGTACCTAGATTTATGAGCTTCTTCTAAAATCTTAGGTCTTAAGTCTCCCTGCTTAGGTACCCAAATTCTACTTTTGTGGAATCTCCAAATTCCATCTGCTCCTTGTTCTAATTCCTTTATTCTTCCTTTCATTCCTTCAGCATCATCCTTGATTGCTGTAGTTTGAACATTCTTCAATTGTTCCATTAAATCTATTTATAGATTTAATCTGAGAGCACGAACCCGTCGTTGTTTCTCATAATACTTACGACTTAAGGCATCTGCAACTACATTTGCCTTTCCCTCATGATATTGAATATCACAGTCGTAGTCGCTTAAGATTTCCATCCATCTCCTTTGTCTCATGTTTAACTCTTTTTGCCCAAATATATATCTTAAACTTTTGTGGCCTGTGTAGATAGTAAATTTACTTCCGTAAAGATAGTGTCTCCAAATCTTAAGGGCAAAAATTACGGCTCCTAATTCTAAATCATGAGTCGTATAGTTTTCTTCGTGCTTTTTCAATTGCCTTGATGCGTACGCAATTACCTTCTTACGTTGCATAAGCACACATCCAAATCCTAGTTTTGAAGCATCACAATATACTTCAAAATCTTCAGTTCCTTCTGGTAAGGCTAAGATTGGTGCATGGGTTAATTTCTGTTTCAGAATCCTAAAAGCTTCTTCTTGTTTAGATCCCCATTCAAACTTAGTGGCTTTACAGGTTAACTTAGTTAATGGTACGGCTATCTTGGAAAAATCCTTAATAAACCGTCTATAATACCCAGCTAATCCTATAAAACTTCTTATTTCCATTGCTGTTTGTGGAACCTTCCACTTGGTAATTGCCTCTATCTTAGTAGGATCTACATGAATACCTTCATGATTCACCATGTGTCCTAAAAATTGCACTTCCTTTAGCCAAAATTCACATTTCGAGAATTTGGCGTACAACTTTTCTTTTCTTAACAAAGTTAAGAGTGCATGAAGATGTTCACAATGCTCTGTCTGACTTTTGGAATAAATAAGTATATCGTCTATGAAGACAATTACAAATTTATCCAAGTACGGTTTACAGATCCTATTCATCATGTCCATAAATGCTGCAGGTGCATTTGTTAATCCGAAGGGCATGACTGTAAACTCGTAATGACCATACCTTGTTCTGAAAGCAGTTTTAGGTATGTCTTCTTCTTGTACCTTCAATTGATGATATCCCGAGCGTAAATCTATCTTAGAAAAATACCTAGCCCCCTGAAGTTGATCAAAAAGATCATCAATCCTAGGTAATGGATATCGATTCTTAATTGTAACCTTATTCAATTCTCTATAATCGATACACATTCTCATTGAACCATCCTTTTTCTTCACAAACAACACTGGCGCTCCCCAAGGGGATGAGCTAGGTTGTATGAATCCTTTACTTAGTAATTCATCTAATTGCTTTTTCAATTCTAACATTTCTGTGGGTGCTAACCGATAAGGTGCCTTGGCTATCGGTGTAGTTCCTGGAATTAGATGAATCCTAAATTCTACTTCCCTATCTGGAGGTAATCCTGGTAAATCTTATGGAAATATATCAGAATATTCTGATACTACTGGTATTTCCTTAAGATCTTTTCCCTTAGTGCTAATGATTACTGAAATCATATACACTATTCCTTGTTTTCGTTCATAATTAGCAACTTTCATTACTGATATGAACTTCATGGGCTTACGTGGTTTATCTCCTGTAATCCTAATCATTTCTCCAGTAGGTGATTGAATTTCTATGGAGTTCTGATCACAAAGTATTCTAGCATGGTTGGCTACTAACCAATCCATTCCTAATACAACATCAAATTCAGCTAAATTCATCGGCAATAGTCTTGCAGAGAATTTATGTCCTAAAAGTTCTATGTTTCCTTCTTGCAAAACTTTATCTATTTTAACTGAATTTCCGTCTGCGGTTTCAACTGTAAAAATCTTCCTAATATTGGTTAAAGGTAAACTAAGAGCTTGACAGAATGAAGTATTTATAAAACTTTGGTTTGCACCAGAGTCAAATAATACTTTTGCGTACACGTTGTGAACTAAGAACGTACCCGCTATCACATCTGGAATGAGTTCTGCTTCTTGAGTGGTCAGCTGAAATGCTCTGGCATTCTTCTTTGTGGTTCCTTCCGTCGCCTTAGGTTTGTTATCTACTGGTTTGACCAATTTATGACATTCTGTTTTATAATGCCCCGCTTCTCCACAGTTAAAACAGATTGCAGTTTTCTTTCTGCAGTTTTCTTCACGGTGTCCTATACCCTTGCAAAGGTTGCAGGTTAAATTACATTTTCCGTAATGCTTTCTTTTGCAATTTCTACAGAAAGGTGGATTTGAATATTGCCCTGTTCCTCTTTTCTTGAAATTATTACTATTACCCGCCCGAAATCCTTGGGTAATCTTCTGAACCAATTCCTTTTTCCTATCTTCATCTCTTGTGCGTACCAGTTCATCGGTTAGAGTATTGGCTAATTCTACCGCATCATCAATAGTGCGAGGTCTCGCAGCTTTAACAATATTGCGGATTTCGCTAATTAGCCCCCAAATATAGCGAGAAATGAGTACCGGTTCTGGCGAAGCCAGTGTTGGTACCACTCTTGCATATTCAAAGAATGTCGAGGTATACCCACGACAATCCACACCCATCATCCGATGATTTAAAAACTTATTCGCCATCTGTTCTTTTTCATACTCGGGACATAATTTTCTTTCCACCAAACCCTTAAATTCTTCCCAAGTCATAGCATAAGCTATTACTCTTCCTTTTGATTGTAACACAGTATTCCACCATTCGAGTGCTCCTTCTTTGAGCAGATTAGATGCATACATGACCTGATCATCTTTACCACATTTACTTATTGCAATAACTGCTTCGGTTTTCTCTAACCAACGGAGTGATGCAGTCGCTCCTTCATTGCCTGCAAATTCAGTGGGTTTACAAGCAAGGAATTCTTTGAAAGTGCAACCAGGCGTTGCAGTTTTCATTTTCTTGGGTAATGGAGCTTGATGTGGTTCCCTATTATGATTTACATGATTATTGCCTTCGTTTATACTATTACTGAAGTTATCTTCAGTAATTTGTTTACTAGGGACAATTTGTGGTTCGGGTGGATTCTTGATAGCAGCAACGAATGCTGGAATAGCATTAGCTATCCCTTGAGCAACAATGTTTTCGATATCTTGCCGAGTCATATATTGATCTCCTGGATGTTGCTCGGACTGATTAACTTCATTTATAGGTTCATTACCACTGTTTGCCATCTGATAATATATATATAAATTTTATTAGTATCTGCTAAATAACAATTACATACAAATAATCAGAAAATTTTATAATACAGGTATAGTCAAAACAATCGATTTCTCGATTTCATTTTATATCTAGTATAGTATGCATCGTTACACACCAATATCTTACAGAGTTTTATTCGTTATTTACAGACTAACTTTACTATTATACAAACACCGTTTTACCATCCTACTATCTTTCGTCACTTGCTGTTCTAAAAACGCATTTCCCTCTCATCGTACTTCCATGCAATCTGTCCCCCTATTTCCCTGATTCTAGTTCCAGCATCAAACAATTCTTCACCAAAGTGGCGAAGTTCAGCCATGTTTTCATTACTCATGGGTGGATTAGGTAGGGGTTCTGGATCGAATTGTGGAAGAAAAGAGTAAGAATCGTTGACAATATTTTGAAATTGCCAATCGTTTGTCCACCATTCGTCCATTCCTATGGGTTGGGAGTGGACTATTGGATCTGGAATTGCTGGTTCCCAATTAATAGGGAGTTGGTTTCCAAGAAGATAATTAAAAATATTATTATTATTATTATTATTATTATTATTATTATTATTATTATTATTATTATTATTATTATTATTGACAGGCTGAATGGTTTCACAGCTTGCCAATAGGAAATCTATCTCATCTTGAAAAGTTCTTTCCTGGGTTGGATTGGAACTCTCTCCGATTTCTCTTTGAGCTGGTATAGACCCTTGCCCAACTTCCATTACTACTTCTTTAGTAATTTCCTCCATCTGTATTTCTATCTCCTTACCCTCCTCTTTGTCTTCAGTTTCCATTTCCTGTTGTTTAGAACTCTCTCCGGTTATAATTTCTTTTCCCTTTTTCAAAGGATTGTTTATTTTGGGCAGTTTTTTTTAGCTGGCTTCTTCTTACGTATTTTTCTCCATCCTACATAAGTCCTTTTCTTTTGTTTTGACTTGCTTAAAGGTGGAACCTTAAATTCTACTGGTTGTTCAACATCGGGATAGTAGCTAGTATATTCCTTGGAAGCTTCGATAGTTACGGGGTAAAGATTAAGGTTCTGAAAAGCTTCGGATATCCCACTCATGCTGATGTAGCATATATGCAAAATGCATAAAATACTAAGTTAAATTTTATAAATAACCGTGTAATTTCTTACAAAGATAACTTGGAAAAAAATACTTAGGTTTTGAAATTTTATTTATCACACAGGATTTCTAGATTGTGAGGGTAGGATGCTACTTTTAAAATATCTAAAGATTTATATTTTCTGCTACTGTGGCTAGCATATATATATTTGCCCATTTCTCATCGAGTTTATCTTCCCAATGTGATTTATCAATTAATTCCTGAGTTTCCCGTTTAATCTTCTTTTGTCGAATTTGTTCTTTACTTTTCTTAATAATCATCTTCCTCCTTCTAGGAGAAAGTGTTTCCTCGTATTGTGCCTTTCGCACAAATATTCCTTCTTCAGGAATTTCAGTCTGATTCGAGGATTTGGTTCGGGATGAACTTCCCTTCTCATTGGATGATTTATCTAATTTATGATAGATGCTTGACAACTTTTGTTTACCCATACTGTAATTAACAAATAGCCAGTTAATAAAACACATAATCACATAATAGTAATCAGGAAGAATTAAGTATTTCTAAATACTTAATTACCTTAACCCAGTGGCTCTGATACCACCTTTTTCTGTCACGCCCCCCGACCCGGTTTGACCCGTTTCAGGAGCCGCGGGACAGAAATACTGCGGTATTTATTTAATTGAGTTTAACAGCGGAAGTTTATTTAAAAGGATCGTTTAAAGCTAAAATTTTCCCCGATTATTTTATTTCACAATTCAGGATAAAACCCTGATAATTTACAATATTATGCTTTTACTATGAAATAGTGATATTACAAAACTTATTTCTTTATTTTATAATGAGCCACTATCTTAAGCTTGAAATGCTCCCCAGCACTTTTCCTGAATTACAACAGATCACCTGAAACATGTTTGAAAAAGGTTTTGTCAGCGAGAAATACTGAGTGAATCATTCTATTTACTAAAATGACACATTTGTTATAATTTACAGTATTAAGGAAGATTACAATGTTTCTGATATCAAACCAATTACCCACAGTACTTTGTCACTCGACCCATTGGCCCTTCCGTCCAATGGTGTCTGTGACTATGGTCATATCACCCATTGGCTGCCCCAATGGTGAAGATTATCAAGTAATGTATACAAAACCCCACATACCGGCTGTAATATGGTGATTACATAAACTTAATCCCTGTAAATATAACTTTGAAATAAATAGGGTTTTGTAAAGTAATTTGATAAAAAGAGAGAATGACTCACATTGCTGATTTAATATGGACAGAGTTTAGTTTATGATGTAGCCTTGTTAACCTAATTTAAATAACAATGCACACAAAACTGGGTTAGTAATTAATCCAGCAATTACGATAACTCACGAGATCAAATTCTCACAATGAATGACAAAGTGCAATACTTCATCCATCGAATTAACGATGATCCGTCAAATTAATGACGAATGACAAAGTATAATACATTTATCCATCGAATTAACGATGATCCGTCAAATTAATGACGGACGATAAAGTATAACCCTAATGTGGGCGGCACTTAAACATTCATTGGATATGTTGATCGTCGGAAAATGAATCGTAGCAGCGATTGTGCTAATACCCTGTTTTGCGGCAGAATTTCGAGACCCGTGTGTGTTATTTAGAGTATTCCTGCTATAACTTAGAGTATACTTCGAATTTTTCCGTCGTTTCAGTACCAGAATTCAAGTCCCAAACCAACCTATTTATACTGAAAATTTTACACCGTCGCGTAGCGCGATTGCCTACCCCTTAGTCGTCGCGCTACGCGACTGCCAACCTATATTCATAGGGTAGCTACGTGCATGGGTAGGCTTGCTGAGTTGGTGGATTTCGAAAATTTGATTTCTACAGCTCACAATTTGGATAATCGTCAACAGGGTTTAACCCCCCCCTGAGTTTTAGGGGCCCTAATCCTGATTCTGACAATTCTGAAAAGTTTAGGGTTTGTTCAGAATCACTTGGGTGTCTCAATTAGGGTTTCCTTTTGGATTAATTAATTTAATAATTATGACTTTTGATGAGAGTTGTTACAAAAAGGCGTAAGGTTCACAATGTTGTAAAATTAAAATGGGATATACCGTGCTAGGATTCGAGTTACAGGAACAAGGGCCAAACCAACCAACCAAGAATGGAATCATCGAGCGAAAACACTTGACAACCTCCTAGAAGCAGCTTTTCTTGCCACCAGACCTTTCTCCATCAATTAGGATTCTGATGCCGTCACTAAACACATTCCTTAAATTGTAGCCATTTGTTAAGTGTTTTTTTTGTGTCTAATCCGCATATATATCACCATTGCCCTTTATTTTCTTGACTGTATATCTCTTAAATGTCAACATATACACGTGTGATTTAGTTTACGAAGATTTTTCAATGCCGAGAACCTCGATCAAAGAGTAAAAAAGGAATAAGGTTCACAATGGTGTAAAATTAAAATGGGATATACCGGACTAGGATTCGAGTTACAGGAACAAGGGCCAAACCAACCACCCAAGAATGGAATCGTCGGGCGAAAACACTTGACAACCTCCTAGAAGCAGCTTTTCTTACCACCAGACCTTTCTCCATCAATTAGGAATCTGATGCCGTCACTAAACACATTCCCTAAATTGTAGCCGTTTGTTGAGTGTTTTTTTTTGTGTCTAATCCGCATATATATCAGCATTGCCCTTGATTTTCTTGACTGTATATCTCTTAAATGTCAACATATACACGTGTGATTTAGTTTACGAAGATTTTTCAATGCCGAGAACCTCGATCAGAGAGTAAAAAAGGCGTAAGGTTCACAATGGTGTAAAATTAAAATGGGATATACCGGGCTAGGATTCGAGTTACATGAACAAGAGCCAAACCAACCACCCAAGAATGGAGTCGTCGAGCGAAAACACTTGACAACCTCCTAGAAGCAGCTTTTCTTGCCACCAGACCTTTCTCCATCAATTAGGAATCCGATGCCATCACTAAACACATTCCTTAAATTGTAGCCATTTGTTGAGTGTTTTTTTTGGTGTCTAATCCGCATATATATCACCATTTCCCTTTATTTTCTTGACTGTATATCTTTTAAATGTCAACATATACACGTGTGATTTAGTTTACGAAGATTTTTCAATGTCGAGAACCTCGATCAGAGAGTAAAAAAGGCGTAAGGTTCACAATGGTGTAAAATTAAAATGGGATATACCGTGCTAGGATTCGAGTTACAGGAACAAGGGCCAAACCAACCACCCAAGAATAGAATCGTCGAGCGAACACACTTGACAACCTCCTAGAAGCAGCTTTTCTTTCCACCAGACATTTCTCCATCAATTAGGAATCTGATGCCATCACTAAACACATTCCTTAAATTGTAGCCATTTGTTGAGTGTTTTTTTTGGTGTCTAATCCGCATATATATCACCATTGCCCTTTATTTTCTTGACTGTATATCTCTTAAATGTCAACATATACACGTGTGATTTAGTTTACGAAGATTTTTCAATGCCGAGAACCTCGATCAGAGAGTAAAAAAGGCGTAAGGTTCACAATGTTGTAAAATTAAAATGGGATATACCGTGCTAGGATTGGAGTTACAGGAACAAGGGCCAAACCAACCACCCAAGAATGGAATCGTCGAGCGAAAACACTTGACAACCTCCTAGAAGCACCTTTTCTTGCCACCAGACCTTTCTCCATCAATTAGGATTCTGATGCCGTCACTAAACACATTCCTTAAATTGTAGCCATTTGTTAAGTGTTTTTTTTTGTGTCTAATCCGCATATATATCACCATTGCCCTTTATATTCTTGACTGTATATCTCTTAAATGTCAACATATACACGTGTGATTTAGTTTACGAAGATTTTTCAATGCCGAGAACCTCGATCAAAGAGTAAAAAAGGCGTAAGGTTCACAATGGTGTAAAATTAAAATGGGATATACCGGACTAGGATTCGAGTTACAGGAACAAGGGCCAAACCAACCACCCAAGAATGGAATCGTCGAGCGAAAACACTTGACAACCTCCTAGAAGCAGCTTTTCTTACCACCAGACCTTTCTCCATCAATTAGGAATCTGATGCCGTCACTAAACACATTCCTTAAATTGTAGCCATTTGTTAAGTGTTTTTTTTGGTGTCTAATCCGCATATATATCACCATTTCCCTTTATTTTCTTGACTGTATATCTCTTAAATGTCAACATATACACGTGTGATTTAGTTTACGAAGATTTTTCAATGTCGAGAACCTCGATCAGAGAGTAAAAAATTCGTAAGGTTCACAATGGTGTAAAATTAAAATGGGATATACCGTGCTAGGATTCGAGTTACAGGAACAAGGGCCAAACCAACCACCCAAGAATGGAATCGTCGAGCGAAAACACTTGACAACCTCCTAGAAGCAGCTTTTCTTGCCACCAGACCTTTCTCCATCAATTAGGAATCCGATGCCGTCACTAAACACATTCCTTAAATTGTAGCCATTTGTTAAGTGTTTTTTTTTTGTTTCAAATCCGCATATATATCACCATTGCCCTTTATTTTCTTAACTGTATATCTCTTAAATGTCAACATATACACGTGTGATTTAGTTTACGAAGATTTTTCAATGCCGAGAACCTCGATCAGAGAGTTAAAAAGGCGTAAGGCTCACAATGGTGTAAAATTAAAATGGGATATACCGGGCTAGGATTCGAGTTACAGGAACAAGGGCCAAACCAACAACCCAAGAATGGAATCGTCGAGCGAAAACACTTGACAACCTCCTAGAAGCAGCTTTTCTTTCCACCAGACATTTCTCCATCAATTAGGAATCTGATGCCATCACTAAACACATTCCTTAAATTGTAGCCATTTGTTGAGTGTTTTTTTTGGTGTCTAATCCGCATATATATCACCATTGCCCTTTATTTTCTTGACTGTATATCTCTTAAATGTCAACATATACACGTGTGATTTAGTTTACGAAGATTTTTCAATGCCGAGAACCTCAATCAGAGAGTAAAAAAGGCGTAAGGTTCACAATGGTGTAAAATTAAAATGGGAAATACCGTGCTAGGATTCGAGTTACAGGAACAAGGGCCAAACCAACCACCCAAGAATGGAATCGTCGAGCGAAAACACTTGACAACCTCCTAGAAGCAGCTTTTCTTGCCACCAGACCTTTCTCCATCAATTAGGATTCTGATGCCGTCACTAAACACATTCCTTAAATTGTAGCTATTTGTTAAGTGTTTTTTTTTGTGTCTAATCCGCATATATATCACCATTGCCCTTTATTTTCTTGACTGAATATCTCTTAAATGTCAACATATACACGTGTGATTTAGTTTACGAAGATTTTTCAATGCCGAGAACCTCGATCAAAGAGTAAAAAAGGCGTAAGGTTCACAATGGTGTAAAATTAAAATGGGATATACCGGACTAGGATTCGAGTTACAGGAACAAGGGCCAAACCAACCACCCAAGAATGGAATCGTCGAGCGAAAACACTTGACAACCTCCTAGAAGCAGCTTTTCTTACCACCAGACCTTTCTCCATCAATTAGGAATCTGATGCCGTCACTAAACACATTCCTTAAATTGTAGCCGTTTGTTGAGTGTTTTTTTTTTGTGTCTAATCCGCATACATATCACCATTGCCCTGGATTTTCTTGACCGTATATCTCTTAAATGTCAACATATACACGTGTGATTTAGTTTACGAAGATTTTTCAATGCCGAGAACCTCGATCAGAGAGTAAAAAAGGCGTAAGGTTCACAATGGTGTAAAATTAAAATGGGATATACCAGGGTAGGACTCGAGTTACATGAACAAGGGCCAAACCAACCACCCAAGAATGGAATCGTCGAGCGAAAACACTTGACAACCTCCTAGAAGCAGCTTTTCTTACCACCAGACCTTTCTCCATCAATTAGGAATCTGATGCCGTCACTAAACACATTCCTTAAATTGTAGCCGTTTGTTGAGTGTTTTTTTTGGTGTCTAATCCGCATATATATCACCATTGCCCTGGATTTTCTTGACCGTATATCTCTTAAATGTCAACATATACACATGTGATATAGTTTACGAAGATTTTTCAATGCCGAGAACCTCGATCAGAGAGTAAAAAAGGCGTAAGGTTTACAATGGTGTAAAATTAAAATGGGATATACCGGGCTAGGATTCGAGTTACAGGAACAAGGGCCAAACCAACCACCCAAGAATGGAATCGTCAAGCGAAAACACTTGACAACCTCCTTGAAGTAGCTTTTCTTGCCACCAGACCTTTCTCCATCAATTAGGAATCTTATGCCGTCACTAAACACATTCCTTAAATTGTAGCCATTTGTTTAGTGTTTCTTTTTTTGTGTCTAATCCGCATATATATCACCATTGCCCTTGATTTTCTTGACTGTATATCTCTTAAATGTCAACATATACACGTGTGATTTAGTTTACGAAGATTTTTCAATGTCGAGAACCTCAATCAGAGAGTAAAAAAGGCGTAAGGTTCACAATGGTGTAAAATTAAAATGGGATATACCGGGCTAGGATTCGAGTTTCAGGAACAAGGGTCAAACCAACCATCCAAGAATGGAATCGTCGAGCGAAAACACTTGACAACCTCCTAGAAGCAGCTTTTCTTGCCACCACACCTTTCTCCATCATTTAGGAATCTGATGCCTTCACTAAACACATTCATTAAATGGTAGCCATTTGTTGAGTGTTTTTTTTGTGTCTAATCCGCATATATATCACCATTGCCCTTGATTTTCTTAACTGTATATCTCTTAAATATCAACATATACACGTGTGATTTAGTTTACGAAGATTTTTCAATGCCGAGAACCTCGATCAGAGAGTAAAAAAGGCGTAAGGTTCACAATGGTGGAAAATTAAAACGGGATATACCGGGCAAGGATTCGAGATACAGGAACAAGATCCAAACCAACCACCCAAGAATGGAATCGTCGAGCGAAAACACTTGACAACCTCCTAGAAGCAGCTTTTCTTGCCACCATACATCTCTCCATCAATTAGGAATCTGATGCCGTCACTAAACACATTCCTTAAATTGTAGCCATTTGTTGACTGTTTTTTTTTTGTGTCTAATCCGCATATATATCACCATTGCCCTTGATTTTCTTGACTGTATATCTCTTAAATATCAACATATACACGTGTGATTTAGTTTACGAAGATTTTTCAATGTCGAGAACCTCGATCAGAGAGTAAAAAAGGCGTAAGGTTCACAATGGTGTAAAATTAAAATGGGATATACCGGGCTAGGATTCGAGTTACAGGAACAAGGGCCAAACCAACCACCCAAGAATGGAATCGTCGAGCGAA
Organism: Helianthus tuberosus; assembly: GCA_030545235.1. Lineage (NCBI taxonomy): Eukaryota > Viridiplantae > Streptophyta > Magnoliopsida > Asterales > Asteraceae > Helianthus > Helianthus tuberosus. The sequence continues at coordinate 25,506,196 of CM060428.1, forward strand.
AACACTTGACAGCCTCCTAGAAGCAGCTTTTCTTTCCACCAGACCTTTTCCATCAATTAGGAATCTGATGCCATCACTAAACACATTCCTTAAATTGTAGCCATTTGTTGAGTGTTTTTTTTGGTGTCTAATCCGCATATATATCACCATTTCCCTTTATTTTCTTGACTGTATATCTCTTAAATGTCAACATATACACGGGTGATTTAGTTTACGAAGATTTTTCAATGTCGAGAACCTCGATCAGAGAGTAAAAAAGGCGTAAGGTTCACAATGGTGTAAAATTAAAATGGGATATACCGTGCTAGGATTCGAGTTACAGGAACAAGGGCCAAACCAACCACCCAAGAATGGAATCGTCGAGCGAAAACACTTGACAACTTCCTAGAAGCAGCTTTTCTTGCCACCAGACCTTTCTCCATCAATTAGGAATCTGATGCCGTCACTAAACACATTCCTTAAATTGTAGCCATTTGTTGAGTGTTTTTTTTTTTTGGTGTCTAATCCGCATATATATCACCATTGCCCTTGATTTTCTTGACTGTATATCTCTTAAATGTCAACATATACACGTGTGATTTAGTTTACGAAGATTTTTCAATGCCGAGAACCTCGATCAGAGAGTAAAAAAGGCGTAAGCTTCACAATGGTGTAAAATTAAAATGGGATATACCGGGCTAGGATTCGAGTTACAGGAACAAGGGCCAAACCAACCACCCAAGAATGGAATCGTCGAGCGAAAACACTTGACAACCTCCTAGAAGCAGCTTTTCTTTCCACCAGACCTTTCTCCATCAATTAGGAATCTGATGCCATCACTAAACACATTCCTTAAATTGTAGCCATTTGTTGAGTGTTTTTTTTGGTGTCTAATCCGCATATATATCACCATTTCCCTTTATTTTCTTGACTGTATATCTCTTAAATGTCAACATATACACGTGTGATTTAGTTTACGAAGATTTTTCAATGTCGAGAACCTCGATCAGAGAGTAAAAAAGGCGTAAGGTTCACAATGGTGTAAAATTAAAATGGGATATACCGTGCTAGGATTCGAGTTACAGGAACAAGGGCCAAACCAACCACCCAAGAATGGAATCGTTGAGCGAAAACACTTGACAACTTCCTAGAAGCAGCTTTTCTTGCCACCAGACCTTTCTCCATCAATTAGGAATCTAATGCCGTCACTAAACACATTCCTTAAATTGTAGCCATTTGTTAAGTGTTTTTTTTTTGTGTCTAATCCGCATATATATCACCATTGCCCTTTATTTTCTTGACTGTATATCTCTTAAATGTCAACATATACACGTGTGATTTAGTTTACGAAGAGTTTTCAATGCCGAGAACCTCGATAAAAGAGTAAAAAAGGCGTAAGGTTCACAATGGTGTAAAATTAAAATGGGATATACCGGACTAGGATTCGAGTTACAGGAACAAGAGCCAAACCAACCACCCAAGAATGGAATCGTCGAGCGAAAACACTTGACAACCTCCTAGAAGCAGCTTTTCTTACCACCAGACCTTTCTCTATCAATTAGGAATCTGATGCCGTCACTAAACACATTCCTTAAATTGTAGCCGTTTGTTGAGTGTTTTTTTTGGTGTCTAATCCGCATATATATCACCATTGCCCTGGATTTTCTTGACCGTATATCTCTTAAATGTAAACATATACATGTGTGATTTAGTTTACGGAGATTTTTCAATGCCGAGAACCTCGATCAGAGAGTAAAAAAGGCGTAAGGTTCACAATGGTGTAAAATTAAAATGGGATATACCAGGCTAGGATTCGAGTTACAGGAACAAGGGCCAAACCAACCACCCAAGAATGGAATCGTTGGGCGAAAACACTTGACAACCTCCTAGAAGCAGCTTTTCTTACCACCAGACCTTTCTCCATCAATTAGGAATCTGATGCCATCACTAAACACATTCCTTAAATTGTAGCCGTTTGTTGAGTGTTTTTTTTTGGTGTCTAATCCGCATATATATCACCATTGCCCTGGATTTTCTTGACCGTATATCTCTTAAATGTCAACATATACACATGTGATATAGTTTACGAACATTTTTCAATGCCGAGAACCTCGATCAGAGAGTAAAAAAGGCGTAAGGTTCACAATGGTGTGAAATTAAAATGGGATATACCGGGCTAGGATTCGAGTTACAGGAACAAGGGCCAAACCAACCACCCTAGAATGCAATCGTCGAGCGAAAACACTTGACAATCTCCTAGATGCAGCTTTTCTTGCCACCAGACCTTTCTCCATCAATTAGGAATCCGATGCCGTCACTAAACACATTCCTTAAATTGTAGCCATTTGTTAAATGTTTTTTTTTTGTTTCAAATCCGCATATATATCACCATTGCCCTTTATTTTCTTAACTGTATATCTCTTAAATGTCAACATATACACGTGTGATTTAGTTTACGAAGATTTTTCAATGCCGAGAACCTCGATCAGAGAGTTAAAAAGGCGTAAGGCTCACAATGGTGTAAAATTAAAATGGGATATACCGGGCTAGGATTCGAGTTACAGGAACAAGGGCCAAACCAACCACCCAAGAATGGAATCGTCGAGCGAAAACACTTGACAACCTCCTAGAAGCAGCTTTTCTTTCCACCAGACATTTCTCCATCAATTAGGAATCTGATGCCATCACTAAACACATTCCTTAAATTGTAGCCATTTGTTGAGTGTTTTTTTTTGTGTCTAATCCGCATATATATCACCATTGCCCTTTATTTTCTTGACTGTATATCTCTTAAATGTCAACATATACACGTGTGATTTAGTTTACGAAGATTTTTCAATGCCGAGAACCTCAATCAGAGAGTAAAAAAGGCGTAAGGTTCACAATGGTGTAAAATTAAAATGGGAAATACCGTGCTAGGATTCGAGTTACAGGAACAAGGGCCAAACCAACCACCCAAGAATGGAATCGTCGAGCGAAAACACTTGACAACCTCCTAGAAGCAGCTTTTCTTGCCACCAGACCTTTCTCCATCAATTAGGATTCTGATGCCGTCACTAAACACATTCCTTAAATTGTAGCCATTTGTTAAGTGTTTTTTTTTTTTTTTTGTGTCTAATCCGCATATATATCACCATTGCCCTTTATTTTCTTGACTGTATATCTCTTAAATGTCAACATATATACGTGTGATTTAGTTTACGAAGATTTTTCAATGCCGAGAACCTCGATCAAAGAGTAAAAAAGGCGTAAGGTTCACAATGGTGTAAAATTAAAATGGGATATACCGGACTAGGATTCAAGTTACAGGAACAAGGGCCAAACCAACCACCCAAGAATGGAATCGTCGAGCGAAAACACTTGACAACCTCCTAGAAGCAGCTTTTCTTACCACCAGACCTTTCTCCATCAATTAGGAATCTGATGCCGTCACTAAACACATTCCTTAAATTGTAGCCGTTTGTTGAGTGTTTTTTTTGTGTCTAATCCGCATATATATCACCATTGCCCTGGATTTTCTTGACCGTATATCTCTTAAATGTCAACATATACACGTGTGATTTAGTTTACGAAGATTTTTCAATGCCGAGAACCTCGATCAGAGAGTAAAAAAGGCGTAAGGTTCACAATGGTGTAAAATTAAAATGGGATATACCAGGGTAGGATTCGAGTTACATGAACAAGGGCCAAACCAACCACCCAAGAATGGAATCGTCGAGCGAAAACACTTGACAACCTCCTAGAAGCAGCTTTTCTTACCACCAGACCTTTCTCCATCAATTAGGAATCTGATGCCGTCACTAAACACATTCCTTAAATTGTAGCCGTTTGATGAGTGTTTTTTTTGGTGTCTAATCCGCATATATATCACCATTGCCCTGGATTTTCTTGACCGTATATCTCTTAAATGTCAACATATACACATGTGATATAGTTTACGAAGATTTTTCAATGCCGAGAACCTCGATCAGAGAGTAAAAAAGGCGTAAGGTTTACAATGGTGTAAAATTAAAATGGGATATACCGGGCTAGGATTCGAGTTACAGGAACAAGGGCCAAACCAACCACCCAAGAATGGAATCGTCAAGCGAAAACACTTGACAACCTCCTTGAAGCAGCTTTTCTTGCCACCAGACCTTTCTCCATCAATTAGGAATCTTATCCCGTCACTAAACACATTCCTTAAATTGTAGCCATTTGTTTAGTGTTTCTTTTTTTGTGTCTAATCCGCATATATATCACCATTGCTCTTGATTTTCTTGACTGTATATCTCTTAAATGTCAACATATACACGTGTGATTTAGTTTACGAAGATTTTTCAATGTCGAGAACCTCAATCAGAGAGTAAAAATGGCGTAAGGTTCACAATGGTGTAAAATTAAAATGGGATATACCGGGCTAGGATTCGAGTTTCAGGAACAAGGGTCAAACCAACCATCCAAGAATGGAATCGTCGAGCGAAAACACTTGACAACCTCCTAGAAGCAGCTTTTCTTGCCACCACACCTTTCTCCATCATTTAGGAATCTGATGCCGTCACTAAACACATTCATTAAATGGTAGCCATTTGTTGAGTGTTTTTTTTGTGTCTAATCCGCATATATATCACCATTGCCCTTGATTTTCTTGACTGTATATCTCTTAAATATCAACATATACACGTGTGATTTAGTATACGAAGATTTTTCAATGCCGAGAACCTCGATCAGAGAGTAAAAAAGGCGTAAGGTTCACAATGGTGTAAAATTAAAACGGGATATACCGGGCAACGATTCGAGTTACAGGAACAAGATCCAAACCAGCCACCCAAGAATGGAATCGTCGAGCGAAAACACTTGACAACCTCCTAGAAGCAGCTTTTCTTGCCACCATACATCTCTCCATCAATTAGGAATCTGATGCCGTCACTAAACACATTCCTTAAATTGTAGCCATTTGTTGAGTGTTTTTTTTTGTGTCTAATCCGCATATATATCACCATTGCCCTTGATTTTCTTGACTGTATATCTCTTAAATATCAACATATACACGTGTGATTTAGTTTACGAAGATTTTTCAATGCCGAGAACCTCGATCAGAGAGTAAAAAAGACGTAAGGTTCACAATGGTGTAAAATTAAAATGGGATATACCGGGCTAGGATTCGAGTTATAGGAACAAGGGCCAAACCAACCACCCAAGAATGGAATCGTCGAGTGAAAACACTTGACAGCCTCCTAGAAGCAGCTTTTCTTACCACTAGACCTTTCTCCATCAATTAGGAATCTGATGCCGTCACTAAATACATTCCTTAAATTGTAGCCATCTGTTGAGTGTTTTTTTTTGTCTAATCCGCATATATATCACCATTGCCCTTGATTTTCTTGACTGTATATCTCTTAAATGTCAACATATACACGTGTGATTTAGTTTACGAAGATTTTTCAATGCCGAGAATCTCGATCAGAGAGTAAAAAAGGCGTAAGCTTCACAATGGTGTAAAATTAAAATGGGATATACCGGGCTAGGATTCGAGTTACAGGAACAAGGGCCAAACCAACCACCCAAGAATGGAATCGTCGAGCGAAAACACTTGACAGCCTCCTAGAAGCAGCTTTTCTTTCCACCAGACCTTTTCCATCAATTAGGAATCTGATGCCATCACTAAACACATTCCTTAAATTGTAGCCATTTGTTGAGTGTTTTTTTTGGTGTCTAATCCGCATATATATCACCATTTCCCTTTATTTTCTTGACTGTATATCTCTTAAATGTCAACATATACACGTGTGATTTAGTTTACGAAGATTTTTCAATGTCGAGAACCTCGATCAGAGAGTAAAAAAGGCGTAAGGTTCACAATGGTGTAAAATTAAAATGGGATATACCGTGCTAGGATTCGAGTTACAGGAACAAGGGCCAAACCAACCACCCAAGAATGGAATCGTCGAGCGAAAACACTTGACAACTTCCTAGAAGCAGCTTTTCTTGCCACCAGACCTTTCTCCATCAATTAGGAAACTGATGTCGTCACTAAACACATTCCTTAAATTGTAGCCATTTGTTGAGTGTTTTTTTTTTTGTGTCTAATCCGCATATATATCACCATTGCCCTTGATTTTCTTGACTGTATATCTCTTAAATGTCAACATATACACGTGTGATTTAGTTTACGAAGATTTTTCAATGCCGAGAACCTCGATCAGAGAGTAAAAAAGGCGTAAGCTTCACAATGGTGTAAAATTAAAATGGGATATACCGGGCTAGGATTCGAGTTACAGGAACAAGGGCCAAACCAACCACCCAAGAATGGAATCGTCGAGCGAAAACACTTGACAGCCTCCTAGAAGCAGCTTTTCTTTCCACCAGACCTTTCTCCATCAATTAGGAATCTGATGCCATCACTAAACACATTCCTTAAATTGTAGCCATTTGTTGAGTGTTTTTTTTGGTGTCTAATCCGCATATATATCACCATTTCCCTTTATTTTCTTGACTGTATATCTCTTAAATGTCAACATATACACGTGTGATTTAGTTTACGAAGATTTTTCAATGTCGAGAACCTCGATCAGAGAGTAAAAAAGGCATAAGGTTCACAATGGTGTAAAATTAAAATGGGATATACCGTGCTAGGATTCGAGTTACAGGAACAAGGGCCAAACCAACCACCCAAGAATGGAATCGTTGAGCGAAAACACTTGACAACTTCCTAGAAGCAGCTTTTCTTGCCACCAGACCTTTCTCCATCAATTAGGAATCTGATGCCGTCACTAAACACATTCCTTAAATTGTAGCCATTTGTTAAGTGTTTTTTTTTTGTGTCTAATCCTCATATATATCACCATCGCCCTTTATTTTCTTGACTGTATATCTCTTAAATGTCAACATATACACGTGTGATTTAGTTTACGAAGATTTTTCAATGCCGAGAACCTCGATAAAAGAGTAAAAAAGGCGTCAGGTTCACAATGGTGTAAAATTAAAATGGGATATACCGGACTAGGATTCGAGTTACAGGAACAAGAGCTAAACCAACCACCCAAGAATGGAATCGTCGAGCGAAAACACTTGACAACCTCCTAGAAGCAGCTTTTCTTACCACCAGACATTTCTCTATCAATTAGGAATCTGATGCCGTCACTAAACACATTCCTTAAATTGTAGCCGTTTGTTGAGTGTTTTTTTTTTGGTGTCTAATCCGCATATATATCACCATTGCCCTGGATTTTCTTGACCGTATATCTCTTAAATGTCAACATATACATGTGTGATTTAGTTTACGGAGATTTTTCAATGCCGAGAACCTCGATCAGAGAGTAAAAAAGGCGTAAGGTTCACAATGGTGTAAAATTAAAATGGGATATACCAGGCTAGGATTCGAGTTACAGGAACAAGAGCCAAACCAACCACCCAAGAATGGAATCGTTGGGCGAAAACACTTGACAACCTCCTAGAAGCAGCTTTTCTTACCACCAGACCTTTCTCCATCAATTAGGAATCTGATGCCATCACTAAACACATTCCTTAAATTGTAGCCGTTTGTTGAGTGTTTTTTTTTTGGTGTCTAATCCGCATATATATCACAATTGCCCTGGATTTTCTTGACCGTATATCTCTTAAATGTCAACATATACACATGTGATATAGTTTACGAACATTTTTCAATGCCGAGAACCTCAATCAGAGAGTAAAAAAGGCGTAAGGTTCACAATGGTGTGAAATTAAAATGGGATATACCGGGCTAGGATTCGAGTTACAGGAACAAGGGCCAAACCAACCACCCAAGAATGGAATCGTCAAGAGAAAACACTTGACAACCTCGTAGAAGCAGCTTTTCTTGCCACCAGACCTTTCTCCATCAATTAGGAATCTTATGCCGTCACTAAACATATTCCTTAAATTGTAGCCATTTGTTTAGTGTTTCTTTTTTTGTGTCTAATCCGCATATATATCACCATTGCCCTTGATTTTCTTGACTGTATATCTTTTAAATGTCAACATATGCACGTGTGATTTAGTTTACGAAGATTTTTCAATACCGAGAACCTCGATCAGAGAGTAAAAAAGGCGTAAGGTTCACAATGGTGTAAAATTAAAATGGGATATTCCGGGCTAGGATTCGAGTTTCAGGAACAAGGGTCAAACCAACCACCCAAGAATGGAATCGTCGAGCGAAAACACTTGACAACCTCCTAGAAGCAGCTTTTCTTGCCACCATACCTTTCTCCATCATTTAGGAATCTGATGCCGTCACTAAACACATTCCTTAAATTCTAGCCATTTGTTGAGTGTTTTTTTTTTTGTGTCTAATCCGCATATATATCACCATTGCCCTTGATTTTCTTGACTGTATATCTCTTAAATATCAACATATACACGTGTGATTTAGTTTACGAAGATTTTTCAATGCCGAGAAACTCGATCAGAGAATAAAAAAAGGCGTAAGGTTCACAATGGTGTAAAATTAAAATGGGATATACCGGGCTAGGATTCGAGTTACAGGAACAAGATCCAAACCAAGCACCCAAGAATTGAATCGTCGAGCGAAAACACTTGCCAACCTCCTAGAAGCAGCTTTTCTTGCCACCATACCTTTCTCCATCAATTAGGAATCTGATGCCGTCACTAAACACATTCCTTAAATTGTAGCCATTTGTTGGGTGTTTTTTTTGTGTTTAATCAGCATATATATCACCATTGCCCTTGATTTTCTTGACTGTATATCTCTTAAATATCAACATATACACGTGTGATTTAGTTTACGAAGATTTTTCAATGCCGAGAACCTCGATCAGAGAGTAAAAAAGGCGGAAGGTTCACAATGGTGTAAAATTAAAATGGGATATACCGGGCTAGGATTCGAGTTACAGGAACAAGGGACAAACCAACCACCCAAGAATGGACTCGTCGAGCGAAAACACTTGACAACCTCCTAGAAGCAGCTTTTCTTACCACCAAACCTTTCTCCATCAATTAGGAATCTGATGCCGTCACTAAACACATTCCTTAAATTGTAGCCGTTTGTTGAGTGTTTTTTTTGTGTCTAATCCGCATATATATCACCATTGCCCTGGATTTTCTTGACCGTATATCTCTTAAATGTCAACATATACACATGTGATATAGTTTACAAAGATTTTTCAATGCCGAGAACCTCGATCAGGGAGTAAAAAAGGCGTAAGGTTCACAATGGTGTAAAATTAAAATGGGATATACCGGGATAGGATTCGAGTTACAGGAACAAGGGCCAAACCAACCACCCAAGAATGGACTCGTCGAGCGAAAACACTTGACAACCTCCTAGAAGCAGCTTTTCTTACCACCAAACCTTTCTCCATCAATTAGGAATCTGATGCCGTCACTAAACACATTCCTTAAATTGTAGCCATTTGTTGAGTGTTTTTTTTGTGTCTAATCCGCATATATATCACCATTGCCCTTGATTTTCTTGACTGTATATCTCTTAAATTTCAACATATACACGTGTGATTTAGTTTACGAAGATTTTTCAATGCCGAGAACCTCGATCAGAGAGTAAAAAAGGCGTAAGGTTCACAATGGTGTAAAATTAAAATCGGATATACCAGGCTAGGATTCGAGTTACTGGAACAAGGGCCAAACCAACCACCCAAGAATGGAATCGTCGAGCGAAAACACTTGACAACCTCCTATAAGCAGCTTTTCTTACCACCAGACCTTTCTCCATCAATAAGGAATCTGATGCCGTCACCAAACACATTCCTTAAATTGTAGCCATTTGTTAAGTGTTTTTTTTTGTGTCTAATCCGCATATATATCACCATTGCCCTTGATTTTCTTGACTGTATATCTCTTAAATATCAACATATACACGTGTGATTTCGCATACGAAGATTTTTCAATGCCGAGAACCTCAATCAGAGAGTAAAAAAGGCGTAAGGTTCACAATGGTGTAAAATTAAAATGGGAAATACCGTGCTAGGATTCGAGTTACAGGAACAAGGGCCAAACCAACCACCCAAGAATGGAATCGTCGAGCGAAAACACTTGACAACCTCCTAGAAGCAGCTTTTCTTGCCACCAGACCTTTCTCCATCAATTAGGATTCTGATGCCGTCACTAAACACATTCCTTAAATTGTAGCCATTTGTTAAGTGTTTTTTTTTTGTGTCTAATCCGCATATATATCACCATTGCCCTTTATTTTCTTGACTGTATATCTCTTAAATGTCAACATATACACGTGTGATTTAGTTTACGAAGATTTTTCAATGCCGAGAACCTCGATCAAAGAGTAAAAAAGGCGTAAGGTTCACAATGGTGTAAAATTAAAATGGGATATACCGGACTAGGATTCGAGTTACAGGAACAAGGGCCAAACCAACCACCCAAGAATGGAATCGTCGAGCGAAAACACTTGACAACCTCCTAGAAGCAGCTTTTCTTACCACCAGACCTTTCTCCATCAATTAGGAATCTGATGCCGTCACTAAACACATTCCTTAAATTGTAGCCGTTTGTTGAGTGTTTTTTTTGTGTCTAATCCGCATATATATCACCATTGCCCTGGATTTTCTTGACCGTATATCTCTTAAATGTCAACATATACACGTGTGATTTAGTTTACGAAGATTTTTCAATGCCGAGAACCTCGATCAGAGAGTAAAAAAGGCGTAAGGTTCACAATGGTGTAAAATTAAAATGGGATATACCAGGGTAGGATTCGAGTTACATGAACATGGGCCAAACCAACCACCCAAGAATGGAATCGTCGAGCGAAAACACTTGACAACCTCCTAGAAGCAGCTTTTCTTACCACCAGACCTTTCTCCATCAATTAGGAATCTGATGTCGTCACTAAACACATTCCTTAAATTGTAGCCGTTTGTTGAGTGTTTTTTTTGGTGTCTAATCCGCATATATATCACCATTGCCCTGTATTTTCTTGACCGTATATCTCTTAAATGTCAACATATACACATGTGATATAGTTTACGAAGATTTTTCAATGCCGAGAACCTCGATCAGAGAGTAAAAAAGGCGTAAGGTTTACAATGGTGTAAAATTAAAATGGGATATACCGGGCTAGGATTCGAGTTACAGGAACAAGGGCCAAACCAACCACCCAAGAATGGAATCGTCAAGCGAAAACACTTGACAACCTCCTTGAAGCAGCTTTTCTTGCCACCAGACCTTTCTCCATCAATTAGGAATCTTATGCCGTCACTAAACACATTCCTTAAATTGTAGCCATTTGTTTAGTGTTTCTTTTTTTTTGTGTCTAATCCGCATATATATCACCATTGCCCTTGATTTTCTTGACTGTATATCTCTTAAATGTCAACATATACACGTGTGATTTAGTTTACGAAGATTTTTCAATGTCGAGAACCTCAATCAGAGAGTAAAAAAGGCGTAAGGTTCACAATGGTGTAAAATTAAAATGGGATATACCGGGCTAGGATTCGAGTTTCAGGAACAAGGGTCAAACCAACCATCCAAGAATGGAATCGTCGAGCGAAAACACTTGACAACCTCCTAGAAGCAGCTTTTCTTGCCACCACACCTTTCTCCATCATTTAGGAATCTGATGCCGTCACTAAACACATTCCTTAAATTGTAGCCATTTGTTGAGTGTTTTTTTTTTTTTGTGTCTAATCCGCATATATATCACCATTGCCCTTGATTTTCTTGACTGTATATCTCTTAAATGTCAACATATACACGTGTGATTTAGTTTACGAAGATTTTTCAATGCCGAGAATCTCGATCAGAGAGTAAAAAAGGCGTAAGGTTCACAATGGTGTAAAATTAAAATGGGATATACCGGGCTAGGATTCGAGTTACAGGAACAAGGGCCAAACCAACCACCCAAGAATGGAATCGTCGAGCGAAAACACTTGACAACCTCCTAGAAGCAGCTTTTCTTTCCACCAGACCTTTTCCATCAATTAGGAATCTGATGCTATCACTAAACACATTCCTTAAATTGTAGCCATTTGTTGAGTGTTTTTTTTGGTGTCTAATCCGCATATATATCACCATTTCCCTTTATTTTCTTGACTGTATATCTCTTAAATGTCAACATATACACGTGTGATTTAGTTTACGAAGATTTTTTAATGTCGAGAACCTCGATCAGAGAGTAAAAAAGGCGTAAGGTTCACAATGGTGTAAAATTAAAATGGGATATACCGTGCTAGGATTCGAGTTACAGGAACAAGGGCCAAACCAACCACCCAAGAATGGAATCGTCGAGCGAAAACACTTGACAACTTCCTAGAAGCAGCTTTTCTTGCCACCAGACCTTTCTCCATCAATTAGGAATCTGATGCCGTCACTAAACACATTCCTTAAATTGTAGCCATTTGTTGAGTGTTTTTTTTTTGGTGTCTAATCCGCATATATATCACCATTGCCCTTGATTTTCTTGACTGTATATCTCTTAAATGTCAACATATACACGTGTGATTTAGTTTACGAAGATTTTTCAAGGCCGAGAACCTCGATAAAAGAGTAAAAAAGGCGTCAGGTTCACAATGGTGTAAAATTAAAATGGGATATACCGGACTAGGATTCGAGTTACAGGAACAAGAGCTAAACCAACCACCCAAGAATGGAATCGTCGAGCGAAAACACTTGACAACCTCCTAGAAGCAGCTTTTCTTACCACCAGACATTTCTCTATCAATTAGGAATCTGATGCCGTCACTAAACACATTCCTTAAATTGTAGCCGTTTGTTGAGTGTTTTTTTTTTGGTGTCTAATCCGCATATATATCACCATTGCCCTGGATTTTCTTGACCGTATATCTCTTAAATGTCAACATATACATGTGTGATTTAGTTTACGGAGATTTTTCAATGCCGAGAACCTCGATCAGAGAGTAAAAAAGGCGTAAGGTTCACAATGGTGTAAAATTAAAATGGGATATACCAGGCTAGGATTCGAGTTACAGGAACAAGAGCCAAACCAACCACCCAAGAATGGAATCGTTGGGCGAAAACACTTGACAACCTCCTAGAAGCAGCTTTTCTTACCACCAGACCTTTCTCCATCAATTAGGAATCTGATGCCATCACTAAACACATTCCTTAAATTGTAGCCGTTTGTTGAGTGTTTTTTTTTTGGTGTCTAATCCGCATATATATCACAATTGCCCTGGATTTTCTTGACCGTATATCTCTTAAATGTCAACATATACACATGTGATATAGTTTACGAACATTTTTCAATGCCGAGAACCTCAATCAGAGAGTAAAAAAGGCGTAAGGTTCACAATGGTGTGAAATTAAAATGGGATATACCGGGCTAGGATTCGAGTTACAGGAACAAGGGCCAAACCAACCACCCAAGAATGGAATCGTCAAGAGAAAACACTTGACAACCTCGTAGAAGCAGCTTTTCTTGCCACCAGACCTTTCTCCATCAATTAGGAATCTTATGCCGTCACTAAACATATTCCTTAAATTGTAGCCATTTGTTTAGTGTTTCTTTTTTTGTGTCTAATCCGCATATATATCACCATTGCCCTTGATTTTCTTGACTGTATATCTTTTAAATGTCAACATATGCACGTGTGATTTAGTTTACGAAGATTTTTCAATACCGAGAACCTCGATCAGAGAGTAAAAAAGGCGTAAGGTTCACAATGGTGTAAAATTAAAATGGGATATTCCGGGCTAGGATTCGAGTTTCAGGAACAAGGGTCAAACCAACCACCCAAGAATGGAATCGTCGAGCGAAAACACTTGACAACCTCCTAGAAGCAGCTTTTCTTGCCACCATACCTTTCTCCATCATTTAGGAATCTGATGCCGTCACTAAACACATTCCTTAAATTCTAGCCATTTGTTGAGTGTTTTTTTTTTTGTGTCTAATCCGCATATATATCACCATTGCCCTTGATTTTCTTGACTGTATATCTCTTAAATATCAACATATACACGTGTGATTTAGTTTACGAAGATTTTTCAATGCCGAGAAACTCGATCAGAGAATAAAAAAAGGCGTAAGGTTCACAATGGTGTAAAATTAAAATGGGATATACCGGGCTAGGATTCGAGTTACAGGAACAAGATCCAAACCAAGCACCCAAGAATTGAATCGTCGAGCGAAAACACTTGCCAACCTCCTAGAAGCAGCTTTTCTTGCCACCATACCTTTCTCCATCAATTAGGAATCTGATGCCGTCACTAAACACATTCCTTAAATTGTAGCCATTTGTTGGGTGTTTTTTTTGTGTTTAATCAGCATATATATCACCATTGCCCTTGATTTTCTTGACTGTATATCTCTTAAATATCAACATATACACGTGTGATTTAGTTTACGAAGATTTTTCAATGCCGAGAACCTCGATCAGAGAGTAAAAAAGGCGGAAGGTTCACAATGGTGTAAAATTAAAATGGGATATACCGGGCTAGGATTCGAGTTACAGGAACAAGGGACAAACCAACCACCCAAGAATGGACTCGTCGAGCGAAAACACTTGACAACCTCCTAGAAGCAGCTTTTCTTACCACCAAACCTTTCTCCATCAATTAGGAATCTGATGCCGTCACTAAACACATTCCTTAAATTGTAGCCGTTTGTTGAGTGTTTTTTTTGTGTCTAATCCGCATATATATCACCATTGCCCTGGATTTTCTTGACCGTATATCTCTTAAATGTCAACATATACACATGTGATATAGTTTACAAAGATTTTTCAATGCCGAGAACCTCGATCAGGGAGTAAAAAAGGCGTAAGGTTCACAATGGTGTAAAATTAAAATGGGATATACCGGGATAGGATTCGAGTTACAGGAACAAGGGCCAAACCAACCACCCAAGAATGGACTCGTCGAGCGAAAACACTTGACAACCTCCTAGAAGCAGCTTTTCTTACCACCAAACCTTTCTCCATCAATTAGGAATCTGATGCCGTCACTAAACACATTCCTTAAATTGTAGCCATTTGTTGAGTGTTTTTTTTGTGTCTAATCCGCATATATATCACCATTGCCCTTGATTTTCTTGACTGTATATCTCTTAAATTTCAACATATACACGTGTGATTTAGTTTACGAAGATTTTTCAATGCCGAGAACCTCGATCAGAGAGTAAAAAAGGCGTAAGGTTCACAATGGTGTAAAATTAAAATCGGATATACCAGGCTAGGATTCGAGTTACTGGAACAAGGGCCAAACCAACCACCCAAGAATGGAATCGTCGAGCGAAAACACTTGACAACCTCCTATAAGCAGCTTTTCTTACCACCAGACCTTTCTCCATCAATAAGGAATCTGATGCCGTCACCAAACACATTCCTTAAATTGTAGCCATTTGTTAAGTGTTTTTTTTTGTGTCTAATCCGCATATATATCACCATTGCCCTTGATTTTCTTGACTGTATATCTCTTAAATATCAACATATACACGTGTGATTTCGCATACGAAGATTTTTCAATGCCGAGAACCTCAATCAGAGAGTAAAAAAGGCGTAAGGTTCACAATGGTGTAAAATTAAAATGGGAAATACCGTGCTAGGATTCGAGTTACAGGAACAAGGGCCAAACCAACCACCCAAGAATGGAATCGTCGAGCGAAAACACTTGACAACCTCCTAGAAGCAGCTTTTCTTGCCACCAGACCTTTCTCCATCAATTAGGATTCTGATGCCGTCACTAAACACATTCCTTAAATTGTAGCCATTTGTTAAGTGTTTTTTTTTTGTGTCTAATCCGCATATATATCACCATTGCCCTTTATTTTCTTGACTGTATATCTCTTAAATGTCAACATATACACGTGTGATTTAGTTTACGAAGATTTTTCAATGCCGAGAACCTCGATCAAAGAGTAAAAAAGGCGTAAGGTTCACAATGGTGTAAAATTAAAATGGGATATACCGGACTAGGATTCGAGTTACAGGAACAAGGGCCAAACCAACCACCCAAGAATGGAATCGTCGAGCGAAAACACTTGACAACCTCCTAGAAGCAGCTTTTCTTACCACCAGACCTTTCTCCATCAATTAGGAATCTGATGCCGTCACTAAACACATTCCTTAAATTGTAGCCGTTTGTTGAGTGTTTTTTTTGTGTCTAATCCGCATATATATCACCATTGCCCTGGATTTTCTTGACCGTATATCTCTTAAATGTCAACATATACACGTGTGATTTAGTTTACGAAGATTTTTCAATGCCGAGAACCTCGATCAGAGAGTAAAAAAGGCGTAAGGTTCACAATGGTGTAAAATTAAAATGGGATATACCAGGGTAGGATTCGAGTTACATGAACATGGGCCAAACCAACCACCCAAGAATGGAATCGTCGAGCGAAAACACTTGACAACCTCCTAGAAGCAGCTTTTCTTACCACCAGACCTTTCTCCATCAATTAGGAATCTGATGTCGTCACTAAACACATTCCTTAAATTGTAGCCGTTTGTTGAGTGTTTTTTTTGGTGTCTAATCCGCATATATATCACCATTGCCCTGTATTTTCTTGACCGTATATCTCTTAAATGTCAACATATACACATGTGATATAGTTTACGAAGATTTTTCAATGCCGAGAACCTCGATCAGAGAGTAAAAAAGGCGTAAGGTTTACAATGGTGTAAAATTAAAATGGGATATACCGGGCTAGGATTCGAGTTACAGGAACAAGGGCCAAACCAACCACCCAAGAATGGAATCGTCAAGCGAAAACACTTGACAACCTCCTTGAAGCAGCTTTTCTTGCCACCAGACCTTTCTCCATCAATTAGGAATCTTATGCCGTCACTAAACACATTCCTTAAATTGTAGCCATTTGTTTAGTGTTTCTTTTTTTTTGTGTCTAATCCGCATATATATCACCATTGCCCTTGATTTTCTTGACTGTATATCTCTTAAATGTCAACATATACACGTGTGATTTAGTTTACGAAGATTTTTCAATGTCGAGAACCTCAATCAGAGAGTAAAAAAGGCGTAAGGTTCACAATGGTGTAAAATTAAAATGGGATATACCGGGCTAGGATTCGAGTTTCAGGAACAAGGGTCAAACCAACCATCCAAGAATGGAATCGTCGAGCGAAAACACTTGACAACCTCCTAGAAGCAGCTTTTCTTGCCACCACACCTTTCTCCATCATTTAGGAATCTGATGCCGTCACTAAACACATTCCTTAAATTGTAGCCATTTGTTGAGTGTTTTTTTTTTTTTGTGTCTAATCCGCATATATATCACCATTGCCCTTGATTTTCTTGACTGTATATCTCTTAAATGTCAACATATACACGTGTGATTTAGTTTACGAAGATTTTTCAATGCCGAGAATCTCGATCAGATAGTAAAAAAGGCGTAAGGTTCACAATGGTGTAAAATTAAAATGGGATATACCGGGCTAGGATTCGAGTTACAGGAACAAGGGCCAAACCAACCACCCAAGAATGGAATCGTCGAGCGAAAACACTTGACAACCTCCTAGAAGCAGCTTTTCTTTCCACCAGACCTTTTCCATCAATTAGGAATCTGATGCTATCACTAAACACATTCCTTAAATTGTAGCCATTTGTTGAGTGTTTTTTTTGGTGTCTAATCCGCATATATATCACCATTTCCCTTTATTTTCTTGACTGTATATCTCTTAAATGTCAACATATACACGTGTGATTTAGTTTACGAAGATTTTTTAATGTCGAGAACCTCGATCAGAGAGTAAAAAAGGCGTAAGGTTCACAATGGTGTAAAATTAAAATGGGATATACCGTGCTAGGATTCGAGTTACAGGAACAAGGGCCAAACCAACCACCCAAGAATGGAATCGTCGAGCGAAAACACTTGACAACTTCCTAGAAGCAGCTTTTCTTGCCACCAGACCTTTCTCCATCAATTAGGAATCTGATGCCGTCACTAAACACATTCCTTAAATTGTAGCCATTTGTTGAGTGTTTTTTTTTTGGTGTCTAATCCGCATATATATCACCATTGCCCTTGATTTTCTTGACTGTATATCTCTTAAATGTCAACATATACACGTGTGATTTAGTTTACGAAGATTTTTCAATGCCGAGAACCTCGATCAGAGAGTAAAAAAGGCGTAAGCTTCACAATGGTGTAAAATTAAAATGGGATATACCGGGCTAGGATTCGAGTTACAGGAACAAGGGCCAAACCAACCACCCAAGAATGGAATCGTCGAGCGAAAACACTTGACAACCTCCTAGAAGCAGCTTTTCTTTCCACCAGACCTTTCTCCATCAATTAGGAATCTGATGCCATCACTAAACACATTCCTTAAATTGTAGCCATTTGTTGAGTGTTTTTTTTGGTGTCTGATCCGCATATATATCTATCACCATTTCCCTTTATTTTCTTGACTGTATATCTCTTAAATGTCAACATATACACGTGTGATTTAGTTTACGAAGATTTTTCAATGTCGAGAACCTCGATCAGAGAGTAAAAAAGGCGTAAGGTTCACAATGGTGTAAAATTAAAATGGGATATACCGTGCTAGGATTCGAGTTAGAGGAACAAGGGCCAAACCAACCACCCAAGAATGGAATCGTTGAGCGAAAACACTTGACAACTTCCTAGAAGCAGCTTTTCTTGCCACCAGACCTTTCTCCATCAATTAGGAATCTGATGCCGTCACTAAACACATTCCTTAAATTGTAGCCATTTGTTAAGTGTTTTTTTTTTGTGTCTAATCCGCATATATATCACCATTGCCCTTTATTTTTTTGACTGCATATCTCTTAAATGTCAACATATACACGTGTGATTTAGTTTACGAAGATTTTTCAATGCCGAGAACCTCGATAAAAGAGTAAAAAAGGCGTAAGGTTCACAATGGTGTAAAATTAAAATGGGATATACCGGACTAGGATTCGAGTTACAGGAACAAGAGCCAAACCAACCACCCAAGAATGGAATCGTCGAGCGAAAACACTTGACAACCTCCTAGAAGCAGCTTTTCTTACCACCAGACCTTTCTCTATCAATTAGGAATCTGATGCCGTCACTAAACACATTCCTTAAATTGTAGCCGTTTGTTGAGTGTTTTTTTTTGGTGTCTAATCCGCATATATATCACCATTGCCCTGGATTTTCTTGACCGTATATCTCTTAAATGTCAACATATACATGTGTGATTTAGTTTACGGAGATTTTTCAATGCCGAGAACCTCGATCAGAGAGTAAAAAAGGCGTAAGGTTCACAATGGTGTAAAATTAAAATGGGATATACCAGGCTAGGATTCGAGTTACAGGAACAAGGGCCAAACCAACCACCCAAGAATGGAATCGTTGGGCGAAAACACTTGACAACCTCCTAGAAGCAGCTTTTCTTACCACCAGACCTTTCTCCATCAATTAGGAATCTGATGCCATCACTAAACACATTCCTTAAATTGTAGCCGTTTGTTGAGTGTTTTTTTTTTGGTGTCTAATCCGCATATATATCACAATTGCCCTGGATTTTCTTGACCGTATATCTCTTAAATGTCAACATATACACATGTGATATAGTTTACGAACATTTTTCAATGCCGAGAACCTCGATCAGAGAGTAAAAAAGGCGTAAGGTTCACAATGGTGTGAAATTAAAATGGGATATACCGGGCTAGAATTCGAGTTACAGGAACAAGGGCCAAACCAACCACCCAAGAATGGAATCGTCAAGAGAAAACACTTGACAACCTCGTAGAAGCAGCTTTTCTTGCCACCAGACCTTTCTCCATCAATTAGGAATCTTATGCCGTCACTAAACATATTCCTTAAATTGTAGCCATTTGTTTAGTGTTTCTTTTTTTGTGTCTAATCCGCATATATATCACCATTGCCCTTGATTTTCTTGACTGTATATCTTTTAAATGTCAACATATGCACGTGTGATTTAGTTTACGAAGATTTTTCAATGCCGAGAACCTCGATCAGAGAGTAAAAAAGGCGTAAGGTTCACAATGGTGTAAAATTAAAATGGGATATTCCGGGCTAGGATTCGAGTTTCAGGAACAAGGGTCAAACCAACCACCCAAGAATGGAATCGTCGAGCGAAAACACTTGACAACCTCCTAGAAGCAGCTTTTCTTGCCACCATACCTTTCTCCATCAATTAGGAATCTGATGCCGTCACTAAACACATTCCTTAAATTGTAGCCATTTGTTGGGTGTTTTTTTTTGTGTTTAATCCGCATATATATCACCATTGCCCTTGATTTTCTTGACTGTATATCTCTTAAATATCAACATATACACGTGTGATTTAGTTTACGAAGATTTTTCAATGCCGAGAACCTCGATCAGAGAGTAAAAAAGGCGGAAGGTTCACAATGGTGTAAAATTAAAATGGGATATACCGGGCTAGGATTCGAGTTACATGAACAAGGGACAAACCAACCACCCAAGAATGGACTCGTCGAGCGAAAACACTTGACAACCTCCTAGAAGCAGCTTTTCTTACCACCAAACCTTTCTCCATCAATTAGGAATCTGATGCCGTCACTAAACACATTCCTTAAATTGTAGCCGTTTGTTGAGTGTTTTTTTTGTGTCTAATCCGCATATATATCACCATTACCCTGGATTTTCTTGACCGTATATCTCTTAAATGTCAACATATACACATGTGATATAGTTTACAAAGATTTTTCAATGCCGAGAACCTCGATCAGGGAGTAAAAAAGGCGTAAGGTTCACAATGGTGTAAAATTAAAATGGGATATACCGGGCTAGGATTCGAGTTACAGGAACAAGGGCCAAACCAACCACCCAAGAATGGACTCGTCGAGCGAAAACACTTGACAACCTCCTAGAAGCAGCTTTTCTTACCACCAAACCTTTCTCCATCAATTAGGAATCTGATGCCGTCACTAAACACATTCCTTAAATTGTAGCCATTTGTTGAGTGTTTTTTTTGTGTCTAATCCGCATATATATCACCATTGCCCTTGATTTTCTTGACTGTATATCTCTTAAATATCAACATATACACGTGTGATTTAGTTTACGAAGATTTTTCAATGCCGAGAACCTCGATCAGAGAGTAAAAAAGGCGTAAGGTTCACAATGGTGTAAAATTAAAATCGGATATACCGGGCTAGGATTCGAGTTACTGGAACAAGGGCCAAACCAACCACCCAAGAATGGAATCGTCGAGCGAAAACACTTGACAACCTCCTATAAGCAGCTTTTCTTACCACCAGAACTTTCTCCATCAATAAGGAATCTGATGCCGTCACTAAACACATTCCTTAAATTGTAGCCGTTTGTTGAGTGTTTTTTTTGGTGTCTAATCCGCATATATATATCACCATTGCCCTCGATTTTCTTGACCGTATATCTCTTAAATGTCAACATATACACGTGTGATTTAGTTTACGAAGATTTTTCAATGCCGAGAACCTCGATCAGAGAGTAAAAAAGGCGTAAGGTTCACAATGGTGTAAAATTAAAATGGGATATACCAGGCTAGGATTCGAGTTACAGGAACAAGGGCCAAATCAACCACCCAAGAATGGAATCGTCGAGCGAAAACACTTGACAACCTCCTAGAAGCAGCTTTTCTTACCACCAGACCTTTCTCCATCAATTAGGAATCTGATGCCGTCACAAAACACATTCCTTAAATTGTAGCCGTTTGTTGAGTGATTTTTTTGGTGTCTAATCCGCATATATATCACCATTGCCCGGGATTTTCTTGACCGTATATCTCTTAAATGTCAACATATACACATGTGATATAGTTTACGAAGATTTTTCAATGCCGAGAACCTCGATCAGAGAGTAAAAAAGGCGTAAGGATCACAATGGTGTAAAATTAAAATGGGATATACCGGGCTAGGATTCGAGTTACAGGAACAAGATCCAAACCAACCACCCAAGAATGGAATCGTCGAGCGAAAACACTTGACAACCTCCTAGAAGCAGCTTTTCTTACCACCAGACCTTTCTCCATCAATAAGGAATCTGATGCCGTCACTAAACACATTCCTTAAATTGTAGCCGTTTGTTGAGTGTTTTTTTTGGTGTCTAATCCGCATATATATCACCATTGCCATGGATTTTCTTGACCGTATATCTCTTAAATGTCAACATATACACGTGTGATTTAGTTTACGAAGATTTTTCAATGCCGAGAACCTCGATTAGAGAGTAAAAAAGGCGTAAGGTTCACAATGGTGTAAAATTAAAATGGGATATACCAGGCTAGGATTTGAGTTACAGGAACAAGGGCCAAACCAACCACCCAAGAATGGAATCGTCGAGCGAAAACACTTGACAACCTCCTAGAAGCAGCTTTTCTTACCACTTTCTCCATCAATTAGGAATCTGATGCCGTCACTAAACACATTCCTTAAATTGTAGCCGTTTGTTGAGTTTTTTTTTGGTGTCTAATCCGCATATATATCACATTTGCCCGGGATTTTCTTGACCGTATATCTCTTAAATGTCAACATATACACGTGTGATATATGTTACGAAGATTTTTCAATGCCGAGAACCTCGATCAGAGAGTAAAAAAGGCGTAAGGTTCACAATGGTGTAAAATTAAAAAAGGGATATACCGGGCTAGGATCGAGTTACAGGAACAAGGGCCAAACCAACCACCCAAGAATGGAATCGTCAAGCGAAAACACTTGACAACCTCCTAGAAGCAGCTTTTCTTGCCACCAGACATTTCTCCATTATTTAGGAATCTGATGCCGTCACTAAACATATTCCTTAAATTGTAGCCATTTGTTGAGTGTTTTTTTTGTGTCTAATCCGCATATATATCACCATTGCCCTTGATTTTCTTGACTGTATATCTCTTAAATATCAACATATACACGTGTTATTTAGTTTACGAAGATTTTTCAATGCCGAGAACCTCGATCAGAGAGTAAAAAAGTTTTAAGATTCACCATGGTGTAAAATTAAAACGGGATATACCGGGCTAGGATTCGAGTTACAGGAACAAGATCCAAACCAACCACCCAAGAATGGAATCGTCGAGCGAAAACACTTGACAACCTCCTAGAAGCATCATTTCTTGCCACCATACCTTTCTCCATCAATTAGGAATCTGATGCCATCACTAAACACATTCCTTAAATTGTAGCCATTTGTTGAGTGTTTTTTTTGTGTCTAATCCGCATATAAATCACCATTGTCCTTGATTTTCTTGACTGTATATCTCTTAAATATCAACATATACACGTGTGATTTAGTTTACGAAGATTTTTCAATGCCGAGAACCTCGATCAGAGAGTAAAAAAGGCGTAAGGTTCACAATGGTGTAAAATTAAAATGGGATATACCGGGCTAGGATTCGAGTTACAGGAACAAGGGCCAAACCAACCACCCAAGAATGGAATCGTCGAGCGAAAACACTTGACAACCTCCTAGAAGCAGCTTTTCTTAACACCAGACCTTTCTCCATCAATAAGGAATCTGATGTCGTCACTAAACACATTCCTTAAATTGTAGCCGTTTGTTGAGTGTTTTTTTTGGTGTCTAATCCGCATATATATCACCATTTCCATGGATTTTCTTGACCGTATATCTCTTAAATGTCAACATATACACGTGTGATTTAGTTTACGAAGATTTTTCAATGCCGAGAACCTCGATTAGAGAGTAAAAAGGGCGTAAGGTTCACAATGGTGTAAAATTAAAATAGGATATACCAGGCTAGGATTTGAGTTACAGGAACAAGGGCCAAACTAACCACCCAAGAATGGAATCGTCGAGCGAAAACACTTGACAACCTCCTAGAAGCAGCTTTTCTTACCACCAGACCTTTCTCCATCAATTAGGAATCTGATGCCGTTACTAAACACATTCCTTAAATTGTAGCCGTTTGTTGAGTTTTTTTTTGGTGTCTAATCCGCATATATATCACCATTTCCCGGGATTTTCTTGACCGTATATCTCTTAAATGTCAACATATACACGTGTGATACATTTTACGAAGATTTTTCAATGCCGAGAACCTCGATCAGAGAGTAAAAAAGGCGTAAGGTTCACAATGGTGTAAAATTAAAAAGGGATATACCGGGCTAGGATCGAGTTACAGGAACAAGGGCCAAACCAACCACCCAATAATGGAATCGTCAAGCGAAAACACTTGACAACCTCCTAGAAGCAGCTTTTCTTGCCACCAGACATTTCTCCATCATTTAGGAATCTGATGCCGTCACTAAACATATTCCTTAAATTGTAGCCATTTGTTGAGTGCTTTTTTTTGTGTCTAATCCGCATATATATCACCATTGCCCTTGATTTTCTTGACTGTATATCTCTTAAATATCAACATATACACGTGTTATTTAGTTTACGAAGATTTTTCAATGCCGAGAACCTCGATCAGAGAGTAAAAAAGTTTTAAGGTTCACAATGGTGTAAAATTAAAATGGGATATACCGGGCTAGGATTCGAGTTACAGGAACAAGATCCAAACCAACCACCCAAGAATGGAATCGTCGAGCGAAAACACTTGACAACCTCCTAGAAGCAGCATTTCTTGCCGCCATACCTTTCTCCATCAATTAGGAATCTGATGCCATCACTAAACACATTCCTTAAATTGTAGCCATTTGTTGAGTGTTTTTTTTTGTGTCTAATCCGCATATAAATCACCATTGCCCTTGATTTTCTTGACTGTATATCTCTTAAATATCAACATATACACGTGTGATTTAGTTTACGAAGATTTTTCAATGCCGAGAACCTCGATCAGAGAGTAAAAAAGGCGTAAGGTTCACAATGGTGTAAAATTAAAATGGGATATACCGGGCTAGGATTCGAGTTACAGGAACAAGGGCCAAACCAACCACCCAAGAATGGAATCGTCGAGCGAAAACACTTGACAACCTCCTAGAAGCAGCTTTTCTTACCACCAGATCTTTCTCCATCAATTAGGAATCTGATGCCGTCACTAAACACATTCCTTAAATTGTAGCCGTTTGTTGAGTGTTTTTTTTGTGTCTAATCCGCATATAAATCATAATTGCCCTAGATTTTCTTGACTGTATATCTCTTAAATATCAACATATACACGTGTGATTTAGTTTACGAAGATTTTTCAATGCCGAGAACCTCGATCAGAGAGTAAAAAAGGCGTAAGGTTCACAATGGTGTAAAATTAAAATGGGATATACCGGGCTAGGATTCGAGTTACAGGAACAAGATCCAAACCAACCACCCAAGAATGGAATCGTCGAGCGAAAACACTTGACAACCTCCTAGAAGCAGCTCTTCTTACCACCAGACCTTTCTCCATCAATAAGGAATCTGATGCCGTCACTAAACACATTCCTTAAATTGTAGCCGTTTGTTGAGTGTTTTTTTTGGTGTCTAATCCGCATATATATCACCATTGCCATGGATTTTCTTGACCGTATATCTCTTAAATGTCAACATATACACGTGTGATTTAGTTTACTAAGATTTTTCAATGCCGAGAACCTCGATTAGAGAGTAAAAAAGGCGTAAGGTTCACAATGGTGTAAAATTAAAATGGGATATACCAGGCTAGGATTTGAGTTACAGGAACAAGGGCCAAACCAACCACCCAAGAATGGAATCGTCGAGCGAAAACACTTGACAACCTCCTAGAAGCAGCTTTTCTTACCCCTTTCTCCATCAATTAGGAATCTGATGCCGTCACTAAACACATTCCTTAAATTGTAGCCGTTTGTTGAGTTTTTTTTTGGTGTCTAATCCGCATATATATCACATTTGCCCGGGATTTTCTTGACCGTATATCTCTTAAATGTCAACATATACACGTGTGATATATGTTACGAAGATTTTTCAATGCCGAGAACCTCGATCAGAGAGTAAAAAAGGCGTAAGGTTCACAATGGTGTAAAATTAAAAAGGGATATACCGGGCTAGGATCGAGTTACAGGAACAAGGGCCAAACCAACCACCCAAGAATGGAATCGTCAAGCGAAAACACTTGACAACCTCCTAGAAGCAGCTTTTCTTGCCACCAGACATTTCTCCATTATTTAGGAATCTGATGCCGTCACTAAACATATTCCTTAAATTGTAGCCATTTGTTGAGTGTTTTTTTTGTGTCTAATCCGCATATATATCACCATTGCCCTTGATTTTCTTGACTGTATATCTCTTAAATATCAACATATACACGTGTTATTTAGTTTAGGAAGATTTTTCAATGCCGAGAACCTCGATCAGAGAGTAAAAAAGTTTTAAGATTCACCATGGTGTAAAATTAAAACGGGATATACCGGGCTAGGATTCGAGTTACAGGAACAAGATCCAAACCAACCACCCAAGAATGGAATCGTCGAGCGAAAACACTTGACAACCTCCTAGAAGCATCATTTCTTGCCACCATACCTTTCTCCATCAATTAGGAATCTGATGCCATCACTAAACACATTCCTTAAATTGTAGCCATTTGTTGAGTGTTTTTTTTGTGTCTAATCCGCTTATAAATCACCATTGCCCTTGATTTTCTTGACTGTATATCTCTTAAATATCAACATATACACGTGTGATTTAGTTTACGAAGATTTTTCAATGCCGAGAACCTCGATCAGAGAGTAAAAAAGGCGTCAGGTTCACAATGGTGTAAAATTAAAATGGGATATACCGGGCTAGGATTCGAGTTACAGGAACAAGGGCCAAACCAACCACCCAAGAATGGAATCGTCGAGCGAAAACACTTGACAACCTCCTAGAAGCAGCTTTTCTTACCACCAGACCTTTCTCCATGAATAAGGAATCTGATGTCGTCACTAAACACATTCCTTAAATTGTAGCCGTTTGTTGAGTGTTTTTTTTGGTGTCTAATCCGCATATATATCACCATTTCCATGGATTTTCTTGACCGTATATCTCTTAAATGTCAACATATACACGTGTGATTTAGTTTACGAAGATTTTTCAATGCCGAGAACCTCGATTAGAGAGTAAAAAAGGCGTAAGGTTCACAATGGTGTAAAATTAAAATAGGATATACCAGGCTAGGATTTGAGTTACAAGAACAAGGGCCAAACTAACCACCCAAGAATGGAATCGTCGAGCGAAAACACTTGACAACCTCCTAGAAGCAGCTTCTCTTACCACCAGACCTTTCTCCATCAATTAGGAATCTGATGCCGTCACTAAACACATTCCTTAAATTGTAGCCGTTTGTTGAGTTTTTTTTTTTGGTGTCTAATCCGCATATATATCACCATTGCCCGGGATTTTCTTGACCGTATATCTCTTAAATGTCAACATATACACGTGTGATACATTTTACGAAGATTTTTCAATGCCGAGAACCTCGATCAGAGAGTAAAAAAGGCGTAAGGTTCACAATGGTGTAAAATTAAAAAGGGATATACCGGGCTAGGATCGAGTTACAGGAACAAGGGCCAAACCAACCACCCAATAATGGAATCGTCAAGCGAAAACACTTGACAACCTCCTAGAAGCAGCTTTTCTTGCCACCAGACATTTCTCCATCATTTAGGAATCTGATGCCGTCACTAAACATATTCCTTAAATTGTAGCCATTTGTTGAGTGCTTTTTTTTGTGTCTAATCCGCATATATATCACCATTACCCTTGATTTTCTTGACTGTATATCTCTTAAATATCAACATATACACGTGTTATTTAGTTTACGAAGATTTTTCAATGCCGAGAACCTCGATCAGAGAGTAAAAAAGTTTTAAGGTTCACAATGGTGTAAAATTAAAACGGGATATACCGGGCTAGGATTCGAGTTACAGGAACAAGATCCAAACCAAGCACCCAAGAATGGAATCGTCGAGCGAAAACACTTGACAACCTCCTAGAAGCAGCATTTCTTGCCGCCATACCTTTCTCCATCAATTAGGAATCTGATGCCATCACTAAACACATTCCTTAAATTGTAGCCATTTGTTGAGTGTTTTTTTTTGTGTCTAATCCGCATATAAATCACCATTGCCCTTTATTTTCTTGACTGTATATCTCTTAAATATCAACATATACACGTGTGATTTAGTTTACGAAGATTTTTCAATGCCGAGAACCTCGATCAGAGAGTAAAAAAGGCGTAAGGTTCACAATGGTGTAAAATTAAAATGGGATATACCGGGCTAGGATTCGAGTTACAGGAACAAGGGCCAAACCAACCACCCAAGAATGGAATCGTCGAGCGAAAACACTTGACAACTTCCTAGAAGCAGCTTTTCTTACCACCAGACCTTTCTCCATCAATAAGGAATCTGATGCCGTCACTAAACACATTCCTTAAATTGTAGCCGTTTGTTGAGTGTTTTTTTTTTGTGTCTAATCCGCATATATATCACCATTGCCCTGGATTTTCTTGACCGTATATCTCTTAAATGTCAACATATACACATGTGATTTAGTTTACGAAGATTTTTCAATGCCGAGAACCTCGATTAGAGAGTAAAAAAGGCGTAAGGTTCACAATGGTGTAAAATTAAAATGGGATATACCTGGCTAGGATTTGAGTTACAGGAATAAGGGCCTAACCAACCACCCAAGAATGGAATCGTCGAGCGAAAACACTTGACAACCTCCTAGAAGCAGCATTTCTTGTCACCATACCTTTCTCCATCAATTAGGAATCTGATGCCATCACTAAACACATTCCTTAAATTGTAGCCATTTGTGGAGTGTTTTTTTTGTGTCTAATCCGCATATAAATCACCATTGCCCTTGATTTTCTTGGTTGTATATCTCTTAAATATCAACATATACACGTGTGATTTAGTTTACGAAGATTTTTCAATGCCGAGAACCTCGATCAGAGAGTAAAAAAGGCGTAAGTTTCACAATGGTGTAAAATTAAAATGGGATATACCGGGCTAGGATTCGAGTTACAGGAACAAGGGCCAAACCAACCACCCAAGAATGGAATCGTCGAGCGAAAACACTTGACAACCTCCTAGAAGCAGCTTTTCTTACCACCAGACCTTTCTCCATCAATTAGGAATCTGATGCCATCACTAAACACATTCCTTAAATTGTAGCCATTTGTTGAGTGTTTTTTTTGTGTCTAATCCGCATATAAATCACCATTGCCCTTGATTTTCTTGACTGTATATCTCTTAAATATCAACATATACACGTGTGATTTAGTTTACGAAGATTTTACAATGCCGAGAACCTCGATCAGAGAGTAAAAAAGTTTTAAGGTTCACAATGGTGTAAAATTAAAACGGGATATACCGGGCTAGGATTCGAGTTACAGGAACAAGATCCAAACCAACCACCCAAGAATGGAATCGTCAAGCGAAAACACTTGACAACCTCCTAGAAGCAGCTTTTCTTGCCACCAGACATTTCTCCATCATTTAGGAATTTGATGCCGTCACTAAACATATTCCTTAAATTGTAGCCATTTGTTGAGTGTTTTTTTTGTGTCTAATCCGCATATATATCACCATTGCCCTTGATTTTCTTGACTGTATATCTCTTAAATATCAACATATACACGTGTGATTTAGTTTACGAAGATTTTTCAATGCCGAGAACCTCGATCAGAGAGTAAAAAAGTTTTAAGGTTCACAATGGTGTAAAATTAAAACGGGATATACCGGGCTAGGATTCGAGTTACAGGAACAAGATCCAAACCAACCACCCAAGAATGGAATCGTCGAGCGAAAACACTTGACAACCTCCTAGAAGCAGCTTTTCTTGCCACCATACCTTTCTCCATCAATTAGGAATCTGATGCCGTCACTAAACACATTCCTTAAATTGTAGCCATTTGTTGAGTGTTTTTTTGTGTCTAATGTGCATATATATCACCATTGCCCTTGACTTTCTTGACTGTATATCTCTTAAATATCAACATATACACGTGTGATTTAGTTTACGAAGATTTTTCAATGCCGAGAACCTCTATCAGAGTGTAAAAAAGGGTAAGGTTCACAATGGTGTAAAATTAAAATGGGATATACCGGGCTAGGATTCGAGTTACAGGAACAAGGGCCAAACCAACCACCCAAGAATGGAATCGTCGAGCGAAAACACTTGACAACCTCCTAGAAGCAGCTTTTCTTACCACTTGACCTTTCTCCATCAATTAGGAATCTGATGCCGTCACTAAATACATTCCTTAAATTGTAGCCATCTGTTGAGTGTTTTTTTTGGTGTCTAATCCGCATATATATCACCATTGCCCGGGATTTTCTTGACCGTATATCTGTTAAATGTCAACATATACACGTGTGATACATTTTACGAAGATTTTTCAATGCCGAGAACCTCGATCAGAGAGTAAAAAAGGCGTAAGGTTCACAATGGTGTAAAATTAAAAAGGGATATACCGGGCTAGGATCGAGTTACAGGAACAAGGGCAAAACCAACCACCCAATAATGGAATCGTCAAGCGAAAACACTTGACAACCTCCTAGAAGCAGCTTTTCTTGCCACCAGACATTTCTCCATCATTTAGGAATCTGATGCCGTCACTAAACATATTCCTTAAATTGTAGCCATTTGTTGAGTGCTTTTTTTTGTGTCTAATCCGCATATATATCACCATTGCCCTTGATTTTCTTGACTGTATATCTCTTAAATATCAACATATACACGTGTTATTTAGTTTACGAAGATTTTTCAATGCCGAGAACCTCGATCAGAGAGTAAAAAGGTTTTAAGGTTCACAATGGTGTAAAATTAAAACGGGATATACCGGGCTAGGATTCGAGTTACAGGAACAAGATCCAAACCAGCCACCCAAGAATGGAATCGTCGAGCGAAAACACTTGACAACCTCCTAGAAGCAGCATTTCTTGCCGCCATACCTTTCTCCATCAATTAGGAATCTGATGCCATCACTAAACACATTCCTTAAATTGTAGCCATTTGTTGAGTGTTTTTTTTGTGTCTAATCCGCATATAAATCACCATTGCCCTTTATTTTCTTGACTGTATATCTCTTAAATATCAACATATACACGTGTGATTTAGTTTACGAAGATTTTTCAATGCCGAGAACCTCGATCAGAGAGTAAAAAAGGCGTAAGGTTCACAATGGTGTAAAATTAAAATGGGATATACCGGGCTAGGATTCGAGTTACAGGAACAAGGGCCAAACCAACCACCCAAGAATGGAATCGTCGAGCAAAAACACTTGACAACTTCCTAGAAGCAGCTTTTCTTACCACCAGACCTTTCTCCATCAATAAGGAATCTGATGCCGTCACTAAACACATTCCTTAAATTGTAGCCGTTTGTTGAGTGTTTTTTTTTTGTGTCTAATCCGCATATATATCACCATTGCCCTGGATTTTCTTGACCGTATATCTCTTAAATGTCAACATATACACGTGTGATTTAGTTTACGAAGATTTTTCAATGCCGAGAACCTCGATTAGAGAGTAAAAAAGGCGTAAGGTTCACAATGGTGTAAAATTAAAATGGGATATACCTGGCTAGGATTTGAGTTACAGGAACAAGGGCCTAACCAACCACCCAAGAATGGAATCGTCGAGCGAAAACACTTGACAACCTCCTAGAAGCAGCATTTCTTGCCACCATACCTTTCTCCATCAATTAGGAATCTGATGCCATCACTAAACACATTCCTTAAATTGTAGCCATTTGTGGAGTGTTTTTTTTGTGTCTAATCCGCATATAAATCACCATTGCCCTTGATTTTCTTGGTTGTATATCTCTTAAATGTCAACATATACACGTGTGATTTAGTTTACGAAGATTTTTCAATGCCGAGAACCTCGATCAGAGAGTAAAAAAGGCGTAAGTTTCACAATGGTGTAAAATTAAAATGGGATATACCGGGCTAGGATTCGAGTTACAGGAACAAGGGCCAAACCAACCACCCAAGAATGGAATCGTCGAGCGAAAACACTTGACAACCTCCTAGAAGCAGCTTTTCTTACCACCAGACCTTTCTCCATCAATTAGGAATCTGATGCCATCACTAAACACATTCCTTAAATTGTAGCCATTTGTTGAGTGTTTTTTTTGTGTCTAATCCGCATATAAATCACCATTGCCCTTGATTTTCTTGACTGTATATCTCTTAAATATCAACATATACACGTGTGATTTAGTTTACGAAGATTTTTCAATGCCGAGAACCTCGATCAGAGAGTAAAAAAGTTTTAAGGTTCACAATGGTGTAAAATTAAAACGGGATATACCGGGCTAGGATTCGAGTTACAGGAACAAGATCCAAACCAACCACCCAAGAATGGAATCGTCAAGCGAAAACACTTGACAACCTCCTAGAAGCAGCTTTTCTTGCCACCAGACATTTCTCCATCATTTAGGAATTTGATGCCGTCACTAAACATATTCCTTAAATTGTAGCCATTTGTTGAGTGTTTTTTTTGTGTCTAATCCGCATATATATCACCATTGCCCTTGATTTTCTTGACTGTATATCTCTTAAATATCAACATATACACGTGTGATTTAGTTTACGAAGATTTTTCAATGCCGAGAACCTCGATCAGAGAGTAAAAAAGTTTTAAGGTTCACAATGGTGTAAAATTAAAACGGGATATACCGGGCTAGGATTCGAGTTACAGGAACAAGATCCAAACCAACCACCCAAGAATGGAATCGTCGAGCGAAAACACTTGACAACCTCCTAGAAGCAGCTTTTCTTGCCACCATACCTTTCTCCATCAATTAGGAATCTGATGCCGTCACTAAACACATTCCTTAAATTGTAGCCATTTGTTGAGTGTTTTTTTGTGTCTAATGTGCATATATATCACCATTGCCCTTGACTTTCTTGACTGTATATCTCTTAAATATCAACATATACACGTGTGATTTAGTTTACGAAGATTTTTCAATGCCGAGAACCTCGATCAGAGTGTAAAAAAGGGTAAGGTTCACAATGGTGTAAAATTAAAATGGGATATACCGGGCTAGGATTCGAGTTACAGGAACAAGGGCCAAACCAACCACCCAAGAATGGAATCGTCGAGCGAAAACACTTGACAACCTCCTAGAAGCAGCTTTTCTTACCACTTGACCTTTCTCCATCAATTAGGAATCTGATGCCGTCACTAAATACATTCCTTAAATTGTAGCCATCTGTTGAGTGTTTTTTTTGGTGTCTAATCCGCATATATATCACCATTGCCCTTGATTTTCTTGACTGTATATCTCTTAAATGTCAACACATACACGTGTGATTTAGTTTACGAAGATTTTTCAATGCCGAGAACCTCGATCAGAGAGTAAAAAAGGCGTAAGGTTAACAATGGTGTAAAATTAAAGTGGGATATACCGGGCTAAGATTCGAGTTACAGGAACAAGGGTCAAACCAACCACCCAAGAATGGAATCGTCGAGCGAAAACACTTGACAACCTCCTAGAAGCAGCTTTTCTTGCCACCAGACCTTTCTCTTTCAATTAGGAATCTGATGACGTCACTAAACACATTCCTTAAATTGTAGCCATTTGTTGAGTGTTTTTTTTGGTGTCTAATCCGCATATATATCACCATTGCCCCTGATTTTCTTGACTGTATATCTCTTAAATGTCAACATATACATGTGTGATTTAGTTTACGAAGATTTTTCAATGCCGAGAACCTCGATCAGAGAGTAAAAAAGGCGTAAGGTTCACAATGGTGTAAAATTAAAATGGGATATACCGGGCTTGGATTCGAGTTACAGGAACAAGGGCCAAACCAACCACCCAATAATGGAATCGTCCAGCGAAAACACTTGACAACCTCCTAGAAGCAGCTTTTCTTGCCACCAGACCTTTCTCCATCAATTAGGAATCTGATTCCGTCACTAAACAAATCCTTAAATTGTAGCCATTTGTTGAGTGTTTTTTTTTTGTCTAATCCGCATATATATCACCATTGCCCTTTATTTTCTTGACTGTATATCTCTTAAATGTCAACTTATACACGTTTGATTTAGTTTACGAAGATTTTTCAATGCCGAGAACATCGATCAGAGAGTAAAAAAGGCGTAAGGTTCACAATGGTGTAAAATTAAAATGGGATATACCGAGGTAGGATTCGAGTTACAGGAACAAGGGCCAAACCAAACACCCAAGAATGGAATCGTTGAGCGAAAACACTTGACAACCTCCTAGAAGCAGCTTTTCTTACCACCAGACATTTCTCCATCAATTAGGAATCTGATGCCGTCACTAAATACATTCCTTAAATTGTTGCCATCTGTTGAGTGTTTTTTTTGGTGTCTAATCCGCATATATATCACCATTGCCCTTGATTTTCTTGACTGTATATCTCTTAACTGTCAACATATACACGTGTGATTTAGTTTACGAAGATTTTTCAATGCCGAGAACCTCGATCAGAGAGTAAAAAAGGCGTAAGGTTCACAATGGTGTAAAATTAAAATGGGATATACCGGGCTAGGATTCGAGTTACAGGAACAAGGGCCAAACCAACCACCCAAGAATGGAATCGTCGAGCGAAAACACTTGACAACCTCCTAGAAGCAGTTTTTCTTGCCACCAGACCTTTCTCCATCAATTAGGAATCTGATGACGTCACTAAATACATTCCTTAAATTGTAGCCATCTGTTGAGTGTTTTTTTTGGTGTCTAATCCGCATATATATCACCATTGCCCTTGATTTTCTTGACTGTATATCTCTGAAATGTCAAGACATACACGTGTGATTTAGTTTACGAAGATTTTTCAATGCCGAGAACCTCGATCAGAGAGTAAAAAAGGCGTAAAATTAACAATGGTGTAAAATTAAAGTGGGATATACCGGGCTAAGATTCGAGTTACAGGAACAAGGGCCAAACCAACCACCCAAGAATGGAATCGTCGAGCGAAAACACTTGACAACCTCCTAGAAGCAGCTTTTCTTGCCACCAGACCTTTCTCTTTCAATTAGGAATCTGATGACGTCACTAAACACATTCCTTAAATTGTAGCCATTTGTTGAGTGTTTTTTTTGGTGTCTAATCCGCATATATATCACCATTGCCCCTGATTTTCTTGACTGTATATCTCTTAAATGTCAACATATACACGTGTGATTTAGTTTACGAAGATTTTTCAATGCCGAGAACCTCGATCAGAGAGTAAAAAAGGCGTAAGGTTCACAATGGTGTAAAATTAAAATGGGATATACCGGGCTAGGATTCGAGTTACAGGAACAAGGGCCAAACCAACCACCCAAGAATGGAATCGTCCAGCGAAAACACTTGACAACCTCCTAGAAGCAGCTTTTCTTGCCACCAGACCTTTCTCCATCAATTAGGAATCTGATTCCGTCACTAAACAAATCCTTAAATTGTAGCCATTTGTTGAGTGTTTTTTTTTTGTCTAATCCGCATATATATCACCATTGCCCTTTATTTTCTTGACTGTATATCTCTTAAATGTCAACATATACACGTTTGATTTAGTTTACGAAGATTTTTCAATGCCGAGAACATCGATCAGAGAGTAAAAAAGGCGTAAGGTTCACAATGGTGTAAAATTAAAATGGGATATACCGAGCTAGGATTCGAGTTACAGGAACAAGGGCCAAACCAAACACCCAAGAATGGAATCGTTGAGCGAAAACACTTGACAACCTCCTAGAAGCAGCTTTTCTTACCACCAGACATTTCTCCATCAATTAGGAATCTGATGTCGTCACTAAATACATTCCTTAAATTGTTGCCATCTGTTGAGTGTTTTTTTTGGTGTCTAATCCGCATATATATCACCATTGCCCTTGATTTTCTTGACTGTATATCTCTTAACTGTCAACATATACACGTGTGATTTAGTTTACGAAGATTTTTCAATGCCGAGAACCTCGATCAGAGAGTAAAAAAGGCGTAAGGTTCACAATGGTGTAAAATTAAAATGGGATATACCGGGCTAGGATTCGAGTTACAGGAACAAGGGCCAAACCAACCACCCAAGAATGGAATCGTCGAGCGAAAACACTTGACAACCTCCTAGAAGCAGCTTTTCTTGCCACCAGACCTTTCTCCATCAATTAGGAATCTGATGACGTCACTAAATACATTCCTTAAATTGTAGCCATCTGTTGAGTGTTTTTTTTGGTGTCTAATCCGCATATATATCACCATTGCCCTTGATTTTCTTGACTGTATATCTCTGAAATGTCAACACATACACGTGTGATTTAGTTTACGAAGATTTTTCAATGCCGAGAACCTCGATCAGAGAGTAAAAAAGGCGTAAGGTTAACAATGGTGTAAAATTAAAGTGGGATATACCGGGCTAAGATTCGAGTTACAGGAACAAGGGCCAAACCAACCACCCAAGAATGGAATCGTCGAGCGAAAACACTTGACAACCTCCTAGAAGCAGCTTTTCTTGCCACCAGATCTTTCTCCATCAATTATGAATCTGATGCCGTCACTAAACACATTCCTTAAATTGTAGCCATTTGTTGAGTGTTTTTTTTGGTGTCTAATCCGCATATATATCACCATTGCCCCGGATTTTCTTGACTGTATATCTCTTAAATGTCAACATATACACGTGTGATTTAGTTTACGAAGATTTTTCAATGCCGAGAACCTCGATCAGAGAGTAAAAAAGGCGTAAGGTTCACAATGGTGTAAAATTAAAATGGGATATACCGGGCTAGGATTCGAGTTACAGGAACAAGGGCCAAACCAACCACCCAAGAATGGAATCGTCCAGCGAAAACACTTGACAACCTCCTAGAAGCAGCTTTTCTTGCCACCAGACCTTTCTCCATCAATTAGGAATCTGATTCCGTCACTAAACAAATCCTTAAATTGTAGCCATTTGTTGAGTGTTTTTTTTTTGTCTAATCCGCATATATATCACCATTGCCCTGTATTTTCTTGACTGTATATCTCTTAAATGTCAACATATACACGTTTGATTTAGTTTACGAAGATTTTTCAATGCCGAGAACATCGATCAGAGAGTAAAAAAGGCGTAAGGTTCACAACGGTGTAAAATTAAAATGGGATATACCGAGCTAGGATTCGAGTTACAGGAACAAGGGCCAAACCAAACACCCAAGAATGGAATCGTTGAGCGAAAACACTTGACAACCTCCTAGAAGCAGCTTTTCTTACCACCAGACATTTCTCCATCAATTAGGAATCTGATGCCGTCACTAAATACATTCCTTAAATTGTTGCCATCTGTTGAGTGTTTTTTTTGGTGTCTAATCCGCATATATATCACCATTGCCCTTGATTTTCTTGACTGTATATCTCTTAACTGTCAACATATACACGTGTGATTTAGTTTACGAAGATTTTTCAATGCCGAGAACCTCGATCAGAGAGTAAAAAAGGCGTAAGGTTCACAATGGTGTAAAATTAAAATGGGATATACCGGGCTAGGATTCGAGTTACAGGAACAAGGGCCAAACCAACCACCCAAGAATGGAATCGTCGAGCGAAAACACTTGACAACCTCCTAGAAGCAGCTTTTCTTGCCACCAGACCTTTCTCCATCAATTAGGAATCTGATGACGTCACTAAACACATTCCTTAAAATCGTAGCCATTTGTTGAGTGTTTTTTTTATGTCTAATCCGCATATATATCACCATTGCCCTTGATTTTCTTGACTGTATATCTCTTAAATCTCAACATATACACGTGTGATTTAGTTTACGAAGATTTTTCAATGCCGAGAACCTCGATTAGAGAGTAAAAAAGGCGTAAGGTTCACAATGGTGTAAAATTAAAATGGGATATACCGGGCTAGGATTCGAGTTACAGGAACAAGGGCCAAACCAACCACCCAAGAATGGAATCGTCCAGCGAAAACACTTGACAACCTCCTAGAAGCAGCTTTTCTTGCCACCAGACCTTTCTCCATCAATTAGGAATCTGATTCCGTCACTAAACAAATCCTTAAATTGTAGCCATTTGTTGAGTGTTTTTTTTTTGTCTAATCCGCATATATATCACCATTGCCCTGTATTTTCTTGACTGTATATCTCTTAAATGTCAACATATACACGTTTGATTTAGTTTACGAAGATTTTTCAATGCCGAGAACATCGATCAGAGAGTAAAAAAGGCGTAAGGTTCACAACGGTGTAAAATTAAAATGGGATATACCGAGCTAGGATTCGAGTTACAGGAACAAGGGCCAAACCAAACACCCAAGAATGGAATCGTTGAGCGAAAACACTTGACAACCTCCTAGAAGCAGCTTTTCTTACCACCAGACATTTCTCCATCAATTAGGAATCTGATGCCGTCACTAAATACATTCCTTAAATTGTTGCCATCTGTTGAGTGTTTTTTTTGGTGTCTAATCCGCATATATATCACCATTGCCCTTGATTTTCTTGACTGTATATCTCTTAACTGTCAACATATACACGTGTGATTTAGTTTACGAAGATTTTTCAATGCCGAGAACCTCGATCAGAGAGTAAAAAAGGCGTAAGGTTCACAATGGTGTAAAATTAAAATGGGATATACCGGGCTAGGATTCGAGTTACAGGAACAAGGGCCAAACCAACCACCCAAGAATGGAATCGTCGAGCGAAAACACTTGACAACCTCCTAGAAGCAGCTTTTCTTGCCACCAGACCTTTCTCCATCAATTAGGAATCTGATGACGTCACTAAACACATTCCTTAAAATCGTAGCCATTTGTTGAGTGTTTTTTTTATGTCTAATCCGCATATATATCACCATTGCCCTTGATTTTCTTGACTGTATATCTCTTAAATCTCAACATATACACGTGTGATTTAGTTTACGAAGATTTTTCAATGCCGAGAACCTCGATTAGAGAGTAAAAAAGGCGTAAGGTTCACAATGGTGTAAAATTAAAATGGGATATACCGGGCTAGGATTCGAGTTACAGGAACAAGGGCCAAACCAACCACCCAAGAATGGAATCGTCCAGCGAAAACACTTGACAACCTCCTAGAAGCAGCTTTTCTTGCCACCAGACCTTTCTCCATCAATTAGGAATCTGATTCCGTCACTAAACAAATCCTTAAATTGTAGCCATTTGTTGAGTGTTTTTTTTTTGTCTAATCCGCATATATATCACCATTGCCCTGTATTTTCTTGACTGTATATCTCTTAAATGTCAACATATACACGTTTGATTTAGTTTACGAAGATTTTTCAATGCCGAGAACATCGATCAGAGAGTAAAAAAGGCGTAAGGTTCACAATGGTGTAAAATTAAAATGGGATATACCGAGCTAGGATTCGAGTTACAGGAACAAGGGCCAAACCAAACACCCAAGAATGGAATCGTTGAGCGAAAACACTTGACAACCTCCTAGAAGCAGCTTTTCTTACCACCAGACATTTCTCCATCAATTAGGAATCTGATGCCGTCACTAAATACATTCCTTAAATTGTTGCCATCTGTTGAGTGTTTTTTTTGGTGTCTAATCCGCATATATATCACCATTGCCCTTGATTTTCTTGACTGTATATCTCTTAACTGTCAACATATACACGTGTGATTTAGTTTACGAAGATTTTTCAATGCCGAGAACCTCGATCAGAGAGTAAAAAAGGCGTAAGGTTCACAATGGTGTAAAATTAAAATGGGATATACCGGGCTAGGATTCGAGTTACAGGAACAAGGGCCAAACCAACCACCCAAGAATGGAATCGTCGAGCGAAAACACTTGACAACCTCCTAGAAGCAGCTTTTCTTGCCACCAGACCTTTCTCCATCAATTAGGAATCTGATGACGTCACTAAACACATTCCTTAAAATCGTAGCCATTTGTTGAGTGTTTTTTTATGTCTAATCCGCATATATATCACCATTGCCCTTGATTTTCTTGACTGTATATCTCTTAAATCTCAACATATACACGTGTGATTTAGTTTACGAAGATTTTTCAATGCCGAGAACCTCGATTAGAGAGTAAAAAAGGCGTAAGGTTCACAATGGTGTAAAATTAAAATGAGATATACCAGGCTAGGATTTGAGTTACAGGAACAAGGGCCAAACCAACCACCCAAGAATGGAATCGTCAAGCGAAAACACTTGACAACCTCCTAGAAGCAGCTTTTCTTGCCACCAGACATTTCTCCATCATTTAGGAATCTGATGCCGTCACTAAACATATTCCTTAAATTGTAGCCATTTGTTGAGTGTTTTTTTTGTGTCTAATCCGCATATATATCACCATTGCCCTTGATTTTCTTGACTGTATATCTCTTAAATATCAACATATACACGTGTGATTTAGTTTACGAAGATTTTTCAATGCCGAGAACCTCGATCAGAGAGTAAAAAAGTTTTAAGTTTACAATGGTGTAAAATTAAAACGGGATATACCGGGCTAGGATTCGAGTTACAGGAACAAGATCCAAACCAACCACCCAAGAATGGAATCGTCGAGCGAAAACACTTGACAACCTCCTAGAAGCAGCTTTTCTTGCCACCATACCTTTCTCCGTCAATTAGGAATCTGATGCCGTCACAAAACACATTCCTTAAATTGTAGCCATTTGTTGAGTGTTTTTTTGTGTCTAATGCGCATATATATCACCATTGCCCTTGATTTTCTTGACTGTATATCTCTTAAATATCAACATATACACGTGTGATTTAGTTTACGAAGATTTTTCAATGCCGAGAACCTCGATCAGAGAGTAAAAAAGGAGTAAGGTTCACAATGGTGTAAAATTAAAATGGGATATACCGGGCTAGGATTCGAGTTACGGGAACAAGGGCCAAACCAACCACCCAAGAATGGAATCGTCGAGCGAAAACACTTGACAACCTCCTAGAAGCAGCTTTTCTTACCACTTGACCTTTCTCCATCAATTAGGAATCTAATGCCGTCACTAAATACATTCCTTAAAGTGTAGCCATCTGTTGAGTGTTTTTTTTGGTGTCTAATCCGCATATATATCACCATTGTCCTTGATTTTCTTGACTGTATATCTATTAAATGTCAACACATACACGTGTGATTTAGTTTACGAAGATTTTTCAATGCCGAGAACCTCGATCAGAGAGTAAAAAAGGCGTAAGGTTCACAATGGTGTAAAATTAAAGTGGGATATACCGGGCTAGGATTCGAGTTACAGGAACAAGGGCCAAACCAACCACCCAAGAATGGAATCGCCGAGCGAAAACACTTGACAACCTCCTAGATGCAGATTTTCTTGCCACCAGACCTTTCTCTTTCAATTAGGAATCTGATGACGTCACTAAACACATTCCTTAAATTGTAGCCATTTGTTGAGTGTTTTTTTTGGTGTCTAATCCGCATATATATCACCATTGCCCCTGATTTTCTTGACTGTATATCTCTTAAATGTCAACATATACACGTGTGATTTAGTTTACGAAGATTTTTCAATGCCGAGAACCTCGATCAGAGAGTAAAAAAGGCGTAAGGTTTACAATGGTGTAAAATTAAAATGGGATATACCGGGCTAGGATTCGAGTTACAGGAACAAGGGCCAAACCAACCACCCAAGAATGGAATCGTCCAGCGAAAACACTTGACAACCTCCTAGAAGCAGCTTTTCTTGCCACCAGACCTTTCTCCATCAATTAGGAATCTGATTCCGTCACTAAATACATTCCTTAAATTGTTGCCATCTGTTGAGTGTTTTTTTTTTGTGTCTAATCCGCATATATATCACCATTGCCCTTTATTTTCTTGTCTGTATATCTCTTAAATGTCAACATATACACGTTTGATTTAGTTTACGAAGATTTTTCAATGCCGAGAACATCGATCAGAGAGTAAAAAAGGCGTAAGGTTCACAATGGTGTAAAATTAAAATGGGATATACCGAGCTAGGATTCGAGTTACAGGAACAAGGGCCAAACCAACCACCCAAGAATGGAATCGTCGAGCGAAAACACTTGACAACCTCCTAGAAGCAGCTTTTCTTGCCACCAGATCTTTCTCCATCAATTAGGAATCT
The DNA here is from genome assembly GCA_030545235.1 of Helianthus tuberosus. Lineage (NCBI taxonomy): Eukaryota > Viridiplantae > Streptophyta > Magnoliopsida > Asterales > Asteraceae > Helianthus > Helianthus tuberosus. The sequence goes on from CM060428.1 coordinate 25,547,965, forward strand.
GATGACGTCACTAAACACATTCCTTAAAATCGTAGCCATTTGTTGAGTGTTTTTTTTTTTGTCTAATCCGCATATATATCACCATTGCCCTTGATTTTCTTGACTGTATATCTCTTAAATCTCAACATATACACGTGTGATTTAGTTTACGAAGATTTTTCAATGCCGAGAACCTCGATCAGAGAGTAAAAAAGGCGTAAGGTTCACAATGGTGTAAAATTAAAATGGGATATACCGGGCTAGGATTCGAGTTACAGGAACAAGGGCCAAACCAACCACCCAAGAATGGAATCGTCGAGCGAAAACACTTGACAACCTCCTAGAAGCAGCTTTTCTTGCCACCAGATCTTTCTCCATCAATTAAGAATCTGATGCCGTCACTAAACACATTCCTTAAATTGTAGCCATCTGTTGAGTGTTTTTTTTGGTGTCTAATCCGCATATATATCACCATTGCCCTTGATTTTCTTGACTGTATATCTCTTAAATGTCAACACATACACGTGTGATTTAGTTTACGAAGATTTTTCAATGCCGAGAACCTCGATCAGAGAGTAAAAAAGGCGTAAGGTTCACAATGGTGTAAAATTAAAATGCGATATACCGGGCTAGGATTCGAGTTACAGGAACAAGGGCCAAACCAACCACCCAAGAATGGAATCGTCCAGCGAAAACACTTGACAACCTCCTAGAAGCAGCTTTTCTTGCCACCAGACCTTTCTCCATCAATTAGGAATCTGATTCCGTCACTAAATACATTCCTTAAATTGTTGCCATCTGTTGAGTGTTTTTTTTTTGTGTCTAATCCGCATATATATCACCATTGCCCTTTATTTTCTTGTCTGTATATCTCTTAAATGTCAACATATACACGTTTGATTTAGTTTACGAAGATTTTTCAATGCCGAGAACATCGATCAGAGAGTAAAAAAGGCGTAAGGTTCACAATGGTGTAAAATTAAAATGGGATATACCGAGCTAGGATTCGAGTTACAGGAACAAGGGCCAAACCAACCACCCAAGAATGGAATCGTCAAGCGAAAACACTTGACAACCTCCTAGAAGCAGCTTTTCTTGCCACCAGACCTTTCTCCATCAATTAGGAATCTGATTCCGTCACTAAACACATTCCTTAAATTGTAGCTATTTGTTGAGTGTTTTTTTTGTGTCTAATCCGCATATATATCACCATTGCCCTTGATTTTCTTGACTGTATATCTCTTAAATATCAACATATACACGTGTGATTTAGTTTACGAAGATTTTTCAATGCCGAGAACCTCGATCAGAGAGTAAAAAAGGCGTAAGGTTCACAATGGTGTAAAATTAAAATGGGATATACCGGGCTAGGATTCGAGTTACAGGAACAAGGGCCAAACCAACCACCCAAGAATTGAATCGTCGAGCGAAAACACTTGACAACCTCCTAGAAGCAGCTTTTCTTACCACTTGACCTTTCTCCATCAATTATGAATCTGATGCCGTCACTAAATACATTCCTTAAATTGTAGCCATCTGTTGAGTGTTTTTTTTGGTGTCTAATCCGAATATATATCACCATTGCCCTTGATTTTATTGACTGTCTATCTCTTAAATGTCAACACATACACGTGTGATTTAGTTTAGGAAGATTTTTCAATGCCGAGAACCTCGATCAGAGAGTAAAAAAGGCGTAAGGTTCACAATGGTGTAAAATTAAAGTGGGATATACCGGGCTAGGATTCGAGTTACAGGAACAAGGGCCAAACCAACCACCCAAGAATGGAATCGTCGAGCGAAAACACTTGACAACCTCCTAGAAGCAGCTTTTCCTGCCACCAGACCTTTCTCTTTCAATTAGGAATCTGATGACGTCACTAAACACATTCCTTAAATTGTAGCCATTTGTTGAGTGTTTTTTTTGGTGTCTAATCCGCATATATATCACCATTGCCCCTGATTTTCTTGACTGTGTATCTTCTTAAATGTCAACATATACACGTGTGATTTAGTTTACGAAGATTTTTCAATGCCGAGAACCTCGATCAGAGAGTAAAAAAGGCGTAAGGTTCACAATGGTGTAAAATTAAAATGGGATATACCGGGCTAGGATTCGAGTTACAGGAACAAGGGCCAAACCAACCACCCAAGAATGGAATCGTCCAGCGAAAACACTTGACAACCTCCTAGAAGCAGCTTTTCTTGCCACCAGACCTTTCTCCATCAATTAGGAATCTGATTCCGTCACTAAACAAATTCCTTAAATTGTAGCCATTTGTTGAGTGTTTTTTTTTTTGTGTCTAATCCGCATATATATCACCATTGCCCTTTATTTTCTTGACTGTATATCTCTTAAATGTCAACATATACACGTTTGATTTAGTTTACGAAGATTTTTCAATGCCGAGAACATCGATCAGAGAGTAAAAAAGGCGTAAGGTTCACAATGGTGTAAAATTAAAATGGGATATACCGAGCTAGGATTCGAGTTACAGGAACAAGGGCCAAACCAACCACCCAAGAATGGAATCGTTGAGCGAAAACACTTGACAACCTCCTAGAAGCAGCTTTTCTTACCACCAGACCTTTCTCCCTCAATTAGGAATCTGATGCCGTCACTAAATACATTCCTTAAATTGTTGCCATCTGTTGAGTGTTTTTTTTTGTGTCTAATCCGCATATATATCACCATTGCCCTTGATTTTCTTGACTGTATATCTCTTAACTGTCAACATATACACGTGTGATTTAGTTTACGAAGATTTTTCAATGCCGAGAACCTCGATCAGAGAGTAAAAAAGGTGTAAGGTTCACAATGGTGTAAAATTAAAATGGGATATACCGGGCTAGGATTCGAGTTACAGGAACAAGGGCCAAACCAACCACCCAAGAATGGAATCGTCGAGCGAAAACACTTGACAACCTCCTAGAAGCAGCTTTTCTTACCACCAGACCTTTCTCCATCAATTAGGAATCTGATGCCGTCACTAAATACATTCCTTAAATTGTTGCCATCTGTTGAGTGTTTTTTTTTTGTGTCTAATCCGCATATATATCACCATTGCCCTTGATTTTCTTGACTGTATATCTCTTAACTGTCAACATATACACGTGTGATTTAGTTTACGAAGATTTTTCAATGCCGAGAACCTCGATCAGAGAGTAAAAAAGGCGTAAGGTTCACAATGGTGTAAAATTAAAATGGGATATACCGGGCTAGGATTCGAGTTACAGGAACAAGGGCCAAACCAACCACCTAAGAATGGAATCGTCGAGCGAAAACACTTGACAACCTCCTAGAAGCAGCTTTTCTTGCCACCAGATCTTTCTCCATCAATTAGGAATCTGATGCCGTCACTAAACATATTCCTTAAATTGTAGCCATCTGTTGAGTGTTTTTTTTTGTGTCTAATCCGCATATATATCACCATTGCCCTTGATTTTCTTGACTGTATATCTCTTAAATGTCAACACATACACGTGTGATTTAGTTTACGAAGATTTTTCAATGCCGAGAACCTCGATCAGAGAGTAAAAAAGGCGTAAGGTTCACAATGGTGTAAAATTAAAATGGGATATACCGGGCTAGGATTCGAGTTACAGGAACAAGGGCCAAACCAACCACCCAAGAATGGAATCGTCGAGCGAAAACACTTGACAACCTCCTAGAAGCAGCTTTTCTTACCACTTGACCTTTCTCCATCAATTAGGAATCTGATGCCGTCACTAAATACATTCCTTAAATTGTAGCCATCTGTTGAGTGTTTTTTTTTGTGTCTAATCCGCATATATATCACCATTGCCCTTGATTTTCTTGACTGTATATCTCTTAAATGTCAACACATACACGTGTGATTTAGTTTACGAAGATTTTTCAATGCCGAGAACCTCGATCAGAGAGTAAAAAAGGCGTAAGGTTCACAATGGTGTAAAATTAAAGTGGGATATACCGGGCTAGGATTCGAGTTACAGGAACAAGGGCCAAACCAACCACCCAAGAATGGAATCGTCGAGCGAAAACACTTGACAACCTCCTAGAAGCAGCTTTTCTTGCCACCAGACCTTTCTCTTTCAATTAGGAATCTGATGACGTCACTAAACACATTCCTTAAATTGTAGCCATTTGTTGAGTGTTTTTTTTGGTGTCTAATCCGCATATATATAACCATTGCCCCTGATTTTCTTGACTGTATATCTCTTAAATCTCAACATATACACGTGTGATTTAGTTTACGAAGATTTTTCAATGCCGAGAACCTCGATCAGAGAGTAAAAAATGCGTAAGGTTCACAATGGTGTAAAATTAAAATGGGATATACCGGGGTAGGATTCGAGTTACAGGAACAAGGGCCAAACCAACCACCCAAGAATGGAATCGTCCAGCGAAAACACTTGACAACCTCCTAGAAGCAGCTTTTCTTGCCACCAGACCTTTCTCCATCAATTAGGAATCTGATTCCGTCACTAAACACATTCCTTAAATTGTAGCCATTTGTTGAGTGTTTTTTTTTGTGTCTAATCCGCATATATATCACCATTGCCCTTTATTTTCTTGACTGTATATCTCTTAAATGTCAACATATACACGTTTGATTTAGTTTACGAAGATTTTTCAATGCCGAGAACATCGATCAGAGAGTGAAAAAGGCGTATGGTTCACAATGGTGTAAAATTAAAATGGGATATACCGAGCTAAGATTCGAGTTACAGGAACAAGGGCCAAACCAACCACCCAAGAATGGAATCGTTGAGCGAAAACACTTGACAACCTCCTAGAAGCAGCTTTTCTTACTACCAGACCTTTCTCCATCAATTAGGAATCTGATGTCGTCACTAAATACATTCCTTAAATTGTAGCCATCTGTTGAGTGTTTTTTTTGGTGTCTAATCCGCATATATATCACCATTGCCCTTGTTTTTCTTGACTGTATATCTCTCAAATGTCAACACATACACGTGTGATTTAGTTTACGAAGATTTTTCAATGCCGAGAACCTCGATCAGAGAGTAAAAAAGGCGTAAGGTTCACAATGGTGTAAAATTAAAGTGGGATATACCGGGCTAGGATTCGAGTTACATGAACAAGGGCCAAACCAACCACCCAAGAATGGAATCGTCGAGCGAAAACACTTGACAACCTCCTAGAAGCAGCTTTTCTTGCCACCAGACCTTTCTCTTTCAATTAGGAATCTGATGACGTCACTAAACACATTCTTTAAATTGTAGCCATTTGTGGAGTGTTTTTTTTGGTGTCTAATCCGCATATATATCACCATTGCCCTTGATTTTCTTGACTGTATATCTCTTAAATATCAACATATACACGTGTGATTTAGTTTACGAAGATTTTTCAATGCCGAGAACCTCGATCAGAGAATAAAAAAGGCGTAAGGTTCACAATGGTGTAAAATTAAAATGGGATATACCGGGCTAGGATTCGAGTTACAGGAACAAGGGCCAAACCAACCACCCAAGAATGGAATCGTCGAGCGAAAACACTTGACAACCTCCTTGAAGCAGCTTTTCTTGTCACCAGACCTTTCTCCATCAATTAGGAATCTGATGACGTCACTAAACACATTCCTTAAAATCGTAGCCATTTGTTGAGTGTTTATTTTTTGTGTCTAATCCGCATATATATCACTATTGCCCTTGATTTTCTTGACTGTATATCTCTTAAATCTCAACATATACACGTGTGAATTAGTTTACAAAGATTTTTCAATGCCGAGAACCTCGATCTGAGAGTAAAAAAGGCGTAAGGTTCACAATGGTGTAAAATTAAAATGGGATATACCGGGCTAGGATTCGAGTTACAGGAACAAGGGCCAAACCAACCACCCAAGAATGGAATCGTCGAGCGAAAACACTTGACAACCTCCTAGAAGCAGTTTTTCTTGCCACCAGACCTTTCTCCATCAATTAGGAATCTGTTGCCGTCACTAAACACATTCCTTAAATTGTAGCCATTTGTTGAGTGTTTTTTTTTTGTGTCTAATCCGCATATATATCACCATTGCCCTTTATTTTCTTGACTGTATATCTCTTAAATGTCAACATATACACGAGTGATTTAGTTTACGGAGATTTTTCAATGCCGAGAACCTCGATCAGAGAGTAAAAAAGGCGTAAGTTTCACAATGGTGTAAAATTAAAATGGGATATACCGGGCTAGGATTCGAGTTACAGGAACAAGGGCCAAACCAACCACCCAAGAATGGAATCGTCGAGCGAAAACACTTAAACAACCTCCTCGAAACAGCTTTTCTTACCACCAAACCTTTCTCCATCAATTAGGAATCCGATGCCGTCACTAAACACATTCCTTAAATTGTAGCCATCTGTTGAGTGTTTTTTTTGTGTCTAATCCGCATATATATCACCATTGCCCTTGATTTTCTTGACTGTATATCTCTTAAATGTCAACATATACACGTGTGATTTAGTTTACGAAGATTTTTCAATGCCGAGAACCTCGATCAGAGAGTAAAAAAGGCGTAAGGTTCACAATGGTGTAAAATGAAAATGGGATATACCGGGCTAGGATTCGAGTTACAGGAACAAGGGCCAAACCAACCACCCAAGAATGGAATCGTCGAGCGAAAACACTTGACAACCTCTTAGAAGTAGCTTTTCTTGCCACCAGACCTTTCTCCATCAATTAGGAATCTGATACCGTCACTAAACACATTCCTTAAATTGTAGCCATCTGTTGAGTGTTTTTTTTGGTGTCTAATCCGCATATATATCACCATTGCCCTTGATTTTGTTGACTGCATATCTCTTAAATGTCAACATATACACGTATGATTTAGTTTACGAAGATTTTTCAATGCCGAGAACCTCGATCAGATAGTAAAAAAGGCGTAAGGTTCACAATGGTGTAAAATTAAAATGGGATATACCGGGCTAGGATTCGAGTTACAGTAACAAGGGCCAAACCAACCACCCAAGAATGGAATCATAGAGCGAAAACCCTTGACAACCTCCTAGAAGCAGCTTTTCTTGCCACCAGACCTTTCTCCATAAATTAGGAATCTGATGCCGTCACTAAACACATTTCTTAAATTGTAGCCATTTGTTGAATGTTTTTTTGGTGTCTAATCCGCATATATATCACCATTGCCCTTGATTTTCTTGACTGTATATCTCTTAAATATCCACATATACACGTGTGATTTAGTTTACGAAGATTTTTCAATGCCGAGAACCTCGATCAGAGAGTAAAAAAGGCGTAAGGTTCACAATGGTGTAAAATTAAAATGGGATATACCGGGCTAGGATTCGAGTTACAGGAACAAGGGCCAAACCAACCGCCGAAGAATGGAATCGTCGAGCGAAAACACTTGACAACCTCCTAGAAGCAGCTTTTCTTGCCACCAGACCTTTCTCCATCAATTAAAAATCTGATGCCGTCACTAAACACATTCCTTAAATTGTAGCCATCAGTTGAGTGTTTTTTTTTGGTGTCTAATCCGCATATATATCACCATTGCCCTTGATTTTCTTGACTGTAAATCGCTTAAATGTCAACATATACACGTGTGATTTAGATTACGAAGATTTTTCAATGCAGAGAATCTCGATCAGAGAGTAAAAAAGGCGTAAGGTTCACAATGGTGTAAAATTAAAATGGGATATACCGGGCTAGGATTCGAGTTAAAGGAACAAGGGCCAAACCAACCACCCAAGAATGGAATCGTCGAGCGAAAACACTTGACAACCTCCTAGAAGCAGCTTTTTTTGCCACCAGACCTTTCTCCATCAATTAGGAATCTGATGCCGTCACTAAACGCATTCTTTAAATTGTAGCCATTTGTTGAGTGTTTTTTTTGGTGTCTAATCCGCATATATATCACCATTGCCCTTGATTTTCTTGACTGTATATCTCTTAAATATCAACATATACACGTGTGATTTAGTTTACGAAGATTTTTCAATGCCGAGAACCTCGATCAGAGAGTAAAAAAGGCGTAAGGTTCACAATGGTGTAAAATCAAAATGGGATATACCGGGCTAGGATTCGAGTTACAAGAACAAGGGCCAAACCAACCACCCAAGAATGGAATCGTCGAGCGAAAACACTTGACAACCTCCTAGAAGCAGCTTTTCTTACTACCAGACCTTTCTCCATCAATTAGGAATCTGATGCCGTCACTAAACACATTCCTTAAATTGTAGCCGTTTGTTGACTGTTTTTTTTTGTGTCTAATCCGCATTTATATCACCATTGCCCTGGATTTTCTTGACTGTATATCTCTTAAATGTCAACATATACACGTGTGATTTAGTTTACGAAGATTTTTCAATGCCGAGAACCTCGATCAGAGAGTAAAAAAGGCGTAAGATTCACAATGGTGTAAAATTAAAATGGGATATACCGGGCTAGGATTCGAGTTACAGGAACAAGGGCCAAACCAACCACCCAAGAATGGAATTGTCGAGCGAAAACACTTGACAACCTCCTAGAAGCAGCTTTTCTTGCCACCAGACCTTTCTCCATCAATTAGGAATCTGATGCCGTCACTAAACACATTCCTTAAATTGTAGCCATTTGTTGAGTGTTTTTTTTTGTGTCTAATCCGCATATATATCACCATTGTCCTTGATTTTCTTGACTGTATATCTCTTAAATATCAACATATACACGTGTGATTTAGTTTACGGAGATTTTTCAATGCCGAGAACCTCGATCAGAGAGTAAAAAGGCTTAAGGTTCACAATGGTGTATAATTAAAATGGGATATACCGGGCTAGGATTCGAGTTACAGGAACAAGGGCCAAACCAACCACCCAAGAATGGAATCGTCGAGCGAAAACACTTGACAACCTCCGAGAAGCAGCTTTTCATACCACCAGACCTTTCTCCATCATTTAGGAATCTGATGCCGTCACTAAACACATTCCTTAAATTGTAGCCGTTTGTTGACTGTTTTCTTTGGTGTCTAATCCGCATTTATATCACCATTGCCCTGGATTTTGTTGACTGTATATCTCTTAAATGTCAACATATACACGTTTGATTTAGTTTACGAAGATTTTTCAATGCCGAGGACCTCAATCAGAGAGTAAAAAAGGCGTAAGGTTCACAATGGTGTAAAATTAAAATGGGATATACCGGGCTAGGATTCGAGTTACAGGAACAAGGGCCAAACCAACCACCCAAGAATGCAATCGTCGAGCGAAAACACTTGACAACCTACTAGAAGCAGCTTTTCTTGCCACCAGACCTTTCTCCATCAATTTGGAATCTGATGCCGTCACTAAACGCATTCCTTAAATTGTAGCCATTTGTTGAGTGTTTTTTTTTGTTTCTAATCCGCATATATATCACCATTGCCCTGGGTTTTCTTGACTGTATTTCTCTTAAATGTCAACATATACACGTGTGATTTAGTTTACGAAGATTTTTCAATGCCGAGAACCTCGATCAGAGAGTAAAAAACCCGTAAGGTTCACAATGGTGTAAAATTAAAATGGGATATACCGGGCTAGGATTCGAGTTACAGGAACAAGGGCCAAACCAACCACCCAAGAATGGAATCGTCGAGCGAAAACACTTGACAACCTCCTTGAAGCAGCTTTTCTTGCCACCAGACCTTTCTCCATCAATTAGGAATCTGATGCCGTCACTAAACACATTCCTTAAAATGTAGCCATTTGTTGAGTGTTTTTATTCTTGGTGTCTAATCCGCATATATATCACCATTGCCCTTGATTTTCTTGACTGTGTATCTCTTAAATGTCAACATATACACATGTGATTTAGTTTACGAAGATTTTTCAAATCCGAGAACCTCGATCAGAGAGTAAAAAAGGCGTAAAGTTCACAATGGTGTAAAATTAAAATGGGATATACCGGGCTAGGATTCGAGTTACAGGAACAAGGGCCAAACCAACCACCCAAGAATGGAATCGTCGAGCGAAAACACTTGACAACCTCCTAGAAGCAGCTTTTCTTGCCACCAGACCTTTCTCCATCAATTAGGAATCTGATGCCGTCACTAAACACATTCCTAAAATTGTAGCCATTTGTTGATTGTTTTTTTTGGTGTCTAATCCGCATATATATCACCATTGCCCTTGATTTTCTTGACTGTATATCTCTTAAATATCCACATATACACGTGTGATTTAGTTTACGAAGATTTTTCAATGCCGAGAACCTCGATCAGAGAGTAAAAAAGGCGTAAGGTTCACAATGGTGTAAAATTAAAATGGGATATACCGGGCTAGGATTCGAGTTACAGGAACAAGGGCCAAACCAACCGCCGAAGAATGGAATCGTCGAGCGAAAACACTTGACAACCTCCTAGAAGCAGCTTTTCTTGCCACCAGACCTTTCTCCATCAATTAAAAATCTGATGCCGTCACTAAACACATTCCTTAAATTGTAGCCATCAGTTGAGTGTTTTTTTTTGGTGTCTAATCCGCATATATATCACCATTGCCCTTGATTTTCTTGACTGTAAATCGCTTAAATGTCAACATATACACGTGTGATTTAGATTACGAAGATTTTTCAATGCAGAGAATCTCGATCAGAGAGTAAAAAAGGCGTAAGGTTCACAATGGTGTAAAATTAAAACGGGATATACCGGGCTAGGATTCGAGTTAAAGGAACAAGGGCCAAACCAACCACCCAAGAATGGAATCGTCGAGCGAAAACACTTGACAACCTCCTAGAAGCAGCCTTTTTTGCCACCAGACCTTTCTCCATCAATTAGGAATCTGATGCCGTCACTAAACGCATTCTTTAAATTGTAGCCATTTGTTGAGTGTTTTTTTTGGTGTCTAATCCGCATATATATCACCATTGCCCTTGATTTTCTTGACTGTATATCTCTTAAATATCAACATATACACGTGTGATTTAGTTTACGAAGATTTTTCAATGCCGAGAACCTCGATCAGAGAGTAAAAAAGGCGTAAGGTTCACAATGGTGTAAAATCAAAATGGGATATACCGGGCTAGGATTCGAGTTACAAGAACAAGGGCCAAACCAACCACCCAAGAATGGAATCGTCGAGCGAAAACACTTGACAACCTCCTAGAAGCAGCTTTTCTTACCACCAGACCTTTCTCCATCAATTAGGAATCTGATGCCGTCACTAAACACATTCCTTAAATTGTAGCCGTTTGTTGACTGTTTTTTTTTGTCTAATCCGCATTTATATCACCATTGCCCTGGATTTTCTTGACTGTATATCTCTTAAATGTCAACATATACACGTGTGATTTAGTTTTCGAAGATTTTTCAATGCCGAGAACCTCGATCAGAGAGTAAAAAAGGCGTAAGATTCACAATGGTGTAAAATTAAAATGGGATATACCGGGCTAGGATTCGAGTTACAGGAACAAGGGCCAAACCAACCACCCAAGAATGGAATTGTCGAGCGAAAACACTTGACAACCTCCTAGAAGCAGCTTTTCTTGCCACCAGACCTTTCTCCATCAATTAGGAATCTGATGCCGTCACTAAACACATTCCTTAAATTGTAGCCATTTGTTGAGTGTTTTTTTTGTGTCTAATCCGCATATATATCACCATTGTCCTTGATTTTCTTGACTGTATATCTCTTAAATATCAACATATACACGTGTGATTTAGTTTACGGAGATTTTTCAATGCCGAGAACCTCGATCAGAGAGTAAAAAAGGCTTAAGGTTCACAATGGTGTATAATTAAAATGGGATATACCGGGCTAGGATTCGAGTTACAGGAACAAGGGCCAAACCAACCACCCAAGAATGGAATCGTCGAGCGAAAACACTTGACAACCTCCGAGAAGCAGCTTTTCATACCACCAGACCTTTCTCCATCATTTAGGAATCTGATGCCGTCACTAAACACATTCCTTAAATTGTAGCCATTTGTTGACTGTTTTTTTTGGTGTCTAATCCGCATTTATATCACCATTGCCCTGGATTTTGTTGACTGTATATCTCTTAAATGTCAACAAATACACGTTTGATTTAGTTTACGAAGATTTTTCAATGCCGAGGACCTCAATCAGAGAGTAAAAAAGGCGTAAGGTTCACAATGGTGGAAAATTAAAATGGGATATACCGGGCTAGGATTCGAGTTACAGGAACAAGGGCCAAACCAACCACCCAAGAATGGAATCGTCGAGCGAAAACACTTGACAACCTACTAGAAGCAGCTTTTCTTGCCACCAGACCTTTCTCCATCAATTTGGAATCTGATGCCGTCACTAAACGCATTCCTTAAATTGTAGCCATTTGTTGAGTGTTTTTTTTTGTGTCTAATCCGCATATATATCACCATTGCCCTGGGTTTTCTTGACTGTATTTCTCTTAAATGTCAACATATACACGTGTGATTTAGTTTACGAAGATTTTTCAATGCCGAGAACCTCGATCAGAGAGTAAAAAACCCGTAAGGTTCACAATGGTGTAAAATTAAAATGGGATATACCGGGCTAGGATTCGAGTTACAGGAACAAGGGCCAAACCAACCACCCAAGAATGGAATCGTCGAGCGAAAACACTTGACAACCTCCTTGAAGCAGCTTTTCTTGCCACCAGACCTTTCTCCATCAATTAGGAATCTGATGCCGTCACTAAACACATTCCTTAAAATGTAGCCATTTGTTGAGTGTTTTTATTCTTGGTGTCTAATCCGCATATATATCACCATTGCCCTTGATTTTCTTGACTGTGTATCTCTTAAATGTCAACATATACACATGTGATTTAGTTTACGAAGATTTTTCAAATCCGAGAACCTCGATCAGAGAGTAAAAAAGGCGTAAGGTTTACAATGGTGTAAGATTAATATGGAATATACCGGGCTGAGATTCGAGTTACAGGAACAAGGGCCAAACCAACCACCCAAGATTGGAATCGTCGAGCGAAAACATTTGACAATCTCCTAGAAGCAGCTTTTCTTGCCACCATACATTTCTCCATCAATTAGGAATCTAATGCCGTCACTAAACACATTCCTTAAATTATAGCCATTTGTTGAGTGTTTTTTTTGTGTCAAATCCGCATATATATCACCATTGCCCTTGATTTTCTTGACTGTATTTCTCTTAAATATCAACATATACACGTGTGATTTAGTTTACGAAGATTTTTCAATGCCGAGAACCTCGATCAGATAGTAAAAAAGCCGTAAGGTTCACAATGGTGTAAAATTAAAATGGGATATACCGGGCTAGGATTCGAGTTACAGGAACAAGGGCCAAACCAACCACCCAAGAATGGAATCGTCGAGGGAAAACACTTGACAACCTCCTAGAAGCAGCTTTTCTTGCCACCAGAACTTTCTCCATCAATTAGGAATCTGATGCCGTCACTAAACACATTCCTTAAAATGTAGCCATTTGTTGAGCGTTTTTATTTTTGGTGTCTAATCCACATATATATCACCATTGCCCTTAATTTTCTTGACTGTATATCTATTAAATGTCAACATATACACATGTGATTTAGTTTACGAAGATTTTTCAAATCCGAGAACCTCGATCAGAGAGTAAAAAAGGCGTAAGGTTCACAATGGTGTAAAATTAAAATGGGATATACCGGGCTAGGATTCGAGTTACAGGAACAAGGGCCAAACCAACAACCCAAGAATGGAATCGTCGAGCGAAAACACTTGACAACCTCCTAGAAGCTGCTTTTCTTGCCACCAGGCCTTTCTCCATCAATTAGGAATCTGATGCCGTCACAAAACACATTCCTTAAATTGTAGCCATTTGTTGAGTGTTTTTTTTTTGTCTAATCCGCATATATATCACCATTGCCCTTTATTTTCTTGACTGTATATCTCTTAAATATCAACATATACACGTGTGATTTAGTTTACGAAGATTTTTCAATGCCGAGAACCTCGATCAGAGAGTAAAAAAGCCGTAAGGTTCACAATGGTGTAAAATTAAAATGGGATATACCGGGCTAGGATTCGAGTTACAGAACAAGGGCCAAACCAACCACCGAAGAATGGAATTGTCGAGCGAAAACACTTGACAACCTCCTAGAAGCAGCTTTTCTTGCCACCAGACCTTTCTCCATCAATTAGGAATCTGATACCGTCACTAAACACATTCCTTAAAATGTAGCCATTTATTGAGTGTTTTTATTTTTGGTGTCTAATCCGCATATATATCACCATTGCCCTTGATTTTCTTGACTGTGTATCTCTTAAATGTCAACATATACACATGTGATTTAGTTTACGAAGATTTTTCAAATCCGAGAACCTCGATCAGAGAGTAAAAAAGGCGTAAGGTTCACAATGGTGTAAAATTAAAATGGGATATATCGGGCTAGGATTCAAGTTACAGGAACAAGGGCCAAACCAACCACCCAAGAATGGAATCGTCGAGCGAAAACACTTGACAACCTCCTAGAAGCAGCTTTTCTTGCACCAGACCTTTCTCCATCAATTAGGAATCTGATGTCGTCACTAAACACATTCCAAAAATTGTAGCCATTTGTTGATTGTTTTTTTTGGTGTCTAATCCGCATATATATCACCATTGCGCTGAATTTTCTTGACTGTATATCTCTTAAATGTCAACATATACACGTGTGATTTAGTTTACGAATATTTTTCAATGCCGAGAACCTCGATCAGATAGTAAAAAAGCCGTAAGGTTCACAATGGTGTAAAATTAAAATGGGATATACCGGGCTAGGATTCGAGTTACAGGAACAAGGGCCAAACCAACCACCCAAGAATGGAATCGTCGAGCGAAAACACTTGACAACCTCCTAGAAGCAGCTTTTCTTGCCACCAGACCTTTCTCCATCAATTAGGAATCTGATGCCGTCACTAAACACATTCCTTAAAATGTAGCCATTTGTTGAGCGTTTTTATTTTTGGTGTCTAATCCACATATATATCACCATTGCCCTTAATTTTCTTGACTGTATATCTCTTAAATATCAACATATACACGTGTGATTTAGTTTATGAAGATTTTTCAAAACCGAGAACCTCGATCAGAGAGTAAAAAAGGCGTAAGGTTCACAATGGTGTAAAATTAAAATGGGATATACCGGGCTAGGATTCGAGTTACAGGAACAAGGGCCAAACCAACAACCCAAGAATGGAATCGTCGAGCGAAAACACTTGACAACCTCCTAGAAGCTGCTTTTCTTGCCACCAGGCCTTTCTCCATCAATTAGGAATCTGATGCCGTCACAAAACACATTCCTTAAATTGTAGCCATTTGTTGAGTGTTTTTTTTTTTGTCTAATCCGCATATATATCACCATTGCCCTTTATTTTCTTGACTGTATATCTCTTAAATATCAACATATACACGTGTGATTTAGTTTACGAAGATTTTTCAATGCCGAGAACCTCGATCAGAGAGTAAAAAAGCCGTAAGGTTCACAATGGTGTAAAATTAAAATGGGATATACCGGGCTAGGATTCGAGTTACAGAACAAGGGCCAAACCAACCACCGAAGAATGGAATTGTCGAGCGAAAACACTTGACAACCTCCTAGAAGCAGCTTTTCTTGCCGCCAGACCTTTGTCCATCAATTAGGAATCTGATGCCGTCACTAAACACATTCCTTAAATTTTAGCCATTTGTTGAGTGTTTTTTTTTGATGTCTAATCCGCATATATATCACCATTGCCCTTGATTTTCTTGACTGTATATCTCTTAAATGTCAACATATACACGTGTGATTTAGTTTACGAAGATTTTTCAATGCCGAGAACCTCGATCAGAGAGTAAAAAAGGCGTAAGGTTCACAATGGTGTAAAATTAAAATGGGATGTACCGGGCTGGGATTCGAGTTACAGGAACAAGGGCCCAACCAACCACCCAAGAATGGAATCGTTGAGCGAAAACACTTGACAACCTCCTAGAAGCAGCTTTTCTTACCACCAGACCTTTCTCCATCAATTAGGAATCTGATGCCGTCACTAAACACATTCCTTAAATTGTAGCCATTTGTTGAGTGTTTTTTTTTATGTCTAATCCGCATATATATCACCACTGCCCTTGATTTTCTTGATTGTATATCTCTTAAATGTCAACATATACACGTGTGATTTAGTTTACGAAGATTTTTCAATACCGAGAACCTCGATCAGAGAGTAAAAAAGGCGTAAGGTTTACAATGGTGTAAGATTAATATGGAATATACCGGGCTAGGATTCGAGTTACAGGAACAAGGGCCAAACCAACCACACAAGAATGGAATCGTCGAGCGAAAACACTTGACAACCTCCTAGAAGCAGCTTTTCTTACCACCAGACCTTTCTCCATCAATTAGGAATCTGATGCCATCACTAAACACATTCCTTAAATTGTAGCCATTTGTTGAGTGTTTTTTTTTGGTGTTTAATCCGCATATATATCACCACTGCCCTTGATTTTCTTGACTGTATATCTCTTAAATGTCAACATATACACGTGTGATTTAGTTTACGAAGATTTTTCAATGCCGAGAACCTCGATCAGAGAGTAAAAAAGGCGTAAGGTTCACAATGGTGTAAGATTAATATGGAATATACCGGGCTGGGATTCGAGTTACAGGAACAAGGGCCAAACCAACCACCCAAGAATGGAATCGTTGAGCGAAAACACTTGACAACCTCCTAGAAGCAGCTTTTCTTACCACCAGACCTTTCTCCATCAATTAGGAATCTGATGCCGTCACTAAACGCATTCCTTAAATTGTAGCCATTTGTTGAGTGTTTTTTTTGGTGTCTAATCCGCATATATATATCACCATTGCCCTTGATTTTCTTGACTGTATATCTCTTAAATGTCAACATATACAGGTGTGATTTAGTTTACGAAGATTTTTCAATACCGAGAACCTCGATCAGAGAGTAAAAAAGCCGTAAGGTTCACAATGGTGTAAAATTAAAATGGGATATACCGGGCTAGGATTCGAGTTACAGGAACAAGGGCCAAACCAACCACCCAAGAACGGAATCGTCGAGCGAAAACACTTGACAACCTCCTAGAAGAAGCTTTTCTTACCACCAGACCTTTCTCCATCAATTAGGAATCTGATGCCGTCACTAAACGCATTCCTTAAATTGTAGCCATTTGTTGAGTGTTTTTTTTTATGTCTAATCCGCATATATATCACCATTGCCCTTGATTTTCTTGACTGTATATCTCTTAAATGTCAACATATACACGTGTGATTTAGTTTACGAAGATTTTTCAATACCGAGAACCTCGATCAGAGAGTAAAAAAGGCGTAAGGTTCACAATGGTGTAAAATTAAAATGGGATGTACCGGGCTGGGATTCGAGTTACAGGAACAAGGGCCCAACCAACCACCCAAGAATGGAATCGTTGAGCGAAAACACTTGACAACCTCCTAGAAGCAGCTTTTCTTACCACCAGACCTTTCTCCATCAATTAGGAATCTGATGCCGTCACTAAACACATTCCTTAAATTGTAGCCATTTGTTGAGTGTTTTTTTTATGTCTAATCCGCATATATATCACCACTGCCCTTGATTTTCTTGATTGTATATCTCTTAAATGTCAACATATACACGTGTGATTTAGTTTACGAAGATTTTTCAATACCGAGAACCTCGATCAGAGAGTAAAAAAGGCGTAAGGTTTACAATGGTGTAAGATTAATATGGAATATACCGGGCTAGGATTCGAGTTATAGGAACAAGGGCCAAACCAACCACCCAAGAACGGAATCGTCGAGCGAAAACACTTGACAACCTCCTAGAAGCAGCTTTTCTTGCCACCAGACATTTCTCCATCAATTAGGAATCTGATGCCGTCACTAAACACATTCCTTAAATTGTAGCCATTTGTTGAGTGTTTTTTTGGTGTCTAATCCGCATATATATCACCATTGCCCTTGATTTTCTTGACTGTATATCTCTTAAATGTCAACATATACACGTGTGATTTAGTTTACGAAGATTTTTCAATGCCGAGAACCTCGATCAGAGAGTAAAAAAGGCGTAAGGTTCACAATGGTGTAAGATTAATATGGAATATACCGGGCTGGGATTCGAGTTACAGGAACAAGGGCCAAACCAACCACCCAAGAATGGAATCGTTGAGCGAAAACACTTGACAACCTCCTAGAAGCAGCTTTTCTTACCACCAGACCTTTCTCCATCAATTAGGAATCTGATGCCGTCACTAAACGCATTCCTTAAATTGTAGCCATTTGTTGAGTGTTTTTTTGGTGTCTAATCCGCATATATATATCACCATTGCCCTTGATTTTCTTGACTGTATATCTCTTAAATGTCAACATATACAGGTGTGATTTAGTTTACGAAGATTTTTCAATACCGAGAACCTCGATCAGAGAGTAAAAAAGGCGTAAGGTTTACAATGGTGTAAGATTAATATGGAATATACCGGGCTGAGATTCGAGTTACAGGAACAAGGGCCAAACCAACCACCCAAGATTGGAATCGTCGAGCAAAAACATTTGACAATCTCCTAGAAGCAGCTTTTCTTGCCACCAGACATTTCTCCATCAATTAGGAATCTAATGCCGTCACTAAACACATTCCTTAAATTATAGCCATTTGTTGAGTGTTTTTTTTGTGTCTAATCCGCATATATATCACCATTGCCCTTGATTTTCTTGACTGTATTTCTCTTAAATATCAACATATACACGTGTGATTTAGTTTACGAAGATTTTTCAATGCCGAGAACCTCGATCAGAGTGTAAAATAGGGTAAGTTTCACAATGGTGTAAAATTAAAATGGGATATACCGGGCTAGGATTCGAGTTACAGGAATAATGGCCAAACCAACCACCCAAGAATGGAATCGTCGAGCGAAATCACTTGACAACCTCCTAGAAGCAGCTTTTCTTGCCACCATACATTTCTCCATCAATTAGGAATCTGATGCCGTCACTAAACACATTCCTTAAATTGTAGCCATTTGTTGAGTGTTTTTTTGGTGTCTAATCCGCATATATATCACCATTGCCCTTGATTTCTTGACTGTATATCTCTTAAATGTCAACATATACACGTGTGATTTAGTTTACGAAGATTTTTCAATGCCGAGAACCTCAATCAGAGAGTAAAAACGGCGTAAGGTTCACAATGGTGTAAGATTAATATGGAATATCCCGGGCTAGGATTTGAGGTACAGGAACAAGGGCCAAACCAACCACCCAAGAATGGAATCGTCGAGCGAAAACACTTGACAACCTCCTAGAAGCAGCTTTTCTTACCACCAGACCTTTCTCCATCAATTAGCAATCTGATGCCGTCACTAAACGCATTCCTTAAATTGTAGCCATTTGTGGTGTGTGTTTTTTGGTGTCTAATCCGCATATATATCACCATTGCCCTTGATTTTCTTGACTGTATATCTCTTAAATGTCAACATATACATGTGTGATTTAGTTTACGAAGATTTTTCAATGTCGAGAACCTCGATCACAGAGTAAAAAAGGCGTAAGGTTCACAATGGTGTAAGATTAATATGGAATATACCGAGCTGGGATTCGAGTTACAGGAACAAGGGCCAAACCAACCACCCAAGAATGGAATCGTTGAGCGAAAACACTTGACAACCTCCTAAAAGCAGCTTTTCTTACCACCAGACCTTTCTCCATCAATTAGGAATCTGATGCCGTCACTAAACGCATTCCTTAAATTGTAGCCATTTGTTGAGTGTTTTTTTTGGTGTCTAATCCGCATATATATCACCATTGCCCTTGATTTTCTTGACTATATATCTCTTAAATGTCAACTTATACACATGTGATTTAGTTTACAAAGATTTTTCAATGCCGAGAACCTCGATCAGAGAGTAAAAAAGGCGTAAGGTTCACAATGGTGTAAGATTAATATGGAATATACCGGGCTAGGATTCGAGTTACAGGAACAAGGGCCAAACCAACCACCCAAGAATGGAATCGTCGAGCGAAAACACTTGACAACCTCCTAGAAGCAGCTTTTCTTACCACCAGACCTTTCTCCATCAATTAGGAATCTGATGCCGTCACTAAACGCATTCCTTAAATTGTAGCCATTTGTTGAGTGTTTTTTTTTGTGTCTAATCCGCATATATATCACCATTGCCCTTGATTTTCTTGACTGTATATCTCTTAAATGTCAACATCTACACGTGTGATTTAGTTTACGAAGATTTTTCAATGCCGAGAACCTCGATCAGAGAGTAAAAAAGGCGTAAGGTTCACAATGGTGTAAGATTAATATGGAATATACCGTGCTGGGATTCGAGTTACAGGAACAAGGGCCAAACCAATCACCCAAGAATGGAATCGTCGAGCGAAAACATTTGACATTCTCCTAGAAGCAGCTTTTCTTGCCACTAGACCTTTCTCCATCAATAAGGAATCTAATGACGTCACTAAACACATTCCTTAAATTATAGCCATTTGTTGAGTGTTTTTTTTTGTGTCTAATCCGCATATATATCACCATTGCCCTTAATTTTCTTGACTGTATATCTCTTAAATATCAACTTATACACGTGTGATTTAGTTTATGAAGATTTTTCAATGCCGAGAACTTCGATCAGAGTGTAAAAAAGGCGTAAGTTTCACAATGGTGTAAAATTAAAATGGGATATACCGGGCTAGGATTCGAGTTACAGGAACAAGGGCCAAACCAACCACCCAAGAACGGAATCGTCGAGCGAAAACACTTGACAACCTCCTAGAAGCAGCTTTTCTTGCCACCAGACCTTTCTCCATCAATTAGGGATCTGATGCCGTCACTAAACACATTCCTTAAATTGTAGACATTTGTTGAGTGTTTTTTTTTTTTGGGTGTCAAATCCGCATATATATCACCATTGCCCTCGATTTTCTTGACTGTATATCTCTTAAATGTCAACATATACACGTGTGATTTAGTTTACGAAGATTTTTCAATGCTGAGAACCACGATCAGAGAGTAAAAAAGGCGTAAGGTTCACAATGGTGTAAAATTAAAATGGGATATACCGGGCTATGATTCGAGTTACAGGAACGAGGGCCAAACCAACTACCGAAGAATGGAATCGTCGAGCGAAAACACTTGACAACCTCCTAGAAGCAGCTTTTCTTGCCACCAGACCTTTCTCGATCAACTAGGAATCTGATGCCGTCACTAAACACATTCGTTAGCCATTTGTTGAGTGTTTTTTTTTGTGTCTAATCCGCATATATATCACCACTGCCCTTGATTTTCTTGACTGTATATCTCTTAAATATCAACATATACACGTGTGATTTAGTTTACGAAGATTTTTCTATGCCGAGAACCTCGATCAGAGGGTAAAAAAGGCGTAAGGTTCACAATGGTGTAAACTTAAAATGGGATATACCGGGCTAGGATTCGAGTTACAGGAACAGGGCCAAACCAACCACCCAAGAATGGAATCGTCGAGCGAAAATACTTGACAACCTCCTAGAAGCAGCTTTTCTTGCCACCAGACCTTTCTCCATCAATTAGGAATCTGATGCCGTCACTAAACACATTCCTTAAATTGTAGCCATTTGTTGAGTGTTTTTTTGGTGTCTAATCCGCATATATATCACCATTGCCCTTGATTTTCTTGACTGTATATCTCTTAAATGTCATCATATACACGTGTGATTTAGTTTACGAAGATTTTTCAATGCCGAGAACCTCGATCAGAGAGTAAAAAAGGCGTAAGGTTCACAATGGTGTAAGATTAATATGGAATATACCGTGCTGGGATTCGAGTTACAGGAACAAGGGCCAAACCAACCACCCAAGAATGGAATCGTCGAGCGAAAACATTTGACAATCTCCTAGAAGCAGTTTTTCTTGCCACCAGACCTTTCTCCATCAATTAGGAATCTAATGCCGTCACTAAACACATTCCTTAAATTATAGCCATTTGTTGAGTGTTTTTTTGTGTCTAATCCGCATATATTTCACCATTGCCCTTAATTTTCTTGACTGTATATCTCTTAAATATCAACATATACACGTGTGATTTAGTTTATGAAGATTTTTCAATGCCGAGAACCTCGATCAGAGTGTAAAAAAGGCGTAAGTTTCACAATGGTGTAAAATTAAAATGGGATATACCGGGCTAGGATTCGAGTTACAGGAATAAGGGCCAAACCAACCACCCAAGAATGGAATCGTCGAGCGAAAACACTTGCAACCTCCTAGAAGCAGCTTTTCTTGCCACCAGACCTTTCTCCATCAATTAGGAATCTGATGCCGTCACTAAACACATTCCTTAAATTGTAGCCATTTGTTGAGTTTTTTTTTGGGTGTCGAATCCGCATATATATCACCATTGCCCTTGATTTTCTTGACTGTATATCTCTTAAATGTCAACATATACACGTGTGATTTAGTTTACGAAGATTTTTCAATGCTGAGAACCTCGATCAGAGAGTAAAAAAGGCGTAAGGTCCACAATGGTGTAAAATTAAAATGGGATATACCAGGCTAGGATTCGAGTTACAGGAACGAGGGCCAAACCAACTACCGAAGAATGGAATCGTCGAGCGAAAACACTTGACAACCTCCTAGAAGCAGCTTTTCTTGCCACCAGACCTTTCTCGATCAACTAGGAATCTGATGTCGTCACTAAACACATTCCTTAAATTGTAGCCATTTGTTGAGTGTTTTTTTTTGTGTCTAATCCGCATATATATCACCACTGCCCTTGATTTTCTTGACTGTATATCTCTTAAATATCAACATATACACGTGTGATTTAGTTTACGAAGATTTTTCTATGCCGAGAACCTCGATCAGAGGGTAAAAAAGGCGTAAGGTTCACAATGGTGTAAAATTAAAATGGGATATACCGGGCTAGTATTCGAGTTACAGGAACAGGGCCAAACCAACCACCCAAGAATGGAATCGTCGAGCGAAAATACTTGACAACCTCCTAGAAGCAGCTTTTCTTGCCACCAGACCTTTCTCCATCAATTAGGAATCTGATGCCGTCACTAAACACATTCCTTAAATTGTAGCCATTTGTTGAGTGTTTTTTTGGTGTCTAATCCGCATATATATCACCATTGCCCTTGATTTTCTTGACTGTATATCTCTTAAATGTCATCATATACACGTGTGATTTAGTTTACGAAGATTTTTCAATGCCGAGAACCTCGATCAGAGAGTAAAAAAGGCGTATGGTTCACAATGGTGTAAGATTAATATGGAATATACCGCGCTGGGATTCGAGTTGCAGGAACAAGGGCCAAACCAACCACCCAAGAATGGAATCGTCGAGCGAAAAGATTTGACAATCTCCTAGAAGCAGCTTTTCTTGCCACCAGACCTTTCTCCATCAATTAGGAATCTAATGCCGTCACTAAACACACTCCTTAAATTATAGCCATTTGTTGAGTGTTTTTTTTTGTGTCTAATCCGCATATATTTCACAATTGCCCTTAATTTTCTTGACTGTATATCTCTTAAATATCAACATATACACGTGTGATTTAGTTTATGAAGATTTTTCAATGCCGAGAACCTCGATCAGAGTGTAAAAAAGGCGTAAGTTTCACAATGGTGTAAAATTAAAATGGGATATACCGGGCTAGGATTCGAGTTACAGGAATAAGGGCCAAACCAACCACCCAAGAATGGAATTGTCGAGCGAAAACACTTGCAACCTCCTAGAAGCAGCTTTTCTTGCCACCAGACCTTTCTCCATCAATTAGGAATCTGATGCCGTCACTAAAAACATTCCTTAAATTGTAGCCATTTGTTGAGTTTTTTTTTTGGGTGTCTAATCCGCATATATATCACCATTGCCCTTGATTTTCTTGACTGTATATCTCTTAAATGTCAACATATACACGTGTGATTTAGTTTACGAAGATTTTTCAATGCTGAGAACCTCGATCAGAGAGTAAAAAAGGCGTAAGGTCCACAATGGTGTAAAATTAAAATGGGATATACCAGGCTAGGATTCGAGTTACAGGAACGAGGGCCAAACCAACTACCGAAGAATGGAATCGTCGAGCGAAAACACTTAACAACCTCCTAGAAGCAGCTTTTCTTGCCACCAGACCTTTCTCGATCAACTAGGAATCTGATGTCGTCACTAAACACATTCCTTAAATTGTAGCCATTTGTTGAGTGTTTTTTTTTGTCTAATCCGCATATATATCACCACTGCCCTTGATTTTCTTGACTGTATATCTCTTAAATATCAACATATACACGTGTGATTTAGTTTACGAAGATTTTTCTATGCCGAGAACCTCGATCAGAGGGTAAAAAAGGCGTAAGGTTCACAATGGTGTAAAATTAAAATGGGATATACCGGGCTAGTATTCGAGTTACAGGAACAGGGCCAAACCAACCACCCAAGAATGGAATCGTCGAGCGAAAATACTTGACAACCTCCTAGAAGCAGCTTTTCTTGCCACCAGACCTTTCTCCATCAATTAGGAATCTGATGCCGTCACTAAACACATTCCTTAAATTGTAGCCATTTGTTGAGTGTTTTTTTGGTGTCTAATCCGCATATATATCACCATTGCCCTTGATTTTCTTGACTGTATATCTCTTAAATGTCATCATATACACGTGTGATTTAGTTTACGAAGATTTTTCAATGCCGAGAACCTCGATCAGAGAGTAAAAAAGGCGTATGGTTCACAATGGTGTAAGATTAATATGGAATATACCGCGCTGGGATTCGAGTTACAGGAACAAGGGCCAAACCAACCACCCAAGAATGGAATCGTCGAGCGAAAACATTTGACAATCTCCTAGAAGCAGCTTTTCTTGCCACCAGACCTTTCTCCATCAATTAGGAATCTAATGCCGTCACTAAACACACTCCTTAAATTATAGCCATTTGTTGAGTGTTTTTTTGTGTCTAATCCGCATATATTTCACAATTGCCCTTAATTTTCTTGACTGTATATCTCTTAAATATCAACATATACACGTGTGATTTAGTTTATGAAGATTTTTCAATGCCGAGAACCTCGATCAGAGTGTAAAAAAGGCGTAAGTTTCACAATGGTGTAAAATTAAAATGGGATATACCGGGCTAGGATTCGAGTTACAGGAATAAGGGCCAAGCCAACCACCCAAGAATGGAATCGTCGAGCGAAAACACTTGCAACCTCCTAGAAGCAGCTTTTCTTGCCACCAGACCTTTCTCCATCAATTAGGAATCTGATGCCGTCACTAAAAACATTCCTTAAATTGTAGCCATTTGTTGAGTTTTTTTTTGGGTGTCTAATCCGCATATATATCACCATTGCCCTTGATTTTCTTGACTGTATATCTCTTAAATGTCAACATATACACGTGTGATTTAGTTTACGAAGATTTTTCAATGCTGAGAACCTCGATCAGAGAGTAAAAAAGGCGTAAGGTCCACAATGGTGTAAAATTAAAATGGGATATACCAGGCTAGGATTCGAGTTACAGGAACGAGGGCCAAACCAACTACCGAAGAATGGAATCGTCGAGCGAAAACACTTGACAACCTCCTAGAAGCAGCTTTTCTTGCCACCAGACCTTTCTCGATCAACTAGGAATCTGATGTCGTGACTAAACACATTCCTTAAATTGTAGCCATTTGTTGAGTGTTTTTTTTGTGTCTAATCCGCATATATATCACCACTGCCCTTGATTTTCTTGACTGTATATCTCTTAAATATCAACATATACACGTGTGATTTAGTTTACGAAGATTTTTCTATGCCGAGAACCTCGATCAGAGGGTAAAAAAGGCGTAAGGTTCACAATGGTGTAAAATTAAAATGGGATATACCGGGCTAGGATTCGAGTTACAGGAACAGGGCCAAACCAACCACCCAAGAATGGAATCGTCGAGCGAAAATACTTGACAACCTCCTAGAAGCAGCTTTTCTTGCCACCAGACCTTTCTCCATCAATTAGGAATCTGATGCCGTCACTAAACACATTCCTTAAATTGTAGCCATTTGTTGAGTGTTTTTTTGGTGTCTAATCCGCATATATATCACCATTGCCCTTGATTTTCTTGACTGTATATCATTTAAATGTCATCATATACACGTGTGATTTAGTTTACGAAGATTTTTCAATGCCGAGAACCTCGATCAGAGAGTAAAAAAGGCGTAAGGTTCACAATGGTGTAAGATTAATATGGAATATACCGCGCTGGGATTCGAGTTACAGGAACAAGGGCCAAACCAACCACCCAAGAATGGAATCGTCGAGCGAAAACATTTGACAATCTCCTAGAAGCCGCTTTTCTTGCCACCAGACCTTTCTCCATCAATTAGGAATCTAATGCCGTCACTAAACACATTCCTTAAATTATAGCCATTTGTTGAGTGTTTTTTTGTGTCTAATCCGCATATATTTCACCATTGCCCTTAATTTTCTTGACTGTATATCTCTTAAATATCAACATATACACATGTGATTTAGTTTATGAAGATTTTTCAATGCCGAGAACCTCGATCAGAGTGTAAAAAAGGCGTAAGTTTCACAATGGTGTAAAATTAAAATGGGATATACCGGGCTAGGATTCGAGTTACAGGAATAAGGGCCAAACCAAACACCCAAGAATGGAATCGTCGAGCGAAAACACTTGCAACCTCCTAGAAGCAGCTTTTCTTGCCACCAGACCTTTCTCCATCAATTAGGAATCTGATGCCGTCACTAAACACATTCCTTAAATTGTAGCCATTTGTTGAGTTTTTTTTTTGGGTGTCTAATCCGCATATATATCACCATTGCCCTTGATTTTCTTGACTGTATATCTCTTAAATGTCAACATATACACGTGTGATTTAGTTTACGAAGATTTTTCAATGCTGAGAACCTCGATCAGAGAGTAAAAAAGGCGTAAGGTCCACAATGGTGTAAAATTAAAATGGGATATACCAGGCTAGGATTCGAGTTACAGGAACGAGGGCCAAACCAACTACCGAAGAATGGAATCGTCGAGCGAAAACACTTGACAACCTCCTAGAAGCAGCTTTTCTTGCCACCAGACCTTTCTCGATCAACTACGATTCTGATGTCGTCACTAAACACATTCCTTAAATTGTAGCCATTTGTTGAGTGTTTTTTTTTTGTGTCTAATCCGCATATATATCACCACTGCCCTTGATTTTCTTGACTGTATATCTCTTAAATATCAACATATACACGTGTGATTTAGTTTACGAAGATTTTTCTATGCCGAGAACCTCGATCAGAGGGTAAAAAAGGCGTAAGGTTCACAATGGTGTAAAATTAAAATGGGATATACCGGGCTAGGATTCGAGTTACAGGAACAGGGCCAAACCAACCACCCAAGAATGGAATCGTCGAGCGAAAATACTTGACAACCTCCTAGAAGCAGCTTTTCTTGCCACCAGACCTTTCTCCATCAATTAGGAATCTGATGCCGTCACTAAACACATTCCTTAAATTGTAGCCATTTGTTGAGTGTTTTTTTGGTGTCTAATCCGCATATATATCACCATTGCCCTTGATTTTCTTGACTGTATATCTCTTAAATGTCATCATATACACGTGTGATTTAGTTTACGAAGATTTTTCAATGCCGAGAACCTCAATCAGAGAGTAAAAAAGGCGTAAGGTTCACAATGGTGTAAGATTAATATGGCATATACCGCGCTGGGATTCGAGTTACAGGAACAAGGGCCAAACCAACCACCCAAGAATGGAATCGTCGAGCGAAAACATTTGACAATCTCCTAGAAGCAGCTTTTCTTGCCACCAGACCTTTCTCCATCAATTAGGAATCTAATGCCGTCACTAAACACACTCCTTAAATTATAGCCATTTGTTGAGTGTTTTTTTGTGTCTAATCCGCATATATTTCACAATTGCCCTTAATTTTCTTGACTGTATATCTCTTAAATATCAACATATACACGTGTGATTTAGTTTATGAAGATTTTTCAATGCCGAGAACCTCGATCAGAGTGTAAAAAAGGCGTAAGTTTCACAATGGTGTAAAATTAAAATGGGATATACCGGGCTAGGATTCGAGTTACAGGAATAAGGGCCAAACCAACCACCCAAGAATGGAATCGTCGAGCGAAAACACTTGCAACCTCCTAGAAGCAGCTTTTCTTGCCACCAGACCTTTCTCCATCAATTAGGAATCTGATGCCGTCACTAAAAACATTCCTTAAATTGTAGCCATTTGTTGAGTTTTTTTTTGGGTGTCTAATCCGCATATATATCACCATTGCCCTTGATTTTCTTGACTGTATATCTCTTAAATGTCAACATATACACGTGTGATTTAGTTTACGAAGATTTTTCAATGCTGAGAACCTCGATCAGAGAGTAAAAAAGGCGTAAGGTCCACAATGGTGTAAAATTAAAATGGGATATACCAGGCTAGGATTCAAGTTACAGGAACGAGGGCCAAACCAACTACCGAAGAATGGAATCGTCGAGCGAAAACACTTGACAACCTCCTAGAAGCAGCTTTTCTTGCCACCAGACCTTTCTCGATCAACTAGGAATCTGATGTCGTCACTAAACACATTCCTTAAATTGTAGCCATTTGTTGAGTGTTTTTTTGTGTCTAATCCGCATATATATCACCACTGCCCTTGATTTTCTTGACTGTATATCTCTTAAATATCAACATATACACATGTGATTTAGTTTACGAAGATTTTTCTATGCCGAGAACCTCGATCAGAGGGTAAAAAAGGCGTAAGGTTCACAATGGTGTAAAATTAAAATGGGATATACCGGGCTAGGATTCGAGTTACAGGAACAGGGCCAAACCAACCACCCAAGAAAGGAATCGTCGAGCGAAAATACTTGACAACCTCCTAGAAGCAGCTTTTCTTGCCACCAGACCTTTCTCCATCAATTAGGAATCTGATGCCGTCACTAAACACATTCCTTAAATTGTAGCCATTTGTTGAGTGTTTTTTTGGTGTCTAATCCGCATATATATCACCATTGCCCTTGATTTTCTTGACTGTATATCATTTAAATGTCATCATATACACGTGTGATTTAGTTTACGAAGATTTTTCAATGCCGAGAACCTTGATCAGAGAGTAAAAAAGGCGTAAGGTTCACAATGGTGTAAGATTAATATGGAATATACCGCGCTGGGATTCGAGTTACAGGAACAAGGGCCAAACCAACCACCCAAGAATGGAATCGTCGAGCGAAAACATTTGACAATCTCCTAGAAGCCGCTTTTCTTGCCACCAGACCTTTCTCCATCAATTAGGAATCTAATGCCGTCACTAAACACATTCCTTAAATTATAGCCATTTGTTGAGTGTTTTTTTGTGTCTAATCCGCATATATTTCACCATTGCCCTTAATTTTCTTGACTGTATATCTCTTAAATATCAACATATACACGTGTGATTTAGTTTATGAAGATTTTTCAATGCCGAGAACCTCGATCAGAGTGTAAAAAAGGCGTAAGTTTCACAATGGTGTAAAATTAAAATGGGATATACCGGGCTAGGATTCGAGTTACAGGAATAAGGGCCAAACCAAACACCCAAGAATGGAATCGTCGAGCGAAAACACTTGCAACCTCCTAGAAGCAGCTTTTCTTGCCACCAGACCTTTCTCCATCAATTAGGAATCTGATGCCGTCACTAAACACATTCCTTAAATTGTAGCCATTTGTTGAGTGTTTTTTTTGGGTGTCTAATCCGCATATATATCACCATTGCCCTTGATTTTCTTGACTGTATATCTCTTAAATGTCAACATATACACGTGTGATTTAGTTTACGAAGATTTTTCAATGCCGAGAACCTAGATCAGAGAGTAAAAAAGGCGTAAGGTTCACAATGGTGTAAAATTAAAATGAGATATACCGGGCTAGGATTCGAGTTACAGGAACAAGGGCCAAACCAACCACCCAAGAATGGAATCGTTGAGCGAAAACACTTGACAACCTCCTAGAAGCAGCTTTTCTTGCCACCAGACCTTTCTCCATCAATTAGGAATCTGATGCCGTCACTAAACACATTCCTTAAATTGTAGCCATTTGTTGAGTGTTTTTTTTTGTGTCTAATCCGCATATATATCACCACTGCCCTTGATTTTCTTGACTGTATATCTCTTAAATATCAACATATACACGTGTGATTTAGTTTACGAAGATTTTTCTATGCCGAGAACCTCGATCAGAGGGTAAAAAAGGCGTAAGGTTCACAATGGTGTAAAATTAAAATGGGATATACCGGGCTAGGATTCGAGTTACAGGAACAGGGCCAAACCAACCACCCAAGAATGGAATCGTCGAGCGAAAATACTTGACAACCTCCTAGAAGCAGCTTTTCTTGCCACCAGACCTTTCTCCATCAATTAGGAATCTGATGCCGTCACCAAACACATTCCTTAAATTGTAGCCATTTGTTGAGTGTTTTTTTGGTGTCTAATCCGCATATATATCACCATTGCCCTTGATTTTCTTGACTGTATATCTCTTAAATGTCATCATATACACGTGTGATTTAGTTTACGAAGATTTTTCAATGCCGAGAACCTCGATCAAAGAGTAAAAAAGGCGTAAGGTTCACAATGGTGTACAATTAAAATGGGATATACCGGGCTAGGATTCGAGTTACAGGAACAAGGGCCAAACCAACCACCCAAGAATGGAATCGTCGAGCAAAACACTAGACAACCTCCTAGAAGCAGCTTTTCTTGCCACCAGACCTTTCTCTATCAATTAGGAATCTGATGCCGTCACTAAACACATTTCTTAAATTGTAGCCATTTGTTGAGTGTTTTTTTTTATGTCTAATCCGCATATATATCACCATTGCCCTTGATTTTCTGAATGTATATCTCTTAAATGTCAACAAATACACGTGTGATTTAGTTTACGAAGATTTTTCAATGTCGAGAACCTCGATCAGAGAGTAAAAAAGGCGTAAGGTTCACAATGGTGTAAGATTAAAATGGGATATACCGGGCTAGGATTCGAGTTAGAGGAACAAGGGCCAAACCAACCACCCAAGAATGGAATCGTCGAGCAAAACACTTGACAACCTCCTAGAAGCAGCTTTTCTTGCCACCAGACCTTTCTCTATCAATTAGGAATCTGATGCCGTCACTAAACACATTCCTTAAATTGTAGCCATTTGTTGAGTGTTTTTTTTTTGGTGTCTAATACGCATATATATCACCATTGCCCTTGATTTTCTTGACTGTATATCTCTTGAATATCATCATATACACGTGTAATTTAGTTTTACGAAGATTTTTCAATGCCGAGAACCTAGATCAGAGAGTAAAAAAGGCGTAAGGTTCACAATGGTGTAAAATTAAAATGAGATATACCGGGCTAGGATTCGAGTTACAGGAACAAGGGCCAAACCAACCACCCAAGAATGGAATCGTCGAGCGAAAACACTTGACAACCTCCTAGAAGCAGCTTTTCTTGCCATCAGACCTTTCTCCATCAATTAGGAATCTGATGCCGTCACTAAACACATTCCTTAAATTGTAGCCATTTGTTGAGTGTTTTTTTTGTGTCTAATCCGCATATATATCACCACTGCCCTTGATTTTCTTGACTGTATATCTCTTAAATATCAACATATACACGTGTGATTTAGTTTACGAAGATTTTTCTATGCCGAGAACCTCGATCAGAGAGTAAAAAAGGCGTAAGGTTCACAATGGTGTAAGATTAAAATGGGATATACCGGGCTAGGATTCGAGTTAGAGGAACAAGGGCCAAACCAACCACCCAAGAATGGAATCGTCGAGCAAAACACTTGACAACCTCCTAGAAGCAGCTTTTCTTGCCACCAGACCTTTCTCTATCAATTAGGAATCTGATGCCGTCACTAAACACATTCCTTAAATTGTAGCCATTTGTTGAGTGTTTTTTTTTGGTGTCTAATACGCATATATATCACCATTGCCCTTGATTTTCTTGACTGTATATCTCTTGAATATCATCATATACACGTGTAATTTAGTTTTACGAAGATTTTTCAATGCCGAGAACCTAGATCAGAGAGTAAAAAAGGCGTAAGGTTCACAATGGTGTAAAATTAAAATGAGATATACCGGGCTAGGATTCGAGTTACAGGAACAAGGGCCAAACTCACCACCCAAGAATGGAATCGTCGAGCGAAAACACTTGACAACCTCCTAGAAGCAGCTTTTCTTGCCATCAGACCTTTCTCCATCAATTAGGAATCTGATGCCGTCACTAAACACATTCCTTAAATTGTAGCCATTTGTTGAGTGTTTTTTTTGTGTCTAATCCGCATATATATCACCACTGCCCTTGATTTTCTTGACTGTATATCTCTTAAATATCAACATATACACGTGTGATTTAGTTTACGAAGATTTTTCAATGTCGAGAACCTCGATCAGAGAGTAAAAAAGGCGTAAGGTTCACAATGGTGTAAGATTAAAATGGGATATACGGGCTAGGATTCGAGTTAGAGGAACAAGGGCCAAACCAACCACCCAAGAATGGAATCGTCGAGCAAAACACTTGACAACCTCCTAGAAGCAGCTTTTCTTGCCACCAGACCTTTCTCTATCAATTAGGAATCTGATGCCGTCACTAAACACATTCCTTAAATTGTAGCCATTTGTTGAGTGTTTTTTTTTGGTGTCTAATACGCATATATATCACCATTGCCCTTGATTTTCTTAACTGTATATCTCTTGAATATCATCATATACACGTGTAATTTAGTTTTACGAAGATTTTTCAATGCCGAGAACCTAGATCAGAGAGTAAAAAAGGCGTAAGGTTCACAATGGTGTAAAATTAAAATGAGATATACCGGGCTAGGATTCGAGTTACAGGAACAAGGGCCAAACCAACCACCCAAGAATGGAATCGTCGAGCGAAAACACTTGACAACCTCCTAGAAGCAGCTTTTCTTGCCATCAGACCTTTCTCCATCAATTAGGAATCTGACGCCGTCACTAAACACATTCCTTAAATTGTAGCCATTTGTTGAGTGTTTTTTTTGTGTCTAATCCGCATATATATCACCACTGCCCTTGATTTTCTTGACTGTATATCTCTTAAATATCAACATATACACGTGTGATTTAGTTTACGAAGATTTTTCTATGCCGAGAACCTCGATCAGAGGGTAAAAAAGGCGTAAGGTTCACAATGGTGTAAAATTAAAATGGGATATACCGGGCTCGGATTCGAGTTACAGGAACAGGGCCAAACCAACCACCCAAGAAAGGAATCGTCGAGCGAAAATACTTGACAACCTCCTAGAAGCAGCTTTTCTTGCCACCAGACCTTTCTCCATCAATTAGGAATCTGATGTCGTCACTAAACACATTCCTTAAGTTGTAGCCATTTGTTGAGTGTTTTTTTTTTTGGTGTCTAATCCGAATATATTTCACCATTGCCCTTGATTTTCTTGACTGTATATCTCTTAAATGTCAACATATACACGTGTGATTTAGTTTACAAAGATTTTTCAATGCCGAGAACCTCGATTAGAGAGTAAAAAAGGCGTAAGGTTCACAATGGTGTAAAATTAAAATGGGATATACCGGGCAAGGATTCGGGTTACAGGAACGAGGGCCAAACCAACTACCGAAGAATGGAATCGTCGAGCGAAAACACTTGACAACCTCCAAGAAGCAGCTTTTCTTGCCACTAGACCTTTCTCCGTCAATTAGGAATCTGATGCCGTCACAAAACACATTCCTTAAATTGTAGCCATTTGTGGAGTTTTTTTTTTGGGTGTCTAATCCGCATATATATATCACCATTCCCCTTGATTTTCTTGACTGTATATCTCTTAAATATCAACATATACACGTGTGATTTAGTTTACGAAGATTTTTCAATGCCGAGAACCTCGATCAGAGAGTAAAAAAGGCGTAAGGTTCACAATGGTGTAAAATTAAAATGGGATATACCGGGCTAGGATTCGAGTTACAGGAGCAAGGGCCAAACCAACTACTGAAGAATGGAATCGTCGAGCGAAAACACTTGACAACCTCCTAGAAGCAGCTTTTCTTGCCACCAGACCTATCTCCATCAATTAGGAATTTGATGCCGTCACTAAATACATTCCTTAAATTGTAGACATTTGTTGAGTGTTTTTTTTGGTGTCTAATACGCATATATATCACCACTGCCCTTGATTTTCTTGACTGTATATCTCTTAAATATCAACATATACACGTGTGATTTAGTTTACGAAGATTTTTCTATGCCGAGAACCTCGATCAGTGAGTAAAAAAGGCGTAAGGTTCACAATGGTGTAAAATTAAAATGGGATATACCGGGCTAGGATTCGAGTTACAGGAACCAGGGCCAAACCAACCACCCAAGAATGGAATCGTCGAGCGAAAATACTTGACAACCTCCTAGAAGCAGCTTTTCTTGCCACCAGACCTTTCTCCATTAATTAGGAATATGATGCCGTCACTAAACGCATTCCTTAAATTGTAGCCATTTGTTGAGTGTTTTTTTTTTGGTGTCTAATCCGCATATATGTCACCATTGCCCTTGATTTTCTTGACTGTATATCTCTTAAATGTCAACCTATACACGTGTGATTTAGTTTACGAAGATTTTTCAATGCCGAGAACCTCAATCAGAGAGTAACAAAGGCGTAAGGTTTACAATAGTGTAAAATTAAAATGGGATATACCGGGCTAGGATTCGAGTTACAGGAACAAGGGCCAAACCAACCACACAAGAATGGAATCGTCGAGCGAAAACACTTGACAACCTCCTAGAAGCAGCTTTTCTTGCCACCAGACCTTTCTCCATCAATTAGGAATCTTTTGTCGTCACTAAACGCATTCCTTAAATTGTAGCCATTTGTTGAGTGTTTTTTTTGGTGTCTAATCCGCATATATATCACCATTGCCCTTGATTTTCTTGACTGTATATCTCTTAAATGTCAACATATACACGTGTGATTTAGTTTACGAAGATTTTTCAATGCCGAGAACCTCGATCAGAGAGTAAAGAAGGCGTAAGGTTCACAATGGTGTATAATTAAAATGGGATATTCCGGGCTAGGATTCGGGTTACAGGAACAAGGGCCAAACCACTAACCCAAGAATGGAATCGACGAGCGAAAACACTTGACAACCTCTTAGAAGCAGCTTTTCTTGCCACCAGACCTTTCTCCATCAATTAGGAATCTCATGCCGTCACAAAACACATTCCTTAAATTGTAGCAATTTGTTGAGTGTTTTTTTTTGTCTAATCCGCATATATATCACCATTGCCCTTGATTTTCTTGACTGTATATCTCTTAAATATCAACATATACACGTGTGATTTAGTTTATGAAGATTTTTCAATGCCGAGAACCTCGATCAGAGAGTAAAAAAGGCGTAAGGTTCACAATGGTGTAAAATTAAAATGGGATATACCGGGCTAGGATTCGAGTTACAGGAGCAAGGGCCAAACCAACCACCCAAAAATGGAATCGTCGAGCGAAAACACTTGATAACCTCCTAGAAGCAGCTTTTCTTGCCACCAGACCTTTCTCCATCAATTAGGAATCTGATGCCGTCACTAAATACATTCCTTAAATTGTAGCCATTTGTTGCGTGTTTTTTTTGGTGTCTAATACGCATATATATCACCATTGCCCTTGATTTTCTTGACTGTATATCTCTTAAGTATCAACATATACACGTGTAATTTAGTTTACGAAGATTTTTCAATGCCGAGAACCTAGATCAGAGAGTAAAAAGGCGTAAGGTTCACAATGGTGTAAAATTAAAATGGGATATACCGGGCTAGGATTCGAGTTACAGGAACTAGGGCCAAACCAACCACCCAAGAATGGAATCGTTGAGCGAAAACACTTGACAACCTCCTAGAAGCAGCTTTTCTTGCCACCAGACCTTTCTCCATCAATTAGGAATCTGATGCCGTCACTAAACACATTCCTTAAATTGTAGCCATTTGTTGAGTTTTTTTTTTTTGTGTCTAATCCGCATATATATCACCATTGTCCATGATTTTCTTGACTGTATATCTCTTAAATATCAACATATACACGTGTGATTTAGTTTCCTAAGATTTTTCAATGCCGAGAACCTCGATCAGAGAGTAAAGAAGGCGTAAGGTTCACAATGGTGTAAAATTAAAATGGGATATACCAGGCTAGGATTCGAGTTACAGGAACTAGGGCCAAACCAACCACCCAAGAATGGAATCGTCGAGTGAAAACACTTGACAACCTCCTAGAAGTAGCTTTTCTTACCACCAGACCTTTCTCCATCAATTAGGAATCTGATGCCGTCACTAAACACATTCCTTAAATTGTAGCCATTTGTTGAGTGTTTTTTTTTTGTCTAATCCGCATATATATCACCATTGCCCTTGATTTTCTTGACTGTATATCTCTTAAATATCAACATATACACGTGTGATTTAGTTAACGAAGATTTTTCAATGCCGAGAACCTCAATCAGAGAGTAAAAAAGGCGTAAGGTTCACAATAGTGTAAAATTAAAATGGGATATACCGGGCTAGGATTCGAGTTACAGGAACAAGGGCCAAACCAACCACCCAAGAATGGAATCGTCAAGCGAAAACACTTGACAACCTCCTAGAAGCAGCTTTTCTTGCCACCAGACATTTCTCTATCAATTGTGAATCTGATGCCGTCACTAAACACATTCCTTAAATTGTAGCCATTTGTTGAGTGTTTTTTTGTGTCTAATCCGCATATATATCACCATTGCCCTTGATTTTCTTGACTATATATCTCTTAAATATCAACAAATACACGTGTGAATTAGTTTATGAAGATTTTTCAAATCCGAGAACCTCGATCAGAGAGTAAAAAAGGCGTAAGGTTCACTATGGTGTACAATTAAAATGGGATATACCGGGCTAGGATTCGAGTTACAGGAACAAGGGCCAAACCAACCACCCAAGAATGGAATTGTCAAGTGAAAACACTTGACAACCTCCTAGAAGCAGCTTTTCTTGCCACCAGACCTTTCTCCATCAAATAGGAATCTGTTTTGTTGAGTGTTTTTTTTTTGTGTCTAATCCGCATATATATCACCATTGCCCTTGATTTTCTTCACTGTATATCTCTTAAATATCAACATATACACGTATGATTTAGTTTACGAAGATTTTTCAATGCCGAGAACCTTGATCAGAGAGTAAAAAAGGCATAAGGTTCACAATGGTGTAAAATTAAAATGGGATATACCGAGCTAAGATTCGAGTTACAGGAACAAGGGCCAAACCAACCACCCAAGAATGGAATCGTTGAGCGAAAATTCTTGACAACCTCCTAGAAGCAGCTTTTCTTGCCACCAGACCTTTCTCCATCAATTAGGAATCTGATGCCGCCACTAAACACATTCCTTAAATTATAGCCATTTGTTAAGTGATTTTTTTGGTGTATAATCCGCATATATATCACAATTGCCTTTGATTTTCTTGACTGTATATCTCTTAAATGTCAACATATACACGTGTGATTTAGTTTACGAAGATTTTTCTATGCCGAGAACCTCGATCAGAGAGTAAAAAAGGCGTAAGGTTCACAATGGTGTAAAATTAAAATGGGATATACCGGGCTAGGATTCGAGTTACAGGAACAAGGGACAAACCAACCACCCAAGAATGGAATCGTCGAGCGAAAACACTTAACAACCAACTAGATGAAGCTTTTCTTGCCACCAGACATGTCTCCATCAATTAGGAATCTGATGCCGTCACTAAACACATTCCTTAAATTGTAGCCATTCGTTGAGTGTTTTTTTTGTGTCTAATCCGCATATATATCACCATTGCCCTTGATTTTCTTGACTGTATATCTCTTAAATATCAACAAATACACGTGTGATTTAGTATACGAAGATTTTTCAATGCCGAGAACCTCGATCAGGGTGTAAAAAAGGCGTAAGGTTCACAATGGTGAAAAATTAAAATGCGATATACCGGGCTAGGATTCGAGTTACAGGAACAAGGGCCAAACTAACCACCCAAGAATGGAATCGTCGAGCGAAAACACTTGACAACCTCCTAGAAGCAGCTTTTCTTGCCACCAGACCTTTCTCCATCAATTAGGAATCTGATGCCGTCACTAAACACATTCCTTAAATTGTAGCCATTTGTTGAGTGTTTTTTTTTGTGTCTAATCCGCATATATATATATCACCATTGCCCTTGATTTTCTTGACTGTATATCTCTTAAATATCAACATATACACGTGTGATTTAGTTTACGAAGATTTTTCAATGCCGAGAACCTTGATCAGGGTGTAAAAAAGGCGTAAGGTTCACAATGGTGAAAAATTAAAATGCGATATACCGGGCTAGGATTCGAGTTACAGGAACAAGGGCCAAACTAACCACCCAAGAATGGAATCGTCGAGCGAAAACACACTTGACAACCTCCTGGAAGCAGCTTTTCTTGCCACCAGACCTTTCTCAATTAATTAGGATTCTGATGCCGTCACTAAACACATTCCTTAAATTGTAGCCATTTGTTGAGTGTTTTTTTTTTGTGTCTAATCCGCGTATATATCACATTGCCCTTGATTTTCTTGACTGTATATCTCTTAAATATCAACATATACCCGTGTGATTTAGTTTACGATGATTTTTCAATGCCGAGAACCTCTATCAGAGAGTAAAAAAGGCGTAAGGTTCACAATGGTGTAAAATTAAAATGGGATATACCGGGCTAGGATTCGAGTTAAAGGAACAAGGGCCAAACCAACCACCCAAGAATGGAATCGTCGAGCGAAAACACTTGATAACCTCCTAGAAGCAGCTTTTCTTGCCACCAGACCTTTCTCCATCAATTAGGAATATGATTCCGTTACTAAACATATTCCTTAAATTGTAGCCATTTGTTGAGTGTTTTTTTTTTTGTGTCTAATCCGCATATATATCACCATTGCCCTTGATTTTCTTGACTGTATATCTCTTAAATGTCAACATATACTCGTGTGATTTAGTTTACGAAGATTTTTTCAATGCCGAGAACCTCGATCAGAGAGTAAAAAAGGCGTAAGGTTCACAATGGTGTAAAATTAAAATGGGATATACCGGGCTAGGATTCGAGTTACATGAACAAGGGCCAAACCAACCAACCAAGAATGGAATCGTCCAGCGAAAACACTTGACAACCTCCTAGAAGCAGCTTTTCTTACCACCAGACCTTTCTCCATCAATTAGGAATCTGATGCCTTCACTAAACACATTCCTTAAATTGTAGCCATTTGTTGTTTGTTTTTTTTGGTGTCTAATCCGCATATATATCACCATTGCCCTTGATTTTCTTGACTGTATATCTCTTAAATGTCAACATATACACGTGTGATTTTGTTTACGAAGATTTTTCAATGCCGAGAACCTCGATCAGAGAGTAAAAAAGGCGTAAGGTTTACAATGGTGTAAGATTAATATGGAATATACCGGGCTAGGATTCGAGTTACATGAACAAGGGCCAAACCAACCACCCAAGAATGGAATCGTCGAGCGAAAACACTTGACAACCTCCTAGAAGCAGCTTTTCTTACCACTAGACGTTTCTCCATCAATTAGGAATCTGATGCCGTTACTAAACGCATTCCTTAAATTGTAGCCATTTGTTGAGTGTTTTTTTTTTTGTATCTAATCCGCATATATATCACCGTTGCCCTTGATTTTCTTGACTGTATATCTCTTAAATGTCAACATATACACGTGTGATTTAGTTTACGAAGATTTTTCAATGCCGAGAACCTCGATCAGAGCGTAAAAAAGGCGTAAGGTTCACAATGGTGTAAGATTAATATGGAATATACCGGGCTGGGATTCGAGTTACAGGAACAAGGGCCAAACCAACCACCCAAGAATGGAATCGTTGAGCGAAAACACTTGACAACCTCTTAGAAGCATCTTTTCTTACCACCAGACCTTTCTCCATCAAATAGGAATCTGATGCCGTCACTAAACGCATTCCCTAAATTGTAGCCATTTTTTGACTGTTTTTTTTTTGTGTCTAATCCGCATATATATCACCATTGCCCTTGATTTTCTTGACTGTATATCTCTTAAATGTCAACATCTACAGGTGTGATTTAGTTTACGAAGATTTTTCAATAACGAGAACCTCGATCAGAGAGTAAAAAAGGCGTAAGGTTCACAATGGTGTAAGATTAATATGGAATATACCGGGATGGGATTCGAGTTACAGGAACAAGGGCCAAACCAACCACCCAAGATTGGAATCGTCGAGCGAAAACATTTGACAATCTCCTAGAAGCAGCTTTTCTTGCCACCAGACATTTCTCCATCAATTAGGAATCTAATGCCGTCACTAAACACATTCCTTAAATTATAGCCATTTGTTGAGTTTTTTTTTTTTTGTCTAATCCGCATATATATCACCATTGCCCTTGATTTTATTGACTGTATTTCTCTTAAATATCAACATATACACGTGTGATTTAGTTTACGAAGATTTTTCAATGCCGAGAACCTTGATCAGAGTGTAAAAAAGGCGTAAGTTTCACAATGGTGTAAAATTAAAATGGGATATACCGGGCTAGGATTCGAGTTACAGGAACAAGGGCCAAACCAACCACCCAAGAATGGAATCGTCGAGCGAAAACACTTGACAACCTCCTAGAAGCAGCTTTTCTTGCCACCATACCTTTCTCCATCAATTAGGAATCTGATGCCGTCACTAAACACATTCCTTAAATTGTAGCCATTTGTTGAGTGTTTTTTTTGGTGTCTAATCCGCATATATATCACCATTGCCCTTGATTTTCTTGACTGTATATCTCTTAAATGTCAACATATACACGTGTGATTTAGTTTACGAAGATTTTTCAATGCCGAGAACCTCGATCAGAGAGTAAAAAATGCGTAAGGATCACAATGGTGTAAGATTAATATGGAATATCCCGGGCTAGGATTTGAGGTACAGGAACAAGGGCCAAACCAACCACCCAAGAATGGAATCATCGAGCGAAAACACTTGACATCCTCCTAGAAGCAGCTTTTCTTACCACCAGACCTTTCTCCATCAATTAGCAATCTGATGCCGTCACTAAACGCATTCCTTAAATTGTAGCCATTTGTGGTGTGTGTTTTTTGGTGTCTAATCCGCATATATATCACCATTGCCCTTGATTTTCTTGACTGTATATCTCTTAAATGTCAACATATACACGTGTGATTTAGTTTACGAAGATTTTTCAATGTCGAGAACCTCGATCACAGAGTAAAAAAGGCGTAAGGTTCACAATGGTGTAAGATTAATATGGAATATACCGAGCTGGGATTCGAGTTATAGGAACAAGGGCCAAACCAACCACCCAAGAATGGAATCGTTGAGCGAAAACACTTGATAACCTCCTAGAAGCAGCTTTTCTTACCACCAGACCTTTCTCCATCAATTAGGAATCTGATGCCGTCACTAAACACATTCCTTAAATTGTAGCCATTTGTTGAGTGTTTTTTTTGGTGTCTAATCCGCATATATATCACCATTGCCCTTGAATTTCTTGACTATATATCTCTTAAATGTCAACATATACACATGTGATTTAGTTTACAAAGATTTTTCAAT
Source organism: Helianthus tuberosus (assembly GCA_030545235.1). Classification (NCBI taxonomy): domain Eukaryota; kingdom Viridiplantae; phylum Streptophyta; class Magnoliopsida; order Asterales; family Asteraceae; genus Helianthus; species Helianthus tuberosus. Next base: position 25,589,414 of record CM060428.1, read on the forward strand.
GCCGAGAACCTCGATCAGCGAGTAAAAAAGGTGTAAGGTTCACAATGGTGTAAGATTAATATGGAATATACCGGGCTAGGATTCGAGTTACAGGAACAAGGGCCAAACCAACCACCCAAGAATGGAATCGTCGAGCGAAAACACTTGACAACCTCCTAGAAGCAGCTTTTCTTACCACCAGACCTTTCTCCATCAATTAGGAATCTGATGCCGTCACTAAACGCATTCCTTAAATTGTAGCCATTTGTTGAGTGTTTTTTTTGGTGTCTAATCCGCATATATATCACCATTGCCCTTGATTTTCTTGACTGTATATCTCTTAAATGTCAACATCTACACGTGTGATTTAGTTTACGAAGATTTTTCAATGCCGAGAACCTCGATCAGAGAGTAAAAAAGGCGCAAGGTTCACAATGGTGTAAGATTAATATGGAATATACCGTGCTGGGATTCGAGTTACAGGAACAAGGGCCAAACCAACCACCCAAGAATGGAATCGTCGAGCGAAAACATTTGACAATCTCCTAGAAGCAGCTTTTCTTGCCACTAGACCTTTCTCCATCAATAAGGAATCTAATGCCGTCACTAAACACATTCCTTAAATTATAGCCATTTGTTGAGTGTTTTTTTTTGTGTCTAATCCGCATATATATCACCATTGCCCTTAATTTTCTTGACTGTATATCTCTTAAATATCAACTTATACACGTGTGATTTAGTTTATGAAGATTTTTCAATGCTGAGAACCACGATCAGAGAGTAAAAAAGGCGTAAGGTTCACAATGGTGTAAAATTAAAATGGGATATACCGGGCTAGGATTCGAGTTACAGGAACGAGGGCCAAACCAACTACCGAAGAATGGAATCGTCGAGCGAAAACACTTGACAACCTCCTAGAAGCAGCTTTTCTTGCCACCAGACCTTTCTCGATCAATTTGGAATCTGATGCCGTCACTAAACACATTCCTTAAATTGTTGCCATTTGTTGAGTGTTTTTTTTTGTGTCTAATCCGCATATATATCACCATTGCCCTTGATTTTCTTGACTGTATATCTCTTAAATGTCAACATATACACGTGTGATTTAGTTTACGAAGATTTTTCAATGCCGAGAACCTCGATCAGAGAGTAAAAAAGGCGTAAGGTTCACAATGGTGTAAGATTAATATGGAATATACCGGGTTGGGATTCGAGTTACAGGAACAAGGGCCAAACCAACCACCCAAGAATGGAATCGTCGAGCGAAAACATTTGACAATCTCCTAGAAGCAGCTTTTCTTGCCACCAGACCTTTCTCCATCAATTAGGAATCTAATGCCGTCACTAAACACATTCCTTAAATTATAGCCATTTGTTGAGTGTTTTTTTTGTGTCTAATCCGCATATATTTCACCATTGCCCTTAATTTTCTTGACTGTATATCTCTTAAATGTCAACATATACACGTGTGATTTAGTTTACGAAGATTTTTCAATGCTGAGAACCACGATCAGAGAGTAAAAAAGGCGTAAGGTTCACAATGGTGTAAAATTAAAATGGGATATACCGGGCTAGGATTCGAGTTACAGGAACGAGGGCCAAACCAACTACCGAAGAATGGAATCGTCGAGCGAAAACACTTGACAACCTCCTAGAAGCAGCTTTTCTTGCCACCAGACCTTTCTCGATCAATTAGGAATCTGATGCCGTCACTAAACACATTCCTTAAATTGTAGCTATTTGTTGAGTGTTTTTTTTTTTGTGTCTAATCCGCATATATATCACCATTGCCCTTGATTTTCTTGACTGTATATCTCTTAAATGTCAACATATACACGTGTGATTTAGTTTACGAAGATTTTTCAATGCCGAGAACCTCGATCAGAGAGTAAAAAAGGCGTAAGGTTCACAATGGTGTAAGATTAATATGGAATATACCGGGCTGGGATTCGAGTTACAGGAACAAGGGCCAAACCAACCACCCAAGAATGGAATCGTCGAGCGAAAACATTTGACAATCTCCTAGAAGCAGCTTTTCTTGCCACCAGACCTTTCTCCATCAATTAGGAATCTAATGCCGTCACTAAACACATTCCTTAAATTATAGCCATTTGTTGAGTGTTTTTTTTTTGTGTCTAATCCGCATATATTTCACCATTGCCCTTAATTTTCTTGACTGTATATCTCTTAAATATCAACATATACACGTGTGATTTAGTTTACGAAGATTTTTCAATGCCGAGAACCTCGATCAGAGTGTAAAAAAGGCGTAAGTTTCACAATGGTGTAAAATTAAAATGGAATATACCGGGCTAGGATTCGAGTTACAGGAACAAGGGCCAAACCAACCACCCAAGAATGGAATCGTCGAGCGAAAACACTTGACAACCTCCTAGAAGCAGCTTTTCTTGCCACCAGACCTTTCTCCATCAATTAGGAATCTGATGCCGTCACTAAACACATTCCTTAAATTGTAGCCATTTGTTGAGTGTTTTTTTTGGGTGTCTAATCCGCATATATATCACCATTGCCCTTGATTTTCTTGACTGTATATCTCTTAAATGTCAACATATACACGTGTGATTTAGTTTACGAAGATTTTTCAATGCTGAGAACCACGATAAGAGAGTAAAAAAGGCGTAAGGTTCACAATGGTGTAAAATTAAAATGGGATATACCGGGCTAGGATTCGAGTTACAGGAACGAGGGCCAAACCAACTACCGAAGAATGTAATCGTCGAACGAAAACACTTGACAACCTCCTAAAAGCAGCTTTTCTTGCCACCAGACCTTTCTCGATCAATTAGGAATCTGATGCCGTCACTAAACACATTCCTTAAATTGTAGCCATTTGTTGAGTGTTTTTTTTTTGTGTCTAATCCGCATATATATCACCATTGCCCTTGATTTTCTTGACTGTATATCTCTTTAATGTCAACATATACACGTGTGATTTAGTTTACGAAGATTTTTCAATGTCGAGAACCTCGATCAGATAGTAAAAAAGGCGTAAGGTTCACAATGGTGTAAGATTAATATGGAATATACCGGGCTGGGATTCGAGTTACAGGAACAAGGGCCAAACCAACCACCCAAGAATGGAATCGTCGAGCGAAAACATTTGACAATCTCCTAGAAGCAGCTTTTCTTGCCACCAGACCTTTCTCCATCAATTAGGAATCTAATGCCGTCACTAAACACATTCCTTAAATTATAGCCATTTGTTGAGTGTTTTTTTTTGTGTCTAATCCGCATATATTTCACCATTGCCCTTAATTTTCTTGACTGTATATCTCTTAAATGTCAACATATACACGTGTGATTTAGTTTACGAAGATTTTTCAATGCTGAGAACCACGATAAGAGAGTAAAAAAGGCGTAAGGTTCACAATGGTGTAAAATTAAAATGGGATATACCGGGCTAGGATTCGAGTTACAGGAACGAGGGCCAAACCAACTACCGAAGAATGTAATCGTCGAACGAAAACACTTGACAACCTCCTAGAAGCAGCTTTTCTTGCCACCAGACCTTTCTCGATCAATTAGGAATCTGATGCCGTCACTAAACACATTCCTTAAATTGTAGCCATTTGTTGAGTGTTTTTTTTTGTGTCTAATCCGCATATATATCACCATTGCCCTTGATTTTCTTGACTGTATATCTCTTTAATGTCAACATATACACGTGTGATTTAGTTTACGAAGATTTTTCAATGTCGAGAACCTCGATCAGAGAGTAAAAAAGGCGTAAGGTTCACAATGGTGTAAGATTAATATGGAATATACCGGGCTGGGATTCGAGTTACAGGAACAAGGGCCAAACCAACCACCCAAGAATGGAATCGTCGAGCGAAAACATTTGACAATCTCCTAGAAGCAGCTTTTCTTGCCACCAGACCTTTCTCCATCAATTAGGAATCTAATGCCGTCACTAAACACATTCTTTAAATTATAGCCATTTGTTGAGTGTTTTTTTTTGTGTCTAATCCGCATATATTTCACCATTGCCCTTAATTTTCTTGACTGTATATCTCTTAAATGTCAACATATACACGTGTGATTTAGTTTACGAAGATTTTTCAATGCTGAGAACCACGATCAGAGAGTAAAAAAGGCGTAAGGTTCACAATGGTGTAAAATTAAAATGGGATATACCGGGCTAGGATTCGAGTTACAGGAACGAGGGCCAAACCAACTACCGAAGAAAGGAATCGTCGAGCGAAAACACTTGACAACCTCCTAGAAGCAGCTTTTCTTGCCACCAGACCTTTCTCGATCAATTAGGAATCTGATGCCGTCACTAAACACATTCCTTAAATTGTAGCCATTTGTTGAGTGTTTTTTTTGTGTCTAATCCGCATATATATCACCATTGCCCTTGATTTTCTTGACTGTATATCTCTTAAATGTCAACATATACACGTGTGATTTAGTTTACGAAGATTTTTCAATGCCGAGAACCTCGATCAGAGAGTAAAAAAGGCGTAAGGTTCACAATGGTGTAAGATTAATATGGAATATACCGGGCTGGGATTCGAGTTACAGGAACAAGGGCCAAACCAACCACCCAAGAATGGAATCGTCGAGCGAAAACATTTGACAATCTCCTAGAAGCAACTTTTCTTGCCACCAGACCTTTCTCCATCAATTAGGAATCTAATGCCGTCACTAAACACATTCCTTAAATTATAGCCATTTGTTGAGTGTTTTTTTTGTGTCTAATCCGCATATATTTCACCATTGCCCTTAATTTTCTTGACTGTATATCTCTTAAATATCAACATATACACGTGTGATTTAGTATACGAAGATTTTTCAATGCCGAGAACCTCGATCAGAGTGTAAAAAGGCGTAAGTTTCACAATGGTGTAAAATTAAAATGGGATATACCGGGCTAGGATTCGAGTTACAGGAACAAGGGCCAAACCAACCACCCAAGAATGGAATCGTCGAGCGAAAACACTTGCAACCTCCTAGAAGCAGCTTTTCTTGCCACCAGACCTTTCTCCATCAGTTAGGAATCTGATGCCGTCACTAAACACATTCCTTAAATTGTAGCCATTTGTTGAGTGTTTTTTTTTGGGTGTCTAATCCGCATATATATCACCATTGCCCTTGATTTTCTTGACTGTATATCTCTTAAATGTCAACATATACACGTGTGATTTAGTTTACGAAGATTTTTCAATGCTGAGAACCTCGATCAGAGAGTAAAAAAGGCGTAAGGTCCACAATGGTGTAAAATTAAAATGGGATATACCAGGCTAGGATTCGAGTTACAAGAACGAGGGCCAAACCAACTACCGAAGAATGGAATCGTCGAGCGAAAACACTTGACAACCTCCTAGAAGCAGCTTTTCTTGCCACCAGACCTTTCTCGATCAATTAGGAATCTGATGCCGTCACTAAACACATTCCTTAAATTGTAGCCATTTGTTGAGTGTTTTTTTTTGTGTCTAATCCGCATATATATCACCACTGCCCTTGATTTTCTTGACTGTATATCTCTTAAATATCAACATATACATGTGTGATTTAGTTTACGAAGATTTTTCTATGCCGAGAACCTTGATCAGAGAGTAAAAAAGGCGTAAGGTTCACAATGGTGTAAAATTAAAATGGGATATACCGGGCTAGGATTCGAGTTACAGGAACCAGGGCCAAACCAACCACCCAAGAATGGAATCGTCGAGCGAAAATACTTGACAACCTCCTAGAAGCAGCTTTTCTAGCCACCAGACCTTTCTCCATCAATTAGGAATCTGATGCCGTCACTAAACGCATTCCTTAAATTGTAGCCATTTGTTGAGTGTTTTTTTTTTGTGTCTAATCCGCATATATATCACCATTGCCCTTGATTTTCTTGACTGTATATCTCTTAAATATCAACTTATACACGTGGGATTTAGTTTATGAAGATTTTTCAATGCCGAGAACTTCGATCAGAGTGTAAAAAAGGCGTAAGTTTCACAATGGTGTAAAATTAAAATGGGATATACCGGGCTAGGATTCGAGTTACAGGAACAAGGGCCAAACCAACCACCCAAGAATGGAATCGTCGAGCGAAAACACTTGACAACCTCCTAGAAGCAGCTTTTCTTGCCACCAGACCTTTCTCCATCAATTAGGAATCTGATGCCGTCACTAAACACATTCCTTAAATTGTAGCCATTTGTTGAGTGTTTTTTTTGGGTGTCTAATCCGCATATATATCACCATTGCCCTTGATTTTCTTGACTGTATATCTCTTAAATGTCAACATATACACGTGTGATTTAGTTTACGAAGATTTTTCAATGCTGAGAACCACGATCAGAGAGTAAAAAAGGCGTAAGGTTCACAATGGTGTAAATTAAAATGGGATATACCGGGCTAGGATTCGAGTTACAGGAACGAGGGCCAAACCAACTACCGAAGAATGGAATCGTCGAGCGAAAACACTTGACAACCTCCTAGAAGCAGCTTTTCTTGCCACCAGACCTTTCTCGATCAATTAGGAATCTGATGCCGTCACTAAACACATTCCTTAAATTGTAGCCATTTGTTGAGTGTTTTTTTGTGTGTCTAATCCGCATATATATCACCATTGCCCTTGATTTTCTTGACTGTATATCTCTTAAATGTCAACATATACACGTGTGATTTAGTTTACGAAGATTTTTCAAGGCCGAGAACCTCGATCAGAGAGAAAAAAAGGCGTAAGGTTCACAATGGTGTAAGATTAATATGGAATATACCGGGCTGGGATTCGAGTTACAGGAACAAGGGCCAAACCAACCACCCAAGAATGGAATCGTCGAGCGAAAACATTTGACAATCTCCTAGAAGCAGCTTTTCTTGCCACCAGACCTTTCTCCATCAATTAGGAATCTAATGCCGTCACTAAACACATTCCTTAAATTATACCCATTTGTTGAGTGTTTTTTTTTTGTGTCTAATCCGCATATATTTCACCATTGCCCTTAATTTTCTTGACTGTATATCTCTTAAATATCAACATATACACGTGTGATTTAGTTTACGAAGATTTTTCAATGCCGAGAACCTCGATCAGAGTGTAAAAAAGGCGTAAGTTTCACAATGGTGTAAAATTAAAATGGGATATACCGGGCTAGGATTCGAGTTACAGGAACAAGGGCCAAACCAACCACCCAAGAATGGAATCGTCGAGCGAAAACACTTGCAACCTCCTAGAAACAGCTTTTCTTGCCACCAGACCTTTCTCCATCAATTAGGAATCTGATGCCGTCACTAAACACATTCCTTAAATTGTAGCCATTTGTTGAGTGTTTTTTTTGGGTGTCTAATCCGCATATATATCACCATTGCCCTTGATTTTCTTGACTGTATATCTCTTAAATGTCAACATATACACGTGTGATTTAGTTTACGAAGATTTTTCAATGCTGAGAACCTCGATCAGAGAGTAAAAAAGGCGTAAGATCCACAATGGTGTAAAATTAAAATGGGATATACCAGGCTAGGATTTGAGTTATAGGAACGGGGGCCAAACCAACTACCGAAGAATGGAATCGTCGAGCGAAAACACTTGACAACCTCCTAGAAGCAACTTTTCTTGCCACCAGACCTTTCTCGATCAATTAGGAATCTGATGCCGTCACTAAACGCATTCCTTAAATTATAGCCATTTGTTGAGTGTTTTTTTTGGTGTCTAATCCGCATATATATCACCATTGCCCTTGATTTTCTTGACTGTATATCTCTTAAATGTCAACATATAGACGTGTGATTTAGTTTACGAAGATTTTTCAATGCCGAGAACCTAGATTAGAGAGTAAAAAAGGCGTAAGGTTCACAATGGTGTAAAATTAAAATGGGATATACCGGGCTAGGATTCGGGTTACAAGAACAAGGGCCAAACCACTAACCCAAGAATGGAATCGTCGAGCGAAAACACTTGACAACCTCTTAGAAGCAGCTTTTCTTGCCACCAGACCTTTCTCCATCAATTAGGAATCGGATGCCGTCACAAAACACATTCCTTAAATTGTAGCCATTTGTTGAGTGTTTTTTTTTTGTGTCTAATCCGCATATATATCACCATTGCCCTTGATTTTCTTGACTGTATATCTCTTAAATATCAACATATACACGTGTGAATTAGTTTACGAAGATTTTTCAATGCCGAGAACCTCGATCAGAGAGTAAAAAAGGCGTAAGGTTCACAATGGTGTAAAATTAAAATGGGATATTCCGGGCTAGGATTCGAGTTGCAGGAGCAAGGGCCAAACCAACCACCCAAGAATGGAATCGTCGAGCGAAAACACTTGATAACCTCCTAGAAGTAGCTTTTCTTGCCACCAGACCTTTCTCCATCAATTAGGAATCTGATGCCGTCACCAAATACATTCCTTAAATTGTAGACATTTGTTGAGTGTTTTTTTTTGGTGTCTAATACGCATATATATCACCATTGCCCTTGATTTTCTTGACTGTATATCTGTTAAATATCAACATATACACGTGTAATTTAGTTTACGAAGATTTTTCAATGCCGAGAACCTAGATCAGAGAGTAAAAAAGGCGTAAGGTTCACAATGGTGTAAAATTAAAATGAGATATACCGGGCTAGGATTCGAGTTACAGGAACAAGGGCCTAACCAACCACCTAAGAATGGAATCGTCGAGCGAAAACACTTGACAACCTCCTAGAAGCAGCTTTTCTTGCCACCAGACCTTTCTCGATCAATTAGGAATCTGATGCCGTCACTAAACACATTCCTTAAATTGTAGCCATTTGTTGAGTGTTTTTTTGATGTCTAATCCGCATATATATCACCATTGTCCTTGATTTTCTGAATGTATATCTCTTAAATGTCAACATATACACGTGTGATTTAGTTTACGAAGATTTTTCAAATCCGAGAACCTCGATTAGAGAGTAAAAAAGGAGTAAGGTTCACAATGGTGTACAATTAAAATGGGATATACCGGGCTAGGATTCGAGTTACAGGAACAAGGGCCAAACTAACCACCCAAGAATGGAATCGTCGAGCAAAACACTTGACAACCTCCTAGAAGCAGCTTTTCATGCCACCAGACCTTTCTCGATCAATTAGGAATCTGATGCCGTCACTAAACACATTCCTTAAATTGTAGCCATTTGTTGAGTGTTTTTTTTGTGTCTAATCCGCATATATATCACCACTGCCCTTGATTTTCTTGACTGTATATCTCTTAAATATCAACATATACACGTGTGATTTAGTTTACGAAGATTTTTCTATGCCGAGAACCTCGATCAGAGAGTAAAAAAGGCGTAAGGTTCACAATGGTGTAAAATTAAAATGGGATATACCGGGCTAGGATTCGAGTTACAGGAACCAGGGCCAAACCAACCACCCAAGAATGGAATCGTCGAGCGAAAATACTTGACAACCTCCTAGAAGCAGCTTTTCTAGCCACCAGACCTTTCTCCATCAATTAGGAATCTGATGCCGTCACTAAACGCATTCCTTAAATTGTAGCCATTTGTTGAGTGTTTTTTTTTGGTGTCTAATCCGCATATATATCACCATTGCCCTTGATTTTCTTGACTGTATATCTCTTAAATGTCAACATATACACGTGTGATTTAGTTTACGAAGATTTTTCAATGCCGAGAACCTAGATTAGAGAGTAAAAAAGGCGTAAGGTTCACAATGGTGTAAAATTAAAATGGGATATATCGGGCTAGGATTCGGGTTACAAGAACAAGGGCCAAACCACTAACCCAAGAATGGAATCGTCGAGCGAAAACACTTGACAACCTCTTAGAAGCAGCTTTTCTTGCCACCAGACCTTTCTCCATCAATTAGGAATCGGATGCCGTCACAAAACACATTCCTTAAATTGTAGCCATTTGTTGAGTGTTTTTTTTTGTGTCTAATCCGCATATATATCACCATTGCCCTTGATTTTCTTGACTGTATATCTCTTAAATATCAACATATACACGTGTGAATTAGTTTACGAAGATTTTTCAATGCCGAGAACCTCGATCAGAGAGTAAAAAAGGCGTAAGGTTCACAATGGTGTAAAATTAAAATGGGATATTCCGGGCTAGGATTCGAGTTGCAGGGGCAAGGGCCAAACCAACCACCCAAGAATGGAATCGTCGAGCGAAAACACTTGATAACCTCCTAGAAGTAGCTTTTCTTGCCACCAGACCTTTCTCCATCAATTAGGAATCTGATGCCGTCACCAAATACATTCCTTAAATTGTAGACATTTGTTGAGTGTTTTTTTTTTGTGTCTAATACGCATATATATCACCATTACCCTTGATTTTCTTGACTGTATATCTCTTAAATATCAACATATACACGTGTAATTTAGTTTACGAAGATTTTTCAATGCCGAGAACCTAGATCAGAGAGTAAAAAAGGCGTAAGGTTCACAATGGTGTAAAATTAAAATGAGATATACCGGGCTAGGATTCGAGTTACAGGAACAAGGGCCAAACCAACCACCTAAGAATGGAATCGTCGAGCGAAAACACTTGACAACCTCCTAGAAGCAGCTTTTCTTGCCACCAGACCTTTCTCCATCAATTAGGAATCTGAAGCCGTCACAAAACACATTCCTTAAATTGTAGCAATTTGTTGAGTGTTTTCTTTGGTGTCTAATCCGCATATATATCACCGTTGCCCTTGATTTTCTTGACTGTATATCTCTTAAATATCAACATATACACGTGTGATTTAGTTTACGAAGATTTTTCAATGCTGAGAACCTCGATCAGAGAGTAAAGAAGGCGTAAGGTTAACAATGGTGTAAGATTAAAATGGGATATACCGGGCTAGGATTCGAGTTACAGGAACAAGGGCCAAACCAACCACCCAAGAATGGAATCGTCGAGCAAAACACTTGACAACCTCCCAGAAGCAGCTTTTCTTGCCACCAGACCTTTCTCTATCAATTAGGAATCTGATGCCGTCACTAAACACATTTCTTAAATTTTAGCCATTTGTTGAGTGTTTTTTTGATGTCTAATCCGCATATATATCACCATTGTCCTTGATTTTCTGAATGTATATCTCTTAAATGTCAACATATACACGTGTGATTTAGTTTACGAAGATTTTTCAAATCCGAGAACCTCGATTAGAGAGTAAAAAAGGCGTAAGGTTCACAATGGTGTACAATTAAAATGGGATATACCGGGCTAGGATTCGAGTTACAGGAACAAGGGCCAAACTAACCACCCAAGAATGGAATCGTCGAGCAAAACACTAGACAACCTCCTAGAAGCAGCTTTTCTTGCCACCAGACCTTTCTCTATCAATTAGGAATCTGATGCCGTCACTAAACACATTTCTTAAATTGTAGCCATTTGTTGAGTGTTTTTTTTTATGTCTAATCCGCATATATATCACCATTGCCCTTGATTTTCTGAATGTATATCTCTTAAATGTCAACAAATACACGTGTGATTTAGTTTACGAAGATTTTTCAGTGTCGAGAACCTCGATCAGAGAGTAAAAAAGGCGTAAGGTTCACAATGGTGTAAGATTAAAATGGGATATACCGGGCTAGGATTCGAGTTACAGGAACAAGGGCCAAACCAACCACCCAAGAATGGAATCGTCGAGCAAAACACTTGACAACCTCCTAGAAGCAGCTTTTCTTGCCACCAGACCTTTCTCTATTAATTAGGAATCTGATGCCGTCACTAAACACATTCCTTAAATTGTAGCCATTTGTTGAGTGTTTTTTTTGGTGTCTAATCCGCATATATATCACCATTGCCCCTGATTTTCTTGAATGTATATCACTTAAGTGTCAACATATACACATGTGATTTAGTTTACGAAGATTTTTCAATGCCGAGAACCTCGATCAGAGAGTAAAAAAGGCGTAAGGTTCACAATGGTGTAAAATTAAAATGGGATATACCGGGCTAGGATTCGAGTTACAGGAACAAGGGCCAAACCAACCACCCAAGAATGGAATCGTCGAGCGAAAACACTTGACAACCTCCTAGTAGCAGCTTTTCTTGCCACCCGACCTTTCTCCATCAATTAGGAATCTGATGCCGTCACTAAACACATTCCTTAAATTGTAGCCATTTATTGAGTGTTTTTTTCGGTGTCTAATCCGTATATATATATCACCATTTCCCTTGATTTTCTAGACTGTATATCTCTTAAATATCAACATATAGACGTGTGATTTAGTTTATGAAGATTTTTCTATGCCGAGAACCTCGATCAGAGAGTAAAAAAGGCGTAAGGTTCACAATGGTGTAAAATTAAAATGGGATATACCGGGCTAGGATTCAGGTTACAGGAACCAGGGACAAACCAACCACCCAAGAATGGAATCGTCGAGCGAAAACACTTGACAACCTCCAAGAAGCAGCTTTTCTTGCCACCAGACCTTTCTCCATCAATTAGGAATCTGATGTCGTCACTAAATACATTCCTTAAATTGTAGCCATTTGTTGAGTGTTTTTTTTTTGTGTCTAATCCGAATATATTTCACCATTGCCCTTGATTTTCTTGACTGTATATCTCTTAAATGTCAACATATACACGTGTGATTTAGTTTACAAAGATTTTTCAATGCCGAGAACCTCGATTAGAGAGTAAAAAAGGCGTAAGGTTCACAATGGTGTAAAATTAAAATGGGATATACCGGGCTAGGATTCGGGTTACAGGAACGAGGGCCAAACCAACTACCGAAGAATGGAATCGTAGAGCGAAAACACTTGACAACCTCCAAGAAGCAGCTTTTCTTGCCACCAGACCTTTCTCCATCAATTAGGAATCTGATGCCGTCACAAAACACATTCCTTAAATTGTAGCCATTTGTGGAGTTTTTTTTTTTTGGGTGTCTAATCCGCATATATATATCACCATTCCCCTTGATTTTCTTGACTGTATATCTCTTAAATATCAACATATACACGTGTGATTTAGTTTACGAAGATTTTTCAATGCCGAGAACCTCGATCAAAGAGTAAAAAAGGCGTAAGGTTCACAATGGTGTAAAATTAAAATGGGATATACCGGGCTAGGATTCGAGTTACAGGAGCAAGGGCCAAACCAACTACCGAAGAATAGAATCGTCGAGCGAAAACACTTGACAACCTCCTAGAAGCAGCTTTTCTTGCCACCAGACCTATCTCCATCAATTAGGAATCTGTTGCCGTCACAAAATACATTCCTTAAATTGTAGACATTTGTTGAGTGTTTTTTTTGGTGTCTAATACGCATATATATCACCATTGCCCTTGATTTTCTTGACTGTATATCTCTTAAATATCAACATATACACGTGTGATTTAGTTTACGAAGATTTTTCTATGCCGAGAACCTCGATCAGTGAGTAAAAAAGGCGTAAGGTTCACAATGGTGTAAAATTAAAATGGGATATACCGGGCTAGTATTCGAGTTACAGGAACTAGGGCCAAACCAACCACCCAAGAATGGAATCGTCGAGCGAAAATACTTGACAACCTCCTAGAAGCAGCTTTTCTTGCCACCAGACCTTTCTCCATTAATTAGGAATATGATGCCATCACTAAACGCATTCCTTAAATTGTAGCCATTTGTTGAGTGTTTTTTTTGTGTCTAATCCGCATATATGTCACCATTGCCCTTGATTTTCTTGACTGTATATCTCTTAAATGTCAACCTATACACGTGTGATTTAGTTTACGAAGATTTTTCAATGCCGAGAACCTCGATTAGAGAGTAAAAAAGGCGTAAGGTTCACAATGGTGTAAAATTAAATTGGGATATACCGGGCTAGGATTCGGGTTACAGGAACAAGGGCCAAACCACTAACCCAAGAATGGAATCGTCGAGCGAAAACACTTGACAACCTCTTAGAAGCAGCTTTTCTTGCCACCAGACCTTTCTCCATCAATTAGGAATCTGATGCCGTCACAAAACACATTCCTTAAATTGTAGCCATTTGTTGAGTGTTTTTTTTTGTGTCTAATCCGCATATATATCACCGTTGCCCTTGATTTTCTTGACTGTATATCTCTTAAATATCAACATATACACGTGTGATTTAGTTTACGAAGATTTTTCAATGCCGAGAACCTCGATCAGAGAGTAAAAAAGGCGTAAGGTTCACAATGGTGTAAAATTAAAATGGGATATAACGGGCTAGGATTCGAGTTACAGGAGCAAGGGCCAAACCAACAACCCAATAATGGAATCGTCGAGCGAAAACACTTGATAACCTCCTAGAAGCAGCTTTTCTTGCCACCAGACCTATCTCCATCAATTAGGAATCTGATGCCGTCACTAAATACATTCCTTAAATTGTAGACATTTGTTGAGTGTTTTTTTTGGTGTCTAATACGCATATATATCACCATTGCCCTTGATTTTCTTGACTGTATATCTCTTAAATATCAACATATACACGTGTAATTTAGTTTACGAAGATTTTTCAATGCCGAGAACCTAGATCAGAGAGTAAAAAAGGCGTAAGGTTCACAATGGTGTAAAATTAAAATGGGATATACCGGGCTAGGATTCGAGTTACAGGAACAAGGGCCAAACCAACCACCCAAGAATGGAATCGTCAAGCGAAAACACTTGACAACCTCCTAGAAGCAGCTTTTCTTACCACCAGACCTTTCTCCATCAATTAGGAATCTGATGCCGTCACTAAACACATTCCTTAAATTGTAGCCATTTGTTGAGTGTTTTTTTTGTGTCTAATTCGCATATATATCACCATTGCCCTTGATTTTCTTGACTGTATATCTCTTAAATATCAACATATACACGTGTGATTTAGTTTCCGAAGATTTTTCAAAGCCGAGAACCTCGATCAGAGAGTAAAGAAGGCGTAAGGTTCACAATGGTGTAAAATTAAAATGGGATATACCGGGCTAGGATTCGAGTTACAGGAACAAGGGCCAAACCAACCACCCAAGAATGGAATCGTCGAGCGAAAACACTTGACAACCTCCTAGAAGTAGCTTTTCTTACCACCAGACCTTTCTCCATCAATTAGGAATCTGATGCCGTCACTAAACACATTCCTTAAATTGTAGCCATTTGTTGAGTGTTTTTTTTTGTGTCTGTTCCGCATATATATCACCATTGCCCTTGATTTTCTTGACTGTATATCTCTTAAATATCAACATATACACGTGTGATTTAGTTAACGAATATTTTTCAATGCCGAGAACCTCAATCAGAGAGTAAAAAAGGCGTAAGGTTCACAATAGTGTAAAATTAAAATGGGATATACCGGGCTAGGATTCGAGTTACAGGAACAAGGGCCAAACCAACCACACAAGAATGGAATCGTCGAGCGAAAACACTTGACAACCTCCTAGAAGCAGCTTTTCTTGCCACCAGACCTTTCTCCATCAATTAGGAATCTTTTGTCGTCACTAAACGCATTCCTTAAATTGTAGCCATTTGTTGAGTGTTTTTTTTTGTGTCTAATCCGCATATATATCACCATTGCCCTTGATTTTCTTGACTGTATATCTCTTAAATGTCAACATATACACGTGTGATTTAGTTTACGAAGATTTTTCAATGCCGAGAACCTCGATCAGAGAGTAAAGAAGGCGTAAGGTTCACAATGGTGTATAATTAAAATGGGATATACCGGGCTAGGATTCGGGTTACAGGAACAAGGGCCAAACCACTAACCCAAGAATGGAATCGACGAGCGAAAACACTTGACAACCTCTTAGAAGCAACTTTTCTTGCCACCAGACCTTTCTCCATCAATTAGGAATCTGATGCCGTCACAAAACACATTCCTTAAATTGTAGCAATTTGTTGAGTGTTTTTTTTTTTGTGTCTAATCCGCATATATATCACCATTGCCCTTGATTTTCTTGACTGTATATCTCTTAAATATCAACATATACACGTGTGATTTAGTTTACGAAGATTTTTCAATGCCGAGAACCTCGATCAGAGAGTAAAAAAGGCGTAAGGTTCACAATGGTGTAAAATTAAAATGGGATATACCGGGCTAGGATTCGAGTTACAGGAGCAAGGGCCAAACCAACCACCCAAGAATGGAATCGTCGAGCGAAAACACTTGATAACCTACTAGAAGCAGCTTTTCTTGCCACCAGACCTTTCTCCATCAATTAGGAATCTGATGCCGTCACTAAATACATTCCTTAAATTGTAGCCATTTGTTGAGTGTTTTTTTTGGTGTCTATTACGCATATATATCACCATTGCCCTTGATTTTCTTGACTGTATATCTCTTAAGTATCAACTTATACACGTGCAATTTAGTTTACGAAGATTTTTCAATGCCGAGAACCTAGATCAGAGAGTAAAAAAGGCGTAAGGTTCACAATGGTGTAAAATTAAAATGGGATATACCGGGCTAGGATTCGAGTTACAGGAACTAGGGCCAAACTAACCCCCCAAGAATGGAATCGTCGAGCGAAAACACTTGACAACCTCCTAGAAGCAGCTTTTCTTGCCACCAGACCTTTCTCCATCAATTAGGAATCTGATGCCGTTACTAAACACATTCCTTAAATTGTAGCCATTTGTTGAGTTTTTTTTTGGTGTCTAATCCGCATATATATCACCATTGCCCATGATTTTCTTGACTGTATATCTCTTAAATATCAACATATACACGTGTGATTTAGTTTCCTAAGATTTTTCAATGCCGAGAACCTCGATCAGAGAGTAAAGAAGGCGTAAGGTTCACAATGGTGTAAAATTAAAATGGGATATACCGGGCTAGGATTCGAGTTACAGGAACTAGGGCCAAACCAACCACCCAAGAATGGAATCGTCGAGTGAAAACACTTGACAACCTCCTAGAAGTAGCTTTTCTTACCACCAGACCTTTCTCCATCAATTAGAAATCTGATGCCGTCACTAAACACATTCCTTAAATTGTAGCCATTTGTTGAGTGTTTTTTTTGTCTAATCCGCATATGTATCACCATTGCCCTTGATTTTCTTGACTGTATATCTCTTAAATATCAACATATACACGTGTGATTTAGTTAACGAAGATTTTTCAATGCCGAGAACCTCAATCAGAGA
This sequence comes from Helianthus tuberosus, assembly GCA_030545235.1. NCBI lineage: Eukaryota > Viridiplantae > Streptophyta > Magnoliopsida > Asterales > Asteraceae > Helianthus > Helianthus tuberosus. The sequence goes on from CM060428.1 coordinate 25,606,411, forward strand.
GTAAAAAAGGCGTAAGGTTCACAATAGTGTAAAATTAAAATGGGATATACCGGGCTCGGATTCGAGTTACAGGAACAAGGGCCAAACCAACCACCCAAGAATGGAATCGTCGAGCGAAAACACTTGACAACCTCCTAGAAGCAGCTTTTCTTGCCACCAGACCATTCTCCTTCAATTGGGAATCTGATGCCGTCACTAAACACATTCCTTAAATTCTAGCCATTTGTTGAGTGTTTTTTTTTGTGTCTAATCCGCATATATATCACCATTGCCCTTGATTTTCTTGACTATATAACTCTTAAATATCAACATATACACGTGTGATTTAGTTTATGAAGATTTTTCAAATCCGAGAACCTCGATCAGAGAGTAAAAAAGGCGTAAGGTTCACCATGGTGTACAATTAAAATGGGATATACCGTGCTAGGATTCGAGTTACAGGAACAAGGGCCAAACCAACCACCCAAGAATGGAATTGTCAAGCGAAAACACTTGACAACCTCCTAGAAATAGCTTTTCTTGCCACCAGACCTTTCTCCATCAAATAGGAATCTGATGCCGTCACTAAACACATTCCTTAAATTGTAGCCATTTGTTGAGTGTTTTTTTTGTGTATAATCCGCATATATATCACCATTGCCTTTGATTTTCTTCACTGTATATCTCTTAAATATCAACATATACACGTGTGATTTAGTTTACGAAGATTTTTCAATGCCGAGAACCTTGATCAGAGAGTAAAAAAGGCGTAAGGTTCACAATGGTGTAAAATTAAAATGAGATATACCGAGCTAAGATTCGAGTTACAGGAACAAGGGCCAAACCAACCACCCAAGAATGGAATCGTTGAGCGAAAACTCTTGACAACCTCCTAGAAGCAGCTTTTCTTGCCACCAGACCTTTCTCCATCAATTAGGAATCTGATGCCGCCACTAAACACATTCCTTAATCTGTAGCCATTTGTTAAGTGATTTTTTTGGTGTATAATCCGCATATATATCACCATTGCCTTTGATTTTCTTGACTGTATATCTCTTAAATGTCAACATATACACGTGTGATTTAGTTTACGAAGATTTTTCTATGCCGAGAACCTCGATCAGAGAGTAAAAAAGGCGTAAGGTTCACAATGGTGTAAAATTAAAATGGGATATACCGGGCTAGGATTCGAGTTACAGGAACAAGGGACAAACCAACCACCCCACAATGGAATCGTCGAGCGAAAACACTTGACAACCAACTAGAAGAAGCTTTTCTTGCCACCAGACCTGTCTCCATCAATTAGGAATCTGATGCCGTCACTAAACATATTCCTTAAATTGTAGCCATTCGTTGAGAGTTTTTTTTGTGTCTAATCCGCATATATATCACCATTGACCTTGATTTTCTTGACTGTATATCTCTTAAATATCAACATATACACGTGTGATTTAGTTTACGAAGATTTTTCTATGCCGAGAACCACGATCAGGGTGTAAAAAAGGCGTAAGGTTCACAATGGTGAAAAATTAAAATGCGATATACCGGGCTAGGATTCGAGTTACAGGAACAAGGGCCAAACTAACCACACAAGAATGGAATCGTCGAGCGAAAACACTTGACAACCTCCTAGAAGCAGCTTTTCTTGCCACCAGACCTTTCTCCATCAATTAGGAATCTGATGCCGTCACTAAACACATTCCTTAAATTGTAGCCATTTGTTGAGTGTTTTTTTTTTGTGTCTAATCCGCATATATATATATCACTATTGCCCTTGATTTTCTTGACTGTATATCTCTTAAATATCAACATATACACGTGTGATTTAGTTTACGAAGATTTTTCAATGCCGAGAACCTCGATCAGGGTGTAAAAAAGGCGTAAGGTTCACAATGGTGAAAAATTAAAATGCGATATACCGGGCTAGGATTCGAGTTACAGGAACAAGGGCCAAACTAACCACCCAAGAATGGAATCGTCGAGCGAAAACACTTGACAACCTCCTAGAAGCAGCTTTTCTTGCCACCAGACCTTTCTCAATTAATTAGGATTCTGATGCCGTCACTAAACACATTCCTTAAATTGTAGCCATTTGTTGAGTGTTTTTTTTGTGTCTAATCCGCGTATATATCACATTGCCCTTGATTTTCTTGACTGTATATCTCTTAAATATCAACATATACCCATGTGATTTAGTTTACGATGATTTTTCAATGCCGAGAACCTCTATCAGAGAGTAAAAAAGGCGTAAGGTTCACAATGGTGTAAAATTAAAATGGGATATACCGGGCTAGGATTCGAGTTAAAGGAACAAGGGCCAAACCAACCACCCAAGAATGGAATCGTCGAGCGAAAACACTTGATAACCTCCTAGAAGCAGTTTTTCTTGCCACCAGACCTTTCTCCATCAATTAGGAATATGATGCCGTCACTAAACATATTCCTTAAATTGTAGCCATTTGTTGAGTGTTTTTTTTTTGTGTCTAATCAGCATATATATCACCATTGCCCTTGATTTTCTTGACTGTATATCTCTTAATTATCAACATATACTCGTGTGATTTAGTTTACGAAGATGTTTTCAATGCCGAGAACCTCGATCAGAGAGTAAAAAAGGCGTAAGGTTCACAATGGTGTAAAATTAAAAAGGGATATACCGGGCTAGGATTCGAGTTACATGAACAAGGGCCAAACCAACCAACCAAGAATGGAATCGTCCAGCGAAAACACTTGACAACCTCCTAGAAGCAGCTTTTCTTGCCACCAGACCTTTCTCCATCAATTAGGATTTAGGAATCTGATGCCGTCACTAAACACATTCCTTAAATTGTAGCCATTTGTTGAGTGTTTTTTTTTTTTGGTGTCTAATCTGCATATATATCACCATTGCCCTTGATTTTCTTGACTGTATATCTCTTAAATATCAACATATACACGTCTGATTTAGTTTACGAAGATTTTTCAATGCCGTGAACCTCGATCAGAGAGTAAAAAGGCGTAAGGTTCAAAATGGTGTAAAATTAAAATGGGATATACTGGGCTAGGATTCGAGTTACAGGAACAAGGGCCAAACCAACCACCCAAGAATGGAATCGTCGAGCGAAAACACTTGACAACCTCCTAGAAGCAGTTTTTCTTGCCACCAGACCTTTCTCCATCAATTAGGATTCTGATGTCGTCACTAAACACATTCATTAAATTGTAGCCATTTGTTGAGTGTTTTTTTTTGGTGTCTAATCCGCATATATATCACCATTGCCCTTGATTTTCTTGACTGTATACCTCTTAATTATCAACATATACACGTGTGATTTAGTTTACGAAGATTTTTCAATGCCGAGAACCTCGATCAGAGAGTAAAAAAGCCGTAAGGTTCACAATGGTGTAAAATTAAAATGGGATATACCGGGCTAGGATTCGAGTTACAGGAACAAGGGCCAAACCAACCACCCAAGAATGGAATCGTCGAGCGAAAACACTTGATAACCTCCTTGAAGCAGCTTTTCTTGCCACCAGACCTTTCTCCATCAATTAGGAATCTGATGCTGTCACTAAACACATTCCTTAAATTGTAGCCATTTGTTGAGTGTTTTTTTTGTCTAATCCGCATATATATCACCATTACCCTTGATTTTCTTGACTGTATATCTCTTAAATGTCAACATATACACGTGTGATTTAGTTTACGAAGATTTTTCAAGGCCGAGAACCTCGATCAGAGAGTAAAAAAGGTGTAAGGTTCACAATGGTGTAAAATTAAAATGGGATATACCGGGCTAGGATTCGAGTTACATGAACAAGGGCCAAACCAACCACCCAAGAATGGAATCATCGAGCGAAAACACTTGACAACCTCCTAGAATCAGCTTTTCTTGCCACCAGACCTTTCTCCATCAATTAGGAATCTGATGCCGTCACTAAACACATTACTTAAATTGTAGCCATTTGTTGAGTGTTTTTTTTTGTGTCTAATCCGCATATATATCACTATTGCCCTTGATTTTCTTGACTGTATATCTCTTAAATATCAACATATACACGTGTGCTTTAGTTTTTGAAAAATTTTCAATACCGAGAACCTCGATCAGAGAGTAAAAAAGGCGTAAGGTTCACAATGGTGTAAAATTAAAATGCGATATACCGGGCTAGGATTCGAGTTACAGGAACAAGGGGCAAACCAACCACCCAAGAATGGAATCGTCGAGCGAAAACACTTGACAAGCTCCTAGAAGCAGCTTTTCTTGTCACCAAACCTTTCTCCATCAATTAGGAATCTGATGCCGTCACTAAAGACATTCCTTAAATTGTAGCCATTTGTTGAGTGTTTTTTTGTGTCTAATCCGCATATATATCACCATTGCCCTTGATTTTCTTGATTGTATATATCTTAAATGTCAACATATACATGTGTGATTTAGTTTATGAAGATTTTTCAATGCCGTGAACCTCGATCAGAGAGTAAAAAAGGCGTAAGGTTCACAATGGTGTAAGATTAAAATGGGATATACCGGGCTAGGATTCGAGTTACAGGAACAACGGCCAAACCAACCACCCAAGAATGGAATCGTCGAGCGAAAATACTTGACAACCTCCTAGAAGCAGCTTTTCTTTCCAACAGACCTTTTGTCACACCCCTTTCTACGGCGGAAGCACGAGGTGTGATCATGAAAGGTTCTCATTGCATACGAAGAGTAAACATGCTACATGCTCGTAAAATAACATCAAATACCATAATTTGAAAACATAAGTTTAGCGTTTACATCGCTAGACAGCTTAAAACATTGTCTCAAGAGTTCACAACTTTATTTAAAGTTAAACACAAGCGACATCCACGAGCATAAGCAAGACCACGCGCACATCCATCCTAGTTACCTGAAATACATGTGAGGTTTTGGAAAAACGTCAACATAAAGTTGGTGTGAATTCATGCAGTTTTGTATTTCATGTTTGTATACTTTGTATGAAAACATAGTTTGTGAGTAAATCAAGTTTTCATATGTAAATCCAGTTTCATGTGTACACCACGTACATCTGTATAATTCAATTTCTTCTTGAGTACCCCACGTACTCAAGTTTAATTCTCATTCTCTTGAGTACCCCACGTACTTCAAGTATAATTCAATCTTCTTGAGTACCCCACGTACTTCAAGTTATATGTCAATTTTGTATGGTATGAATTTTATGTAAATACAGTATTTCTGTACTTATCAGATTGTTAATGGGTTGCAAAGCCATTAACATGTGGCACGACATAGGAAGTCACCAAACCTAAGGCATTTAATTGGTATATTCTGAGACACAAAAACACTACTCGATTCTCGCCCCGACCGAGTGTGAGGCTGCCAGGCACCTGTTAGATCTAACCTTTTGTTCTGCGGTCTGGGTATATTGTTGATTAATGGTGCTTCTGTACCCTATTCGTGACACTATTTCTCATAACGCCTCCTACTTGGTTCTCGTTCTCACCAAGCGCGTTTCTTGTTATCATTTCTCATAGCGCCTTATACTTGGTTCTCGTCTCACCAAATGCGCTTCTCATATTTATATATTTCGTCACACTTGGTTCTCGTTCTCACCAAGTGTACTTCTTGTATTTATATCATACCATTTATAAATATTGTACTTTTGTACATGTATTTCACCCCCGAAGTTATAAAAACTGAAAACAGTTAAAGAGAAAAGGGGGAGCATGAACTCACAACTTTGCGTTCCTAGCGTCGTAAACTCCACCGGGTTTGCTTAATTAACGTCGTAACCTATACGCGTTTTCTTAACGTTAGTCACTAGACTTGTGTCGCACAAGTACAGTCACTCTCTTTTGTGTATATTCTTGTGTTAAAAATATTCTATATTTTTAACTACGTATCTTACTTATATTATTTTCTCCAAAAATAAATATAAGTCTTTTATGTTTTGCACTTTGCACCCGAGTTATATTTCTTGTATGTTGTATGTGTATTTTTATATTTCTACTCCTCATGAGTATTTAGTGTATTTTTAAGTCTTAATACACTAGCACGTATAACACATACTATATACACTTAACACACGAGTTGGTGATCAAATAATATATATTTTTCTCTCAAAAATATATACTTATTATCCATTTTTACTCTTGAAGAAATCCTCATTTCTTATCATCAAAAATCAGGGAAACCTTAGTAATACTCTTAAACACATTTTTAGGGAATAAGTTTCTCAAAAACTTATATTTTTCTAAGTGTCAAAATTTATAAAAATTTTGACAGAGTTTCCCCTAAAAATGGAGGTTTCCCACGTTTTCAAAACGTGTGTTTATTTTCTTTTAAATCATCATCAATCATCAATAATCAGCAACAACAATTATCAACAATAATCACTACTTTTCCCCACTTCATGAACTTGGATATTTACCAAGATTGTGTAGTATCTTACTAGCACATTTAGTAAGTCTTGTTATCTTTAAAAATAAGTTTAATTTCTTAAAAACTTTATTTTTAAAGAGTATGAAGTTTTACAATTTCTAGTCGGTTTTTACGAAAATTATTTCTTTGTTAAAACCCTTGTTACACAAGTATCCATACACTTGTTTGTTCACCAAAACCACTTTTGTTTGTGTAAGACCCGGTTTAGAACATGTGATTTCTTGGACACTTGGTCCTTTGAAAATACCGCTTGTAGATACGTAGATCTACTAGTTTTAAATACTATTTCACAAGTTAAATTGCTTTTACACAACAAAAATACTTTTACACAAGTCCATGTCTCATGTGTGGTAGAGTTTCACCCTTTAACCCTTGTGTTAACTAAAAACGAGCTTATGTTAAGATCAACGATCTTACCAAACCGGGTTAAACGATGATCCGAGTTACCACATCGTAGATCGGGTCTAGATAACCATATATTTCAAATACTACAACTTTTACACATCACATATACTATTAACCACCATTTTTAGAGTTTTTACTAGACTTTAGTGCATCAAATCATATGTTAACGATATTTAACCGACATAAATCCTTTTAACCACCTTAGATAAGCTTAAATATGAGTTTTAAGTGTTATACCTCTAGCTCAAGGCTAGGGAAGATTCTTGACGGAAAGTGGGTGGATAAAAGCTAACGGGAGTGGTCCTTCGAGTTCCGAGTGCACCAAAGCTCCTAATACGTGACCCTTCAAGCTTGTATAACCTTGGAATGGCAAGATGGAAATCGAAAATGGATGTGTGTAAGGGAGGGGGTTCGGCCGAAGGTAGGGGAGAGCAAGAGAGTATGAGTGGAAGTTGGTTTATGTTGAAGTGATTATGTTATGTAGCCATCTTTAACTTATAGGCAAATGTTTGGTGATTAACCAATGGGTAATGTGTTGTTTAGATATCAAACATTAGGGATTTAATTAATAAGCAAGTACATGGTATTGTCTCCCCCTAGTTGGGGCCGAGTACAATGGGGGGAGGGGTCTTGGTTCGGCTACAACTAGCTTAGTTAGGTAATGGTTACGTTAAAAAGGTTAGTTTAGTGTTTAACCTCGTTAGTAGTATGTAGCGTGTTATGACGGGTGTTAGGGTAATCAGGGACCCTAAATGGCTCAGAAAAATATAAATAGTGAAAATAATAATATTTTCATATCCCGGGTATAGTCCGGTTGTTCGGTTACATACCGATTCGTTAAAGCGCTAAATTACACCTTTTAGTGTCTATTAAGTGTCTTTTTGTAACACTATCGGTTCCCAACACTTAGGGAAATATTCTGGATAATAAAACGACATTTCTGCATAATATTTATATGTTCAAATGCTGAATTATTGCTGATTTGTATAAATTCTGCACTTAAAGTGCGTTTCGGGTGCTTTTTAGTGCATATTTTCGCTTTCGAAATGTCCATAAATTAAACCCTTACACATACTCTAGGGTTTTAATGTATTTTTGTCGTCGGACCTACACCTAGGCCTCAATTCTGATGTCTAACTGCTTTCTGCAGTTCTGTTGACACAGTGTGTCTTACCGGTGAGTTTACTATTATTTTTGACGCAACGCTCTTGTTTATGCATAAAGCAATATTTTGTAGTATACAACGTGCATGAATTCACTTGTTTAATCATGTGTTCAGACATTGCTGACAATTAAACTCATAATTGCAGTCATTAAGCAATAATTATAGTGTACGGAAATTACCGGTTTGTGCCAGTTGTCACAGTCTCCCCCCGTTAAAAGAATTTCGTCCCGAAATTCAGACTGAACTAACTCTCGCTGGAGTCTTCTTGAATAGGTGGGGATACTTTTTCTTGAACTGGTCTTCACGTTCCCATGTGTACTCGGGTCCGTGCTTAGAGCTCCAACGTACTTTGACAAGTTTCACACTGCTCCTCCTGGTCTTGTTGACTTTCCAGTCAGTAACCTCAACGGGTTGTTCTGTAAATCGGAGGGCTTCATCAATATGCACTTCATCCAACGGGATGGTCACGTTTTCTTGCGTTGGACTCTTCTTCAGGTTGGATACATGAAACGTATCATGTACTCCATTAAGTTCTGCCGGTAACTCCAACTTGTATGCCACGGTACCAATTCTTCTCAATATTCTGAATGGTCCGATGTATCGTGGATTCAACTTTCCACGCTTTCCAAATCTGACTACGCCCTTCCATGGTGAGACTTTTAACAACATTTTGTCTCCCACCTTGAAATCTACCGATTTTCTATTTGGATCCGCGTAGCTCTTTTGTCGCTCTCGAGCCGCCTTAATGCGCTCTCGGATCTGCGCAATCTTGTCGGTTGTCTCTTGTACAAGTTCAGGACCAACCATACGCTTATCTCCAGCGTCTGCCCAACATAAGGGCGACCGGCATTTGCGGCCATACAGAGCTTCGAACGGCGCGGCTTTTATGCTCGTATGATAACTGTTATTGTAGGAAAACTCAACTAAAGGTAGATGAGTATCCCAGCTGCCGCCTAGGTCCATGACACATGCGCGAAGCATATCTTCTAACGTTTGTATAGTCCGTTCGCTCTGGCCGTCTGTTTGTGGATGGAATGCCGTGCTTAGATCTAACTGAGATCCAAAGGCTTCCTGAAATGATTGCCAGATTCTTGAGACAAAGCGTCCATCTCTGTCTGAAATGATTGAGATTGGCACTCCATGACGTGCCACAATTTCTCTTAAGTATATCTCAGCAAGCTTTCCAGTGCTGTCTTTTTCTCGGATCGGTAGGAAGTGCGCAGACTTCGTCAATCGATCAACTATTACCCATATCACATCGTGCCCTCTCGGGGTCCTGGGTAATTTCGTTATGAAGTCCATCGAGATTTGTTCCCACTTCCACACGGGAATCTCTGGTTGTTGTAGTAGGCCGGACGGTTTCTGATATTCTGCCTTAACCCTAGCACAGGTTAGGCATTTTCCAACATAGACAGCAACGTCGCTTTTGAGTCTCGGCCACCAATAGTACTCTTTCAAGTCTTGGTACATCTTGTCCGATCCTGGATGGATCGAATATCTCGATTTGTGGGCTTCATTCAGGATGACCTCACGCATGCCACCACAGAGTGGAACCCAGATACGCTTCTTGAAGTATAAGGCTCCCTCTTCGTTTGGCACCATGTATTTCAATGCACCCCGGAGGTATTCAGCTTTACGGTTCTTTTCTTTAAGAGCTTCTTGTTGTGCATCTCGAATGCGTGCTGTGAGGTTCGTTCGAATCGTCATTTCCAGTGCTCGAACCCTTAGGGTCTTAACCCTTTCTTTTCGGCTCAACGCGTCTGCTACAACGTTCGCCTTTCCAGGATGGTACTTAATCTCACAGTCATAATCATTCAGCAGCTCGACCCAACGTCGCTGGCGCATATTCAATTATTTCTGATCAAATATGTGTTGCAAGCTTTTGTGATCTGTGAAGATTGTACATCGAGTACCATATAAGTAATGTCGCCAAATCTTCAAGGCGAATACCACTGCACCCAGCTCCAGGTCGTGAGTGGTATAATTTCTCTCATGAACCTTCAGTTGTCTTGAAGCATAAGCGATGACTTTTTGGCGTTGCATGAGCACGCAACCCAAGCCTTGTCGTGAGGCGTCGCAGTATACCACGAAGTCTTCAGTGCCTTCGGGTAACGATAGTATCGGTGCATCGCAGAGCTTGTTCTTAAGTAGCTGAAAGGCTTCTTCTTGTTTGTGACCCCAGTCGTATTTCTTGTCTTTCTGAGTAAGGGTCGTTAGCGGTTGAGCTATCCTCGAGAAATTCTCAATGAATCGCCGATAGTAGCCCGCTAAGCCCAAAAATTGACGAACTTCGGTTGGGGTCTTGGGAGCTTCCCAATTCTTTATTGCTTCTATCTTGGACGGGTCTACATGAATGCCCTTCTCATTCACCACGTGACCAAGAAATTGTACTTCGCGAATCCAGAATTCGCACTTCGAGAACTTTGCATAAAGTTTCTCTTTCTTCAGTAGTTCCAAGATAGTTCTGAGATGTTGCTCATGCTCTTCTTTCGTTCGCGAGTAAATCAGGATATCATCGATAAATACAATCACGAATTTATCGAGATATGGTTTGCATACGCGGTTCATTAGGTCCATAAAGACCGCTGGCGCGTTCGTCAATCCAAATGGCATTACAAGAAATTCGTAGTGCCCATATCGCGTTCTGAATGCAGTCTTTGGCACGCTTTCATCTTGGATTCTCAGCTGATGGTATCCAGATCGAAGGTCGATCTTGGAATAATAGCTTGATCCTTGCAGTTGATCAAATAAGTCATCAATCCTCGGTAGTGGATACCGATTCTTGATAGTGAGCTTGTTCAGTTCCCTGTAATCGATACACATCCGCAGTGATCCATCCTTCTTCACGAATAATACTGGAGCTCCCCAGGGTGAGAAGCTTGGCCTCATAAATCCCTTATCCAACAACTCCTGGAGTTGTGTAGATAATTTTTGCATTTCGGATGGCGCAAGTCGATATGGAGCCTTGGCTACAGGAGCGGCTCCTGGAACCAAGTCTATGTGGAATTCGACTTGTCGTTGCGGAGGTAGTCCTGGCAGATCCTCAGGGAACACATCAGGAAATTCCTTCACTACAGGAATGTCTTCAAGTTTTGGCTCCTCATCCTTCTTGTCTATAATGTGTGCTAGGAAGGCAACACATCCTTTCCTTAAGCACTTATGTGCCTTCATACAACTGATGATTCGTAGAGGCGCGTTTCGTCTTTCTCCATGTACGATGAGAGTTTCACCATTCGCTAAAGGGATGCGAACGATTTTCTCATGACAAATAACTTCAGCTTTGTTCTTGGACAACCAGTCCATTCCGACCACTACATCGAAGCTACCTAATTGAATAGGTAAGAGGTCGATGCTAAATCTTCGTTCACCAAGTTCTAGCGTGCAGCCTCTAACAACTTCGCCCGATTTAACAAGTTTACCATTGGCTAGTTCTATGGAATAAGGAATTTCTAATCTACTAGATTCTATTCCGAGTATGCGTTTAAATTCCACAGTCATGAAGCTATAATCGGCGCCAGTGTCGAATAATATGGATGCAAAGTGATTGTTAATGAGAAACGTACCGGTGACCACGTTAGGGTCCTCGCGTGCGTCTCTTGCTCCAATCACAAATGCTCGAGCCGGAGCGTTGTTTCTCTCTGGGCAGTTCTTCATGAAGTGATCATTGCTTCCACACTTGAAGCATCCTTGGTTCTGCCCTTTCCCGTTGCTATTCTTATTACCAGCACCGTTTCCATTTCGGTTCTTTCCTTTTCCCCAACAGTCTTCTGTTTGATGACCCAATTTACCACATTTGTCGCACCTTGGAATGCGACAAGCTCCATCATGATGATACTTACATTTTTGGCATCTAGGCATGGAGCCTTGGTATGCCTTGGTTGCATGGGTTTTCGTCTCCTGAGGCAGATTAGTGTCGCGCTTCTTGCTGAAACCCTTGTTGTTGCGAGTAGCTTGGTTCAAACTTGTATGCTTTCTCTTTTTGTCACCGGACGACTCAGCATGTGTCTCGGTCTTTTCTGTTGGGTTTAGTGATAACTTCTTCATACGAACACAATCTTCAGTCAGGCTGACAGCCAGAGTTACAGCCTCGGTGATTGTTTGTGGTTTGGCCGACATCACCATGCCACGAAACTCTGAGGCCAGTCCCCAAATGTAGCGTTCCTCACGCTTAAATTCAGGAGTCACCATGTAGGGAAGCACTCTCGACAGGTCGTGGAACCTTCGAGTGTAACCATTGATGTCAGCACCTTCCATAGTCAAGTGCCAGAACTCTGTTTCCAGCCTTTGGAGTTCCGCACGAGAGCAGTACTTCTCTCTCATCCTTTCCTTCAGTTCCTCCCAAGTTAGGCCATAAGCGGCGTCATCACCCAAAGTTTGGGCTTGCAGGTTCCACCAAGTCAGAGCTTCATCGACGAATAACCCAGTAGCAAAAGTGACTTGTTGATCCGCGGTACACTTGCTCATGCGGAAAGTAGCTTCAGTCTTCTCCGTCCAGCGCACAAATGCTACTGCACCTCCTGTGCCATCATAGTTCATCGGCTTGCAGTCGAGGAACTGCTTGAAAGTGCAGCCCTGAGCTGCATTGCCTCCAGACGAATCTCCATTCCCATTACGCCTAGCGTTGCTTGGTCCTCCACTGTCTTGAGTTCGGTTCGCCTCGTACTGGGCGATAGCAGCGGAGATCCTTTCCTCCAGTAGAGCGTACAACTCTTCAGCAGTTCTTGGCAGTGGGGGAGGAGGAGGTTGGTTACGAGCGTTCACAGCTCTTCTGGGTGCCGTGTTCTGACGAACACAACCCATTAGGTTTAGGCATTTGTTTGATATCGTCCTACTAGGCAGTAGTAGTATATATATATTCACAGGTATATATCACATAAGTGACATCAAACAATTATTACTCTAGCAGAGTATTTAGTAGGCTTGCACTGAGGGAATCTATACGTGACAAGACTTGCTGTGATTTCTGTGCACTGAATTCCATAATTATGTATGCATCCATAATTACGTAACTCCTTGCACAGTCCGCACAGTTCGTTTCATCCTCGTATTTCTTCCTTCAGATGGGCCATTGCTTTCAGGTAAAGTCACATATACTTGTGACATTCTATTTCTAGTACATGCTAATTATCACCATAATTGCAAGTAATTTCTAGTCAACGACAAGTGCTACTCAAGTGCACTCTAAGTCTCGTAGTGTCTTTTCTAGACTCATGTAGACAGTTTCAGGTAGTGGATGTCGCGGGACGTTTTATGCAATGAAAACTCTTTGAAAATTGTTTTCGTGAATGGATCCTAGAGATTGTAGACTAGACTCGAGAAGGAATCCTGGTTCACTACAATCGCAGCTCTGATACCAATCTGTCACACCCCTTTCTACGGCGGAAGCACGAGGTGTGATCATGAAAGGTTCTCATTGCATACGAAGAGTAAACATGCTACATGCTCGTAAAATAACATCAAATACCATAATTTGAAAACATAAGTTTAGCGTTTACATCGCTAGACAGCTTAAAACATTGTCTCAAGAGTTCACAACTTTATTTAAAGTTAAACACAAGCGACATCCACGAGCATAAGCAAGACCACGCGCACATCCATCCTAGTTACCTGAAATACATGTGAGGTTTTGGAAAAACGTCAACATAAAGTTGGTGTGAATTCATGCAGTTTTGTATTTCATGTTTGTATACTTTGTATGAAAACATAGTTTGTGAGTAAATCAAGTTTTCATATGTAAATCCAGTTTCATGTGTACACCACGTACATCTGTATAATTCAATTTCTTCTTGAGTACCCCACGTACTCAAGTTTAATTCTCATTCTCTTGAGTACCCCACGTACTTCAAGTATAATTCAATCTTCTTGAGTACCCCACGTACTTCAAGTTATATGTCAATTTTGTATGGTATGAATTTTATGTAAATACAGTATTTCTGTACTTATCAGATTGTTAATGGGTTGCAAAGCCATTAACATGTGGCACGACATAGGAAGTCACCAAACCTAAGGCATTTAATTGGTATATTCTGAGACACAAAAACACTACTCGATTCTCGCCCCGACCGAGTGTGAGGCTGCCAGGCACCTGTTAGATCTAACCTTTTGTTCTGCGGTCTGGGTATATTGTTGATTAATGGTGCTTCTGTACCCTATTCGTGACACTATTTCTCATAACGCCTCCTACTTGGTTCTCGTTCTCACCAAGCGCGTTTCTTGTTATCATTTCTCATAGCGCCTTATACTTGGTTCTCGTCTCACCAAATGCGCTTCTCATATTTATATATTTCGTCACACTTGGTTCTCGTTCTCACCAAGTGTACTTCTTGTATTTATATCATACCATTTATAAATATTGTACTTTTGTACATGTATTTCACCCCCGAAGTTATAAAAACTGAAAACAGTTAAAGAGAAAAGGGGGAGCATGAACTCACAACTTTGCGTTCCTAGCGTCGTAAACTCCACCGGGTTTGCTTAATTAACGTCGTAACCTATACGCGTTTTCTTAACGTTAGTCACTAGACTTGTGTCGCACAAGTACAGTCACTCTCTTTTGTGTATATTCTTGTGTTAAAAATATTCTATATTTTTAACTACGTATCTTACTTATATTATTTTCTCCAAAAATAAATATAAGTCTTTTATGTTTTGCACTTTGCACCCGAGTTATATTTCTTGTATGTTGTATGTGTATTTTTATATTTCTACTCCTCATGAGTATTTAGTGTATTTTTAAGTCTTAATACACTAGCACGTATAACACATACTATATACACTTAACACACGAGTTGGTGATCAAATAATATATATTTTTCTCTCAAAAATATATACTTATTATCCATTTTTACTCTTGAAGAAATCCTCATTTCTTATCATCAAAAATCAGGGAAACCTTAGTAATACTCTTAAACACATTTTTAGGGAATAAGTTTCTCAAAAACTTATATTTTTCTAAGTGTCAAAATTTATAAAAATTTTGACAGAGTTTCCCCTAAAAATGGAGGTTTCCCACGTTTTCAAAACGTGTGTTTATTTTCTTTTAAATCATCATCAATCATCAATAATCAGCAACAACAATTATCAACAATAATCACTACTTTTCCCCACTTCATGAACTTGGATATTTACCAAGATTGTGTAGTATCTTACTAGCACATTTAGTAAGTCTTGTTATCTTTAAAAATAAGTTTAATTTCTTAAAAACTTTATTTTTAAAGAGTATGAAGTTTTACAATTTCTAGTCGGTTTTTACGAAAATTATTTCTTTGTTAAAACCCTTGTTACACAAGTATCCATACACTTGTTTGTTCACCAAAACCACTTTTGTTTGTGTAAGACCCGGTTTAGAACATGTGATTTCTTGGACACTTGGTCCTTTGAAAATACCGCTTGTAGATACGTAGATCTACTAGTTTTAAATACTATTTCACAAGTTAAATTGCTTTTACACAACAAAAATACTTTTACACAAGTCCATGTCTCATGTGTGGTAGAGTTTCACCCTTTAACCCTTGTGTTAACTAAAAACGAGCTTATGTTAAGATCAACGATCTTACCAAACCGGGTTAAACGATGATCCGAGTTACCACATCGTAGATCGGGTCTAGATAACCATATATTTCAAATACTACAACTTTTACACATCACATATACTATTAACCACCATTTTTAGAGTTTTTACTAGACTTTAGTGCATCAAATCATATGTTAACGATATTTAACCGACATAAATCCTTTTAACCACCTTAGATAAGCTTAAATATGAGTTTTAAGTGTTATACCTCTAGCTCAAGGCTAGGGAAGATTCTTGACGGAAAGTGGGTGGATAAAAGCTAACGGGAGTGGTCCTTCGAGTTCCGAGTGCACCAAAGCTCCTAATACGTGACCCTTCAAGCTTGTATAACCTTGGAATGGCAAGATGGAAATCGAAAATGGATGTGTGTAAGGGAGGGGGTTCGGCCGAAGGTAGGGGAGAGCAAGAGAGTATGAGTGGAAGTTGGTTTATGTTGAAGTGATTATGTTATGTAGCCATCTTTAACTTATAGGCAAATGTTTGGTGATTAACCAATGGGTAATGTGTTGTTTAGATATCAAACATTAGGGATTTAATTAATAAGCAAGTACATGGTATTGTCTCCCCCTAGTTGGGGCCGAGTACAATGGGGGGAGGGGTCTTGGTTCGGCTACAACTAGCTTAGTTAGGTAATGGTTACGTTAAAAAGGTTAGTTTAGTGTTTAACCTCGTTAGTAGTATGTAGCGTGTTATGACGGGTGTTAGGGTAATCAGGGACCCTAAATGGCTCAGAAAAATATAAATAGTGAAAATAATAATATTTTCATATCCCGGGTATAGTCCGGTTGTTCGGTTACATACCGATTCGTTAAAGCGCTAAATTACACCTTTTAGTGTCTATTAAGTGTCTTTTTGTAACACTATCGGTTCCCAACACTTAGGGAAATATTCTGGATAATAAAACGACATTTCTGCATAATATTTATATGTTCAAATGCTGAATTATTGCTGATTTGTATAAATTCTGCACTTAAAGTGCGTTTCGGGTGCTTTTTAGTGCATATTTTCGCTTTCGAAATGTCCATAAATTAAACCCTTACACATACTCTAGGGTTTTAATGTATTTTTGTCGTCGGACCTACACCTAGGCCTCAATTCTGATGTCTAACTGCTTTCTGCAGTTCTGTTGACACAGTGTGTCTTACCGGTGAGTTTACTATTATTTTTGACGCAACGCTCTTGTTTATGCATAAAGCAATATTTTGTAGTATACAACGTGCATGAATTCACTTGTTTAATCATGTGTTCAGACATTGCTGACAATTAAACTCATAATTGCAGTCATTAAGCAATAATTATAGTGTACGGAAATTACCGGTTTGTGCCAGTTGTCACAGTCTCCCCCCGTTAAAAGAATTTCGACCCGAAATTCAGACTGAACTAACTCTCGCTGGAGTCTTCTTGAATAGGTGGGGATACTTTTTCTTGAACTGGTCTTCACGTTCCCATGTGTACTCGGGTCCGTGCTTAGAGCTCCAACGTACTTTGACAAGTTTCACACTGCTCCTCCTGGTCTTGTTGACTTTCCAGTCAGTAACCTCAACGGGTTGTTCTGTAAATCGGAGGGCTTCATCAATATGCACTTCATCCAACGGGATGGTCACGTTTTCTTGCGTTGGACTCTTCTTCAGGTTGGATACATGAAACGTATCATGTACTCCATTAAGTTCTGCCGGTAACTCCAACTTGTATGCCACGGTACCAATTCTTCTCAATATTCTGAATGGTCCGATGTATCGTGGATTCAACTTTCCACGCTTTCCAAATCTGACTACGCCCTTCCATGGTGAGACTTTTAACAACACTTTGTCTCCCACCTTGAAATCTACCGATTTTCTATTTGGATCCGCGTAGCTCTTTTGTCGCTCTCGAGCCGCCTTAATGCGCTCTCGGATCTGCGCAATCTTGTCGGTTGTCTCTTGTACAAGTTCAGGACCAACCATACGCTTATCTCCAGCGTCTGCCCAACATAAGGGCGACCGGCATTTGCGGCCATACAGAGCTTCGAACGGCGCGGCTTTTATGCTCGTATGATAACTGTTATTGTAGGAAAACTCAACTAAAGGTAGATGAGTATCCCAGCTGCCGCCTAGGTCCATGACACATGCGCGAAGCATATCTTCTAACGTTTGTATAGTCCGTTCGCTCTGGCCGTCTGTTTGTGGATGGAATGCCGTGCTTAGATCTAACTGAGATCCAAAGGCTTCCTGAAATGATTGCCAGATTCTTGAGACAAAGCGTCCATCTCTGTCTGAAATGATTGAGATTGGCACTCCATGACGTGCCACAATTTCTCTTAAGTATATCTCAGCAAGCTTTCCAGTGCTGTCTTTTTCTCGGATCGGTAGGAAGTGCGCAGACTTCGTCAATCGATCAACTATTACCCATATCACATCGTGCCCTCTCGGGGTCCTGGGTAATTTCGTTATGAAGTCCATCGAGATTTGTTCCCACTTCCACACGGGAATCTCTGGTTGTTGTAGTAGGCCGGACGGTTTCTGATATTCTGCCTTAACCTTAGCACAGGTTAGGCATTTTCCAACATAGACAGCAACGTCGCTTTTGAGTCTCGGCCACCAATAGTACTCTTTCAAGTCTTGGTACATCTTGTCCGATCCTGGATGGATCGAATATCTCGATTTGTGGGCTTCATTCAGGATGACCTCACGCATGCCACCACAGAGTGGAACCCAGATACGCTTCTTGAAGTATAAGGCTCCCTCTTCGTTTGGCACCATGTATTTCAATGCACCCCGGAGGTATTCAGCTTTACGGTTCTTTTCTTTAAGAGCTTCTTGTTGTGCATCTCGAATGCGTGCTGTGAGGTTCGTTCGAATCGTCATTTCCAGTGCTCGAACCCTTAGGGTCTTAACCCTTTCTTTTCGGCTCAACGCGTCTGCTACAACGTTCGCCTTTCCAGGATGGTACTTAATCTCACAGTCATAATCATTCAGCAGCTCGACCCAACGTCGCTGGCGCATATTCAATTATTTCTGATCAAATATGTGTTGCAAGCTTTTGTGATCTGTGAAGATTGTACATCGAGTACCATATAAGTAATGTCGCCAAATCTTCAAGGCGAATACCACTGCACCCAGCTCCAGGTCGTGAGTGGTATAATTTCTCTCATGAACCTTCAGTTGTCTTGAAGCATAAGCGATGACTTTTTGGCGTTGCATGAGCACGCAACCCAAGCCTTGTCGTGAGGCGTCGCAGTATACCACGAAGTCTTCAGTGCCTTCGGGTAACGATAGTATCGGTGCATCGCAGAGCTTGTTCTTAAGTAGCTGAAAGGCTTCTTCTTGTTTGTGACCCCAGTCGTATTTCTTGTCTTTCTGAGTAAGGGTCGTTAGCGGTTGAGCTATCCTCGAGAAATTCTCAATGAATCGCCGATAGTAGCCCGCTAAGCCCAAAAATTGACGAACTTCGGTTGGGGTCTTGGGAGCTTCCCAATTCTTTATTGCTTCTATCTTGGACGGGTCTACATGAATGCCCTTCTCATTCACCACGTGACCAAGAAATTGTACTTCGCGAATCCAGAATTCGCACTTCGAGAACTTTGCATAAAGTTTCTCTTTCTTCAGTAGTTCCAAGATAGTTCTGAGATGTTGCTCATGCTCTTCTTTCGTTCGCGAGTAAATCAGGATATCATCGATAAATACAATCACGAATTTATCGAGATATGGTTTGCATACGCGGTTCATTAGGTCCATAAAGACCGCTGGCGCGTTCGTCAATCCAAATGGCATTACAAGAAATTCGTAGTGCCCATATCGCGTTCTGAATGCAGTCTTTGGCACGCTTTCATCTTGGATTCTCAGCTGATGGTATCCAGATCGAAGGTCGATCTTGGAATAATAGCTTGATCCTTGCAGTTGATCAAATAAGTCATCAATCCTCGGTAGTGGATACCGATTCTTGATAGTGAGCTTGTTCAGTTCCCTGTAATCGATACACATCCGCAGTGATCCATCCTTCTTCACGAATAATACTGGAGCTCCCCAGGGTGAGAAGCTTGGCCTCATAAATCCCTTATCCAACAACTCCTGGAGTTGTGTAGATAATTTTTGCATTTCGGATGGCGCAAGTCGATATGGAGCCTTGGCTACAGGAGCGGCTCCTGGAACCAAGTCTATGTGGAATTCGACTTGTCGTTGCGGAGGTAGTCCTGGCAGATCCTCAGGGAACACATCAGGAAATTCCTTCACTACAGGAATGTCTTCAAGTTTTGGCTCCTCATCCTTCTTGTCTATAATGTGTGCTAGGAAGGCAACACATCCTTTCCTTAAGCACTTATGTGCCTTCATACAACTGATGATTCGTAGAGGCGCGTTTCGTCTTTCTCCATGTACGATGAGAGTTTCACCATTCGCTAAAGGGATGCGAACGATTTTCTCATGACAAATAACTTCAGCTTTGTTCTTGGACAACCAGTCCATTCCGACCACTACATCGAAGCTACCTAATTGAATAGGTAAGAGGTCGATGCTAAATCTTCGTTCACCAAGTTCTAGCGTGCAGCCTCTAACAACTTCGCCCGATTTAACAAGTTTACCATTGGCTAGTTCTATGGAATAAGGAATTTCTAATCTACTAGATTCTATTCCGAGTATGCGTTTAAATTCCACAGTCATGAAGCTATAATCGGCGCCAGTGTCGAATAATATGGATGCAAAGTGATTGTTAATGAGAAACGTACCGGTGACCACGTTAGGGTCCTCGCGTGCGTCTCTTGCTCCAATCACAAATGCTCGAGCCGGAGCGTTGTTTCTCTCTGGGCAGTTCTTCATGAAGTGATCATTGCTTCCACACTTGAAGCATCCTTGGTTCTGCCCTTTCCCGTTGCTATTCTTATTACCAACACCGTTTCCATTTCGGTTCTTTCCTTTTCCCCAACAGTCTTCTGTTTGATGACCCAATTTACCACATTTGTCGCACCTTGGAATGCGACAAGCTCCATCATGATGATACTTACATTTTTGGCATCTAGGCATGGAGCCTTGGTATGCTTTGGTTGCATGGGTTTTCGTCTCCTGAGGCAGATTAGTGTCGCGCTTCTTGCTGAAACCCTTGTTGTTGCGAGTAGCTTGGTTCAAACTTGTATGCTTTCTCTTTTTGTCACCGGACGACTCAGCATGTGTCTCGGTCTTTTCTGTTGGGTTTAGTGATACTTCTTCATACGAACACAATCTTCAGTCAGGCTGACAGCCAGAGTTACAGCCTCGGTGATTGTTTGTGGTTTGGCCGACATCACCATGCCACGAAACTCTGAGGCCAGTCCCCAAATGTAGCGTTCCTCACGCTTAAATTCAGGAGTCACCATGTAGGGAAGCACTCTCGACAGGTCGTGGAACCTTCGAGTGTAACCATTGATGTCAGCACCTTCCATAGTCAAGTGCCAGAACTCTGTTTCCAGCCTTTGGAGTTCCGCACGAGAGCAGTACTTCTCTCTCATCCTTTCCTTCAGTTCCTCCCAAGTTAGGCCATAAGCGGCGTCATCACCCAAAGTTTGGGCTTGCAGGTTCCACCAAGTCAGAGCTTCATCGACGAATAACCCAGTAGCAAAAGTGACTTGTTGATCCGCGGTACACTTGCTCATGCGGAAAGTAGCTTCAGTCTTCTCCGTCCAGCGCACAAATGCTACTGCACCTCCTGTGCCATCATAGTTCATCGGCTTGCAGTCGAGGAACTGCTTGAAAGTGCAGCCCTGAGCTGCATTGCCTCCAGACGAATCTCCATTCCCATTACGCCTAGCGTTGCTTGGTCCTCCACTGTCTTGAGTTCGGTTCGCCTCGTACTGGGCGATAGCAGCGGAGATCCTTTCCTCCAGTAGAGCGTACAGCTCTTCAGCAGTTCTTGGCAGTGGGGGAGGAGGAGGTTGGTTACGAGCGTTCACAGCTCTTCTGGGTGCCGTGTTCTGACGAACACAACCCATTAGGTTTAGGCATTTGTTTGATATCGTCCTACTAGGCAGTAGTAGTATATATATATATTCACAGGTATATATCACATAAGTGACATCAAACAATTATTACTCTAGCAGAGTATTTAGTAGGCTTGCACTGAGGGAATCTATACGTGACAAGACTTGCTGTGATTTCTGTGCACTGAATTCCATAATTATGTATGCATCCATAATTACGTAACTCCTTGCACAGTCCGCACAGTTCGTTTCATCCTCGTATTTCTTCCTTCAGATGGGCCATTGCTTTCAGGTAAAGTCACATATACTTGTGACATTCTATTTCTAGTACATGCTAATTATCACCATAATTGCAAGTAATTTCTAGTCAACGACAAGTGCTACTCAAGTGCACTCTAAGTCTCGTAGTGTCTTTTCTAGACTCATGTAGACAGTTTCAGGTAGTGGATGTCGCGGGACGTTTTATGCAATGAAAACTCTTTGAAAATTGTTTTCGTGAATGGATCCTAGAGATTGTAGACTAGACTCGAGAAGGAATCCTGGTTCACTACAATCGCAGCTCTGATACCAATCTGTCACACCCCTTTCTACGGCGGAAGCACGAGGTGTGATCATGAAAGGTTCTCATTGCATACGAAGAGTAAACATGCTACATGCTCGTAAAATAACATCAAATACCATAATTTGAAAACATAAGTTTAGCGTTTACATCGCTAGACAGCTTAAAACATTGTCTCAAGAGTTCACAACTTTATTTAAAGTTAAACACAAGCGACATCCACGAGCATAAGCAAGACCACGCGCACATCCATCCTAGTTACCTGAAATACATGTGAGGTTTTGGAAAAACGTCAACATAAAGTTGGTGTGAATTCATGCAGTTTTGTATTTCATGTTTGTATACTTTGTATGAAAACATAGTTTGTGAGTAAATCAAGTTTTCATATGTAAATCCAGTTTCATGTGTACACCACGTACATCTGTATAATTCAATTTCTTCTTGAGTACCCCACGTACTCAAGTTTAATTCTCATTCTCTTGAGTACCCCACGTACTTCAAGTATAATTCAATCTTCTTGAGTACCCCACGTACTTCAAGTTATATGTCAATTTTGTATGGTATGAATTTTATGTAAATACAGTATTTCTGTACTTATCAGATTGTTAATGGGTTGCAAAGCCATTAACATGTGGCACGACATAGGAAGTCACCAAACCTAAGGCATTTAATTGGTATATTCTGAGACACAAAAACACTACTCGATTCTCGCCCCGACCGAGTGTGAGGCTGCCAGGCACCTGTTAGATCTAACCTTTTGTTCTGCGGTCTGGGTATATTGTTGATTAATGGTGCTTCTGTACCCAATTCGTGACACTATTTCTCATAACGCCTCCTACTTGGTTCTCGTTCTCACCAAGCGCGTTTCTTGTTATCATTTCTCATAGCGCCTTATACTTGGTTCTCGTCTCACCAAATGCGCTTCTCATATTTATATATTTCGTCACACTTGGTTCTCGTTCTCACCAAGTGTACTTCTTGTATTTATATCATACCATTTATAAATATTGTACTTTTGTACATGTATTTCACCCCCGAAGTTATAAAAACTGAAAACAGTTAAAGAGAAAAGGGGGAGCATGAACTCACAACTTTGCGTTCCTAGCGTCGTAAACTCCACCGGGTTTGCTTAATTAACGTCGTAACCTATACGCGTTTTCTTAACGTTAGTCACTAGACTTGTGTCGCACAAGTACAGTCACTCTCTTTTGTGTATATTCTTGTGTTAAAAATATTCTATATTTTTAACTACGTATCTTACTTATATTATTTTCTCCAAAAATAAATATAAGTCTTTTATGTTTTGCACTTTGCACCCGAGTTATATTTCTTGTATGTTGTATGTGTATTTTTATATTTCTACTCCTCATGAGTATTTAGTGTATTTTTAAGTCTTAATACACTAGCACGTATAACACATACTATATACACTTAACACACGAGTTGGTGATCAAATAATATATATTTTTCTCTCAAAAATATATACTTATTATCCATTTTTACTCTTGAAGAAATCCTCATTTCTTATCATCAAAAATCAGGGAAACCTTAGTAATACTCTTAAACACATTTTTAGGGAATAAGTTTCTCAAAAACTTATATTTTTCTAAGTGTCAAAATTTATAAAAATTTTGACAGAGTTTCCCCTAAAAATGGAGGTTTCCCACGTTTTCAAAACGTGTGTTTATTTTCTTTTAAATCATCATCAATCATCAATAATCAGCAACAACAATTATCAACAATAATCACTACTTTTCCCCACTTCATGAACTTGGATATTTACCAAGATTGTGTAGTATCTTACTAGCACATTTAGTAAGTCTTGTTATCTTTAAAAATAAGTTTAATTTCTTAAAAACTTTATTTTTAAAGAGTATGAAGTTTTACAATTTCTAGTCGGTTTTTACGAAAATTATTTCTTTGTTAAAACCCTTGTTACACAAGTATCCATACACTTGTTTGTTCACCAAAACCACTTTTGTTTGTGTAAGACCCGGTTTAGAACATGTGATTTCTTGGACACTTGGTCCTTTGAAAATACCGCTTGTAGATACGTAGATCTACTAGTTTTAAATACTATTTCACAAGTTAAATTGCTTTTACACAACAAAAATACTTTTACACAAGTCCATGTCTCATGTGTGGTAGAGTTTCACCCTTTAACCCTTGTGTTAACTAAAAACGAGCTTATGTTAAGATCAACGATCTTACCAAACCGGGTTAAACGATGATCCGAGTTACCACATCGTAGATCGGGTCTAGATAACCATATATTTCAAATACTACAACTTTTACACATCACATATACTATTAACCACCATTTTTAGAGTTTTTACTAGACTTTAGTGCATCAAATCATATGTTAACGATATTTAACCGACATAAATCCTTTTAACCACCTTAGATAAGCTTAAATATGAGTTTTAAGTGTTATACCTCTAGCTCAAGGCTAGGGAAGATTCTTGACGGAAAGTGGGTGGATAAAAGCTAACGGGAGTGGTCCTTCGAGTTCCGAGTGCACCAAAGCTCCTAATACGTGACCCTTCAAGCTTGTATAACCTTGGAATGGCAAGATGGAAATCGAAAATGGATGTGTGTAAGGGAGGGGGTTCGGCCGAAGGTAGGGGAGAGCAAGAGAGTATGAGTGGAAGTTGGTTTATGTTGAAGTGATTATGTTATGTAGCCATCTTTAACTTATAGGCAAATGTTTGGTGATTAACCAATGGGTAATGTGTTGTTTAGATATCAAACATTAGGGATTTAATTAATAAGCAAGTACATGGTATTGTCTCCCCCTAGTTGGGGCCGAGTACAATGGGGGGAGGGGTCTTGGTTCGGCTACAACTAGCTTAGTTAGGTAATGGTTACGTTAAAAAGGTTAGTTTAGTGTTTAACCTCGTTAGTAGTATGTAGCGTGTTATGACGGGTGTTAGGGTAATCAGGGACCCTAAATGGCTCAGAAAAATATAAATAGTGAAAATAATAATATTTTCATATCCCGGGTATAGTCCGGTTGTTCGGTTACATACCGATTCGTTAAAGCGCTAAATTACACCTTTTAGTGTCTATTAAGTGTCTTTTTGTAACACTATCGGTTCCCAACACTTAGGGAAATATTCTGGATAATAAAACGACATTTCTGCATAATATTTATATGTTCAAATGCTGAATTATTGCTGATTTGTATAAATTCTGCACTTAAAGTGCGTTTCGGGTGCTTTTTAGTGCATATTTTCGCTTTCGAAATGTCCATAAATTAAACCCTTACACATACTCTAGGGTTTTAATGTATTTTTGTCGTCGGACCTACACCTAGGCCTCAATTCTGATGTCTAACTGCTTTCTGCAGTTCTGTTGACACAGTGTGTCTTACCGGTGAGTTTACTATTATTTTTGACGCAACGCTCTTGTTTATGCATAAAGCAATATTTTGTAGTATACAACGTGCATGAATTCACTTGTTTAATCATGTGTTCAGACATTGCTGACAATTAAACTCATAATTGCAGTCATTAAGCAATAATTATAGTGTACGGAAATTACCGGTTTGTGCCAGTTGTCACACCTTTCTCCATCAATTAGGAATCTGATGCCGTCACTAAACACATTCCTTAAATTGTAGCCATTTGTTGAGTGTTTTTTTTGGTGTCTAATCCGCATATATATATCACCATTGCGCTTGATTTTCTTGACTGTATATCTCTTAAATATATACATATACACGTGTGATTTAGTTTATGAAGATTTTTCAATGCCGATAACCTCGATCAGAGAGTAAAAAAGGCGTAAGGTTCAAAATGGTGTAAAATTAAAATGGGATATTCCGGGCTAGGATTCGAGTTAAAGGAACAAGGGCCAAACCAACCACCCAAGAATGGAATCGTCGAGCGAAAACACTTGATAACCTCCAAGAAGCAGTTTTTCTTCCCACCAGACCTTTCTCCATCAATTAGGAATCTGATGCCGTCACTAAACACATTCCTTAAATTGTAGCCATTTGTTGAGTGTTTTTTTTTTGTCTAATCCTCATATATATCACCATTGCCCTTGATTTTCTTGACTGTATATCCCTTAAATTTCAACATATACACGTGTGATTTAGTTTACAAAGATTTTTCAATGCCGAGAACCTCGATCAGAGAGTAAAAAAGGCGTAAGGTTCACAATGGTGTAAAATTAAAATGGGATATACCGGGCTAGGATTCGAGTTACATGAACAAGGGCCAAACCAACCACCCAAGAATGGAATCGTCGAGCGAAAACACTTGATAACCTCCTAGAAGCAGCTTTTCTTGCCACCAGACCTTTCTCCATCAATTAGGAATCTGATGTCGTCACTAAACACATTCCTTAAATTGTAGCCATTTGTTGAGTGTTTTTTTTTGTGTCTAATCCGCATATATATCACCATTGCCCTTGATTTTCTTGAATGTATATCTCTAAAATATCAACATATACACGTGTGATTTAGTTTACGAAGATTTTTCAATGCCGAGAACCTCGATCAGAGAGTAAAAAAGGCGTAAGGTTCAAAATGGTGTAAAATTAAAATGGGATATACTGGGTTAGGATTCGAGGGTGACAATTCGAACTTTCAAGGTTGGTAACGTTAATCTGGTGGTTCTAACATCTCGTTAATTATTTCTAACTCGGTTAGTTGACATGTATATTTGGGCCACGCATATAGGGCCTCATATTTACTACCGATATCGGCTACACACACACATACTCTGGGCCTTGTGTATGTTTATTAAACTCTTATTACTCCTTGGCCCAGTTGTGATCTAACCAAATAACTATAGGGTCGACCCACTTGCTAGAATCTTTTCTTTATAGTTGGTATCATTATCACAAAATAACAAACCAAACCCCTATTAACTGAGTATGCTCTCGGCCCAAATAGAAGCCCAACAAGGCTGGTGTATCTCCTGCCCATAATTACGCATGGAAGGTGTTGCAAACATTCATTATTTATCAAGTATCACACAAAAGAAAAACCCTAACAGCCTTCCCTTCTCCTGTGCGATTATCGGCAGCTATCCCATCTCACTTGAAGCACTTTCACCTCTCTAGTTAGACACTTCATATTCGGGTTAGTATGTTAAACTGTTCGTGTAATCTGCTCGTAGTTTTATTGAGGCCATGGATTATTACATATGGTTTTCATGATAATAGTAATGATTTAGAATGCCTTGCTATGACCGGGTTATGACTTGATTACACTTGTAATGATAACACACAAACTAAGGTGTCTTAACAGTTGATTAATGGTCGTGTACATAGTTGGAACTTTATGGCGTGTGTGTATTAGATAATCTAAATGATTTATGCATGATGTGTATTCAAGATTTAGTTCGGTTGATTGGATTATGAAGCATGTGAATTGAGGTTAAATGATGATTAGGACTTCGATGACTTTTGACATAGGAATAGAGTTTGATAATTTTGATATTATGATAATGTTGGCCGATTTCTATAATAGACTGTTTGTATACATGAGGGTGAATATTGGATTGGTAGATCATATTATAATAACCTGTTTGTTTGGTGCTTTTGTTTTTCGAAATTGTTAAAAATATTCAGGGTTCTCGTATACTTTAATTAATATGATGTTGTGGAAAACAAATTGGTGGTATGCTAAATAATTGTTGTGGGTTGGGATTGGGCCGATGGAATAATATAGGGCCGACTTGAAATAAGTAACATATGTAATTATTGGGCTGCACTATTTGAAATAAAACATAGGTGATATTTGTTGGGCTGATCTGATGGACACGCTTACCGGATAACGAGTTACACGGGCCGCACTCTATGTAGTTGGGCTTGAACCCAACTGGGCCGAACAAGTGTTGGACCTTCGGAATGGGCTGCCCAGTTAGGGCGGATTTTATACAGAATGGATATAAGATTTTTATAACTAAAAGATGGTAGAGTATTATGAATTGTTGTTATTATGTGCATGATTAATTGAATGAGGATTGAACTGCTACTATGTGTTACTGTAATATATGATCCTGTACGTGAGAATACTTGTGACCCAAATTGCTCGTTGTGTATTTTGTGAACTTGCTTGCATACTTGTATGAGAATCGAACTGTAGTAAATGCTATTGTGTGATACGAACTTGTGATGTGAATATACTTATGGCCCGAACACAAGCTGTAACAAGAGTGATGATGTGTGCCGTATTTGCTTACTACTTGTGGAATTTATACAAAGAATATATGATTTACGTGTAAACGAAACTGATTGTTATTGGAACCATATTAGGATTTGGGTGTCCAACGGTAAACAAATAATTAATCATACCGAGCAAACCAGGGTGAGTTCACACTCTTTCCAAGGCATGGGATTCCCAAGGGTTGGGAATAGGTTAAAGAATTAAAATGGAAACTACATAATCTCCTTGGGTAGGATATGTACGGTCATCCTCCATGGGTAGGATGCCAAGATTAAACCTCGCGTATTCTCCTTGGGTAGGATACGTACGTTCGTCCTCCTTGGGTAGGACAACAAGATTAACACACTGGACCAAAACTCTATCATG
This sequence comes from Helianthus tuberosus, assembly GCA_030545235.1. NCBI lineage: Eukaryota > Viridiplantae > Streptophyta > Magnoliopsida > Asterales > Asteraceae > Helianthus > Helianthus tuberosus. Next base: position 25,634,966 of record CM060428.1, read on the forward strand.
AAGTCCCTCATTTTATATCGACTTAATCGCCGAGGCCAATGGCGAGCGAGTCATTAGTTAATAGCGCTATTAGGTTTAACAAACCTCACACCGTGCCGATAGGACGGGCGTGTACTAATGGACTAAGGCAAAGGGTCAATGATGATAGACATTGACTTAGGGCACAACTTATTTTCGTTAGTAGTCAATATGGTACGGTCTGGTAATTCACATGGGAAGCCCCCACTAATTATTGAGAAGGTTTGGGAAACAGGGATACCGATTAATACGTGGTTTACAAAACGAACTTACGATTATTGAAACGAACTCAATAACTAATCAACCAACTGTGAACTCGCTCAACTTTGTTGTTGACTCGTTGTTACATGCCTTGCAGGCCTTTAGGTGCATATCATTGGAACTTGTTGTCTGGGAAGCTGGAGTGGTCATGGGTCGAGTTACATGAAAACGCAACACAAGACTAAGAGCTTTTATATGTGGTTTATAAACACTTATCGAATTAAATATGCTTCTGCTGTAAACTGTGAAATATTATAACACTTATTGTTAATAAATGAAAGCTTTATTTAAATATACTCATGAGTTCAATGTGATTGGTGGCTAAGATCCTGGTCAGCCACGCCTCCAAGCGGTGGTACTCCGCTTGTGCATTTTGGGGGTGTGATAGATTGGTATCAGAGCCATTGGTTATAGTGAACTTGGTTTTAAAAGGGGAAAAACATTTTTATAAAACCAGACTATAACCGAACAGTTCTGAAAACGTGAATACGACCATGACACTCAGCTCCAGATTGCAAGGTTCGTCTTTCTTACTTGTTGCATACATTACGTGACTAGTACATATTTGTTATGACGAAACATACGAACACACACTCGTCACTATAGCATGATGGCATGGATTGCTTGCTTACCTTATGATGCGTTGATAGTATGCCGTAGTCCTTCGATTTTTGTGATCTTATTTCTTTGACGACCTCCGTTTGACATCTGAGTTGAGGAACCATTTGACATGAGTTAGGAGGAACTGAGATGAGCATGCAAATCGCAATATTATTGTGGGTGCACAGATAATAATAATGTGGGGTGCATGTGAGTCCCAGTGAGGCTTAACAAGTGGAAAAGGGGTTCCATTCTGTTATTTAATCGATGTGAAACATAACAAACCTATAGGGTTCATAGCAGTGATTGTCCCCTACTCGAACGTGAACTTTTCATTCCTCTCTGGATCCTTTCGAATCTCGATGCTATCGAGTATTACCTGAACACCCATCTGGATGCCTAGCGAACTGTGTAGAATATTAGGTGCTTGTACGAGCATCCCTGAGTTGGCTGTTGCAACGACAATGATTGGTTTATATCTCTCTCACTTTTCTTCGTTTGCTGGAAACTTAACGTATTGACGCTTTAGATCCCGAAGTGCGATCACTTCTGCAACACCTTCGTAACATATCGTGTATTACTCAGTCAACTTGCAAGAACGATGGACTTTAGCATTTGAATGACCCTAGTTACCAACAATGAACATCAGCGATTTGACTCCAATCGAATCCTTAACCCCAGCCAGCGACTCATGGGAGTCAACTTTTACGAATTAATCAGGAGATAAGCAATGACAACTGACTGTAGAATGGAATGTGAAACTCCCCGCACAGTGAGTAGTACCTTAGCACGTACCATGGAATGTGAAGAGGTGGACCCTGTCGGTAAAAGGTCGTAGAGCTCCGTTTCAAGCAACGGCATGAGAGGCAACAGTCACGGCGACATCAACGTACTCGTAATCGTAGCCTACAGTATGGAAATAGGGGTAAACTCGACAAGGATCGACTGTCGTTAAGTCAAAATGTCAACAACCAAGGGAACGATAACAGTATTGGGAAATCCACGTGATCGTAACAACACTGGTAGTGGTGCTTGTGGAAGGGCATTCAGGATTGGCGTGGGCGACGCCAGGATTGTAATAACATGGTGGCATACACGTTCTTGGTAACGAATCACTTCGTCTCTGTTCTCTATAACCCTGATGCTTCTTGAAACCCAACCTGTTGTGGAATCTGCTGATGGCAAGACAATGGAAACCTCATATGATCGTTGGGATGCAAACTCGACCTTGTGGGACAAGTGTTCGACATCGACTTTTCTTATGCTGTTCTTGAAAGATGTACCCTGTGAGGAGATGATCCTACGTATCTCTCTCCTTTGTGGAGGATTGTATTATGTTCTAACGCGTCAGAATGGCGCAACGGTTAGCGTCATTTCAGCAACGAAAGCCAGGAGTGTCTACAGAGGGATTACCCCGCTATGTTAGCAACTGTTATTGGCGTAGGTTAGGAAAAAGAGGATCGAGGATCCACCAGTTGTTCGTGATTACCCTCCATGTGTCACCCGAGGAACTTCCAAGATCATCTTTACAACTGTTAGGTAGGAACTCAGTTTGACTTCGTGCCAGAGACAGTTCTAACTACTCGTACTCTTTACCGTCCTGCACCAGGAGGGTTGCAGGAGCTGTTTAACCAACTACAGGAACTGTTGGACATGAGTTTTCGCTTTAAGGAGTCCTCGCTATACCCATAAAGAGAAGCCTTTTCGTATGTGTACTGATTATCGAGAACTCAACAAGGTGACAGTCAAGAACCGTTTGCCTCGACCACGTATTGACAACCCGTCGACCAGTTGCGAAGAACAAGCTTCCATTCGAGGATTGGCTAGTGAACGAACTATTATCAGATGGAAGTCCAAGAGGAGAATGCTCTTAGAACTGCATGTCGAACGCAATGCAGCCATTTCAACTTTGTACACCATGATCATTGAGTTGATCAACACACCAGCAGCTTCAGGGATCACATGAATCGACCGTATTTGTTGACAACGTTCTGAATCATGGCCAGGAGAAAGGAACACCATGGGTGGCATATGTATCCTATCTCAGTGCTTCTGTGGGAGGAGCCATTACGTGCGAAGTCTTGTTAAATGTCACATTCGAGAGATGCATTTTGATCATCTAGCCAACAGAGTGGGAATGCACGTGGATCTCGCTGAGATACTTTTGTTAGAAATTGATCGACACCAAAAAGTACTTCGTGGACACAACAATTTCTTGGTCTCACTTGATGCTATCACAGATAAATCACAGGATTTGCGAAGGCCGCGCAGCTTAAATCCCTCTAGCACAGCAGGGTGCTGTGTTCGTGAAAGACAGTTCAGGAAGACGTCCTTTCAGATTTCGAATCCCGACTCTGCAATGCTCTGAGCATCGTTTTACCCGCGAATGCGGGTGATTCAGTGGTGAATCCTTATGGTTCAAATCAGCATCCCAGTTGCTCAACGACGCAACAAGAGAGAGTGATGACATACGTGAAAGAGTCACAAAGAGGAACTGTGCGACACACTTGACGGGCGGTGAAAACCATGGCTTTGGGGTTTTGGGCAGAGGCCTCACTTGGACGGTACCATATGCGTTATTTAGACCGATCACAAAGGCCTCCCTTGTACCGATGTTCGAAGGAGCTAAAGCATACAATGACACCGCTGGATGGAACTTTTGGATGAATACGACTGCGAAACCTAAACGTACACGAGCTCTGCAGCTCGCTATCGACTTTAACGTACCAGGACCAGACTCGCTCTATCCAAACTGGAAAACTGAAGAAAAAGGAATCTTCAAGTTGAAGCCATGCGGGGCATGGAGAAGCAACCTTTGACCAGTCAGACGATACTCGTTACTTCATGAAACGAATGCGGGTCTCATCACACGGCAACTGTAGGAAACTCGCGTTGAGCGAGCACACCAGTTTTGACATTCTAGTCGTCTGGGTGTTAATGAGAGGCATTAGGATTTATAAACCTTGTATTGGTAATCAGACATGAAGGCTCATCTAATGAAGTATGTGAATGATGGATCGACTTGTGGAAAGTCAAGGTGCAGCGTCAGCAACCAGCAACACTCGCATGGAAATAAAAACAGACTGTCATCGATTTGGTCGATAGTCTACTTACAACTCGAAACAGAAACAATACCACCTGGATGCTCATTGATTGTCTTTGGTAACCAGCACACTTTCTAGCCATCAAAGAAACAGATAAGTTTCTACACATGCAGTCATCTATCTAAAGGAAGCGACTGCTAGGCACGGGGTGCCAACCTTCATTACCTCTAATCGCAACCCATGATTTTCATCTGATTAGTGGCAAGCGTGCACAAATACTTTGGCTCGCGCCTAAGCATGAGCACAGTATATCATCCACAGACGGATGGGCAGACTGAACGCACCATCCAAACCCCTTGAAGACATGCTTCGGGCATGTGTAATCGACTCTGGTAACGGCCGGGAGCGGCACCTACTTTTGGTGGAATTTTCGTATAACAACAGTTACCACAGCAGCATCCAGACTGCTCTGTTTGAGGCATTATACGGACGTAAATGCCGATCACCTCTCTGTTGGGTAGAGGTTGGCGACAGCCAAATCATGGGTCCAGAACTTGTAGTAGACACGACAGAAAGGGTTACTCAGATACGACAACGAATGGCGGCGGCTCGTGATCGTCAGAAAAGTTACGCTGATAAGCGTAGGAAACCTTTAGAATTCCAGTTCGGGGACCGGGTGCTACTTAAAGTCTCGCCCTGGAAGGGTGTGACTTTGTTTTGGTAAACCAGGCAAGCTAAACCCAGGTTATGTTGGACCTTTCGAAATCAACGAACGGATTGGTAAGGTCGCTTACAGATTGAACCTACCTGAAGAGCTCAGTGGAGTTCACAACATATTTCACGTGTTAAATCTGAAGAAATGTCTGTCAGATGAAACCCTCATAGTTCCTTTCAAGGAGCTCACTATCGACGATCAGAGGCGATTTGTCGAAGAACCAGTGAAAATCTTGGACCGGGAGGTCAAGATTCTCAGATGCATCAGGATACCTATTGTTTGAGTTCGTTGGAACCCCCGTCGTGGCCCAGAGTTTACCAGGGAACGAGAAGACCAAATGAAACACACATATCCCCATTGTTCGAGAACAATGAAACCACTACTGAGGTTGAAGCTACTGCGGAATTTCGGGACGAAATTCCAAACCAACGGGGGGATGATGTGACACCCCAGGAAAACCAGGAAACCATGCAACCTAACTAGCTTCCTCAGTAGCTACGTGCTAAATTTGGGGACGAAATTTCTTTCAAGTTGGGGATGATGTGACAATTCGAACTTTCAAGGTTGGTAACGTTAATCTGGTGATTCTAACTTCTCGTTAATTATTTCTAACTCGGTTAGTTGACATGTATATTTGGGCCACGCATATAGGGCCTCATATTTACTACCCATATCGGCTACACACACACATACTCTGGGCCTTGTGTATGTTTATTAAACTCTTGTTACTCCTTGGCCCAGTTGTGATCTAACCAAATAACTATTGGGTCGGCCCACTTGCTAGAATCTTGGCTTTATAGTTGGTATCATTATCACAAAATAACAAACCAAACCCCTATTAACTGAGTATGCTCTCGGCCCAAATAGAAGCCCAACAAGGCTGGTATATATCTCCTGCCCATAATTACGCATGGAAGGTGTTGCAAACATTCATTATTTATCAAGTATCACACAAAAGAAAAACCCTAACAGCCTTCCCTTCTCCTGTGCGATTATCGGTAGCTATCCCATCTCACTTGAAGCACTTTCACCTCTCTAGTTAGACACTTCATATTCAGGTTAGTATGTTAAACTGTTCGTGTAATCTGCTCGTAGTTTTATTGAGGCCATGGATTATTACGTATGGTTTTCTTGATAATAATAATGATTTAGAACGCCTTTCTATGACCGGGTTATGACCTGATTACACATGTAATGATAACACACAAACTAAGGTGTCTTAACAGTTGATTAATGGTCGTGTACATAGTTGGAACTTTATGGCGTGTGTGTATTAGATAATCTAATTGATTTATGCATGATGTGTATTCAAGATTTAGTTTGGTTGATTGGATTATGAAGCATGTGAATTGAGGTTAAATGATGATTAGGAGTTCGATGACTTTTGACATAGGAATAGAGTTTGATAATTTTGATATTATGATAATGTTGGCCGATTTCTATAATAGATTGTTTGTATACATGAGGGTGAATATTGGATTGGTAGATCGTATTATAATAACCTGTTTGTTTGGTGCTTTTGTTTTTCGAAATTGTTAAAAATATTCAGGGTTCTCGTATACTTTAATTAATATGATGTTGTGGAAAACAAATTGGTGGTATGCTAAATAATTGTTGTGGGTTGGGATTGGGTCGATGGAATAATATAGGGCCGACTTGAAATAAGTAACATATGTAATTCTTGGGCTGCACTATTTGAAATAAAACACAGGTGATATTTGTTGGGCTGATCTGATGGACACGCTTACCGGATAACGAGTTACACGGGTCGCACTCTATGTAGTTGGGCTTGAACCCAACTAGGCCGAACAAGTGTTGGACCTTCGGAATGGGCTGCCCAGTTAGGGCGGATTTTATACAGAATGGATATAAGATTTTTATAACTAAAAGATGGTAGAGTATTATGAATTGTTGTTATTATGTGCATGGTTAATTGAATGAGGATTGAACTGCTACTATGTGTTACTGTAATATATGATCCTGTACGTGAGAATACTTGTGACCCAAATTGCTCGTTGTGTATTTTGTGAACTTGCTTTCATACTTGTATGAGAACCGAACTGTAGTAAATGCTATTGTGTGATACGAACTTGTGATGTGAATATACTTATGGCCCGAACACAAGCTGTAACAAGAGTGATGATGTGTGCCGTATTTGCTTACTACTTATGGAATTTATACAAAGAATATATGATTTACGTGTAAACGAAACTGATTGTTATTGGAACCATATTAGGATTTGGGTGTCCAACGGTAAATAAGTAATTAATCATACCGAGCAAACCAAGGTGAGTTCACACTCTTTCCAAGGCATGGGATTCCCAAGGGTTGGGAATGGGTTAAAGAATTAAAACGGAAACTACAAATTCTCCTTGGGTAGGATATGTACGGCCATCCTCCATGGGTAGGATGCCAAGATTAAACCTCGCGTATTCTCCTTGGGTAGGATACGTACGTTCGTCCTCCTTGGGTAGGACAACAAGATTAACACACTGGACCAAAACTCTATCATGAAGTCCCTCATTTTATATCGACTTAATCGCCGAGGCCAATGGCGAGTGGGTTATTAGTTAATAGCGTTATTAGGTTTAACAAACCTCACACCGTGCCGATAGGACGGGCGTGTACTAATGGACTAAGGCAAAGGGTCAATGATGATAGATATTGACTTAGGGCACAACTTATTTTTGTTAGTAGTCGATATAGTACGGTCTGGTAATTCACATGGGAAGCCCCCACTAATTATTGAGAAGGTTTGGGAAACAGGGATACCGATTAATACGTGGTTTACAAAACGAACTTACGATTATTGAAACGAACTCAATAACTAATCAACCTACTGTGAACTCGCTCAACTTTGTTGTTGACTCGTTGTTACATGCCTTGCCGGCCTTTAGGTGCATATCATTGGAACTTGTTGTCTGGGAAGCTGGAGTGGTCATGGGTCGAGTTACATGAAAACGCAACAGAAGACTAAGAGCTTTTATATGTGGTTTATAAACACTTATCGAATTAAATATGCTTCCGCTGTAAACTGTGAAATATTATAACACTTATTGTTAATAAATGAAAGCTTTATTTAAATATACTCATGAGTTCAATGTGATTGGTGGCTAAGATCCTAGTCAGTCACGCCTCCAAGCGGTGGTACTCCGCATGTGGATTTTGGGGGTGTGACATCGAGTTACAGGAACAAGGGCCAAACCAACCACCCAAGAATGGAATCGTCGAGCGAAAACACTTGACAACCTCCTAGAAGCAGTTTTTCTTGCCACCAGACCTTTCTCCATCAATTAGGATTCTGATTTCGTCACTAAACACATTCCTTAAATTGGAGCCATTTGTTGAGTGTTTTTTTGGTGTCTAATCCGCATATATATCACCATTGCCCTAGATTTTCTTGACTGTATATCTCTTAAATATCAACATATACACGTGTGATTTAGTTTACGAAGATTTTTCAATGCCGAGAACCTCGATCAGAGAGTAAAAAATGCGTAAGGTTCACAATGGTGTAAAATTAAAATGGGATATACCTGGCTAGGATTCGAGTTACAGGAACAAGGGCCAAACCAACCACCCAAGAATGGAATCGTCGAGCGAAAACACTTGACAACCTCCTAGAAGCAGCTTTTCTTGTCACCAAACCTTTCTCCATCAATTAAGAATCTGATGCCGTCACTAAACACATTCCTTAAATTGTAGCCATTTTTTGAGTGTTTTTTTTTTGTCTAATTCACATATATATCACCATTGCCCTTGATTTTCTTGACTATATATCTCTTAAATGTCAACATATACACGTGTGATTTAGTTTACGATGATTTTTCAATGCCGAGAACCTCGATCAAAGAGTAAAAAAGGCGTAAGGTTATCAATGGTGTAAAATTAAAATGGGATATACCGGGCTAGGATTCGAGTTAAAGGAACAAGGGCCAAACCAACCACCCAAAAATGGAATTGTCGAGCGAAAACACTTGATAACCTCCTAAAAGCAGCTTTTCTTGCCACCAGACCTTTCTCCATCAATTAGGATTCTGATGTCGTCACTAAACACATTCCTTAAATTGTAGCCATTTGTTGAGTGTTTTTTTTTTTGTGTCTAATCCGCATATATATCACCATTGCCCTTGATTTTCTTGACTGTATATCTCTTAAATATCAACATATACACGTGTGATTTAGTTTACGAAGATTTTTCAATGCCGAGAACCTCGATCAGAGAGTAAAAAAGGCGTAAGGTTCACAATGGTGTAAAATTAAAATGGGATATACCGGGCTAGGATTCGAGTTACATGAACAAGGGCCAAACCAACCACCCAAGAATGGAATCGTCGAGCGAAAACACTTGACAACCTCCTAGAAGCAGCTTTTCTTGTCACCAAACCTTTCTCCTTCAATTAAGAATATGATGCCGTCACTAACACATTTCTTAAATTGTAGCCATTTGTTGAATGTTTTTTTTGTCTAATTAACATATATATCACCATTGCCCTTTATTTTCTTGACTGTATATCTCTTAAATGACAACATATACACGTGTGATTTAGTTTACGAAGATTTTTCAATGCCGAGAACCTCGATCAAAGAGTAAAAAAGGCGTAAGGTTCACAATGGTGTAAAATTAAAATGGGATATACCGGGCTAAGATTCGAGTTAATGGAACAAGGGCCAAACCAACCACCCAAAAATGGAATTGTCGAGTGAAAACACTTTATAACCTCCTAAAAGCAGCTTTTCTTGCCACCAGACCTTTCTCCATCAATTAGGAATCTGATGCCATCACTAAACACATTCCTTAAATTGTAGCCATTTGTTGAGTGTTTTTTTTGTGACTAATCCGCATATATATCACCATTGCCCTTGATTTTCTTGACTGTATATCTCTTAAATGTCAACATATACACGTGTGATTTAGTTTACAAGGATTTTTCAATGCCGATAACCTCGATCAGAGAGTAAAAAAGGCGTAAGGTTCACAATGGTGCAAAATTAAAATGGGATACCCCGGGCTAGGATTCGAGTTACATGAACAAGGGCGAAACCAACCACCCAAGAATGGAATCGTTGAGCGAAAACACTTGACAACCTCCTAGAAGCAGCTTTTCTTGCCACCAGACCTTTCTCCATCAATTAGGAATCTGATGCCTTCACTAAACACATTCCTTAAATTGTAGCTATTTGTTGAGTGTTTTTTTTGGTGTCTAATCCGCATATATATCACCATTGCCCTTGATTTTCTTGACTGTATATCTCTTAAATATCAACATATACACGTGTGATTTAGTTTATGGAGATTTTTCAATGCCGAGAACCTCGATCCGAGAGTAAAAAAGGCGTAAGGTTAAAAATGGTGTAAAATTAAAGTGGGATATACTGGGCTAGGATTCGAGTTACAGGAACAAGGGCCAAACCAACCACCGAAGAATGGAATCGTCGAGCGAAAACACTTGACAACCTCCTAGAAGCAGTTTTTCTTGCCACCAGACCTTTCTCCATCAATTAGGATTCTGATACAGTCACTAAACACATTCCTTAAATTGTAGCCATTTGTTCAGTGTTTTTTTTGGTGTCTAATCCGCATATATATCACCATTGCCCTTGATTTTCTTGACTGTATATCTCTTAAATATCAACATATACACGTGTGATTTAGTTTACGAAGATTTTTCAATGCCGAGAACCTCGATCAGAGAGTAAAAAAGGCGTAAGGTTCACAATGGTGTAAAATTAAAATGGGATATACCGGGCTAGGATTCGAGTTACAGGAACAAGGGCCAAACCAACCACCCAAGAATGGAATCGTCAAGCGAAAACACTTGACAAGCTTCTAGATGCAGCTTTTCTTGTTACCAAACCTTTCTCCATCAATTAGGAATCTGATGCCGTCACTAAACACATTCCTTAAATTGTAGCCATTTGTTGATTGTTTTTTTTTTTGTGTCTAATCCGCATATATATCACCATTGCCCTTGATTTTCTTGACTGTATATCTCTTAAATATCAACATATACACGTGTGATTTAGTTCACGAAGATTTTTCAATGCCGAGAACCTCGATCAGAGAGTAAAAAAGGCGTAAGGTTCACAATGGTGTAAGATTAAAATGGGATATACCGGGCTAGGATTCGAGTTACAGGAACAAGGGCCAATCCTACCACCCAAGAATGGAATCGTCGAGCGAAAACACTTGACAACCTCCTAGAAGCAGCTTTTCTTACCACCAGGCCTTTCTCCATCAATTAGGAATCTAATGCCGTCACTAAACACATTCCTTAAATTGTAGCCGTTTGTTGAGTGTTTTTTTTGGTGTCTAATCCGCATATATATCTCCATTGCCCTTGATTTTCTTGACTGTATATCTCTTAAATATCAACATATACACGGGTGATTTAGTTTACGAAGATATTTCAATGCCGAGAACCTTGATCAGAGAGTAAAAAAGGCATAAGGTTCACAATGGTGTAAAATTAAAATGGGATATACCGGGCTAGGATTCGAGTTACAGGAACAAGGGCCAAACCAACCACCCAAGAATGGAATCACCGACCGAAAACACTTGACAACCTCCTTGAAGCAGGTTTTCTTGCCACCAGACCTTTCTCCATTAATTAGGATTCTGATTCCGTCACTAAACACGTTCCTTAAATTGTAGCCATTTATTGAGTGTTTTTTTTTGGTGTCTAATCCGCATATATATCACCATTTCCATTGATTTTCTTGACTGTATATCTCTTAAATATCAACATATACACGTGTGATTTAGTTTACAAAGATTTTTCAATGCCGAGAACCTCGATCCGAGAGTAAAAAAGGCGTAAGGTTCACAATGGTGTAAAATTAAAATGGGATACACCGGGCTAGGATTCGAGTTACATGAACAAGGGCGAAACCAACCACCCAAGAATGGAATCGTCGAGCGAAAACACTTGACAACGTCCTAGAAGCAGCTTTTCTTGCCACCAGACCTTTCTCCATCAATTAGGAATCTGATGCCTTCACTAAACACATTCCTTAAATTGTAGCTATTTGTTGAGTGTTTTTTTTGGTGTCTAATCCGCATATATATCACCATTGCCCTTGATTTTCTTGACTGTATATCTCTTAAATATCAACATATACACGTGTGATTTAGTTTATGGAGATTTTTCAATGCCGAGAACCTCGATCCGAGAGTAAAAAAGGCGTAAGGTTCACAATGGTGTAAAATTAAAGTGGGATATACTGGGCTAGGATTCGAATTACAGGAACAAGGGCCAAACCAACCACCCAAGAATGGAATCGTCGAGCGAAAACACTTGACAACCTCCTAGAAGCAGTTTTTCTTGCCACCAGACCTTTCTCCATCAATTAGGATTCTGATACCGTCACTAAACACATTCCTTAAATTGTAGCCATTTATTGAGTGTTTTTTTGGTGTCTAATCCGCATATATATCACCATTGCCCTTGATTTTCTTGACTGTATATCTCTTAAATATCAACATATACCCGTGTGATTTTGCTTTCAAAGATTTTTCAATGCCGAGAACCTCTATCAGTGAGTAAAAAAGGCGTAAGGTTCACAATGGTGTAAAATTAAAATGGGATATACCAGGCTAGGATTCGAGTTACAAGAACAAGGGCCAAACCAACCACCCAAGAATGGAATCGTCGAGCGAAAACACTTGACAACGTCCTAGAAGCAGCTTTTCTTGTCACCAGACCTTTCTCCATCAATTAGGATTCTGATGCCGTCACTAAACACATTCCTTAAATTGTAGCCATTTGTTGAGTGTTTTTTTTTTGTGTCTAATCCGCGTATATATCACCATTACCCTTGATTTTCTTAACTGTATATCTCTTAAATATCAACATATACACGTGTGATTTAGTTTACGAAGATTTTTCAATGCCGAGAACCTCGATCAGAGAGTAAAAAAGGCGTAAGGTTCACAATGGTGTAAAATTAAAATGGGATATACCGGGCCAGGATTCGAGTTATAGGAACAAGGGCCAAACCAACCACCCAAGAATGGAATCGTCGAGCGAACACACTTGACAACCTCCTAGAAGCAGCTTTTCTTGTCACCAAACCTTTCTCCATCAATTAGGAAACTGATGCCGTCACTAAACACATTCCTTAAATTGTAGCCATTTGTTCAGTGTTTTTTTTCCGTGTCTAATCCGCATAAATATCACCATTGCCCTTGATTTTCTTGGCTGTATATCTCTTAAATATCAACATATACACGTGTGATTTAGTTTACGAAGATTTTTCAATGACGAGAACCTCGATCAGAGAGTAAAAAAGGCGTAAGGTTCACAATGGTGTAAAATTAAAATGGGATATACCGGGCTAGGATTCGAGTTACAGGAACAAGGGCCAAACCAACCACCCAAGAATGGAATCGTCGAGCGAAAACACTTGACAAGCTCCTAGAAGCAGCTTTTCTTGTCACCAAACCTTTCTCCATCAATTAGGAATCTGATGCCGTCACTAAACACATTCCTTAAATTGTAGCCATTTGTTGAGTGTTTTTTTTTTCGTGTCTAATCCGCATGAATATCACCATTGCCCTTGATTTTCTTGACTGTATATCTCTTAAATATCAACATATACACGTGTGATTTAGTTTACGAAGATTTTTCAATGCCGAGAACCTCGATCAGAGAGTAAAAAAGGCGTAAGGTTCACAATGGTGTAAAATTAAAATGGGATATACCGGGCTAGGATTCGAGTTACAGGAACAAGGGCCAAACCAACCACCCAAGAATGGAATCGTAGAGCGAAAACACTTGACAACCTCCAAGAAGCAGTTTTTCTTGCAACCAGACCTTTCTCCATCAATTAGGATTCTGATGCCGTCACTAAACACATTCCTTAAATTGTATCCATTTGTTGAGTGTTTTTTTTTGTGTCTAATCCGCATATATATCACCATTGCCCTTGATTTTCTTGACTGTATATCTCTTAAATATCAAAATATACACGTGTGATTTAGTTTACGAAGATTTTTCAATGCCTAGAACCGAAATCAGAGAGTAAAAAAGGCGTAAGGTTCACAATGGTGTAAAATTAAAATGGGATATACCGGGCTAGGATTCGAGTTACAGGAACAAGGGCCAAACCAACCACCTAAGAATGGAATCATCGAGCGAAAACACTTGACAAGCTCCTAGAAGCAGCTTTTCTTGTCACCAAACCTTTCTCCATCAATTAGGAATCTAATGCCGTCACTAAACACATTCCTTAAATTGTAGCCATTTGTTGAGTGTTTTTTTTTGTGTCTAATCCGCATATATATCACCATTGCCCTTGATTTTCTTGATTGTATATCTCTTAAATGTCAACATATACACGTGTGATTTAGTTTACGAAGATATTTCAATGCCGAGAACCTCGAGCAGAGAGTAAAAAAGGCGTAAGGTTCACAATGGTGTAAGATTAAAATGGGATATACCGGGCTAGGATTCGAGTTACAGGAACAAGGGCCAAACCAACCACCTAAGAATGGAATCGTCGAGCGAAAACACTTGACAAGCTCCTAGAAGCAGCTTTTCTTGTCACCAAACCTTTCTCCATCAATTAGGAATCTAATGCCGTCACTAAACACAATCCTTAAATTGTAGCCATTTGTTGAGTCTTTTTTTTTTGTGTCTAATCCGCATATATATCACCATTGCCCTTGATTTTCTTGACTGTATATCTCTTAAATGTCAACATATACACGTGTGATTTAGTTTACGAAGATTTTTCAATGCCGAGAACCTCGATCAGAGAGTAAAAAAGGCGTAAGGTTCACAATGGTGTAAAATTAAAATGGGATATACCGGCCTAGGATTCGAGTTACAGGAACAAGGGCCAAACCAACCACCCAAGAATGGAATCGTCGAGCGAAAACACTTGACAAGCCCCTAGAAGCAGCTTTCCTTGTCACCAAACCTTTCTCCATCAATTAGGAATCTGATGCCGTCACTAAACACATTCCTTAAATTGTAGCCATTTGTTGATTTTTTTTTTGTGTCTAATCCGCATATATATCACAATTGCCCTTGATTTTCATGACTGTATATCTCTTAAATGTCAACATATACACGTGTGATTTAGTTTACAAAGATTTTTCAATGCCGAGAACCTCGATCAGAGAGTAAAAAAGGCGTAAGGTTCACAATGGTGTAAAATTAAAATGGGATATACCGGGCTAGGATTCGAGTTACAGGAACAAGGGCCAAACCAACCACCCAAGAATGGAATCGTCGAGCGAAAACACTTGACAACCTCCTAGAAGCAGCTTTTCTTGTCACCAAACCTTTCTCCTTCAATTAAGAATATGATGCCGTCACTAACACATTTCTTAAATTGTAGCCATTTGTTGAATGTTTTTTTTGTCTAATTAACATATGTATCACCATTGCCCTTTATTTTCTTGACTGTATATCTCTTAAATGACAACATATACACGTGTGATTTAGTTTACGAAGATTTTTCAATGCCGAGAACCTCGATCAAAGAGTAAAAAAGGCGTAAGGTTCACAATGGTGTAAAATTAAAATGGGATATACCGGGCTAAGATTCGAGTTAATGGAACAAGGGCCAAACCAACCACCCAAAAATGGAATTGTCGAGTGAAAACACTTTATAACCTCCTAAAAGCAGCTTTTCTTGCCACCAGACCTTTCTCCATCAATTAGGAATCTGATGCCATCACTAAACACATTCCTTAAATTGTAGCCATTTGTTGAGTGTTTTTTTTGTGACTAATCCGCATATATATCACCATTGCCTTTGATTTTCTTGACTGTATATCTCTTAAATGTCAACATATACACGTGTGATTTAGTTTACAAGGATTTTTCAATGCCGATAACCTCGATCAGAGAGTAAAAAAGGCGTAAGGTTCACAATGGTGTAAAATTAAAATGGGATATACCGGGCTAGGATTCGAGTTACATGAACAAGGGCGAAACCAACCACCCAAGAATGGAATCGTCGAGCGAAAACACTTGACAACCTCCTAGAAGCAGCTTTTCTTGCCACCAGACCTTTCTCCATCAATTAGGAATCTGATGCCATCACTAAACACATTCCTTAAATTGTAGCTATTTGTTGAGTGTTTTTTTGGGTGTCTAATCCGCATATATATCACCATTGCCCTTGATATTCTTGACTGTATATCTCTTAAATATCAACATATACACGTGTGATTTAGTTTATGAAGATTTTTCAATGCCGAGAACCTCGATCCGAGAGTAAAAAAGGCGTAAGGTTAAAAATGGTGTAAAATTAAAGTGGGATATACTGGGCTAGGATTCGAGTTACAGGAACAAGGGCCAAACCAACCACCCAAGAATGGAATCGTCGAGCGAAAACACTTGACAACCTCCTAGAAGCAGTTTTTCTTGCCACCAGACCTTTCTCCATCAATTAGGATTCTGATACCGTCACTAAACACATTCCTTAAATTGTAGCCATTTATTGAGTGTTTTTTTGGTGTCTAATCCGCATATATATCACCATTGCCCTTGATTTTCTTGACTGTATATCTCTTAAATATCAATATATACCCGTGTGATTTTGCTTTCAAAGATTTTTCAATGCCGAGAACCTCTATCAGTGAGTAAAAAAGGCGTAAGGTTCACAATGGTGTAAAATTAAAATGGGATATACCAGGCTAGGATTCGAGTTACAAGAACAAGGGCCAAACCAACCATCCAAGAATGGAATCGTCGAGCGAAAACACTTGACAACGTCCTAGAAGCAGCTTTTCTTGTCACCAGACCTTTCTCCATCAATTAGGATTCTGATGCCGTCACTAAACACATTCCTTAAATTGTAGCCATTTGTTGAGTGTTTTTTTTTTTGTGTCTAATCCGCATATATATCACCATTGCCCTTGATTTTCTTAACTGTATATCTCTTAAATATCAACATATACACGTGTGATTTAGTTTACGAAGATTTTTCAATGCCGAGAACCTCGATCAGAGAGTAAAAAAGGCGTAACGTTCACAATGGTGTAAAATTAAAATGGGATATACCGGGCCAGGATTCGAGTTATAGGAACAAGGGCCAAACCAACAACCCAAGAATGGAATCGTCGAGCGAACACACTTGACAACCTCCTAGAAGCAGCTTTTCTTGTCACCAAACCTTTCTCCATCAATTAGGAATCTGATGCCGTCACTAAACACATTCCTTAAATTGTAGCCATTTGTTGAGTGTTTTTTTTCCGTGTCTAATCCGCATAAATATCACCATTGCCCTTGATTTTCTTGGCTGTATATCTCTTAAATATCAACATATACACGTGTGATTTAGTTTACGAAGAGTTTTCAATGACGAGAACCTCGATCAGAGAGTAAAAAAGGCGTAAGGTTCACAATGGTGTAAAATTAAAATGGGATATACCGGGCTTGGATTCGAGTTACAGGAACAAGGGCCAAACCAACCACCCAAGAATGGAATCGTCGAGCGAAAACACTTGACAAGCTCCTAGAAGCAGCTTTTCTTGTCACCAAACCTTTCTCCATCAATTAGGAATCTGATGCCGTCACTAAACACATTCCTTAAATTGTAGCCATTTGTTGAGTGTTTTTTTTTTCGTGTCTAATCCGCATGAATATCACCATTGCCCTTGATTTTCTTGACTGTATATCTCTTAAATATCAACATATACACGTGTGATTTAGTTTACGAAGATTTTTCAATGCCGAGAACCTCGATCAGAGAGTAAAAAAGGCGTAAGGTTCACAATGGTGTAAAATTAAAATGGGATATACCGGGCTAGGATTCGAGTTACAGGAACAATGGCCAAACCAACCACCCAAGAATGGAATCGTAGAGCGAAAACACTTGACAACCTCCAAGAAGCAGTTTTTCTTGCAACCAGACCTTTCTCCATCAATTAGGATTCTGATGCCGTCACTAAACACATTCCTTAAATTGTATCCATTTGTTGAGTGTTTTTTTTGTGTCTAATCCGCATATATATCACCATTACCCTTGATTTTCTTGACTGTATATCTCTTAAATATCAAAATATACACGTGTGATTTAGTTTACGAAGATTTTTCAATGCCTAGAACCGAAATCAGAGAGTAAAAAAGGCGTAAGGTTCACAATGGTGTAAAATTAAAATGGGATATACCGGGCTAGGATTCGAGTTACAGGAACAAGGGCCAAACCAACCACCTAAGAATGGAATCATCGAGCGAAAACACTTGACAAGCTCCTAGAAGCAGCTTTTCTTGTCACCAAACCTTTCTCCATCAATTAGGAATCTAATGCCGTCACTAAACACATTCCTTAAATTGTAGCCATTTGTTGAGTGTTTTTTTTTGTGTCTAATCCGCATATATATCACCATTGCCCTTGATTTTCTTGACTGTATATCTCTTAAATGTCAACATATACACGTGTGATTTAGTTTACGAAGATATTTCAATGCCGAGAACCTCGAGCAGAGAGTAAAAAAGGCGTAAGGTTCACAATGGTGTAAGATTAAAATGGGATATACCGGGCTAGGATTCGAGTTACAGGAACAAGGGCCAAACCAACCACCTAAGAATGGAATCGTCGAGCGAAAACATTGACAAGCTCCTAGAAGCAGCTTTTCTTGTCACCAAACCTTTCTCCATCAATTAGGAATCTAATGCCGTCACTAAACACAATCCTTAAATTGTAGCCATTTGTTGAGTGTTTTTTTTTTGTGTCTAATCCGCATATATATCACCATTGCCCTTGATTTTCTTGACTGTATATCTCTTAAATGTCAACATATACACGTGTGATTTAGTTTACGAAGATTTTTCAACGCCGAGAACCTCGATCAGAGAGTAAAAAAGGCGTAAGGTTCACAATGGTGTAAAATTAAAATGGGATATACCGGCCTAGGATTCGAGTTACAGGAACAAGGGCCAAACCAACCACCCAAGAATGGAATCGTCGAGCGAAAACACTTGACAAGCCCCTAGAAGCAGCTTTCCTTGTCACCAAACCTTTCTCCATCAATTAGGAATCTGATGCCGTCACTAAACACATTCCTTAAATTGTAGCCATTTGTTGATTTTTTTTTTGTGTCTAATCCGCATATATATCACAATTGCCCTTGATTTTCATGACTGTATATCTCTTAAATGTCAACATATACACGTGTGATTTAGTTTACGAAGATTTTTCAATGCCGAGAACCTCGATCAGAGAGTAAAAAAGGCGTAAGGTTCACAATGGTGTAAGATTAAAATGGGATATACCGGGCCAGGATTCGAGTTATAGGAACAAGGGCCAAACCAACCACCCCAGAATGGAATCGTCGAGCGAACACACTTGACAACCTCCTAGAAGCAGCTTTTCTTGTCACCAAACCTTTCTCCATCAATTAGGAATCTGATGCCGTCACTAAACACACTCCTTAAATTGTAAAATTGTAGCCATTTGTTGAGTGATTTTATTTTGTGTCTAATCCACATATATATCACCATTGCCCTTGATTTTCTTGAGTATATATCTCTTAAATGTCAACATATACACGTGTGATTTAGTTTACGAAGATTTTTCATTGCCGAGAACCTCGATGAGAGAGTAAAAAAGGCGTAAGGTTCACAATGGTGTAAAATTAAAATGAGATATATCGGGCTAGGATTCGAGTTATAGGAACAAGGGCCAAACCAACCACCCAAGAATGGAATCGTCGAGCGAACACACTTCACAACCTCCTAGAAGCAGCTTTTCTTGTCAACAAACCTTTCTCCATCAATTAGGAATCTGATTCCGTCACTAAACACACTCCTTAAATTGTAAAATTGTAGCCATTTGTTGAGTGATTTTTTTTTGTGTCTAATCCACATATATATCACCATTGCCCTTGATTTTCTTGACTGTATATCTCTTAAATGTCAACATATACACGTGTGATTTAGTTTACGAAGATTTTTCAATGCCGAGAACCTCGATGAAAGAGTAAAAAAGGCGTAAGGTTCACAATGGTGTAAAATTAAAATGGGATATACCGGGCTAGGAATCGAGTTAAAGGAACAAGGGTCAAACCAACCACCCAAGAATGGAATCGTCGAGCGAAAACACTTGATAACCTCCTAGAAGTAGCTTTTCTTGCCACCAGACCTTTCTCCATCAATTAGGAATCTGATGTCGTCACTAAACACATTCCTTAAATTGTAGCCATTTGTTGAGTGTTTTTTTTTTGTGTCTAATCCGCATATATATCACCATTGCCCTTGATATTCTTGACTGTATATCTCTTAAATGTCAACATATACATGTGTGATTTAGTTTACAAAGATTTTTCAATGCCGAGAACCTCAATCAGAGAGTAAAAAAGGCGTAAAGTTCACAATAGTGTAAAATTAAAATGGGATACACCGAGCTAGGATTCGAGTTACATGAACAAGGGCCAAACCAACCACCCAAGAATGGAATAGTCGAGCGAAAACACTTGACAACCTCCTAGAAGCAGCTTTTCTTGCCACCAGACCTTTCTCCATCAATTAGGAATCTGATGCCATCACTAAACACATTCCTTAAATTGTAGCCATTTGTTGAGTGTTTTTTTTGGTGTCTAATCCGCATATATATCAACATTGCCCTTGATTTTCTTGAGTGTATATCTCTTAAATATCAACATATACACGTGTGATTTAGTTTACGAAGATTTTTCAATGCCGAGAACCTCGATCAGAGAGTAAAAAAGGCGTAAGGTTCACAATGGTGTAAGATTAAAATGGGATATACCGGGCTAGGATTCGAGTTATAGGAACAAGGGCCAAACCAACCACCCAAGAATGGAATCGTCGAGCGAACACACTTCACAACCTCCTAGAAGCAGCTTTTCTTGTCACCAAACCTTTCTCCATCAATTAGGAATCTGATGCCGTCACTAAACACACTCCTTAAATTGTAAAATTGTAGCCATTTGTTGAGTGATTTTTTTTGTGTCTAATCCACATATATATCACCATTGCCCTTGATTTTCTTGACTATATATCTCTTATATGTCAACATATATACGTGTGATTTAGTTTACGAAGATTTTTCAATGCCGAGAACCTCGATGAGAGAGTAAAAAAGGCGTAAGGTTCACAATGGTGTAAAATTAAAATGGGATATACCGGGCTAGGAATCGAGTTAAAGGAACAAGGGTCAAACCAACCACCCAAGAATGGAATCGTCGAGCGAAAACACTTGATAACCTCCTAGAAGTAGCTTTTCTTGCCACCAGACCTTTCTCCATCAATTAGGAATCTGATGTCGTCACTAAACACATTCCTTAAATTGTAGCCATTTGTTGAGTGTTTTTTTTTTTTGTGTCTAATCCGCATATATATCACCATTGCCCTTGATATTCTTGACTGTATATCTCTTAAATGTCAACATATACATGTGTGATTTAGTTTACAAAGATTTTTCAATGCCGAGAACCTCAATCAGAGAGTAAAAAAGGCGTAAAGTTCACAATGGTGTAAAATTAAAATGGGATACACCGAGCTAGGATTCGAGTTACATGAACAAGGGCCAAACCAACCACCCAAGAATGGAATAGTCGAGCGAAAACACTTAACAACCTCCTAGAAGCAGCTTTTCTTGCCACCAGACCTTTCTCCATCAATTAGGAATCTGATGCCATCACTAAACACATTCCTTAAATTGTAGCCATTTGTTGAGTGTTTTTTTGGTGTCTAATCCGCATATATATCAACATTGCCCTTGATTTTCTTGAGTGTATATCTCTTAAATATCAACATATACACGTGTGATTTAGTTTACGAAGATTTTTCAATGCCGGGAACCTCGATCAGAGAGTAAAAAAGGCGTAAGGTTCAAAATGGTGTAAAATTAAAATGGGATATACTGGGCTAGGATTCGAGTTACAGGAACAAGGGCCAAACCAACCACCCAAGAATGGAATCGTCGAGCGAAAACACTTGACAACCTCCTAGAAGCAGTTTTTCTTGCCACCAGACCTTTCTCCATCAATTAGGATTCTGATACCGTCACTAAACACATTCCTTAAATTGTAGCCATTTGTTGAGTGTTTTTTTTGGAGTCTAATCCGCATATATATCACCATTGCCCTTGATTTTCTTGACTTTATTTCTCTTAAATATCAACATATACACGTGTGATTTAGTTTACGAAGATTTTTCAATGCCGAGAACCTCGATCAGAGAGTAAAAATGGCGTAAGGTTCACAATGGTGTAAAATTAAAATGGGATATACCGGGCTAGGATTCGAGTTACAGGAACAAGGGCCAAACCAACCACCCAAGAATGGAATCGTCGAGCGAAAACACTTGACAAACTCCCAGAAGCAGCTTTTCTTGTCACCAAACCTTTCTCCATCAATTAGGAATCTGATGCCGTCACTAAACCCATTCCTTAAATTGTAGCCATTTGTTGAGTGTTTTTTTTTGTGTCTAATCCGCATATATATCACCATTGCATTTGATTTTCTTGACTGTATATCTCTTAAGTGTCAACATATACACGTCTGATTTAGTTTACGTAGATTTTTCAATGCCGAGAACCTCGATCAGAGAGTAAAAAAGGCGTAAGGTTCACAATGGGATATACCGGGCTAGGATTCGAGTTACAGGAACAAGGGCCAAACAAACCACCCAAGAATGGAATCGTCGAGCGAAAACACTTGACAACCTCCTAGAAGCAGCTTTTCTTACCACCAGGCCTTTCTCCATCAATTAGGAATCTAATGCCGTCACTAAACACATTCCTTAAATTGTAGCCGTTTGTTGAGTGTTTTTTTTTTTTTGTGTCTAATCCGCATATATATCACCATTGCCCTTGATTTTCTTGACTGTATATCTCTTAAATATTAACATATACACGTGTGATTTAGTTTACGAAGATTTTTCAATGCCGGGAAACTCGATCAGAGAGTAAAAAAGGTGTAAGGTTCACAATGGTGTAAAATTAAAATGGGATATACCGGGCTAGGATTCGAGTTACAGGAACAAGGGCCAAACCAACCACCCAAGAATGGAATCGTCGACCGAAAACACTTTACAACCTCCTAGAAGCAGCTTTTCTTGCCACCAGACCTTTCTCCATCAATTAGGATTCTGATGCCGTCACTAAACACATGCCTTAAAATGTAGCCATTTGTTGAGTGTTTTTTTTGGTGTCTAATCCGCATATATATCACCATTTCCCTTGATTTTCTTGACTGTATATCTCTTAAATATCAACATATACACGTGTGATTTAGTTTACGAAGATTTTTCAATGCCGAGAACCTCGATCAGAGAGTAAAAAAGGCGTAAGGTTCACAATGGTGTAAAATTAAAATGGGATATACCGGGCTAGGATTCGAGTTACAGGAACAAGGGCCAAACCAACCACCCAAGAATGGAATCGTCGAGCGAAAACACTTGACAAACTCCTAGAAGCAGCTTTTCTTGTCACCAAACCTTTCTCCATCAATTAGGAATCTGATGCCGTCACTAAACACATTCCTTAAATTGTAGCCATTTGTTGAGTGTTTTTTTTGTGTCTAATCCGTATATATATCACCATTGCATTTGATTTTCTTGACTGTATATCTCTTAAGTGTCAACATATACACGTGTGATTTAGTTTACGTAGATTTTTCAATGCCGAGAACCTCGATCAGAGAGTAAAAAAGGCGTAAGGTTCACAATGGGATATACCGGGCTAGGATTCGAGTTACAGGAACAAGGGCCAAACAAACCACCCAAGAATGGAATCGTCGAGCGAAAACACTTGACAACCTCCTAGAAGCAGCTTTTCTTGCCACCAGACCTTTCTTCATCAATTAGGAATTTGATGTCGTCACTAAACACATTCCTTAAATTGTAGCCATTTGTTGAGTGTTTTTTTTCGTGTCTAATCCGCATAAATATCACTATTGCCCTTGATTTTCTTGACTGTATATCTCTTAAATGTCAACATATACACGTGTGATTTAGTTTACGAAGATTTTTCAATGCCGAGAACCTCTATCAGAGAGTAAAAAAGTCGTAGGGTTCAAAATTGTGTAAAATTAAAATGGCATATACCGGGCTAAGATTCGAGTTACAGGAACAAGGGCCAAACCAACCGCCCAAGAATGGAATCGTCGAGCGAAAACACTTGATAACCTCCTAGAAGCAGCTTTTCTTCCCACCAGACCTTTCTCCATCAATTAGGAATCTGATGCCGTCACTAAACACATTCCTTAAATTGTAGCCATTTGTTGAGTGTTTTTTTTTTGTGTCTAATCCGCATATATATCATCATTACCCTTGATTTTCTTGACTGTATATCTCTTAAATATCAATATATACAAGTGTGATTTAGTTTACGAAGATTTTTCAATGCCGAGAACCTCGATCAGAGAGTAAAAAAGGCGTAAGGTTCACAATGGTGTAAGATTAAAATGGGACACACCGGGCTAGGATTCGAGTTACAGGAACAAGGGCCAAACCAACCACCCAAGAATGGAATCATCGAGCGAAAACACTTGACAACCTCTTAGAAGCAGCTTTTCTTGCCACCAGACCTTTCTCCATCAATTTGGAATCTGATGCCGTCACTAAACACATTCCTTAAATTGTAGCCATTTGTTGAGTGTTTTTTTTGTGTCTAATCCGCATATATATCACCATTGCCCTTGATTTTCTTGACTGTATATCTCTTAAATATCAACATATACACGTGTAATTTAGTTGACGAAGATTTTTCAATGCAGAGAACCTCTATCAGAGAGTAAAAAATGCGTAAGGTTCACAATGGTGTAAAATTAAAATGGGATATACCGGGCTAGGATTCGAGTTACAGGAACAAGGGCCAAACCAACCACCCAAGAATGGAATCGACGAGCGAAAACACTTGACAACCTCTTAGAAGCAGCTTTTCTTGCCACCAGACCTTTCTCCATCAATTAGGAATCTGATGCCGTCACTAAACACATTCCTTAAATTGTAGCCATTTGTTGAGTGTTTTTTTTGTGTCTAATCCGCATATATATCACCATTGCGCTTGATTTTCTTGACTGTATATCTCTTAAATATCAACATATACACGTGTGATTTAGTTTACGAAGATTTTTCAATGCCGAGAACTTCGATCAGAGAGTAAAAAAGGCGTAAGCTTCAAAATGGTGTAAAATTAAAATGGCATATACCGGGCTAGGATTCGAGTTAAAGGAACAAGGGCCAAACCAACCACCCAAGAATGGAATCGTCGAGGGAAAACCCTTGACAACCTCCTAGTAGCAGCTTTTCTTGCCACCAGACCTTTCTTCATTAATTAGGAATTTGATGCCGTCACTAAACACATTCCTTAAATTGTAGCCATTTGTTGAGTGTTTTTTTTTTTCGTGTATAATCCGCATAAATATCACCATTGCCCTTGATTTTCTTGACTGTATATCTCTTAAATGTCAACATACACGTGTGATTTAGTTTACGAAGATTTTTCAATGCCGAGAACCTCGATCAGAGAGTAAAAAAGGCGTAGGGTTCAAAATTGTGTAAAATTAAAATGGCATATACTGGGATAGGATTCGAGTTACAGGAACAAGGGCCAAACCAACCACCCAAGAATGGAATCGTCGAGCGAAAACACTTGATAACCTCCTAGAAGCAGCTTTTCTTGCCACCAGACCTTTCTCCATCAATTAGGAATCTGATGCCGTCACTAAACACATTCCTTAAATTGTAGCCATTTGTTGAGTGTTTTTTTTTTGTGTCTAATCCGCATATATATCATCATTACCCTTGATTTTCTTGACTGTATATCTCTTAAATATCAACATATACAAGTGTGATTTAGTTTACGAAGATTTTTCAATGCCAAGAACCTCGATCAGAGAGTAAAAAAGGCGTAAGGTTCACAATGGTGTAAGATTAAAATGGGATATACCGGGCTAGGATTCGAGTTACAGGAACAAGGGCCAAATCAACCACCCAAGAATGGAATCGTCGAGCGAAAACACTTGATAACCTCCTAGAAGCAGCTTTTCTTGCCACCAAACCTTTCTCCATCAATTAGGAATCTGATGCCGTCACTAAACACATTCCTTAAATTGTAGCCATTTGTTGAGTGTTTTTTTTTGTGTCTAATCCTCATATATATCACCATTGCCCATGATTTTCTTGACTGTATATCTCTTAAATGTCAACATATACACGTGTGATTTTGTTTACGAAGATTTTTCAATGTCGAGAACTTCGATCAGAGAGTAAAAAAGGCGTAAGGTTCACAATGGTGTAAAATTAAAATGAGATATACCGGGCTAGGATTCGAGTTACATGAACAAGGGCCAAACCAACCACCCAAGAATGGAATCGTCGAGCGAAAACACTTGAGAACCTCCTAGAAGCCACTTTTCTTGCCACCAGACCTTTCTCCATCAATTAGGAATATGATGCCGCAACTAAACACATTCCTTAAATTGTAGCCATTTGTTGAGTGTTTTTTTTTTGTGTCTAATCCGCAAATATATCACCATTGCCCTTGATTTTCTTGACTGTATATCTCTTAAATATCAACATATACATGTGTGATTTAGTTTACGAAGTTTTTTCAATGCCGAGAACCTCGATCAGAGAGTAAAAAAGGCGTAAGGTTCAAGATGGTGTAAAATTAAAATGGGATATACTGGGCTAGGATTCGAGTTACAGGAACAAGGGCCAAACCAACCACCCAAGAATGGAATCGTCGAGTGAAAACACTTGACAACCTCCTAGAAGCAGCTTTTCTTGCCACCAGACCTTTCTCCATCAATTAGGATTCTGATGCCGTCACTAAACACATTCCTTAAAATGTAGTCATTTGTTGAGTGTTTTTTTGGTGTCTAATCCGCATATATATCACCATTTCTCTTGATTTTCTTGACTGTATATCTCTTAAATGTCAACATATACACGTGTGATTTAGTTTACGAAGATTTTTCAATGCCGAGAACCTCGATCAGAGAGTAAAAAAGGCGTAAGGTTCACAATGGTGTAAGATTAAAATGGGATATACCGGGCTAGGATTCGAGTTACAGGAACATGGGCCAAATCAACCACCCAAGAATAGAATCGTCGATCGAAAACACTTGACAACCTCCTAGAAGCAGCTTTTCTTGCCACCAGACCTTTCTCCATCAATTAGGAATCTGATGCCGTCACTAAACACATTCCTTAAATTGTAGCCATTTGTTGAGTGTTTTTTTTTGTCTAATCCGCATATATATCACCATTGCGCTTGATTTTCTTGACTGTATATCTCTTAAATATCAACATATACACGTGTGATTTAGTTGACGAAGATTTTTCAACGCCGAGAACTTCGATCAGAGAGTAAAAAAGGCGTAAGCTTCAAAATGGTGTAAAATTAAAATGGGATATACCGGGCTAGGATTCGAGTTAAAGGAACAAGGGCCAAACCAACCACCCAAGAATGGAATCGTCGAGGGAAAACACATGACAACCTCCTAGAAGCAGCTTTTCTTGCCACCAGACCTTTCTTCATCAATTAGGAATTTGATGTCGTCACTAAACACATTCCTTAAATTGTAGCCATTTGTTGAGTGTTTTTTTTCGTGTCTAATCCGCATAAATATCACCATTGCCCTTGATTTTCTTGACTGTATATCTCTTAAATGTCAACATATACACGTGTGATTTAGTTTACGAAGATTTTTCAATGCCGAGAACCTCGATCAGAGAGTAAAAAAGGCGTAGGGTTCAAAATTGTGTAAAATTAAAATGGCATATACCGGGCTAAGATTCGAGTTACAGGAATAAGGGCCAAACCAACCGCCCAAGAATGGAATCGTCGAGCGAAAACACTTGATAACCTCCTAGAAGCAGCTTTTCTTCCCACCAGACCTTTCTCCATCAATTAGGAATCTGATGCCGTCACTAAACACATTCCTTAAATTGTAGCCATTTGTTGAGTGTTTTTTTTTTTGTGTCTAATCCGCATATATATCATCATTACCCTTGATTTTCTTGACTGTATATCTCTTAAATATCAACATATACAAGTGTGATTTAGTTTACGAAGATTTTTCAATGCCGAGAACCTCGATCAGAGAGTAAAAAAGGCGTAAGGTTCACAATGGTGTAAGATTAAAATGGGACACACCGGGCTAGGATTCGAGTTACAGGAACAAGGGCCAAACCAACCACCCAAGAATGGAATCATCGAGCGAAAACACTTGACAACCTCCTAGAAGCAGTTTTTCTTGCCACCAGACCTTTCTCCATCAATTAGGAATCTGATGCCGTCACTAAACACATTCCTTAAATTGTAGCCATTTGTTGAGTGTTTTTTTTTTGTGTCTAATCCGCATATATATCATCATTACCCTTGATTTTCTTGACTGTATATCTCTTAAATATCAACATATACAAGTGTGATTTAGTTTACGAAGATTTTTCAATGCCGAGAACCTCGATCAGAGAGTAAAAAAGGCGTAAGGTTCACAATGGTGTAAGATTAAAATGGGATATACCGGGCTAGGATTCGAGTTAAAGGAAAAAGGGCCAAACCAACCACCCAAGAATGGAATCGTCGAGCGAAAACACTTGATAACCTCCAAGAAGCAGCTTTTCTTGCCACCAAACCTTTCTCCATCAATTAGGAATCTGATGCCGTCACTAAACACATTCCTTAAATTGTAGCCATTTGTTGAGTGTTTTTTTTGTGTCTAATCCTCATATATATCACCATTGCCCATGATTTTCTTGACTGTATATCTCTTAAATGTCAACATATACACGTGTGATTTTGTTTACGAAGATTTTTCAATGTCGAGAACTTCGATCAGAGAGTAAAAAAGGCGTAAGGTTCACAATGGTGTAAAATTAAAATGAGATATACCGGGCTAGGATTCGAGTTACATGAACAAGGGCCAAACCAACCACCCAAGAATGGAATCGTCGAGCGAAAACACTTGAGAACCTCCTAGAAGCCACTTTTCTTGCCACCAGACCTTTCTCCATCAATTAGGAATATGATGCCGCAACTAAACACATTCCTTAAATTGTAGCCATTTGTTGAGTGTTTTTTTTGTGTCTAATCCGCAAATATATCACCCTTGCCCTTGATTTTCTTGACTGTATATCTCTTAAATATCAACATATACATGTGTGATTTAGTTTACGAAGTTTTTTCAATGCCGAGAACCTCGATCAGAGAGTAAAAAAGGCGTAAGGTTCAAAATGGTGTAAAATTAAAATGGGATATACTGGGCTAGGATTCGAGTTACAGGAACAAGGGCCAAACCAACCACCCAAGAATGGAATCGTCGAGTGAAAACACTTGACAACCTCCTAGAAGCAGCTTTTCTTGCCACCAGACCTTTCTCCATCAATTAGGATTCTGATGCCGTCACAAAACACATTCCTTAAAATGTAGTCATTTGTTGAGTGTTTTTTTGGTGTCTAATCCGCATATATATCACCATTTCCCTTGATTTTCTTGACTGTATATCTCTTAAATGTCAACATATACACGTGTGATTTAGTTTACGAAGATTTTTCAATGCCGAGAACCTCGATCAGAGAGTAAAAAAGGCGTAAGGTTCACAATGGTGTAAGATTAAAATGGGATATACCGGGCTAGGATTCGAGTTACAGGAACAAGGGCCAAATCATCCACCCAAGAATGGAATCGTCGAGCGAAAACACTTGATAACCTCCTAGAAGCAGCTTTTCTTGCCACCAAACCTTTCTCCATCAATTAGGAATCTGATGCCGTCACTAAACACATTCCTTAAATTGTAGCCATTTGTTGAGTGTTTTTTTTGTGTCTAATCCTCATATATATCACCATTGCCCATGATTTTCTTGACTGTATATCTCTTAAATGTCAACATATACACGTGTGATTTTGTTTACGAAGATTTTTCAATGTCGAGAACTTCGATCAGAGAGTAAAAAAGGCGTAAGGTTCACAATGGTGTAAAATTAAAATGAGATATACCGGGCTAGGATTCGTGTTACATGAACAAGGGCCAAACCAACCACCCAAGAATGGAATCGTCGAGCGAAAACACTTGAGAACCTCCTAGAAGCCACTTTTCTTGCCACCAGACCTTTCTCCATCAATTAGGAATATGATGCCGCAACTAAACACATTCCTTAAATTGTAGCCATTTGTTGAGTGTTTTTTTTTTTGTGTCTAATCCGCAAATATATCACCATTGCCCTTGATTTTCTTGACTGTATATCTCTTAAATATCAACATATACATGTGTGATTTAGTTTACGAAGTTTTTTCAATGCCGAGAACCTCGATCAGAGAGTAAAAAAGGCGTAAGGTTCAAAATGGTGTAAAATTAAAATGGGATATACTGGGCTAGGATTCGAGTTACAGGAACAAGGGCCAAACCAACCACCCAAGAATGGAATCGTCGAGTGAAAACACTTGACAACCTCCTAGAAGCAGCTTTTCTTGCCACCAGACCTTTCTCCATCAATTAGGATTCTGATGCCGTCACTAAACACATTCCTTAAAATGTAGTCATTTGTTGAGTGTTTTTTTGGTGTCTAATCCGCATATATATCACCATTTCCCTTGATTTTCTTGACTGTATATCTCTTAAATGTCAACATATACACGTGTGATTTAGTTTACGAAGATTTTTCAATGCCGAGAACCTCGATCAGAGAGTAAAAAAGGCGTAAGGTTCACAATGGTGTAAGATTAAAATGGGATATACCGGGCTAGGATTCGAGTTACAGGAACAAGGGCCAAATCAACCACCCAAGAATGGAATCGTCGAGCGAAAACACTTGATAACCTCCTAGAAGCAGCTTTTCTTGCCACCAAACCTTTCTCCATCAATTAGGAATCTGATGCCGTCACTAAACACATTCCTTAAATTGTAGCCATTTGTTGAGTGTTTTTTTTGTGTCTAATCCTCATATATATCACCATTGCCCATGATTTTCTTGACTGTATATCTCTTAAATGTCAACATATACACGTGTGATTTTGTTTACGAAGATTTTTCAATGTCGAGAACTTCGATCAGAGAGTAAAAAAGGCGTAAGGTTCACAATGGTGTAAAATTAAAATGAGATATACCGGGCTAGGATTCGTGTTACATGAACAAGGGCCAAACCAACCACCCAAGAATGGAATCGTCGAGCGAAAACACTTGAGAACCTCCTAGAAGCCACTTTTCTTGCCACCAGACCTTTCTCCATCAATTAGGAATATGATGCCGCAACTAAACACATTCCTTAAATTGTAGCCATTTGTTGAGTGTTTTTTTTGTGTCTAATCCGCAAATATATCACCCTTGCCCTTGATTTTCTTGACTGTATATCTCTTAAATATCAACATATACATGTGTGATTTAGTTTACGAAGTTTTTTCAATGCCGAGAACCTCGATCAGAGAGTAAAAAAGGCGTAAGGTTCAAAATGGTGTAAAATTAAAATGGGATATACTGGGCTAGGATTCGAGTTACAGGAACAAGGGCCAAACCAACCACCCAAGAATGGAATCGTCGAGTGAAAACACTTGACAACCTCCTAGAAGCAGCTTTTCTTGCCACCAGACCTTTCTCCATCAATTAGGATTCTGATGCCGTCACAAAACACATTCCTTAAAATGTAGTCATTTGTTGAGTGTTTTTTTGGTGTCTAATCCGCATATATATCACCATTTCCCTTGATTTTCTTGACTGTATATCTCTTAAATGTCAACATATACACGTGTGATTTAGTTTACGAAGATTTTTCAATGCCGAGAACCTCGATCAGAGAGTAAAAAAGGCGTAAGGTTCACAATGGTGTAAGATTAAAATGGGATATACCGGGCTAGGATTCGAGTTACAGGAACAAGGGCCAAATCATCCACCCAAGAATGGAATCGTCGAGCGAAAACACTTGATAACCTCCTAGAAGCAGCTTTTCTTGCCACCAAACCTTTCTCCATCAATTAGGAATCTGATGCCGTCACTAAACACATTCCTTAAATTGTAGCCATTTGTTGAGTGTTTTTTTTGTGTCTAATCCTCATATATATCACCATTGCCCATGATTTTCTTGACTGTATATCTCTTAAATGTCAACATATACACGTGTGATTTTGTTTACGAAGATTTTTCAATGTCGAGAACTTAGATCAGAGAGTAAAAAAGGCGTAAGGTTCATAATGGTGTAAAATTAAAATGAGATATACCGGGCTAGGATTCGTGTTACATGAACAAGGGCCAAACCAACCACCCAAGAATGGAATCGTCGAGCGAAAACACTTGAGAACCTCCTAGAAGCCACTTTTCTTGCCACCAGACCTTTCTCCATCAATTAGGAATATGATGCCGCAACTAAACACATTCCTTAAATTGTAGCCATTTGTTGAGTGTTTTTTTTTTGTGTCTAATCCGCAAATATATCACCATTGCCCTTGATTTTCTTGACTGTATATCTCTTAAATATCAACATATACATGTGTGATTTAGTTTACGAAGTTTTTTCAATGCCGAGAACCTCGATCAGAGAGTAAAAAAGGCGTAAGGTTCAAAATGGTGTAAAATTAAAATGGGATATACTGGGCTAGGATTCGAGTTACAGGAACAAGGGCCAAACCAACCACCCAAGAATGGAATCGTCGAGCGAAAACACTTGACAACCTCCTAGAAGCAGCTTTTCTTGCCACCAGACCTTTCTCCATCAATTAGGATTCTGATGCCGTCACTAAACACATTCCTTAAAATGTAGTCATTTGTTGAGTGTTTTTTTTGTGTCTAATCCGCATATATATCACCATTTCCCTTGATTTTCTTGACTGTATATCTCTTAAATGTCAACATATACACGTGTGATTTAGTTTACGAAGATTTTTCAATGCCGAGAACCTCGATCAGAGAGTAAAAAAGGCGTAAGGTTCATAATGGTGTAAGATTAAAATGGGATATACCGGGCTAGGATTCGAGTTACAGGAACAAGGGCCAAATCAACCACCCAAGAATAGAATCGTCGAGCGAAAACACTTGACAACCTCCTAGAAGCAGCTTTTCTTGCCACCAGACCTTTCTCCATCAATTAGGAATCTGATGCCGTCACTAAACACATTCCTTAAATTGTAGCCATTTGTTGAGTGTTTTTTTTTGTCTAATCCGCATATATATCACCATTGCGCTTGATTTTCTTGACTGTATATCTCTTAAATATCAACATATACACGTGTGATTTAGTTGACGAAGATTTTTCAACGCCGAGAACTTCGATCAGAGAGAAAAAAAGGCGTAAGCTTCAAAATGGTGTAAAATTAAAATGGGATATACCGGGCTAGGATTCGAGTTAAAGG
The DNA here is from genome assembly GCA_030545235.1 of Helianthus tuberosus. Classification (NCBI taxonomy): domain Eukaryota; kingdom Viridiplantae; phylum Streptophyta; class Magnoliopsida; order Asterales; family Asteraceae; genus Helianthus; species Helianthus tuberosus. The sequence goes on from CM060428.1 coordinate 25,667,876, forward strand.
AACAAGGGCCAAACCAACCACCCAAGAATGGAATCGTCGAGCGAAAACACTTGAGAACCTCCTAGAAGCCACTTTTCTTGCCACCAGACCTTTCTCCATCAATTAGGAATATGATGCCGCAACTAAACACATTCCTTAAATTGTAGCCATTTGTTTAGTGTTTTTTTTGTGTCTAATCCGCAAATATATCACCCTTGCCCTTGATTTTCTTGACTGTATATTTCTTAAATGTCAACATATACATGTGTGATTTAGTTTACGAAGTTTTTTCAATGCCGAGAACCTCGATCAGAGAGTAAAAAAGGCGTAAGGTTCAAAATGGTGTAAAATTAAAATGGGATATACTGGGCTAGGATTCGAGTTACAGGAACAAGGGCCAAACCAACCACCCAAGAATGGAATCGTCGAGTGAAAACACTTGACAACCTCCTAGAAGCAGCTTTTCTTGCCACCAGACCTTTCTCCATCAATTAGGATTCTGATGCCGTCACAAAACACATTCCTTAAAATGTAGTCATTTGTTGAGTGTTTTTTTGGTGTCTAATCCGCATATATATCACCATTTCCCTTGATTTTCTTGACTGTATATCTCTTAAATGTCAACATATACACGTGTGATTTAGTTTACGAAGATTTTTCAATGCCGAGAACCTCGATCAGAGAGTAAAAAAGGCGTAAGGTTCACAATGGTGTAAGATTAAAATGGGATATACCGGGCTAGGATTCGAGTTACAGGAACAAGGGCCAAATCATCCACCCAAGAATGGAATCGTCGAGCGAAAACACTTGATAACCTCCTAGAAGCAGCTTTTCTTGCCACCAAACCTTTCTCCATCAATTAGGAATCTGATGCCGTCACTAAACACATTCCTTAAATTGTAGCCATTTGTTGAGTGTTTTTTTTGTGTCTAATCCTCATATATATCACCATTGCCCATGATTTTCTTGACTGTATATCTCTTAAATGTCAACATATACACGTGTGATTTTGTTTACGAAGATTTTTCAATGTCGAGAACTTCGATCAGAGAGTAAAAAAGGCGTAAGGTTCACAATGGTGTAAAATTAAAATGAGATATACCGGGCTAGGATTCGTGTTACATGAACAAGGGCCAAACCAACCACCCAAGAATGGAATCGTCGAGCGAAAACACTTGAGAACCTCCTAGAAGCCACTTTTCTTGCCACCAGACCTTTCTCCATCAATTAGGAATATGATGCCGCAACTAAACACATTCCTTAAATTGTAGCCATTTGTTGAGTGTTTTTTTTTTGTGTCTAATCCGCAAATATATCACCATTGCCCTTGATTTTCTTGACTGTATATCTCTTAAATATCAACATATACATGTGTGATTTAGTTTACGAAGTTTTTTCAATGCCGAGAACCTCGATCAGAGAGTAAAAAAGGCGTAAGGTTCAAAATGGTGTAAAATTAAAATGGGATATACTGGGCTAGGATTCGAGTTACAGGAACAAGGGCCAAACCAACCACCCAAGAATGGAATCGTCGAGTGAAAACACTTGACAACCTCCTAGAAGCAGCTTTTCTTGCCACCAGACCTTTCTCCATCAATTAGGATTCTGATGCCGTCACTAAACACATTCCTTAAAATGTAGTCATTTGTTGAGTGTTTTTTTGGTGTCTAATCCGCATATATATCACCATTTCCCTTGATTTTCTTGACTGTATATCTCTTAAATGTCAACATATACACGTGTGATTTAGTTTACGAAGATTTTTCAATGCCGAGAACCTCGATCAGAGAGTAAAAAAGGCGTAAGGTTCACAATGGTGTAAGATTAAAATGGGATATACCGGGCTAGGATTCGAGTTACAGGAACAAGGGCCAAATCAACCACCCAAGAATGGAATCGTCGAGCGAAAACACTTGATAACCTCCTAGAAGCAGCTTTTCTTGCCACCAAACCTTTCTCCATCAATTAGGAATCTGATGCCGTCACTAAACACATTCCTTAAATTGTAGCCATTTGTTGAGTGTTTTTTTTGTGTCTAATCCTCATATATATCACCATTGCCCATGATTTTCTTGACTGTATATCTCTTAAATGTCAACATATACACGTGTGATTTTGTTTACGAAGATTTTTCAATGTCGAGAACTTCGATCAGAGAGTAAAAAAGGCGTAAGGTTCACAATGGTGTAAAATTAAAATGAGATATACCGGGCTAGGATTCGTGTTACATGAACAAGGGCCAAACCAACCACCCAAGAATGGAATCGTCGAGCGAAAACACTTGAGAACCTCCTAGAAGCCACTTTTCTTGCCACCAGACCTTTCTCCATCAATTAGGAATATGATGCCGCAACTAAACACATTCCTTAAATTGTAGCCATTTGTTGAGTGTTTTTTTTTGTGTCTAATCCGCAAATATATCACCATTGCCCTTGATTTTCTTGACTGTATATCTCTTAAATATCAACATATACATGTGTGATTTAGTTTACGAAGTTTTTTCAATGCCGAGAACCTCGATCAGAGAGTAAAAAAGGCGTAAGGTTCAAAATGGTGTAAAATTAAAATGGGATATACTGGGCTAGGATTCGAGTTACAGGAACAAGGGCCAAACCAACCACCCAAGAATGGAATCGTCGAGCGAAAACACTTGACAACCTCCTAGAAGCAGCTTTTCTTGCCACCAGACCTTTCTCCATCAATTAGGATTCTGATGCCGTCACTAAACACATTCCTTAAAATGTAGTCATTTGTTGAGTGTTTTTTTTGTGTCTAATCCGCATATATATCACCATTTCCATTGATTTTCTTGACTGTATATCTCTTAAATGTCAACATATACACGTGTGATTTAGTTTACGAAGATTTTTCAATGCCGAGAACCTCGATCAGAGAGTAAAAAAGGCGTAAGGTTCACAATGGTGTAAGATTAAAATGGGATATACCGGGCTAGGATTCGAGTTACAGGAACAAGGGCCAAATCAACCACCCAAGAATAGAATCGTCGAGCGAAAACACTTGACAACCTCCTAGAAGCAGCTTTTCTTGCCACCAGACCTTTCTCCATCAATTAGGAATCTGATGCCGTCACTAAACACATTCCTTAAATTGTAGCCATTTGTTGAGTGTTTTTTTTTGTCTAATCCGCATATATATCACCATTGCGCTTGATTTTCTTGACTGTATATCTCTTAAATATCAACATATACACGTGTGATTTAGTTGACGAAGATTTTTCAACGCCGAGAACTTCGATCAGAGAGAAAAAAAGGCGTAAGCTTCAAAATGGTGTAAAATTAAAATGGGATATACCGGGCTAGGATTCGAGTTAAAGGAACAAGGGCCAAACCAACCACCCAAGAATGGAATCGTCGAGCGAAAACACTTGAGAACCTCCTAGAAGCCACTTTTCTTGCCACCAGACCTTTCTCCATCAATTAGGAATATGATGCCGCAACTAAACACATTCCTTAAATTGTAGCCATTTGTTTAGTGTTTTTTTTGTGTCTAATCCGCAAATATATCACCCTTGCCCTTGATTTTCTTGACTGTATATCTCTTAAATATCAACATATACATGTGTGATTTAGTTTACGAAGTTTTTTCAATGCCGAGAACCTCGATCAGAGAGTAAAAAAGGCGTAAGGTTCAAAATGGTGTAAAATTAAAATGGGATATACTGGGCTAGGATTCGAGTTACAGGAACAAGGGCCAAACCAACCACCCAAGAATGGAATCGTCGAGTGAAAACACTTGACAACCTCCTAGAAGCAGCTTTTCTTGCCACCAGACCTTTCTCCATCAATTAGGATTCTGATGCCGTCACAAAACACATTCCTTAAAATGTAGTCATTTGTTGAGTGTTTTTTTGGTGTCTAATCCGCATATATATCACCATTTCCCTTGATTTTCTTGACTGTATATCTCTTAAATGTCAACATATACACGTGTGATTTAGTTTACGAAGATTTTTCAATGCCGAGAACCTCGATCAGAGAGTAAAAAAGGCGTAAGGTTCACAATGGTGTAAGATTAAAATGGGATATACCGGGCTAGGATTCGAGTTACAGGAACAAGGGCCAAATCATCCACCCAAGAATGGAATCGTCGAGCGAAAACACTTGATAACCTCCTAGAAGCAGCTTTTCTTGCCACCAAACCTTTCTCCATCAATTAGGAATCTGATGCCGTCACTAAACACATTCCTTAAATTGTAGCCATTTGTTGAGTGTTTTTTTTGTGTCTAATCCTCATATATATCACCATTGCCCATGATTTTCTTGACTGTATATCTCTTAAATGTCAACATATACACGTGTGATTTTGTTTACGAAGATTTTTCAATGTCGAGAACTTCGATCAGAGAGTAAAAAAGGCGTAAGGTTCACAATGGTGTAAAATTAAAATGAGATATACCGGGCTAGGATTCGTGTTACATGAACAAGGGCCAAACCAACCACCCAAGAATGGAATCGTCGAGCGAAAACACTTGAGAACCTCCTAGAAGCCACTTTTCTTGCCACCAGACCTTTCTCCATCAATTAGGAATATGATGCCGCAACTAAACACATTCCTTAAATTGTAGCCATTTGTTGAGTGTTTTTTTTTGTGTCTAATCCGCAAATATATCACCATTGCCCTTGATTTTCTTGACTGTATATCTCTTAAATATCAACATATACATGTGTGATTTAGTTTACGAAGTTTTTTCAATGCCGAGAACCTCGATCAGAGAGTAAAAAAGGCGTAAGGTTCAAAATGGTGTAAAATTAAAATGGGATATACTGGGCTAGGATTCGAGTTACAGGAACAAGGGCCAAACCAACCACCCAAGAATGGAATCGTCGAGTGAAAACACTTGACAACCTCCTAGAAGCAGCTTTTCTTGCCACCAGACCTTTCTCCATCAATTAGGATTCTGATGCCGTCACTAAACACATTCCTTAAAATGTAGTCATTTGTTGAGTGTTTTTTTGGTGTCTAATCCGCATATATATCACCATTTCCCTTGATTTTCTTGACTGTATATCTCTTAAATGTCAACATATACACGTGTGATTTAGTTTACGAAGATTTTTCAATGCCGAGAACCTCGATCAGAGAGTAAAAAAGGCGTAAGGTTCACAATGGTGTAAGATTAAAATGGGATATACCGGGCTAGGATTCGAGTTACAGGAACAAGGGCCAAATCAACCACCCAAGAATGGAATCGTCGAGCGAAAACACTTGATAACCTCCTAGAAGCAGCTTTTCTTGCCACCAAACCTTTCTCCATCAATTAGGAATCTGATGCCGTCACTAAACACATTCCTTAAATTGTAGCCATTTGTTGAGTGTTTTTTTTGTGTCTAATCCTCATATATATCACCATTGCCCATGATTTTCTTGACTGTATATCTCTTAAATGTCAACATATACACGTGTGATTTTGTTTACGAAGATTTTTCAATGTCGAGAACTTCGATCAGAGAGTAAAAAAGGCGTAAGGTTCACAATGGTGTAAAATTAAAATGAGATATACCGGGCTAGGATTCGTGTTACATGAACAAGGGCCAAACCAACCACCCAAGAATGGAATCGTCGAGCGAAAACACTTGAGAACCTCCTAGAAGCCACTTTTCTTGCCACCAGACCTTTCTCCATCAATTAGGAATATGATGCCGCAACTAAACACATTCCTTAAATTGTAGCCATTTGTTGAGTGTTTTTTTTTGTGTCTAATCCGCAAATATATCACCATTGCCCTTGATTTTCTTGACTGTATATCTCTTAAATATCAACATATACATGTGTGATTTAGTTTACGAAGTTTTTTCAATGCCGAGAACCTCGATCAGAGAGTAAAAAAGGCGTAAGGTTCAAAATGGTGTAAAATTAAAATGGGATATACTGGGCTAGGATTCGAGTTACAGGAACAAGGGCCAAACCAACCACCCAAGAATGGAATCGTCGAGCGAAAACACTTGACAACCTCCTAGAAGCAGCTTTTCTTGCCACCAGACCTTTCTCCATCAATTAGGATTCTGATGCCGTCACTAAACACATTCCTTAAAATGTAGTCATTTGTTGAGTGTTTTTTTTGTGTCTAATCCGCATATATATCACCATTTCCATTGATTTTCTTGACTGTATATCTCTTAAATGTCAACATATACACGTGTGATTTAGTTTACGAAGATTTTTCAATGCCGAGAACCTCGATCAGAGAGTAAAAAAGGCGTAAGGTTCACAATGGTGTAAGATTAAAATGGGATATACCGGGCTAGGATTCGAGTTACAGGAACAAGGGCCAAATCAACCACCCAAGAATAGAATCGTCGAGCGAAAACACTTGACAACCTCCTAGAAGCAGCTTTTCTTGCCACCAGACCTTTCTCCATCAATTAGGAATCTGATGCCGTCACTAAACACATTCCTTAAATTGTAGCCATTTGTTGAGTGTTTTTTTTTTGTCTAATCCGCATATATATCACCATTGCGCTTGATTTTCTTGACTGTATATCTCTTAAATATCAACATATACACGTGTGATTTAGTTGACGAAGATTTTTCAACGCCGAGAACTTCGATCAGAGAGTAAAAAAGGCGTAAGCTTCAAAATGGTGTAAAATTAAAATGGGATATACCGGGCTAGGATTCGAGTTAAAGGAACAAGGGCCAAACCAACCACCCAAGAATGGAATCGTCGAGGGAAAACACTTGACAACCTCCTAGAAGCAGCTTTTCTTGCCACCAGACCTTTCTCCATCAATTAGGATTCTGATGCCGTCACTAAACACATTCCTTAAAATGTAGTCATTTGTTGAGTGTTTTTTTTGTGTCTAATCCGCATATATATCACCATTTCCCTTGATTTTCTTGACTGTATATCTCTTAAATGTCAACATATACACCTGTGATTTAGTTTACGAAGATTTTTCAATGCCGAGAACCTCGATCAGAGAGTAAAAAAGGCGTAAGGTTCACAATGGTGTAAGATTAAAATGGGATATACCGGGCTAGGATTCGAGTTACAGGAACAAGGGCCAAATCAACCACCCAAGAATAGAATCGTCGAGCGAAAACACTTGACAACCTCCTAGAAGCAGCTTTTCTTGCCACCAGACCTTTCTCCATCAATTAGGAATCTGATGCCGTCACTAAACACATTCCTTAAATTGTAGCCATTTGTTGAGTGTTTTTTTTTTGTCTAATCCGCATATATATCACCATTGCGCTTGATTTTCTTGACTGTATATCTCTTAAATATCAACATATACACGTGTGATTTAGTTGACGAAGATTTTTCAACGCCGAGAACTTCGATCAGAGAGTAAAAAAGGCGTAAGCTTCAAAATGGTGTAAAATTAAAATGGGATATACCGGGCTAGGATTCGAGTTAAAGGAACAAGGGCCAAACCAACCACCCAAGAATGGAATCGTCGAGGGAAAACACTTGACAACCTCCTAGAAGCAGCTTTTCTTGCCACCAGACCTTTCTTCATCAATTAGGAATTTGATGTCGTCACTAAACACATTCCTTAAATTGTAGCCATTTGTTGAGTGTTTTTTTTCGTGTCTAATCCGCATAAATATCACCATTGCCCTTGATTTTCTTGACTGTATATCTCTTAAATGTCAACATATACACGTGTGATTTAGTTTACGAAGATTTTTCAATGCCGAGAACCTCGATCAGAGAGTAAAAAAGGCGTAGGGTTCAAAATTGTGTAAAATTAAAATGGCCAAACCAACCGCCCAAGAATAGAATCGTCGAGCGAAAACACTTGATAACCTCCTAGAAGCAGCTTTTCTTCCCACCAGACCTTTCTCCATCAATTAGGAATCTGATACCGTCACTAAACACATTCCTTAAATTGTAGCCATTTGTTGAGTGTTTTTTTTTTTTGTGTCTAATCCGCATATATATCATCATTACCCTTGATTTTCTTGACTGTATATCTCTTAAATATCAACATATACAAGTGTGATTTAGTTTACGAAGATTTTTCAATGCCGAGAACCTCGATCAGAGAGTAAAAAAGGCGTAAGGTTCACAATGGTGTAAGATTAAAATGGGACACACCGGGCTAGGATTCGAGTTACAGGAACAAGGGCCAAACCAACCACCCAAGAATGGAATCATCGAGCGAAAACACTTGACAACCTCCTAGAAACAGTTTTTCTTGCCACCAGACCTTTCTCCATCAATTAGGAATCTGATGCCGTCACTAAACACATTCCTTAAATTGTAGCCATTTGTTGAGTGTTTTTTTTTTGTGTCTAATCCGCATATATATCATCATTACCCTTGATTTTCTTGACTGTATATCTCTTAAATATCAACATATACAAGTGTGATTTAGTTTACGAAGATTTTTCAATGCCGAGAACCTCGATCAGAGAGTAAAAAAGGCGTAAGGTTCACAATGGTGTAAGATTAAAATGGGATATACCGGGCTAGGATTCGAGTTAAAGGAAAAAGGGCCAAACCAACCACCCAAGAAAAGGAATCGTCGAGCGAAAACACTTGATAACCTCCTAGAAGCAGCTTTTCTTGCCACCAGACCTTTCTCCATCAATTAGGAATCTAATGCCGTCACTAAACACATTCCTTAAATTGTAGCCATTTGTTGAGTGTTTTTTTTGTGTCTAATCCGCATATATATCACCATTGCCCATTATTTTCTTGACTGTATTTCTCTTAAATGTCAACATATACACGTGTGATTTTGTTTACAAAGATTTTTCAATGTCGAGAACTTCGATCAGAGAGTAAAAAAGGCGTAGGGTTCACAATGGTGTAAAATTAAAATGAGATATACCGGGCTAGGATTCGAGTTACATGAACAAGGGCCAAACCAACCACCCAAGAATGGAATCGTCGAGCGAAAACACTTGAGAACCTCCTAGAAGCCACTTTTCTTGCCACCAGATCTTTCTCCATCAATTAGGAATATGATGCCGCAACTAAACACATTCCTTAAATTGTAGCCTTTTGTTGAGTGTTTTTTTTTGTGTCTAATCCGCATATATATCACCATTTCCCTTGATTTTCTTGACTGTATATTTCTTAAATGTCAACATATACACGTGTGATTTAGTTTACGAAGATTTTTCAATGCCGAGAACCTCGATCAGAGAGTAAAAAAGGCGTAAGGTTCAAAATGGTGTAAAATTAAAATGGGATATACTGGGCTAGGATTCGAGTTACAGGAACAAGGGCCAAACCAACCACCCAAGAATGGAATCGTCGAGTGAAAACACTTGACAACCTCCTAGAAGCAGCTTTTCTTGCCACCAGACCTTTCTCCATCAATTAGGATTCTGATGCCGTCACTAAACACATTCCTTAAAATGTAGTCATTTGTTGAGTGTTTTTTTTGTGTCTAATCCGCATATATATCACCATTTCCCTTGATTTTCTTGACTGTATATTTTTAAATGTCAACATATACACGTGTGATTTAGTTTACGAAGATTTTTCAATGCCGAGAACCTCGATCAGAGAGTAAAAAAGGCGTAAGGTTCACAATGGTGTAAGATTAAAATGGGATATACCGGGCTAGGATTCGAGTTACAGGAACAAGGGCCAAATCAACCACCCAAGAATAGAATCGTCGAGCGAAAACACTTGACAACCTCCTAGAAGCAGCTTTTCTTGCCACCAGACCTTTCTCCATCAATTAGGAATCTGATGCCGTCACTAAACACATTCCTTAAATTGTAGCCATTTGTTGAGTGTTTTTTTTTTGTCTAATCCGCATATATATCACCATTGCGCTTGATTTTCTTGTCTGTATATCTCTTAAATATCAACATATACACGTGTGATTTAGTTGACGAAGATTTTTCAATGCCGAGAACTTCGATCAGAGAGTAAAAAAGGCGTAAGCTTCAAAATGGTGTAAAATTAAAATGGGATATACCGGGCTAGGATTCGAGTTAAAGGAACAAGGGCCAAACCAACCACCCAAGAATGGAATCGTCGAGGGAAAACACTTGACAACCTCCTAGAAGCAGCTTTTCTTGCCACCAGACCTTTCTTCATCAATTAGGAATTTGATGTCGTCACTAAACACATTCCTTAAATTGTAGCCATTTGTTGAGTGTTTTTTTTCGTGTCTAATCCGCATAAATATCACCATTGCCCTTGATTTTTTTGACTGTATATCTCTTAAATGTCAACATATACACGTGTGATTTAGTTTATGAAGATTTTTAAATGCCGAGAACCTCGATCAGAGAGTAAAAAAGGCGTAGGGTTTAAAATTGTGTAAAATTAAAATGGCATATACTGGGCTAAGATTCGAGTTACAGGAACAAGGGCCAAACCAACCGCCCAAGAATGGAATCGTCGAGCGAAAACACTTGATAACCTCCTAGAAGCAGCTTTTCTTCCCACCAGACCTTTCTCCATCAATTAGGAATCTGATGCCGTCACTAAACATATTCCTTAAATTGTAGCCATTTGTTGAGTGTTTTTTTTTTGTGTCTAATCCGCATATATATCATCATTACCCTTGATTTTCTTGACTGTATATCTCTTAAATATCAACATATACAAGTGTGATTTAGTTTACGAAGATTTTTCAATGCCGAGAACCTCGATCAGAGAGTAAAAAAGGCGTAAGGTTCACAATGGTGTAAGATTAAAATGGGACACACCGGGCTAGGATTCGAGTTACAGGAACAAGGGCCAAACCAACCACCCAAGAATGGAATCATCGAGCGAAAACACTTGACAACCTCCTAGAAGCAGCTTTTCTTGCCACCAGACCTTTCTCCATCAATTAGGAATCTGATGCCGTCACTAAACACATTCCTTAAATTGTAGCCATTTGTTGAGTGTTTTTTTTTTTTGTGTCTAATCCGCATATATATCACCATTGCCCTTGATTTTCTTGACTGTATATCTCTTAAATATCAACATATACACGTGTGATTTAGTTTACGAAGATTTTTCAATGCCGGGTACCTCGATCAGAGAGTAAAAAAGGCGTAAGGTTCACATTGGTGTAAAATTAAAATGGGATATAACGGGCTAGGATTCGAGTTACAGGAACAAGGGCCAAACCAACCACCCAAGAATGGAATCGTCGAGCGAAAACACTTGACAACCTCCTAGAAGCAGCTTTTCTTGCCACCAGACCTTTCTCCATCAATTAGGAATCTGATGCCGTCACTAAACACATTCCTTAAATTGTAGCCATTTGTTGAGTGTTTTTTTTTTTGGAGTCTAATCCGCATATATATCACCATTGCCTTTGATTTTGTTGACTGTATATCTCTTAAATATAAACATATACCCGTGTGATTTAGTTGACGAAGATTTTTCAATGCAGAGAACCTCTATCAGAGAGTAAAAAATACGTAAGGTTCACAATGGTGTAAAATTAAAATGGGATATACCGGGCTAGGATTCGAGTTACAGGAACAAGGGCCAAACCAACCACCCAAGAATGGAATCGACGAGCGAAAACACTTGACAACGTCCTAGAAGCAGCTTTTCTTGCCACCAGACCTTTCTCCATCAATTAGGAATCTGATGCCGTCACTAAACACATTCCTTAAATTGTAGCCATTTGTTGAGTGTTTTTTGTGTCTAATCCGCATATATATCACCATTGCGCTTGATTTTCTTGACTGTATATCTCTTAAATATCAACATATACACGTGTGATTTAATTTACGAAGATTTTTCAATGCCGGGAACTTCGATCAGAGAGTAAAAAAGGCGTAAGCTTCAAAATGGTGTAAAATTAAAATGGCATATACCGGGCTAGGATTCGAGTTAAAGGAACAAGGGCCAAACCAACCACCCAAGAATGGAATCGTCGAGGGAAAACACTTGACAACCTCCTAGTAGCAGCTTTTCTTCCCACCAGACCTTTCTTCATCAATTAGGAATTTGATGCCGTCACTAAACACATTCCTTAAATTGTAGCCATTTATTGAGTGTTTTTTTTTGTGTCTAATCCGCATATATATCATTATTACCCTTGATTTTCTTGACTGTATATCTCTTAAATATCAACATATACAAGTGTGATTTAGTTTACGAAGATTTTTCAATGCCGAGAACCTCGATCAGAGAGTAAAAAAGGCGTAAGGTTCACAATGGTGTAAGATTAAAATGGGACATACCGGGCTAGGATTCGAGTTACAGGAACAAGGGCCAAACCAACCACCCAACAATGGAATCATTGAGGGAAAACACTTGACAACCTCCTAGAAGCAGCTTTTCTTGCCACCAGACCTTTCTCCATCAATTAGGAATCTGATGCCGTCACTAAACACATTCCTTAAATTGTAGCCATTTGTTGAGTGTTTTTTTTGGGTGTCTAATCTGCATATATATCACCATTGCCCTTGATTTTCTTGACTGTATATCTCTTAAATATCAACATATACATGTGTGATTTAGTTTACGAAGATTTTTCAATGCCGGGTACCTCGATCAGAGAGTAAAAAAGGCGTAAGGTTCACAATGGTGTAAAATTAAAATGGGATATACCGGGCTAGGATTCGAGTTACAGGAACAAGGGCCAAACCAACCACCCAAGAATGGAATCGTCGAGCGAAAACACCTGACAACCTCCTAGAAGCAGCTTTTCTTGCCACCAGACCTTTCTCCATCAATTAGGAATCTGATGCCGTCACTAAACACATTCCTTAAATTGTAGCCATTAGTTGAGTGTTTTTTTTTTCGTGTGTAATCCGCATAAATATCACCATTGTCCTTGATTTTCTTGACTGTATATCTCTTAAATGTCAACATATACACGTGTGATTTAGTTTACGAAGATTTTTCAATGCTGAGAACCTCGATCAGAGAGTAAAAAAGGCGTAGGGTTCAAAATTGTGTAAAATTAAAATGGCATATACCGGGATAGGATTCGAGTTACAGGAACAAGGGCCAAACCAACCACCCAAGAATGGAATCGTCGAGCGAAAACACTTGATAACCTCCTAGAAGCAGCTTTTCTTGCCACCAGACTATTCTCCATCAATTAGGAATCTGATGCCGTCACTAAACACATTCCTTAAATTGTAGCCATTTGTTGAGTGTTTTTTTTTTGTGTCTAATCCGCATATATATCATCATTACCCTTGATTTTCTTGACTGTATATCTCTTAAATATCAACATATACAAGTGTGATTTAGTTTACGAAGATTTTTCAATGCCGAGAACCTCGATCAGAGAGTAAAAAAGGCGTAAGGTTCACAATGGTGTAAGATTAAAATGGGACATACCGGGCTAGGATTCGAGTTACAGGAACAAGGGCCAAACCAACCACACAACAATGGAATCATCGAGGGAAAACACTTGACAACCTCCTAGAAGCAGCTTTTCTTGCCACCAGACCTTTCTCCATCAATTAGGAATCTGATGCCGTCACTAAACACATTCCTTAAATTGTAGCCATTTGTTGAGTGTTTTTTTTGGGTGTCTAATCTGCATATATATCACCATTGCCCTTGATTTTCTTGACTGTATATCTCTTAAATATCAACATATACACGTGTGATTTAGTTTACGAAGATTTTTCAATGCCGGGTACCTCGATCAGAGAGTAAAAAAGGCGTAAGGTTCACAATGGTGTAAAATTAAAATGGGATATACCGGGCTAGGATTCGAGTTACAGGAACAAGGGCCAAACCAACCACCCAAGAATGGAATCGTCGAGCGAAAACACCTGACAACCTCCTAGAAGCAGCTTTTCTTGCCACCAGACCTTTCTCCATCAATTAGGAATCTGATGCCGTCACTAAACACATTCCTTAAATTGTAGCCATTGGTTGAGTGTTTTTTTTTCGTGTCTAATCCGCATAAATATCACCATTGCCCTTGATTTTCTTGACTGTATATCTCTTAAATGTCAACATATACACGTGTGATTTAGTTTACGAAGATTTTTCAATGCCGAGAACCTCGATCAGAGAGTAAAAAAGGCGTAAGGTTCAAAATGGTGTAAAATTAAAATGGGATATACCGGGCTAGGATTCGAGTTACAGGAACAAGGGCCAAACCAACCACCCAAGAATGGAATCGTCGAGCGAAAACACTTGATAACCTCCTAGAAGTAGCTTTTCTTGCCACCAGACCTTTCTCCATCAATTAGGAATCTGATGCCGTCACTAAACACATTCCTTAAATTGTAGTCATTTGTTGAGTGTTTTTTTTTTTGTGTCTAATCCGCATATATATCATCATTACCCTTGATTTTCTTGACTGTATATCTCTTAAATATCAACATATACACGTGTGATTTAGTTTACGAAGATTTTTCAATGCCGAGAACCTCGATCAGAGAGTAAAAAGGCGTAAGGTTCACAATGGTGTAAGATTAAAATGGGATATACAGGGCTAGGATTCGAGTTACAGGAACAAGGGCCAAACCAACCACCCAAGAATGGAATCGTCGAGCGAAAACACTTGACAACATCCTAGAAGCAGCTTTTCTTACAACCAGACCTTTCTCCATCAATTAGGAATCTGATGCCGTCACTAAACACATTCCTTAAATTGTAGCCATTTGTTGAGTGTTTTTTTTGGTGTCTAATCCGCATAAATATCACCATTGCCCTTGATTTTCTTGACTGTATATCTCTTAAATATCAACATATACACGTGTGATTTAGTTTACGAAGATTTTTCAATGCCGGGTACCTCGATCAGAGAGTAAAAAAGGCGTAAGGTTCACAATGGTGTAAAATTAAAATGGGATATACCGGGCTAGGATTCGAGTTACAGGAACAAGGGCCAAACCAACCACCCAAGAATGGAATCGTCGAGCGAAAACACCTGACAACCTCCTAGAAGCAGCTTTTCTTGCCACCAGACCTTTCTCCATCAATTAGGAATCTGATGCCGTCACTAAACACATTCCTTAAATTGTAGCCATTGGTTGAGTGTTTTTTTTCGTGTCTAATCCGCATAAATATCACCATTGCCCTTGATTTTCTTGACTGTATATCTCTTAAATGTCAACATATACACGTGTGATTTAGTTTACGTAGATTTTTCAATGCCGAGAACCTCGATCAGAGAGTAAAAAAGGCGTAAGGTTCAAAATGGTGTAAAATTAAAATGGGATATACCGGGCTAGGATTCGAGTTACAGGAACAAGGGCCAAACCAACCACCCAAGAATGGAATCGTCGAGCGAAAACACTTGATAACCTCCTAGAAGTAGCTTTTCTTGCCACCAGACCTTTCTCCATCAATTAGGAATCTGATGCCGTCACTAAACACATTCCTTAAATTGTAGCCATTTGTTGAGTGTTTTTTTTGTGTCTAATCCGCATATATATCATCATTACCCTTGATTTTCTTGACTGTATATCTCTTAAATATCAACATATACAAGTGTGATTTAGTTTACGAAGATTTTTCAATGCCGAGAACCTCGATCAGAGAGTAAAAAAGGCGTAAGGTTCACAATGGTGTAAAATTAAAATGGGATATACCGGGCTAGGATTCGAGTTACAGGAACAAGGGCCAAACCAACCACCCAAGAATGGAATCGTCGAGCGAAAACACCTGACAACCTCCTAGAAGCAGCTTTTCTTGCCACCAGACCTTTCTCCATCAATTAGGAATCTGATGCCGTCACTAAACACATTCCTTAAATTGTAGCCATTGGTTGAGTGTTTTTTTTCGTGTCTAATCCGCATAAATATCACCATTGCCCTTGATTTTCTTGACTGTATATCTCTTAAATATCAACATATACACGTGTGATTTAGTTTACGAAGATTTTTCAATGCCGAGAACCTCGATCAGAGAGTAAAAAGGCGTAAGGTTCACAATGGTGTAAGATTAAAATGGGATATACAGGGCTAGGATTCGAGTTACAGGAACAAGGGCCAAACCAACCACCCAAGAATGGAATCGTCGAGCGAAAACACTTGACAACATCCTAGAAGCAGCTTTTCTTACAACCAGACCTTTCTCCATCAATTAGGAATCTGATGCCGTCACTAAACACATTCCTTAAATTGTAGCCATTTGTTGAGTGTTTTTTTTGGTGTCTAATCCGCATATATATCACCATTGCCCTTGATTTTCTTGACTGTATATCTCTTAAATGTCAACATATACACGTGTGATTTAGTTTACGAAGATTTTTCAATGCCGAGAGCCTCGATCAGAGAGTAAAAATGGCGTAAGGTTCACAATGGTGTAAGATTAAAATGGGATATACCGGGCTAGGATTCGAGTTACAGGAACAAGTGCCTCAGCAACCACCCAAGAATGGAATCGTCGAGCGAAAACACTTGACAACCTCCTAGAAGCAACTTTTCTCGCCAACAGACCTTTCTCTATCAATTAGGAATCTGATGCCGTCACAAAACACATTCCTTAAATTGTAGCCATTTGTTGAGTGTTTTTTTAGTGTCTAATCCGCATATATATCACCGTTGCGCTTAATTTTCTTGACTGTATATATGTTAAATATCAACATATACACGTGTGATTTAGTTTACGAAGATTTTTCAATGCCGAGAACATCGATCGGAGAGTAAAAAAGGCGTAAGGTTCAAAATGGTGTAAAATTAAAATGGGATATACCGGGCTAGGATTCGAGTTACAGAAACAAGGGCCAAACCAACCACCCAAGAATGGAACCGTCGAGCGAAAACACTTGATAACCTCCTAGAAGCTGCTTTTCTTTCCACCAGACCTTTCTCCATCAATTAGGAATCTGATGCCGTCACTAAACACATTCCTTAAATTGTAGCCATTTGTTGAGTGTTTTTTTTTGTGTCTAATCCGCATATATATCACCGTTGCCCTTGATTTTCTTGACTGTATATCTCTTAAATATCAACATATACACGTGTGATTTAGTTTACGAAGATTTTTCAATGCTGAGAACCACGATCAGAGAGTAAAAAAGGCGTAAGGTTCACATTGGTGTAAAATTAAAATGGGATATAACGGGCTAGGATTCGAGTTACAGGAACAAGGGCCAAACCAACCACCCAAGAACGGAATCGTCGAGCGAAAACACTTGACAACCTCCTAGAAGCAGCTTTTCTTGCCACCAGACCTTTCTCCATCAATTAGGAATCTGATGCCGTCACTAAACACATTCCTTAAATTGTAGCCATTTGTTGAGTGTTTTTTTTTTTAGTCTAATCCGCATATATATCACCATTGCCTTTGATTTTTTTGACTGTATATCTCTTAAATATCAACATATACCCGTGTGATTTAGTTGACGAAGATTTTTCAATGCAGAGAACCTCTATCAGAGAGTAAAAAATGCGTAAGGTTCACAATGGTGTAAAATTAAAATGGGATATACCGGGCTAGGATTCGAGTTACAGGAACAAGGGCCAAACCAACCACCCAAGAATGGAATCGTCGAGCGAAAACACTTGACAACGTCCTAGACGCAGCTTTTCTTGCCACCAGACCTTTCTCCATCAATTAGGAATCTGATGCCGTCACTAAACACATTCCTTAAATTGTAGCCATTTGTTGAGTGTTTTTTTTGTGTCTAATCCGCACATATATCACCATTTCCCTTGACTGTATATCTCTTAAATGTCAACATATACACGTGTGATTTAGTTTACGAAGATTTTTCAATGCCGAGAACCTCGATCAGAGAGTAAAAAAGGCGTAAGGTTCACTATGGTGTAAAATTAAAATGGGATATACCGGGCTAGGATTCGAGTTACAGGAACAAGGGCCAAACCAACCACCCAAGAATGGAATCGTCGAGCGAAAACACCTGACAACCTCCTAGAAGCAGCTTTTCTTGCCACCAGACCTTTCTCCATCAATTAGGAATCTGATGCCGTCACTAAACACATTCCTTAAATTGTAGCCATTGGTTGAGTGTTTTTTTTTCGTGTCTAATCCGTATAAATATCACCATTGCCCTTGATTTTCTTGACTGTATATCTCTTAAATGTCAACATATACACGTGTGATTTAGTTTACGAAGATTTTTCAATGCCGAGAACCTCGATCAGAGAGTAAAAAAGGCGTAAGGTTCAAAATGGTGTAAAATTAAAATGGGATATACCGGGCTAGGATTCGAGTTACAGGAACAAGGGCCAAACCAACCACCCAAGAATGGAATCGTCGAGCGAAAACACTTGATAACCTCCTAGAAGCAGCTTTTCTTGCCACCAGACCTTTCTCCATCAATTAGGATTCCGATGCCGTCACTAAACACATTCCTTAAATTGTAGCCATTTGTTGAGTGTTTTTTTTTGTGTCTAATCCGCATATATATCACCATTGCGCTTGATTTTCTTGACTGTATATCTCTTAAATATCAACATATACACGTGTGATTTAGTTTACGAAGATTTTTCAATGCCGAGAACTTCGATCAGAGAGTAAAAAAGGCGTAAGCTTCAAAATGGTGTAAAATTAAAATGGCATTTACCGGGCTAGGATTCGAGTTAAAGGAACAAGGGCCAAACCAACCACCCAAGAATGGAATCGTTGAGGGAAAACACTTGACAACCTCCTAGTAGCAGCTTTTCTTGCCACCAGACCTTTCTTCATCAATTAGGAATTTGATGCCGTCACTAAACACATTCCTTAAATTGTAGCCATTTGTTGAGTGTTTTTTTCGTGTATAATCCGCATAAATATCACCATTGCCCTTGATTTTCTTGACTGTATATCTCTTAAATATCAACATATACACGTGTGATTAAGTTTACGAAGATTTTTCAATGCCGAGAACCTCGATCAGAGAGTAAAAAAGGCGTAGGGTTCAAAATTGTGTAAAATTAAAATGGCATATACCGGGCTAAGATTCGAGTTACAGGAACAAGGGCCAAACCAACCGCCCAAGAATGGAATCGTCGAGCGAAAACACTTGATAACCTCCTAGAAGCAGCTTTTCTTCCCACCAGACCTTTCTCCATCAATTAGGAATCTGATGCCGTCACTAAACACATTCCTTAAATTGTAGCCATTTGTTGAGTGTTTTTTTTTGTGTCTAATCCGCATATATATCATCATTACCCTTGATTTTCTTGACTGTATATCTCTTAAATATCAACATATACAAGTGTGATTTAGTTTACGAAGATTTTTCAATGCCGAGAACCTCGATCAGAGAGTAAAAAAGGCGTAAGGTTCACAATGGTGTAAGATTAAAATGGGACACACCGGGCTAGGATTCGAGTTACAGGAACAAGGGCCAAACCAACCACCCAAGAATGGAATCGTCGAGCGAAAACCCTTGATAACCTCCTAGAAGCAGCTTTTCTTGCCACCAGACCTTTCTCCATCAATTAGGAATCTGATGCCGTCACTAAACACATTCCTTAAATTGTAGCCATTTGTTGAGTGTTTTTTTTTGTGTCTAATCCGCATATATATCATCATTACCCTTGATTTTCTTGACTGTATATCTCTTAAATATCAACATATACAAGTGTGATTTAGTTTACGAAGATTTTTCAATGCCGAGAACCTCGATCAGAGAGTAAAAAAGGCGTAAGGTTCACAATGGTGTAAGATTAAAATGGGACATACCGGGTAGGATTCGAGTTACAGGAACAAGGGCCAAACCAACCACCCAACAATGGAATCATCGAGGGAAAACACTTGACAACCTCCTAGAAGCAGCTTTTTTTGCCACCAGACCTTTCTCCATCAATTAGGAATCTGATACCGTCACTAAACACATTCCTTAAATTGTAGCCATTTGTTGAGTGTTTTTTTTTTGTGTCTAATCTGCATATATATCACCATTGCCCTTGATTTTCTTGACTGTATATCTCTTAAATGTCAACATATACACGTGTGATTTAGTTTACGAAGATTTTTCAATGCCGAGAACCTCGATCAGAGAGTAAAAAAGGCGTAAGGTTCACAATGGTGTAAGATTAAAATGGGACATACCGGGCTAGGATTCGAGTTACAGGAACAAGGGCCAAACCAACCACCCAAGAATGGAATCGTCGAGCGAAAACACCTGACAACCTCCTAGAAGCAGCTTTTCTTGCCACCAGACCTTTCTCCATCAATTAGGAATCTGTTGCCGTCACTAAACACATTCCTTAAATTGTAGCCATTGGTTGAGTGTTTTTTTTCGTGTCTAATCCGCATAAATATCACCATTGCCCTTGATTTTCTTGACTGTATATCTCTTAAATGTCAACATATACACGTCTGATTTAGTTTACGAAGATTTTTCAATGTCGAGAACCTCGATCAGAGAGTAAAAAAGGCGTAAGGTTCAAAATGTTGTAAAATTAAAATGGGATATACCGGGCTAGGATTCGAGTTACAGGAACAAGGGCCAAACCAACCACCCAAGAATGGAATCGTCGAGCGAAAACACTTGATAACCTCCTAGAAGCAGCTTTTCTTGCCACCAGACCTTTCTCCATCAATTAGGAATCTGATGCCGTCACTAAACACATTGCTTAAATTGTAGCCATTTGTTGAGTGTTTTTTTTTGTGTCTAATCCGCATATATATCACCATTGCGCTTGATTTTCTTGACTGTATATCTCTTAAATATCAACATATACACGTGTGATTTAGTTTACGAAGATTTTTCAATGCCGAGAACTTCGATCAGAGAGTAAAAAAGGCGTAAGCTTCAAAATGGTGTAAAATTAAAATGGCATATACCGGGCTAGGATTCGAGTTAAAGGAACAAGGGCCAAACCAACCACCCAAGAATGGAATCGTTGAGGGAAAACACTTGACAACCTCCTAGTAGCAGCTTTTCTTGCCACCAGACCTTTCTTCATCAATTAGGAATTTGATGCCGTCACTAAACACATTCCTTAAATTGTAGCCATTTGTTGAGTGTTTTTTTTCGTGTATAATCCGCATAAATATCACCATTGCCCTTGATTTTCTTGACTGTATATCTCTTAAATGTCAACATATACACGTGTGATTTAGTTTACGAAGATTTTTCAATGCCGAGAACCTCGATCAGAGAGTAAAAAAGGCGTAGGGTTCAAAATTGTGTAAAATTAAAATGGCATATACCGGGATAGGATTCGAGTTACAGGAACAAGGGCCAAACCAACCACCCAAGAATGGAATCGTCGAGCGAAAACCCTTGATAACCTCCTAGAAGCAGCTTTTCTTGCCACCAGACCTTTCTCCATCAATTAGGAATCTGATGCCGTCACTAAACACATTCCTTAAATTGTAGCCATTTGTTGAGTGTTTTTTTTTTGTGTCTAATCCGCATATATATCATCATTACCCTTGATTTTCTTGACTATATATCTCTTAAATATCAACATATACAAGTGTGATTTAGTTTACGAAGATTTTTCAATGCTGAGAACCTCGATCAGAGAGTAAAAAAGGCGTAAGGTTCACAATGGTGTAAGATTAAAATGGGACATACCGGGCTAGGATTCGAGTTACAGGAACAAGGGCCAAACCAACCACCCAACAATGGAATCGTCGAGGGAAAACACTTGACAACCTCCTAGAAGCAGCTTTTTTTGCCACCAGACCTTTCTCCATCAATTAGGAATCTGATACCGTCACTAAACACATTCCTTAAATTGTAGCCATTTGTTGAGTGTTTTTTTTTTGTGTCTAATCTGCATATATATCACCATTTCCCTTGATTTTCTTGACTGTATATCTCTTAAATGTCAACATATACACGTGTGATTTAGTTTACGAAGATTTTTCAATGCCGAGAACCTCGATCAGAGAGTAAAAAAGGCGTAAGGTTCACTATGGTGTAAAATTAAAATGGGATATGCCGGGCTAGGATTCGAGTTACAGGAACAAGGGCCAAACCAACCACCCAAGATTGGAATCGTCGAGCGAAAACACCTGACAACCTCCTAGAAGCAGCTTTTCTTGCCACCAGACCTTTCTCCATCAATTAGGAATCTGTTGCCGTCACTAAACACATTCCTTAAATTGTAGCCATTGGTTGAGTGTTTTTTTTCGTGTCTAATCCGCATAAATATCACCATTGCCCTTGATTTTCTTGACTGTATATCTCTTAAATGTCAACATATACACGTCTGATTTAGTTTACGAAGATTTTTCAATGTCGAGAACCTCGATCAGAGAGTAAAAAAGGCGTAAGGTTCAAAATGTTGTAAAATTAAAATGGGATATACCGGGCTAGGATTCGAGTTACAGGAACAAGGGCCAAACCAACCACCCAAGAATGGAATCGTCGAGCGAAAACACTTGATAACCTCCTAGAAGCAGCTTTTCTTGCCACCAGACCTTTCTCCATCAATTATGAATCTGATGCCGTCACTAAACACATTCCTTAAATTGTAGCCATTTGTTGAGTGTTTTTTTTTTTTTTTTTGTGTCTTATCCGCATATATATCACCATTGCGCTTGATTTTCTTGACTGTATATCTCTTAAATATCAACATATACACGTGTGATTTAGTTTACGAAGATTTTTCAATGCCGAGAACTTCGATCAGAGAGTAAAAAAGGCGTAAGCTTCAAAATGGTGTAAAATTAAAATGGCATATACCGGGCTAGAATTCGAGTTAAAGGAACAAGGGCCAAACCAACCACCCAAGAATGGAATCGTTGAGGGAAAACACTTGACAACCTCCTATTAGCAGCTTTTCTTGCCACCAGACCTTTCTTCATCAATTAGGAATTTGATGCCGTCACTAAACACATTCCTTAAATTGTAGCCATTTGTTGAGTGTTTTTTTTCGTGTATAATCCGCATAAATATCACCATTGCCCTTGATTTTCTTGACTGTATATCTCTTAAATGTCAACATATACACGTGTGATTTAGTTTACGAAGATTTTTCAATGCCGAGAACCTCGATCAGAGAGTAAAAAAGGCGTAGGGTTCAAAATTGTGTAAAATTAAAATGGCATATACCGGGATAGGATTCGAGTTACAGGAACAAGGGCCAAACCAACCACCCAAGAATGGAATCGTCGAGCGAAAACCCTTGATAACCTCCTAGAAGCAGCTTTTCTTGCCACCAGACCTTTCTCCATCAATTAGGAATCTGATGCCGTCACTAAACACATTCCTTAAATTGTAGCCATTTGTTGAGTGTTTTTTTTTGTGTCTAATCCGCATATATATCATCATTACCCTTGATTTTCTTGACTGTATATCTCTTAAATATCAACATATACAAGTGTGATTTAGTTTACGAAGATTTTTCAATGCCGAGAACCTCGATCAGAGAGTAAAAAAGGCGTAAGGTTCACAATGGTGTAAGATTAAAATGGGACATACCGGGCTAGGATTCGAGTTACAGGAACAAGGGCCAAACCAACCACCCAACAATGGAATCATCGAGGGAAAACACTTGACAACCTCCTAGAAGCAGCTTTTTTTGCCACCAGACCTTTCTCCATCAATTAGGAATCTGATACCGTCACTAAACACATTCCTTAAATTGTAGCCATTTGTTGAGTGTTTTTTTTTTTGTGTCTAATCTGCATATATATCACCATTGCCCTTGATTTTCTTGACTGTATATCTCTTAAATGTCAACATATACACGTGTGATTTAGTTTACGAAGATTTTTCAATGCCGAGAACCTCGATCAGAGAGTAAAAAAGGCGTAAGGTTCACTATGGTGTAAAATTAAAATGGGATATGCCGGGCTAGGATTCGAGTTACAGGAACAAGGGCCAAACCAACCACCCAAGAATGGAATCGTCGAGCGAAAACACCTGACAACCTCCTAGAAGCAGCTTTTCTTGCCACCAGACCTTTCTCCATCAATTAGGAATCTGTTGCCGTCACTAAACACATTCCTTAAATTGTAGCCATTGGTTGAGTGTTTTTTTTCGTGTCTAATCCGCATAAATATCACCATTGCCCTTGATTTTCTTGACTGTATATCTCTTAAATGTCAACATATACACGTCTGATTTAGTTTACGAAGATTTTTCAATGTCGAGAACCTCGATCAGAGAGTAAAAAAGGCGTAAGGTTCAAAATGTTGTAAAATTAAAATGGGATATACCGGGCTAGGATTCGAGTTACAGGAACAAGGGCCAAACCAACCACCCAAGAATGGAATCGTCGAGCGAAAACACTTGATAACCTCCTAGAAGCAGCTTTTCTTGCCACCAGACCTTTCTCCATCAATTAGGAATCTGATGCCGTCACTAAACACATTCCTTAAATTGTAGCCATTTGTTGAGTGTTTTTTTTTTTGTGTCTAATCCGCATATATATCACCATTGCGCTTGATTTTCTTGACTGTATATCTCTTAAATCTCAAGATATACACGTGTGATTTAGTTTACGAAGATTTTTCAATGCCGAGAACTTCGATCAGAGAGTAAAAAAGGCGTAAGCTTCAAAATGGTGTAAAATTAAAATGGCATATACCGGGCTAGGATTCGAGTTAAAGGAACAAGGGCCAAACCAACCACCCAAGAATGGAATCGTTGAGGGAAAACACTTGACAACCTCCTAGTAGCAGCTTTTCTTGCCACCAGACCTTTCTTCATCAATTAGGAATTTGATGCCGTCACTAAACACATTCCTTAAATTGTAGCCATTTGTTGAGTGTTTTTTTTTCGTGTATAATCCGCATAAATATCACCGTTGCCCTTGATTTTCTTGACTGTATATCTCTTAAATGTCAACATATACACGTGTGATTTAGTTTACGAAGATTTTTCAATGCCGAGAACCTCGATCAGAGAGTAAAAAAGGCGTAGGGTTCAAAATTGTGTAAAATTAAAATGGCATATACCGGGATAGGATTCGAGTTACAGGAACAAGGGCCAAACCAACCACCCAAGAATGGAATCGTCGAGCGAAAACCCTTGATAACCTCCTAGAAGCAGCTTTTCTTGCCACCAGACCTTTCTCCATCAATTAGGAATCTGATGCCGTCACTAAACACATTCCTTAAATTGTAGCCATTTGTTGAGTGTTTTTTTTTTTGTGTCTAATCCGCATATATATCATCATTACCCTTGATTTTCTTGACTGTATATCTCTTAAATATCAACATATACAAGTGTGATTTAGTTTACGAAGATTTTTCAATGCCGAGAACCTCGATCAGAGAGTAAAAAAGGCGTAAGGTTCACAATGGTGTAAGATTAAAATGGGACATACCGGGCTAGGATTCGAGTTACAGGAACAAGGGCCAAACCAACCACCCAACAATGGAATCATCGAGGGAAAACACTTGACAACCTCCTAGAAGCAGCTTTTTTTGCCACCAGACCTTTCTCCATCAATTAGGAATCTGATGCCGTCACTAAACACATTCCTTAAATTGTAGCCATTTGTTGAGTGTTTTTTTTTGTGTCTAATCTGCATATATATCACCATTGCCCTTGATTTTCTTGACTGTATATCTCTTAAATGTCAACATATACACGTGTGATTTAGTTTACGAAGATTTTTCAATGCCGAGAACCTCGATCAGAGAGTAAAAAAGGCGTAAGGTTCAAAATGTTGTAAAATTAAAATGGGATATACCGGGCTAGGATTCGAGTTACAGGAACAAGGGCCAAACCAACCACCCAAGAATGGAATCGTCGAGTGAAAACACTTGATAACCTCCTAGAAGCAGCTTTTCTTGCCACCAGACCTTTCTCCATCAATTAGGAATCTGATGCCATCACTAAACACATTCCTTAAATTGTAGCCATTTGTTGAGTGTTTTTTTTTTGTGTCTAATCTGCATATATATCACCATTGCCCTTGATTTTCTTGACTGTATATCTCTTAAATATCAACATATACACGTGTGATTTAGTTAACGAAGATTTTTCAATGCCGAGAACCTCGATCAGAGAGTAAAAAGGCGTAAGGTTCACAATGGTGTAAGATTAAAATGGGATATACAGGGCTAGGATTCGAGTTACAGGAACAAGGGCCAAACCAACCACCCAAGAATGGAATCGTCGAGCGAAAACACTTGACAACATCCTAGAAGCAGCTTTTCTTACAACCAGACCTTTCTCATCAATTAGGAATCTGATGCCGTCACTAAACACATTCCTTAAATTGTAGCCATTTGTTGAGTGTTTTTTTTTGGAGTCTAATCCGCATATATATCACCATTGCCCTTGATTTTGTTGACTGTATATCTCTTAAATATCAACATATACCCGTGTGATTTAGTTGACAAAGATTTTTCAATGCCGAGAACCTCTATCAGAGAGTAAAAAATGCGTAAGGTTCACAATGGTGTAAAATTAAAATGGGATATACCGGGCTAGGATTCGAGTTACAGGAACAAGGGCCAAACCAACCACCCAAGAATGGAATCGTCGAGCGAAAACACTTGACAACGTCCTAGAAGCAGCTTTTCTTGCCACCAGACCTTTCTCCATCAATTAGGAATCTGATGCCGTCACTAAACACATTCCTTAAATTGTAGCCATTTGTTGAGTGTTTTTTTTTGTGTCTAATCCGCATATATATCACCATTGCGCTTGATTTTTTTGACTGTATATCTCTTAAATATCAACATATACACGTGTGATTTAGTTTACGAAGATTTTTCAATGCCGAGAACTTCGATCAGAGAGTAAAAAAGGCGTAAGCTTCAAAATGGTGTAAAATTAAAATGGCATATACCAGGCTAGGATTCGAGTTACAGGAACAAGGGCCAAACCAACCACCCAAAAATGGAATCGTCGAGGGAAAACACTTGACAACCTCCTAGTAGCAGCTTTTCTTGCCACCAGACCTTTCTTCATCAATTAGGAATTTGATGCCGTCACTAAACACATTCCTTAAATTGTAGCCATTTGTTTAGTGTTTTTTTTTGGTGTCTAATCCGCATATATATCACCATTGCCCTTGATTTTCTTGACTGTATATCTCTTAAATATCAACATATACACTTGTGATTTAGTTTACGAAGATTTTTCAATGGCGGGTACCTCGATCAGAGAGTAAAAAAGGCGTAAGGTTCATTATGGTGTAAAATTAAAATGGGATATACCGGGCTAGGATTCGAGTTACAGGAACAAGGGCCAAACCAACCACCCAAGAATGGAGTCGTCGAGCGAAAACACCGGACAACCTCCTGGAAGCAGCTTTTCTTGCCACCAGACCTTTCTCCATCAATTAGGAATCTGATGCCGTCACTAAACACATTCCTTAAATTGTAGCCATTGGTTGAGTGTTTTTTTTCGTGTCTAATCCGCATAAATATCACCATTGCCCTTGATTTTCTTGACTGTATATCTCTTAAATGTCAACATATACACGTGTGATTTAGTTTACGAAGATTTTTCAATGCCGAGAACCTCGATCAGAGAGTAAAAAAGGCGTAAGGTTCAAAATGGTGTAAAATTAAAATGGGATATACCGGGCTAGGATTCGAGTTACAGGAACAAGGGCCAAACCAACCACCCAAGTATGGAATCGAAGAGCGAAAACACTTGATAACCTCCTAGAAGCAGCTTTTCTTGCCACCAGACCTTTCTCCATCAATTAGGAATCTGATCACATTCCTTAAATTGTAGCCATTTGTTGAGTGTTTTTTTTTTTGTGTCTAATCCGCATATATATCACCATTGCCCTTGATTTTCTTGACTGTATATTTCTTAAATATCAACGTATACACGTGTGATTTAGTTTACGAAGATTTTTCAATGCCGAGAACCTCGATCAGAGAGTAAAAAGGCGAAAGGTTCACAATGGTGTAAGATTAAAATGGGATATACAGAGCTAGGATTCGAGTTACAGGAACAAGGGCCAAACCAACCACCCAAGAATGGAATCGTCGAGCGAAAACACTTGACAACATCATAGAAGCAGCTTTTCTTACAACCAGACCTTTCTCCATCAATTAGGAATCTGATGCCGTCACTAAACACATTCCTTAAATTGTAGCCATTTTTTGAGTGTTTTTTTTTGGTGTCTAATCCGCATATATATCACCATTGCCCTTGACTTTCTTGACTGTATATCTCTTAAATGTCAACATATACACGTGTGATTTAGTTTACGAAGATTTTTCAATGCCGAGAGCCTCGATCAGAGAGTAAAAAAGGCGTAAGGTTCACAATGGTGTAAGATTAAAATGGGATATACCGGGCTAGGATTCGAGTTACAGGAACAAGGGCCTCACCAACCATCCAAGAATGGAATCGTCGAGCGAAAACACTTGACAACCTCCTAGAAGCAGCTTTTCTCGCCAACAGACCTTTCTCTATCAATTAGGAGTCTGATGCCGTCACTAAACACATTCCTTAAATTGTACCCATTTGTTGAGTGTTTTTTTAGTGTCTAATCCGCATATATATCACCATTGCGCTTGATTTTCTTGACTGTATATATCTTAAATATCAACATATACACGTGTGATTTAGTTTACGAAGATTTTTCAATGCCGAGAACCACGATCAGAGAGTAAAAAAGGCGTAAGGTTCAAAATGGTGTAAAATTAAAAAGGGATATACCGGGCTAGGATTCAAGTTAAAGGAACAAGGGCCAAACCAACCACCCAAGAATGGAATCGTAGAGCGAAAACACTTGATAACCTCCTAGAAGCAGCTTTTCTTGCCATCAGACATTTCTCCATCAATTAGGAATATGATGCCGTCACTAAACACATTCCCTAAATTGTAGCCATTTGTTGAGTGTTTTTTTTGTGTCTAATCCGCATATATATATCACCATTGCGCTTGATTTTCTTACCTGTATATCTCTTAAATGTCAACATATACACGTGTGATTTAGTTTACGAAGATTTTTCAATGCCGAGAACCTCAATCAGAGAGTAAAAAAGGCGTAAGGTTCAAAATGGTGTAAAATTAAAATGGGATACACCGGGCTAGGATTCGAGTTACAGGAACAGTGGCCAAACCAACCACCCAATAATGGAATCGTCGATTGAAAACACTTGACAACCTCCTAGAAGCAGCTTTTCTTGCCACCAGACCTTTCTCCATCAATTAGGAATCTGATGCCGTCTGTCACACCCCCAAAATCCATATGCGGAGTATGACCGCTTGGAGGCGTTACTGACCAGGATCAAGCCACCAATCATATTGAACAAGCATGCAAGTAAACATAATTCAACCAAACAATATGAAAGGTGTTCAAAAACCAAAGCATAGCTAAGTGTTTAGCGGAAGCATAATTGTAAAACCCATAGCAAGTATTAAGTATGAAATAAAGTAATGTTTAAAGCATGGCACACACTGCCATGTCCCACAACGACTGTTCCTCCCTGTGCAAGCTCCATGAGTACCTAATGACCTGCAAGGCATGTAGCA
The DNA here is from genome assembly GCA_030545235.1 of Helianthus tuberosus. NCBI lineage: Eukaryota > Viridiplantae > Streptophyta > Magnoliopsida > Asterales > Asteraceae > Helianthus > Helianthus tuberosus. Next base: position 25,697,038 of record CM060428.1, read on the forward strand.
ACGAATCAACAACAAAGTTGAGCGAGTTCACAATTGGTGTTCATTGTTAAGTTGTTTCAAAAACCAGGAATTCATTTGTAAGTTATAAGTTAATCAGTTTACCCTGTTTCCCAAACATATCCATAGTTGGTGGGGGCTTCCCCATGTTAACCACTAGACCTGTTTACCATATCGACCACTGACTGAAGTAAGTTGGTGCCCTAGCGTCAATGTCTATCATCATTGACGTGCCCAGATCCATTAGTTCACGCCCGTCCTCTGCGGCACGGTGTGAGGCTTGTCAAACCTAAATAGCGCTATCTAACTAATGACCCGCTCGCCATTGGCCCGGCGATTAAGTCGATATAAAAGGAGGGACTTCATGATAGAGAGTTTTGGTCTAGTATCCGTGTTGTCACCCTTCAGTAAAGAGGGTGTGTACGTAATCCCCAAACCAGGAGATTACGCAGGTTTCGATTATATTCTTATCACGTGTTGTCACCCTTCAATAAAGAGGGTGTGTACATGTCCCAAACCAGGAGATCACGCAGTTTCAGTTTAAATCCTTTACCCATTCCCAACCCTTGGGAATCCCATGCCTTGTAGAAAGTGTGAACTCACCTCGGTTTGCTCGGCAGATAGTTTAACTTGTTAATGCGACTTTAGTTAATCACGTCCTATTATTGTTTTACCATATCTAGTTAGGTTCGTAAAATAATGTCACGTATGCATTTACTCAACACATAGCACATAGGTTTATGTATATCATAAGTAGATTAGCGATGCATCATTGTCATGATATATCACGGGTCATTAAGCATATTAACCTACACATATCGGTAAACAACAAGGCATAGTCATAAAAATCACGATACACCATAAATATTAAAGGCTTGACTAGAAGTTTATCAAGTCCTTAATTCACTTATATATATATATACAAAGCAAAGTCGGGAAAGTAATCGGGGTATTAACGATAATGGTGCGCGGTCTATACTCATTGCTGAGCCTAAATAGTAAGTGAGCAACCGGCCCAAGTTGTACATGTGCAGCCCAAAGATATGGGCCCAAGGCAGTGTGCGATTGGGCTTCTTGTGACAAACATATCCCATTGTGTTGTGTGTGAGTGTGCGATTAAGAGGATTCAAAAAGAAGGGTGTGGGGTCCGGTCATATACATGTGCAGCTAATTACATACCATCATCCCCATTCCCATAAATCAAACCAGAAGGAGACAAAGGAACCTTTTTAACGTGCATATAACAAACCATACATCTTTCAGATAGGTTGTACCCTATGCTCCTACTGTTGTACATTTATAAAAACCCAAATTCACACCTTACAAATAGCAATCATCATCGGCACATATAATCACTAAACATCATCGTAGCAGACACTATCGCAGTTTTATCTTTATCATCATTCCATATTTCAAGTATTCAGTTGTGCATGACCAGGTTGTACATAAAGCATTCAGGGTTGTACACTTCACTAACTAATGTCATTATATGCATATATCTTCATACAATGGTGAAACTCAAATCCTTTTTAATATCAAAAGACATTCACATAACCATCTTTATTGTTACCCCAGCAAATCATATTCAAATAACCAGCATAAAACATTTTAATCACTAACAACCACTAATAAGGAAGGTCATTATCTACTCAAACATTCAACAGGAGTTATCATATTCAGTCTAGCAGCATTCGGACCTAAGCATGACAACTGGAATCATACGAGCAACTTGAACAGTTTGTTTATCAGTCGATTTTAAACATGTAATCTAACCTGGAATCGCTGATGCAACAAGGTGCGTCGAGTAGATAAAGAGACGGAGTTCCGGGTAGCGCCGGAGGTAGAACGGAGAGCACCGGTGTCGCTGGAGTTTTGAACTTGCCGGAGAAGAAAGTGGCAGTGGTTGTCGTAGAGTTTCGGATGGGGGTGAGCGGATTATGTGAAACGGCAGGTAGGGTTTGTGAGGGTTTAATCAAGATTGCATGCTACGTAACATAATATATAAAAGAGTTTCATGATGGCGGTTTGATTAATGCTTGGGCCGAAAGACAAGGAGTTTTGGCTGGGGGTGGGCTGAGAAGTATAGAGGAAAAGATTGGGCTGGATCATGATGGTCGGCTGCAACTCACTGTTGTTACATTACAACTATTATATATATTGTGTAATTATTATTATTATTTTTTTTTTACCAAGCTACTAATGAACAATAAATAACCACTAGAAATGCATAATATTTGCTATGGTTCGGACCTCATGGATTTCGAGTTACACGAGCGAGTTTGATCGAAAGCAAGACAGTTGTTTTGGTTCAAACGGTTAGGGTCAACTAGCGAGACATGGGCTACGGTTCGGGTCGGTTCAATTGGATAAAGATTTAGTATCTAATTAATCGCTTGAATAATATGAACTTAAAATATAATTTAGTTACGTATAACTTAGTTACGTATAATTAGCTCATCAAATGAAATAAGTAAGACTCGATCCATAAATACGAACGAACGGTTCTAATCTCGAAATTACGAGTTGTCACACCGTCACTAAACACAATCCTTAAATTGTAGCCATTTGTTTAGTGATTTTTTTTGGTGTCTAATCCGCATATATATCACCATTGCCCCTGATTTTCTTGACTGTATATCTTTTAAATGTCAACATATACACGTGTGATTTAGTTTACGAAGATTTTTCAATGCCTAGAACCTCGATCAGAGAGTAAAAAAGGCGTAACGTTCACAATGGTGTAAGATTAAAATGGGATATACCAGGCTAGGATTCGAGTTACAGGAATAAAGGCCAAACCAACCACCCAAGAATGGAATCGTCGAGCGAAAACACTTGACAACCTCCTAGAAGCATCTTTTCTTGCCACCAGACCTTTCTCCATCAATTAGGAATCTGATGCCGTCACTAAACACATTCCCTAAATTGTAGCCATTTGTTGAGTGTTTTTTTTGGTGTCTAATCCGCATATATATCACCATTGCCCTTGATTTTCTTGACTGTATATCTCTTAAATATCAACATATACACGTGTGATTCAGTTTACGAATAATTTTCAATGCCGAGAACCTCGATCAGAGAGTAAAAAAGGCGTAAGGTTCACAATGGTGTAAAATTAAAATGGGATATACCGGGCTAGGATTCGAGTTACAGAAACAGGGGCCACACCAACCACCCAAGAATGGAATCATCGAGCGAAAACACTTGACAACCTCCTAGAAGCAGCTATTCTTGCCACCAAACCTTTCTCCATCAATTAGTAATCTGATGCCGTCACTACACACAATCCTTAAATTGTAGCCATTTGTTGAGTGAATTTTTTTTGGTGTCTAATCCGCATATATATCACCATTGCCCTTGATTTTCTTGACTGTATATCTCTTAAATGTCAACATATACACGTGTGATTTAGTTTACGAAGATTATTCAATGCCGAGAACCTCGATCAGAGAGTAAAAAACGCTTAAGGTTCACAATGGTGTAAGATTAAAATGGGATATACCGGGCTAGGATTCAGGTTACAGGAATAAGCGCCAAACCAACCACCCAAGAATGCAATCGTCGAGCGAAAACACTTGACAACCTCCTAGAAGCAGCTTTTCTTGCCACCAGACCTTTCTACATCAATTACGAATCTGATGCCGTCACTAAACACATTCCTTAAATTGTAGCCATTTGTTAAGTGTTTTTTTTTTGTGTCTAATGCGCATATATATCACCATTGCCCTTGATTTTCTTGACTGTATATCTCTTAAATGTCAACATATACACGTGTGATTTAGTTTACGAAGATTTTTCAATGCCGAGAACCTCTATCACGGAGTAAAAAAGGCATAAGGTTCACAATGGTGTAAGATTAAAATGGGATATACCGGGCTAGGATTCGAGTCACAGGAACAAGGGCCAAACCAACCACCCAAGAATGGAATCGTCGAGCGAAAACACTTGACAACCTCCTAGAAGCAGCTTTTCTTGCCACCAGACCTTTCTTCATCAATTACGAATTTGATGCCGTCACTAAACACATTCCTTAAATTGTAGCCATTTGTTAAGTGTTTTTTTTTGTGCCTAATCCGCATATATATCACCATTGCCCTTGATTTTCTTGACTGTATATCTCTTAAATGTCAACATATACACGTGTGATTTAGTTTACGAAGATTTTTCAATGCCGAGAACCTCAATCAGAGAGTAAAAAAGGCGTAAGGTTCACAATGGTGTAAGATTAAAATGGGATATACCGGGCTACGATTCGAGTTACAGGAACAAGGGCCAAACCAACCACCCAAGAATGGAATCGTCGAGCGAAAACACTTGACAACCTCCTAGAAGCAGCTTTTCTTACCACCAGACCTTTCTCCATCAATTAGGAATCTGATGCCGTCACTAAACACATTCCCTAAATTGTAGCCATTTGTTGAGTGTTTTTTTGGTGTCTAATCCGCATATATATCACCATTGCCCTTGATTTTCTTGACTGTATATCTCTTAAATATCAACATATACACGTTTGATTCAGTTTACGAATAATTTTCAATGCCGAGAACCTCGATCAGAGAGTAAAAAAGGCGTAAGGTTCACAATGGTGTAAAATTAAAATGGGATATACCGGGCTAGGATTCGAGTTACAGAAACAGGGGCCACACCAACCACCCAAGAATGGAATCGTCGAGCGAAAACACTTGACAACCTCCTAGAAGCATCTTTTCTTGCCACCAGACCTTTCTCCATCAATTAGGAATCTGATGCCGTCACTAAACACATTCCCTAAATTGTAGCCATTTGTTGAGTGTTTTTTTTGGTGTCTAATCCGCATATATATCACCATTGCCCTTGATTTTCTTGACTGTATATCTCTTAAATATCAACATATACACGTGTGATTCAGTTTACGAATAATTTTCAATGCCGAGAACCTCGATCAGAGAGTAAAAAAGGCGTAAGGTTCACAATGGTGTAAAATTAAAATGGGATATACCGGGCTAGGATTCGAGTTACAGAAACAGGGGCCACACCAACCACCCAAGAATGGAATCGTCGAGCGAAAACACTTGACAACCTCCTAGAAGCAGCTTTTCTTGCCACCAAACCTTTCTCCATCAATTAGTAATCTGATGCCGTCACTACACACAATCCTTAAATTGTAGCCATTTGTTGAGTGAATTTTTTTTGGTGTCTAATCCGCATATATATCACCATTGCCCTTGATTTTCTTGACTGTATATCTCTTAAATGTCAACATATACACGTGTGATTTAGTTTACGAAGATTATTCAATGCCGAGAACCTCGATCAGAGAGTAAAAAACGCTTAAGGTTCACAATGGTGTAAGATTAAAATGGGATATACCGGGCTAGGATTCAGGTTACAGGAATAAGCGGCAAACCAACCACCCAAGAATGCAATCGTCGAGCGAAAACACTTGACAACCTCCTAGATGCAGCTTTTCTTGCCACCAGACCTTTCTACATCAATTACGAATCTGATGCCGTCACTAAACACATTCCTTAAATTGTAGCCATTTGTTAAGTGTTTTTTTTTTGTGTCTAATGCGCATATATATCACCATTGCCCTTGATTTTCTTGACTGTATATCTCTTAAATGTCAACATATACACGTGTGATTTAGTTTACGAAGATTTTTCAATGCCGAGAACCTCTATCAGGGAGTAAAAAAGGCGTAAGGTTCACAATGGTGTAAGATTAAAACGGGATATACCAGGCTAGGATTCGAGTCACAGGAACAAGGGCCAAACCAACCACCCAAGAATGGAATCGTCGAGCGAAAACACTTGACAACCTCCTAGAAGCAGCTTTTCTTGCCACCAGACCTTTCTTCATCAATTACGAATTTGATGCCGTCACTAAACACATTCCTTAAATTGTAGCCATTTGTTAAGTGTTTTTTTTGTGCCTAATCCGCATATATATCACCATTGCCCTTGATTTTCTTGACTGTATATCTCTTAAATGTCAACATATACACGTGTGATTTAGTTTACGAAGATTTTTCAATGCCGAGAACCTCAATCAGAGAGTAAAAAAGGCGTAAGGTTCACAATGGTGTAAGATTAAAATGGGATATACCGGGCTAGGATTCAAGTTACAGGAACAAGGGCCAAACCAACCACCCAAGAATGGAATCGTCGAGCGAAAACACTTGACAACCTCCTAGAAGCAGCTTTTCTTACCACCAGACCTTTCTCCATCAATTAGGAATCTGATGCCGTCACTAAACACATTCCCTAAATTGTAGCCATTTGTTGAGTGTTTTTTTGGTGTCTAATCCGCATATATATCACCATTGCCCTTGATTTTCTTGACTGGATATCTCTTAAATATCAACATATACACGTTTGATTCAGTTTACGAATAATTTTCAATACCGAGAACCTCGATCAGAGAGTAAAAAAGGCGTAAGGTTCACAATGGTGTAAAATTAAAATGGGATATACCTGGCTAGAATTCGAGTTACAGAAACTGGGGCCAAACCAACCACCCAAGAATGGAATCGTCGAGCGAAAACACTTGACAACCTCCTAGAAGCAGCTTTTCTTGCCACCAAACCTTTCTCCATCAATTAGTAATCTGATGCCGTCACTAAACACAATCCTTAAATTGTAGCCATTTGTTGAGTGAATTTTGTTTTTGGTGTCTAATCCGCATATATATCACCATTGCCCTTGATTTTCTTGACTGTATATCTCTTAAATGTCAACATATACACGTGTGATTTAGTTTACGAAGATTTTTCAATGCCGCGAACATCGATCAGAGAGTAAAAAAGGCTTAAGGTTCACAATGGTGTAAGATTAAAATGGGATATACCAGGCTAGGATTCGAGTTACCGGAACAAGGGCCAACCTAACCACCCAAGAATGGAATCGTCGAGCGAAAACACTTGACAACCTCCTAGAAGCAGCTTTTCTTGCAACCAAACCTTTCTCCATCAATTACGAATCTGATGCCATCACTAAACACATTCCTTAAATTGTAGCCATTTGTTAAGTGTTTTTTTTTGTGTCTAATCCGCATATATATCACCATTGCCCTTGATTTTCTTGACTGTATATCTCTTAAATGTCAACATATACACGTGTGATTTAGTTTACGAAGATTTTTCAATGCCGAGAACCTCTATCAGAGAGTAAAAAAGGCGTAAGGTTCACAATGGTGTAAGATTAAAATGGGATATACCGGGCTAGGATTCAAATTACAGGAACAAGGGCCAAACCAACCACCCAAGAATGGAATCGTCGAGCGAAAACACTTGACAACCTCCTAGAAGCAGCTTTTCTTGCCACCAGACCTTTCTCAATCAATTACGAATCTGATGCCGTCACTAAACACATTCCTTAATTTGTAGCCATTTGTTGAGTGTTTTTTTTGGTGTCTAATCCGCATATATATCACCATTGCCCTTGATTTTCTTAACTATATATCTCTTAAATGTCAACATATACATGTGTGATTTAGTTTACGAAGATTTTTCAATGCCGAGAACCTCTATCAGAGAGTAAAAAAGGCGTAAGGTTCACAATGGTGTAAGATTAAAATGGGATATACCGGGCTTGGATTCGAGTTACAGGAATAAGGGCCAAACCAACCACCCAAGAATGGAATCGTCGAGCGAAAACACTTGACAACCTCCTAGAAGCAGCTTTTCTTGCCACCAGACCTTTCTCCATCAATTACGAATTTGATGCCGTCACTAAACACATTCCTTAAATTGTAGCCATTTGTTAAATGTTTTTTTTTGGTGTCTAATCCGCATATATATCACCATTGCGCTTGATTTTCTTGACTGTATATCTCTTAAATGTCAACATATACACGTGTGATTTAGTTTTTGAAGATTTTTCAATGCCGAGAACCTCAATCAGAGAGTAAAAAAGGCGTAAGGTTCACAATGGTGTAAAATTAAAATGGGATATACCGGGCTAGGATTCGAGTTACAGGAACAAGGGCCAAACCAACCACCCAAGAATGGAATCGCCAAGCGAAAACACTTGACAACCTCCTAGAAGCAGCTTTTCTTACCACCAGACCTTTCTGTCACACCCCGACCACGTAGAACATACGAAACGTGGCGGAAACATCGGGGAGTGTTGTAACAGAATTAATTGTCTCAAATCCATGGCAATTGAAGTTTTGTTTTATTGATTAAAAGTGTTACAATGTCTAATCAAACAAGGAAATATAACATAATTAACTAGTCTTGCATCTTTTATTGTCACTAAAGCCCAAGTCTGCCTATATGTATCTTGATCATCTTATGCAACAGTTCCTGAAAAACACATGTGAAAATAGGTACGTCAGCATAAAAATGCCTGTGAGATACATAGGTTTTGTGAAAATAGGTTCCATGACTTATGTTTGAGAAAATGTTTAGTCATGAACCTTGTAATTTGCTTTGTTTTGTAAATCATTTGAAAAACAATGAGTTCAGATGATATGTATAAATAAGTAAATAATGTATGGTTAAATAAATAACCATGTAAGAATGGATTTGTATAAGATAAGTTGTTTGTAAAACAATGTCTTGTGAAAAGTATGTTATTTGTATAAAATGTTATATGTATCAAACTGAAATGATTCAAATAACGCTACAATATGTAATACCATACAAACACTTATATATAGGAAGTACCAGCGGCGTATCCACCATGCTTGTATCATATTACACACGCATCGTTACTTAATCACTTAATCAAACCAAACTAATGTCAAAATGTCTATGTCAAATATCCATGTCAAATGTCTATGTCAAATATCCATGTCAAATGTCTATGTCAAAATATCATGTATGGCAAGTGAAATGTCTCAACTAAACCATATACACAAGAACAAAGTATTGAAGTAAAACTTGGTTTAAATCAAAGTTATGTTTTGTGGTAAATGCATGATCAAATGTCAATCATGTTAAAATGTCTATGCCGAAATGTCTATGTCAAATACGGTTCACACGGTTCACAGATACAAACGGTTCACAGATATCAACGGATCACAGTCAAATGATTACAACGGTTCAATATGTAGTATAATGTGTTCATATGCTGGATAAGCATATGCAACAGAAAAAGCAATGTAACACAATGTACTAAGTATGCACACAATGGGCATACATAGCATGAAATGTAATGAAATCATGTACTATAATGTACTAACGAACATAGCAGTATATGATGTGAAAACAGGAAAGCATGAAAGTAACAAGTAGGCACATGTGTTCCACCCCAAAACAGTTTGGAAAACAGTAAAAGAGGGGTCTATGTACTCACCTGGGATTGCTCAGTAGTTCTGGAGTGACAACTAAACAATGCTAGAGATCGCGGATATCAAACGGCACCTAGTATAGGTAGCTATATTAATAAACCGGACCTAAATCGGAGGATCGGGTAGCATTAGGGTTTGTAAACCAAACGAGTGTAGAGACTCGTGTCTTTTGGTTTAACAAAGCCTACATACTAAATGAAACTTAACCTAAGTGTCTACGACCCATTACGACCCGTTTAGGTAGCTTATGCTACTTTAACGTGTCGTTCGCGTGAAACGCATTCGGACCGCCTAACTAGCCCTATGACAAGTGTTATATGCCTAAACATATTACATAATCAGTTATGTGACAAAGGTTTAGGTTACATATGCTTAATTACCAATTATACATGAAAAGGGTATTCTGGTAATTTACCTAAGGCATATAAACTACCTATCATACAACTACTTAAACGATGTGACCATAGGGTATAACCTCGGAAGGTTATTCCCTACCTACTATGGTCACCTAATGTGTTTGGTCGGATCCTAATGATCGACCAAACTGGGTCGGGTTCGAGGTATAAGCGATTTATTAGATCGCTTACCCTTCGACCCTAGACAACGTGGTAATCAGTAGGCATAGTCCCAAGGGACTATGACCATCGTGATTACAATCACGTTGCGAAGTTCAAACGAACTTCGCATTGACCATTACTGGTCAATGCTGAAAGTCAAACAAAGTTTGACTTTCTGACTCGAAAAGCAGTAAAATAAGGAAAAGAACGAAAGAATACTTACCCAGGGTCCCCGAATGCTAACCCAGATTAAAATAGCTCAGGTATGAAACGAAGGTTCCAACTTAGAGTCTTTTCAATCAGATTTGTGGGTTTTTAAGCCAAAGGGGGGTGGGTATTTATAGATAAAGTAGAGCCGCTAGGATCGTTTCTTGAATATCGTGCCACGATCCGAGCCGTACACTTGTCACAAGGGTTATGGAGCCACTTATGCTCCTTATCTTAGTGACACATCAACTTAAAACGAGTGGACACGAATCAACCAGCTGCAACTTGTGTTTAAAACATTGAATCTGGTCTGGTTAGGCAGTTGCGTAGCGCTAGTGCAAAGGCACTATGCAGTCGCGCTACGCTAGCACTCCCCCTGAAACAGAAAGTTTCAAAATTGGCAGCAATGGTCCCTGCACGTGTTTAAGGCCTTTTTCGATGCGTTTGAACCCCGTTAACCTCATTTCAAGGCTCTAAAATGTAGTTAAAGTATAGGGAACTCAAAACATACTCAAAAATATGCCGGATGATGGTTCGTTTGGTCGTACGAACGCGATGTTCGCTTAATTACGACGGAATGCGCATAAGCGCGAAAACCGATCCAAATGACGCGACGAATGGATTTTTCTTAAGGAGAACACTAAAATATAATGTAGTCATGCTTACATAAATTTTTGGATGTCCAGATGTATTCAGAACGTAAGTTATGCGCGAAAATGCAAACTTGTGCACTTTTTGACACTTTTAGTCCCTGAATGACCCAAAAGTTTATTTTAGCATACCGAACACCTCAAAGCCTATTTCTAAGCTATGTAAAGGATATTTATGGTATGTTTAACTTATGGTCATGTTCCGGAATGTCTGTTACAGTTCAAATTGGTATACTTTCGCAGTTTGTCAACTTTAGTCCCTGTAAGCGATTTAACTTTGATTTCACCACACCAAACCTTCCAAAACTTATATCTAAGTTATGTATAGGTTATTTAAGGTATGTTAAGCCTATTTCACTATTCCGGAGTGTTCGTTGCATTAAACTGGTTATATTTACGCATTAGTGCGCGTATAACGTTCCAGAAAGCGATATAGTGATTGAAATCGAACAAGAATTAATATGTGTAAACGATACACATATTTTTACAAATCCCAAGTATGAAATACAATATTTCACTGGTTGGGCATTTGTTTGATGGTTGAAATGACACAGGTGTTACAGTCTCCCCTACTTTAGGAAATTTCGTCCCGAAATTAATTCGTAGGAGTCTGTCTATGACTTTGTTTCAAATAGTCATCAAAGATATGTAAAGCATAATCTGATTATTTTCCTCAACGGATATTTTTCAGAAGCGAAAATGAATGGATGATTCATTCTTTCTCAACGGATTCTTTGTCAGAAATGGGAATTAAGGAATAATCCACGGATATTCATTTCTCTCAACGGATATTCTTCAGAACGAAAATGAACAAACGGGGTCATTTTCCTCAACGGTTTGTTCTTCAGAATTTGAAATGAAAGAAAAATCAACGGATATTCATTTATCTCAACGGATATTCTTCAGAACGAAAATGAACAAACGGGGTCATTTTCCTCAACGGTTTGTTCTTCAGAATTTGAAATGAAAGAAAAATCAACGGATATTCATTTCCTCAACGGATAAATCTTCAGAAACGAAAATGAACTAACGGAGTCATTTTCAACGGTTATTTCCTCAGAGTTGGAAATGAAGGATTACACAACGGATATTCATTTCCTCAACGGATAAATCTTCAGAAACGAAAATGAACTAACGGAGTCATTTTCAACGGTTGCTTCCTCAGAGTTGGAAATGAAGGATTACACAACGGATATTCATTTCCTCAACGGATAAATCTTCAGAAACGAAAATGAACTAACGGAGTCATTTTCAACGGTTGCTTCCTCAGAGTTGGAAATGAAGGATTACACAACGGATATTCATTTCCTCAACGGATATTCTTTAGAACGAAAATGAATGGATAATTCATTTTCCTCAACGGTTATTCTTCAGAATGGAAATGAAAAGATATACAACGGATATTCATTTCCTCAACGGATAAATCTTCAGAAACGAAAATGAACTAACGGAGTCATTTTCAACGGTTATTTCCTCAGAGTTGGAAATGAAGGATTACACAACGGATATTCATTTCCTCAACGGATATTCTTTAGAACGAAAATGAATGGATAATTCATTTTTCCTCAACGGTTATTCTTCAGAATGGAAATGAAAAGATAAACAACGGATATTCATTTCCTCAACGGATATTCTTCAGAAGTGAAAAATGAATAGCTAGTTCATTTTTCCTCAACGGATGCTTCATCAGAATTGGAAATGAATAGGGTTAACTCTTGATACATGATAGAACTTGCTGTGATTTCTGTGCACTAAATTCCATAATTATGTATGCATCCATAATTACGTAATTCCTTGCACAGTCCGCACAGTTTGTTTTGAAATGTTGTGGGGAAAGATATCAAACCTGAGATGAGAGTGACTAGACTACCATAGGGTCCTTTTAATTAGATCAACAGAGGATCTTCTTAATTAGGCCACTAAGGAGTCCTTTCAGCTATATCATCACATGATATCCCTAACCAGATTTTTGGATCAATCTGTTTAACTAGACCACTAAAGGGGTCTAATTATGAAGTAGTACATTATAATCCAAGGGACTTTAACTACAACGTAGAAGTCCATTAAGGATTTAAGTAGTACCTTTGGGTATCCTACTATGAATCTCTTGCACAAAGATATGTAAGATTTTACGAGGATTTGAATAACATAAATTGGATCACATGACACATAAAGGATAACACATAAGCACATAACCACATAATTGTTTAATTGTTATTTTCTTGTTATTGATTGCTATTAACTTGGCGCCTCGTACATCGTTTCTCTTGGAAGAAACGGGTACTTAGGATTTTCGTGGAAACGCAAGAGATTATACAAGGGAAGAAATTTGGAAGTAGTCTGTTCTTCAAGGAATGCGGTTCCTTGATTGTCGGTATTGTATGGGATATGTTTATACATGCAACCACATAAACATATTGAAATGTAAATGAAAGATTTATTTATAAACAACAATAACAACAACTGTTTCATAGATTGTGATAAAAGAAAATAATACACAAGGCTCGATTATTTTCTAAACAGCGTTATCTTCTGTCGGTCAGATACTCATCCCTGCGCTAGATTTGCATCAGCAAGTCTTGGGCAATTTCTACTAAAATGGCCCATCTCGCCACAGTTGTAGCAAGATCCCAGTGGGAAACGAGCTTGAGCAGGATTGTTGTTAATCTGATTTGGTGCTGCTGCTGTTGGGCAAACCCTCGCTGTATGACCTATAAGTCCGCAAACTTGGCATGTGCGGCACTTCACACCAGCATGATGATGTAGGCCACATTGGTTGCACAAGGGTGCAGTTCCTTTGTAGGGTTTCCTGGCAGGGGGTTGAGCTGGTTGGTTGGGGACGGCTTGATCATTGTGAGCGACCACGGCGAAGTTCTGAGAAGCCTTTCGCTTCTTTGACTTCTTAGAGGATCCAGTCTGTTCATCCATGGTCTTTGATTCCTCGATTGGTTTCGATTCCTCGACCAGTTTCTTGTCACCCTTTCGGAAAAGCTTACGTTTCCTGATCTGCGATTCAGTCAAGGTTGCAGATAACTCAATGGCCTGCCTAACCGTAGTAGGGTTGCTACCAGTCAAAATGTCTTGTATTGAGTCGGGAAGGCCATCAATGTACTTTTCGATCGCCTTATCCAAAGGTGTGACCATGTTTGGGCATAACAGACTTAACTCCTCATAACGGTCCGTGTAGGCTCGATGCTCACCGCTGTCCTGCTTAAGATCATCAAATTCCCTTTCCAAAGCCCTGATCTCGTGACGAGGACAAAACTCCTTCATCATGAGAGCCCTAAGTTCGGCCCATGTCTGTGCTAGAGCAACTTCTGCACCACGATCTCTCATAACCCCATTCCACCACGTAAGGGCTCTCTTCTGGAACACACTCGAAGCAAACTCGACCTTGCGATTGTCAGGACACTGCACATGGCGGAAAGTATTCTCAATGCTCTCGAACCATTGAAGAAGCCCAGTCGCTCCCTCAGAACCACTAAACTTGAGTGGTTTCGCCGAGTTAAAACTCTTGAAATTGCATGGACCATTGTTGTTGTTGTTGGCTTGATTCCATTGAGCAAAGAGGTTTGGGAATTGAGCAGCCATTTGCTGCGCAATGATTTCTGCCAATTCGGCAGTCGCTATCTGGCTTTCGCGTCGAGGAGGCATTCTAAAAGAGGAAACATGAAATGAAACGAGTGAGAGGTTTAGACGAAAAGAATGAGATGAAACAAATTTGATGAAAGCAATGGATAGTGGTCATTTGTTTGTTACTACAAGGCAACAAACGACACACAGTGACTAATCAAAGTAAATGAGTCAAAAATAATGTATCGCGAAGACATGCTCGCCTATAAGTGAACACTCATCCCAAGAATTCCCAGGTAAGCACAACTGGTCTCGCGTCTGATGAGATGTATACGAAGTGCTTGCCTAGACAGAAAACCCAGAATACAGGCATTCACCCTTCCAGTTTGCACGTGTTCACATTATTTAAAACCCAAAACCTTGACGAGATTTTTGAAAACTCAAAGGGGTTCAAAACCTTATAACAGAGGGTTCAAAACCTAGTAATTAATCATCCTAGAACAGATGATTAGTTTTCAAAGCGGTTTCGAAAATTTATGTTCTTGTTGTGGTAGTCGCCTAAGGATAGGTGACGGTATTGTTTTATGACTAAACGCAAGTAAACTCGCGTTAGGGTCCTAAGAAGGTTATAGACTAGGTCAAAGCATTACTAATAACCTAATTCCCTATAACCATTGGCTCTGATACCATCTTTTCTGTCACACCCCGACCACGTAGAACATACGAAACGTGGCGGAAACATCGGGGAGTGTTCTAACAGAATTAATTGTCTCAAATCCATGGCAATTGAAGTTTTGTTTTATTGATTAAAAGTGTTACAATGTCTAATCAAACAAGGAAATATAACATAATTAACTAGTCTTGCATCTTTTATTGTCACTAAAGCCCAAGTCTGCCTATATGTATCTTGATCATCTTATGCAACAGTTCCTGAAAAACACATGTGAAAATAGGTACGTCAGCATAAAAATGCCTGTGAGATACATAGGTTTTGTGAAAATAGGTTCCATGACTTATGTTTGAGAAAATGTTTAGTCATGAACCTTGTAATTTGCTTTGTTTTGTAAATCATTTGAAAAACAATGAGTTCAGATGATATGTATAAATAAGTAAATAATGTATGGTTAAATAAATAACCATGTAAGAATGGATTTGTATAAGATAAGTTGTTTGTAAAACAATGTCTTGTGAAAAGTATGTTATTTGTATAAAATGTTATATGTATCAAACTGAAATGATTCAAATAACGCTACAATATGTAATACCATACAAACACTTATATATAGGAAGTACCAGCGGCCTATCCACCATGCTTGTATCATATTACACACGCATCGTTACTTAATCACTTAATCAAACCAAACTAATGTCAAAATGTCTATGTCAAATATCCATGTCAAATGTCTATGTCAAATATCCATGTCAAATGTCTATGTCAAAATATCATGTATGGCAAGTGAAATGTCTCAACTAAACCATATACACAAGAACAAAGTATTGAAGTAAAACTTGGTTTAAATCAAAGTTATGTTTTGTGGGAAATGCATGATCAAATGTCAATCATGTTAAAATGTCTATGCCGAAATGTCTATGTCAAATACGGTTCACACGGTTCACAGATACAAACGGTTCACAGATATCAACGGATCACAGTCAAATGATTACAACGGTTCAATATGTAGTATAATGTGTTCATATGCTGGATAAGCATATGCAACAGAAAAAGCAATGTAACACAATGTACTAAGTACGCACACAATGGGCATACATAGCATGAAATGTAATGAAATCATGTACTATAATGTACTAACGAACATAGCAGTATATGATGTGAAAACAGGAAAGCATGAAAGTAACAAGTAGGCACATGTGTTCCACCCCAAAACAGTTTGGAAAACAGTAAAAGAGGGGTCTATGTACTCACCTGGGATTGCTCAGTAGTTCTGGAGTGACAACTAAACAATGCTAGAGATCGCGGATATCAAACGGCACCTAGTATAGGTAGCTATATTAATAAACCGGACCTAAATCGGAGGATCGGGTAGCATTAGGGTTTGTAAACCAAACGAGTGTAGAGACTCGTGTCTTTTGGTTTAACAAAGCCTACATACTAAATGAAACTTAACCTAAGTGTCTACGACCCATTACGACCCGTTTAGGTAGCTTATGCTACTTTAACGCGTCGTTCGCGTGAAACGCATTCGGACCGCCTAACTAGCCCTATGACAAGTGTTATATGCCTAAACATATTACATAATCAGTTATGTGACAAAGGTTTAGGTTACATATGCTTAATTACCAATTATACATGAAAAGGGTATTCTGGTAATTTACCTAAGGCATATAAACTACCTATCATACAACTACTTAAACGATGTGACCATAGGGTATAACCTCGGAAGGTTATTCCCTACCTACTATGGTCACCTAATGTGTTTGGTCGGATCCTAATGATCGACCAAACTGGGTCGGGTTCGAGGTATAAGCGATTTATTAGATCGCTTACCCTTCGACCCTAGACAACGTGGTAATCAGTAGGCATAGTCCCAAGGGACTATGACCATCGTGATTACAATCACGTTGCGAAGTTCAAACGAACTTCGCATTGACCATTACTGGTCAATGCTGAAAGTCAAACAAAGTTTGACTTTCTGACTCGAAAAGCAGTAAAATAAGGAAAAGAACGAAAGAATACTTACCCAGGGTCCCCGAATGCTAACCCAGATTAAAATAGCTCAGGTATGAAACGAAGGTTCCAACTTAGAGTCTTTTCAATCAGATTTGTGGGTTTTTAAGCCAAAGGGGGTGGGTATTTATAGATAAAGTAGAGCCGCTAGGATCGTTTCTTGAATATCGTGCCACGATCCGAGCCGTACACTTGTCACAAGGGTTATGGAGCCACTTATGCTCCTTATCTTAGTGACACATCAACTTAAAACGAGTGGACACGAATCAACCAGCTGCAACTTGTGTTTAAAACATTGAATCTGGTCTGGTTAGGCAGTTGCGTAGCGCTAGTGCAAAGGCACTATGCAGTCGCGCTACGCTAGCACTCCCCCTGAAACAGAAAGTTTCAAAATTGGCAGCAATGGTCCCTGCACGTGTTTAGGGCCTTTTTCGATGCGTTTGAACCCCGTTAACCTCATTTCAAGGCTCTAAAATGTAGTTAAAGTATAGGGAACTCAAAACATACTCAAAAATATGCCGGATGATGGTTCGTTTGGTCGTACGAACGCGATGTTCGCTTAATTACGACGGAATGCGCATAAGCGCGAAAACCGATCCAAATGACGCGACGAATGGATTTTTCTTAAGGCGAACACTAAAATATAATGTAGTCATGCATACATAAATTTTTGGATGTCCAGATGTATTCAGAACGTAAGTTATGCGCGAAAATGCAAACTTGTGCACTTTTTGACACTTTTAGTCCCTGAATGACCCAAAAGTTTATTTTAGCATACCGAACACCTCAAAGCCTATTTCTAAGCTATGTAAAGGATATTTATGGTATGTTTAACTTATGGTCATGTTCCGGAATGTCTGTTACAGTTCAAATTGGTATACTTTCGTAGTTTGTCAACTTTAGTCCCTGTAAGCGATTTAACTTTGATTTCACCACACCAAACCTTCCAAAACTTATATCTAAGTTATGTATAGGTTATTTAAGGTATGTTAAGCCTATTTCACTATTCCGGAGTGTTCGTTGCATTAAACTGGTTATATTTACGCATTAGTGCGCGTATAACGTTCCAGAAAGCGATATAGTGATTGAAATCGAACAAGAATTAATATGTGTAAACGATACACATATTTTTACAAATCCCAAGTATGAAATACAATATTTCACTGGTTGGGCATTTGTTTGATGGTTGAAATGACACAGGTGTTACACTTTCTCCATCAATTAGGAATCTGATGCCATCACTAAACACATTCCCTAAATTGTAGCCATTTGTTGAGTGTTTTTTTTGGTGTCTAATCCGCATATATATCACCATTGCCCTTGATTTTCTTGACTGTATATCTCTTAAATATCAACATACACACGTGTGATTCAGTTTACGAATATTTTTCAATGCCGAGAACCTCGATCAGAGAGTAAAAAAGACGTAAGGTTCACAATGGTGTAAAATTAAAATGGCATATACAGGGCTAGGATTCGAGTTACAGGAACAGGGGCCAAACCAACCACCCAAGAATGGAATCGTCGAGCGAAAACACTTGACAACCTCCTTGAAGAAGCTTTTCTTGCCACCAGACCTTTCTCCATCAATTAGTAATCTGATGCCGTCACTAAACACAATCCTTAAATTGTAGCCATTTGTTGAGTGAATTTTTTTTGGTGTCTAACCCGCATATATATCACCATTGCCCTTGATTTTCTTGACTGTATATCTTTTAAATGTCAACATATACACGTGTGATTGAGTTTATGAAGATTTTTCAATGCCGAGAACCTCGATCAGAGAGTAAAAAAGGCGTAAGGTTCACAATGGTGTAAGATTAAAATGGAATATACCGGGCTAGGATTCGAGTTACAGGAACAAGGGCCAAACCAACCACCCAAGAATGGAATCGTCGAGCGAAAACACTTGACAACCTCCTAGAAGCAGCTTTTCTTGCCACCAAACCTTTCTCCATCAATTAGGAATCTGATGCCGTCACTAAACACATTCCTTAAATTGTAGCCGTTTGTTGAGTGTTTTTTTTGGTGTCTAATCCGCATATATATCACCATTGCGCTTGATTTTCTTGACTGTATATCTCTTAAATGTCAACATATACACGTGTGATTTAGTTTACGAAGGTTTTTCAATGCCGAGAACCTTAATCAGAGAGTAAAAAAGGCGTAAGGTTCACAATGGTGTAAAACTAAAATGGGATATACCGGGCTAGGATTCGAGTTACAGGAACAAGGGCCAAACCAACCACCCAAGAATGGAATCGTCAAGCGAAAACACTTGACAACCTCCTAGAAGCAGCTTTTCTTACCACCAGACCTTTCTCCATCATTTTGGAATCTAATGCCGTCACTAAACACATTCCCTAAATTGTAGCCATTTGTTGAGTGTTTTTTTTGTGTCTAATCCGCATATATATAACCATTGCCCTTGATTTTCTTGACTGTATATCTCTTAAATATCAACATATACACGTGTGATTCAGTTTACGAATATTTTTCAATGCCGAGAACCTCGATCAGAGAGTAAAAAAGGCGTAAGGTTCACAATGGTGTAAAATTAAAATGGGATATACCGGGCTAGGATTCGAGTTACAGGAATAAGGGCCAAACCAACCACCCAAGATTGGAATCGTCGAGCGAAAACACTTGACAACCTCCTAGAAGCAACTTTTCATGCCACCAGACCTTTCTCCATCAATTACGAATCTGATGCCGTCACTAACCACATTCCTTAAATTGTATCCATTTGTTAAGTGTTTTTTTTTTTGGTGTCTAATCTGCATATATATCACCATTGCCCTTGATTTTCTTGACTGTATATCTCTTAAATGTCAACATATACTCGTGTGATTTAGTTTACGAAGATTTTTCAATGCCGAGAACCTCAATCAGAGAGTAAAAAAGGCGTAAGGTTCACAATGGTGTAAGATTAAAATGGAATATACCGTGCTAGGATTCGAGTTACAGGAACAAGGGCCAAACCAACCACCCAAGAATGGAATCGTCGAGCGAAAACACTTGACAACCACCTTGAAGAAGCTTTTCTTGCCACCAGACCTTTCTCCATCAATTAGTAATCTGATGCCGTCACTAAACACAATCCTTAAATTGTAGCAATTTGTTGAGTGAATTTTTTTTGGTGTCTAATCCGCATATATATCACCATTGCCCTTGATTTTCTTGACTGTATATCTTTTAAATGTCAACATATACATGTGTGATTTAGTTTACGAAGATTTTTCAATGCCGAGAACCTCGATTAGAGAGTAAAAAAGGCTTAAGGTTCACAATGGTGTAAGATTAAAATGGGATATACCGGGCTAGGATTCGAGTTACAGGAATAAGGGCCTAACCAACCACCCAAGAATAGAATCGTCGAGCGAAAACACTTGACAACCTCCTAGAAGCAGCTTTTCTTGCCACCAGACCTTTCTCCATCAATTACGAATCTGATGCCGTCACTAAACACATTCCTTAAATTGTAGCCATTTGTTAAGTGTTTTTTTTTTTGTGTCTAATCCGCATATATATCACCATTGCCCTTGATTTTCTAGACTGTGTATCTCTTAAATGTCAAGATATACACGTGTGATTTAGTTTACGAAGATTTTTCAATGCCGAGAACCTCTATCAGAGAGTAAAAAAGGTGTAAGGTTCACAATAGTGTAAGATTAAAATGGGATATACCGGGCTAGGATTCGAGTTACAGGAATAAGGGCCAAACCAACCACCCAAGAATGGAATCGTCGAGCAAAAACACTTGACAACCTCCTAGAAGCAGCTTTTCTTGCCACCAGACCTTTCTCCATCAATTACGAATCTGATACCGTCACTAAACACATTCCTTAAATTGTAGCCATTTGTTAAGTGTTTTTTTTTGTGTCTAATCCGCATATATATCACCATTGCCCTTGATTTTCTTGACTGTATATCTCTTAAATGTCAACATATACACGTGTGATTTAGTTTACGAAGATTTTTCAATGCCGAGAACCTCAATCAGAGGGTAAAAAAGGCGTAAGGTTCACAATGGTGTAAGATTAAAATGGGATATACCGGGCTAGGATTCGAGTTACAGGAACAAGGGCCAAACCAACCACCCAAGAATGGAATCGTCGAGCGAAAACACTTGACAACCTCCTAGAAGCAGCTTTTCTTGCCACCAAACCTTTCTCCATCAATTAGGAATCTGATGCCATCACTAAACACATTCCTTAAATTGTAGCCATTTGTTGAGTGTTTTTTTTGGTGTCTAATCCGCATATATATCACCATTGCCCTTGATTTTCTTAACTGTATATCTCTTATATATCAACATATACACGTGTGATTCAGTTTACGAATATTGTTAATGCCGAGAACCTCGATCAGAGAGTAAAAAAGGCTTAAGGTTCACAATGGTGTAAGATTAAAATGGGATATACCGGGCTAGGATTCGAGTTACCGGAATTAGGGCCAAACCAACCACCCAAGAATGGAATCGTCGAGCGAAAACACTTTACAACCTCCTAGAAGCATCTTTTCTTGCCACCAGACCTTTCTCCATCAATTACGAATCTGATTCCGTCACTAAACACATTCCTTAAATTGTAGCCATTTGTTAAGTGTTTTTTTTTTTGTCTAATCCGCATATATATCACCATTGCCCTTGATTTTCTTGACTGTATATCTCTTAAATGTCAACATATACACGTGTGATTTAGTTTACGAAGATTTTTCAATGCCGAGAACCTCTATCAGAGAGTAAAAAAGGCGTAAGGTTTACAATGGTGTAAGATTAAAATGGGATATACCAGGCTAGGATTCGAGTTACAGGAATAAGGGCCAAACCAACCAGCCAATAATGGAATCGTTGAGCGAAAACACTTGACAACCTCCTAGAAGCAGCTTTTCTTGCCACCAGACCTTTCTCCATCAATTACGAATCTGATGCCGTCACTAAACACATTCCTTAAATTGTAGCCATTTGTTAAGTGTTTTTGTTTGTGTCTAATCCGCATATATATCACCATTGCCCTTGATTTTCTTGACTGTATATCTCTTAAATGTCAACATATACACGTGTGATTTAGTTTACGAAGATTTTTCAATGTCGAGAACCTCAATCAGAGAATAAAAAAGGCGTAAGGTTCACAATGGTGTAAGATTAAAATGGGATTTACCGGGCTAGGATTCGAGTTACAGGAGCTAGGATTCGAGTTACAGGAACAAGGGCCAAACCAACCACCCAAGAATGGAATCGTCGAGCGAAAACACTTGACAACCTCCTAGAAGCAGCTTTTCTTGCCACCAAACCTTTCTGTTAGGATCGGAGGCTCTCATGATTGTGCTTGTTTGTGAGATTTGAACAAATCAAATATATATGAGCAGTTTTAAGTGCAGCGGAAATGGATAACAAACTTTGTAAACACAATCAAAGGAGAATATAGTTTGATAAACAATTGCTTTTCATAGAGTCAAAAGATTATATCAAAAGCAAAAGGTTACAATGCAAGCTTACAGACTAAACTCCCCCTCAGCCTGATACTCCAGAGTTGGTTGCACAAGATGAAAGGATTGAATTGAGGAGAAGAACTCACTCAAAACGATCAAATATAACAGTACAGAGTACTGTCATATTTATAGGCAAACCAAACCACTGATGTACCTCAGCTGACGTCACCATGATAGTGACATCTAACAGCTTAACAACCTATAAACACTGGTCTATACAAAACTACTGACGTCTAACAACTGATTGATAATAAAATACAAAACAAGTCTAACACTGTTCACGTTCCACTGTTGTAGCCTAAGCACTGATTACTTGAACATCAGTGCTTACTTCAAAAGGTGATCAGTCTTTGAATAAGCAGTGCTTGGGTCTTCAGCAGTACATAAGAGACAGCAGTAGATAGAGCTCAGTGTTTGCCTTTTAGCAGTCTTTAGTTGTTTCACCAGTGTTTGGTTCATCAGCTGTTCTTTAGAGCAGTACTTAGAGTGTATCAGCAGATAGGTAACCACTGTCAAGGGGAGAGCTTAGTGTAAACATCTGCTTATTGTGAATCCACTGTTGTGATCAGGTTTTGACTTTACATTATATGTTCCTTTGGTAGGGTTCAATCCCAACAATCTCCCCCTGTAACAAATAATGCCAAAACCTGTCTTTATTCTGGATCTTTATTCTTCATCAGAAGTTCCTTTGCTTTTCTTTTAAATTCTTCTTCAAACTCTTTGGAACTTAAATCAGCCTCATCCCTGCACAGTGTAAGCTCAAGGAGATCTTGTAGATCTTCAACAGTTAGGCCTAGTGCTTGATTCCTTGATATATACCTTACTTCTCCATTGGTTCTGATCAGAGTCAATACGTGGGTCTTTTGATCAGAGAGCCACTTTAGTATTTTTAAACCAAATGGGTTTCTTGGGAGAGGTTTATATACTGATGAACTTAAAGTGTTTGGCCTAGAGAAGAAGTATAGAGTAGTATCATGAGCTTCAGACACTCGTGTGAATGCTTTTTCAATAATCTCATTAGCTGCAGCTATGTCTGCTTCAACTTCCTTGTCAGACAGCTCACTGTTTGTGACATCTGCTGATGACTTTTGACTTACTACTTTGACCCTTTTGGCAAGGTCTTGTAGTTTTGCTAGTCTTTCTTTATCTGAAGCTATTTTCTTGATAGCTTCTTCAATCTGATCAGCTTCTTTATCCTTTTCTTCTCCAGCAGACAACATTTCCTTCCTTTCTTTTCTCAATTTTGTGACAAATGCTTCTGCTGTGCTGATTTGTGTTTCAAATGTCTTGACTTGCTCCTGTAGCTTTTTGTAGTTATACTTTTTAGGAATGTTAGAGACTTTCATCCTCTGTTTCTCAAGCCTTTCATAAGCTTCATCAGTTTGCTGCTTTGACCATTTTGCTATGGCATCTGTAGTATCCACCTTTCCATCCAACAACTCCTGCTTCTTTCTTTTATGTTCGGAAATAAGATCAGCTATGAATTTCTTGTATTTGTTCCAATTTGGAGCTGTCTTTTTCTTCCGTGGATCAAGTTTAATCTTTTCAATTCTGTTAGCCTCATGCTTTAGTGCAATGATTGGCCAGTCTTTGAATTCTGTTTCTTTAGCAGGATAGAACTTTTCTTTCATTATGTATGCAAGATATTCTTTTCTCAATTCATTTCTTTGATCTGCTTCAGGGGATAAGCTTGACATTTCTTTGTTCAGATCACTTGCATATTCTCCTATTTGTTTGACTTTGTTGAGTAGGAATTCCCTTCTTTCCAAAATGGCTTCATCACCTTGATCCTTGCACTCAACTTTGGCTCTTATCCTTGCTTGTCTTGCTTTTATTTCGAGATATTCATCCATGTTTTCTGGAATTATGAAACCTATGAGAGAAGGAAATTTCCTTTTTGAAGGATCATCTTCAGTGTAAAATTGTTTCAGCTCATTTTTAACAGCTTCTAATTCCAACGGATATTTAGCAGGAACAGGATCATACTTTTCATCAGTAGCCTGTGTTGTTTCTCTTTTTCTTTTATGAGGCTTTGGAGGTTGTGGTGTAGGAATGATGAGATCCGTGGTGGATGTTTGACTAACAGTGGTTGAAACAACTGGTGTTTCAACCGCTGTTGTCATTACAACTGCTGATATGTCAGCAGATGTCTTCTGCTTTTGAGCAGGGGATGGAAGAGGTGAGGTAGTTTTTGATGGTGGTGATGGTGGTGGTGAATCATCAGATATGAAAACCCTTCTCCTTTTTAATGTAGGAGAGGCTGATGATGTTTTGGGTGGATCAGTGGTTTGAGATTGAATAGCAGTGGTTTGTGATTGTGATTGACTGACAATG
The DNA here is from genome assembly GCA_030545235.1 of Helianthus tuberosus. Taxonomy (NCBI): domain Eukaryota; kingdom Viridiplantae; phylum Streptophyta; class Magnoliopsida; order Asterales; family Asteraceae; genus Helianthus; species Helianthus tuberosus. Next base: position 25,721,811 of record CM060428.1, read on the forward strand.
GTTGAAACAACTGGTGTTTCAATCACTGTTGTCATTACAGCAGATGTTGTAACATCTGCTGTCTTCTGCTTTATGGCAGGAGGCAGTGGTGGTGATATGATTGTAGATGATGATGGTGGTGGAACAGTGGTTGTGATGGTGTGTGATAGAGTGGTGTGTGTTGAAGGTGTGTGTGTTGATGAAATGGCAGCTGTTTGGCTACTGACAGCAGTTTTTGTAACTACTGGTGTATCAGCTGTTTGACAAACAGGTTTTGAGACCTGCTTTTCTTTTTCTTTTTCTTTTTTTTTCAGGCTCAATATGAAGGCCATGTTCTATTCCCATCTTATTCATTTTTCTCAACATCTTGATATTCTTCCCCTTTTTGGCATTATCTGTAGGGGGTTATCAAGAAATGATAGGGAAGAAGGAACTTTTCCAGAGGCGCTTTGAATGCTAGCCTTTATAGCCTTGATATCTGCTTGAGTGTCTTGAAACCTTGATTCCACCATGTTGGTCAGCATTTGTACATGAATAGCATGCTTTTGATCAGCCATATGTTGCTGTTTTTCAAGCATGGGTTGAAAAATATTCCAAAGCTCATTTGCAGCAAATGCATGTTGTGCAGGTGCTTGAGCAGGAACAGCAGTGGCTTGTGCTTTTTGAGCTTTTAACATCTCTTGCACCATATTCTTTATTTCAGCAACTGAATCTTCAAGTTTTTCAACTCTGCCCGTCAATTCCTGATATTTTGAATCATCACCTACTTTAGTAGGATCATCTGAATCCCCACCAGCAGTGGTTATATCAATGTGTGACTTAGGAACAGAGTCCCAAAAATCACCCATTAATGCCCCTTGTTCTCGGTACTGGGGACTTCTTTCTTCAGCACTCGATAAACCTTTGATGGTACCAGTGGTTAGATCCAACTCACTGGTGGTTACCGAAGTTGCTATGGAAGAAATTGCCTTCAAAGGAGTCTTACTAATGAAACAACTGTCCAACTGAAGATCTGTTGATCCATCAGTTGTAGTTGCTGCTCCACTTGAACTACTGACAAGAGTTACTTGTAACTCCTGCAGTGTAACCTCCTCAACTGTTGCTGGGATAACAGAGGTATAAGCATCAGACCCAGTCACTTGTGGGGGTATACTCTCAGTGATAGGTGATAGAGAGGAACTGGTTTGTGTCTGTGCAATATCAACTGCATGCAACAGGGGTATTATTGATTGTGGCATTATGATTGGTAAGGGTATGGGTGTTGAACGAGACATGTCCTTGGGATCAGGAATGTGGAAGATAGAGCCAAGTGGATCCAGAGCTTCATAATTTGGTGTCCCTGTGATTACAACCTGATCCTTTTGTGAGGATGCAGGAGGAGTTTTAGGCATAGGTTGAGATCTTTCTTCCAACTGCTGTGAGGAAGTAGCAGCAGTGGTTTGTGGTGACATTTGTTTTGTCACTGGCAGTTGCTCTGGGATCTCATCTTCCAGAGTTGCCTTTGTTTTGGGTTTGGTGGGTTTTCTGGATGTTTTTCTTTTGGTCTTTTTGGTGATGTCAGGTGTGGGTTTCAAAGTAGTGGTTGTGCTGCTCTGAACACCTGGAGCAGAAGGCTCAGCAGAAGTTGCCTGAGGATCAGTGGCAGTTTTTAAAGTCTGCTCAGGCACCTTTGCTTTTAATTTTATTGGTGCCATCATTCTTGAAAATGTTTCAATTGTTAAACCTTTTATTTGAAAATGGACACCTTGTTTGGGCAAATTTTCATCCTCTTTTTCAAATTTTTGTTTAAAGTAATAGCTCATAAATCTTGGAAAAAGAAGAAATGATTTGCTGTCAACATTCTTTATCATGTCATTGAAGATCTCCTGGGAATAGTTGTAATCTTTATTGTTTAGAATAGCATATCCCAGGCACTGAATCTTCAATGGTATTTCATTAAACGCTGTTGTTTTATTAGAAACACAACTTAAAAGTGTGTGGAATAAAAATCTGGGTGCAGATGGAAAATAACCTTTTTGTAAGGTATCTACCTTTGATTGTTTTGCATACCCTCTTTTCAGAAAATCAGGTTTTAACTCATTTTTATCAAAAGAAGTTTTACCTTTCAGATCATCGAGTTTGAAGACCTCTGAGATTGATTGTGGGGTGATTTAAAATGCTTTACCCTGTATCGAGGAATTAATGGCTACTACTTTTCCGTCTTGTTTTTCAAGATTAGCATTTTTCCAAAACTCTCTCTGGGTTTGCAAGTAAATGGGAGCATCTACTGTCAACAAAGTTTTGTACTTTGATGCAGATAGTGTATCAATGATGGAGTCGAAGGTGTGGTTATCGGTAGGTTTTGTGAGAAGACCCACGTAGTTATGAGGTGATTTGTATGGGAATTCAATGGTTTCTTCGGTCGTTTGAGCGACCTCTTTTGAAGATGGTGGTGATTTTGGTTTGGATTTTGATTTTGATTTTGACTTCGTCATTTTGATGAAGAAGAATCGGAGAGTGTTTTGGGAAGAAAGGTTGGAAACTGCTTTGAGAAGAGAACTTTTGGAATTCAATTCGACAGTGTAAAACCCTGTTTGGGGTTTTGATCAGGGTTTTATTTAGGGAAAAAGTGATCGCTGATATGGCAGCGGTTATTATGATCTGAAGGCTAAAAACTGACCACGTGTCAAACACTGATGAAATGGATGAAGGGTGGAGAATAGTTGTTTTAAGAGCCACTGATGAATCAAGCATCATTGGTTACAACGGTAATAATGTCGACAGTGGAAGATTCTTACTATCAATGGATAGCACATCAGTGGATAAGACACTGATTTTGAGCATCAGTGCTTGCCAAGCAAAATGAAGAATCAGTGGTTGACTTTCAGCAGTGGATAGTATTTAGTGATCAGATGTTTTAACTAAACAGTGATTAGGGTAAATGGTACAGATTTGAAGTACAAGTATTTCAGCAACTGTTTTGAAAATTTTCATTCAAGGTTTTTGCCACACGTCAATTTTGAAGGACAGTGGTTTAATACCCCAGATGATGAGAGCTTTTTGCTAAGGCAACTCATTTTCGTTTAATATCCTATTAAAACATGAGTGCCCCAGTAATTTAAGCACAGTTTAGCAATCAACCTTTGATAAATGTTTAAAACAAACCTGAGTATGAAATGATCTTGACAAATGTACCATTTCCTTTTGACCCATTCAAGAGAACAATAATACCAATAAAAATGAGTTACTATGTCCTGACAGGTAATTGAAACTAAAGCCAATAAAAACAAGCAAAAGTTCAAAATATATTACTCAAAAAATAAAATGAATAATATATCCTGATTATTCGAGAGAATCCTTTATATAAAAATTTTAAAGGATTTTCTGAGAACAGCATCAAAAAGGATCTGGTATTTTTTTTTTTTAAACAAAACGTAATCATATCATTCTCAAGTTTATGAAAATGGTCAGTGGTTTGACCGCAGTGGTAGAACATTTTGAATACATTTTGACCACTGTTTGGTACCATTTTCTTTGTCAGTTGATTTCAAACATGGTCCTCTTTGAAGTTCATTCACCGGGATCAAAACCTTTACCTGAACAGATGAATGCACACAATTGCTTAATGATTATTATTACCCTAAACTATGACTCATAAGTGTTTTATGTTTATACTCTTTTCTTTTGACTTGAAAGTTTTGAGATAAACACACTGCTGAGTTTTTGTGAATTTTCTTCTTCCCTTTTTACCCTTCCCAATCATAAGTATTAAAATACTTACTGAGGGGTGTTTATTGAAGGAATACTTGTTCCAAAATCATTTTGCAGTAATGTTTTGAGAGATTTGGTCATTTCTGCACATGCTTATGCCAACCTCCTCATTACCTATGATCTTGGACATTTTTGACTCCTGATTTTTCTTAATGTATTTTAACATAGTTGATTTTGTCCTTTTGAGGAACTCAACCTGTTTTCAACACATAAGATCTGAATGACTAAAGTTTTAATTTCCCTCTTTATATGTTATCAAAAACACTAATGTTTTATGAACATAGGTTTTTTTGGTAATCTGAGGTTCATACTTTAGCATTTTAATAGGGTGACATCACAAACAGCAATTGAAATCAATTTTGAAAATATGAAATAATACCACAGTTTAACTGATATGTTTTCAGATCTGAAAACTATGAGTGACTTATGCATGAAATCACTTGTTGTGTGAGATTTGTGTGTCATATGACATCTTGGTTGATTTAGAGAATATTTGAGTAACCACTTTGAACATGATTTACTCGATACACTGTTTTTCAACAAAATACAACCAACCTTAGTATCAATGAATTTTAAGCCGAACTGTTATGTCAAATTGATTGTTAGATCGAATTTGACTGTCCAGGCTCTGATACCAATTGTTAGGATCGGAGGATCTCATGATTGTGCTTGTTTGTGAGATTTGAACAAATCAAATATATATGAGCAGTTTTAAGTGCAGCGGAAATGGATAACAAACTTTATAAACACAATCAAAGGAGAATATAGTTTGATAAACAATTGCTTTTCATAGAGTCGAAAGATTATATCAAAAGCAAAAGGTTACAATGCAAGCATACAGACTAAACTCCCCCTCAGCCTGATACTCCAGAGTTGGTTGCACAAGATGAAAGGATTGAATTGAGGAGAAGAACTCACTCAAAACGATCAAATATAACAGTACAGAGTACTGTCATATTTATAGGCAAACCAAACCACTGATGTACCTCAGCTGACGTCACCATGATAGTGACATCTAACAGCCTAACAACCTATAAACACTGGTCTATACAAAACTACTGACGTCTAACAACTGATTGATAACAAAATACAAAACAAGTCTAACACTGTTCACGTTCCACTGTTGTAGCCTAAGCACTGATTACTTGAACATCAGTGCTTACTTCAAAAGGTGATCAGTCTTTGAATAAGCAGTGCTTGGGTCTTCAGCAGTACATAAGAGACAACAGCAGATAGAGCTCAATGTTTGCCTTTTAGTAGTCTTTAGTTGTTTCACCAGTGTTTGGTTCATCAGTTGTTCTTCAGAGCAGTACTTAGAGTGTATCAGCAGATAGGTAACCACTGTCAAGGGGAGAGCTTAGTGTAAACATCTGCTTATTGTGAATCCACTGTTGTGATCAGGTTTTGACTTTACATTATCTGTTCCTCTGGTAGGGTTCACTTTCTCCATCAATTAGGAATCTGATGCCGTCACTAAACACATTCCTTAAATTGTAGCCATTTGTTGAGTGTTTTTTTTTGTGTCTAATCCGCATATATATCACCATTGCGCTTGAATTTCTTGACTGTATATCTCTTAAATATCAACATATACACGTGTGATTTAGTTTACGAAGATTTTTCAATGCCGATAACCTTGATCAAGGAGTAAAAAAGGCGTAAGGTTCACAATGGTGTAAGATTAAAATGGGATATACCAGGCTAGGATTCGAGTTACAGGAATAAGGGCCAAACCAACCACCCAAGAATGGAATCGTCGAGCGAAAACACTTGACAACCTCCTAGAAGCATCTTTTCTTGCCACCAGACCTTTCTCAATCAATTACGAATCTGATGCCGTCACTAAAAACATTCCTTAAATTGTAGCCATTTGTTAAGTGTTTTTTTTTGTGTCTAATCCGCATATATATCACCATTGCCCTTCATTTTCTTGACTATATATCTCTTAAATGTCAACATATACACGTGTGATTTAGTTTACGAAGATTTTTCAATGCCGAGAACCTCTATCAGAGAGTAAAAAAGGCGTAAGTTTCACAATGGTGTAAGATTAAAATGGGATATACCGGGCTAGGATTCGAGTTACAGGAACAAGGGCTAAACCAACCACCCAAGAATGGAATCGTCGAGCGAAAACACTTGACAACCTCCTAGAAGCAGCTTTTCTTGCCACCAAACATTTCTCCATCAATTAGGAATCTGATGCCGTCACTAAACACATTCCTTAAATTGTACCCATTTGTTGAGTGTTTTTTTTGGTGTCTAATCCGCATATATATCACCATTGCGCTTGATTTTCTTGACTGTATATCTCTTAAATGTCAACATATACACGTGTGATTTAGTTTACGAAGATTTTTCAATGACGAGAACCTCGATCAGAGAGTAAAAAAGGCGTAAGGTTCACAATGGTGTAAGATTAAAATGGGATATACCGGGCTAGGATTCGAGTTACAGGAACAAGGGCTAAACCAACCACCCAAGAATGGAATCGTCGAGCGAAAACACTTGACAACCTCCTAGAAGCAGCTTTTCTTACCACCAGACCTTTCTCCATCAATTAGGAATCTGATGCCGTCACTAAACGCATTCCCTAAATTGTAGCCATTTGTTGAGTGTTTTTTTTGGTGTCTAATCCGCATATATATCACCATTGCCCTTGATTTTCTTGACTGTATATCTCTTAAATATCAACATATACACGTGTGATTCAGTTTACGAATATTTTTCAATGCCGAGAACCTCGATCAGAGAGTAAAAAAGGCGTAAGGTTCACAATGGTGTAAAATTAAAATGGGATATACCGGGCTAGGATTCGAGTTACTGGAACAGGGGCCAAACCAACCTCCCAAGAATGGAATCGTCGAGCGAAAACACTTGACAACCTCCTAGAAGCAGCTTTTCTTGCCACCAGACGTTTCTCCATCAATTAGTAATCTGATGCCGTCACTAAACACAATCCCTAAATTGTAGCCATTTATTGAGTGAATTTTTTTTTGGTGTCTAATCCGCATATATATCACCATTTCCCTTGATTTTCTTGACTGTATATCTTTTAAATGTCAACATATACACGTGTGATTTAGTTTACGAAGATTTTTCAATGCCGAGAACCTCGATCAGAGAGTAAAAAAGGCTTAAGGTTCACAATGGTGTAAGATTAAAATGGGATATACCGGGCTAGGATTCGAGTTACAGGAATAAGGGCCAAACCAACCACCCAAGAATGGAATCGTCGAGCGAAAACACTTGTCAACCTCCTAGAAGCAGCTTTTCTTGCCACCAGACCTTTCTCCATCAATTACGAATCTGATGCCGTCACTAAACACATTCCTTAAATTGTAGCCATTTGTTAAGTGTTTTTTTTGTGTCTAATCCGCATATATATCACCATTGCCCTTGATTTTCTTGACTGTATTTCTCTTAAATGTCAACATATACATGTGTGATTTAGTTTACGAAGATTTTTCAATGCCGAGAACCTCGATCAGAGAGTAAAAAAGGCGTAAGGTTCACAATGGTGTAAGATTAAAATGGGATATACCGGGATAGGATTCGAGTTACAAGAACAAGGGCTAAACCTACCACCCAAGAATGGAATCGTCGAGCGAAAACACTTGACAACCTCCTAGAAGCAGCTTTTCTTACCACCAGACCTTTCTCTATCAATTAGGAATCTGATGCCGTCACTAAACACATTCCCTAAATTGTAGCCATTTGTTGAGTGTTTTTTTTGGTGTCTAATCCGCATATATATCACCATTGCCCTTGATTTTATTGACTGTATATCTCTTAAATATCAACATATACACGTGTGATTCAGTTTACGAATATTTTTCAATGCCGAGAACCTCGATCAGAGAGTAAAAAAGGCGTATGGTTCACAATGGTGTAAAATTAAAATGGGATATACCGGGCTAGGATTCGAGTTACTGGAACATGGGCCAAACCAACCACCCAAGAATGGAATCGTCGAGCGAAAACACTTGACAACCTCCTAGAAGCAGCTTTTCTTGCCACCAGACCTTTCTCCATCAATTAGTAATCTGATGCCGTCACTAAACACAATCCTTAAATTGTAGCCATTTGTTGAGTGAATTTTTTTTTTTTTTGGTGTCTAATCCGCATATATATCACCATTGCCCTTGATTTTCTTGACTGTATATCTTTTAAATGTCAACATATACACGTGTGATTTAGTTTACGAAGATTTTTCAATGCCGACAACCTCGATCAGAGAGTAAAAAAGGCTTAAGGTTCACAATGGTGTAAGATTAAAATGGTATATACCGAGCTAGGATTCGAGTTACAGGAATAAGGGCCAAACCAACCACCCAAGAATGGAATCGTCGAGCGAAAACACTTGACAACCTCCTAGAAGCAGCTTTTCTTGCCACCAGACCTTTCTCCATCAATTACGAATCTGATGCCGTCACTAAACACATTCCTTAAATTGTAGCCATTTGTTAAGAGTTTTTTTTATGTGTCTAATCCGCATATATATCACCATTGCCCTTGATTTTCTTGACTGTATATCTCTTAAATGTCAACATATACACGTGTGATTTAGTTAACGAAGATTTTTCAATGCCGAGAACCTCTATCAGAGAGTAAAAAAGGCGTAAGGTTCACAATGGTGTAAGATTAAAATTGGATATACCGGGCTAGGATTCGAGTTACAGGAATAAGGGCCAAACCAACCACCCAAGAATGGAATCGTCGAGCGAAAACACTTGACAACCTCCTAGAAGCAGCTTTTCTTGCCACCAGACCTTTCTCCATCAATTACGAATCTGATGCTGTCACTAAACACATTCCTTTAATTGTAGTCATTTGTTAAGTGTTTTTTTTGTGTCTAATCCGCATATATATCACCATTGCCCTTGATTTTCTTGACTGTATATATCTTAAATGTCAACATATACACGTGTGATTTAGTTTACGAAGATTTTTCAATTCCGAGAACCTCAATCAGTGAGTAAAAAAGGCGTAAGGTTCACAATGGTGTAAGATTAAAATGGGATATACCGGGCTAGGATTAGAGTTACAGGAACAAGGGCCAAACTAACCACCCAAGAATGGAATCGTCGAGCGAAAACACTTGATAACCTCCTAGAAGCAGATTTTCTTGCCACCAAACCTTTCTCCATCAATTAGGAATCTGATGCCGTCACTAAACACATTCATTAAATTGTAGCCATTTGTTGAGTGTTTTTTTTTGTGTCTAATCCGCATATATATCACCATTTCCCTTGATTTTCTTAACTGTATATCTCTTAAATATCAACATATACACTAGTGATTTAGTTTACGGAGATTTTTCAATGCCGAGAACCTCGATCAGAGAGTAAAAAAGGCGTAAGGTTCACATTGGTGTAAGATTAAAATGGGATATACCGGGCTAGGATTCGAGTTACAGGAACAAGGGCCAAACCAACAACCCAAGAATGGAATCGTCGAGCGAAAACACTTGACAACCTCCTAGAAGGAGCTTTTCTTGCCACCAGACATTTCTCCATCAATTAGGAATCTGATGCCGTCACTAAACACATTCCTTAAATTGTAGCCATTTGTTGAGCGTTTTTTTTGGTGTCTTATCCGCATATATATCACCATTGACCTTGATTTTCTTGACTGTATATCTCTTAAATGTCAACATATACACGTGTGATTTAGTTTACGAAGATTTCTCAATGCCAAGAACCTCGATCAGAGAGTAAAAAAGGTGTAAGGTTCACGATGGTGTAAAATTAAAATGGGATATACCGGGCAAGGATTCGAGTTACAGGAACAAGGGCCAAACCAACCACCCAAGAATGGAATCGTCAAGCGAAAACACTTGACAACCTCCTAGAAGCAGCTTTTCTTGCCACCAGACCTTTCACCATCAATTAGGAATCTGATGCCGTCACTAAACACATTCCTTAAATTGTAGCCATTTGTTGAGTGTTTTTTTTGGTGTCTAATCCGCATATATATCACCATTGCCCTTGATTTTCTTGACTGTATATCTCTTAAATATCAACATATACACGTGTAATTTGATTTACGAAGATTTTTCAATGCCGAGAACCTCGATCAGAGAGTAAAAAAGGCGTAAGGTTCACAATGGTGTAAAATTAAAATGGGATATACCGGGCTATGATTCGAGTTACAGGAACAAGGGCCAAACTAACCACCCAAGAATGGAATCGTCGAGCGAAAACACATGACAACCTCCTAGAAGCAGCTTTTCTTACCACCAGACCTTTCTCAATCAATTAGGTATCTGATGCCGTCACTAAACACATTCCTTAAATTGTAGCCATTTGTTGAGTGTTTTTTTTTTGTGTCTAATCCTAATATATATCACCATTGCCCTTGATTTTCTTGACTGTATATCTCTTAAATATCAACATATACACGTGTGATTTAGTTTACGAAGATTTTTCAATGCCGAGAACCTCGATGAGAGTAAAAAAGGCGTAAGGTTCAAAATGGTGTAAAATTAAAATGAGATATACCGGGCTAGGATTCGAGTTACAGGAACAAGGGCAAAACCAACCACCCAAGAATGGAATCGTCGAGCGAAAACACTTGACAACCTCCTAGAAGCAGCTTTTCTTGCAACCAGACCTTTCTCCATCAATTAGGAATCTGATGCCGTCACTAAACACATTCCTTAAATTGTAGCCATTTGTTGAGTGTTTTTTTTGGTGTCTAATCCGCATATATATCACCATTGCCCTTGATTTTCTTGACTGTATATCTATTAAATGTCAACATATACACATGTGATTTAGTTTACGAAGATTTTTAATGCCGAGAACCTCGATCAGAGAGTAAAAAAGGCGTAAGGTTCACAATGGTGTAAAATTAAAATGGGATATACCTGGCTAGGATTCGAGTTACAGGAACAAGGGCCAAACCAACCACCCAATAATGGAATCGTCGAGCGAAAACACTTAACAACCTCCTAGAAGCAGCTTTTCTTGCCACCAGACCTTTCTCCATCAATTAGGAATCTGATGCCGTCACTAAACACATTTCTTAAATTATAGCCATTTGTTGAGTGTTTTTTTTGGTGTCTAATCCGCATATGTATCACCATTGCTCTTAATTTTCTTGACTGTATATCTCTTAAATATCAACATATACACGTGTGATTTAGTTTATGAAGATTTTTCAATGCCGAGAACCTCGATCAGAGAGTAAAAAAGGCGTAAGGTTCACAATGGTGTAAAATTAAAATGGGATATACCGGGCTAGGTTTCGAGTTACAGGAATAAGGGCCAAACCAACTACCCAAGTATGAAACCGTCGAGCGAAAACACTTGAGAACCTCCTAGAATCAGCTTTTCTTGACACCAGACAATTCTCCATCAATTAGGAATCTGATGCCGTCACTAAACACATTCCTTAAATTGTAGCCATTTGTTGAGTGTTTTTTTTTTGGTGTCCAATCCGCATATATATCTCCATTCCCCTTGATTTTCTTGACTGTATATCTCTTAAATGTCAACATATACACGTGTGATTTAGTTTACGAAGATTTTTTAATGCCGAGAACCTCGATCAGAGAGTAAAAAATGCGTAAGGTTCACAATGGTGTAAAATTAAAATGGGATATACCGGGCTAGGATTCGAGTTACAGGAACAAGGGCCAAACCAACCACCCAAGAATGGAATCGTTGAGCGAAAACACTTGACAACCTCCTATAAGCAGCTTTTCTTACCACCAGACCTTTCTCCATCAATTAGGAATCTGATGCCGTCACTAAACACATTCCTTATCAATTAGGAATCTGATGCCGTCACTAAACACATTCCTTATATTGTAGCCATTTGTTGAGTGATTTTTTTGTTGGTGTCTAATCCGCATATATATCACCATTGCCCTTGATTTTCTTGACTGTATATCTCTTAAATGTCAACATATACACGTGTGATTTAGTTTACGAAGATTTTTCAATGCCGAGAACCTCGATCAGAGAGTAAAAAAGGCGTAAGGTTCACAATGGTGAAAAATTAAAATGGGATATACCGGGCTAGGATTCGAGTTACAGGAACAAGGGCCAAACCAACCACCCAAGAATGGAATCGTAGAGCGAAAACACTTGACAACCTCCTAGAAGCAGCTTTTCTTGCCACCAGACCTTTCTCTATCAATTAGGAATCTGAAGCTGTCACTAAACACATTCCTTAAATTGTAGCCATTTGTTGAGTGTTTTTTTGTGTCTAATCCGCATATATATCACCATTGCCCTTGATTTTCTTGACTGTATATTTCTTAAATGTCAACATATACACGTGTGATTTAGTTTACGAAGATTTTTCAATGCCGAGAACCTCGATCAGAGAGTAAAAAAGGCGTAAGGTTCACAATGGTATAAAATTAAAATGGGATATACCGGGCTAGGATTCGAGTTACAGGAACAAGGGCCAAACCAACCACCCAAGAACGGAATCGTCGAGCAAAAACACTTGACAACCTCCTAGAAGCAGCTTTTCTTGCCACCAGACCTTTGTCCATCAATTAGGAATCTGATGTCGTCCCTAAACACATTCCATACATTGTAGCCATTTGTTGAGTGTTTTTTTTTTGTGTCTAATCCGCATACATATCACCATTGCCCTTGATTTTCTTGACTGTATATCTCTTAAATGTCAACATATACACGTGTGATTTAGTTTACGAAGATTTTTTAATGCCGAGAACCTCGATCAGAGAGTAAAAAAGGCGTAAGGTTCACAATGGTGTAAAATTAAAATGGGATATACCGGGCTAGGATTCGAGTTACAGGAACAAGGGCCAAACCAACCACCCAAGAATGGAATCGTCGAGCGAAAACACTTGACAACCTCTTAGAAGCAGCTTTTCTTACCACCAGACCTTTCTCCATCAATTAGGAATCTGATGCCGTCACGAAACACATTCCTTAAATTGTAGCCATTTGTTTAGTGATTTTTTTGTTGGAGTCTAATCCGCATATATATCACCATTGCCCTTGATTTTCTTCACTGTATATCTCTTAAATGTCAACATATACACGTGTGATTTAGTTTACGAAGATTTTTCAATGCCGAGAACCTCGATCAGAGAGTAAAAAAGGCGTAAGGTTCACAATCGTGTAAAATTAAAATGGGATATACCGGGCTAGGTTTCGAGTTACAGGAATAAGGGCCAAACCAACCACCCAAGAATGGAATCGTCGAGCGAAAACACATGACATCCTCCTAGAATCAGCTTTTCTTGCCACCAGACCTTTCTCCATCAATTAGGAATCTGAAGCCGTTACTAAACACATTCCTTAAATTGTAGACATTTGTTGCGTGTTTTTTTTTTGTGTCCAATCTGCATATATATCACCATTGCACTTGATTTTCTTGACTGTATATCTCCTAAATGTCAACATATACACGTGTGATTTAGTTTACGAAGATTTTTCAATGCCGAGAACCTCGATCAGAGAGTAAAAAAAGGCGTAAGGTTCACAATGGTGTAAAATTAAAATGGGATATCCCGGGCTAGGATTCGAGTTACAGGAACAAGGGACAAACCAACCACCCAAGAATGGAATCGTCGAGCGAAAACACTTGACAACCTCCTAGAAGCAGCTTTTCTTGCCACCAGACCTTTGTCCATCAATTAGGAATCTGATGTCGTCACTAAACACATTCCTTAAATTGTAGCCATTTGTTGAGTGTTTTTTTTTTGTGTCTAATCCGCATATATATCACCATTGCCCGTGATTTTCTTGACTGTATATCTCTTAAATATCAACATATACACGTGTGATTTAGTTTACGAAGATTTTTCAATGCCGAGAACCTCGATCAGAGAGTAAAAAAGGCGTAAGGTTCACAATTGTTGTAAAATTAAAATGGGATATACCGGGTTAGGATTCGAGTTACAGGAACAAGGGCCAAACCAACCACCCAAGAATGGAATCGTCGAGCGAAAACACTTGACAACCTCCTAGAAGCAGCTTTTCTTACCACCACACCTTTCTCCATCAATTAGGAATCTGATGCCGTCACTAAACACATTCCTTAAATTGTATCCATTTGTTGAGTGTTTTTTTTGGTGTCTAATCCGCATATATATCACCGTTGCGCTTGATTTTCTTGACTGTATATCTCTTAAATATCAACACACACACGTGTGATTTAGTTTACGAAGATTTTTCAATACCGAGAACCTCGATCAGAGAGTAAAAAAGGCGTAAGGTTCAGAATGGTGTAAAATTAAAAATGGGATATACCGGGCTAGGATTAGATTTACAGGAACAAGGGCCAAACCAACCACCCAAGAATGGAATCGTCGAGCAAAAACACTTGACAACCTTCTAGAAGCAGCTTTTCTTGCCACCAGACCTTTGTCCATCAATTAGGAATCTGATGCCGTCACTTAACACATTCCATAAATTGTAGCCATTTGTTGAGTGTTTTTTTTTGTGTCTAATCCGCATATATATCACCATTGCCCTTGATTTTCTTGACTGTATATCTCTTAAATGTCAACATATACACGTGTGATTTAGTTTTCGAAGATTTTTCAATGCCGAGAACCTCGATCAGAGAGTAAAAAAGGCGTAATTTTCACAATGGTGTAAAATTAAAATAGGATATACCGGGCTAGGATTCGAGTTACAGGAACAAGGGACAAACCAACCACCCAAGAATGGAATCGTCGAGCGAAAACACTTGACAACCTCCTAGAAACAGCTTTTCTTGCCACCAGACCTTTCTCCATCAATTAGGAATCTGATGCCGTCACTAAACACATTCCTTAAATTGTAGCCATTTGTTGAGTATTTTTTTTGGTGTCTAATCCGCATATATATCACCATTGCCCTTGATTTTCTTGATTGTATATCTCTTAAATATCAACATATACACGTGTGTTTTAGTTTACGAAGATTTTTCAATGCCGAGAACCTCGATCAGAGAGTAAAAAGGTGTAAGGTTCACAATGGTGTAAAATTAAAATGGGATATACCGGGCTATGATTCGAGTTACAGGAACAAGGGCCAAACCAACCACCCAAGAATGGAATCGTCGAGCGAAAACACTTGGCAACCTCCTAGAAGCAGCTTTTCTTACCACCAGACCTTTCTCCATCAATTAGGAATCTGATGCCATCACTATACACATCCCTTAAATTGTAGCCATTTGTTGAGTATTTTTTTTGGTGTCTAATCCGCATATATATCACCATTGCCCTTGATTTTCTTGACTGTATATTTCTTAAATGTCAACATATACACGTGTGATTTAGTTTACGAAGATTTTTAATGCCGAGAACCTCGATCAGAGAGTAAAAAAGGCGTAAGGTTCACAATGGTGTAAAATTAAAATGGGATATACCGGGCTAGGATTCGAGTTACAGGAACAAGTGCCAAACAAACTACCCACGAATGGAATCGTCGAGCGAAAACACTTGACAACCTCCTAGAAGCAGCTTTTCTTGCCACCAGACCTTTCTCCATCAATTAGGAATCTGATGCCGTCACTAAACACATTCCTTAATTTGTAGCCATTTGTTGAGTGTTTTTTTTTTGTCTAATTCGCATATATATCTCCATTGCCCTTGATTTTCTTGACTGTATATCTCTTAAATGTCAACATATACACGTGTGATTTAGTTTACGAAGATTTTTCAATGCCGAGAACCTCGATCAAGAGTAAAAAAGGCGTAAGGTTCACAATGGTGTAAAATCAAAATGGGATATACCGGGCTAGGATTCGAGTTACAGGAACAAGGGCCAAACCAACCACCCAAGAATGGAATCGTCGAGCGAAAACACTTGACAACCTCCTAGAAGCAGCTTTTCTTGTCACCAGACCTTTCTCCATCAATTAGGAATCTGATGCCGTCACTAAACACATTCCTTAAATTGTAGGCATTTGTTGAGTGTTTTTTTATGGTGTCTAATCCGCATATATATAACCATTGCCCTTGATTTTCTTGACTGTATAACTCTTAAATATCAACATATACACGTGTGATTTAGTTTACGAAGATTTTTGAATGCCGAGAACCTCGATCAGTGAGTAAAAAGGGCGTAAGGTTCACAATGGTGTAAAATTAAAATGGGATATACCGGGCTAGGATTCGAGATACAGGAACAAGGGCCAAACCAACCACCCAAGAATGGAATAGTCGAGCGAAAACACTTGACAACCTACTAGAAGCAGCTTTTCTTGCCACCAGACCTTTCTCCATCAATTAAGAATCTGATGCCATCACTAAACACATTCCTTAAATTGTAGCCATTTGTTGAGTGTTTGTTTTGGTGTCTAATCCGCATATATATCACCTTTTCCCTTGATTTTCTTGACTGTATATCTCTTAAATATCAACATATACACGTGTGATTTAGTTTACGAAGATTTTTCATTGCCGAGAACCTCGATCAGAGAGTAAAAAATGCGTAAGGTTCACAATGGTGTAAAATTAAAATGGGATATACCGGGCTAGGATTCGAGTTACAGGAACACGGACCAAACTAACCACCCAAGAATGGAATCGTCGAGTGAAAACACTTGACAACCTCCTAGAAGCAGCTTTTCTTGCCACCAGACCTTTCTCCATCAATTAGGAATATGAAGTCGTCACTAAACACATTCCTTAAATTGTAGCCATTTGTTGAGTGTTTTTTTGTTGTGTCTAATCCGCATATGTATCACCATTGCCCTTGATTTTTTTGACTGTATATCTCTTGAATGTCAACATATACACGTGTGATTTAGTTTACGAAGATTTTTCAATGACGAGAACCTCGATTAGAGAGTAAAAAAGGCGTAAGGTTCACAATGGTGTAAGATTAAAATGGGTTATACCGGGCTAGGATTTGAGTTACAGGAACAAGGAACAAACCAACCACCCAAGAATGGAGTCGTCGAGCGAAAACACTTGACAACCTCCTAGAAGCAGCTTTTTTGGCCACCAGACCTTTCTCCATCAATTAGTAATATGATGCCATCACTAAACACATTCCTTAAATTGTAGCCATTTGTTGAGTGTTTTTTTTTTGTGTCTAATCCGTATATATATCACCATTGCCCTTGATTTTCTTGACTGTGTATCTCTTAAATGTCAACATATACACGTTTGATTTAGTTTACGAAGATTTTTCAATGCCGAGAACCTCGATCAGAGAGTAAAAAAGGCGTAAGGTTCACAATGGTGTAAAATTAAAATGGGATATACCGGGCTAGGATTCGAGTTACAGGAACAAGGGCCAAACCAACCACCCAAAAATGGAATCATCGAGCGAAAACACTTGACCACCTCCTAGAAGCAGCTTTTCTTTCCACCAGACATTTCTCCATCAATTATGAATCTGATGCCGTCACTAAACACATTCCTTAAATTGTAGCCATTTGTTGAGTGTTTTTTTTGGTGTCTAATCTGCATATATATCACCATTGCCTTTGATTTTCTTGACTGTATATCTCTTAAATATCAACATATACACGTGTGATTTAGTTTACGAAGATTTTCAGTGCCGAGAACCTCGATTAGAGAGTAAAAAAGGCGTAAGGTTCACAATGGTGTAAAATTAAAATGGGATATACCGGGCTAGGATTCGAGTTACAGGAACAAGGACCAAACCAACCACCCAAGAATGGATTCGTCGAGCGAAAACACTTGACAATCTACTAGAAGCAGCTTTTCTTAGCACCAGACCTTTCTCCATCAGTTAGGAATCTGATGCCGTCACTAAACACATTCCTTAAATTGTAGCCATTTGTTGAGTGTTTTTTTTGGTGTCTAATCCGAATATATATCACCATTGCCCTTGATTTTCTTGACTGTATATCTCTTAAATATCAACATATACACGTGTGATTTAGTTTACGAATATTTTTCAATGCCGACAACCTCGATCAGAGAGTAAAAAAGGCGTAAGGTTCACAATGGTGTAAATTTAAAATGGGATATACCGGGCTAGGATTCGAGTTACAGGAACAAGGGCCAAACCAACCAACCAAAAATGGAATCGTCGAGCGAAAACACTTGACAACCTCCTAGAAGCAGCTTTTCTTACCACCAGACCTTTCTCCTTCAATTAGGAATCTGATGCCGTCACTAAACACATTCCTTAAATTGTAGCCATTTGTTGAGTGTTTTTTTTTTGTGTCTAATCCGCATATATATCACCGTTGCCCTTGATTTTCTTGACTGTATATGTCTTAAATATCAACATATACACGTGTGATTTAGTTTACGAAGATTTTTCAATGCCGAGAACCACGATCAGAGAGTAAAAAGGCGTAAGGTTCACAATGGTGTAAAATTAAAATGGGATATACTTGGCTAGGATTCGAGTTACAGGAACAAGGGCCAAACCAACCACCCATGAATGGAATCGTCGAGCGAAAACACTTGACAACCTCCAAGAAGCAACTTTTCTTACCACCAGACCTTTCTCCATCAAATAGGAATCTAATGCCGTCACTAAACACATTCCTTAAATTGTAGCCATTTGTTGAGTGTTTTTTTTTTGTGTCTAATCCGCATATATATCACCCTTGCCCTTGATTTTCTTGACCGTATATCTCTTAAATATCAACATATATACGTGTGATTTAGTTTACGAAGATTTTTCAATGCCGAGAACCTCGATCAGAGAGTAAAAAACGCGTATGGTTCACAATGGTGTAAAATTAAAATGGGATATACTGGGCTAGGATTCGAGTTACAGGAACAAGGGGCAGACCAACCACCCAAGAATGGAATCGTCGAGCGAAAACACTTGACAACCTCCTAGAAGCAGCTTTTCTTGCCACCAGACCTTTCTCCATCAATTAGGAATCTGATGCCGTAACTAAACACATTCCTTAAATTGTAGCCATTTGTTGAGTGATTTTTTTTGGTGTCTAATCTGCATATATATCACCATTGCCCTTGATTTTCTTGACTGTATATCTCTTAAATGTCAACATTTACACGTGTGATTAAGTTTACGAAGATTTTTCAATGCCGAGTACCTCGATCAGAGAGTAAAAAAGGCGTAAGGTTCACAATGGTGTAAGATTAAAATGGGATATACCGGGCTAGGATTCTAGTTACAGTAACAATGGCCAAATCAACCACCCAAGTATGGAATCGTCGAGCGAAAACACTTGACAACCACCTAGAAGCAGCTTTTCTTGCCACCAGACCTTTCTCCATCAATTAGGAATCTGATGCCGTCACTAAACACATTCCTTAAATTGTAGCCATTTGTTGAGTGTTTTTTTTGGTGTCTAATCCGCATATATATCACCATTGCCCTCGATTTTCTTGACTGTAAATCTCTTAAATATCAACATATACACATGTGATTTAGTTTACGAAGATTTTTCAATGCCGAGAACCGCGATCAGAGAGTAAAAAAGGCGTATGGTTCACAATGGTGTAAAATTAAAATGGGATATACTGGGCTAGGATTCGAGTTACAGGAACAAGGGCCAGACCAACCACCCAAGAATGGAATCGTCTAGCGAAAACACTTGACAACCTCCTAGAAGGAGCTTTTCTTGCCACCAGACATTTCTCCATCAATTAGGAATCTGATGCAGTCACTAAACACATTCCTTAAATTGTAGCCATTTGTTGAGTGATTTTTTTTGGTGTCTAATCTGCATATATATCACAATTGCCCTTCATTTTCTTGACTGTATATCTCTTAAATGTCAACATATACACGTGTGAATTAGTTTACGATGATTTTTCAATGCCGAGAACCTCGATCAGAGAGTAAAAAAGGAGTAAGGTTCACAATAGTGTAAGATTAAAATGGGATATACCAGGCTAGGATTCGAGTTACAGGAACAAGGGCCAAACCAACCACCCAAGAATGGAATTGTCGAGCGAAAACACTTGACAACCTCCTAGAATCAGCTTTTCTTGCCACCAGACCTTTCTCCATCAATTAGGAATCTGATGCTGTCACTAAACACATTCCTTAAATGGTAGCCATTTGTTGAGAGTTTTTTTGTGTCTAATCCGCATATATATCACCATTGCCCTTGATTTTCTTGATTCTATATCTCTTAAATATCAACATATACACGTGTGATTTAGTTTACGAAGATTTTTCAATACCGAGAACCTCGATCAGAGAGTAAAAAAGGCGTAAAGTTCACAATGGTGTAAAATTAAGATGGGATATATCGGGCTAGGATTCGAGTTACAGGAACAAGGGCCAAACTGTGACAACTCGAATTTCCGACATTCTGTATTCGCATTAAATGCATGTTGACTTTGACCGTATAGTTGTGATATGATAGATGTATTGTGTTTGCTTGATTATGTGTTTGATTGTATAACATGTCGTGAAACATAAACTGCTTAACATAAGATAGAACCCGACGAAACACAAGTGTGTTTCGCCATAACCATTCCCGACGAAACAGGATATGTTTCGCCGTATACGACTCGACGAAACAAGCTGTTTCGCCGAGCCCAGATCTGCCGAAGCCCAGCTTGGGCCCAGAACGTTATTTTGTGTATGTGTACGTAAAACAGCATCACTTTTACACTTTCTATCAACACCACCGAAACCCTAGAGCTCTCTCACTGTGACGGCGAACTAGAACCCACTAGAAACTCTTGTGCGATCAAACCATCATCTCGGTTAGTAATCCTATGTGTCTTGATTGATCTTTCACCCATGTATGTGTTTCTGTGCCATGTGATTCTGCTATGTTGATGTATATCTGAAACTGATACATGTCAAATATTAGGGTTCTTGTTATGATGATAATGATATGGATTTTGATATGAATATTGTAGTCGGATATAAATGGCTTTATGCGAAACTTAATAGGATTGAATACTTGGTTATGGATGTTGTATTTATGATCTGATTCTGAATGCAAGTTAGCATCTTGATAGGGTTTGATGATGTGATGTTGTAATCGATATGTGGTATACGTGAAATAGGGTTCATGCTAGACATTAAAGTGGTCCGATGATTATGTTATGATGATGTTACAATGATTCTGTGTTGAATGATTTCTGCATGATTGATAGTATTGATGTCGGCTGTTAGTGATGATTAGGGTTCTGCATGTATTGTACTGACGTAACTGAATTGTCCGACGAAACCGAACCCTCGGCGAAACAGAATGTGTTTCGCCAAGGGCAGTCGACGAACTAGACCTCTGTTTCGCTAAACCTGACCACGACGAAATAGATGTGTTTCGCCAAGGATCACCGATGAATTAGAATCCTGTTTCGCCAAGCAAAGCCATGACGAAACAGAATGTGTTTCGTCAATATGTGTTTCGTCAATATGTGATTCGCCATAATATGTGTTTCGCCGAACAGAAATCTGCACAGTAACTTGGGTTAATTCTGTTAAGTGTTAACTGGAATATTTAACTGCTGTTAAGTGTAACCATCTCGTATATGATTGTGATTACGTGTTACATGTTTATACGTGCACAACTTGAACGCAAACTGATTTCACATACGTGCATACTTTAGGACGTGATTGATTACTTGCGAGCATACACTTAGCATACCGAGCAAACCAAGGTGAGGTCACACAGCCAAGGCATGGGATTCCCAGGATGGGAATGGGTTGGATTATTTATTCGTTCAGTTTATGGAACTTAGATATATGATTCCCGGTAGAGGAAGGATTATGGATAAGAACAGACTAGACTGGTTATACTAATTTAAACGATCTTCGCACACACGCCAAGGGTCGGCCGCGATATTATGACAATCTTCGCACACATGCCTAAGAAGGGCCGCGAACTATATACTCTAATCTTCGCACACATGCCTAGGAAGGGCCGCGAACTATATACTCTAATCTTCGCACACATGCCTAGGAAGGGCCGCGAACTATATACTCTAATCTTCGCACACATGCCTAGGAAGGGCCGCGAACTATATACTCTAATCATCGCAAACATGCCAGGAAGGGCCGCGATACTACTATACCTAGTCTAGCAAACATGGGAAATCCCCACTATACTTCGCAAACATGCCTAGAGGGCCGCGATACGATACATACGATACATGATTACTAAATGAACATACGAACTACATTATGAACACTATAACTAAACAAACTCACTGTGAACTCGCTCAACTAGTTGTTGACTCTCTGTTACATGCCTTGCAGGACCTTAGGTACTTATGGAGCTTGCACGGGAGGCACGGTCGTTGTGGGCACAGTTTGTGGATGTTATGAACAATATTTAAACATTTGAATTGCCACTTATGATTGGGTTTACTTATGCTTCCGCTAAACGTTGAATTTATACATATGTTTTGAACACCCTTCATATTGGTTTGATTGCTTTACATTTAATACTACTATGTTCAATATGATTGGTGGCTTGATCCTGGTCAGTCACGCCTCCAAGCGGTGATACTCCGCGTGTGGATTTTGGGGGTGTGACAGATTGGTATCAGAGCCATTGGTTATAGAGAACTTGGTTTTAATAAAGGGAAAACGATTTTGTTAAAACCAGACTATAACCAGAACAGTGCTCAACGATCCACAACGACGCTTCGCTCCACGTGCAAGGCTCAACATCATAGGTAGTACTATTCATGTTACTTTACCTACTTGCTAGAATTACATAGAACTTTGCTCGTGGTATGCTCAGATTTCAGAACCTACTATATGTTATTGCTTGAGAATACTTGTGTGCTCACTCTCTTCGCACTATTCGCGAACCTCTCACCCACATGTTCTCATTGATGTCAAGATCATGAGTGGACGCGTTAACCTAACTCAAGCCCAGTTGGCGGCTTCGATCACTGAACAAGTTACTGCAGCACTCGCAGCTGCCCAGGCAGGAGGTGTAACCTGCCATCATCACTCACTCTAGGATCTTTAGATCCTACTCTCGTAACCCAACACTTGTGCTTAATTTTGTTTACTCTTACGCACACGACAAGTCAACACGCTCAGCCACCTGTATGTACATACAAGACTTTTACGGACTGTCGTCCTACTACTTTCAACGACACTGAAGGAGCTGTTGGACTCCTCCATTAGTTCGAGGAACTCGAATCGGTCTTCGAATGTGCGAATGACCTGAGGCTCGTAAGGTGAAATATGCCACTGATACTCTCGAAGGCACTGCGTTAACTTGGTGGAACGCGCAAGTTACGATGCTGGGGCTGGCGGCTGCTAATGCCACCCCTTGGGACGAATTCAAGGAACTAATCAAACTAGAATACAGTAGTTATGATACCATCCACAAGTTGGAAGTGGAGTCCTTTAACATGAAGATGACGGGGTCAGAGAATAGAAGCGTGCACAATAACGATCCAACAAACTGGCAATTTTGGTGTCCAACTATGGTGGATCCTCCCATAAAGAGCTTTGGGCTGTACCTCAAAGGCTTAGTACCAGGAATTCAAAACCATGTGAAGACGGCTAAACTTGCTACTATTCAAGATGTTACTCATCTTGCTCCTCGTCTCACAGACCAGGCAGTGGGACAGAACAAGCTGCCTCAACGTATCAGCGATACTACTACCACTACTACTTCAACTACTTCTGCTACCCTCAGTGACAATGGATGAAAGTGGGATGGAACCTCTAGCAAGGGTTCGACTACGATTCCGTCCCAGGCACAGCAGTGAAAGGTCGATGACAACTAAAGACCTGATCAGCAACACTTAGTATTCAAGGGCAGGGTGGATACAGGGGAAACCACCCTAAGTGCAAACGATGTAACTTGCACCACAGCGGGCCGTGCAACCGAAATCATGGTCATTGATGCGACAAGCTTGGTCATGGAGCCAAAGATGGTAGGAACTCACGTCCTGCAAACCAAAAACAACAACAACAGCCACAAGATCTATAGAATCGGCGGCAACAGCAGGGTAACGAGGGATGTTATCAGATGATGCTGAAGGTCACTTCAAAGTACACTGCCCACGGTTGAACCAGAACCAGAACTAGAACCACAACCAAGGAAACAGGAACAATAATGGAGACAACAATGGGGGTAATAACGACGGCAATGGTGCCAGGGGTCGAGTGTTCGTGATTGGTCAGGGTGATACTAGGAATGACCCCAACGTTGTGATGGTTTCGACATCGATATTGGTATGGATTGGTTATCTCAACAACAAGCGGAGATTTTATGCAAAGAAAAAGTTATTCGTATTCCTCAGTCGGGCAAAGAACCTCTCGAAGTTCAAGGCGACAAGAGTGGTGTCGTGAGTGGTATTATCTCCTTCTTGAAGGCTCAGAAGTGTCTGCGCAAGGGTCACACAGCTGTTCTAGCTCTCGTCACTGATACCTCGAAGAAAGAGAAAAAGATTGAAGATATTCCTGTGGTACGCGATTTTCCTCAAGTGTTTCCTGAGGAATTACCTGGGTTACCGCCTCATCGTCAAGTCGAATTTCAGATCGAGCTAGCTCCAGGAGCAGCACCCATAGCTCGAGCACCTTATCGTTTAGCTCCAACCGAATTAGAAGAACTGTCAAAGCAGCTACAAGAACTCTTGGAAAAGGGTTTCATACGTCCTAGCTCTTCGCCCTGGGGAGCTCCAGTGTTATTCGTGAAGAAGAAAGACGGTACGTTCAGGATGTGTATAGACTACCGAGAACTCAACAAGGTGACGATCAAGAATCGTTATCCTCTTCCGCGCATAGATGATTTATTCGACCAGCTGCAAGGGTCGAGCTACTACTCCAAAATAGACTTAAGGTCAGGATATCACCAGCTGAGAGTCCGGGATGAGGACGTCTCCAAAACAGCGTTCAGAACACGCTACGGCCACTACGAGTTTATGGTCATGCCATTTGGGCTAACGAACGCGCCTGCCGTATTTATGGATCTTATGAACAGGGTGTGCAAACCCTATCTCGAAAAGTTCGTCATTGTTTTCATCGACGACATCCTGATTTATTCGAAAAGTCAGGAGGAACACGAGCAGCACCTACGACTCATATTGGAACTTCTACGAACGGAACAGCTATACGCTAAGTTTTCTAAATGTGACTTCTGGCTTCGTGAAGTCCACTTCTTAGGCCACGTGGTGAACAAGGATGGGATTCATGTAGATCCATCCAAGGTGGATTCGATTAAGAACTGGCCTGCGCCCCGTACACCAACAGAAATACGCCAATTCTTGGGTTTGGCGGGTTATTACAGACGGTTCATCAAAGACTTCTCAAAGATTGCTCAGCCGCTTACACTATTGACGCAGAAAGGTGTTGTTTACCGTTGGGGTAATGCACAGGAAACAGCGTTCCAACACTTAAAGGATAGACTCTGTAGCGCACCTATCCTTTCATTGCCTGAAGGCACGGACGATTTCGTAGTCTACTGCGACGCATCTATCCAAGGTCTTGGATGTGTATTGATGCAGAGGGATAAAGTTATTGCTTATGCTTCGCGCCAGCTTAAGATCCACGAACGAAACTACACTACACATGATTTAGAGCTGGGAGCGGTTGTTTTTGCACTTAAGATATGGCGACACTATTTGTATGGTACCAAGTGCGCAATCTACACTGACCACAGAAGCCTCGAACATATCTTCAAACAGAAAGAACTGAATATGCGACAGCGACGATGGGTTGAATTGCTAAACGACTACGAATGCTCAATCAGGTACCACCCAGGCAAAGCCAATGTTGTGGCTGACGCTCTCAGTCGAAAAGACACTGCGCCTAAGCGTGTTCGAGCCTTACAACTCACCATACAGTCTAGCCTTCCTTCCCAGATACGAGATGCTCAGATAGAAGCATTGAAACCAGACAACGTCAGGGCTGAAGCCCTACGCGGCTCAAGGCAACGATTAGAACAAAGGGCAGACGGCGCTTATTACGTAACAGGACGCATTTGGGTTCCACTGTACGGCAACTTACGCGAGCTAGTAATGGATGAAGCTCACAAGTCTCGCTACTCGGTACATCCTGGTTCGGATAAAATGTACCACGACATCAAAACTACATATTGGTGGCCTAGCATGAAGGCCCACATAGCCACATACGTTAGCAAATGCTTGACTTGTGCGAGAGTCAAGGCAGAATATCAGAAACCGTCAGGACCACTCCAACAACCTGAGATACCACAATGGAAATGGGAACAAAATTTCCATGGATTTTGTTACTGGCTTACCTAGATCTCAGCGCGGAAATGATACTATTTGGGTGATCGTGGATCGACTCACAAAGTCTGCTCACTTCTTGGCCATTAAAGAAACAGACAAGTTCTCTACACTAGCAGACATCTACTTGAAAGAAGTGGTCTCCAGGCACGGTGTGCCAACTTCTATCATCTCTGATCGAGACGCACGTTTTACTTCAGAACTGTGGCAAGCAATGCATAAATCTTTTGGCTCTCGTTTAGACATGAGCACAGCTTATCACCCTCAGACAGATGGGCAGTCTGAGCGCACTATACAAACTCTAGAAGACATGCTTCGGGCGTGCGTAATTGACTTTGGTAATGGTTGGGAAAAACATTTGCCACTTGTGGAATTTTCATACAATAACAGCTACCACACAAGCCTTAAAGCTGCTCCATTCGAGGCATTGTACGGCCGTAAGTGCCGGTCACCTCTCTGTTGGGCAGAGGTGGGGGAAAGTCAAATCACGGGTCCAGAAATGGTAGTCGATACTACAGAAAAGATTGCACAAATACGACAACGCATGGCGGCAGCACGCGACCGTCAGAAAGCATACGCTGATTTAGACAGAAAACTACTCGAATTCCAAGTTGGGGATCGAGCGCTACTTAAAGTTTCACCCTGGAAGGGTGTGGTTCGTTTTGGCAAGCGCGGCAAACTAAATCCACGATATGTTGGACCTTTCGAAGTTATTGAGAAAATAGGCAAAGTGGCCTACAGACTGAACTTACCACCTGAACTCAGTGCAGTACACAACGTCTTTCACGTATCGAATCTGAAGAAGTGTACGTCAGATGAGACCCACATAGTTCCTTTGAAGGAACTCACTATCGACGAGCGGTTGCACTTCGTCGAGGAACCTGTTGAAATCACGGACCGGGATGTTAAGGTCCTCAAGAACACGAGAATCCCTCTTGTACGAGTTCGTTGGAACTCCCGCCGCGGCCCAGAGTTCACCTGGGAGCGCGAAGATCAAATGGAACTCAAATATCCCCAGTTATTCGGAACTAATGCAACTACTACTGAGGCTGAAGCTACCAATGCAGAATTTCGGGACGAAATTCCAAATCAACGGGGGGATAATGTGACACCCCAAGAAAACCAGTAATCTTCGCAAACATGCTCGGGGAGCCGCGATACGACACAGGTAAACAACGTCACACTACTAGCTTCCTCAGTAACTGCATGCTAAATTTTGGGACGAAATTTCTTTCAAGTTGGGGATAATGTGACAACTTGAATTTCTGACATTCTGTATTCGCATTAAATGCATGTTGACTTTGACCGTATAGTTGTGATATGATAGATGTATTGTGTTTTCTTGATTATGTGTTTGATTGTATAACATGTCGTGAAACATAAACTGCTTAACATAAGATAGAACCCGACGAAACACAAGTGTGTTTCGCCATAACCATTCCCGACGAAACAGGATATGTTTCGCCGTATACGACTCGACGAAACAAGCTGTTTCGCCGAGCCCAGATCTTCCGAAGCCCAGCTTGGGCCCAGAACGTTATTTTGTGTATGTGTACGTAAAACAGCATCACTTTTACACTTTCTATCAACACCACCGAAACCCTAGAGCTCTCTCACTGTGACGGCGAACTAGAACCCAATAGAAACTCTTGTGCGATCAAACCATCATCTCGGTTAGTAATCCTATGTGTCTTGATTGATCTTTCACCCATGTATGTGTTTCTGTGCCATGTGATTCTGCTATGTTGATGTATATCTGAAACTGATACATGTCAAATATTAGGGTTCTTGTTATGATGATAATGATATGGATTTTGATATGAATATTGTAGTCGGATATAAATGGCTTTATGCGAAACTTAATAGGATTGAATACTTGGTTATGGATGTTGTATTTATGATCTGATTCTGAATGCAAGTTAGCATCTTGATAGGGTTTGATGATGTGATGTTGTAATCGATATGTGGTATACGTGAAATAGGGTTCATGCTAGACATTAAAGTGGTCCGATGATTATGTTATGATGATGTTACAATGATTCTGTGTTGAATGATTTCTGCATGATTGATAGTATTGATGTCGGCTGTTAGTGATGATTAGGGTTCTGCATGTATTGTACTGACGTAACTGAATTGTCCGACGAAACCGAACCCTCGGCGAAACAGAATGTGTTTCGCCAAGGGCAGTCGACGAACTAGACCTCTGTTTCGCCAAACCTGACCTCGACGAAATAGATGTGTTTCGCCAAGGATCACCGACGAATTAGAATCCTGTTTCGCCAAGCAAAGCCACGACGAAACAGAATGTGTTTCGTCAATATGTGTTTCGTCAATATGTGATTCGCCATAATATGTGTTTCGCCGAACAGAAATCTGCACAGTAACTTGGGTTAATTCTGTTAAGTGTTAACTGGAATATTTAACTGCTGTTAAGTGTAACCATCTCGTATATGATTGTGATTACGTGTTACATGTTTATACGTGCACAACTTGAACGCAAACTGATTTCACATACGTGCATACTTTAGGACGTGATTGATTACTTGCGAGCATACACTTAGCATACCGCGCAAACCAAGGTGAGTTCACACAGCCAAGGCATGGGATTCCCAGGATGGGAATGGGTTGGATTATTTATTCGTTCAGTTTATGGAACTTAGATATATGATTCCCGGTAGAGGAAGGATTATGGATAAGAACAGACTAGACTGGTTATACTAATTTAAACGATCTTCGCACACACGCCAAGGGTCGGCCGCGATATTATGACAATCTTCGCACACATGCCTAAGAAGGGCCGCGAACTATATACTCTAATCTTCGCACACATGCCTAGGAAGGGCCGCGAACTATATACTCTAATCTTCGCACACATGCCTAGGAAGGGCCGCGAACTATATACTCTAATCTTCGCACACATGCCTAGGAAGGGCCGCGAACTATATACTCTAATCATCGCAAACATGCCAGGAAGGGCCGCGATACTACTATACCTAGTCTAGCAAACATGGGAAATCCCCACTATACTTCGCAAACATGCCTAGAGGGCCGCGATACGATACATACGATACATGATTACTAAATGAACATACGAACTACATTATGAACACTATAACTAAACAAACTCACTGTGAACTCGCTCAACTAGTTGTTGACTCTCTGTTACATGCCTTGCAGGACCTTAGGTACTTATGGAGCTTGCACGGGAGGCACGGTCGTTGTGGGCACAGTTTGTGGATGTTATGAACAATATTTAAACATTTGAATTGCCACTTATGATTGGGTTTACTTATGCTTCCGCTAAACGTTGAATTTATACATATGTTTTGAACACCCTTCATATTGGTTTGATTGCTTTACATTTAATACTACTATGTTCAATATGATTGGTGGCTTGATCCTGGTCAGTCACGCCTCCAAGCGGTGATACTCCGCGTGTGGATTTTGGGGGTGTGACACAAACCAACCACCTAAGAATGGAATCGTCGAGCGAAAACACTTGACAACCTCCTAGAAGCAGCTTTTCTTGCCACCAGACCTTTCTCCATCAATTAGGAATCTGATGCCGTCACTAAACACATTATTTAAATTGTAGCCATTTGTTGAGTGTTTTTTTTGGTGTCTAATCCGCATATATATCACCATTGCTCTTGATTTTCTTGACTGTATATCTCTTAAATATCAACATATACACGTGTGATTTAGTTTACGAAGATTTTTCAATGCCGAGAACCTCGATCAGAGAGTAAAAAAGGCGTATGGTTCACAATGGTGTAAAATTAAAATGGGATATACTGGGCTTGGATTCGAGTTACAGGAACAAGGGCCAGACCAACCACCCAAGAATGGAATCGTCTAGCGAAAACACTTAACAACCTCCTAGAAGTAGCTTTTCTTGCCATCAGACCTTTCTCCATCAATTAGGAATCTGATGCAGTCACTAAACACATTCCTTAAATTGTAGCCATTTGTTGAGTGATTTTTTTTGGTGTCTAATCTGCATATATATATCACCATTGCCGTTGATTTTCTTGACTGTATATCTCTTAAATGTCAACATATACACGTGTGATTTAGTTTACGAAGATTTTCAATGCCGAGAACTTCGATCAGAGAGTAAAAAAGGAGTAAGGTTTACAATGGTGTAAGATTAAAATGCATATACCGGGCTAGGATTCGAGTTACAGGAACAAGGGCCAAACCAACCACCCAAGAATGGAATCGTCGAGCGAAAACACTTGACAATCTCCTAGAATCAGCTTTTCTTGCCACTAGACCTTTCTCCTTCAATTAGGAATCTGATGCCGTCACTAAACACATTCCTTAAATTGTAGCCATTTGTTAAGTGTTTTTTTGGTGTCTAATCCGCATATATATCACCAATGCCCTTGATTTTCTTGACTGTATATCTCTTAAATATCAACATATACACTTGTCATTTAGTTTACGAAGATTTTTCAATGCCGAGAAACTCGATCAGAGAGTAAAAAAGGCGTATGGTTCACAATGGTGTAAAATTAAAATGGGATATACTAGGCTAGGATTCGAGTTACAGGAACAAAGGCCAGACCAACCACCAAAGAATGGAATCGTCGAGCGAAAACACTTGACAACCTCCTAGAAGCAGCTTTTCTTGCCACCAGACCTTTCTCCGTCAATTAGAAATCTGATGCAGTCACTAAACACATTCCTTAAATTGTAGCTATTTGTTGAGTGATTTTTTTTGGTGTCTAATCTGCATATATATCATCAGTGCCCTTGATTTTCTTGACTGTATATCTCTTAAATGTCAACATATACACGTGTGATTTAGTTTACGAAGATTTTTCAATGCCGAGAACCTCAATCAGAGAGTAATAAAGCCGTAAGGTTCACAATAGTGTAAAATTAAAATGGGATACACCGGGCTAGGATTCGAGTTACAGGAACAAGGGCCAAACCAACCTCCCAAGAATGGAATCGTCGAGCGAAAACTCTTGACAACCTCCTAGAAGCAGCTTTTCTTGCCACCAGAGTTTTCTCGATCAATTAGGAATCTGATGCCGTCACTAAACACATTCCTTAAATTGTAGCCATTTGTTGAGTGTTTTTTTTTTGTGTCTAATCCGCATATATATCACCATTGCCCTTGATTTTCTTGACTGTATATCTCTTAAATATCAACATATACACGTGTGATTTAGTTTACGAAGATTTTTCAATGCCGAGAACCTCGATCAGAGAGTTAAAAAGGCGTAAAGTTCACAATGGTGTAAAATTAAGATGGGATATACCGGGCTTGGATTCGAGTTACAGGAACAATGGCCAAACCAACCACCCAATAATGGAATCGTCGAGCGAAAACACTTGACAACCTCCTAGAAGCAGCTTTTCTTGCCACCAGACCTTTCTCCATCAATTAGGAATCTGAAGCCGTCACTAAACACATTCCTTAAATTGTAGCCAATTGTTGAGTGTTTTTTTTTTGGTGTCTAATCCGCATATATATCACCTTTGCCCTTGATTTTCTTGACTGTATATCTCTTAAATGTCAACATATACACTAGTGATTTAGTTTACGAAGATTTTTCAATGCCGAGAAACTCGATCAGAGAGTAAAAAAGGCGTATGGTTCACAATGGTGTAAAATTAAAATGGGATATACTAGGCTAGGATTCGAGTTACAGGAACAAGGGCCAGACCAACCACCAAAGAATGGAATCGTCGAGCGAAAACACTAGACAACATCCTAGAAGCAGCTTTTCTTGCCACCAGACCTTTCTCCGTCAATTAGGAATCTGATGCAGTCACTAAACACATTCCTTAAATTGTAGCTATTTGTTGAGTGATTTTTTTTTGGTGTCTAATCTGCATATATATCATCATTGCCCTTGATTTTCTTGACTGTATATCTCTTAAATGTCAACATATACACGTGTGATTTAGTTTACGAAGATTTTTCAATGCCGAGAACCTCGATGAGAGAGTAAAAAAGGCGTAAGGTTCACAATGGTGTAAAATTAAAATGGGATACACCGGGCTAGGATTCGAGTTACAGGAACAAGGGGCAAACCAACCTCCCAAGAATGGAATCGTCGAGCGAAAACACTTGAGAGCCTCCTAGAAGCAGCTTTTCTTACCTCCAGTCCTTTATCCATCAATTAGGAATCTGATGCCGTCACTTAACACATTCCTTAAATTGTAGCCATTTGTTGAGTGTTTTTTTGGTATCTAATCCGCATATATATCACCATTGCCCTTGATTTTCTTGACTGTATATCTCTTAAATATCAACATATACACGTGTGATTTAGTTTACGAAGATTTTTCAATGCCGAGAACCTCGATCAGAGAGTAAAAAAGGCGTAAAGTTCACAATGGTGTAAAATTAAGATGGGATACCGGGCTTGGATTCGAGTTACAGGAACAATGGCCAAACCAACCACCCAATAATGGAATCGTCGAGCGAAAACACTTAACAACCTCCTAGAAGCAGCTTTTCTTGCCACAAGACCTTTCTCCATCAATTTGGAATCTGATGCCGTCACTAAACACATTCCTTAAATTGTAGCCATTTGTTGAGTGTTTTTTTTTTGGTGTCTTATACGCATATATATCACCATTGCCCTTGATTTTCTTGACTGTATATCTCTTAAATATCAACATATACACGTGTGATTTAC
Organism: Helianthus tuberosus; assembly: GCA_030545235.1. Taxonomy (NCBI): domain Eukaryota; kingdom Viridiplantae; phylum Streptophyta; class Magnoliopsida; order Asterales; family Asteraceae; genus Helianthus; species Helianthus tuberosus. The sequence goes on from CM060428.1 coordinate 25,754,277, forward strand.
TTTACGAAGATTTTTCAATGCCGAGAACCTCGATCAGAGAGTAAAAAAGGCGTATGGTTCACAATGGTGTAAAATTAAAATGGGATATACTGGGCTAGGATTCGAGTTACAGGAACAAGGGCCAGACCAACCACCCAAGAATGGAATCGACGAGCGAAAACACTTGACAACCTCCTAGAAGCAGCTTTTCTTGCCACCAGACATTTCTCCATCAATTAGGAATCTGATGCAGTCACTAAACACATTCCTTAAATTGTAGCCATTTGTTGAGTGGTTTTTTTTGGTGTCTAATCTGCATATATATCACCATTGCCCTTGATTTTCTTGACTGTAAATCTCTTAAATATCAACATATACACGTGTGATTTAGTTTACGAAGATTTTTCAATGCCGAGAACCTCTATCAGAGAGTAAAAAAGGCATAAGGTTCACAATGGTGTAAGATTAAAATGGGATATACCGGGCTAGGATTCGAGTTACAGGAACAAGGGCCAAACCAACCACCCAATAATGGAATCGTCGAGCGAAAACACTTGACAACCTCCTAGAATCAGCTTTTCTTGCCACCAGACCTTTCTCCATCAGTTAGGAATCTGATGCCGTCACTAAATGTGACACTCTAGGTTTTCCCGAGCTAACACCTTGTAATTAATTAGTGCGTATGAATATATATACATGTTATTAAAGGAAAGTTGCGTGATTATTTTGATGATTCTAGGTGATCCTTGCACTATGATTTTATAGGTAGTATATATGTATAGGTATGTGTGTGTAGTGGGGCCGAGACCACGAAACCCGACTCGAGACCCCCCAGTCTCGAGCAAACAGTGAACGGTTGGGCCATTTGGGCCTCACCTCCTTAAACCCGTGAATTGGGTTATAAAACCCTCACATAAGCCACATTATCCTTTTCTTTGGACACTCAAACCCACAATCATTCACTCACTCCCACACTCTCTCTTTCACCCTCTCAACACAACCATAACAAAATCATCTCCTCCTCATCCTCGGATCAAACCGGCTACCACAAGGGATTCTCGGAGTTTGCTTGTAACCATCATTTGGAAGTTCTTTCATCAATCCTTCACACCTTCACACTTTGGAGTTCCAGCCGGTTAGTGTTTTATTGTTGTTATGATCCTTGGGTGATATCTTTGGTACAAAGTGTGTCTTGAATGATGTATATGAACAATAAGATGCTTCTTTGATAATAATATGTGTATTTGAATGATGAATGAAGTAGATTGTTGTTTAAAATGATGAAGGATATAGGAACCGTGATGCCTTGACAATTTCTTGCCATATTGATATGAAACTTGTTAAGACTTGCTACTTGAATATTAGCTATGAATTGGCTTGAATAATGATATACAAAATCACAAATATCGAGTGTATGTTGATGATGACTAAATCGGTGATAATGTGCTTGAATGTTGTTATGAATATATAAAAAAATTATGTGTTTGAGTATATGTTAGAATAGGATTGTTTGAATAATCATGTTACAATGAAAAACCCTAAGAACAACATGAATGTCATGAAAATATTTGAAATATGCCTTGTTTGATCTATTTTGAATTGCATTTAGACAATAAAACATGTTTAAACATTCTGGTTGGTTAGTACAAAACCTCATGAAATTGCAATCTCATTGGTTAGTACATCAGAGGTTCTAGAAGGATTCTTGTGCACGTATCCAAGGTTGCGACTCGAAACCCCCGGTTGCGACTCGCAACCAAAACATGACAACTCGAGACCGCCCGGTTGCAACTCGCAACCAAAACATGACAACTCGAGACCGCCCGGTTGCGACTCGTAACCAAAACATGACAACTCGAGACCACGGCGGTTGCGACTCGCAACCAAATCATGACAAGTCGAAACTCCGGTTGCGACTCGAAACTGTGTGTTCTCGAGTCGAGACCCCCTGGTCTCGACTGGGCTGCTTGTCTCCGTTATTGGGCCAAGGACGTGTGGGCTGCGCATACCGTTCTATTTGGATTCTGTGAAGCTGTTAACTGTTAGTGTGATCTGATAAGCCCAATAACACTTATGATTTGTATGATAGTTGTTGATGTTCACTGTTTCACTACTACGTATCAGAATAGGCCCGATAACTTGCTGAATGATCATGTATTGTGTATGCTATGTGTTAGTTATGTGTAGATTATACATGAATACTTGTACCCCAACTTGACCTGTATTGGTGACCATGCTAGGACGTGGTGACCAACGTGTTTGACCAAGTAAATAATCTACCGAGCAACCCAAGGTGAGTTCACAACTAATAAAGCATGCGTTCCCGGTGGTTGGGAAACGGAAACTTAAACAACGCTATCCCCTCGTAAGGGATACAAACCTACTTCTCTCCCCTTAAATGGGACTTTTAGTTAATTACTGTTTATACTGGATGCAACAAGCAACACTAAACAAAACTCTATCACTCAAGTCCTCACTTCTTAATACCGATTAGTCGCCGGGGTCAGGCGAACGGGTTATTAGTTGATAGCGCTATTTAGGTCTCACCAACCTCACACCGTGCCCGCGTATGGGATCGGGCGTGAACTAATGTACTCTGGCAACCGTCAATGATGATAGAACATTGACAAACGGGGCACTCTACGGAAACGTACGGATGAATAGTATTCGGTATTGTAAAAACAGTTTAGTCGCTTACTTGTGGGGTAGCTCCCCATCGCATGTATAAACGGATAAATTAACTGGTGAAACAAGTTTTTGGAAATTAAAACTGGACAACTCGTGAACTCGCCAACATTTTTGTTGATAGCCTACTGCATGCTTTGCAGGTACCCAGTGACTCAGGAGCTTGCAGCTTGGGAAGTGTAGTGGTCGTTTAAACCCCGTGTTGGGTCCTAAATAATCTCGAACTATGAACTTTGTTTAAACTGTTTTGCCTATGCTTCCGCTATTTACTTAAACTGTATTTGAACCTAACTCTCGAACTTTAAACTATGATGCTTACTAACTATTAAGGTTGGTGATCATCTTTATTATTATCCAAATACTCAGTATAATTGGTGGCTGGATCCTGGTCAGTCACGCCTCCAAGCGGTAGTGCTCCGCATGTGGATTTTGGGGGTGTGACACTAAACACATTCCTTAAATGGTAGACATTTGTTGAGTGTTTTTTTTGTTGTCTAATCCGCATATATATCACCATTGCCCTTGATTTTCTTGACTGTATATCTCTTAAATATCAACATATACACGTGTGATTTAGTTTACGAAGATTTTTCAATGCCGAGAACCTCGATCAGAGAGTAAAAAAGGCGTAAGGTTCACAATGGTGTAAAATTAAAATGGGATATACTAGGCTAGGATTCGAGTTACAGGAACAAGGGCCAGACCAACCACCAAAGAATGGAATCGTCGAGCGAAAACACTTGACAACCTCCTAGAAGCAGCTTTTCTTGCCACCAGACCTTTCTCCGTCAAATAGGAATCTGATGCAGTCACTAAACACATTCTTTAAATTGTAGCTATTTGTTGAGTTATTTTTTTTGGTGTCTAATCTGCATATATATCATCATTGCCCTTGATTTTCTTGACTGTATATCTCTTAAATGTCAACATATACACGTGTGATTTAGTTTACGAAGATTTTTCAATGCCGAGAACCTCGATCAAAGAGTAAAAAAGGCGTAAGCTTCACAATGGTGTAAAATTAAAATGGGATACACCGGGCTAGGATTCGAGTTACAGGAACAAGGGGCAAACCAACCTCCCAAGAATGGAATCGTCGAGCGAAAACACTTGACAGCCTCCTAGAAGCAGCTTTTCTTACCTCCAGTCCTTTATCCATCAATTAGGAATCTGATGCCGTCACTTAACACATTCCTTAAATTGTAGCCATTTGTTGAGTGTTTTTTTTGTATCTAATCCGCATATATATCACCATTGCCCTTGATTTTCTTGACTGTATATCTCTTAAATATCAACATATTCACGTGTGATTTAGTTTACGAAGATTTTTCAATGCCGAGAACCTCGATCAGAGAGTAAAAAAGGCGTAAAGTTCACAATGGTGTAAAATTAAGATGGGATATACCGGGCTTGGATTCGAGTTACAGGAATAATGGCCAAACCAACCACCCAATAATGGAATCGTCGAGCGAAAACACTTGACAACCTCCTAGAAGCAGCTTTTTTTGCCACAAGACCTTTCTCCATCAATTAGGAATCTGATGCCGTCACTAAACACATTCCTTAAATTGTAGCCATTTGTTGAGTGTTTTTTTTTTGTGTCTAATCCGCATATATATCACCATTGCCCTTGATTTTCTTGACTGTATATCTCTTAAATATCAACATATACACGTGTGATTTAGTTTACGAAGATTTTTCAATGCCGAGAACCTCGATCAGAGAGTAAAAAAGGCGTATGGTTCACAATGGGGTAAAATTAAAATGGGATATACTGGGCTAGGATTCGAGTTACAGGAACAAGGGCCAGACCAACCACCCAAGAATGGAATCGTCGAGCGAAAACACTTGACAACCTCCTAGAAGCAGCTTTTCTTGCCACCAGACCTTTCTCCATCAATTAGGAATCTGATGCAGTCACTAAACACATTCCTTAAATTGTAGCCATTTGTTGAGTGATTTTTTTTGGTGTCTAATCTGCATATATATCACCATTGCCCTTGATTTTCTTGACTGTAAATCTCTTAAATGTCAACATATACACGTGTGATTTAGTTTACGAAGATTTTTCAATGCCGAGAACCTCTATCAGAGAGTAAAAAAGGCATATGGTTCACAATGGTGTAAGATTAAAATGGGATATACCGGGCTAGGATTCGAGTTACAGGAACAAGGGCGGAAACAACCACCCAAGAATGGAATCGTCGAGCGAAAACACTTGACAACCTCCTAGAATCAGCTTTTCTTGCCACCAGACCTTTCTCCATCAATTAAGAATCTGATGCCGTCACTAAACACATTCCTTAAATGGTAGCCATTTGTTGAGTGTTTTTTTTTGTTGTCTAATCCGCATATATATCGCCATTGCCCTTGATTTTCTTGACTGTATATCTCTTAAATATCAACATATACACGTGTGATTTAGTTTACGAAGATTTTTCAATGTCGAGAACCTCGATCAGAGAGTAAAAAAGGCGTAAGGGTCACAATGGTGTAAAATTAAAATGGGATATACCGGGCTAGGGTTCGAGTTACAGGAACAAGGGCCAAACCAACCACCCAAGAATGGAATCGTCGAGCGAAAACACTTGACAGCCTCCTAGAAGCAGCTTTTCTTACCACCAGTCCTATATCCATCAATTAGGAATCTGATGCCGTCACTTAACACATTCCTTAAATTGTAGCCATTTGTTGAGTGTTTTTTTTTTGGTGTCTAATCCGCATATATATCACCATTGCCCTTGATTTTTTTGACTGTAAATCTCTTAAATATCAACATATACAAGTGTGATTTAGTTTACGAAGATTTTTCAATGCCGAGAACCTCGATCAGAGAGTAAAAAAGGCGTAAGGTTCAGAATGGTGTAAAATTAAAATGGGATATACTGGGCTAGGATTCGAGTTACAGGAACAAGGGCCAAACCAACCACCCAAGAATGGAATCGTCGAGCGAAAACTCTTGACAACCTCCTAGAAGCAGTTTTTCTAGCCACCAGAGCTTTCTCCATCAATTAGGAATCTGATGTCGTCACTAAACACGTTCCTTAAATTGTAGCCATTTGTTGAGTGTTTTTTTTTTGGTGTCTAATCCGCATATATATCACCATTGCCCTTGATTTTCTTGACTGTATATCTCTTAAATATCAACATATACACGTGTGATTTAGTTTACGAAGATTTTTCAATGCCGAGAACCTCGATCAGAGAGTTAAAAAGGCGTAAAGTTCACAATGGTGTAAAATTAAGATGGGATATAACGGGCTTGGATTCGAGTTACAGGAACAATGGCCAAACCAACCACCCAATAATGGAATCGTCGAGCGAAAACACTTGACAACCGCCTAGAAGCAGCTTTTCTTGCCACCAGACCTTTCTCCATCAATTAGGAATCTGATGCCGTCACTAAACACATTCCTTAAATTGTAGCCATTTGTTGAGTGATTTTTTTTGTCTAATCCGCATATATATCACCATTGCCCTTGATTTTCTTGACTTTATATCTCTTAAATATCAACATATACACGTGTGATTTAGTTTACGAAGATTTTTCAATGCCGAGAACCTCGATCAGAGAGTAAAAAAGGCGTAAGGTTCACAATGGGGTAAAATTAAAATGGGATATACCGGGCTAGGATTCGAGTTACAGGAACAAGGGCCAAACCAACCACCCAAGAATGGAATCGTCGAGCGAAAACACTTGACAGCCTCCTAGAAGAAGCTTTTCTTACCACCAGTCCTTTATCCATCAATTAGGAATCTGATTCCGTCACTTAACACATTCTTTAAATTGTAGCCATTTGTGGAGTGTTTTTTTTTGGTGTCTAATCTGCATATATATCACCATTGCCCTTGATATTTTTTACTGTAAATCTCTTAAATATCAACATATACACGTGTGATTTAGTTTACGAAGATTTTTCAATGCTGAGAACCTCGATCAGAGAGTAAAAAAGGCTAAGGTTCACAATGGTGTAAAATTAAAATGGGATATACCGGGCTAGGATTCGAGTTACAGGAACAAGGGCCAAACCAACCACCCAAGAATGGAATCGTCGAGCGAAAACACTTGACACCCTCCTAGAAGCAGCCTTTCTTGCCACCAGAGCTTTCTCCATCAATTAGGAATCTGATGCCATCACTAAACACATTCCTTAAATTGTAGCCATTTGTTGAGTGTGTTTTTTTTTTTGGTGTCTAATCCGCATATATATCACCATTGCCCTTGATTTTCTTGACTGTATATCTCTTAAATGTCAACATATACACGTGTGATTTAGTTTACGAAGATTTTTCAATGCCGAGAACGTCGATCAGAGAGTAAAAAAGGCGTAAAGTTCACAATGGTGTAAAATTAAGATGGGATATACCGGGCTTGGATTCGAGTTACAGGAACAATGGCCAAACCAACCACCCAATAATGGAATCGTCGAGCGAAAACACTTGACAACCGCCTAGAAGCAGCTTTTCTTGCCACCAGACCTTTCTCCATCAATTAGGAATCTGATGCCGTCACTAAACACATTCCTTAAATTGTAGCCATTTGTTGAGTGTTTTTTTTTTGTGTCTAATCCGCATATATATCACCATTGCCCTTGATTTTCTTGACTGTATATCTCTTAAATATCAACATATACACGTGTGATTTAGTTTACTGAGATTTTTCAATGCCGAGAACCTCGATCAGAGAGTAAAAAAGGCGTATGGTTCACAATGGTGTAAAATTAAAATGGGATATACTGGGCTAGGATTCGATTTACAGGAACAAGGGCCAGACCAACCACCCAAGAATGGAATCGTCGAGCGAAAACACTTGACAAGCTCCTAGAAGCAGCTTTTCTTGCCACCAGACCTTTCTCCATCAATTAGGAATCTGATGCAGTCACTAAACACATTCCTTAAATTGTAGCCATTTGTTGAGTGATTTTTTTTGGTGTCTAATCTGCGTATATATCACCATTGCCCTTGATTTTCTTGACTGTATGTCTCTTAAATGTCAACATATACACGTGTGATTTAGTTTACGAAGTTTTTTCAATGCCGAGAACCTCTATCAAAGAGTAAAAAAGGCATAAGGTTCACAATGGTGTAAGATTAAAATGGGATATACCGGGCTAGGATTCGAGTTACATGAACAAGGGCCAAACCAACCACCCAAGAATGGAATCGTCGAGCGAAAACACTTGACAACCTCCTAGAATCAGCTTTTCTTGCCACCAGACCTTTCTCCATCAATTAGGAATCTGATGCCGTCACTAAACACATTCCTTAAATGGTAGCCATTTGTTGAGTGTTTTTTTTTTTGTTGTCTAATCCGCAAATATATCACCATTGCCCTTGATTTTCTTGACTGTATATCTCTTAAATATCAACATATACACGTGTGATTTAGTTTACGAAGATTTTTCAATGCCGAGAACCTCGATCAGAGAGTAAAAAAGGCGTAAGGTTCACAATGGGGTAAAATTAAAATGGGATATACCGGGCTAGGATTCGAGTTACAGGAACAAGGGCCAAACCAACCACCCAACAATGGAATCGTCGAGCGAAAACACTTGACAACCTCCTAGAAGCAGCTTTTCTTGCCACTAGACCTTTCTCCATTAATTAGGAATCTGATGCCGTCACTAAACACATTCCTTAAATTGTAGCCATTTGTTGAGTGTGTTTTTTTTGGTGTCTAATCCGCATATATATCACCATTGCCCTTGATTTTCTTGACTGTATATCTCTTAAATGTCAACATATACACGTGTGATTTAGTTTACGAAGATTTTTCAATGCCGAGAACCTCGATCAGAGAGTAAAAAAGGCGTAAAGTTCACAATGGTGTAAAATTACAATGGGATATACCGGGCTAGGATTCGAGTTACAGGAACAAGGGCCAAACCAACCACCCAAGAATGGAATCGTCGAGCGAAAACACTTGACAACCTCCTAGAAGCAGCTTTTCTTGCCACCGGACCTTTCTTCATCAATTAGGAATCTGTTGCCGTCATGAAACACAATCCTTAAATCGTAGCCATTTGTTGAGTGTTTTTTTTTGGTGTGTAATCCGCATATATATCACCATTGCCCTTGATTTTCTTGACTGTATATCTCTTAATTGTCAACATATACACGTGTGATTTAGTTTACGAAGATTTTTCAATGCCGAGAACCTCGATCAGAGGGTAAAAAAGACGTAAGGATCACAATGGTGTAAAAATAAATGGGATTTACCGGGTTAGGAATCGAGTTAAAGGAACAAGGGCCAAACCAACCACCCAAGAATGGAATCGTCGAGCGAAATCACTTGACAACCTCCTAGAAGCAGCTTTTCATGCCATCAGACCTTTCTCCATCAATTAGGAATCTGATGCCGTCACTAAACACATTCCTTAAATTGTAGCCATTTGTTGAGTGTTTTTTTTGGTGTCTAATCCGCATATATATCACCATTGCCCTTGATTTTTTGACTGTATATCTCTTAAATGTCATCATATACACGTGTGATTTAGTTTACGAAGATTTTTCAATGCCAAGAACCTCGATCAAAGAGTAAAAAAGGCGTACAGTTCACAATGGTGTAAAATTAAAATGGGATATACCGGGCTAGGATTCGAGTTACAGAAACAAGGGCCAAACCAACCACCCAAGAATGGAATCGTCGAGCGAAAACACTTGACAACCTCCTAGAAGCAGCTTTTCTTGCCACCAGACCTGTCTCCATCAATTAGGAATCTGATGCCGTCAATAAACACATTCCTTAAATTGTAGCCATTTGTTGAGTGTTTTTTTTGTGTCTAATCAGCATACATATCACTATTGCCCTTAATTTTCTTGACTGTATATCTCTTAAATGTCAACATATACACGTGTGATTTAGTTTACGAAGATTTTTCAATGCCGAGAACCTCGATCAGAGAGTAAAAAAGACGTAAGGTTCACAATGGTGTAAAATTAAAATGGGATATACCGCGCTAGGATTCGAGTTACAGGAACAAGGGCCAAACCAACCACCCAAGAATGGAATCGTCGAGCGAAAACACTTGACAGCCTCCTAGAAGCAGCTTTTCTTACCACCAGTCCTATATCCATCAATTAGGAATCTGATGCCGTCACTTAACACATTCCATAAATTGTAGCCATTTGTTGAGTGTTTTTTTTGGCGTCTAATCCGCATATATATCACCATTGCCCTTGATTTTCTTGACTGTATATCTCTTAAATGTCAACATATACACGTGTAATTTAGTTTACGAAGATTTTTCAATGCCGAGAACCTCGATCAGTGAGTAAAAAAGGCGTAAAGTTCACAATGGTGTAAAATTAAAATGGGATATACCGGGCTAGGATTCGAGTTACAGGAACAAGGGCCAAACCAACCACCCAAGAATGGAATCGTCGAGCGAAAACACTTGACAGCCTCCTAGAAGCAGCTTTTCTTACCACCAGTCCTATATCCATCAATTAGGAATCTGATGCCGTCACTTAACACATTCCAAAAATTGTAGCCATTTGTTGAGTGTTTTTTTTGGTGTCTAATCCGCATATATATCACCATTGCCCTTGATTTTTTTGACTGTAAATCTCTTAAATATCAACATATACAAGTGTGATTTAGTTTACGAAGATTTTTCAATGCCGAGAACCTCGATCAGAGAGTAAAAAAGGCGTAAGCTTCAGAATGGTGTAAAATTAAAATGGGATATACCGGGCTAGGATTCGAGTTACAGAAACAATGGCCAAACCAACCACCCAAGAATGGAATCGTCGAGCGAAAACTCTTGACAACCTCCTAGAAGCAGCTTTTCTTGCCACCAGAGCTTTCTCCATCAATTATGAATTTGAAGCCGTCACTAAATACGTTCCTTAAATTGTAGCCGTTTGTTGAGTGTTTTTTTTGGTGTCTAATCCGCATATATATCACCAATGCCCTTGATTTTCTTGACTGTATATCTCTTAAATATCAACATATACACGTGTGATTTAGTGTACGAAGATTTTTCAATGCCGAGAACCTCGATCAGAGAGTTAAAAAGGCGTAAAGTTCACAATGGTGTAAAATTAAGATGGGATATACCGGGCTTGGATTCGAGTTATAGGAACAATGGCCAAACCAACCACCCAATAATGGAATCGTCGAGCTAAAACACTTTACAACCTCCTAGAAGCAGCTTTTCTTGCCACCAGACCTTTCTCCATCAATTAGGAATCTGATGCCGTCACTAAACACATTCCTTAAATTGTAGCCATTTATTGAGTGTTTTTTTTGGTGTCTAATCCGCATATATATCACCATTGCCCTTGATTTTCTTGACTGTATATCTCTTAAATATCAACATATACACGTGTGATTTAGTTTACGAAGATTTTTCAATGCCGAGAACCTCGATCAGAGAGTAAAAAAGGCGTATGGTTCACAATGGTGTAAAATTAAAATGGGATATACTGGGCTAGGATTCGAGTTACAGGAACAAGGGCCAGACCAACCACCCAAGAATGGAATCGTCGAGCGAAAACACTTGACAACCTCCTAGAAGCAGCTTTTCTTGCCACCAGAACTTTCTCTATCAATTAGGAATCTGATGCAGTCACTAAACACATTCCTTTAATTGTAGCCATTTGTTGAGTAATTTTTTTTGGTGTCTAATCTGCATATATATCACCATTGCCCTTGATTTTCTTGACTGTATATCTCTTAAATGTCAACATATACACGTGTGATTTAGTTTACGAAGATTTTTCAATGCCGAGAACCTCTATCAGAGAGTAAAAAAGGCATAAGGTTCACAATGGTGTAAGATTAAAATGGGATATACCGGGCTAGGATTCGAGTTACAGGAACAAGGGCCAAACCAACCACCCAAGAATAGAATCGTCGAGCGAAAACACTTGACAACCTCCTAGAATCAGCTTTTCTTGCCACCAGATCTTTCTCCATCAATTAGGAATCTGATGCCGTCACTAAACACATTCCTTAAATTGTAGCCATTTGTTGAGTGTTTTTTTGGTGTCTAATCTAAATATATATCACCATTGCCCTTGATTTTCTTGACTGTATATCTCTTAAATATCAACATATACACGTGTGATTTAGTTTACGAAGATTTTTCAATGCCGAGAACCTCGATCAGAGAGTAAAAAAGGCGTATGGTTCACAATGGTGTAAAATTAAAATGGGATATACTGGGCTAGGATTCGACTTACTGGAACAAGGGCCAGACCAACCACCCAAGAATGGAATCGTCGAGCGAAAACACTTGACAAGCTCCTAGAAGCAGCTTTTCTTGCCACCAGACCTTTCTCCATCAATTAGGAATCTGATGCAGTCACTAAACAGATTCCTTAAATTGTAGCCATTTGTTGAGTGATTTTTTTTGGTGTCTAATCTGCGTATATATCACCATTGCCCTTGATTTTCTTGACTGTATGTCTCTTAAATGTCAACATATACACGTGTGATTTAGTTTACGAAGATTTTTCAATGCCGAGAACCTCTATCAGAGAGTAAAAAAGGCATAAGGTTCACAATGGTGTAAGATTAAAATGGGATATACTGGGCTAGGATTCGAGTTACAGGAACAAGGGCCAAACCCACCACCCAAGAATGGAATCGTCGAGCGAAAACACTTGACAACCTCCTAGAATCAGCTTTTCTTACCACCAGACCTTTCTCCATCAATTAGGAATCTGATGCCGTCACCAAACACATTCCTTAAATGGTAGCCATTTGTTGAGTGTTTTTTTTTTGTTGTCTAATCCGCAAATATATCACCATTGCCCTTGATTTTCTTGACTGTATATCTCTTAAATATCAACATATACATGTGTGATTTAGTTTACGAAGATTTTTCAATGCCGAGAACCACGATCAGAGAGTAAAAAAGGCGTAAAGTTCACAATGGTGTAAAATTAAGATGGGATATACCGGGCTTGGATTCGAGTTACAGGAACAATGGCCAAACCAACCACCCAATAATGGAATCGTCGAGCGAAAACACTTGACAACCTCCTAGAAGCAGCTTTTCTTGCCACCAGACCTTTCTCCATCAATTAGGAATCTGATGCCGTCACTAAACACATTCCTTAAATTGTAGCCATTTGTTGAGTGTTTTTTTTTGTGTCTAATCCGCATATATATCACCATTGCCCTTGATTTTCTTGACTGTATATCTCTTAAATATCAACATATACACGTGTGATTTAGTTTACGAAGATTTTTCAATGCCGAGAACCTCGATCAGAGAGTAAAAAAGGCGTATGGTTCACAATGGTGTAAAATTAAAATGGGATATACGAGGCTAGGATTCGAGTTACAGGAACAAGGGCCAGACCAACCACCCAAGAATGGAATCGTCGAGCGAAAACACTTGACAAACTCCTAGAAGCAGCTTTTCTTGCCACCAGACCTTTCTCTATCAATTAGGAATCTGATGCAGTCACTAAACACATTCCTTAAATTGTAGCCATTTGTTGAGTGATTTTTTTTGGTGTCTAATCTGCATATATATCACCATTGCCCTTGATTTTCTTGACTGTATCTCTCTTAAATGTCAACATATACACGTGTGATTTAGTTTACGAAGATTTTTCAATGCCGAGAACCTCGATCAGAGAGTAAAAAAGGCGTAAGGTTCACAATGGTGTAAAATTAAAATGGGATATAGCGGGCTAGGATTCGAGTTACAGGAACAAGGGCCAAACCAACCACCCAAGAATGGAATCGTCGAGCGAAAACACTTGACAACCTCCTAGAAGCAGCTTTTCTTGCCACCAGAGCTTTCTCCATCAATTAGGAATCTGATGCTGTCACTAAACACATTCCTTAAATTGTAGCCATTTGTTGAGTGTTTTTTTTTGGTGTCTTATCCGCATATATATCACCATTGCCCTTGAAGTTCTTGACTGTATATCACTTAAATATCAACATATACACGTGTGATTTAGTTTACGAAGATTTTTCAATGCCGAGAACTTCGATTAGAGAGTAAAAAAGGCGTAAAGTTCACAACGGTGTAAAATTAAGATGGGATATACCGGGCTAGGATTCGAGTTGCAGGAACAAGGGCCAAACCAACCACCCAAGAATGGAATCGTCGAGCGAAAACACTTGACAACCTCCTAGAAGCAGCTTTTCTTGCCACCAGACCTTTCTTCATCAATTAGGAATCTGATGCCGTCATGAAACACAATCCTTAAATCGTAGCCATTTGTTTAGTGTTTTTTTTTTGTGTGTAATCCGCACATATATCACCATTGCCCTTGATTTTCTTGACTGTATATCTCTTAAATGTCAACATATACACGTGTGATTTAGTTTACGAAGATTTTTCAATGCCGAGAACCTCGATCAGAGAGTAAAAAAGACGTAAGGATCACAATGGTGTAAAAATAAATGGGATTTACCGGGTTAGGATTCGAGTTACAGAAATAAGGGCCAAACCAACCACCCAAGAATGGAATCGTCGAGCGAAAACACTTGACAACCTCCTAGAAGCAGCTTTTCTTGCCATCAGACCTTTCTCCATCAATTAGGAATCTGATGCCGTCACTAAACACATTCCTTAAATTGTAGCCATTTGTTGAGTGTTTTTTTTGGTGTCTAATCCGCATATATATCACCATTGCCCTTGATTTTTTGACTTTATATCTCTTAAATGTCATCATATACACGTGTGATTTAGTTTACGAAGATTTTTCAATGTCAAGAACCTCGATCAAAGAGTAAAAAAGGCGTCAAGTTCACAATGGTGTAAAATTAAAATGGGATATACCGGGCTAGGATTCGAGTTTGAGAAACAAGGGCCAAACCAACCACCCAAGAATGGAATCGTCGAGCGAAAACACTTGACAACCTCCTAGAAGCAGCTTTTATTGCCACCAGACCTTTCTTCATCAATTAGGAATCTGATGCCGTCATGAAACACAATCCTTAAATCGTAGCCATTTGTTGAGTGTTTTTTTTGGTGTGTAATCCGCACATATATCACCATTGCCCTTGATTTTCTTGACTGTATATCTCTTAAATGTCAACATATACACGTGTGATTTAGTTTACGAAGATTTTTCAATGCCGAGAACCTCGATCAGAGAGTAAAAAAGACGTAAGGATCACAATGGTGTAAAAATAAATGGGATTTACCGGGTTAGGATTCGAGTTACAGAAATAAGGGCCAAACCAACCACCCAAGAATGGAATCGTCGAGCGAAAACACTTGACAACCTCCTAGAAGCAGCTTTTCTTGCCATCAGACCTTTCTCCATCAATTAGGAATCTGATGCCGTCACTAAACACATTCCTTAAATTGTAGCCATTTGTTGAGTGTTTTTTTTTTGGTGTCTAATCCGCATATATATCACCATTGCCCTTGATTTTTTGACTTTATATCTCTTAAATGTCATCATATACACGTGTGATTTAGTTTACGAAGATTTTTCAATGTCAAGAACCTCGATGAAAGAGTAAAAAAGGCGTAAAGTTCACAATGGTGTAAAATTAAAATGGGATATACCGGGCTAGGATTCGAGTTTGAGAAACAAGGGCCAAACCAACCACCCAAGAATGGAATCGTCGAGCGAAAACACTTGACAACCTCCTAGAAGCAGCTTTTCTTGCCACCAGACCTGTCTCCATCAATTAGGAACCTGATGCCGTCAACAAACACATTCCTTAAATTGTAGCCATTTGTTGAGTGTTTTTTTTTGTGTCTAATCAGCATATATATCACTATTGCCCTTGATTTTCTTGACTGTATATCTCTTAAATGTCAACATATACACGTGTGATTTAGTTTACGAAGATTTTTCAATGCCGAGAACCTCGATCAGAGAGTAAAAAAGACGTAAGGTTCACAATGGTGTAAAATTAAAATGGGATATACCGGGTTAGGATTCGAGTTACAGGAACAAGGGCCAACCCAACCACCCAAGAATGGAATCGTCGAGCGAAAACACTTGACAACCTCCTAGAAGCAGCTTTTCTTGCCACCAGACCTTTCTCCATCAATTAGGAATCTGATGCCGTCACTAAACACATTCCTTAAATTGTAGCCATTTGTTGAGTGTTTTTTTTTTGTGTCTAATCCGCATATATATATCACCATAGCCCTTGATTTTCTTGACTGTATATCTCTTAAATGTCAAGATATACACGTGTGATTTAGTTTACGAAGAGTTTTCAATGCCGAGAACCTCGATCAGAGAGTAAAAAAGGCGTAAGGTTCACAATGGTCTAAAATTAAAATGGGATATACCGGGCTAGGATTCGAGTTACAGGAACAAGGGCCAAACCAACCACCCAAGAATGAAATCGTCGAGCGAAAACACTTGACAACCTCCTAGAAGCAGCTTTCCTTGCCACCAGACCTTTCTCCATCAATTAGGAATCTGATGCCGTCACTAAACACATTCCTTAAATTGAAGCCATTTGTTGAGTGTTTTTTTTGGTGTCTAATCCGCATATATATCACCATTGCCCTTGATTTTCTTGACTGTATATCTCTTAAATGTCAACATATACACGTGTGATTTAGTTTACGAAGAGTTTTCAATGCCGAGAACCTCGATCAGAGAGTAAAAAAGGCGTAAGGTTCACAATGGTCTAAAATTAAAATGTGATATACCGGGCTAGGATTCGAGTTACAGGAACAAGGGCCAAACCAACCACCCAAGAATGAAATCGTCGAGCGAAAACACTTGACAACCTCCTAGAAGCAGCTTTTCTTGCCACCAGACCTTTCTCCATCAATTAGGAATCTGATGCCGTCACTAAACACATTCCTAAAATTGTAGCCATTTGTTGAGTGTTTTTTTTGTGTCTAATCCGCATATATATCACCATTTCCCTTGATTTTCTTGACTGTATATCTCTTAAATATCAACATATACACGTGTGATTTTGTTTACGAAGATTTATCAATGGCAAGAACCTCGATCAAAGAATAAAAAAGGCATAAAGTTCACAATGGTGTAAAATTAAAATGGGATATACCGGGCCAGGATTCGAGTTACAAGAACAAGGGCCAAACCAACCACCCAAGAATGGAATCGTCGAGCGAAAACACTTTACAACCTCCTAGAAGCAGCTTTTCTTGCCACCAGACCTTTTTCCATCAATTAGGAATTTGATGCCGTTACGAAACACATTCCTTATATTGTAGCCATTTGTTGAGTGTTTTTTTTTTGTGTCTAATCCTCATATATATCACCATTGCCCTTGATTTTCTTGACTGTATATCTCTTAAATGTCAACATATACACGTGTGATTTAGTTTACGAAGATTTTTCAATGCCGAAAACCTCGATCAGAGAGTAAAAAAGGCTTAAGCTTCACAATGGTGTAAAATTAAAATGGGATATACCGGGTTAGGATTCGAGTTACAGGAACAAGGGCCAAACCAACCACCCAAGAATGGAATCGTCGAGCGAAAACACTTGGCAACCTCCTAGAAGCAGCTTTTCTTGCCATCCGACCTTTCTCCATCAATTAGGAATCTGATGCCGTCACTAAACACATTCCTTAAATTGTAGCCATTTGTTGAGTGTTTTTTTTTGGTGTCTAATCCGCATATATATCACCGTTGCCCTTGATTTTCTTGACTGTATATCTCTTAAATGTCAACATATACACGTGTAATTTAGTTTACAAAGAGTTTTCAATGCCGAGAACCTCGATCAGAGAGTAAAAAAGACGTAAGGTTCACAATGGTCTAAAATTAAAATGTGATATACCGGGCTAGGATTCGAGTTACAGGAACAAGGGCCAAACCAACCACCCAAGAATGAAATCGTCGAGCGAAAACACTTGACAACCTCCTAGAAGCAGCTTTTCTTGCCACCAGACCTTTCTCCATCAATTAGGAATCTGATGCCGTCACTAAACACATTCCTAAAATTGTAGCCATTTGTTGAGTGTTTTTTTTGTGTCTAATCCGCATATATATCACCATTGCCCTTGATTTTCTTGACTGTATATCTCTTAAATATCAACATATACACGTGTGATTTTGTTTACGAAGATTTATCAATGGCAAGAACCTCGATCAAAGAGTAAAAAAGGCATAAAGTTCACAATGGTGTAAAATTAAAATGGGATATACCGGGCTAGGATTCGAGTTACAAGAACAAGGGCCAAACCAACCACCCAAGAATGGAATCGTCGAGCGAAAACACTTTACAACCTCCTAGAAGCAGCTTTTCTTGCCACCAGACCTTTTTCCATCAATTAGGAATTTGATGCCGTTACGAAACACTTTCCTTATATTGTAGCCATTTGTTGAGTGTTTTTTTTTTGTGTCTAATCCTCATATATATCACCATTGCCCTTGATTTTCTTGACTGTATATCTCTTAAATGTCAACATATACACGTGTGATTTAGTTTACGAAGATTTTTCAATGCCGAAAACCTCGATCAGAGAGTAAAAAAGGCTTAAGCTTCACAATGGTGTAAAATTAAAATGGGATATACCGGGTTAGGATTCGAGTTACAGGAACAAGGGCCAAACCAACCACCCAAGAATGGAATCGTCGAGCGAAAACACTTGGCAACCTCCTAGAAGCAGCTTTTCTTGCCATCCGACCTTTCTCCATCAATTAGGAATCTGATGCCGTCACTAAACACATTCCTTAAATTGTAGCCATTTGTTGAGTGTTTTTTTTTTTTGGTGTCTAATCCGCATATATATCACCGTTGCCCTTGATTTTCTTGACTGTATATCTCTTAAATGTCAACATATACACGTGTGATTTAGTTTACGAATATTTTTCAACGCCGAGAACCTCGATCAGAGAGTAAAAAAGGCGTAAAGTTCACAATGGTGTAAAATTAAAATGGGATATACCGGGCTAGGATTCGAGTTACAGGAACAAGGGCCAAACCAACCACCCAAGAATGGAATCATTGAGCGAAGACACTTGACAACCTCCTAGAAGCAGCTTTTCTTGCCACCAGACCTTTCTCCATCAATTAGGAATCTGATGCCGTCACTAAACACATTACTTAAATTGTAGCCATTTGTTGAGTGTTTTTTTTTTGTATCTAATCCGCATATATATCACCATTGCCCTTGATTTTCATGACTGTATATCTCTTAAATGTCATATACACGTGTGATTTAGTTTACGAATATTTTTCAACGCCGAGAACCTCGATCAGAGAGTAAAAAAGGCGTAAGGTTCACAATGGTGTAAAATTAAAATGGGATATACCGGGTTAGGATTCGAGTTACAGGAACAAGGGCCAAACCAAACACCCAAGAATGGAATCGTCGAGCGAAAACACTTGACATCCTCCTAAAAGCAGCTTTTCTTGCCACCAGACCTTTCTCCATCAATTAGGAATCTGATCCCATCACTAAACACATTCCTTAAATTGTAGCCATTTGTTGAGTGTTTTTTTTTTGTGTCTAATCCGCATATATATCACCATTGCCCTTGATTTTCTTGACTGTATATCTCTTAAATGTCAACATATACACGTGTGATTTAGTTTACGAAGATTTTTCAATGCCGAGAACCTCGATCAGAGAGTAAAAAAGACGTAAGGTTCACACTGGTGTAAAATTAAAATGGGATATATCGGGCTAGGTTTCGAGTTACAGGAACAAGGGCCAAACCAACCACCCAAGAATTTAATCGTCGAGCGAAAACATTTGACAACCTCCTAGAAGCAGCTTTTCTTGCCACCAGACCTTTCTCCATCAATTAGGAATCTGATTCCGTCACTAAACACATTCCTTAAATTGTAGCCATTTGTTGAGTGTTTTTTTTTTTGGTGTCTTATCCGCGTATATATCACCATTACCCTTGATTTTCTTGACTGTATATATCTTAAATGTCAACATATACACGTGTGATTTAGTTTACGAAGATTTTTCAATGCCGAGAACCTCGATCAGAGAGTAAAAAAGGCGTAAGGTTCACAATGGTGTAAGATTAAAATAGGATATACCGGGCTAGGATTCGAGTTACAGGAACAAGGGCCAAACCAACCACCCAAGAATGGAATCGTCGAGCGAAAACACTTGACAACCTCCTAGAAGCAGCTTTTCTTACCATCAGACCTTTCTCCATCAATTAGAAATCTGATGCCGTCACTAAACACATTCCTTAAATTGTAGCCATTTGTTGAGTGTTTTTTTTTTGTCTAATCCGCATATATATCACCATTGCCCTTGATTTTCTTGACTGTATATCTCTTAAATGTCAACATATACACGTGTGATTT
Organism: Helianthus tuberosus; assembly: GCA_030545235.1. Taxonomy (NCBI): domain Eukaryota; kingdom Viridiplantae; phylum Streptophyta; class Magnoliopsida; order Asterales; family Asteraceae; genus Helianthus; species Helianthus tuberosus. Next base: position 25,774,149 of record CM060428.1, read on the forward strand.
AGTTTACGAAGATTTTACAATACCGAGAACCTCGATCAAAGAATAAGAAAGGCGTAAAGTTCAAAATGGTGTAAAATTAAAATGGGATATACCGGGCTAGGCTTTGAGTTACAGGAACAAGGGCCAAACCAACCCCCCAAAAATGGAATCTTCGAGCGAAAACACTTCAAAACCTCCTAGAAGCAGCTTTTCTTGCCACCAGACCTTTCTCCATCAATTAAGAATCTGATGCCGTCACGAAACACATTCCTTAAATTGTAGCCATTTGTTGAGTGTTTTTTTTTGTGTCTAATCCGCATATATATCACCATTGCCCTTGATTTTTTTGACTGTATATCTCTTAAATGTCAACATATACACGTGTGATTTAGTTTACGAAGATTTTTCAATGCCGAGAACCTCGATCAGAGAGTAAAAAAGACGTAAGGTTCACACTGGTGTAAAATTAAAATGGGATATATCGGGCTAGGATTCGAGTTACAGGAACAAGGGCCAAACCAACCACCCAAGAATGGAATCGTCGAGCGAAAACATTTGACAACCTCCTAGAAGCAGCTTTTCTTGCCACCAGACCTTTCTCCATCAATTTGGAATCTGATTCCGTCACTAAACACATTCCTTAAATTGTAGCCATTTGTTGAGTGTTTTTTTTTGGTGTCTTATCCGCATATATATCACCATTGCCCTTGCTTTTCTTGACTGTATATATCTTAAATGTCAACATATACACGTGTGATTTAGTTTACGAAGATTTTTCAATGCCGAGAACCTCGATCAGAGAGTAAAAAAGGCGTAAGCTCCACAATGGTGTAAGATTAAAATAGGATATACCGGGCTAGGATTCGAGTTACAGGAACAAGGGCCAAACCAACCACCCAAGCATGGAATCGTCGAGCGAAAACACTTAACAACCTCCTAGAAGCAGCTTTTCTTACCATCAGACCTTTCTCCATCAATTAGGAATCTGATGCCGTCACTAAACACATTCCTTAAATTGTAGCCATTTGTTGAGTGTTTTTTTTGGTGTCTAATCAGCATATATATCACCATTGCCCTTGATTTTCTTGACTGTATATCTCTTAAATGTCAACATATACACGTGTAATTTAGTTTACAAAGATTTTTCAATGCCGAGAACCTCGATCAGAGAGTAAAAAAGGCGTAAGGTTCACAATGGTGTAAAATTAAAATGGGATATACTGGGCTAGGATTCGAGTTACAGGAACAAGGGCCAAACCAACCACCCAAGAATGGAATCGTCGAGCGAAAACACTTGAGAACCTCCTCGAAGCAGCTTTTCTTACCACCAGACCTTTCTCCATCAATTAGGAATCTGATGTCGTCACTAAACACATTCCTTAAATTGTAGCCAATTGTTGAGTGTTTTTTTTTTGTGTCTAATCCGCATATATATATCACCGTTGCCCTTGATTTTCTTGACTTTAAATCTCTTAAATGTCAACATATACACGTGTGATTTAGTTTACGGAGATTTTTCAATGCCGAGAACCTCGATCAGAGAGTAAAAATGGCGTAAGGTTCACAATGGTGTAAAATTAAAATGGGATATACCGGGTTAGGATTCGAGTTACAGGAACAAGGGCCAAACCAACCACCCAAGAATGGAATCGTCGAGCGAATACATTTGACAACCTCCTAGAAGTAGCTTTTCTTGCCACCAGACCTTTCTCCATCAATTAGGAATCTGATGCCGTCATCAAACACATTCCTTAAATTGTAGCCATTTGTTGAGTGTTTTTTTTTTGTGTCTAATCCGCATATATATCACCATTGCCCTTGATTTTCTTGACTGTATATCTCTTAAATGTCAACATATACACGTGTGATTTAGTTTACAAAGATTTTTCAATGCCGAGAACCTCGAATAGAGACTAAAAAAGGCGTAAGGTTCACAATGGTGTAAGATTAAAATGGGATATACCGGGCTAGGAATCGAGTTACAGGAACAAGGGCCAAACCAACTACCCAAGAATGGAATCGTTGAGCGAAAACACTTGACAACCTCCTAGAAGCAGCTTTTCTTGCCACCAGACCTTTCTCCATCAATTAGGAATCTGATGCCGTCACTAAACACATTCCTTAAATTGTAGCCATTTGTTGAGTGTTTTTTTTGGTTTCTAATCCGCATATATATCACCATTGCCCTTGATTTTCTTGACTGTATATCTCTTAAATATCAACATATACACGTGTGATTTAGTTTACGAAGATTTTTCAATGCCGAGAACCTCTATCAGAGAGTAAAAAAGGCGTAAGGTTCACAATGGTGTAAGATTAAAATGAGATATACCGGGCTAGGATTAGAGTTACAGGAACAAGGGCCAAACCAACCACCCAAGAATGGAATCGTCGAGCGAAAACATTTGACAACCTCCTAGAAGCAGCTTTTCTTACCATCAGACCTTTCTCCGTCAATTAGGAATATGATGCCGTCACTAAACACATTCCTTAAATTGTAGCCATTTGTTGAGTGTTTTTTTTTGTGTCAAATCCGCATATATATCACCATTGCCCATGATTTTCTTGACTGTTTATCTCTTAAATATCAACATATACACGTGTGATTTAGTTTACGAATATTTTTCAATGCCGAGAACCTCAATCAGAGAGTAAAAAAGGCGTAAGGTTCACAATGGTGTAATATTAAAATGGGATATACCGGGCTAGGATTCGAGTTACAAGAACAAGGGCCAAACCAACTACCCAAGAATGGAATCGTCGAGCGAAAACACTTGACAACCTCCTAGAAGCAGCTTTTCTTGCCACCAGACCTTTCTCCATCAATTAGGAATCTGATGCCGTCACTAAACACATTCCTTAAATTGTAGCCATTTGTTGAGTGTTTTTTTTTGGTGTGTAATCCGCATATATATCACCCATTCCCTTGATTTTCTTGACTGTATATCTCTTAAATGTCAACATATACACGTGTGATTTAGTTGACGAAGATTTTTCAATGCCAAGAACCTCGATCAGAGAGTAAAAAAGGCGTAAGGTTCACAATGGTGTAAAATTAAAATGGGATATATACCGGGCTAGGTTTCGAGTTACAGGAACAAGGGCCAAACCAACCACCCAAGAATGGAATCGTCGAGCGAAAACACCTGACAACCTCCATGAAGCAGCTTTTCTTACCACCAGACCTTTCTCCATCAATTAGGAATCTGATGCCGTCACTAAACACATTCCTTAAATTGTAGCCATTTGTTGAGTGTTTTTTTTTTGTGTCTAATCCGCATATATATCACCATTCCCCTTTATTTTCTTGACTGTATGTCTCTTATATGTCATCATATACAGGTGTGATTTAGTTTACGGAGATTTTTCAATGCCGAGAACCTCGAACAGAGAGTAAAAATGGCGTAAGGTTCACAATGGTGTAAGATTAAAATGAGATATACCGGGCTAGGATTCGAGTTACAGGAACAAGGGCCAAACCAACCACCCAAGAATGGAATCGTCGAGCGAAAACATTTGACAACCTCCTAGAAGCAGCTTTTCTTACCATCAGATCTTTCTCCATCAATTAGGAATATGATGCCGTCACTAAACACATTCCTTAAATTGTAGCCATTTGTTGAGTGTTTTTTTTTGTGTCTAATCCGCATATATATCACCATTGCCCTTGATTTTCTTGACTGTTTATCTCTTAAATATCAACATATACACGTGTGATTTAGTTTACGAATATTTTTCAATGCCGAGAACCTCAATCAGAGAGTAAAAAAGGCGTAAGGTTCACAATGGTGTAATATTAAAATGGGATATACCGGGCTAGGATTCGAGTTACAAGAACAAGGGCCAAACCAACTACCCAAGAATGGAATCGTCGAGCGAAAACACTTGACAACCTCCTAGAAGCAGTTTTTCTTGCCACCAGACCTTTCTCCATCAATTAGGAATCTGATGCCGTCACTAAACACATTCCTTAAATTGTAGCCATTTGTTGAGTGTTTTTTTTTTTGGTGTGTAATCCGCATATATATCACCCATTCCCTTGATTTTCTTGACTGTATATCTCTTAAATGTCAACATATACACGTGTGATTTAGTTGACGAAGATTTTTCAATGCCAAGAACCTCGATCAGAGAGTAAAAAAGGCGTAAGGTTCACAATGGTGTAAAATTAAAATGGGATATATACCGGGCTAGGTTTCGAGTTAAAGGAACAATGGCCAAACCAACCACCCAAGAATGGAATCGTCGAGCGAAAACACTTGACAACCTCCTAGAAGCAGCTTTTCTTACTACCAGACCTTTCTCCATCAATTAGGAATCTGATGTCGTCACTAAACACATTCCTTAAATTGTAGCCATTTGTTGAGTGTTTTTTTTGGTGTCTAATCCGCATATATATCACCATTGCTCTTGATTTTCTTGACTGTATATCTCTTAAATATCAACATATACACGTGTGATTTAGTTTATGAAGATTTTTCAATGCCGAGAACCTCGATCAGTGAGTAAAAAAAGCGTAAGGTTCACAATGGTGTAAAATTAAAATGGGATATACCGGGCTAGGATTCGAGTTACAGGAACAAGGGCCAAACCAACCACCCAAGAATGGAATCGTCGAGCGAAAACACTTGAAAAACACCTAGAAGCAGCTTTTCTTACCATCAGACCTTTCTCAATCAATTAGGAATCTGATGCTGTCACTAAACACATTCCTGAAACTGTAGCCATTTATTGAGTGTTTTTTTTGGTGTCTAATCCGCATATATATCACCATTGCCCTTGATTTTCTTGACTGTATATCTCTTAAATATCACCATATACACGTGTGATTTAGTTTACGAAGATTTTTCAATGCCGAGAACCTCGATCAGAGAGTAAAAAAGGCGTAAGGTACACAATGGTGTAAGATTAAAATGGGATATACCGGGCTAGGATTCGAGTTACAGGAACAAGGGCCAAACCAACCACCCAAGAATGGAATCGTTGAGCGAAAACACTTGACAACCTCCTAGAAGCAGCTTTTCTTGCCACCAGACCTTTCTCCATCAATTAGGAATCTGATGCCGTCACTAAACACATTCCTTAAATTGTAGCCATTTGTTGAGTGTTTTTTTGGTGTCTAATCCGCATATATATCACCATTGCCCTTGATTTTCTTGACTGTATATATCTTAAATGTCAACATATACACGTGTGATTTAGTTTACGAAGATTTTCAATGCCGAGAACCTCGATCAGAGAGTAAAAAAGGCGTAAGGTTCACAATGGTGTAAAATTAAAATGGGATATACCGGGCTAGGATTCGAGTTACAGGAACAATGTAACGCTCCGCATTTCCGCACTTTCTTATTTTAGCAAGTCATGTTGTACTTTCCATATTTAGACACTTGTACTCTCTTTGTAATCTACTTTCGTTCCGTTTGTATTTCGAGACTATTGACCATAATGAAAACGGAACTATTTTTGTGTATCCATATTATGTGCAACTGATAACCAATTACTCGTTTGAACGAAATATTATTTATGGATTCTTGATTCTGTAGTTATCGACACTTGATACTCGTTAAACTAATTGAAACTATTAAAATAATGAAATTCTATTTTTATACATGCTTTTACGTGTCGCAATACTCGGGTTATACGTTACCAATCTCGAATGCATACGCGCGACCGATACTCGTCATACTTGTACTCATAACTTATACGTGCTCGTTAACTATTAAATACGTGGTTAATTAATAATAATACTAATAATAATAATAATAATAATAATAAAATAATAATAATAATAATAATAATAATAATAATAATAACTTTAGTAAAACATCAACTAACGTTGATGTATCTTATATTAATATATATATATATATATATATATATATATATATATATATATATATATATATATTACTATTAAGCTAAACAAAAAAAAAAACAGCCCCATTTTCGGCTACTACCTTATAGGTGGTATTTGACTATTGTTGTTTTAATTATAACTTTCCAACCATTCAATTTAAATTAGATGAATTAATAAGCATATCATAAAAGTTAAGTTGCAACACAAAGGAAAAATCTTGTTGCCTGACAAACAGCCTTACGGCCGCCCCTTGTGGGTGTGTTGTTTTGTTTCATTCTTTTAATGCCAATGACCCAACTAATTGCATTTAATACCAACCCAACTTAACCCTAATCTCTTCCCTATATAAACCCAAGTGCCTCCAAGCCATTTTCACTTTACAAACACTCTCATAACACTCTCAAATCAATCACAAAGCTGCTGCAAACAGAAGTTCGAGCAGATTCAGCACCCTCCACAAAAGTGAGCATAACTCACTCATTTCTTGTCCGTTTTAGCCCATTCTTTTTCCTATGTGCTTGGATTTTCCCTAGCTTCGATTCCATGGGTTTTTCACAGTAAATAAGCCCCTGGAACTCTGGCAAAAAGCCTCCAAAGTCCACTGATTGTTCTTCTTTTCATGTAATCTTTGTTAAACTTAACCAAACTTGAGTTTTCTCATCTCAAACCTATGTCCTAATGCTCATAATCAAATGAATGGTTAGTTGGGCTTAAAAACAAGGTTGAGACACTTAAAATCAGAGGATTAAACCTCATAAACTTTCTGTTTTAGTTAGGGTTTTACCCACAAGAAGTGTTCAAGCTTGAAGCTTGGTAAAAGTGTGATGGTTAGACTAGCTTGGGCTATCTTTCATGGACATCCACTCACTTCTTGATGTTTTCTCATAGAATAGTTGTTCATTTCATTTCTTATGTAAGTTCAAGACCCTCCTTGAATGTTTTTACATCAAGTGTAGTGGTGAACAATGGAGGTACCTAAATGGGAGCTTGTTCTTCCTACCTCATGTATGATTTCTATGACACTTTGAGGTGCCTAAATGAAGACCTTAGTCTTCTACCTCATGCTTGACATATGTGATATATTATAACCTATGTAATACTTATATAATATTCGAACAAACCGAACTCTTGATGATGAACAAGTAGACATTACCAAGTTAGTAAGTACACCATCTAAACATCATATGTAATGGATGGGTATTTTCTTACGTTTATGTCCTTGTATTTTAAACTCCGAATCTATAATCTACCGTTATCCCCAAACTCACACACCTATGTTCCTTTGTGTAGGAGGACAAGGTGCTCCAAACTAAACAACCAAACTCTCACGGAATATCAAGTAGGAAAGCTTGCAAAAACCGTGAGTATACTCGATCCCTTTTTCCCCTTTACACTTTGGGATGCAACATGTATACCTATGCAAACAACTTTTAAACTAAATTAAACTTACTCTATCCATGATTAAACATGAAACTAATGTGATTTACTTGTTATTCTCGTATGCTATGTGAACGCTTTGGAACGTTATATGCTCATTAACTTTGCTCGCCCACCTTAACAATTATAGCGCTATAGGATTAACGCCCCGCCCGTTATACTCTTGGGTATTGTTAAGTTAAACATTACCACCCCGCTAAACTTTTGGGATTAGACTCTTTTATGCGTTGTATTCTCGGGTTTGATCATATTGTATGCCAAAATTGCATACTAGTAATCACATATTATGAATCATGTTGGACTTGAGTTTTTATTCTATTATGCTATGTAAACAAACTTGTATACTCACCTTTGCCTTTGCTTTTGCATTCAAACTCTATTTTAATACATGTTGCAGGTTAAATTGTTGAAGTATGATGAAAGATGAAACAAGAATAGGGTGGACTAGATACACACCTTTAATCCATTTATCTTTTGTTGTTATGTTGAAATTTGAACAATGTTGTTATTTCTATTTTAAATGTTGTATGACAATTTAGCACTTGCAATGAGATTTGAATTTAATTAATTATTGTCACATAGTGTTATGAAGTCTCTGGCAATCTATACACACTTCGTCTCATCCCGATGTTTCCGCCATCGGTTGGGGTGTGACAGATTGGTATCAGAGCCATAACTATAGGGAATTAGGAAAATTGCCATGCTTTGCCCTAATCTATAGTTTTAGGAATTTTGCCTCTTATGTGTTGTTTAAAACTTTTGTACTCTACCATGCATGCTTCCTAGCTATACTTCTTGTTGATTAAATTTACATGCCTTTCCTAAGGTTAACATGAATACACTTAGTTTATTTGTACACTCTTGTAACACAAACGAGACAACTTTACCAAAATAGGCGTGAAACCCACAATTTGGTAAACGACTCTCATTCTACTTTAAATTATTTTTGCACGAAATTTCACCATTAAGCTAGGAGTGAAATCCACAACTTAATCGTAATTTCCAATTCAACTCTAGTGGACCCTTGTCATAGTGTCGAAATTTTATTTTGACCCGACAAGTACCAACCACATTTAGGGTACGAAATCGTCAAGTTAGGGGTGAAACCCGCATCTCGTCGATTAAGTCCCATTCCTCGATTTTCAATCTCGCCAAAGTCCCGATTGTTTCAATCGATTAGAGATGTGTAGTAACCGGAAGGGTAAGATACCGTTAATCGCTTCTCGACGAGAGTATCTTACCTATAGGCCAAAGCACGTTTTCTTTAATTCGAAAGGACTTTCGACCCACTTTGGAATAGTCGACGTTTCTCTAACCGAAACAATCCTATGTTTTATTGAGCCTCTCTTTTATATATCTCAATTTATATGTGATTTTATACCTGAACGTTCGTTCTTTTCAAATTTTGGTTTACTCATTTCGCACGTAGAACGCAATCACAAACAATAATAATCCCTCGTGAACAAACTAAATTTACAATGCTTTCATTTATTCATGCTATGCTATGTGGGACTCATGACTATGCTATATGAAACGTCTAAACTCTTTATGTTATGTGAATCAATTTAAACCTTTTATGCTATGTGACACCTTATGCCATGTGAATCAATTTATGCAAACAATTTTCTTAAACAAACATTATGATCAAGTCTCACCTATTCGCTTTTTTTGAATCTTAGATGTCTTCTCGTCACTCCAAAACGTCTAAGAAGTCGAAGTCCCGTTCCACAAAGAAGATGATGGCTTTCATGGCCGATCAATTTGCGCGCATAGTTCCAAAGGTCATTACCGAGATTCGAGCTTCCGAAACCCCTCACTCTTCCGTCGACTCTAAGGTCGAAATACGCAAGCCCGCTTCTTTCAACTTCAAGCACTTTTCAGCGTGCAATCCCAAACCATTCACCTGCAATGATGGGGTGACCGCCATGCTCGAGTGGTTTGATGGCATGGAGGTCACGTTCATCAACAGTGATTGCCCCGATGAGCTCAGAACGCGTAGTGCGACTGGGGTATTCCAAGCCCGAACTCTCGAATGGTGGACGAACGAAAGGAACATCTGCTCGAACGAACTGGCCTATGCGTTGACCTGGGAAGAAGTTAAGGCCCTAATGATGGACGAGTTTTGCCCTCCGCATGAGCAACAAAAGCTAGAGGAAGAATTTTGGGCGCTTAAGCAAGTGGGAGATGAGAACCTAGCCTATACCACCCGTTTCAAACAACTTAGCTTCATTGTTCCTCACCTTGTTATGACCCCCGATCGTAAGATAAGGAAGTATATCAATGGATTACCCTCTGCTATGCGCGATACGATCGAGGCAGCCAAACTCGACAATATCGAAGCTGTTTATCGTTTGGCCGCTTCCCTGAACAACAACCGTGTACGCGATAAGCAAGCCGCAAACCCCGTTTCATTCAAGCCAGCCAACGAAATTACCCAACAGTCGAGTAGCAATAGGGGGAAGAAGCGAAAATAATCGAACCCCGCTTGCAACGCGATTGTGCCACCCGTTAACCCAAACCCTGTTGCTCCTGATAACACCCAAAAGTTGTACACTGGGATTCACCCCAAGTGTGCCACTTGTAATTACCATCATCCCGCCAATGCCAGGTGTCGTCGTTGTGCCAATTGCAACCGTTATGGACATGACACCGCCTTTTGCCGCAACTATCAACAGCAACAAGCACCACCAGTTCAGCAAGCACAACAAGCTCCACCCGCTCCTCAACACGCAAGACCCGCTAGAGCTTGTTTCAAATGTGGGGATGCTAATCATCTTCGTCCTCAATGCCCACAATGGAATCAAGAGCAACAACAACCTCCTCGTGGACGCGCTTTCAATCTGAACGCAAACCAAGCGCGCAACGACAATGATGTCGTTAACGGTACGTTTCATGTTAACCATCTTTATGCTTCGATACTGTTTGATACTGGTGCGGACAAAAGCTTTGTGTCCTTAGAATTCGAATCATTGTTAAATTGCACACGCTCTAAGCTACCTAAGTCGTTTTCCGTTGAAGTCGCCAATGGCAAGTCCATCTTAGTCGATTCCGTTCTTCGTGATTGTCGTCTTACTCTTAACGCACACGTTTTCCCTATCGATCTCATACCCATGCAACTGGGTAGTTTCGACGTCATCATAGGCATGGATTGGCTTCAAAAGAACCATGCTAAAATCGCTTGTCACGAGAAATACGTTCGTTTGCCCCTTCCATCCGGTGATGTTTTGCACGTCTGTGGAGACCGACCTTCAAAGGGACTAAAGTTGATGTCCTGCACACAAGTGAACAAATACTTACGCAAACAGTACTTTGCCTTTTTAGCCCACGTTGTGGAAGAAAAGGGCAAGGGAAAGAGTTTAAGTGATGTTCCAGTGGTGCGCAACTTCCCTGACGTCTTTCCTGAAGATTTACCTGGTCCTCCTCCCCCTCGATCTGTTGACTTTCGTATTGACCTCGTACCTGGTGCGACTCCTGTTGCCAAAGCTCCTTATCGTCTTGCACCTTCTGAGATGCAAGAATTATCTGCGCAACTTCAAGAACTCCTCGATAAGGGTTTCATTCGTCCAAGTACCTCACCTTGGGGTGCTCCTGTGCTCTTCGTCAAAAAGAAGGATGGCTCTTTCCGCATGTGCATCGATTATCGTGAGCTTAACAAACTCACCGTAAAAAATCGTTACCCTCTCCCGCGTATCAACGATCTCTTTGATCAACTTCAAGGCGCTACCTGTTTCTCCAAGATCGATCTTCGTTCTGGTTATCACCAACTTCGTATTCTCGAGGAGGACATCCCCAAAACCGCTTTTCGCACTCGCTATGGACACTACGAGTTCGTGGTTATGCCTTTTGGCTTGACCAACGCACCCGCTGTGTTCATGGATCTCATGAATCGTGTTTGTAAGCCTTATTTGGATCGTTTCGTGATCATCTTCATTGATGATATTCTCATTCGAGCCGATCATGAACGTCATCTTCGTCTTATACTCGAGCTCTTAGGTATTGAACGTTTATATGCTAAGTTCTCTAAATGCGAGTTTTGGATTATAGAAGTCCAATTCCTTGGACACGTTGTTAGTGAAAAAGGAATCCACGTTGACCCTGCAAAGATCGAAGCCGTAAAGAATTGGACCGCGCCTAAATCTCCTTTTGAAATCCGTTCCTTCTTAGGATTGGCGGGTTATTACCGCCGATTCATCTCGAATTTTTCAAAAATCGCCGTTCCTCTCACTTCGTTGACTCAAAAAGAGAAACCTTTTGCTTGGGGTCCTGAGCAAGAGAAATCTTTTCAGACTCTCAAGGACATGCTTTGCAACGCTCCTATTCTCGCTCTCCCTGAGGGGAATGATGATTTCGTGGTGTATTGCGATGCCTCGAACCGTGGTCTTGGTTGCGTTCTCATGCAACGAGGCAAGGTCATCGCTTATGCATCTCGCCAACTCAAAATACATGAGAAAAATTATACTACCCATGACCTTGAACTTGGCGCAGTTGTTTTTGCGTTGAAAATTTGGCGAACTAGCTTTATGGTACTATGTGTGTGGTTTTCACTGACCACAAGAGCCTTCAACATATCTTCGACCAAAAGGAACTGAACATTCGTCAACGTCGTTGGGTGGAACTGTTAAACGACTACGACTGCGAAATCAAATACCATCCAGGTAAAGCGAATGTCGTGGCCGATGCACTTAGTCGTAAGACTCATGTAGATTACATTCATTGTTTTCATATCTCGAGCGATCTTCACAATTGCATTCGTGAAGCGCAGTACTCATATATCAACGAAGGTACCATGTCTGTAGAAATACGTGGAGCTTCTGAAGACCTACTCACTTCAAAATCTGATGGTCTGCTCTACTGTCGTGATCGCATCTGGGTACCAGATCGCGACAATCTTCGTGATCTCATTATGAACGAGGCACACAAATCCAAGTACTCAATTCATCCTGGTGCTGACAAGATGTACCATAATCTACGTACATCCTATTGGTGGCCCGGTATGAAGAGAGACATTGCCGTGTACGTTTCAAAGTGTCTTACCTGTTCGAAAGTCAAAGCCGAGCATCAATGACCTTCAGGTCTACTCGAACAACCTGAAATCCCCGTATGGAAATGGGATAGCATTGCGATGGACTTCATAACTAAACTCCCTCGTACACCTTCTGGTCACGATAGCATTTGGGTGATCACTGATCGATTAACCAAGTCCGCTCAACTCATCCCTATTCGTGAAGATTTCAAGGTTGAACGACTTGCTCGCATCTATACCGATGAAGTCATACGCCATCATGGTATTCCTCTCGACATCATTTCTGATCGCGATGGTCGATTTACTTCGCATCTCTGGCAAACTTTTCAGTCCGCTATGGGTACTCATTTGAATCTCAGTACGGCTTTTCACCCTCAAACGGATGGACAGACTGAACGTACTATCCAAACCCTAGAGGACATGCTCCATTCTTGTGTCATCGACTTTGGTGGTAGTTGGGATGTGCATTTACCTTTGGTCGAGGTCTCGTACAACAATAGCTACCACTCCAGTATTCAAATAGCTCCATTCGAGGCATTGTATGGTCGCAAATGCCGATCTCCTTTAAGCTGGCAAGAGATTGGTGACAAACATTTTACTGGCCCTGAGATCATACAAGAAGCAACGGATAAGATTCTCCAAATCCGTGATAATCTACTCAAGGCTCGAAATCGTCAAAAGGTCTTTGCGGACAAGGGACGCAAACCAATGGAATTCAACGTTGGGGACCATGTTCTACTCAAAGTGTCTCCTTGGAAAGGAGTGGTTCGTTTTGCTAAAAAGGGAAAGCTTGCCCCTCGCTATGTTGGTCCTTTCAAGATACTAGAAAGGATTGGTAAGGTGGCTTATCGACTCGATTTACCTCAAGAACTCAACAACGTGCATCCAACATTTCACGTCTCGAATCTAAAGAAATGTCTCGCTGAAGAAGGACTCCAAGTTCCTCTCGAAGATCTCCAAATAAATGACACTTTGCATTTTGTGGAGAAACTCGTCGAAATCATGGATCAAGGAGTCAAGTTGTTGAGACGCAGTAAAATTCCTATCGTCAAGGTTCGATGGGAAGGGAAACGTGGCGCCGAATTCACTTGGGAACTCAAAAGTGACATGAAGACGAAGTATCCACATCTTTTCCCTGCTTCTTCCTAAATTTCGGGACGAAATTCCCTAAAGGAGGGGAGACTGTAACGCTCCGCATTTCCGCACTTTCTTATTTTAGCAAGTCATGTTGTACTTTCCATATTTAGACACTTGTACTCTCTTTGTAATCTACTTTCGTTCCGTTTGTATTTCGAGACTATTGACCATAATGAAAACGGAACTATTTTTGTGTATCCATATTATGTGCAACTGATAACCAATTACTCGTTTGAACGAAATATTATTTATGGATTCTTGATTCTGTAGTTATCGACACTTGATACTCGTTAAACTAATTGAAACTATTAAAATAATGAAATTCTATTTTTATACATGCTTTTACGTGTCGCAATACTCGGGTTATACGTTACCAATCTCGAATGCATACGCGCGACCGATACTCCTCATACTTGTACTCATAACTTATACGTGCTCGTTAACTATTAAATACGTGGTTAATTAATAATAATAATAATAATAATAAAATAATAATAATATAATAATAATAATAACTTTAGTAAAACATCAACTAACGTTGATGTATCTTATATTAATATATATATATATATATATATATATATAGGATAAAGATCCGTTAGGAACCACCTCTTATTGCGAGAACCGCGAGAACCAATGTGAACACATGGCAAAATTGTAATTAATGATATTTTATAAAAAAAACACGCGTTCCATTCTTTTGTTCGATGTCGTCTTCTTTTCTTCAGACATTCGCTGTTTCAACCTAGGGTTTCGTTGGAGATTCTGCTCAATCGGGGACTCAATCAACGGCGGCGACTGGTTATACAGTTTCACGGCGGTGTGCTCTTATCCTCTTGTTCATTGCCGTCCTTTTTTCAAACATAAGGTATATCTTCTCTGTTGTATTTTTCAAACTAGGGTTTCGTTGGTGATTTTGCATAATCGACTACGCGGTCTACGACGGCGACGGACTTCTGCAGATTCCCGGCGGTGTGTACATTCACATTTTTCGGTTGGGGGGGGTTCAATTTTGATACTGATTTCGTCGTTGGTATACTGATTTTGGACACTCATGGCTTCGTCTGACTCGTCTCGTGTTGGAGTTGAACCTACGGCATCTGACGATCATCATACAACATCTTCTTCATATCATCCACATCACGATTCTGGTTTTTGTGGCCCATCTGATATCAATGTAAATCCTATTTCTGTTGTGGGTCCGTCTGATATTGATGTTGATGTTGATGTCAATACCTTACCTGATGTTAATCCAAATGAAAGTTGCAATCCTATATTTACAACAGTTACAAAACCAGTTGCATCTGTATTCACAACAGTTACAAAACCAGCTGCATCTCGACACACCCTTCATGGGTTTGAAATACAAACACTTGATTCAATGTTTACATCCGGCAATGTAGGTTCTGAGAATGCTAATTTACCTGATCAATCGTTATCAGTTGACACCACATCTACTGGTAACACAACATCTACTGGTACAGCACCTACAAGCACAGAACATCAACACTTACAATTCATTCGGTTTGAAACAAAAGGTATTTTGTGTCCATTTTATGTAAAACATGACTTATTTAATTATATACTCTTTTGTATCATGTTCACAACTGTTTTATGTTGTACATTATGATTACTCAATATTATATGCACATGTGCATTTTGTTAACTGCATGTTTATAATTTTTTTATGTTGTACATTATGATATGCACGCGTGCATTGTGTTAAGAGCCTCATATTACAAATTATGCATCATATCAAATTAGGTTACAATGCATCTCAAATTATGTTACAATGCAAATTTATGCATATATGCATCATGATTGAAAAAAACAAAATAACTTTCTCATACATCAACTGCCAATGCACATGTGCATATTAATTACAATTATACTATTCGTCCCTATATCATGTTGACAAGTTTTTTTTTTAATTTATTAATTATTTATCACTATCATTTAACTTATTAATTATCTCTTACAGGAACGATTACGGCTGCCATACATGCTACACCTAATGGCACCCCGTATTGGATACCCCAAGTTGATGTTAGATACCTTCCTGTGGTAAATAGTACATTTACGCATTGGGAAGATGTTGTCATGATGTACAATACGTATGCTACACAATCCGGGTTTTCTACTCGTATCGGTACATCGAAGAACAAAAAGTATCATGACAATCCTAATATGAAAATCTCCACTCATAGGTATGTATTATGTTCAAGAGAAGGACAACCACGGGTCACAGAATCTGACCCCAATGCTCCATCAAAAAATGCTCCAACCATATATGATAAATCCAAGAAACAACACAGACGAAGCCGATTCACAGTTTCCGGGTGTCGTGCGCGTATCAAAGTGAGTTTTGATCGTGTTACCGAACAATATAAAATATATGATTTCATCGCTGCGCACAACCATTGCATGATTGGTAGCGATCACGCCAACATGTTAAAACAAAGCAGGAAACTTGGATTTGAGGAGCAACAATTCATCCACAAAGCTAGTCTTAACAAAATCGGCCCAACTGTTGCACATAACATTCAAGCATCACTTAAAGGCGGACCTCAAAATGTTCGTGGCACAACAGTAGATTTCAAAAATTGCTCTAGAGACATACGTGCATTCATCGGTGAACGCGATGCAGACATCCTCTTACATACCATGAGATCTCGAGTTACCAATCTTAATGATTTCTATTTTGATTGTGTCATAGTTGACAATGAGTTACGATCTTTCTTTTGGGCTGATTTCGTATCATTGCGAAATTACGAGGCTTTTGGTGATGTGTGTGCATTTGACGCTACATATGACACCAACAAGTAAGATACTATACTTTTTCACCATGTGGAATTATTAATATTTTTTTAATATCATATGTTTTATTTACAGATACAAGATGATTTTTGTGCCATTCACCGGAGTTGATCACCATAAAAAATGTGTTATCTTTGGTGCTGGCATGTTATACGACGAGACTATAGAGTCGTATACATGGTTACTAAATACCTTTCTGGCTGCACATAAGAAACAACCAATCTTTGTTCTCACTGACCAAGACGCATCAATGAAACAAGCTGTGTCAACCGTTTTCACAAACTCTATCCATCGTTTGTGCATGTGGCACATAATGAGAAAACTTCCATCCAAGGTAAACACTCTATTTTTAATATTAACACGGTTCCAGTTACATCATATATTATGATTAAATAACTCCTTTTTATTGTCCATGTTTTTTAATTTGTAGATTTCAAATGATATCCTTGATAATACCACTCTTCGTTCGTCAATACATAAGCTGGTGTGGAATTTATTCATCACACCACAAACATTTGAAGAAAGATGGCATTTGTTAATGGATGAATATCACCTAGACAATCATCTGTGGCTTTGTGAGATGTTTGCTATACGTCATGAATGGGTCCCGTGTTATTTTAGAGAGACACCGATGTGTTGTTTGATGAAGACTACGTCCAGATGCGAGAGCTCAAACGCGCGTTTTAAAGTCAACTCGTCAGAAACTAACACATTAGTTCAATTTTTAATGTGTTTTGAAACCAGTATTGATGCTCAACGGCATACACAACGAGATCTCGAGTTTAAAAGCGATATGTCGACCCCTCGTTTATCTACCGGTATTCGCATAGAGGCACACGCGTCTCAAACATACACATGGTCCATGTTTCTTGAAGTTCGAAAAGAAATATACATGGGCATGTTCCATTGCATGCCAATTGAACGTCCCGGAACGATTGACATAAAAAATTACACTGTTCGTCACTGCAAATCAAACATGGCTTATGTTAATGAATTCGAGGTATGTCCTTACTATCCAATATGTTTTAATGTTCAATATACACATGTTCAATATGCACATGTGCATGTATCAAATTTTGTCATGTTATGTATACTGTCTGTCTGATTAATTTTTTGTTATGCACATGTGCATTTATCACAATTTTGATTAATTTTTGTTATGCACATGTGCATATATAACAATTTTGTATTCTGTATATATTTATTTTAACCTTCTGTTTGATTAATTTTTTGTTATGCACATGTGCATGTATCACAATTTTGTCTTATGTGTATACCTATTATAACATATTATAACCTTTTGTTTGATTAATTTTTTTTTTTGTTATGCACATGTGCATGTATCAAAATTTGTCTTATGCTATTCAATTGTTCATATATCAAACAGTGTATTTATTTTATTAACTTATTCACTTGTTCACTTGTTCATATTACCTTTCATGTATTCATCTTTTTTATAATATATGTTATGCACATGTGCAGGTGTCGCTCAATGTACCTGCACAAAAAGCAAGTTGTACATGTCTTGGATTCACTCGTGTTGGATATCTATGCCGACATATATTTTGTATATTCCGTTACAATGAAATTGAATGGATACCGTCCCATTACATCACTCCACGTTGGAAAAGAGATGCGCTTCCGTCAGCTGTTCATAGCATATCTAACATATACTCATCTAACAACAGCGAGTTTGCTATCATCCACAATGAAATAATGGATTTAGTCAGTCAATGCACAAACCGACTGAGACGCAATCCTGAACAACTACGTTTATTATCTTCTGAGATCAAACACATCAGAAACCGCATATTCGAATCGTTTCCGTGTGAGCCTCAGCCTCGTTCCGTTCAAAAAACTGCAAACATCAGTGACATCTTAAACATACCTTCAAATCTAAGCAGAAGTGTCCATCCTCCGCAAGGTATTAGAAACAAAGGTTGTGGGACCAAAAAACAACGGGTCGGCCCCGGTGGTCAAAACATTAAAGATAAACGAAAGAAAGTCGGTAAACGACAAAAAGCCGCCCGCTTATGCAACAAATGCAACAAGTATGTATTTGACCATGATTCTCGCAATTGTGAAAAAATCAAAGCTGCCAAACTTGCTGCACGAGCAGCTAAACGTGCTGCTGCTATAGCCGCTGGACTACCCGACCCGTCTGATTCCGATTCTGATAATACTGATATTGATCTCGATGACACCGATGATGATACCAATGATGAAATCGATGAGTATAATTCTTCTGATTACGATGCTTCTGAATACCCTGCCTCCATGCAAAAACCTCCCGTATCTGAACGAACAAATGTTAGGCGTGAACCTGAACAGTCTTTTGATCCTGATCAAAGCCTTACGCGTTCAACCAGACGTCACAAACCATCCAAGATAGCTCGTGATTCTTGATTGATTTATTATGTATTATAACTTATGACTACCGAACTTATCTAATTATGAACTTGTCTATTTATGACTACCAATGTTTTTTTTTTTTTTGTAACCATTTAACTTACAGTGTTGATATTGATGCTTGACTTGTCATATGCACATGTGCATATGTATTTACAAGTTGTATATACCGTTTTTTAAACCAACTGTTTAACATTTTGCATTTTACTAATATGAAGTTAAAACAATTTTGTGTGTTTTATCACTTCATGCACATACTGTATGCACGTGTGCATACGAGTCATTTAATTTACTAATAAACAACAAACTATATGAACTATACATCCAAACATTTATCACCATATCACCTATCCAACATAACAATTTCTACAATACACATTACCAATTTGCTAAAATTCCAACTTCTCAATATATCAACCAACAAATATTAGTAACATTATTATCTAGTTCCAACCACAACTAACCAAAAATGTAACATTCATCATAACTGTACCAACTTGTTACCTTCCTAACACAACCATCTAACATGTCTTACCAAATAAAACAATCCAACATACCAGTTTAATGTTCAAATATCACTAATTAAGTAGAAATACTACCTACGTGTCATGAACTGCTACCCTCAAACTTTATCCCCATTCTTCCATTTGCTAAGAGTGTACCATATTTTTTCTTGTTTTGCTCCCTCTTTTTCCAACAACGTCCGCATCCTTTCATCTTCCAAATTTTGTGTTGTTTTTCTTGCGAGGTACATAACCGTTGCCTTGTACACGTTCGCCTCTGATAGTAACAGTTTTGTTGCTATCTTCATCCTCAGGTTTTGTAATTGCATGTCTTGAATATTTTTTTGCGTACTAAAACCGCATTCAAACTCGACATCACTCCCTTTGTACATCTCCATGTGCCTCATAGCAAACACGCCACAATCGTTGAAATTATCGCTCATCGCCCATTCCAGTTTTTTCTTCATCAACTGTGCGGCTGCCATGCGTGCCGCGCTTGGATGTTTAACATTCTTCAAATAGCCAACAATGTAATTTTTCTAAAAAAAAATAATAATATTTAGTGTTACTACATGTCATATTCATATATCCTTATTTTCAAATATAACATTTAATATAAAAAAAATCTATACTTACCACTTTAGATGGCGTTCCATTTTCTTTAAAACTTCTTCCTGCTGACAGTCTATAAAACCCGCGGCTACTCACCATATTATCAATTACTTCGACCTTTGCGTTCTCTAAATCAAAGCATATTATATAGAAATGCTTTCTTTCTATCATTGGTATTATTATGATGTTAAATTCCTTTAACTCCAACATTTTATTGTTACACTCAACAACCTCCTTCAAGTGTGAATTTAATATTTTAAACGCCTGTTGTTCCGTCTGTTTCGTTTTCAACACATAGTCCGGCTGCACATTACATAAATACATGTCACACACAAGTATAAATATCCTAAATATGATTGTTAAACATTAATTATAACACACTTACGGTAGTTGTCGTATAACACCATAATCTCCTTTTCCCTGATGTTTTGTTTTTTTTTTCTCTTCGTAATTCAAAATAGCCGCCCAACAATCTATCACGTTTTGTGAGATCCATTGCCCAACCTCCAATGTGTTTATCAAAAATGCGCGTGTTGTCATTCCATGTGATGTTTCAAAAATAGTTGAGCTGTAATCGTCACAATAAATTACAACAGTTATGTTCCGTATGCACATGTGCATAGATTACATTACATATACTATACACCATATTTTTTATGCCAAAATTCATCAGCCCATATACCTACACTACATTTTTTAACTACCCTCCAAATCACAATCAGTTATGTTCTGTATGCACATGTGCATACAATACATTACATATACTATACACCATATTTTTATGCCAACATTCATCAGGCCCATATACCTACACTATATTTTTAACTACCCTTCAAATCACAACAGCCGCTAACCTAATCAATCGCAACCAACCAGAACCTTATAACATGCGAACAATATAAACAACCCACCTAATTATTCTGAATTTATTGATTAAATGCTTTATATGTCAAAAGTTTATGTCATTACTAAACAAATTGCTTCCTATACTACAATATGTAACATATTTTTTAAATAAAAATTAATGCATATTAATCTTACTTGAATGTCATGCTGATCTCTTTCTTCTCCTTTTCAACATCTATTTATTTATCGTCCACATTACATTTTTTGCTCTCCGCCCTACAATATTAAGTTGTACATCAGATTGAAATTCTAAATTATTATGTCACAACAAATAATAACATAACATTATAATACACATCCATACCTTCGTTTGTTGTCGATTGTTGTCAGCAAATATTGCCATAACGTTTTTTCATCATCATTTAATGGCTCATTCATGTCAACCACATTTGTATTTCTACCACTCACATGTACGTTTACCTTTGTATCTTTAACACTCGCATGCACTTTTGTTTCAATGTCTGCTTCTGGTGAACTTTGTGAGCTTTGCGAGCTTTGTGACAACAACTCAAAACTCGGTACGGTGTTATCTACTTCTTTCCTCCTACGTGTTTGCCTCTTCATAACACTCTTTTCCGTTTCAGCCCACTTGATAGTTTCACCGACAACTTTGTCTAACTTTATATCCCCATCGTTTTGTGTCACTCCATCCACCTTCGTTGCACCACATTCGTCATTTTTTGATACACCGTCCAACACATCACCTTCATCTTTTAAACTTCTTTTTCTTGACCTTGTAAACACCTTCATTCCACCTTTGATTTTAACATTAACCTTTTTGTCTTTTTCACGCTCCATCACTTTGTTTTCTTTGCTGTCAACCATCTCCTTTGTGCTTATCAAAACCGACATTTTGTTTTCACCTCTAAACGTTCTATCATACTCCCTCACTAACTCTTCAACCTTCTCATTCTTTGGATATTTGTAGCAAATATCATCCAACTCTTTATTTAACAACTCTTTTTTTCTTAATGTCTCATCCATTAAACTTTCAACCATACGAACATGCTCCTAATTAATAACACATCAATAAAACAAAGTTAGTAATATCAACCCAACATTATGCATATTCAGCAGATTTATCACATTATAAAACACGGTTATGCACATGTGCATGGGTTATATGTTCATATCATCCTAACATTATGCACATGTGCATTTCCCAACAAATTAACATTAGTGTACACATTTAGTATACTAATTAACAAATAATACATACCTCAAATGAAACGGACTGATTTTCGCCATCACATGTATCATCATTTTCAGCCATCTTCTTGTATACCTTCCCGCCAATATCTTCTTGTATCATCATTTCGTTTGCAACTTTATCCTCAACATACCCTTCCCGTAACACGCCTTTTCCAAACCCGCCGTTTTTTATCTCATAATTTTGCCTTCTGCTCAACATATCTTTTGTCCAGAATGACAATGGACTCATTGTGCGGATTGAATTGATACCTCCACATACGGTTCGGTCCGCATAAATCATCTGCACACGTGCATTGTAACATACGTGACAAACTTTCCTTTTAAAAAATGATAATAATACAAGAAAAAAGAAAAATAAATAAATAAAAAGGTACTATGTTTTATAATAAACCAAATAATTTATGTAATTTACAAACCTAAAAATTAACTTACCACCAAAATTGTGAGCGCCCCATTAAAATATATTGATATATTATCCCGTTGCCACCCATCCTTGCTAATTTTGATCATGTCGCAGATATATTTGCACCAATTCACGTCTTCCACAGCGATATCTTCACCCAAACATTTGAGAAACTCAGTTTCGCATGTCCCGTCCTTCTTTATCTCCACCATCGTGTTCATGAATAACGCCAAGAAGTCGTACTTGAAGAATATTCCGTCTTCATCTTGATTATCTATTATTCTTTCCACTATCCTGCTTGGTGTAAATGCACGCCCTTCATACAACTTGGTCCACTTATCGTATGTCCCACGTTTTTTGTCCTCCTCTTGTTCTTCTTCTTCGTCTTGTTCTTCTTCTTCGTCTTGTTCTTCATTATGTTCATTTGTTTCTTCCTTCTTTTTGTCTTTCTTCGTTTTGTCCTTCTTTTTCCCTTTCTTTTTCTCTTTCCGTTTATAGTTCAAAACAACTCCACTGTTCTTTAACCCCAACAACCCACTGATTACGTCTTCGTCCACCTTTATGTTACCGGCATCCAATTTAATGATCATATCTTTCCCTCTAAAATTATCCACCACAAAATGCGACAATTTTGATGGCAAGC
Source organism: Helianthus tuberosus (assembly GCA_030545235.1). Classification (NCBI taxonomy): domain Eukaryota; kingdom Viridiplantae; phylum Streptophyta; class Magnoliopsida; order Asterales; family Asteraceae; genus Helianthus; species Helianthus tuberosus. The sequence goes on from CM060428.1 coordinate 25,797,087, forward strand.
TGTCCGTTTTAAGATTCAAAATACTACCAAACCCAATTTTTTTAACTACAACCTTTTGTTTTTTAGACATTGCGTCCAACCCCATCAACATTTGATGTGGTGACAAGCGTGTCCGTATAGATCTCCAGTTGACACTTCTACCAATTTTTTTACATTCTGACCCTTTAACAACTTTTTTACTCTTTGTCTGCCTTGCGATTGTATTAACTACTGGTGATGTTGATTTTCTTGCTAGTTTCTTAAATCTCTTTGACGATATCCCTCCTTTCATTGAACCTGTTAATAAAAAAAATTTAATCAAGTAAATACAATGTCTAGATCAATGCAACAGTGTAAACACTGTCACGCTACCAGAAAACAATCAATAACAAAAACTAACAGTCAATCACATCTCATAAACAACTAATTCAACTACTAACGCAACACATATCCTAATCAAATTATATGCACATGTGCAAACACAATAACACAATCAATTACATTTCATAAACAAACACGAATCCAGTAGATTTCATTAACGTTCGTAACCTAACCCTAACTAATAAACACAAGTTCAATAACATACCGAGATCATAACGTTTATATGCACATGTGCAAACACAATAACACATGTTATGATACGTTCTTACATGCTAATGCACATGTGCATCTTAAAATTTAATTAAAAAACAAAATTAAATAACACATACCATCAACAGTGTTGTCTGCCTTATTGACATCATTGTCAATATTGTCTTTTAATAACCTTCTATTCTTTGTCATGCGAACTTCAACAACACCTTCATTTGTTGTTTCCCCTTGTTTCCGCTTGTTAATCATCCTATTAGTGCCCTTGTGCAAGTCATTCGTAATTTTTTGCACGCCTGCATTTGTAAATTTAACATGTATAACAAATTATAATATCAACCAAAAAAACATTAATACAATGGATCGCATGTGCATTAAAACATATCCGGTTACTGATCAGTCAAAATAATCATTATAAATAATCAACATGTTATAACCTTTTTGTTTATTATTCATATTACCTTTCGTTGTGACTGTTGCGTATGTGTCCGCATCCGCGTCTGGCAACTTTGACGTTCCTTCATCTCTTGATTCTAATACAAATGTGACCTTCTTCAATTTTTTTTCCGATTTTTTTTCCATTGCTGATATACAATTGACACGTTTAAAAGATGTGAAAAATGTTAAATGTTTCAACAGTATGCAAACAAAACAACAATATGTAAACGACATTATATATATCTATGTTACAATGCATATTATGCACAAGTGCATACGTATAAATTAATCAGAACTATATTTATGCTACAAAATACAAACACGTTTTATTACACTATGCACACGTGCATAAATATATCTATGCAAATATGCACATGTGCATACATATAACTATTACATAACACACACCAAATCAAATATGAATCCACCAAACATTGCCTTAATAACATATTATGATAAACTTAGTACGTCAACCTATGCACATGTGCATACCACTGTATCACACAATAAAACATGAATTCCTTCCGAATCAACAATATAACCAACAATATGCAAACAAAACAACAATATGCAGACGACGTAATATATTTCTATGTTACAATGCATATTATGCACAAGTGCATACATGTAAATGAATCAAAACTATATTTATGCTACAAAATATAAACATGTTTTATTACATTATGCATATGTGCATACATATAAATGTTACATTACCAAATCAAATATTAATATACCAAAACTACAGTATGCGACAACAATATACTTGAACAATCGCATGACTAACACACTATCATGTATTTATGAATCGACTATTCTCATATACGGATTCAAAATTTTGTATGAACTTGCAAATTTTCAAATCGATGCAAATGAGAATCGGTATTAACTTACAATTTTATACGACCTGTGTTCTTCGGCTAAATCCTCTTCGTGTAAAAACCTCACTGATTATGATCGATTTTCCCTAATTTCGATTCGAATATGGTAGTTTTGCCCTAATTCCGAGTAGACGAGAGTATACGATTGACGTGCTGCTGACGATTTCACTATCGTCGATGATCGTAGGTCGAATGTTGATGATGAACGGTTGAAGTTGCGATCGTCGGTAAGAATCGGACTTGATTTTATGAGGTTTTTTGGGATAATTAACCGATTGGGGAAATTTTGTGTTTGGATATGACAGTTATCGGACACGAGGTTGTATTATGGAACGTAATTAATTTCAATTTTCAAGTCCGTGTCGTATAAGCGGGAATTTTATAATCTTTTTGGTTATTTACAAATTTGCCACTTGTTCACATTGGTTCTCGCGGTTCTCGCGATAAGGGTGGTTCCCGCATGAACCTTGCCCTATATGTATATATATATATATATATATATATATATTACTATTAAGCTAAACAAAAACAAAAAACCATATGAAAGGATTTACAACAGCCCCATTTTCGGCCACTACCTTATAGGTGGTATTTGACTATTGTTGTTTTAATTATAACTTTCCAACCATTCAATTTAAATTAGATGAATTAATAAGCATATCATAAAAGTTAAGTTGCAACACAAAGGAAAAATCTTGTTGGCTGACAAACAGCCTTACGGCCGCCCCCTTGTGGGTGTGTTGTTTTGTTTCATTCTTTTAATGCCAATGACCCAACTAATTGCATTTAATACCAACCCAACTTAACCCTAATCTCTTCCCTATATAAACCCAAGTGCCTCCAAGCCATTTTCACTTTACAAACACTCTCATAACACTCTCAAATCAATCACAAAGCTGCTGCAAACAGAAGTTCGAGCAGATTCAGCACCCTCCACAAAAGTGAGCATAACTCACTCATTTCTTGTCCATTTTAGCCCATTCTTTTTCCTATGTGCTTGGATTTTCCCTAGCTTCGATTCCATGGGTTTTTCACAGTAAATAAGCCCCTGGAACTCTGGCAAAAAGCCTCCAAAGTCCACTGATTGTTCTTCTTTTCATGTAATCTTTGTTAAACTTAACCAAACTTGAGTTTTCTCATCTCAAACCTATGTCCTAATGCTCATAATCAAATGAATGGTTAGTTGGGCTTAAAAACAAGGTTGAGACACTTAAAATCAGAGGATTAAACCTCATAAACTTTCTGTTTTAGTTAGGGTTTTACCCACAAGAAGTGTTCAAGCTTGAAGCTTGGTAAAAGTGTGATGGTTAGACTAGCTTGGGCTATCTTTCATGGACATCCACTCACTTCTTGATGTTTTCTCATAGAATAGTTGTTCATTTCATTTCTTATGTAAGTTCAAGACCCTCCTTGAATGTTTTTACATCAAGTGTAGTGGTGAACAATGGAGGTACCTAAATGGGAGCTTGTTCTTCCTACCTCATGTATGATTTCTATGACACTTTGAGGTGCCTAAATGAAGACCTTAGTCTTCTACCTCATGCTTGACATATGTGATATATTATAACCTATGTAATACTTATATAATATTCGAACAAACTGAACTCTTGATGATGAACAAGTAGACAATACCAAGTTAGTAAGTACACCATCTAAACATCATATGTAATGGATGGATATTTTCTTATGTTTATGTCCTTGTATTTTAAACTCCGAATCTATAATCTACCGTTATCCCCAAACTCACACACCTATGTTCCTTTGTGTAGGAGGACAAGGTGCTCTAAACTAAACAACCAAACTCTCACGGAATATCAAGTAGGAAAGCTTGCAAAAACCGTGAGTATACTCGATCCCTTTTTCCCCTTTACACTTTGGGATGCAACATGTATACCTATGCAAACAACTTTTAAACTAAATTAAACTTACTCTATCCATGATTAAACATGAAACTAATGTGATTTACTTGTTATTCTCGTATGCTATGTGAACGCTTTGGAACGTTATATGCTCATTAACTTTGCTCGCCCACCTTAACAATTATAGCGCTATAGGATTAACGCCCCGCCCGTTATACTCTTGGGTATTGTTAAGTTAAACATTACCACCCCGCTAAACTTTTGGGATTAGGCTCTTTTATGCGTTGTATTCTCGGGTTTGATCATATTGTATGCCAAAATTGCATACTAGTAATCACATATTATGAATCATGTTGGACTTGAGTTTTTATTCTATTATGCTATGTAAACAAACTTGTATACTCGCCTTTGCCTTTGCTTTTGCATTGAAACTCTATTTTAATACATGTTGCAGGTTAAATTGTTGGAGTATGATGAAAGATGAAACAAGAATAGGGTGGACTAGATACACACCTTTAATCCATTTATCTTTTGTTGTTATGTTGAAATTTGAACAATGTTGTTATTTCTATTTTAAATGTTGTATGACAATTTAGCACTTGCAATGAGATTTGAATTTAATTAATTATTGTCACATAGTGTTATGAAGTCTCTGGCAATCTATACACACTTCGTCTCATCCCGATGTTTCCGCCATCGGTTGGGGTGTGACAGATTGGTATCAGAACCATAACTATAGGGAATTAGGAAAATTGCCATGCTTTACCCTAATCTATAGTTTTAGGAATTTTGCCTCTTATGTGTTGTTTAAAACTTTTGTACTCTACCATGCTTGCTTCCTAGCTATACTTCTTGTTGATTAAATTTACATGTCTTTCCTAAGGTTAACATGAATACACTTAGTTTATTTGTACACTCTTGTAACACAAACGAGACAACTTTACCAAAATAGGCGTGAAACCCACAATTTGGTAAACGACTCTCATTCTACCTTAAATTATTTTTGCACGAAATTTCACCATTAAGCTAGGAGTGAAATCCACAACTTAATGGTAATTTCCAATTCAACTCTAGTGGACCCTTGTCATAGTGTCGAAATTTTATTTTGACCCGACAAGTACCAACCACATTTAGGGTACGAAATCATCAAGTTAGGGGTGAAACCCGCATCTCGTCGATTAAGTCCCATTCCTCGATTTTCAATCTCGCCAAAGTCCCGATTGTTTCAATCGATTAGAGATGTGTAGTAACCGGAAGGGTAAGATACCGTTAATCGCTTCTCGACGAGAGTATCTTACCTATAGGCCAAAGCACGTTTTCTTTAATTCGAAAGGACTTTCGACCCACTTTGGAATAGTCGACGTTTCTCTAACCGAAACAATCCTATGTTTTATTGAGCCTCTCTTTTATATATCTCAATTTATATGTGATTTTATACTTGAACGTTCGTTCTTTTCAAATTTTGGTTTACTCATTTCGCACGTAGAACGCAATCACAAACAATAATAATCCCTCGTGAACAAACTAAATTTACAATGCTTTCATTTATTCATGCTATGCTATGTGGGACTCATGACTATGCTATATGAAACGTCTAAACTCTTTATGTTATGTGAATCAATTTGAACCTTTTATGCTATGTGACACCTTATGCCATGTGATCACATATTATGAATCATGTTGGACTTGAGTTTTTATTCTATTATGCTATGTAAACAAACTTGTATACTCGCCTTTGCTTTTGCATTGAAACTCTATTTTAATTCATGTTGCAGGTTAAATTGTTGAAGTATGATGAAAGATGAAACAAGAATAGGGTGGACTAGATACACACCTTTAATCCATTTATCTTTTGATGTTATGTTGAAATTTGAACAATGTTGTTATTTCTATTTTAAATGTTGTATGACAATTTAGCACTTGCAATGAAATTCGAATTTAATTAATTATTGTCACATAGTGTTATGAAGTCTCTAGCAATCTATACACACTTCGTCTCATCCCGATGTTTCCGCCATCGGTTGGGGTGTGACAAACAAGGGCCAAACCAACCACCCAAGAATGTAATCGTCGAGCGAAAACACTTGACAACCTCCTAGAAGCAGCTTTTCTTGCCACCAGACCTTTCTCCATCAATTAGGAATCTGATGTCGTCACTAAACACATTCCTTAAATTGTAACCATTTGTTGAGTGTTTCTTTTTGTGTCTAATCCGCATATATATCACCATTGCCCTTGATTTTCTTGACTGTATATCTCTTAAATATCAACATATACACGTGTGATTTAGTTTACGAAGATTTTTCAATGCCGAGAACCTCGATCAGAGAGGAAAAAAGGCGTAAGGTTCACAATGGTGTAAAATTAAAATGGGATATATTGGGCTAGGATTCGAGTTACAGGAACAAGGGCCAAACCAACCACCCAAGAATGGAATCGTCTTGCGAAAACACTTGACAACCTCCTAGAAGCAGCTTTTCTTGCCACCAGACCTTTCTCCATCAATTAGGAATCTGATGCCATCACTAAACACATTCCTTAAATTGTAGCCATTTGTTGAGTGTTTTTTTTTGGTGTGTAATCCACATATATATCACCATTTCCCTTGATTTTCTTGACTGTGTATCTCTTAAATGTGAACATATACACGTGTGACTTAGTTTACAAAGATTTTTCAATGCCGAGAACCTCGATCAGAGAGGAAAAAAGGCGTAAGGTTCACAATGGTGTAAAATTAAAATGGGATATACCGGGCTAGGATTCGAGTTACAGGAACAAGGGCCAAACCAACCACCCAAGAATGGAATCGTCGAGCGAAAACACTTGACAACCTCCTAGAAGCAGCTTTTCTTACCATCAGACCTTTCTCCATCAATTAGGAATCTGATGCCGTCACTAAACACATTCCTTAAATTGTAGCCATTTGTTGAGTGTTTTTTTTTTTGTGTCTAATCCGCATATATATCACCATTGCCCTTGATTTTCTTGACTGTATATCTCTTAAATATCAACATATACACGTGTGATTTAGTTTACGAAGATTTTTCAATGCCGAGAACCTCGATCAGAGAATAAAAAAGGCGTAAGGTTCACAATGGTGTAAAATTAAAATGGGATATACCGGGCTAGGATTCGAGTTACAGGAACAAGGGCCAAACCAACCACCCAAGAATGGAATCGTCGACCGAAAACACTTGACAACCTCCTAGAAACAGCTTTTCTTGCCACCAGACCTTTCTCCATCAATTAGGAATCTGATGCCGTCACTAAACACATTCCTTAAATTGTAGCCATTTGTTGAGTGTTTTTTTTGGTGTGTAATCCGTATATATATCACCATTTCCCTTGATTTTCTTGATTGTATATCTCTTAAATGTCAACATATACACGTGTGATTTAGTTTACGAAGATTTTTCAATGCCGAGAACCTGGATCTGAGAGTAAAAAAGGCGTAAGGTTCACAATGGTGTAAAATTAAAATGGGATATACCGGGCTAGGATTCGAGTTACAAGAACAAGGGCCAAACCAACCTCCTAGAAGCAGCTTTTCTTACCACCAGACCTTTCTCCATCAATTAGGAATCTGATGCCGTCACTAAACACATTCCTTAAATTGTAGCCATTTGTTGAGTGTTTTTTTTGTGTCTAATCCGCATATATATATCACCATTGCTCTTGATTTTCTTGACTGTATATCTCTTAAATATCAACATATACACGTGTGATTTAGTTTATGAAGATTTTTCAATGCCGAGAACCTCGATCAGAGAGTAAAAAAGGCGTAAGGTTCACAATGGTGTAAAATTAAAATGGGATATACCGGGCTAGGATTCGAGTTATAGGAACAAGGGCCAAACCAACCACCCAAGAATGGAATCGTAGAGTGATAACACTTGACAACCTCCCAGAAGCAGCTTTTCTTGCCACCAGACATTTCTCCATCAATTGGGAATCTGATGCCGTCACTAAACACATTCCTTAAATTTTAGCATTTGTTGAGTGTTTTTTTTGGTGTCTAATCCGCATATATATCACCATTGCCCTTGATTTTCTTAACTGTATATCTCTTAAATATCAACATATACACGTGTGATTTAGTTTACGAAGATTTTTCAATACCGAGAACCTCGATCAGAGAGTAAAAAAGGTGTAAGGTTCACAATGGTGTAAAATTAAAATGGGATATACCGGGCTAGGATTCGAGTTACAGGAACAAGGACCAAACCAACCACCTAAGAATGGAATCGTCGAGCGAAAACACTTGACAACCTCCCAGAAGCAGCTTTTCTTACCACCAGACCTTTCTCCATCAATTATGAATCTGATGCCGTAACTAAACACATTCCTTAAATTGTAGCCATTTGTTGAGTGTTTCTTTTTTTGTGTGTAATCCGCATATATATCACCATTTCCCTTGATTTTCTTTACTGTATATCTCTTAAATGTCAACATATACACGTGTGATTTAGTTTACGAAGATTTTTCAATGCCGAAAACCTCGATCAGAGAGTAAAAAAGGCGTAAGGTTCACAATGGTGTAAAATTAAAATGGGATATACCGGGCTAGGTTTCGAGTTACAGGAACAATGGCCAAACCAACCACCCAAGAATGGAATCGTCGAGCGAAAACACTTGACAACCTCCTAGAAGCAGCTTTTCTTACTACCAGACATTTCTCCATCAATTAGGAATCTGATGCCGTCACAAAACACATTCCTTAAATTGTAGCCATTTGTTTAGTGTTTTTTTGGTGTCTAATCCGCATATATATCACCATTGCTCTTGATTTTCTTGACTGTATATCTCTTAAATATCAACATATACATGTGTGATTTAGTTTATAAAGATTTTTCAATGCCGAGAACCTCGATCAGTGAGTAAAAAAGGCGTAAGGTTCACAATGGTGTAAAATTAAAATGGGATATACCGGGCTAGGACTCGAGTTACAGGAACAAGGGCCAAACCAACCACCCAAGAATGGAATCGTCGAGCGACAACACTTGCCAACCTCCTAGAAGCAGCTTTTCTTGCCACCAGACCTTTCTCCAACAATTAGGAATCTGATGACGTCACTAAACACATTCCTTAAATTGTAGCCATTTGTTGAGTGTTTTTTTTGGTGTCTAATCCGCATATATATCACCATTGCCCTTGATTTTCTTGACTGTATATCTCTTAAATATCAACATATACACGTGTGATTTAGTTTACGAAGATTTTTGAATGCCGAGAACCTCGATCAGAGAGTAAAAAAGGCGTAGGGTTCACAATGGTGTAAAATTAAAATGGGATATACCGGGCTAGGATTCGATTTACAGGAACAAGAGCCAAACCAACCACCCAAGAATGGAATCGTCGAGTGAAAACACTTGAAAACCTCCTAGAAGCAGCTTTTCTTACCATTAGACCTTTCTCAATCAATTAGGAGTCTGATGCCATCACTAAACACATTCCTGAAATTGAAGCCATTTGTTGAGTGTTTTTTTGGTGTCTAATCCGCATATATATCACCATTGCCCTTGATTTTCTTGACTGTATATCTCTTAAATATCAACATATACACGTGTGATTTAGTTTACGAAGATTTTTCAATGCCGAGAACCTCGATCAGAGAGTAAAAAAGGCGTAAGGTACACAATGGTGTAAGATAAAAATGGGATATACCGGGCTAGGATTCGAGTTACAGGAACAAGGGCCAAACCAACCACCCAAGAATGGAATCGTTGAGCGAAAACACTTGACAACCTCCTAGAAGCAGCTTTTCTTGCCACCAGACCTTTCTCCATCAATTAGGAATCTGATGCCGTCACTAAACACATTCCTTAAATTGTAGCCATTTGTTGAGTGTTTTTTTTTGGTGTCTAATCCGCATATATATCACCATTGCCCTTGATTTTTTTGACTGTATATCTCTTAAATGTCAACATATACACGTGTGATTTAGTTTACGAAGATTTTTCAATGCCGAGAACCTCGATCAGAGAGTAAAAAAGGCATAAGGTTCTCAATGGTGTAAAATTAAAATGGGATATACCGGGCTAGGATTCGAGTTACAGGAACAAGGGCCAAACCAACCACCCAAGAATGTAATCGTCGAGCGAAAACACTTGACAACCTCCCAGAAGCAGCTTTTCTTGCCACCAGACCTTTCTCCATCAATTAGGAATCTGATGCCGTCACTAAACACATCCCTTAAATTGTAGCCATTTGTTGAGTGTTTTTTTTGGTGTCTAATACGCATATATATCACCATTGCCCTTGATTTTCTTGACTGTATATCTCTTAAATGTCAACATATACACGTATGATTTAGTTTACGAAGATTTTTCAATGCCGAGAACCTCGATCAGAGTGATAAAAAGGCGTAAGGTTCACAACGGTGTAAAATTAAAATGGGATATACCGCGCTAGAATTCGAGTTACAGCAACAAGGGCCAAACCAACCACCCAAGAATGTAATCGTCGAGCGAAAACACTTGACAACCTCCTAGAAGCAGCTTTTTTTGCCACCAGACCTTTCTCCATCAATTAGGAATCTGATGCCATCACTAAACACATTCCTTAAATTGTAGCCATTTGTTGAGTGTTTTTTTTGTGTGTAATCCGCATGTATATCACCATTTCCCTTGATTTTCTTGACTGTATATCTCTTAAATGTCAACATATACACGTGTGATTTAGTTTACGAAGATTTTTCAATGCCGAGAACCTCGATCAGAGAGTAAAAAAGGCGTAAGGTTCACAATGGTGTAAAATTAAAATGGGATATACCGGGCTAGGATTCGAGTTACAGGAACAAGGGCCAAACCAACCACCCAAGAATGTAATCGTCGAGCGAAAACACTTGACAACCTCCTAGAAGCAGCTTTTCTTGCCACCAGACCTTTCTCCATCAATTAGGAATCTGATGCCGTCACTAAACACATTCCTTAAATTGTAGCCATTTGTTGAGTGTTTTTTTTGGTGTCTAATCCGCATATATATCACCATTGCCCTTGATTTTCTTGACTGTATATCTCTTAAATATCAACATATACACGTGTGATTTAGTTTACGAAGATTTTTCAATGCCGAGAACCTCGATCAGAGAGGAAGAAAGGCGTAAGGTTCACAATGGTGTAAAATTAAAATGGGATATACCGGGCTAGGATTCGAGTTACAGGAACAAGGGCCAAACCAACCACCCAAGAATGGAATCGTCTTGCGAAAACACTTGACAACCTCCTAGAAGCAGCTTTTCTTGCCACCAGACCTTTCTCCATCAATTAGGAATCTGATGCCATCACTAAACACATTCCTTAAATTGTAGCCATTTGTTGAGTGTTTTTTTTTTGTGTGTAATCCGCATATATATCACTATTTCCCTTGATTTTCTTGACTGTGTATCTCTTAAATGTCAACATATACACGTGTGACTTAGTTTACAAAGATTTTTCAATGCCGAGAACCTCGATCAGAGAGGAAAAAAGGCGTAAGTTTCACAATGGTGTAAAATTAAAATGGGATATACCGGGCTAGGATTCGAGTTACAGGAAAAAGGGCCAAACCAACCACCCAAGAATGGAATCGTCGAGCGAAAACACTTGACAACCTCCTTGAAGCAGCTTTTCTTACCACCAGACCTTTCTCCATCAATTAGGAATCTGATGCCGTCACTAAACACATTCCTTAAATCGTAGCCATTTGTTGAGTGTTTTTTTTTTTGGTGTGTAATCCGTATATATATCACCATTTCCCTTGATTTTCTTGATTGTATATCTCTTAAATGTCAACATATACACGTGTGATTTAGTTTACGAAGATTTTTCAATGCCTAGAACCTCGATCTGAGAGTAAAAAAGGCGTAAGGTTCACAATGGTGTAAAAATAAAATGGGATATACCGGGCTAGGATTCGAGTTACAAGAACAAGGGCCAAACCAACCTCCTAGAAGCAGCTTTTCTTACCACCAGACCTTTCTCCATCAATTAGGAATCTGATGCCGTCACTAAACACATTCCTTAAATTGTAGCCATTTGTTGAGTGTTTTTTTTTTGTGTCTAATCCGCATATATATATCACCATTGCTCTTGATTTTCTTGACTGTATATCTCTTAAATATCAACATATACACGTGTGATTTAGTTTATTAAGATTTTTCAATGCCGAGAACCTCGATCAGAGAGTAAAAAAGGCGTAAGGTTCACAATTGTGTAAAATTAAAATGGGATATACCGGGCTAGGATTCGAGTTACAGGAACAAGGGCCAAACCAACCACCCAAGAATGGAATCGTAGAGCGATAACACTTGACAACCTCCTAGAAGCAGCTTTTCTTGCCACCAGACATTTCTCCATCAATTGGGAATCTGATGCCGTCACTAAACACATTCCTTAAATTTTAGCATTTGTTAAGTGTTTTTTTTTTGTGTCTAATCCGCATATATATCACCATTGCCCTTGATTTTCTTAACTGTATATCTCTTAAATATCAACATATACACGTGTGATTTAGTTTACGAAGACTTTTCAATTCCGAGAACCTCGATCAGAGAGTAAAAAAGGTGTAAGGTTCACAATGGTGTAAAATTAAAATGGGATATACCGGGCTAGGATTCGAGTTACAGGAACAAGGACCAAACCAACCACCTAAGAATGGAATCGTCGAGCGAAAACACTTGACAACCTCCCAGAAGCAGCTTTTCTTACCACCAGACCTTTCTCCTCAATTAGGAATCTGATGCCGTAACTAAACACATTCCTTAAATTGTAGCCATTTGTTGAGTGTTTTTTTTTTGTGTGTAATCCGCATATATATCACCATTTCCCTTGATTTTCTTTACTGTATATCTCTTAAATGTCAACATATACACGTGTGATTTAGTTTACGAAGATTTTTCAATGCCGAGAACCTCGATCAGAGAGTAAAAAAGGCGTAAGGTTCACAATGGTGTAAAATTAAATTGGGATATACCGGGCTAGGTTTCGAGTTACAGGAACAATGGCCAAACCAACCACCCAAGAATGGAATCGTCGAGCGAAAACACTTGACAACCTCCTAGAAGCAGCCTTTCTTACTACCAGACCTTTCTCCATCAATTAGGAATCTGATGCCGTCACTAAACACATTCCTTAAATTGTAGCCATTTGTTGAGTGTTTTTTTTGGTGTCTAATCCGCATATATATCACCATTGCTCTTGATTTTCTTGACTGTATATCTCTTAAATATCAACAAATACACGTGTGATTTAGTTTATGAAGATTTTTCAATGCCGAGAACCTCGATCAGTGAGTAAAAAAGGCGTAAGGTTCACAATGGTGTAAAATTAAAATGGGATATACCGGGCTAGGATTCGAGTTCCAGGAACAAGGGCCAAACCAACCACCCAAGAATGGAATCGTCGAGCGACAACACTTGGCAACCTCCTAGAAGCAGCTTTTCTTGCCACCAGACCTTTCTCCATCAATTAGGAATCTGATGACGTCACTAAACACATTCCTTAAATTGTAGCCATTTGTTGAGTGTTTTTTTTTTGTGTCTAATCCGCATATATATCACCATTGCCCTTGATTTTCTTGACTGTATATCTCTTAAATATCAACATATACACGTGTGATTTAGTTTACGAAGATTTTTGAATGCCGAGAACCTCGATCAGAGAGTAAAAAAGGCGTAGGGTTCACAATGGTGTAAAATTAAAATGGGATATACCGGGCTAGGATTCGATTTACAGGAACAAGGGCCAAACCAACCACCCAAGAATGGAATCGTCGAGTGAAAACAGTTGAAAACCTCCTAGAAGCAGCTTTTCTTACCATTAAACCTTTTGATGTAGGGTAAATACACATATTTGTCCCGTGTAAATTGTATAATTATTGTATAGTTTTTATCTATTATTTTTAGTTTTAGTATTTTATTATATTATATCGTGTTTTGGCAGGTTCTGGTGCAAATGGAGAAAAAACGAGTAATAATTAAATAACCTGCCAGTTGAGTAGAGTAGAATGCCAGTGACCGAAGTAAAATTGCAATTATTTTCTGAATGTGGGCCATGTGAAAGGTTATATATTTGAGATATGAGACGACAGGTGGAGCTTGGGCTTTAATTAAAGTTAGTTGTCCTAACTTTTTTCCATTAAAAAAAGAACATAATGGCACCATATATACATATATGTTGGACGTAAGTTAGGAGGGAAGGCTAATTATTTTCGAAAAATAAAAAAAACATCAACAGCAAGTGGAGATGCCATTCAGATGCAACTTGTGAGGATTATTGTTATATTTGAAAATTACAGTGGCGGTTATATTTGTTGGGCCGAAGCCCATTTAATTGGGGAATGACAAAAGAAAGATGGAGCATACGAGAATGGAGAACAACAACATTGGGCTGCCATATTTTATACTTAGAATAAGTGGGCTAGCAACTTGGAAGGTTATTTATTTTGGGCCAACTACTTGAGGGGATGCCAATTTTAGTGGATGGCTATATCATCAGACGGAAAAAAAAAAGAGGAGCCGCAGAACAGAGACGCACATCATACGCAGAAATCAAGAACATCAGCCGCACGAACGAAGTCGACATTCGGGAGCACATGGGATCGGAGTTTACGGGTTCTATAATCTCGATTCTTCGTTTTTCGTTAATCTCTGATTGTTTAATGATGAATTCAGTTTTTACATTGATTGATACTATGTTTTTAGACATGATTATTGGCTAAATTTCTGTTACTACCTAGACATGGATGAATGATTGCATAGGTTTTGATTATTCTTTGATTTTTGAATGCTATGGATTGTTTATAAATTGTAAACGGTTTGTTCTATCGGTTAGATGTGTTTGCGTGCTTGATGGTATTTAATTGTTGGTTATTGCTTCGCATGAATCTTGGTGACGGTCTTTATCACATAATAGAGTCGTGCTAGGTTTTAGATTTTGGTGACTATCTATATCACGTAATAAATCTTGAATCTTTAGGGTTAAATCGGCCGATAAACCTTAGAAGTAATAATTGGTATTTTTATAAAATCAAGTGTTCTACTAATCGTCAATAGCTGTAAGGTGCGAGATTATTGCTAGGTCTAAGTGATTAAACCGCAAGGTGGGTCCTTCTTAGGAAGTTAACCTTTTGGCTGCTGTCTAGCAAGTCTAGCTGAGAAAACAAACCTATCCTAGGTTTAGGTCTCGTAAGGGAGTGAGCCTTGTAGGATACTTTTATAAACCCATTAGATGTCTTGTAAGGGAGTCTAATAACCGGTAATTTAACAACCTTTAGGGGATCTCAGCGTGCTCTTGAGAAGGGTTAGGGGTCCTTAGATTTCCCGAGAGGTAAGAATTTTAAGATCCCGGTTCCATAGCAGACAACTTCCAATTATAATCATAACTAAAAGCAATCAGGATTCCTGTCTAGGTAGTTCCTTCATCATCCTTGAGTTCAGCCTTCGTGTGAGTTCGTGTCTAGTTCGTCTAGTCTAGTTTAGTCGTTATTTGCATTATTTAGGATTTTTAGAAACCCCCCCCCCCAATCAACAACCATTTAGTTAAGTCGTGTCAGTTTAAGTCTAGATAGAGTCATTAGCGTATTCAGTAGAGTCTCTTGGGTTCGATACTCGGACTTCCTTAGGCTATACTACATCGATCGGTTCACTTGCCGGTCGTGTGGTTTAGGGTTTAGAGAGTCTTAGTTTTATAAATTTAAAACTTAGAGAGTCTAGAATTAGGGTAATTTTAGTTGTTTTTAATTAACCCAGTTTCGAGCACATCAAGTTTTTGGCACCGTTGCCGGGGACTCTTGGCGATTGCGTTCATTGGGTTCGATTGGACTTAATTGACATAATCTGTGCTACTTGTCTTTTGTTTTGTGTTTTCGTGGTGAGTCTTGTGAGTCTATTTGTGTTCGGTATATTGAGTCGTAGGATTCTAATTTTCCGTGTCTTTTATTTCTTTTAAGTCTTAGTTATGTGCGAGATTTGTGGAGGACCTCATTTTACTATTAAATGTCCACAATACGTGGGGTCCTCTGCGCATTATTATGCTAATCCGTATTGGAAAATTCAGCAAAATGGTACACAGGAGGAAATAGATGCTTGGTTGAAATTTGACAAGGAAGAGAGAGATAGGCACCTTCGGTATGTGGTTGAGTCGTTAGATCGTCTGGAGGCGAAGCTTGCAAAGACTCAAGGTCGTTATATGTACGATAGTGATGGTAATTATCTTGGATATCAAACTCCGCCAGGTGAGTTGCTTTTAAATGTTATAGAGCCAGGGATGGTAGTACTACCAATTCCACACTGTATGAAAACCGTTTGTGAAAATGATACTTCTGTGTCTGTTGATTCTATGCATGATGTTAATGATTCGTATGATTCTTTACACTTGTCTTGTGAGGATGATGTTTTGCAGGAATCACAGTCTCAACCGGAGACTACAATGGACATCCCAGTCCCACCTCCGGTTCAGCAGGAAGAACGAGAAGAGAATTCGGGTAAATTCATAATTGATTTCTCGTGTAGTAACGAAGAAATAGATGCGCAAGTGGATGCATATAAGAGATGGAAGGGAGAAGACTTAGAGGAAGACGAAGAAGAGTCGGTTGAGGAGATCATTCCAGTCACGGAGACGAAAATGGACGACGAAGTCCCACCTCCGGTTCCGCAGGGTATTATATATGATTACTGGAGTGATTCTGAAGAATGAGATGAAGAAGATGAGCAACCTCCCAGCAATCTAGATAATTCTGATGATGATTATTATTCCACTGACCCAATATGGGACATGTCTGATGCATCAGAAGTGGGGGATGATCATATCCTATCATGGGAGACGGAGTTTAGTGACGAGTTAGTTAATCTACCAACTCTAGTAGATGAAGAACTATTTGACCCAGTTGGCGATTTGACAGAATTAGAAGCATTATTAGAAGTAAAGCCAATTATGGAGATCAAAAAGTCACTAAAAGTAGAAGAGGTGGTGGAAGAGGAAGAACACCACAGCTGGCCCGTGAAAGTATTGGTAAAAGCCACTCAAAAATCAAAACAACGGGAGAAGGCAAGAAAAAGGAAGGATCGGAATTGGTTACGGATAGAGGGTGGCCATAAGAAGAAGAAGGAGCCTTTGAAGTTCAGACAAGAACAGTCTTCTCATTACATGTCACGCATCCGGTTTCTTCCAGGTAAGTATAAATTCTGGTGGTCTGACCCGTTTCAAAATTTTAAAATATTTTATTACTCCACTATTAAATTTTTAACTATTTTTGTTGACCGGGTGGAGTTCAATGGGTTAGACCGGGTTCAAGTCAAGGAAAAACCTCCTGATTAAATTCAAGTGTGGGGAGGTTTTGTAGAGTTTGTAATTTTATATATTTGGTATATTTTCGGTAGTTTGTATAGTGAGTCATTTATTTTGTATAGTGAGTTTAAGTTAGTAGTATTGAGTGAGTCGTTTGTGTCGAGTCGGTGTTGCTTTGGTGTTTGCTTGTTTTTGTTATGCAGGTTTGAATATGTACCACCCGTACTCAATCTCCATTCGGGTGATTTTGGAGCTGCTTATCAGATTTCAGGCATTTATCAAGTGTACCAGTCAGAGTCAAAGCCGATCGCGACCGAAATGCTATACGATTGAGCTGGATTGGACGAGAGTTTTGAAGCATACGCGTTGATAATAAACCAGCTAAGTCCTTTCCAATTTGCCCTTTGTTTTTTATTTCTTATTTATTTTTAGTCTTTTGAGTCGGTTCTCATCCTACATTGAGGGCAATGTAGAGTTTAAGTGTGGGGATGTGAAACTATCGTTTAGTGTCGTTAGTATAGTTAGTCGAGTCATAAAAAGTCGAAAAATACAAAAAAATTAAAAAATAAAAAAAATAAAAAAAATTTAGAAAATGTCTTTTGACTAAAGAAGTTTGCAAAATAAAAACGGAAAATGATAGAAAAGTCGGGTTTTTGTTCGGGTTCTAATAGTAATAATATGAGAATAAAATAATGGAGCTTGTTTCTAGTTTGGGATGCGCGGGTAGGCTCGGTTCGGTTCTGAGTTCCTTTGATCTTAAATATACCTAATTGTCGGTCTACTAGTGGGTTCTCATCTAGGGAGAGTGGGGAAATTGAAACCGCCAAAAATAGTATAAGGGGCACCGTTATAAGCTAAGATCGTTAGAGTTTTTGGTCATTATCTCGTTGAAAAAGAAAAAAAATAGAATAAAAAGTGAGCTAGAAACTAAATGAAAGTAGCATAGGTCTATGTAATCCGAGTTGGGGATAGCGACTCTACAGCCGGAATGCCTCTGGGATGTGTGAAATCGACTTGCCGAATAAAAGTACCGAAACCTAAGTAATCTGTGGTTGGGGATCGCGACTCTACAGCCGGAATACCTCTTGGTTAGGGAAAGCATCGTCTAGACTCACGAGAGAAAAAAAAAGAGAGAGAAAAAAAGCAAAAGAAACGAAAGGAAAAAAAATGGAAAAATAGATTTGATTTTAAACTCTCTTGATCTTGGTATAAAACGGTTAGGAAATAACCCAGTGGTTGTTCCTTTTGTCCTATAAGCTTGAGGGGGGATTAGGTGGACTTGCAATTCTTAGTGTGAGACCCTAGGTAGATTGACCGAACTTGAACTAAATTGCATGATAAGGGCTTGGAACCGGGTTGGGTTTAAGAGGATCAATATACTTGCAATCGCGGCTAACACAAGTTTCGGTTTTAATAAAATAACTTAAGCTTTGGCCCGTTCGACTATTCCGACTATGATTCCGTTTTGCATAATTCTTTTTCGGGGACGAAAAAAGGTTAAGTGTGGGGATATTTGATGTAGGGTAAATACACATATTTGTCCCATGTAAATTGTATAATTATTTTATGGTTTTTATCTATTATTTTTAGTTTTAGTATTATATTATATTATATTATATCGTGTTTTGGCAGGTTCTGGTGCAAATGGAGAAAAAACGAGTAATAATTAAATAACCTGCCAGTTGAGTAGAGTAGAATGCCAGTGACCGAAGTAAAATTGCAATTATTTTCTGAAAGTGGGCCATGTGAAAGGTTATATATTTGAGATATGAGACGACAGGTGGAGCTTGGGCTTTAATTAAAGTTAGTTGTCCTAACTTATGTCCATTAAAAAAAGAACATAATGGCACCATATATACATATATGTTGGACGTAAGTTAGGAGGGAAGGCTAATTATTTTCGAAAAATAAAAAAAAACATCAACAGCAAGTGGAGATGCCATTCAGATGCAACTTGTGAGGATTATTGTTATATTTGAAAATTACAGATGCGGTTATATTTGTTGGGCCGAAGCCCATTTAATTGGGGAATGACAAAAGAAAGATGGAGCATACGAGAATGGAGAACAACAACATTGGGCTGCCATATTTTATACTTAGAATAAGTGGGCTAGCAACTTGGAGGGTTATTTATTTTGGGCCAACTACTTGAGGGGATGCCAATTTTAGTGGACGGCTATATCATCAGACGGAAAAAAAAAAAGAGGAGCCGCAGAACAGAGACGCACATCATACGCAGAAATCAAGAACATCAGCCGCACGAACGAAGTCGACATTCGGGAGCACACGGGATCGGAGTTTACGGGTTCTATAATCTCGATTCTTCGTTTTTCGTTAATCTCTGATTGTTTAATGATGAATTCAGTTTTTACATTGATTGATACTATGTTTTTAGACATGATTATTGGCTAAATTTCTGTTACTACCTAGACATGGATGAATGATTGCATATGTTTTGATTATTCTTGGATTTTTGAATGCTATGGATTGTTTATAAATTGTAAACGGTTTGTTCTATCGGTTAGATGTGTTTGCGTGCTTGATGGTATTTAATTGTTGGTTATTGCTTCGCATGAATCTTGGTGACGGTCTTTATCACATAATAGAGTCGTGCTAGGTTTTAGATTTTGGTGACTGTCTATATCACGTAATAAATCTTGAATCTTTAGGGTTAAATCGGCCGATAAACCTTAGAAGTAATAATTGGTATTTTTATAAAATCAAGTGTTCTACTAATCGTCAATAGCTGTAAGGTGCGAGATTATTGCTAGGTCTAAGTGATTAAACCGCAAGGTGGGTCCTTCTTAGGAAGTTAACCTTTTGGCTGCTGTCTAGCAAGTCTAGCTGAGAAAACAAACCTATCCTAGGTTTAGGTCTCGTAAGGGAGTGAGCCTTGTAGGATACTTTTATAAACCCATTAGATGTCTTGTAAGGGAGTCTAATAACCGGTAATTTAACAACCTTTAGGGGATCTCAGCGTGCTCTTGAGAAGGGTTAGGGGTCCTTAGATTTCCCGAGAGGTAAGAATTTTAAGATCCCGGTTCCATAGCAGACAACTTCCAATTATAATCATAACTAAAAGCAATCAGGATTCCTGTCTAGGTAGTTCCTTCATCATCCTTGAGTTCAGCCTTCGTGTGAGTTCGTGTCTAGTTCGTCTAGTCTAGTTTAGTCGTTATTTGCATTATTTAGGATTTTTAGAAACCCCCCCCCCCCCCAATCAACAACCATTTAGTTAAGTCGTGTCAGTTTGAGTCTAGATAGAGTCATTAGCGTATTCAGTAGAGTCTCTTGGGTTCGATACTCGGACTTCCTTAGGCTATACTACATCGATCGGTTCACTTGCCGGTCGTGTGGTTTAGGGTTTAGAGAGTCTTAGTTTTATAAATTTAAAACTTAGAGAGTCTAGAATTAGGGTAATTTTAGTTGTTTTTAATTAACCCAGTTTCGAGCACATCACCTTTCTCAATCAATTAGGAGTCTGATGCCGTCACTAAACACATTCCTGAAATTGTAGCCATTTGTTGAGTGTTTTTTTGGTGTCTAATCCGCATATATATCACCATTGCCCTTGATTTTCTTGACTGTATAACTCTTAAATATCAACATATACACGTGTGATTTAGTTTACGAAGATTTTTCAATGCCGAGAACCTCGATCAGAGAGTAAAAAAGGCGTAAGGTACACAATGGTGTAAGATTAAAATGGGATATACCGGGCTAGGATTCGAGTTACAGGAACAAGGGCCAAACCAACCACCCAAGAATGGAATCGTTGAGCGAAAACACTTGACAACGTCCTAGAAGCAGCTTTTCTTGCCACCAGACCTTTCTCCATCAATTAGGAATCTGATGCCGTCACTAAACACATTCCTTAAATTGTAGCCATTTGTTGAGTGTTTTTTTTTTTGGTGTCTAATCCGCATATATATCACCATTGCCCTTGATTTTTTTGACTGTATATATCTTAAATGTCAACATATACACGTGTGATTTAGTTTACGAAGATTTTTCAATGCCGAGAACCTCGATCAGAGAGTAAAAAAGGCGTAAGGTTCTCAATGGTGTAAAATTAAAATGGGATATACCGGGCTAGGATTCGAGTTACAGGAACAAGGGCCAAACCAACCACCCAAGAATGTAATCGTCGAGCGAAAACACTTGACAACCTCCCAGAAGCAGCTTTTCTTGCCACCAGACCTTTCTCCATCAATTAGGAATCTGATGCCGTCACTAAACACATCCCTTAAATTGTAGCCATTTGTTGAGTGTTTTTTTGGTGTCTAATCCGCATATATATCACCATTGCCCTTGATTTTCTTGACTGTATATCTCTTAAATGTCAACATATACACGTGTGATTTAGTTTACGAAGATTTTTCAATGCCGAGAACCTCGATCTGAGAGTTAAAAAGGCGTAAGGTTCACAATGGTGTAAAATTAAAATGGGATATACCGGGCTAGGATTCGAGTTACAGGAACAAGGGCCAAACCAACCAGCCAAGAATGGAATCGTCGGGCGAAAACACTTGACAACCTCCTAGAAGCAGGTTTTCTTTCCACCAAACCTTTCTCCATCAATTAGGAATCTGATGCCCTCACTAAACACATTCCTTAAATTTTAGCCATTTGTTGATTGTTTTTTTTTTTGGTGTCTAATCCGCATATATATCACCATTGCCCTTGATTTTCTTGACTGTATATCTCTTAAATATCAAAATATACACGTGTGATTTAGTTTACGAAGATTTTTCAATGCCGAGAAACTCGATCAGAGAGTAAAAAAGGCGTAAGGTTCACAATGGGGTAAGATTAAAATGGGATATACCGGGATAGGATTCGAGTTACAGGAACAAGGGCCAAACGAACCACCCAAGAATGGAATCGTCGAGCGAAAACACTTGACAACCTCCTAGAAGCAGCGTTTCTTGCCACCAGACCTTTCTCCATCAATTAGGAATCTGATGCCGTCACTAAACACATTCCTTAAATTGTTGCCATGTGTTGAGTGTTTTTTTTGGTGTCTAATCCGCATATATATCACCATTGCACTTGATTTTCTTGACTGTATATCCCTTAAATGTCAACATATACACGTGTGATTTAGTTTACGAAGATTTTTCACTGCCGAGAAACTCGATCAGAGAGTAAAAAAGGCGTAAGGTTCACAATGGGGTAAGATTAAAATGGGATATACCGGGATAGGATTCGAGTTACAGGAACAAGGGCCAAACCAACCACCCAAGAATGGAATCGTCGAGCGAAAACACTTGACAACCTCCTAGAAGCAGCGTTTCTTACCACCAGACCTTTCTCCATCAATTAGGAATCTGATGCCGTCACTAAACACATTCCTTAAATTGTAGCCATTTGTTGAGTGTTTTTTTTTTGTGACTAATCCGCATACATATCACCATTGCCCATGATTTTCTTGACTGTATATATCTTAAATATCAATATATACACGTGTGATTTAGTTTACGAAGATTTTTCAATGCCGAGAACCTCGATCAGAGAGTAAAAAAGGCGTAAGGTTCACAATGGTGTAAAATTAAAATGGGATATACCGGGCAAGGATTCGAGTTACAGGAACAAGGGCCAAACCAACCAGCCAAGAATGGAATCGTCGGGCGAAAACACTTGACAACCTCCTAGAAGCAGGTTTTCTTTCCACCAAACCTTTCTCCATCAATTAGGAATCTGATGCCCTCACTAAACACATTCCTTAAATTTTAGCCATTTGTTGATTGTTTTTTTTTGGTGTCTAATCCGCATATATATCACCATTGCCCTTGATTTTCTTGACTGTATATCTCTTAAATATCAAAATATACACGTGTGATTTAGTTTACGAAGATTTTTCAATGCCGAGAAACTCGATCAGAGAGTAAAAAAGGCGTAAGGTTCACAATGGGCTAAGATTAAAATGGGATATACCGGGATAGGATTCGAGTTACAGGAACAAGGGCCAAACGAACCACCCAAGAATGGAATCGTCGAGCGAAAACACTTGACAAACTCCTAGAAGCAGCGTTTCTTGTCACCAGACCTTTCTCCATTAATTAGGAATCTGATGCCATCACTAAACAGATTCCTTAAATTGTAGCCATTTGTTGAGTGTTTTTTTGTGTCTAATCCGCATACATATCACCATTGCCCATGATTTTCTTGACTGTATATCTCTTAAATGTCAACATATACACGTGTGATTTAGTTTACGAAGATTTTTCACTGCCGAGAACCTCAATCAGAGAGTAAAAAAGGCGTAAGGTTCACAATGGGGTAAGATTAAAATGGGATATACCGGGATAGGATTCGAGTTACAGGAACAAGGGCCAAACCAACCACCCAAGAATGGAATCGTCAAGCGAAACCACTTGACAACCTCCTAGAAGCAGCTTTTCTTACCACCAGACTTTTCTCCATCAATTAGGAATCTGATGCCGTCACTAAACACATTCCTTAAATTGTAGCCATTTGTTGAGTGTTTTTTTTGGTGTCTAATCCGCATATATATCACCATTGCCCTTGATTTTCTTGACTGTATATCTCTTAAATATCAATATATACACGTGTGATTTAGTTTACGAAGATTTTTCAATGCCGAGAACCTCGATCAGAGAGTAAAAAAGGCATAAGGTTCACAATGGTGTAAAATTAAAATGGGATATACCGGGCTAGGATTCGAGTTACAGGAACAAGGGCCAAACCAACCACCCAAGAATGGAATCGTCGAGCGAAAACACTTGACAACCTCCTAGAAGCAGCATTTCTTTCCACCAAACCTTTCTCCATCAATTAGTAATCAGATGCCCTCACTAAACACATTCCTTAAATTTTAGCCATTTGTTGATTGTTTTTTTTGGTGTCTAATCCGCATATATATCACCATTGCCCTTGATTTTCTTGACTGTATATCTCTTAAATATCAAAATATACACGTGTGATTTAGTTTACGAAGATTTTTCAATGCCGAGAAACTCGATCAGAGAGTAAAAAAGGTGTAAGGTTCACAATGGTGTAAGATTAAATTGGGATATACCGGGCTAGGATTCGAGTTACAGGAACAAGGGCCAAACCAACCACCCAAGAATGTAATCGTCGAGCGAAAACACTTGACAACCTCCCAGAAGCAGCTTTTCTTGCCACCAGACCTTTCTCCATCAATTAGGAATCTGATGCCGTCACTAAACACATCCCTTAAATTGTAGCCATTTGTTGAGTGTTTTTTTGGTGTCTAATCCGCATATATATCACCATTGCCCTTGATTTTCTTGACTGTATATCTCTTAAATGTCAACATATACACGTGTGATTTAGTTTACGAAGATTTTTCAATGCCGAGAACCTCGATCTGAGAGTTAAAAAGGCGTAAGGTTCACAATGGTGTAAAATTAAAATGGGATATACCGGGCTAGGATTCGAGTTACAGGAACAAGGGCCAAACCAACCAGCCAAGAATGGAATCGTCGGGCGAAAACACTTGACAACCTCCTAGAAGCAGGTTTTCTTTCCACCAAACCTTTCTCCATCAATTAGGAATCTGATGCCCTCACTAAACACATTCCTTAAATTTTAGCCATTTGTTGATTGTTTTTTTTTTGGTGTCTAATCCGCATATATATCACCATTGCCCTTGATTTTCTTGACTGTATATCTCTTAAATATCAAAATATACACGTGTGATTTAGTTTACGAAGATTTTTCAATGCCGAGAAACTCGATCAGAGAGTAAAAAAGGCGTAAGGTTCACAATGGGGTAAGATTAAAATGGGATATACCGGGATAGGATTCGAGTTACAGGAACAAGGGCCAAACGAACCACCCAAGAATGGAATCGTCGAGCGAAAACACTTGACAACCTCCTAGAAGCAGCGTTTCTTGCCACCAGACCTTTCTCCATCAATTAGGAATCTGATGCCGTCACTAAACACATTCCTTAAATTGTTGCCATGTGTTGAGTGTTTTTTTTGGTGTCTAATCCGCATATATATCACCATTGCACTTGATTTTCTTGACTGTATATCCCTTAAATGTCAACATATACACGTGTGATTTAGTTTACGAAGATTTTTCACTGCCGAGAAACTCGATCAGAGAGTAAAAAAGGCGTAAGGTTCACAATGGGGTAAGATTAAAATGGGATATACCGGGATAGGATTCGAGTTACAGGAACAAGGGCCAAACCAACCACCCAAGAATGGAATCGTCGAGCGAAAACACTTGACAACCTCCTAGAAGCAGCGTTTCTTACCACCAGACCTTTCTCCATCAATTAGGAATCTGATGCCGTCACTAAACACATTCCTTAAATTGTAGCCATTTGTTGAGTGTTTTTTTTTTTGTGACTAATCCGCATACATATCACCATTGCCCATGATTTTCTTGACTGTATATATCTTAAATATCAATATATACACGTGTGATTTAGTTTACGAAGATTTTTCAATGCCGAGAACCTCGATCAGAGAGTAAAAAAGGCGTAAGGTTCACAATGGTGTAAAATTAAAATGGGATATACCGGGCAAGGATTCGAGTTACAGGAACAAGGGCCAAACCAACCAGCCAAGAATGGAATCGTCGGGCGAAAACACTTGACAACCTCCTAGAAGCAGGTTTTCTTTCCACCAAACCTTTCTCCATCAATTAGGAATCTGATGCCCTCACTAAACACATTCCTTAAATTTTAGCCATTTGTTGATTGTTTTTTTTTGGTGTCTAATCCGCATATATATCACCATTGCCCTTGATTTTCTTGAATGTATATCTCTTAAATATCAAAATATACACGTGTGATTTAGTTTACGAAGATTTTTCAATGCCGAGAAACTCGATCAGAGAGTAAAAAAGGCGTAAGGTTCACAATGGGCTAAGATTAAAATGGGATATACCGGGATAGGATTCGAGTTACAGGAACAAGGGCCAAACGAACCACCCAAGAATGGAATCGTCGAGCGAAAACACTTGACAAACTCCTAGAAGCAGCGTTTCTTGTCACCAGACCTTTCTCCATTAATTAGGAATCTGATGCCATCACTAAACACATTCCTTAAATTGTAGCCATTTGTTGAGTGTTTTTTTGTGTCTAATCCGCATACATATCACCATTGCCCATGATTTTCTTGACTGTATATCTCTTAAATGTCAACATATACACGTGTGATTTAGTTTACGAAGATTTTTCACTGCCGAGAACCTCAATCAGAGAGTAAAAAAGGCGTAAGGTTCACAATGGGGTAAGATTAAAATGGGATATACCGGGATAGGATTCGAGTTACAGGAACAAGGGCCAAACCAACCACCCAAGAATGGAATCGTCAAGCGAAACCACTTGACAACCTCCTAGAAGCAGCTTTTCTTACCACCAGACTTTTCTCCATCAATTAGGAATCTGATGCCGTCACTAAACACATTCCTTAAATTGTAGCCATTTGTTGAGTGTTTTTTTTGGTGTCTAATCCGCATATATATCACCATTGCCCTTGATTTTCTTGACTGTATATCTCTTAAATATCAATATATACACGTGTGATTTAGTTTACGAAGATTTTTCAATGCCGAGAACCTCGATCAGAGAGTAAAAAAGGCATAAGGTTCACAATGGTGTAAAATTAAAATGGGTTATACCGGGCTAGGATTCGAGTTACAGGAACAAGGGCCAAACCAACCACCCAAGAATGGAATCGTCGAGCGAAAACACTTGACAACCTCCTAGAAGCAGCATTTCTTTCCACCAAACCTTTCTCCATCAATTAGTAATCAGATGCCCTCACTAAACACATTCCTTAAATTTTAGCCATTTGTTGATTGTTTTTTTTGGTGTCTAATCCGCATATATATCACCATTGCCCTTGATTTTCTTGACTGTATATCTCTTAAATATCAAAATATACACGTGTGATTTAGTTTACGAAGATTTTTCAATGCCGAGAAACTCGATCAGAGAGTAAAAAAGGTGTAAGGTTCACAATGGTGTAAGATTAAATTGGGATATACCGGGCTAGGATTCGAGTTACAGGAACAAGGGCCAAACCAACCACCCAAGAATGGAATCGTCGAGCGAAAACACTTGACAACCTCCTAGAAGCAGCTTTTCTTGCCACCAGACCTTTCTCCATCAATTAGGAATTTGATGCCGTCACTAAACACATTCCTTAAATTGTAGCCATTTGTTGAGTGTTTATTTTGGTGTCTAATTCGCATATATATCACCATTGCCCTTGATTTTCTTGACTGTATATCTATTAAATATCAACATATATACGTGTGATTTAGTTTACGAAGATTTTTCATTGCCAAGAACCTCGATCAGTGAGTAAAAAAGGCGTAAGGTTCACAATGGTGTAAAATTAAAATGGAATATACCGGGTTAGGATTCGAGTTACAGGAACAAGGGCCAAACCAACCACCCAAGAATGGAATCTTCGAGCGAAAACACTTGACAATCTCCTAGAAGCAGCTTTTCTTACCACCAGACCTTTCTCCATCAAATAGGAATCTGATGCCGTCACTAAACACATTCCTTAAATTGTAGCCATTTGTTGAGTGTTTTTTTTTGTGTCTAATCCGCATATATATCACCATTGCCCATGATTTTCTTGACTGTATATCTCTTAAATATCAACTTATACACATGTGATTTAGTTTACGAAGATTTTTCAATGCCGAGAACCTTGATCAGAGAGTAAAAAAGGCGTAAGTTTCACAATGGTGTAAAATTAAAATGGGATATACCGGGTTAGGATTCGAGTTACAGGAATAAGGGCCAAACCAACCACCTATGAATGGAATCATCGAGCGAAAACACTTGACAACCTCCTAGAAGCAGATTTTCTTGCCACCAGACCTTTCTCCATCAATTAGGAATCTGATGCCGTCACTAAACACATTCCTTAAATTGTAGCCATTTGTTGAGTGTTTTTTTTTTGTGTCTAATCCGCATATATATCACCATTGCCCTTGATTTTCTTGACTATATATCTCTTAAATGTCAACATATACACGTGTGATTTAGTTTACGAAGATTTTTCAATGCCGAGAACCTCGATTAGAGAGTAAAAAAGGCGTAAGGTTCACAATGGTGTAAATTTAAAATGGGATATACCGGGCTAGGATTCGAGGTACAGGAACAAGGGCGAAACCAACCACCCAAGAATGGAATCGTCAAGCGAAAAGACTTGACAACCTCCTAGAAGCAAGTTTTCTTGCCACCAGACCTTTCTCCATCAATTAGGAATCTGATGCCATCACTAAACACATTCCTTAAATTGTAGCCATTTGTTGAGTGTTTTTTTTGGTGTCTAATCCGCATATACATCACCATTGCCCTTGATTTTCTTGACTGTATATCTCTTAAATGTCAACATATACACGTGTGATTTAGTTTACGAAGATTTTTCAATGCCGAAAACCTCGATCAGAGAGTAAAAAAGGCGTAAGGTTCACAATGGTGTAAAATTAAAATGGGATATACCGGGCTAGGATTCGAGTTACAGGAACAAGGGCCAGACCAACCACCCAAGAATGGAATCGTCGAGCGAAAACACTTGACAACCTCCTAGAAGCAGCTTTTCTTACCACCAGACCTTTCTCCATCAATTAGGAATCTGATGCCGTCACTAAACATATTCCTTAAATTGTAGCCATTTGTTGAGTGTTTTTTTTGGTGTCTAATCCGCATATATATCACCATTGCCCTTGATTTTCTTGACTGTATATCTCTTAAATGTAAACATATACACGTGTAATTTAGTTTACAAAGATTTTTCAATGCCGAGAACCTCGTTTAGAGAGTAAAAAAGGCGTAAGGTTCACAATGGTGTAAAATTAAAATGGGATATACCGGGCTAAGATTCGAGTTACACGAACAAGGGCCAAACCAACCACCCAAGAATGGAATCATCGAGCGAAAACACTTGACAATCTCCTAGAAGCAGCTTTTCTTACCACAAGACCATTCTCCATCAATTAGGAATCTGATGCCGTCACTAAACACATTCCTTAAATTGTAGCCATTTGTTAAGTGTTTTTTTGTGTCTAATCCGCATATATATCACCATTGCCCTTGATTTTCTTGACTGTATATCTCTTAAATATCAACATATACACTTGTGATTTAGTTTACGAAGATTTTTCAATGCCGAGAACCTCGATCAGAGAGTAAAAAAGGCGTATGGTTCACAATGGTGTAAAATTAAAATGGGATATACCGGGCTAGGATTCGAGTTACAGGAACAAGAGCCAAACCAACCACCCAAGAATGGAATCGTCGAGCGAAAACACTTGACAACCTCCTAGAAGCAGCTTTTCTTACCACCAGACCTTTCTCCATCAATTAGGAATCTGATGCCGTCACTAAACACATTCCTTAAATTGTAGCCATTTGTTGAGTGTTTTTTTTGGTGTCTAATCCGCATATATATCACCATTGCCCATGATTTTTTTGACTGTGTATCTCTTAAATATCAACTTATACACATGTGATTTAGTTTACGAAGATTTTTCAATGCCGAGAACCTCGATCAGAGAGTAAAAAAGGCGTAAGTTTCACAATGGTATAAAATTAAAATGGGATATACCGTGTTATGTCACACCCCCAAAATCCACCTGCGGAGTATCACCGCTTGGAGGCGTGACTGACCAGGATCAAGCCACCAATCATATCGAACAAATGTAAATAGTAATGTATTTCAACCAACCCAATATGAAAGGTGTTCAAAACATAAGTATAATTCGATGTTTAGCGGAAGCATAAAAGTAAACCCAATCATAAGTATAAGTATGAGATGGCATAACGTCTATTCAAGCATTCATGATCCATGTCCACAACGACCGCGCCTCCTGTGCAAGCTCCATAAGTACCTAAGGTCCTGCAAGGCATGTAAGAGAGGATCAACAACTAGTTGAGCGAGTTCACAGAAAGTAAATGCGTAATAGTAAGTTCGTTTGTAACATGTGGCTCTACTGGGCCGATAGTACGTTCTATTGGTGGGGGCTTCCCATGTTGTATATCCACTAGACTATTTGTAACCATAGGTATCATTCCCAATCCGAGGATAGTAATAAGTATGAGTATAAGTATAAGTGTCCTTCCCAACCGAGGACAGTACGTATCGAGTACGTAGGTTTAGCGCTGGTGTCCTTCCCCATCCGAGGACATTTGTACCTAGGATTTTTGTATGTGTTAACACTAGTATCCTTCCCAAACCGAGGATAGTACGTATGTTATACGTAGATTTTGGCACAGGCATCCTTCCCAAACCGAGGACCGTGGTAAGTAGTCTAGTAGTGATGTGAGTACAAGCAATCATTCAATCCCATTCCCAACCCACCTGGGGAATCCCATGCCTTGGTAAGAGTGTGAACTCACCTTGGTTTGCTCGGTATGCTAAGTAAGTGCTCAAAGTAAATCAATCACGTCCTAATGTATGCATGTATACATAGTTAGTTTGTGTTCAAGTCGTTCACATATAAGCATGTAACACGTAATAACAATCATACAAGTCACGTTCAATGTCTATCAGCAGTTAATTATTCCAGTTAACAATTAACAGAATTAACTCAAGTTACTGTGCTGATTACTTATTTGGCGAAACACAATAGTTGGCGAAACACATGCTTTGACGAAACACGTTTGTTTCGTCGAGGTCTCCTTCGGCGAAACAGAACTTCTAATTCGTCGAAGACCCTTGGCGAAACACATTCTGTTTCGCCGAGAGTTCTGTTTCGTCAGACCGTTCAGTTACGAAAATCAGATACAACCTTAACACAGAAACCCTAATCCATCTTAACAGCCGTCATTAGTAATCGTCAAACTTGCAGAAATCATTCGTTCTTAGAATCATCGAGTCATCATCATAATATAATCATCACATCACTTTACATCTAGTATGAACCCTAGTTTACATGTACAACATATAGATTAACATACAACATCATATCATCGAGTCCTATCCAGGTGCTAACATGCATTCAGATTTAGAACATAATAGGAATATCCAGAACCGAGCATTCGATTGCATTAAGTTTCGCATAGCATTGTATATTTCCTACTACATCAACATATCGAAATCTATATCATCAACATACTCTTATAATCACAGCAGTAACACACATCAACCATAAGCACAAGCATGAATCGAGATATCACAGAAACATGAACCGATTAACGAATACATACTAACCGAGATATGAGAAATAAGAATCGATCGCTAGGGATATCTTCGAGAAGCTCCTACTGCCGTCACACAGGAGAGAAAGGCTCTAGGGTTTCGGTTGTTATGATAAATATGTGAAACTGAGGCTGTTACACGCTTTTAAAACTCGAAACAACGTTTGGGCCCGAACTGGGCTTCGGTGAAACTGGACCGGCGAAACAGACTTGTTTCGTCGAGAAGGTTGTTGGCGAAACAGACCTGTTTCGTCGAGATGAACTTGGCGAATCTCACTTGTGTTTCGTCGAGCAGTTTCATGTGTTAATCAGTTTATATGATTTCTAATATACTAAGTTTCATGCTATAATATCAACACATAATCAAGCAACCACAACACTTTTATTATCACACGAAGTGTATCGTTACAATTCAGACGAGTCAAACAACTAAGCAGTCAAAGTCAACGTGCATTTAATGCGAAAGTGAAAGTCGAAAACTCGAGTTGTCACATTATCCCCAACTTGAAAGAAATTTCGTCCCGAAATTTAGCATGCAGCTACTGAGGAAGCTAGATAAGTTGTATTGTTTACTGGTTTTCCTGGGGTGTCACATCATCCCCCCGTTGATTTGGAATTTCGTACCGAAATTCTGCAGTAGTAGCTTCAGCCTCAGTGGTAGTTGCATTGGTTCCGAATAACTGGGGATACTTGAGTTTCATTTGATCTTCTCGCTCCCAGGTGAACTCTAGGCCGCGACGGGAGTTCCAACGAACTCGTACAAGAGGGATTCTCGTGTTTTTGAGGACCTTAACATCCTGGTCCGTGATCTCAACTGGTTCTTCGACGAACTGCAACTGCTCGTCGATGGTGAGTTCCTTCAAAGGAACTATGTGGGTCTCATCTGACAGACACTTTTTCAGATTCGACACGTGAAAGACGTTGTGAACTGTACTGAGTTCAGGTGGTAAGTTCAGTCTGTAGGCCACTTTGCCTATTTTCTCTGTGACTTCGAAAGGTCCGACATAACGCGGATTGAGCTTGCCTCGTTTGCCAAAACGAACCACACCCTTCCAGGGTGAAACTTTAAGTAGCGCTCGATCCCCAACCTGGAATTCGAGTAGTTTCCTGTCTTTATCAGCGTATGCTTTCTGACGGTCACGAGCTGCCGCCATGCGTTGTCGTATTTGAGCAATCTTTTCTGTAGTATCAACTACCATTTCTGGACCTGTGATTTGACTATCTCCCACCTTTGCCCAACAGAGAGGTGACCGGCATTTACGCCCGTACAATGCCTCGAATGGAGCAGCTTTAATGCTGGTGTGGTAGCTGTTATTGTATGAAAATTCCACAAGTGGCAGATGTTTCTCCCAACCATTGCCAAAGTCAATTACGCACGCCCGAAGCATGTCTTCTAGAGTTTGAATAGTGCGCTCAGACTGCCCATCGGTCTGAGGATGATACGCCGTGCTCATGTCTAAACGAGAGCCAAAAGATTTATGCATTGCTTGCCACAGTTCTGAAGTAAAACGTGCGTCACGATCAGAGATGATGGAGGTGGGCACCCCGTGCCTCGAGACCACTTCTTTTAAGTAAATGTCTGCTAAGGTAGAGAACTTGTCTGTTTCTTTGATAGCCAAGAAGTGAGCAGACTTTGTGAGTCGATCCACGATCACCCAAATAGTATCATTTCCGCGCTGAGATCTAGGTAGGCCAGTAACAAAGTCCATGGAAATTTGCTCCCATTTCCATTGTGGTATCTCAGGTTGTTGGAGTGGTCCTGACGGTTTCTGATATTCTGCCTTGACTCTCGCACAAGTCAAGCATTTGCTAACGTATGTGGCTATGTGGGCCTTCATGCTAGGCCACCAGTATGTAGTTTTGATATCGTGGTACATTTTATCCGCACCAGGATGTACCGAGTAGCGAGACTTATGAGCTTCATCCATTACTAGCTCACGTAAGTTTCCATAGAGTGGAACCCAAATGCGTCCTGTGACGTAGTAAGCACCATCTTCCTTTTGTTCTATACGTTGTCTTGAGCCACGTAGGGCTTCAGCCCTGACATTTTCTGGTTTCAATGCTTCTACCTGAGCATCTCGTATCTGAGAAGGAAGACTAGACTGTATAGTGAGTTGTAAAGCTCGCACGCGCTTAGGCGCGGTGTCCTTTCGACTGAGGGCGTCAGCCACAACATTGGCTTTGCCTGGGTGGTACCTGATTGAGCATTCGTAGTCGTTTAGCAGTTCGACCCATCGTCGTTGTCGCATATTCAGTTCCTTCTGTTTGAATATATGTTCGAGGCTTCTGTGGTCAGTGTAGATAGCACATTTGGTGTCGTACAGGTAGTGTCGCCATATCTTAAGTGCAAAAACAACCGCTCCCAGCTCTAAATCGTGTGTTGTGTAATTCCGTTCGTGAATCTTAAGTTGCGCGAAGCATAAGCAATGACTTTATCCCGTAGCATCAACACACATCCAAGACCTTGGATGGATGCGTCACAGTAGACTACAAAATCGTCCGTGCCTTCAGGCAATGAGAGGATAGGTGCGCTACAAAGTCTATCCTTTAAGTGCTGAAAGGCTGTTTCCTGTGTATTACCCCAACGATAAACAACACCTTTCTGTGTCAGTAATGTGAGCGGCTGAGCAATCTTTGAGAAGTCTTTGATGAACCGTCTGTAATAACCCGCCAAACCCAAGAATTGGCGTATCTCTGTTGGTGTGCGAGGTGCAGGCCAGTTCTTGATCGAATCTACCTTGGATGGATCAACATGAATCCCATCCTTGTTTACCACGTGGCCTAGGAAGTGGACTTCACGAAGCCAGAAGTCGCATTTTGAAAACTTGGCGTACAGCTGTTCCGTTCAAAGGTGTTCCAAAATAAGTCGTAGGTACTGCTCGTGTTCCTCCTGACTCTTGGAGTAAATCAGGATGTCATCGATGAAAACAATAACAAACTTGTCAAGGTAAGGTTTGTACACCCTGTTCATAAGATCCATGAAAACCGCAGGCGCGTTCGTTAGCCCGAATGGCATGACCAAAAACTCGTAATGGCCGTAGCGAGTTCTGAATGCTGTTTTGGAGACGTCCTCGTCCCGGACTCTCAATTGATGATAGCCTGACCTCAGGTCAATCTTCGAGTAATAGCTCGACCCTTGCTACTGGTCGGATAAGTCGTCAATGCGTGGAAGAGGATAGCGATTCTTCACAGTCACCTTGTTCAATTCGCGGTAGTCTATGCACCTGCGGAAGGTACCGTCCTTCTTCTTTACAAATGGTACTGGAGCTCCCCAAGGCGAAGAGCTAGGACGTATGAAACCCTTTTCCAAGAGTTCTTGTAGTTGCGTCGATAGTTCTTCCAATTCTGGTGAAGCTAAGCGATATGGTGCGTGAGATATAGGTGCTGTCCAAAACTATAGGAATGAGGTTGATATGGAACGTCGGGCCAGCGAAGATAAGATTACAATTCCTGAACTATGAATGGCCTCTAGACTTGTATCATAAGCTAACACTACGACAGGTTTGGTGTTCAAGGTAGTTGGTGCACATTAATATTTGACTAACTTTCAAGGACATATAATTGGTATCCACACCCGAATCAAACAAGACAGTAACATAGAAGTCGACAAGGAGAAACTTACCCATTATTACGTTAAGATCGTTCATTGCGTCACCCTGACGAATCATGTACACGTTGCCCCGGCGTCATTGTTTCCATGATCGTGGTTCTGAGTCTGGTCCTGGTTTATTTGTGGGCAATGCTTCTTGTAGTGATCTTTAGCATCATACTGAAAACATTCTTTAAAACTCTGTTGTTGCTGCTGATTCTGCGGAGGTTGAGGCAGTCGTTGTTGTTCTTGAGTTACAGGACGTGAGTTTCGACAATCCTTAGCTTCATGACCAATCTTGAGACACCTCTGACAACGACCCTTGTTGCACTGGCCACTGTGGTGTCTGTTACAATTGTTGCACGATGGGTGGATTCCTCGATATCTTTTCTGCCCGCGACTACCAGAAAGCTGCTGGCTGGGGCTCTGGTAATCATCTATCTTTTGCTGCTGCGCTCGGGACTGAATCGTAGCGGAACCCTTGCTCAGGTTTCCATCCCACTTGCGTTTGTTGTCACTAGAAGCACATGTAGTATCAGCTTTAACACGTTTCGGTAGTTTGTTTTGTTCTACTGCCTGATCTGTGAGACGATGAGCAAGCCGAGTGACTTGCTGGATAGTGCCAAGATTAGCTGCGGTCACATGACTCTGAATTTCGGGCACCAGAACCTTGAGATACAGTTCGATGCTGTGACAACTCGTATTTCCAAACTGATCTTTGTACTTTGATGTAACCTAGGTGAACGTGATTCGATTATATGAACTTGATTGATTTAGTTAATATTACGATTGTGTGTCTATGTGTATTTATGTATGTTGTAGTCGCACAACACAACCCAACCGCACAAGCCTTTGGGCTTTACAAATCTCGGCCTGCTTCTCTTTAACTCGAACCAAAGGGGAGCCCATGTGAAGGGTTCGGCCCACTCCCACCATACGCATACATGGATCCTTTGAGAGTTGTTTCTCATTACTTGCAATCACACTACACACCCACAAACCCTAGCTCTTCTCTCTCTTTCTCTCACGAACCGAAGGCAGCCAAACATCCTCCTCATCGAAGATCTTGTGTTCGGATCAATCCCCTACCCTCTTCTTTAATCGGTTAGTGTGTTTGATTTATAATTAGTTGTACGATGTTATGATTTCATGATTGGATCAAACGATTGTGGTTGTATGAATGATGAACAATGATATTATGTATGGATGTTTAACGATTTAATCTGGAACCGAATGCTAGTTAAATCGGTTGATATGTGTATGCTTCGGAATGTTAATCATGCGATGTTTATATATGATGGTTGATTGTGTTGTGTTTATTCATGATTATGTGATATGATTCGAATGGATGATACATGTTGCTGAACTGAATCTTGATGCCGTATATATATGACACATGGATGTTAATTCGGATTGTATTAATAATTGAGTTGAATGTGATAGTGGCTTAAATGTCCAATAGGATTGAGGTTAAATGGTTGATAGCTTAGGGTATAGGAAATTGGCGGCCATGTAGGTGATTCATAATCAAACCATGTGCACACTTTAATATATGTTGTCAGTTATGCATGGGACTAAAGTGTAGGTTCAATCAGATTGGAGATATGTGACATTGATAATGATATTCATATGCAATATTGAGTGGGTTTAATGATTAATGATTGGGGATGACATGTGTATCTATGTATGTGAATCAGGTATATGTTAAGGGTTAGGATTATTGTCCATATGTTACTTTTAGGGTTCATAGTGGTTTGATGATAAAAACCTTGTTTTAATCGATATATGGTTTGGTGGAAAACTGTTGATTTATAAATTGTAAACATGGAAATTATCTAGAATAGAATAACCGATTGCATGATTTAAGGAATACATAACTAATCGCATAAGATCAGATTTTATCACATAAGTCTTCTAATCGTACAAGACTGTTGGACCGCACAAGTTGTCATGTTACTTAACTGTTGGGCCGAGTGTGTGTTTGGGCCGGATTAGTCCAATTGCACAACATGTATTGAATCGCACAAGCTGTTTAGTTGTTTAATTATTGGGCTGTTACTTGTTGGACTGTTATGATAATTGGGCCGGGCATGATTGGACCGCACAACCCATTGTGGATCGCACATGTATGCCGATCGCACAATAGGTTGGGCCGTTGGTTATTGGGCTTAACCGTTCGGGTCGCACAAATTGAATGGATTAATGTGATGTTGCATGTTTGCCATGTTTCCTATGTGATTCTTATATGTTATCAATGTGGTACTTGTGTGCACTACTTGACACCAAAACCTGACTTGTATTGGTAACCATGATAGGACGTGATTGACCACTAGCCTTTAGACTTGACCTTTCTGTGTTATCTGCCGAGCAAACCAAGGTGAGTTCACACCCCTCTACAAAGCATGGGATTCCCTGGGGTTGGGAACGGGTTAAGGAATAGGGATTCCTCGTCCTGTTGAGACGTAACCAGGAACATAGATTCCTCGTCCTGTTGAGACGTAATCAGGAACATAGATTCCTCGTCCAGTATGAGACGGATTTAACTATACTAGACTAGAACTCTATCAACGAAGTCCCTCCTTTTATATCGACTTAATCGCCGAGGCCAATGGCGAACGGGTCATTAGTTAAATAGCGCTATTAGGTTTAACAAACCTCACACCGTGCCGCAGAGGACGGGCGTGTACTAATGGACTATGGCACGTCAGTGATGATAGACACAGACGTTAGGGCACTTAAACATGACGAACGTTAGTAGTCGATATGGTAACGAGTCTGGTGAATTAAACATGGGGTAGCCCCCACGGCCATAGAGCCGGGCTGGAATAGCCAACGTAAGAACGGGTAACTAATAAACGTTTTTCGAACTATGGGGTAACCCCCACGGCTGGATAGCTGGTAAAGAGCAAACTGTGTTTTCGGAATAACTAAAACTGGACAACCAAACGTGA
This sequence comes from Helianthus tuberosus, assembly GCA_030545235.1. Classification (NCBI taxonomy): domain Eukaryota; kingdom Viridiplantae; phylum Streptophyta; class Magnoliopsida; order Asterales; family Asteraceae; genus Helianthus; species Helianthus tuberosus. Next base: position 25,834,807 of record CM060428.1, read on the forward strand.
ACTCACTCAACTTGTTGTTGACTCGTTACTACATGCTTTGCAGGTCTATAGGTTCTTAGCTGGAGCTTGCACAAGGAAGAGTTGTTGTGGGACATGGACAGCTGTGTGCCATGTTAAACCTTTGGATATTTAAACTTATGTTTTTGAGATTTAATCATTATGCGACTTATGTTTTTGAGATTTAATCATTATGCTTCCGCTCATAACTAGAACTATGTTTGTTTTGGACATTAAACGTGCTGGTTGGACTTTTACATTTAATTACTTACTTGTTCAATATGATTAGTGGTTTGATCCTGGTCAGTCATGCCTCCAAGCGGTGATACTCCGCATGTGGATTTTGGGGGTGTGACAGATTGGTATCAGAGCCATTGGTTATAGAGAACTTGGTTTTAATAAAGGAAAACGTTTTTGTTAAAACCAGACTATAACCTGTACAGTGCTCTACGATCCACAACGACGCTTCACTCCACGTGCAAGACTCGACATTCTAGGTGATATGGTTTATGTTATATTGCCTACTTGCTAGTTACATAGAACATTTCTCATGATATGGTTAGATAACATAGTAGCCTTTGTTTGCAACAACGCGTGCTTGCTCCCTACTGTCACTACACACTTACGCACATTCGCGACACCTTTTCTATTTGTGTTTACTTCGATGTGAAGATCACGAGGGAACGTGAGAACCTAACTCAAGCCGGCTGACGGCTCTTATCAACGAACAAGCTACGGCAGCACTCGCAGCCGCTCAGGCAGGAGGTATAAGCTGCTATTACGAACCTATCCTAGGATGTTAGATCCTACTCTCATGACCCAACTCTCGCGCTTAACCCGGTCTTTCTTCCTCGCGTAACAAGGTTAGAACGCTCAGTCGCCTGTATGCACGTTTAAGATGTTCATGGACTGTTGTCCTAGTACTTTCGGTGGCACTAAAGGAGCTGTTGGACTCCTCCATTGGTTTGAAAAGCTTGAGTCTGTTTTAGAGATGTGTGAAATGCCCTGAGGCTCGCAGGGTGAAGTACGCCACTAGTACTCTCGAGGGCACTGCACTAACATGGTGGAACGCGCAAGTTTAGATGCTGGGGTTAGCGGCTGCTAATGCCACCCCATAGAAGGATTTTGAGGAACTGATCAAACGTGAATACTGGAGTCGTGATGACATTCACAAGCTGGAAGTGGAGTTCTTTAACCTCAAGATGACGGGGTCAGAAATTGAGGCGTATACTAAGAGATCGAATGAGCTTGCACTACTGTGTCCTACTATGGTGGACCCTCCAATTAAGCGTATTGAACTTTATCTTAAGGGCCTAGTGCCAGCAATCCAAAGTCATGTGACATAGGCCAACCTTGCAACCATTCAGAATATTACTCGTCTTGCTCAACGTCTCTCAGATCAGGCGATAGGACAGAACAAACTGCCTAAGCGTATTAATACTGCTACAACTACTTCGGATGCTCCCAGTGACAACAAACGCAAGTGGAATGGAAATTCGAGCAAGGGTCCCACTTCGGTTCAGTCTCAGTCGCAGCACAGGAGCCTCAGTCAGCAGTCTTTTGGTAATCGAAGTCAGGGTGGATACAGGGGAAACCACCCTAAGTGCAATCGATGTAATTTGCACCACAGCGGGCAATGCAACAGAGATCGTTGTCAGAGATGCAACGAGCTTGGTCATGGAGCCAAAGATTTTAGAATCTCACATCCTGCAAACAAGAACCGACAATAGCAGCCACAAGCTCCACAGAATCAGCAGCAACAACAGGATAATAAGGGATGTTATCAGTGTGGTGCTAAAGAATCATTTCATGAGACGCTACCCACGACTGAACCAGAATCAGAATCAAAACCACAACCAAGGAAACGGGAATAATAATAGAGGCAGCAACGGGAGTAATGACGACGGCAATGGTGCCAGGGGTCGAGTGTTCGTGATTGGTCAGGGTAATGCTAGGAATGACCCCAACGTTGTGATGGTTTCAACATCGTTATTGTTATGGATTGGCTACCTCAATATCGAGCAGAGGTTCTCTGCAACGAGAAGGTCGTTCGTGTTTCTCGAACAGGTGATGAACCTCTTAAGATTCGTGGCGACAAGAGTGGTGCTGTGGTGAGCATCATCTTTTTCCTTAAGGCCCAGGAATGTTGGAGAAAGGGCCACACTGCCATTATGGCTCTTGTTACTGACACCTCGAAGAATGAGAAGAAGATAGAAGATTTTTTTTCGACTGTACGCGACTACCCTGAAGTATTCCCTGAGGATTTGCCTGGTCTCCCGCCTCATAGGCAAGTCGAGCTTCAAATCGAGCTAGCTCCTGGAGCAGCGCCCATAGCTCGTGCACCGTATCGCTTAGCTCCATCAGAGTTGAAAGATTTATCTACGCAACTACAAGAACTCTTGGATAAGGGTTTTATTCGTCCTAGCTCTTCGCCCTGGGGAGCTCCAGTGCTATTTGTGAAGAAGAAAGACGGTACATTCAGAATGTGCATCGACTACCGTGAACTGAACAAGGTGACTGTGAAGAATCGCTACCCTCTTCCACGCATTGACGACCTGTTCGACCAGCTGCAAGGGTCGAGCTACTATTCAAAGATTGATTTGAGATCAGGGTATCACCAGCTGAGAGTCCGAGAAGAGGACGTCTCCAAAACAGCCTTCAGAACTGGATATGGCCACTATGAGTTTTTGGTCATGCCTTTTGGGCTGACAAACGCACCTGCGGTCTTCATGGACTTGATGAATCGAGTGTGCAAGCCGTACCTAGACAAGTTCGTTATTGTATTCATAGACGACATCCGGATCTATTCTAAGAGTCAGGAGGAGCACGAGCAACATTTACGACTCATTTTGGAACTTCTTCGAACGGAACAGCTTTACGCCAAGTTTTCAAAATGCGACTTCTGGCTTCTTGAAGTCCATTTCTTAGGCCATGTAGTGAACAAAGGATGGGATTCACGTTGATCCATCCAGGGTAGACTCAATTAAGAACTGGCCTGCACCTCGTACTCCAACGGAAATTCGCCAATTCTTGGGATTGGCAGGTTACTACAGGAGGTTCATTAAGGATTTTTCTAAGATTGCACAGCCTCTGACCTCACTAACGCAGAAGGGTGTTGTTTATCATTGGGGAAACGCACAGGAGTTAGCGTTTCAGCACTTAAAGGATCGACTTTGCAGTGCACCTATCCTTTCATTGCCAGAGGGCACAGACGACTTCGTGGTTTATTGCGACGCATCCATTCAGGGTCTTGGTTGCGTATTGATGCAGCGGGATAAAGTTATAGCCTACGCCTCACGCCAACTCAAGGTTCATGAAAAGAACTACACTACACACGATCTAGAGCTGGGAGCGGTTGTTTTTGCACTTAAGATATGGAGACACTACCTGTATGGTACCAAGTGCGCTATCTACACTGATCACAGGAGCCTCGAGCATGTCTTTAAACAGAAGGAACTCAATATGCGACAACGACGATGGGTCGAACTGCTAAACGACTACGAATGCTTGATCAGGTACCAACCAGGCAAAGCCAACGCTGTGGCTGACGCCCTCAGTCGAAAGGACACTACGCCTACGCGCGTACGAGCTTTACAACTCACTATCCAATCTAGTCTTCCTGCACAGATACGAGATGCTCAGGTAGAAGCATTAAAACTAGAAAACATCAGGGCTGAAGCCCTACGCGGCTCAAGGCAACGGTTAGAACAGAAGGAAGACGGTGCTTACTACGTCACAGGACGCATTTGGGTCCCACTTTATGGCAACCTACGAGAGCTTGTGATGGATGAAGCACACAAGTCTCGCTACTCAGTGCACCCTGGTTCGGACAAAATGTACCACGATATCAAAACGACATATTGGTGGCCTAGTATGAAGGCCCACATAGCAACTTACGTTAGCAAGTGCTTGACTTGTGCGAGAGTCAAGGCGGAATACCAGAAACCTTCAGGCCCACTTCAACAACCAGAGATACCCCAATGGAAATGGGAGCAAATTTCCATGGAGTTTGTTACTGGCCTGCCTAGATCTCAACGTGGTAATGATACTATTTGGGTGATCGTGGATCGACTCACAAAGTCTGCTCATTTCCTGGCTATCAAAGAAACGGATAAGTTCTCCACACTAGCAGAAGTATACCTCAAGGAAGTTGTCTCGAGGCACGGGGTGCCCATCTCTATCATCTCGGATCGAGATGCGCGATTTACATCAGAACTGTGGCAAGCAATGCACAAGTCCTTTGGCTCAAGGCTAGATATGAGCACCGCGTATCACCCACAAACGGATGGGCAGTCGGAACGTACCATCCAGACCCTCGAAGACATGCTTAGGGCATGTGTGATTGACTTTGGCAACGGCTGGGAAAAGCATCTGCCACTTGTGGAATTTTCGTACAACAACAGCTACCACACCAGCATTAAAGCTGCTCCGTTTGAGGCATTGTACGGGCATAAATGCCGGTCACCTCTTTGTTGGGCAGAGGTGGGGGATAGTCAGATTACTGGACCAGAACATGTGGTTGACACAACAGAGAAAATTGCTCAGATACGACAACGAATGGCGGCAGCTCGTGACCGTCAGAAAGTCTACGCCGATCAGGGCAGAAACCCATTAGAGCTCCAGGTTGGGGAGCGGGTACTACTCAAAGTTTCACCCTGGAAGGGTGTGGTTCGTTTTGGTAAACGGGGCAAACTTAACCCACGATGCGTTGAACCTTTCGAAGTCATTGAGAAAATAGGCAAGGTGGCCTACAGACTGAACTTACCAGCAGAACTCAGTGCAGTTCACGACGTTTTCCATGTGTCAAGTCTGAAGAAGTGTCTGTCAGATGAGACCCACGTAGTTCCTTTGAAGGAGCTCACGATCGACGAGCAGTTACGATTCGTCGAGGAACCTGTTGAAATCACGGACCGGGATGTTAAGGTCCTCAAGCGTACTAGAATACCTCTCGTTCGAGTTCGTTGGAACTCACGTCGCGGCCCAGAGTTCACCTGGGAACGCGAAGATCAAATGGAACAAAAGTATCCCCAACTATTCGCAAATAGTACAACCACTACTGAGGCTGAAGCTACGGAATTTCGGGACGAAATTCCAGATAACGGGGGGAGGATGTGACACCCCAGGAAAACCAGGGAAACCATGCAACTTAACTAGCTTCCTCAGTGAGTACGTGCTAAATTTCGGGACGAAATTTCTTTCAACTTGGGGATAATGTGACAACTCGTATTTCCAATCTGATCTTTGTATTTGATGTAACCTAGGTGAACGTGATTCGATTATATGAACTTGATTGATTTAGTTAATATTACGATTGTGTGTCTATGTGTATTTATGTATGTTGTAGTCGCACAACACAACCCAACCGCACAAGCCTTTGGGCTTTACAAATCTCGGCCTGCTTCTCTTTAACTCGAACCAAAGGGGAGCCCATGTGAAGGGTTCGGCCCACTCCCACCATACGCATACATGGATCCTTTGAGAGTTGTTTCTCATTACTTGCAATCACACTACACACCCACAAACCCTTGCTCTTCTCTCTCTTTCTCTCACGAACCGAAGGCAGCCAAACATCCTCCTCATCGAAGATCTTGTGTTCGGATCAATCCCCTACCCTCTTCTTTAATCGGTTAGTGTGTTTGATTTATAATTAGTTGTACGATGTTATGATTTCATGATTGGATCAAACGATTGTGGTTGTATGAATGATGAACAATGATATTATGTATGGATGTTTAACGATTTAATCTGGAACCGAATGCTAGTTAAATCGGTTGATATGTGTATGCTTCGGAATGTTAATCATGCGATGTTTATATATGATGGTTGATTGTGTTGTGTTTATTCATGATTATGTGATATGATTCGAATGGATGATACATGTTGCTGAACTGAATCTTGATGCCGTATATATATGACACATGGATGTTAATTCGGATTGTATTAATAATTGAGTTGAATGTGATAGTGGCTTAAATGTCCAATAGGATTGAGGTTAAATGGTTGATAGCTTAGGGTATAGGAAATTGGTGGCCATGTAGGTGATTCATAATCAAACCATGTGCACACTTTAATATATGTTGTCAGTTATGCATGGGACTAAAGTGTAGGTTCAATCAGATTGGAGATATGTGACATTGATAATGATATTCATATGCAATATTGAGTGGGTTTAATGATTAATGATTGGGGATGACATGTGTATCTATGTATGTGAATCAGGTATATGTTAAGGGTTAGGATTATTGTCCATATGTTACTTTTAGGGTTCATAGTGGTTTGATGATAAAAACCTTGTTTTAATCGATATATGGTTTGGTGGAAAACTGTTGATTTATAAATTGTAAACATGGAAATTATCTAGAATAGAATAACCGATTGCATGATTTAAGGAATACATAACTAATCGCATAAGATCAGATTTTATCACATAAGTCTTCTAATCGTACAAGACTGTTGGACCGCACAAGTTGTCATGTTACTTAACTGTTGGGCCGAGTGTGTGTTTGGGCCGGATTAGTCCAATTGCACAACATGTATTGAATCGCACAAGCTGTTTAGTTGTTTAATTATTGGGCTGTTACTTGTTGGACTGTTATGATAATTGGGCCGGGCATGATTGGACCGCACAACCCATTGTGGATCGCACATGTATGCCGATCGCACAATAGGTTGGGCCGTTGGTTATTGGGCTTAACCGTTCGGGTCGCACAAATTGAATGGATTAATGTGATGTTGCATGTTTGCCATGTTTCCTATGTGATTCTTATATGTTATCAATGTGGTACTTGTGTGCACTACTTGACACCAAAACCTGACTTGTATTGGTAACCATGATAGGACGTGATTGACCACTAGCCTTTAGACTTGACCTTTCTGTGTTATCTGCCGAGCAAACCAAGGTGAGTTCACACCCCTCTACAAAGCATGGGATTCCCTGGGGTTGGGAACGGGTTAAGGAAGAGGGATTCCTCGTCCTGTTGAGACGTAACCAGGAACATAGATTCCTCGTCCTGTTGAGACGTAATCAGGAACATAGATTCCTCGTCCAGTATGAGACGGATTTAACTATACTAGACTAGAACTCTATCAACGAAGTCCCTCCTTTTATATCGACTTAATCGCCGAGGCCAATGGCGAACGGGTCATTAGTTAAATAGCGCTATTAGGTTTAACAAACCTCACACCGTGCCGCAGAGGACGTGCGTGGACTAATGGACTATGGCACGTCAGTGATGATAGACACAGACGTTAGGGAACTTAAACATGACGAACGTTAGTAGTCGATATGGTAACGAGTCTGGTGAATTAAACATGGGGTAGCCCCCACGGCCATAGAGCCGGGCTGGAATAGCCAACGTAAGAACGGGTAACTAATAAACGTTTTTCGAACTATGGGGTAACCCCCACGGCTGGATAGCTGGTAAAGAGCAAACTGTGTTTTCGGAATAACTAAAACTGGACAACCAAACTTGAACTCACTCAACTTGTTGTTGACTCGTTACTACATGCTTTGCAGGTCTATAGGTTCTTAGCTGGAGCTTGCACAAGGAAGAGTCGTTGTGGGACATGGACAGCTGTGTGCCATGTTAAACCTTTGGATATTTAAACTTATGTTTTTGAGATTTAATCATTATGCGACTTATGTTTTTGAGATTTAATCATTATGCTTCCGCTCATAACTAGAACTATGTTTGTTTTGGACATTAAACGTGCTGGTTGGACTTTTACATGTAATTACTTACTTGTTCAATATGATTAGTGGTTTGATCCTGGTCAGTCATGCCTCCAAGCGGTGATACTCCGCATGTGGATTTTGGGGGTGTGACAGATGCGTTTGGTGGGAGAGTCTACCATAGTAGGACAAAATGTGGCTAATTCATTCGATCTCTTCGTATAAACTTCAATTTCAGACCCCACCATCTGTAAGTTGAGGAACTCTACCTCTAGTTTGTGGATGTCTTCTCGACTGCAAAATTCTTCCTTAACTAGGTCCTTGAACTCGTTCCAGGGAGTGGCATTAGCAGCTGTCAGTCCTAACATTTGAACCTGTGCTTCCCACCAGGTTAATGCATCACCTTCGAGTGTTCCAGTAGAAAACTTTACTCTACGTGACTCAGGGCAATCATGCACCTCGAAGTCAGTTTCGAGCCTCTCGAACCAATGGAGGAGGCCTACAACTCCCTCAGTACCACTGAAGGTACTAGGTGGGCAATCCTTGAGATTTTTGAAAGTGTAAACAGGTGACTGAGCGTGTTGACCTATTGTGTATAAGAATAGGACAAGGTTAAACACAAGAGTTGGTTTAGGAGTGTAGGATCTAAAGATCCTAGTTACGACTGCAGGGTTTACCTCCTGCTTGTATGGCTGCAAGTGCCGCAGCAATTCGTTCGTTAATGAGAGCCGTCAACTGGGCTTGTGTCATGTTGATATATCCGGCCATGATCTTCATAGCAAATGTAACGCAAGTGAGAATGGTTCGCGAGTAGTGCGATGACAGAAGAGTGTAAGCACATAGGTGTTCTCGAGCAATAACAAGTAATGAGCAAGGAAGTCTAAGCATACTACGAGCAAAGTTCTATGCAATTCTAGCATGTAGGCAATAAATATAAACCTTATTACCTAGGATGTTGAGTCTTGCACGTGGAGCGAAGCGTCGTTGTGGATCGTTGAGCACTGTACTGGTTATAGTCTGGTTTTAATAAAAATGTTTTCCCATATTAAAACCAAGTTCTCTATAACCAATGGCTCTGATACCAATCTGTCACACCCCCAAAATCCACCTGCGGAGTATCACCGCTTGGAGGCGTGACTGACCAGGATCAAGCCACCAATCATATCGAACAAATGTAAATAGTAATGTATTTCAACCAACCCAATATGAAAGGTGTTCAAAACATAAGTATAATTCGATGTTTAGCGGAAGCATAAAAGTAAACCCAATCATAAGTATAAGTATGAGATGGCATAACGTCTAATCAAGCATTCATGATCCATGTCCACAACGACCGCGCCTCCTGTGCAAGCTCCATAAGTACCTAAGGTCCTGCAAGGCATGTAACAGAGGATCAACAACTAGTTGAGCGAGTTCACAGAAAGTAAATGCGTAATAGTAAGTTCGTTTGTAACATGTGGCTCTACTGGGCCGATAGTACGTTCTATTGGTGGGGGCTTCCCATGTTGTATATCCACTAGACTATTTGTAACCATAAGTATCCTTCCCAATCCGAGGATAGTAATAAGTATGAGTATAAGTATAAGTGTCCTTCCCAACCGAGGACAGTACGTATCGAGTACGTAGGTTTAGCGCTGGTGTCCTTCCCCATCCGAGGACATTTGTACCTAGGATTTTTGTATGTGTTAATACTAGTATCCTTCCCAAACCGAGGATAGTACGTATGTTATACGTAGATTTTGGCACAGGCATCCTTCCCAAACCGAGGACCGTGGTAAGTAGTCTAGTAGTGATGTGAGTACAAGCAATCATTCAATCCCATTCCCAACCCACCTGGGGAATCCCATGGCTTGGTAAGAGTGTGAACTCACCTTGGTTTGCTCGGTATGCTAAGTAAGTGCTCAAAGTAAATCAATCACGTCCTAATGTATGCATGTATACATAGTTAGTTTGTGTTCAAGTCGTTCACATATAAGCATGTAACACGTAATAACAATCATACAAGTCACGTTCAATGTCTATCAGCAGTTAATTATTCCAGTTAACAATTAACAGAATTAACTCAAGTTACTGTGCTGATTACTTATTTGGCGAAACACAATAGTTGGCGAAACACATGCTTTGACGAAACACGTTTGTTTCGTCGAGGTCTCCTTCGGCGAAACAGAACTTCTAATTCGTCGAAGACCCTTGGCGAAACACATTCTGTTTCGCCGAGAGTTCTGTTTCGTCGAACCGTTCAGTTACGAAAATCAGATACAACCTTAACACAGAAACCCTAATCCATCTTAACAGCCGTCATTAGTAATCGTCAAACTTGCAGAAATCATTCGTTCTTAGAATCATCGAGTCATCATCATAATATAATCATCACATCACTTTACATCTAGTATGAACCCTAGTTTACATGTACAACATATAGATTAACATACAACATCATATCATCGAGTCCTATCCAGGTGCTAACATGCATTCAGATTTAGAACATAATAGGAATATCCAGAACCGAGCATTCGATTGCATTAAGTTTCACATAGCATTGTATATTTCCTACTACATCAACATATCGAAATCTATATCATCAACATACTCTTATAATCACAGCAGTAACACACATCAACCATAAGCACAAGCATGAATCGAGATATCACAGAAACATGAACCGATTAACGAATACATACTAACCGAGATATGAGAAATACGAATCGATCGCTAGGGATATCTTCGAGAAGCTCCTACTGCCGTCACACAGGAGAGAAGGGCTCTAGGGTTTCGGTTGTTATGATAAATATGTGAAACTGAGGCTGTTACACGCTTTTAAAACTCGAAACAACGTTTGGGCCCGAACTGGGCTTCAGTGAAACTTGACCGGCGAAACAGACTTGTTTCGTCGAGAAGGTTGTTGGCGAAACAGACCTGTTTCGTCGAGATGAACTTGGCGAATCTCACTTGTGTTTCGTCGAGCAGTTTCATGTGTTAATGAGTTTATATGATTTCTAATATACTAAGTTTCATGCTATAATATCAACACATAATCAAGCAACCACAACACTTTTATTATCACACGAAGTGTATCGTTACAATTCAGACGAGTCAAACAACTAAGCAGTCAAAGTCAACGTGCATTTAATGCGAAAGTGAAAGTCGAAAGCTCGAGTTGTCACATGTTAGGATTCGAGTTACAGGAATAAGGGCCATACCAACCACCCATGAATGGAATCGTCGAGCGAAAACACTTGACAACCTCCTAGAAGCAGATTTTCTTGCCACCAGACCTTTCTCCATCAATTAGGAATCTGATGCCGTCACTAAACAAATTCCTTAAATTGTAGCCATTTGTTGAGTGTTTTTTTTGGTGTCTAATCCGCATATATATCACCATTGCCCATAATTTTCTTGACTGTATATCTCTTAAATATCAACTTATACACATGTGATTTAGTTTACGAAGATTTTTCAATGCCGAGAACCTCGATCAGAGAGTAAAAAAGGCGTAAGTTTCACAATGGTGTAAAATTAAAATGGGATATACCGGGTTAGGATTCGAGTTACAGGAAGAAGGGCCAAACCAACCACCCATGAATGGAATCGTCGAGCGAAAACACTTGACAATCTCCTAGAAGCAGCTTTTCTTACCACAAGACCTTTCTCCATCAATTAGGAATCTGATGCCGTCACTAAACACAATCCTTAAATTGTAGCCATTTGTTAAGTGTTTTTTTGTGTCTAATCCGCATATATATCACCATTGCCCTTGATTTTCTTGACTGTATATCTCTTAAATATCAACATATACACTTGTGATTTAGTTTACGAAGATTTTTCAATGCCGAGATCCTCGATCAGAGAGTAAAAATGGCGTAAGGTTCACAATGGTGTAAAATTAAAATGGGATATACCGGGCTAGGATTCGAGGTACAGGTACAAGGGCCAAACCAACCACCCAAGAATGGAATCGTCAAGCGAAAACACTTGACAACCTCCTAGAAGTAGCTTTTCTTGCCACCAGACCTTTCTCCATCAATTAGGAATCTGATGCCATCACTAAACACATTTCTTAAATTGTAGCCATTTGTTGAGTGTTTTTTTTTGGTGTCTAATCCGCATATATATCACCATTGCCCATGATTTTCTTGACTATATTTCTCTTAAATGTCAACATATACACGTGTGATTTAGTTTACGAAGATTTTTCAATGCCTTGAACCTCGATCAGAAAGTAAAAAAGGCGTAAGGTTCACAATGGTGTAAAATTAAAATGGGATATACCGGGCTAGGATTTGAGTTACAGGAACAAGGGCCAAACCAACCACCCAAGAATGGAATCGTCGAGCGAAAACACTTGACAACCTCCTAGAAGCAGCTTTTCTTACCACCAGACCTTTCTCCATCAATTAGGAATCTGATGCCGTCACTAAACACATTCCTTAAATTGTAGCCATTTGTTGAGTGTTTTTTTTTGGTGTCTAATCCGCATATATATCACAATTGCCCATGATTTTCTTGACTGTATATCTCTTAAATATCAACTTATACACATGTGATTTAGTTTACGAAGATTTTTCAATGCCGAGAACCTCGATCAGAGAGTAAACAAGGCGTAAGGTTCACAATGGTGTAAAATTAAAATGGGATATACCGGGCTCGGATTCGAGGTACAGGAACAAGGGCCAAACCAACCACCCAAGAATGGAGTCATCAAGCGAAAACACTTGACAACCTCCTAGAAGCAGCTTTTATTGCCACCAGACCTTTCTCCATCAATTAGGAATCTGATGCCGTCACTAAACACATTCCTTAAATTGTAGCCATTTGTTGAGTGTTTTTTTTTTGGTGTCTAATCCGCATATATATCACACTTGCCCATGATTTTCTTCACTGTATATCTCTTAAATATCAACTTATACACATGTGATTTAGTTTACGAAGATTTTTCAATGCCGAGAACCTCGATCAGAGAGTAAAAAAGGCGTAAGTTTCACAATGGTGTAAAATTAAAATGGGATATACCGGGTTAGGATTCGAGTTACAGGAAGAAGGGCCAAACCAACCACCCATGAATGGAATCGTCGAGCGAAAACACTTGACAACCTCCTAGAAGCAGCTTTTTTTGCCACCAGACCTTTCTCCATCAATTAGGAATCTGATGTCGTCACTAAACACATTCCTTAAATTGTAGCCATTTGTTGAGGGTTTTTTTTGTGTCTAATCCGCATATATATAACCATTGCCCTAGATTTTCTTGACTGTGTATCTCTTAAATGTCAACATATACACGTGTGATTTAGTTTACGAAGATTTTTCAATGCCGAGAACCTCGATCAGAGAGTAAAAAAGGCGTAAGGTTCACAATGGTGTAAAATTAAAATGGGATATACCGGGCTAGGATTCGAGGTACAGGAACAAGGGCCAAACCAACCACCCAAGAATGGAATCATCAAGCGAAAACACTTGACAACCTCCTAGAAGCAGCTTTTATTGCCACCAGACCTTTCTCCATCAATTACGAATCTGATGCCATCACTAAACACATTCCTTAAATTGTAGCCATTTGTTGAGTGTTTTTTTTTGGTGTCTAATCCGCATATACATCACCATTGCCCTTGATTTTCTTGACAATATATCTCTTAAATGTCAACATATACACGTGTGATTTAGTTTACGAAGATTTTTCAATGCCGAGAACCTCGATCAGAGAGTAAAAAAGGCGTAAGGTTCACAATGGTGTAAAATTAAAATGGGATATACCGGGCTAGGATTCGAGTTACAGGAACAAGAGCCAAACCAACAACCCCAGAATGGATTCGTCGAGCGAAAACACTTGACAACCTCCTAGATGCAGCTTTTCTTACCCCCAGACCTTTCTCCATCAATTAGGAATCTGATGCCGTCACTAAACACATTCCTTAAATGGTAGCCATTTGTTAAGTGTTTTTTTTTGTGTCTAATCCGCATATATATCACCATTGCCCTTGATTTTCTTGACTGTATATCTCTTAAATATCAACATATACACTTGTGATTTAGTTTACGAAGATTTTTCAATGCCGAGAACCTCGATCAGAGAGTAAAAAAGGCGTAAGGTTCACAATGGTGTAAAATTAAAATGGGATATACCGGGCTAGGATTCGAGTTACATGAACAACGTCCAAACCAACCACCCAAGAATGGAATCGTCGAGCGAAAACACTTGACAACCTCCTAGAAGCAGCTTTTCTTGCCACCAGACCTTTCTCCATCAATTAGGAATCTGATGCCGTCACTAAACACATTCCTTAAATTGTAGCCATTTGTTGAGTGTTTTTTTTTGTGTCTAATCCGCATATATATCACCATTGCCCATGATTTTCTTGACTGTATATCTCTTAAATATGAACATATACACGTGTGATTTAGTTTACGAAGATTTTTCAATGCCGAGAACCTCGACCAGAGAGTAAAAAAGGCGTAAGGTTCACAATGGTGTAAAATTAAAATGGGATATACCGGGCTAGGATTCGAGGTACAGGAACAAGGGCCAAACCAACCACCCAAGAATGGAATCGTCAAGCGAAAACACTTGACAACCTCCTAGAAGCAGCTTTTCTTGCCACCAGACCTTTCTCCATCAAATAGGAATCTGATGCCATCACTAAACACATTCCTTAAATCGTAGCCATTTGTTGAGTGTTTTTTTTTTTGGTGTCTAATCCGCATATATATATCACCATTGCCCTTGATTTTCTTGACTGTATATCTCTTAAATGTCAACATATACACGTGTGATTTAGTTTACGAAGATTTTTCAATGCCGAGAACCTCGATCAGAGAGTAAAAAAGGCGTAAGGTTCACAATGGTATAAAATTAAAATGGGATATACCGGGTTAGGATTCGAGTTACAGGAACAAGGGCCAAACCAACCACTCAAGAATGTAATCGTCGAGCGAAAACACTTGACAACCTCCTAGAAGCAGCTTTTCTTACCACCAGACCTTTCTCCATCAATTAGGAATCTGATGCCGTCACTAAACATATTCCTTAAATTGTAGCCATTTGTTGAGTGTTTTTTTTGGTGTCTAATCCGCATATATATCACCATTGCCCATGATTTTCTTGACTGTGTATCTCTTAAATATCAACTTATACACATGTGATTTAGTTTACGAAGATTTTCAATGCCGAGAACCTCGATCAGAGAGTAAAAAAGGCGTAAGTTTCACAATGGTGTAAAATTAAAATGGGATATACCGGGTTAGGATTCGACATACAGGAATAAGGGCCAAACCAACCAACCATGAATGGAATCGTCGAGCGAAAACACTTGACAATCTCCTAGAAGCAGATTTTCTTGCCACCAGACCTTTCTCCATCAATTAGGAATCTGATGCCGTCACTAAACACATTCCTTAAATTGTAGCCATTTGTTGAGTGTTTTTTTTGTTTCTAATCCGCATATATATCACCATTGCCCTTGATTTTCTTGACTGTATATCTCTTAAATGTCTACATATACACGTGTGATTTAGTTTACGAAGATTTTTCAATGCCGAGAACCTCGATCAGAGAGTAAAAATGGCGTAAGGTTCACAATGGTGTAAAATTAAAATGGGATATTCCGGGCTAGGATTCGAGGTACAGGTACAAGGGCCAAACCAACCACCCAAGAATGGAATCGTCAAGCGAAAACACTTGACAACCTCCTAGAAGTAGCTTTTCTTGCCACCAGACCTTTCTCCATCAATTAGGAATCTGATGCCATCACTAAACACATTCCTTAAATTGAAGCCATTTGTTGAGTGTTTTTTTTTGTGTCTAATCCGCATATATATCACCATTGCCCTTGATTTTCTTGACTATATATCTCTTAAATGTCAACATATACACGTGTGATTTAGTTTACGAAGATTTTTCAATGCCGAGAACCTCGATCGGAGAGTAAAAAAGGCGTAAGGTTCACAATGGTGTAAAATTAAAATGGGATATACCGGGCTAGGATTCGAGTTATAGGAACAAGGGCCAAACCAACCACCCAAGAATGGAATCGTCGAGCGAAAACACTTGACAACCTCCTAGAAGCAGCTTTTCTTACCACCAGACCTTTCTCCATCCATTAGGAATCTGATGCCGTCACTAAACACATTCCTTAAATTGTAGCCATTTGTTGAGTGTTTTTTTGGTGTCTAATCCGCATATATATCACCATTGCCCTTGATTTTCTTGACTGTATATCTCTTAAATGTAAACATATACACTTGTGATTTAGTTTACGAAGATTTTTCAATGCCGAGAACCTCGATCAGAGAGTAAAAAAGGCGTAAGGTTCACAATGGTGTAAAATTAAAATGGGATATACCGGGCTAGGATTCGAGTTACCGGAACAAGGGCCAAACCAACCACCCAAGAATGGAATCGTCGAGCGAAAACACTTGACAACCTCCTAGAAGCAGCTTTTCTTACCACCAGACCATTCTCCATCAATTAGGAATCTGATGCCGTCACTAAACACATTCCTTAAATTGTAGCCATTTGTTGAGTGTTTTTTTTTGGTGTCTAATCCGCATATATATCACCATTGCCCTAGATTTTCTTGACTGTGTATCTCTTAAATGTCAACATATACACGTGTGATTTAGTTTACGAAGATTTTTCAATCTCCTAGAAGCAGCTTTTCTTACCACAAGACCTTTCTCCATCAATTAGGAATCTGATGCCGTCACTAAACACATTCCTTAAATTGTAGCCATTTGTTAAGTGTTTTTCTTTGTGTCTAATCCGCATATATATCACCATTGCCCTTGATTTTCTTGACTGTATATCTCTTAAATAGCAACATATACACTTGTGATTTAGTTTACGAAGATTTTTCAATGCCGAGAACCTCGATCAGAGAGTAAAAAAGGCGTAAGGTTCACAATGGTGTAAAATTAAAATGGGATATACCGGGCTAGGATTCGAGTTACAGGAACAAGGGCCAAACCAACCACCCAAGAATGGAATCGTCGAGCGAAAACACTTGACAACCTCCTAGAAGCAGCTTTTCTTACCACCAGACCTTTCTCCATCCATTAGGAATCTGATGCCGTCACTAAACACATTCCTTAAATTGTAGCCATTTGTTGAGTGTTTTTTTGGTGTCTAATCCGCATATATATCACCATTGCCCTTGATTTTCTTGACTGTATATCTCTTAAATGTAAACATATACACTTGTGATTTAGTTTACGAAGATTTTTCAATGCCGAGAACCTCGATCAGAGAGTAAAAAAGGCGTAAGGTTCACAATGGTGTAAAATTAAAATGGGATATACCGGGCTAGGATTCGAGTTACCGGAACAAGGGCCAAACCAACCACCCAAGAATGGAATCGTCGAGCGAAAACACTTGACAACCTCCTAGAAGCAGCTTTTCTTACCACCAGACCATTCTCCATCAATTAGGAATCTGATGCCGTCACTAAACACATTCCTTAAATTGTAGCCATTTGTTGAGTGTTTTTTTTTGGTGTCTAATCCGCATATATATCACCATTGCCCTAGATTTTCTTGACTGTGTATCTCTTAAATGTCAACATATACACGTGTGATTTAGTTTACGAAGATTTTTCAATCTCCTAGAAGCAGCTTTTCTTACCACAAGACCTTTCTCCATCAATTAGGAATCTGATGCCGTCACTAAACACATTCCTTAAATTGTAGCCATTTGTTAAGTGTTTTTCTTTGTGTCTAATCCGCATATATATCACCATTGCCCTTGATTTTCTTGACTGTATATCTCTTAAATAGCAACATATACACTTGTGATTTAGTTTACGAAGATTTTTCAATGCCGAGATCCTCGATCAGAGAGTAAAAATGGCGTAAGGTTCACAATGGTGTAAAATTAAAATGGGATATACCGGGCTAGGATTCGAGGTACAGGTACAAGGGCCAAACCAACCACCCAAGAATGGAATCGTCAAGCGAAAACACTTGACAACCTCCTAGAAGTAGCTTTTCTTGCCACCAGACCTTTCTCCATCAATTAGGAATCTGATGCCATCACTAAACACATTTCTTAAATTGTAGCCATTTGTTGAGTGTTTTTTTTTGGTGTCTAATCCGCATATATATCACCATTGCCCATGATTTTCTTGACTATATTTCTCTTAAATGTCAACATATACACGTGTGATTTAGTTTACGAAGATTTTTCAATGCCGAGAACCTCGATCAGAAAGTAAAAAAGGCGTAAGGTTCACAATGGTGTAAAATTAAAATGGGATATACCGGGCTAGGATTTGAGTTACAGGAACAAGGGCCAAACCAACCACCCAAGAATGGAATCGTCGAGCGAAAACACTTGACAACCTCCTAGAAGCAGCTTTTCTTACCACCAGACCTTTCTCCATCAATTAGGAATCTGATGCCGTCACTAAACACATTCCTTAAATTGTAGCCATTTGTTGAGTGTTTTTTTTTGGTGTCTAATCCGCATATATATCACAATTGCCCATGATTTTCTTGACTGTATATCTCTTAAATATCAACTTATACACATGTGATTTAGTTTACGAAGATTTTTCAATGCCGAGAACCTCGATCAGAGAGTAAACAAGGCGTAAGGTTCACAATGGTGTAAAATTAAAATGGGATATACCGGGCTCGGATTCGAGGTACAGGAACAAGGGCCAAACCAACCACCCAAGAATGGAGTCATCAAGCGAAAACACTTGACAACCTCCTAGAAGCAGCTTTTATTGCCACCAGACCTTTCTCCATCAATTAGGAATCTGATGCCGTCACTAAACACATTCCTTAAATTGTAGCCATTTGTTGAGTGTTTTTTTTTTGGTGTCTAATCCGCATATATATCACACTTGCCCATGATTTTCTTCACTGTATATCTCTTAAATATCAACTTATACACATGTGATTTAGTTTACGAAGATTTTTCAATGCCGAGAACCTCGATCAGAGAGTAAAAAAGGCGTAAGTTTCACAATGGTGTAAAATTAAAATGGGATATACCGGGTTAGGATTCGAGTTACAGGAAGAAGGGCCAAACCAACCACCCATGAATGGAATCGTCGAGCGAAAACACTTGACAACCTCCTAGAAGCAGCTTTTTTTGCCACCAGACCTTTCTCCATCAATTAGGAATCTGATGTCGTCACTAAACACATTCCTTAAATTGTAGCCATTTGTTGAGGGTTTTTTTTGTGTCTAATCCGCATATATATAACCATTGCCCTAGATTTTCTTGACTGTGTATCTCTTAAATGTCAACATATACACGTGTGATTTAGTTTACGAAGATTTTTCAATGCCGAGAACCTCGATCAGAGAGTAAAAAAGGCGTAAGGTTCACAATGGTGTAAAATTAAAATGGGATATACCGGGCTAGGATTCGAGGTACAGGAACAAGGGCCAAACCAACCACCCAAGAATGGAATCATCAAGCGAAAACACTTGACAACCTCCTAGAAGCAGCTTTTATTGCCACCAGACCTTTCTCCATCAATTACGAATCTGATGCCATCACTAAACACATTCCTTAAATTGTAGCCATTTGTTGAGTGTTTTTTTTTGGTGTCTAATCCGCATATACATCACCATTGCCCTTGATTTTCTTGACAATATATCTCTTAAATGTCAACATATACACGTGTGATTTAGTTTACGAAGATTTTTCAATGCCGAGAACCTCGATCAGAGAGTAAAAAAGGCGTAAGGTTCACAATGGTGTAAAATTAAAATGGGATATACCGGGCTAGGATTCGAGTTACAGGAACAAGAGCCAAACCAACAACCCCAGAATGGATTCGTCGAGCGAAAACACTTGACAACCTCCTAAATGCAGCTTTTCTTACCCCCAGACCTTTCTCCATCAATTAGGAATCTGATGCCGTCACTAAACACATTCCTTAAATGGTAGCCATTTGTTAAGTGTTTTTTTTTGTGTCTAATCCGCATATATATCACCATTGCCCTTGATTTTCTTGACTGTATATCTCTTAAATATCAACATATACACTTGTGATTTAGTTTACGAAGATTTTTCAATGCCGAGAACCTCGATCAGAGAGTAAAAAAGGCGTAAGGTTCACAATGGTGTAAAATTAAAATGGGATATACCGGGCTAGGATTCGAGTTACATGAACAACGTCCAAACCAACCACCCAAGAATGGAATCGTCGAGCGAAAACACTTGACAACCTCCTAGAAGCAGCTTTTCTTGCCACCAGACCTTTCTCCATCAATTAGGAATCTGATGCCGTCACTAAACACATTCCTTAAATTGTAGCCATTTGTTGAGTGTTTTTTTTTGTGTCTAATCCGCATATATATCACCATTGCCCATGATTTTCTTGACTGTATATCTCTTAAATATGAACATATACACGTGTGATTTAGTTTACGAAGATTTTTCAATGCCGAGAACCTCGACCAGAGAGTAAAAAAGGCGTAAGGTTCACAATGGTGTAAAATTAAAATGGGATATACCGGGCTAGGATTCGAGGTACAGGAACAAGGGCCAAACCAACCACCCAAGAATGGAATCGTCAAGCGAAAACACTTGACAACCTCCTAGAAGCAGCTTTTCTTGCCACCAGACCTTTCTCCATCAAATAGGAATCTGATGCCATCACTAAACACATTCCTTAAATCGTAGCCATTTGTTGAGTGTTTTTTTTTTTGGTGTCTAATCCGCATATATATATCACCATTGCCCTTGATTTTCTTGACTGTATATCTCTTAAATGTCAACATATACACGTGTGATTTAGTTTACGAAGATTTTTCAATGCCGAGAACCTCGATCAGAGAGTAAAAAAGGCGTAAGGTTCACAATGGTATAAAATTAAAATGGGATATACCGGGTTAGGATTCGAGTTACAGGAACAAGGGCCAAACCAACCACTCAAGAATGTAATCGTCGAGCGAAAACACTTGACAACCTCCTAGAAGCAGCTTTTCTTACCACCAGACCTTTCTCCATCAATTAGGAATCTGATGCCGTCACTAAACATATTCCTTAAATTGTAGCCATTTGTTGAGTGTTTTTTTTTGGTGTCTAATCCGCATATATATCACCATTGCCCATGATTTTCTTGACTGTGTATCTCTTAAATATCAACTTATACACATGTGATTTAGTTTACGAAGATTTTCAATGCCGAGAACCTCGATCAGAGAGTAAAAAAGGCGTAAGTTTCACAATGGTGTAAAATTAAAATGGGATATACCGGGTTAGGATTCGACATACAGGAATAAGGGCCAAACCAACCAACCATGAATGGAATCGTCGAGCGAAAACACTTGACAATCTCCTAGAAGCAGATTTTCTTGCCACCAGACCTTTCTCCATCAATTAGGAATCTGATGCCGTCACTAAACACATTCCTTAAATTGTAGCCATTTGTTGAGTGTTTTTTTTGTTTCTAATCCGCATATATATCACCATTGCCCTTGATTTTCTTGACTGTATATCTCTTAAATGTCTACATATACACGTGTGATTTAGTTTACGAAGATTTTTCAATGCCGAGAACCTCGATCAGAGAGTAAAAATGGCGTAAGGTTCACAATGGTGTAAAATTAAAATGGGATATTCCGGGCTAGGATTCGAGGTACAGGTACAAGGGCCAAACCAACCACCCAAGAATGGAATCGTCAAGCGAAAACACTTGACAACCTCCTAGAAGTAGCTTTTCTTGCCACCAGACCTTTCTCCATCAATTAGGAATCTGATGCCATCACTAAACACATTCCTTAAATTGAAGCCATTTGTTGAGTGTTTTTTTTTGTGTCTAATCCGCATATATATCACCATTGCCCTTGATTTTCTTGACTATATATCTCTTAAATGTCAACATATACACGTGTGATTTAGTTTACGAAGATTTTTCAATGCCGAGAACCTCGATCGGAGAGTAAAAAAGGCGTAAGGTTCACAATGGTGTAAAATTAAAATGGGATATACCGGGCTAGGATTCGAGTTATAGGAACAAGGGCCAAACCAACCACCCAAGAATGGAATCGTCGAGCGAAAACACTTGACAACCTCCTAGAAGCAGCTTTTCTTACCACCAGACCTTTCTCCATCCATTAGGAATCTGATGCCGTCACTAAACACATTCCTTAAATTGTAGCCATTTGTTGAGTGTTTTTTTGGTGTCTAATCCGCATATATATCACCATTGCCCTTGATTTTCTTGACTGTATATCTCTTAAATGTAAACATATACACTTGTGATTTAGTTTACGAAGATTTTTCAATGCCGAGAACCTCGATCAGAGAGTAAAAAAGGCGTAAGGTTCACAATGGTGTAAAATTAAAATGGGATATACCGGGCTAGGATTCGAGTTACCGGAACAAGGGCCAAACCAACCACCCAAGAATGGAATCGTCGAGCGAAAACACTTGACAACCTCCTAGAAGCAGCTTTTCTTACCACCAGACCATTCTCCATCAATTAGGAATCTGATGCCGTCACTAAACACATTCCTTAAATTGTAGCCATTTGTTGAGTGTTTTTTTTTGGTGTCTAATCCGCATATATATCACCATTGCCCTAGATTTTCTTGACTGTGTATCTCTTAAATGTCAACATATACACGTGTGATTTAGTTTACGAAGATTTTTCAATCTCCTAGAAGCAGCTTTTCTTACCACAAGACCTTTCTCCATCAATTAGGAATCTGATGCCGTCACTAAACACATTCCTTAAATTGTAGCCATTTGTTAAGTGTTTTTCTTTGTGTCTAATCCGCATATATATCACCATTGCCCTTGATTTTCTTGACTGTATATCTCTTAAATAGCAACATATACACTTGTGATTTAGTTTACGAAGATTTTTCAATGCCGAGAACCTCGATCAGAGAGTAAAAAAGGCGTAAGGTTCACAATGGTGTAAAATTAAAATGGGATATACCGGGCTAGGATTCGAGTTACAGGAACAAGGGCCAAACCAACCACCCAAGAATGGAATCGTCGAGCGAAAACACTTGACAACCTCCTAGAAGCAGCTTTTCTTACCACCAGACCTTTCTCCATCAATTAGGAATCTGATGCCGTCACTAAACACATTCCTTAAATTGTAGCCATTTGTTGAGTGTTTTTTTTGTGTCTAATCCGCATATATATCACCATTGCCCATGATTTTCTTGACTGTATATCTCTTAAATATCAACATATACTCGTGTGATTTAGTTTACGAAGATTTTTCAATGCCGAGAACCTCGATCAGAGAGTAAAAAAGGCGTAAGGTTCACAATGGTGTAAAATTAAAATGGGATATACCGGGCTAGGATTCGAGTTACCGGAACAAGGGCCAAACCAACCACCCAAGAACGGAATCGTCGAGCGAAAACACTTGACAACCTCCTAGAAGCAGCTTTTCTTACCACCAGACCATTCTCCATCAATTAGGAATCTGATGCCGTCACTAAACACATTCCTTAAATTGTAGCCATTTGTTGAGTGTTTTTTTTTTGGTGTCTAATCCGCATATATATCACCATTGCCCTAGATTTTCTTGACTGTGTATCTCTTTAATGTCAACATATACACGTGTGATTTAGTTTACGAAGATTTTTCAATCTCCTAGAAGCAGCTTTTCTTACCACAAGACCTTTCTCCATCAATTAGGAATCTGATGCCGTCACTAAACACATTCCTTAAATTGTAGCCATTTGTTGAGTGTTTTTTTTTTTTGGTGTCTAATCCGCATATATATCACCATTGCCCTAGATTTTCTTGACTGTGTATCTCTTAAATGTCAACATATACACGTGTGATTTAGTTTACGAAGATTTTTCAATCTCCTAGAAGCAGCTTTTCTTACCACAAGACCTTTCTCCATCAATTAGGAATCTGATGCCGTCACTAAACACATTCCTTAAATTGTAGCCATTTGTTAAGTGTTTTTCTTTGTGTCTAATCCGCATATATATCACCATTACCCTTGATTTTCTTGACTGTATATCTCTTAAATAGCAACATATACACTTGTGATTTAGTTTACGAAGATTTTTCAATGCCGAGAACCTCGATCAGAGAGTAAAAAAGGCGTAAGGTTCACAATGGTGTAAAATTAAAATGGGATATACCGGGCTAGGATTCGAGTTACAGGAACAAGGGCCAAACCAACCACCCAAGAATGGAATCGTCGAGCGAAAACACTTGACAACCTCCTAGAAGCAGCTTTTCTTACCACCAGACCTTTCTCCATCAATTAGGAATCTGATGCCGTCACTAAACACATTCCTTAAATTGTAGCCATTTGTTGAGTGTTTTTTTTTGTGTCTAATCCGCATATATATCACCATTGCCCATGATTTTCTTGACTGTATATCTCTTAAATATCAACATATACTCGTGTGATTTAGTTTACGAACATTTTTCAATGCCGAGAACCTCGATCATAGAGTAAAAAAGGCGTAAGGTTCACAATGGTGTAAAATTAAAATGGGATATACCGGGCTAGGATTCGAGTTACCGGAACAAGGGCCAAACCAACCACCCAAGAACGGAATCATCGAGCGAAAACACTTGACAACCTCCTAGAAGCAGCTTTTCTTACCACCAGACCATTCTCCATCAATTAGGAATCTGATGCCGTCACTAAACACATTCCTTAAATTGTAGCCATTTGTTGAGTGTTTTTTTTTTTGGTGTCTAATCCGCATATATATCACCATTGCCCTAGATTTTCTTGACTGTGTATCTCTTAAATGTCAACATATACACGTGTGATTTAGTTTACGAAGATTTTTCAATGCCGAGAACCTCGATCATAGAGTAAAAAACGCGTAAGGTTCACAATTGTGTAAAATTAAAATGAGATATACCGGGCTAGGATTCGAGGTACAGGACCAAGGGCCAAACCAACCACCCAAGAATGGAATCGTCGAGCGAAAACACTTGACAACCTCCTAGAAGCAGCTTTTCTTACCACAAGACCTTTCTCCATCAATTAGGAATCTGATGCCGTCACTAAACACATTCCTTAAATTGTAGCCATTTGTTAAGTGTTTTTTTTTTGTGTCTAATCCGCATATATATCACCATTGCCCTTGATTTTCTTGAGTGTATATCTCTTAAATATCAACATATACACTTGTGATTTAGTTTACGAAGATTTTTCAATGCCGAGAACCTCGATCAGAGAGTAAAAAAGGCGTAAGGTTCACAATGGTGTAAAATTAAAATGGGATATACCGGGCTAGGATTCGAGTTACAGGAACAAGGGCCAAACCAACCACCCAAGAATGGAATCGTCGAGCGAAAACACTTGACAACCTCCTAGAAGCAGCTTTTCTTGCCACCAGGCCTTTCTCCATCAATTAGGAATCTGATGCCGTCACTAAACACATTCATCAAATTGTAGCCATTTGTTGAGTGTTTTTTTTGTGTCTAATCCGCATATATATCACCATTGCCCAAGATTTTCTTGACTGTGTATCTCTTAAATGTCAACATATACACGTGTGATTTAGTTTACGAAGATTTTTCAATGCCGAGAACCTCGATCAGAGAGTAAAAAAGGCGTAAGGTTCACAATGGTGTAAAATTAAAATGGGATATACCGGGCTAGGATTCGAGGTACAGGAACAAGGGCCAAACCAAACACCCAAGAA
Source organism: Helianthus tuberosus (assembly GCA_030545235.1). Classification (NCBI taxonomy): domain Eukaryota; kingdom Viridiplantae; phylum Streptophyta; class Magnoliopsida; order Asterales; family Asteraceae; genus Helianthus; species Helianthus tuberosus. The sequence goes on from CM060428.1 coordinate 25,860,080, forward strand.
TGGAATCATCAAGCGAAATAAATTGACAACCTCCTAGAAGCAGCTTTTCTTGCCACCAGAACTTTCTCCATGAATTAGGAATCTGATGCCATCACTAAACACATTCCTTAAATTGTAGCCATTTGTTGAGTGTTTTTTTTGGTGTCTAATCCGCATATATATCACCGTTGCCCTTGATTTTCTTGACTGTATATCTCTTAAATATCAACATATACACTTGTGATTTAGTTTACGAAGATTTTTCAAAGCCGAGAACCTCGAACAGAGAGTAAAAAAGGCGTAAGGTTCACAATGGTGTAAAATTAAAATGGGATATACCGGGCTAGGATTCGAGTTACAGGAACAAGGGCCAAACCAACCACCCAAGAATGGAATCGTCGAGCGAAAACACTTGACAACCACCTAGAAGCAGCTTTTCTTACCACCAGACCTTTCTCCATCAATTAGGAATCTGATGCCGTCACTAAACACATTCCTTAAATTGAAGCCATTTGTTGAGTGTTTTTTTTTTGTGTCTAATCCGCATATATATCACCATTGCCCTTGATTGTCTTGACTTTATATCTCTTAAATGTCAACATATACACGTGTAATTTAGTTTACAAAGATTTTTCAATGCCGAGAACCTCGGTTAGAGAGTAAAAAAGGCGTAAGGTTCACAATGGTGTAAAATTAAAATGGGATATACCGGGCTAAGATTCGAGTTACAGGAACAAGGGCCAAACCAACCACCCAAGAATGGAATCGTCGAGCGAAAACACTTGACAATCTCCTAGAAGCAGCTTTTATTACCACAAGACCTTTCTCCATCAATTAGGAATCTGATGCCGTCACTAAACACATTCCTTAAATTGTAGCCAATTGTTAAGTGTTTTTTTTTGTGTCTAATCCGCATATATATCACCATTGCCCTTGATTTTCTTGACTGTATATTTCTTAAATATCAACATATACACTTGTGATTTAGTTTATGAAGATTTTTCAATGCCGAGAACCTCGATCAGAGAGTAAAAAAGGCGTAAGGTTCACAATGGTGTAAAATTAAAATGGGATATACCGGGCTAGGATTCGAGTTACAGGAACAAGGGCCAAACCAACCACCCAAGAATGGAATCGTCGAGCGAAAACACTTGACAACCTCCTAGAAGCAGCTTTTCTTACCACCAGACCTTTCTCCATCAATTAGGAATCTGATGCCATCACTAAACACATTCCTTAAATTGTAGCCATTTGTTTAGTGTTTTTTTTTGTGTCTAATCCGCATATATATCACCATTGCCCTTGATTTTCTTGACTGTATATCTCTTAAATATCAACATATACACGTGTGATTTAGTTTACGAAGATTTTTCAATGCCGAGAACCTCGATCAGAGAGTAAAAAAGGCGTAAGGTTCACAATGGTGTAAAATTAAAATGGGATATACCGGGCTAAGATTCGAGGTACAGGAACAAGGGCCAAACCAACCACCCAAGAATGGAATCATCAAGCGAAAACACTTGACAACCACCTAGAAGCAGCTTTTCTTGCCACCAGACCTTTCTCCATCAATTAGGAATCTGATGCCGTCACTAAACACATTCATTAAATTGTAGCCATTTGTTGAGTGTTTTTTTTTGTGTCTAATCCGCATATATATCACCATTGCCCTGGATTTTCTTGACTGTGTATCTCTTAAATGTCAACATATACACGTGTGATTTAGTTTACGAAGATTTTTCAATGCCGAGAACCTCGATCAGAGAGTAAAAAAGGCGTAAGGTTCACAATGGTGTAAAATTAAAATGGGATATACCGGGCTAGGGTTCGAGGTATAGGAACAAGGGCCAAACCAACCACCCAAGAATGGAATCATCAAGCGAAAACAATTGACAACCTCCTAGAAGCAGCTTTTCTTGCCACCAGACCTTTCTCCATCAATTAGGAATCTGATGCCATCACTAAACACATTCCTTAAATTGTAGCCATTTGTTGAGTGTTTTTTTTGGTGTCTAATCCGCATATATATCCCCATTTCCCATGATTTTCTTGAGTGTATATCTCTTAAATATCAACATATATACTTGTGATTTAGTTTACGAAGATTTTTCAATGCCGAGAACCTCGATCAGAGAGTAAAAAAGGCGTAAGGTTCACAATGGTGTAAAATTAAAATGGGATATACCGGGCTAGGATTCGAGTTACAGGAACAAGGGCCAAACCAACCACCCAAGAATGGAATCGTCGAGCGAAAACACTTGACAACCTCCTAGAAGCAGCTTTTCTTACCACCAGACCTTTCTCCATCAATTAGGAATCTGATGCCGTCACTAAACACATTCCTTAAATTGTAGCCATTTGTTGAGTGTTTTTTTTTGGTGTCTAATCCGCATATATATCACCATTGCCCTTGATTGTCTTGACTTTATATCTCTTAAATGTCAACATATACACGTGTAATTTAGTTTACAAAGATTTTTCAATGCCGAGAACCTCGATTAGAGAGTAAAAAAGGCGTAAGGTTCACAATGGTGTAAAATTAAAATGGGATATACCGGGCTAAGATTCGAGTTACAGGAACAAGGGCCAAACCAACCACCCAAGAATGGAATCGTCGAGCGAAAACACTTGACAATCTCCTAGAAGCAGCTTTTCTTACCACAAGACCTTTCTCCATCAATTAGGAATCTGATGCCGTCACTAAACACATTCCTTAAATTGTAGCCATTTGTTAAGTGTTTTTTTTTGTGTCTAATCCGCATATGTATCACCATTGCCCTTGATTTTCTTGACTGTATATCTCTTAAATATCAACATATACACTTGTGATTTAGTTTACGAAGATTTTTCAATGCCGAGAACCTCGATCAGAGAGTAAAAAAGGCGTAAGGTTCACAATGGTGTAAAATTAAAATGGGATATACCGGGCTAGGATTCGAGGTACAGGAAAAAGGGCCAAACCAACCACCCAAGAATGGAATCATCAAGCGAAAACAATTGACAACCTCCTAGAAGCAGCTTTTCTTGCCACCAGACCTTTCTCCGTCAATTAGGAATCTGATGCCATCACTAAACACATTCCTTAAATTGTAGCCATTTGTTGAGTGTTTTTTTTGGTGTCTAATCCGCATATATATCACCATTGCCCTTGATTTTCTTGACTGTATATTTCTTAAATATCAACATATACACTTGTGATTTAGTTTATGAAGATTTTTCAATGCCGAGAACCTCGATCAGAGAGTAAAAAAGGCGTAAGGTTCACAATGGTGTAAAATTAAAATGGGATATACCGGGCTAGGATTCGAGTTACAGGAACAAGGGCCAAACCAACCACCCAAGAATGGAATCGTCGAGCGAAAACACTTGACAACCTCCTAGAAGCAGCTTTTCTTACCACCAGACCTTTCTCCATCAATTAGGAATCTGATGCCATCACTAAACACATTCCTTAAATTGTAGCCATTTGTTTAGTGTTTTTTTTTGTGTCTAATCCGCATATATATCACCATTGCCCTTGATTTTCTTGACTGTATATCTCTTAAATATCAACATATACACGTGTGATTTAGTTTACGAAGATTTTTCAATGCCGAGAACCTCGATCAGAGAGTAAAAAAGGCGTAAGGTTCACAATGGTGTAAAATTAAAATGGGATATACCGGGCTAAGATTCGAGGTACAGGAACAAGGGCCAAACCAACCACCCAAGAATGGAATCATCAAGCGAAAACACTTGACAACCACCTAGAAGCAGCTTTTCTTGCCACCAGACCTTTCTCCATCAATTAGGAATCTGATGCCGTCACTAAACACATTCATTAAATTGTAGCCATTTGTTGAGTGTTTTTTTTTGTGTCTAATCCGCATATATATCACCATTGCCCTAGATTTTCTTGACTGTGTATCTCTTAAATGTCAACATATACACGTGTGATTTAGTTTACGAAGATTTTTCAATGCCGAGAACCTCGATCAGAGAGTAAAAAAGGCGTAAGGTTCACAATGGTGTAAAATTAAAATGGGATATACCGGGCTAGGGTTCGAGGTATAGGAACAAGGGCCAAACCAACCACCCAAGAATGGAATCATCAAGCGAAAACAATTGACAACCTCCTAGAAGCAGCTTTTCTTGCCACCAGACCTTTCTCCATCAATTAGGAATCTGATGCCATCACTAAACACATTCCTTAAATTGTAGCCATTTGTTGAGTGTTTTTTTTGGTGTCTAATCCGCATATATATCCCCATTTCCCATGATTTTCTTGAGTGTATATCTCTTAAATATCAACATATATACTTGTGATTTAGTTTACGAAGATTTTTCAATGCCGAGAACCTCGATCAGAGAGTAAAAAAGGCGTAAGGTTCACAATGGTGTAAAATTAAAATGGGATATACCGGGCTAGGATTCGAGTTACAGGAACAAGGGCCAAACCAACCACCCAAGAATGGAATCGTCGAGCGAAAACACTTGACAACCTCCTAGAAGCAGCTTTTCTTACCACCAGACCTTTCTCCATCAATTAGGAATCTGATGCCGTCACTAAACACATTCCTTAAATTGTAGCCATTTGTTGAGTGTTTTTTTTTTGGTGTCTAATCCGCATATATATCACCATTGCCCTTGATTGTCTTGACTTTATATCTCTTAAATGTCAACATATACACGTGTAATTTAGTTTACAAAGATTTTTCAATGCCGAGAACCTCGATTAGAGAGTAAAAAAGGCGTAAGGTTCACAATGGTGTAAAATTAAAATGGGATATACCGGGCTAAGATTCGAGTTACAGGAACAAGGGCCAAACCAACCACCCAAGAATGGAATCGTCGAGCGAAAACACTTGACAATCTCCTAGAAGCAGCTTTTCTTACCACAAGACCTTTCTCCATCAATTAGGAATCTGATGCCGTCACTAAACACATTCCTTAAATTTTAGCCATTTGTTAAGTGTTTTTTTTTGTGTCTAATCCGCATATGTATCACCATTGCCCTTGATTTTCTTGACTGTATATCTCTTAAATATCAACATATACACTTGTGATTTAGTTTACGAAGATTTTTCAATGCCGAGAACCTCGATCAGAGAGTAAAAAAGGCGTAAGGTTCACAATGGTGTAAAATTAAAATGGGATATACCGGGCTAGGATTCGAGGTACAGGAAAAAGGGCCAAACCAACCACCCAAGAATGGAATCATCAAGCGAAAACAATTGACAACCTCCTAGAAGCAGCTTTTCTTGCCACCAGACCTTTCTCCGTCAATTAGGAATCTGATGCCATCACTAAACACATTCCTTAAATTGTAGCCATTTGTTGAGTGTTTTTTTTGGTGTCTAATCCGCATATATATCACCATTGCCCTTGATTTTCTTGACTGTATATCTCTTAAATATCAACATATACACTTGTGATTTAGTTTACGAAGATTTTTCAATGCCGAGAACCTCGATCAGAGAGTAAAAAAGGCGTAAGGTTCACAATGGTGTAAAATTAAAATGGGATATACCGGGCTATGATTCGAGTTACAGGAACAAGGGCTAAACCAACCACCCAAGAATGGAATCGTCGAGCGAAAACACTTGACAACCTCCTAGAAGCAGCTTTTCTTACCACCAGACCTTTCTCCATCAATTAGGAATCTGATGCCGTCACTAAACACATTCCTTAAATTGTAGCCATTTGTTGAGTGTTTTTTTTTGGTGTCTAATCCGCATATATATCACCATTGCCCTTGATTGTCTTCACTTTATATCTCTTAAATGTCAACATATACACGTGTAATTTAGTTTACAAAGATTTTTCAATGCCGAGAACCTCGATCAGAGAGTAAAAAAGGCGTAAGGTTCACAATGCTATAAAATTAAAATGGGATATACCGGGCTAAGATTCGAGGTACAGGAACAAGGGCCAAACCAACCACCCAAGAATGGAATCATCAAGCGAAAACACTTGACAACCACCTAAAAGCAGCTTTTCTTGCCACCAGACCTTTCTCCATCAATTAGGAATCTGATGCCGTCACTAAACACATTCATTAAATTGTAGCCATTTGTTGAGTTTTTTTTTGTGTCTAATCCGCATATATATCACCATTGCCCTAGATTTTCTTGACTGTGTATCTCTTAAATGTCAACATATACACGTGTGATTTAGTTTACGAAGATTTTTCAATGCCGAGAACCTCGATCAGAGAGTAAAAAAGGCGTAAGGTTCACAATGGTGTAAAATTAAAATGGGATATACCAGGCTAGGATTCGAGGTACAGGAACAAGGGCCAAACCAACCACCCAGGAATGGAATCGTCGAGCGAAAACACTTGACAATCTCCTAGAAGCAGCTTTTCTTACCACAAGACCTTTCTCCATCAATTAGGAATCTGATGCCATCACTAAACACATTCCTTAAATTGTAGCCATTTGTTAAGTGTTTTGTTTTGTGTCTAATCCGCATAAATATCACCATTGCCCTTGATTTTCTTGACTGTATATCTCTTAAATATCAACATATACACTTGTGATTTAGTTTACGAAGATTTTTCAATGCCGAGAACCTCGATCAGAGAGTAAAAAAGGCGTAAGGTTCACAATGGTGTAAAATTAAAATGGGATATACCAGGCTAGGATTCGAGTTACAGGAACAAGGGCCAAACCAACCACCCAAGAATGGAATCGTCGAGCGAAAACACTTGACAATCTCCTAGAAGCAGCTTTTCTTACCACAAGACCTTTCTCCATCAATTAGGAATCTGATGCCGTCACTAAACACATTCCTTAAATTGTAGCCATTTGTTAAGTGTTTTGTTTTGTGTCTAATCCGCATAAATATCACCATTGCCCTTGATTTTCTTGACTGTATATCTCTTAAATATCAACATATACACTTGTGATTTAGTTTACGAAGATTTTTCAATGCCGAGAACCTCGATCAGAGAGTAAAAAAGGCGTAAGGTTCACAATGGTATAAAATTAAAATGGGATATACCGGGCTAAGATTCGAGGTACAGGAACAAGGGCCAAACCAACCACCCAAGAATGGAATCATCAAGCGAAAACACTTGACAACCACCTAAAAGCAGCTTTTCTTGCCACCAGACCTTTCTCCATCAATTAGGAATCTGATGCCGTCACTAAACACATTCATTAAATTGTAGCCATTTGTTGAGTTTTTTTTTGTGTCTAATCCGCATATATATCACCATTGCCCTAGATTTTCTTGACTGTGTATCTCTTAAATGTCAACATATACACGTGTGATTTAGTTTACGAAGATTTTTCAATGCCGAGAACCTCGATCAGAGAGTAAAAAAGGCGTAAGGTTCACAATGGTGTAAAATTAAAATGGGATATACCAGGCTAGGATTCGAGGTACAGGAACAAGGGCCAAACCAACCACCCAAGAATGGAATCATCAAGCGAAAACAATTGACAACCTCCTAGAAGCAGCTTTTCTTGCCACCAGACCTTTCTCCATCAATTAGGAATCTGATGCCATCACTAAACACATTCCTTAAATTGTAGTCATTTGTTGAGTGTTTTTTTTGGTGTCTAATCCGCATATATATCACCATTGCCCTTGATTTTCTTGACTGTATATCTCTTAAATATCAACATATACACTTGTGATTTAGTTTACGAAGATTTTTCAATGCCGAGAACCTCGATCAGAGAGTAAAAAAGGCGTAAGGTTCACAATGGTATAAAATTAAAATGGGATATACCGGGCTAAGATTTGAGGTACAGGAACAAGGGCCAAACCAACCACCCAAGAATGGAATCATCAAGCGAAAACACTTGACAACCACCTAAAAGCAGCTTTTCTTGCCACCAGACCTTTCTCCATCAATTAGGAATCTGATGCCGTCACTAAACACATTCATTAAATTGTAGCCATTTGTTGAGTGTTTTTTTTTTGTGTCTAATCCGCATATATATCACCATTGCCCTAGATTTTCTTGACTGGGTATCTCTTAAATGTCAACATATACACGTGTGATTTAGTTTACGAAGATTTTTCAATGCCGAGAACCTCGATCAGAGAGTAAAAAAGGCGTAAGGTTCACAATGGTGTAAAATTAAAATGGGATATACCGGGCTAGGATTCGAGGTACAGGAAAAAGGGCCAAACCAACCACCCAAGAATGGAATCATCAAGCGAAAACAATTGACAACCTCCTAGAAGCAGCTTTTCTTGCCACCAGACCTTTCTCCGTCAATTAGGAATCTGATGCCATCACTAAACACATTCCTTAAATTGTAGCCATTTGTTGAGTGTTTTTTTTGGTGTCTAATCCGCATATATATCACCATTGCCCTTGATTTTCTTGACTGTATATCTCTTAAATATCAACATATACACTTGTGATTTAGTTTACGAAGATTTTTCAATGCCGAGAACCTCGATCAGAGAGTAAAAAAGGCGTAAGGTTCACAATGGTGTAAAATTAAAATGGGATATACCGGGCTATGATTCGAGTTACAGGAACAAGGGCTAAACCAACCACCCAAGAATGGAATCGTCGAGCGAAAACACTTGACAACCTCCTAGAAGCAGCTTTTCTTACCACCAGACCTTTCTCCATCAATTAGGAATCTGATGCCGTCACTAAACACATTCCTTAAATTGTAGCCATTTGTTGAGTGTTTTTTTTTGGTGTCTAATCCGCATATATATCACCATTGCCCTTGATTGTCTTCACTTTATATCTCTTAAATGTCAACATATACACGTGTAATTTAGTTTACAAAGATTTTTCAATGCCGAGAACCTCGATTAGAGAGTAAAAAAGGCGTAAGGTTCACAATGGTGTAAAATTAAAATGAGATATACCGGGCTAAGATTCGAGTTACAGGAACAAGGGCCAAACCAACCACCCAAGAATGGAATCGTCGAGCGAAAACACTTGACAATCTCCTAGAAGCAGCTTTTCTTACCACAAGACCTTTCTCCATCAATTAGGAATCTGATGCCGTCACTAAACACATTCCTTAAATTGTAGCCATTTGTTAAGTGTTTTTTTTTTGTGTGTAATCCACATATATATCACCATTGCCCTTGATTTTCTTGACTGTATATCTCTTAAATATCAACATATACACTTGTGATTTAGTTTACGAAGATTTTTCAATGCCGAGAACCTCGATCAGAGAGTAAAAAAGGCGTAAGGTTCACAATGGTATAAAATTAAAATGGGATATACCGGGCTAAGATTCGAGGTACAGGAACAAGGGCCAAACCAACCACCCAAGAATGGAATCATCAAGCGAAAACACTTGACAACCACCTAGAAGCAGCTTTTCTTGCCACCAGACCTTTCTCCATCAATTAGGAATCTGATGCCGTCACTAAACACATTCATTAAATTGTAGCCATTTGTTGAGTGTTTTTTTGTGTCTAATCCGCATATATATCACCATTGCCCTAGATTTTCTTGACTGTGTATCTCTTAAATGTCAACATATACACGTGTGATTTAGTTTACGAAGATTTTTCAATGCCGAGAACCTCGATCAGAGGGTAAAAAAGGCGTAAGGTTCATAATGGTGTAAAATTAAAATGGGATATACCGGGCTAGGATTCGAGGTACAGGAACAAGGGCCAAACCAACCACCCAAGAATGGAATCATCAAGCGAAAACAATTGACAACGTCCTAGAAGCAGCTTTTCTTGCCACCAGACCTTTCTCCATCAATTAGGAATCTGATGCCATCACTAAACACATTCCTTAAATTGTAGCCATTTGTTGAGTGTTTTTTTTGGTGTCTAATCCGCATATATATCACCATTGCCCTTGATTTTCTTGACTGTATATCTCTTAAATATCAACATATACACTTGTGATTTAGTTTACGAAGATTTTTCAATGCCGAGAACCCAGATCAGAGAGTAAAAAAGGCGTAAGGTTCACAATGGTGTAAAATTAAAATGGGATATACCGGGCTAGGATTCGAGTTACAGGAACAAGGGCCAAACCAACCACCCAAGAATGGAATCGTCGAGCGAAAACACTTGACAACCTCCTAGAAGCAGCTTTTCTTACCACCAGACCTTTTTCCATCAATTAGGAATCTGATGTCGTCACTAAACACATTCCTTAAATTGTAGCCATTTGTTGAGTGTTTTTTTTTTGGTGTCTAATCCGCATATATATCACCATTGCCCTTGATTTTCTTGACTGTATATCTCTTAAATATCAACATATACACTTGTGATTTAGTTTACGAAGATTTTTCAATGCCGAGAACCTCGATCAGAGAGTAAAAAAGGCGTAAGGTTCACATTGGTGTAAAATTAAAATGGGATATACCGGGCTAAGATTCGAGGTACAGGAACAAGGGACAAACCAACCACCCAAGAATGGAATCATCAAGCGAAAACACTTGACAACCACCTAGAAGCAGCTTTTCTTGCCACCAGACCTTTCTCCATCAATTAGGAATCTGATGCCGTCACTAAACACATTCATTAAATTGTAGCCATTTGTTGAGTCTTTTTTTTGTGTCTAATCCCCATATATATCACCATTGCCCTAGATTTTCTTGACTGTGTATCTCTTAAATGTCAACATATACACGTGTGATTTAGTTTACGAAGATTTTTCAATGCCGAGAACCTCGATCAGAGAGTAAAAAGGGCGTAAGGTTCACAATGGTGTAAAATTAAAATGGGATATACCGGGCTAGGATTCGAGGTACAGGAACAAGGGCCAAACCAACCACCCAAGAATGGAATCATCAAGCGAAAACAATTGACAACCTCCTAGAAGCAGCTTTTCTTGCCACCAGACCTTTCTCCATCAATTAGGAATCTGATGCCATCAGTAAACACATTCCTTAAATTGTAGCCATTTGTTGAGTGTTTTTTTTGGTGTCTAATCCGCATATATATCACCATTGCCCATGATTTTCTTGACCGTATATCTCTTAAATATCAACTTATACACATGTGATTTAGTTTACGAAGATTTTTCAATGCCGAGAACCTCGATCAGAGAGTAAAAAAGGCGTAAGGTTCACAATGGTGTAAAATTAAAATGGGATATACCTGGCTAGGATTCGAGTTACAGGAACAAGGGCCAAACCAACCACCCAAGAATGGAATCATCAAGCGAAAACAATTGACAACCTCCTAGAAGCAGCTTTTCTTGCCACTAGACCTTTCTCCATCAATTAGGAATCTGATGCCATCACTAAACACATTCCTTAAATTGTAGCCATTTGTTGAGTTTTTTTTTGTGTCTAATCCGCATATATATCACCATTGCCCTAGATTTTCTTGACTGTGTATCTCTTAAATGTCAACATATACACGTGTGATTTAGTTTACGAAGATTTTTCAATGCCGAGAACCTCGAACAGAGAGTAAAAAAGGCGTAAGGTTCACAATGGTGTAAAATTAAAATGGGATATACCGGGCTAGGATTCGAGGTACAGGAACAAGGGCCAAACCAACCACCCAAGAATGGAATCATCAAGCGAAAACACTTGACAACCTCCTAGAAGCAGCTTTTCTTGCCACCAGACCTTTCTCCATCAATTACGAATCTGATCACATCACTAAACACATTCCTTAAATTGTAGCCATTTGTTGAGTTTTTTTTGTGTCTAATCCGCATATATATCACCATTGCCCTAGATTTTATTGACTGTGTATCTCTTAAATGTCAACATATACACGTGTGATTTAGTTTACGAAGATTTTTCAATGCCGAGAACCTCGAACAGAGAGTAAAAAAGGCGTAAGGTTCACAATGGTGTAAAATTAAAATGGGATATACCGGGCTAAGATTCGAGGTACAGGAACAAGGGACAAACCAACCACCCAAGAATGGAATCATCAAGCGAAAACACTTGACAACCACCTAGAAGCAGCTTTTCTTGCCACCAGACCTTTCTCCATCAATTAGGAATCTGATGCCGTCACTAAACACATTCATTAAATTGTAGCCATTTGTTGAGTCTTTTTTTTGTGTCTAATCCCCATATATATCACCATTGCCCTAGATTTTCTTGACTGTGTATCTCTTAAATGTCAACATATACACGTGTGATTTAGTTTACGAAGATTTTTCAATGCCGAGAACCTCGATCAGAGAGTAAAAAGGGCGTAAGGTTCACAATGGTGTAAAATTAAAATGGGATATACCGGGCTAGGATTCGAGGTACAGGAACAAGGGCCAAACCAACCACCCAAGAATGGAATCATCAAGCGAAAACAATTGACAACCTCCTAGAAGCAGCTTTTCTTGCCACCAGACCTTTCTCCATCAATTAGGAATCTGATGCCATCAGTAAACACATTCCTTAAATTGTAGCCATTTGTTGAGTGTTTTTTTTGGTGTCTAATCCGCATATATATCACCATTGCCCATGATTTTCTTGACCGTATATCTCTTAAATATCAACTTATACACATGTGATTTAGTTTACGAAGATTTTTCAATGCCGAGAACCTCGATCAGAGAGTAAAAAAGGCGTAAGGTTCACAATGGTGTAAAATTAAAATGGGATATACCGGGCTAGGATTCGAGTTACAGGAACAAGGGCCAAACCAACCACCCAAGAATGGAATCATCAAGCGAAAACAATTGACAACCTCCTAGAAGCAGCTTTTCTTGCCACTAGACCTTTCTCCATCAATTAGGAATCTGATGCCATCACTAAACACATTCCTTAAATTGTAGCCATTTGTTGAGTTTTTTTTTGTGTCTAATCCGCATATATATCACCATTGCCCTAGATTTTCTTGACTGTGTATCTCTTAAATGTCAACATATACACGTGTGATTTAGTTTACGAAGATTTTTCAATGCCGAGAACCTCGAACAGAGAGTAAAAAAGGCGTAAGGTTCACAATGGTGTAAAATTAAAATGGGATATACCGGGCTAGGATTCGAGGTACAGGAACAAGGGCCAAACCAACCACCCAAGAATGGAATCATCAAGCGAAAACACTTGACAACCTCCTAGAAGCAGCTTTTCTTGCCACCAGACCTTTCTCCATCAATTACGAATCTGATCACATCACTAAACACATTCCTTAAATTGTAGCCATTTGTTGAGTTTTTTTTGTGTCTAATCCGCATATATATCACCATTGCCCTAGATTTTATTGACTGTGTATCTCTTAAATGTCAACATATACACGTGTGATTTAGTTTACGAAGATTTTTCAATGCCGAGAACCTCGAACAGAGAGTAAAAAAGGCGTAAGGTTCACAATGGTGTAAAATTAAAATGGGATATACCGGGCTAAGATTCCAGTTACAGGAACAAGGGCCAAACCAACCACCCAAGAATGGAATCGTCGAGCGAAAACACTTGACAATCTCCTAGAAGCAGCTTTTCTTACCACAAGACCTTTCTCCATCAATTAGGAATCTGATGCCGTCACTAAACACATTCCTTAAATTGTAGCCATTTGTTAAGTGTTTTTCTTTGTGTCTAATCCGCATATATATCACCATTGCCCTTGATTTTCTTGACTGTATATCTCTTAAATATCAACATATACACTTGTGATTTAGTTTACGAAGATTTTTCAATGCCGAGAACCTCGATCAGAGAGTAAAAAAGGCGTAAGGTTCACAATGGTGTAAAATTAAAATGGGATATACCGGGCTAGGATTCGAGTTACAGGAACAAGGGCCAAACCAACCACCCAAGAATGGAATCGTCGAGCGAAAACACTTGACAACCTCCTAGAAGCAGCTTTTCTAACCACCAGACCTTTCTCCATCAATTAGGAATCTGATGCCGTCACTAAACATATTCCTTAAATTGTAGCCATTTGTTGAGTGATTTTTTTGTGTCTAATCCGCATATATATCACCATTGCCCATGATTTTCTTGACTGTATATCTCTTAAATATCAACATATACACGTGTGATTTAGGTTACGAAGATTTTTCAATGCCGAGAACCTCGATCAGAGAGTAAAAAAGGCGTAAGGTTCACAATGGTGTAAAATTAAAATGGGATATACCGGGCTAGGATTCGAGGTACAGGAACAAGGGCCAAACCAACCACCCAAGAATGGAATCATCAAGCGAAAACACTTGACAACTTCCTAGAAGCAGCTTTTCGTGCCACCAGACCTTTCTCCATCAATTAGGAATGTGATGCCGTCACTAAACACATTCATTAAATTGTAGCCATTTGTGGAGTGTTTTTTTTTTGTGTCTAATCCGCATATATATCACCATTGCCCTAGATTTTCTTGACTGTGTATCTCTTAAATGTCAACATATACACGTGTGATTTAGTTTACGAAGATTTTTCAATGCCGAGAACCTCGATCAGATAGTAAAAAAGGCGTAAGGTTCACAATGGTGTAAAATTAAAATGGGATATACCGGGCTAGGATTCGAGGTACAGGAACAAGGGCCAAACCAACCACCCAAGAATGGAATCATCAAGCGAAAACAATTGACAACCTCCTAGAAGCAGCCTTTTTTGCCACCAGACCTTTCTCCATCAATTAGGAATTTGATGCCATCACTAAACAAATTCCTTAAATTGTAGCCATTTGTTGAGTGTTTTTTTTGGTGTCTAATCCGCATATATATCACCATTGCCCTTGATTTTCTTGACTGTATATCTCTTAAATATCAACATATACACTTGTGATTTAGTTTACGAAGATTTTTCAATGCCGAGAACCTCGATCAGAGAGTAAAAAAGGCGTAAGGTTCACAATAGTGTAAAATTAAAATGGGATATACCGGGCTAGGATTCGAGTTAAAGGAACAAGGGCCAAACCAACCACCCAAGAATGGAATCGTCGAGCGAAAACACTTGACAACCTCCTAGAAGCAGCTTTTCTTACCACCAGACCTTTCTCCATCAATTAGGAATCTGATGCCGTCACTAAACACATTCCTTAAATTGTAGCCATTTGATGAGTGTTTTTTTTGTGTCTAATCCGCATATATATCACCATTGCCCATGATTTTCTTGACCGTATATCTCTTAAATATCAACTTATACACATGTGATTTAGTTTACGAAGATTTTTCAATGCCGAGAACCTCGATCAGAGAGTAAAAAAGGCGTAAGTTTCACAATAAAGGCGTAAGTTTCACAATGGTGTAATATTAAAATGGGATATACCGGGTTAGGATTCGAGTTACAGGAAGAAGGGCCAAACCAACCACCCATGAATGGAATCGTCGAGCGAAAACACTTGACAACCTCCTAGAAGCAGCTTTTCTTGCCCCCAGACCTTTCTCCATGAATTAGGAATCTGATGCCGTCACTAAACACATTCCTTAAATTGTAGCCATTTGTTGAGTTTTTTTTTTGTGTCTAATCAGCATATATATCACCATTGCCCTAGATTTTCTTGACTGTGTATCTCTTAAATGTCAACATATACACGTGTGATTTAGTTTACGAAGATTTTTCAATGCCGAGAACCTCGAACAGAGAGTAAAAAAGGCGTAAGGTTCACAATGGTGTAAAATTAAAATGGGATATACCGGGCTAGGATTCGAGGTACAGGAACAAGGGCCAAACCAACCACCCAAGAATGGAATCATCAAGCGAAAACACTTGACAACCTCCTAGAAGCAGCTTTTCTTGCCACCAGACCTTTCTCCATCAATTACGAATCTGATCCCATCACTAAACACATTCCTTAAATTGTAGCCATTTGTTGAGTGTTTTTTTTGGTGTCTAATCCGCAAATACATCACCATTGCCCTTGATTTTCTTGACTGTATATCTCTTAAATGTCAACATAGACACGTGTGATTTAGTTTACGAAGATTTTTCAATGCCGAGAACCTCGATCAGAGAGTAAAAAAGGCGTAAGGTTCACAATGGTGTAAAATTAAAATGGGATATACCGGGCTAGGATTCGAGTTACAGGAACAATGGCCAAACCAACAACCCAAGAATGGAATCGTCGTGCGAAAACACTTGACAACCTCCTAGAAGCAGCTTTTCTTACCCCCAGACCTTTCTCCATCAATTAGGAATTTGATGCCGTCACTAAACACATTCCTTAAATTGTAGCCATTTGTTGAGTGTTTTTTTTGGTGTCTAATCCGCATATATATCACCATTGCCCTTGATTTTCTTGACTGTATATCTCTTAAATGTAAACATATACACGTGTGATTTAGTTTACGAAGATTTTTCAATGCCGAGAACCTCGATCAGAGAGTAAAAAAGGCGTAAGGTTCACAATGGTGTAAAATTAAAATGGGATATACCGGGCTAGGATTCGACTTACAGGAACAAGGGCCAAACCAACCACCCAAGAATGGAATCGTCGAGCGAAAACACTTGACAACCTCCTAGAAGCAGCTTTTCTTCGCACCAGACCTTTCTCCATCAATTAGGAATCTGATGCCGTCACTAAACACATTCCTTAAATTGTAGCCATTTGTTGAGTGTTTTTTTTTTTGGTGTCTAATCCGCATATATATCACCATTGCCCTTGATTGTCTTGACTTTATATCTCTTAAATGTCAACATATACACGTGTAATTTAGTTTACAAAGATTTTTCAATGCCGAGAACCTCGATTAGAGAGTAAAAAAGGCGTAAGGTTCACAATGGTGTAAAATTAAAATGAGATATACCGGGCTAAGATTCGAGTTACAGGAATAAGGGCCAAACCAACCACCCCAGAATGGAATCGTTGAGCGAAAACACTTGACAATCTCCTAGAAGCAACTTTTCTTACCACAAGACCTTTCTCCATCAATTAGGAATCTGATGCCGTCACTAAACACATTCCTTAAATTGTAGCCATTTGTTAAGTGTTTTTTTTTGTGTCTAATCCGCATATATATCACCATTGCCCTTGATTTTCTTGACTGTATATCTCTTAAATATCAACATATACACTTGTGATTTAGTTTACGAAGATTTTTCAATGCCGAGAACCTCGATCAGAGAGCAAAAAAGGCGTAAGGTTCACAATGGTGTAAAATTAAAATTTGTTATACCGGGCTAGGATTCGAGTTACAGGAACAAGGGCCAAACCAACCACCCAAGAATGGAATTGTCGAGCGAAAACACTTGACAACCTCCTGGAAGCAGCTTTTCTTGCCACCAGACCTTTCTCCATCAATTAGGAATCTGATGTCGTCCCTAAACACATTCCTTAAATTGTAGCCATTTGTTGAGTGTTTTTTTTGGTGTCTAATCCGCATATATATCATCATTGCCCTTGATTTTCTTGACAGTATATCTCTTAAATGTCAACATATACACGTGTGATTTAGTTTACGAAGATTTTTCAATGCCGAGAACCTCGATCAGAGAGTAAAAAAGGCGTAAGGTTCACAATGGTGTAAAATTAAAATGGGATATACCGGGATAGGATTCGAGTTACAAGAACAAGGGCTAAACCAGCCACCCAAGAATGGAATCGTCGAGCGAAAACACTTGACAACCTCCTAGAAGCAAATTTTCTTACCACCAGACCTTTCTCCATCAATTAGGAATCTGATGCCGTCACTAAACACATTCCTTAAATTGTAGCCATTTGTTCAGTGTCTTTTTTTTGTGTCTAATCCGCATATATATCACCATTGCCCTTGATTTTCTTGACTGTATATCTCTTAAATATCAACATATACAGGTGTGATTTAGTTTACGAAGATTTTTCAATGCCGAGAACCTCGATCACAGAGTAAAAAAGGCGCAAGGTTCACAATGGTGTAAAATTAAAATGGGATATACGGGGCTAGGTGTTGATGCAGTTTTGTGTCCGATGCTTGTCGAATAGATTAGATTTATTTTATGCTGAATTTGTAATAGTTAGTGAAACGGTCTAACGAACGTGTATAGACCCGCTCGTTTGAAGTGGTCAAACGAGAGGGTTATTCGGTTGACCGTGTGTGTTTGAAAGACAAAGGGGTGTAGCTATAAATAGCAACCCTTTGCCATTTCAAACACTGGTAGATTGTAGGAGGTTTGAGACCTCACCTGGGAGAGATCACCACTTGATCTCTCCCCGGAACCAAACGGCTCTGGTAAAGGTTCGATTATCTTGTTAATCGGGCCGGCTTGTACTCTTATGTTATCAAATCAATACAGGTTAGTCGTTTATCCGTCTATGATCTTCCCGTCTATGAACATAATCATGATAATCACGGTTTCGGTCCAGAAAAGGGACCTACAATTGGTATCAGAGCCATGGTGCCCGATTTAGCAAATCTAACCGTTTACTAAGTCACATGTGCTCTAGATCTATGATTTTCGTGCTTTTTGTTCAAGATGTAAAAATGGTGAAAATGAGAAAAACTCAGATCTGGAACCGAATATTCAGATCTGTGCTGAAACGAGTGTTCGGTTTTATGTTTTTCACCTATATAATCAAGTTATCATCATCAAAAATCAAAAATACAATGTTTTTGTCAAATCTGCAAAATTATACAGAGGCTGTGTTCTTGATGTTCTTGGCGAAACGCCCACACCCATGACGAAACAACAAATCTGAATCTATGACGAAACTGAATACACCGACTCAATGACGAAACTGAACCTATGACGAAACAACAAATCTGTTTCGTCAAACTCATTCAAAGTTTCTGTTTCGTCGATCAGATTCACAAACAAACCATTCAGTTTCGTCGACAAGTGTTCAACAACCTGTTTCGTCGGACCAAACAAATCATTTTCGTCGATCAGCACACATGCTTGTTTCGTCGGAGGTCTTTGTCGGCTGAACTCAGTAGATGATAGTAGAAGCTGAAACCTCTGGTCAAAGGCTCCGAAATCAACTTTGACAGCCTTCTTAAGCTTTTTCGTCATCAACAGTATTCCGGCCAGATTCATTGTCGGCTGCTGCTTGTTGTTTATTGAAGACAGACCTGTTTCAGTTTGAAAATGGAATCGGCTGTTGTTGCTGGGTATCGAAGAGATAAAGGGATTTGTTGGATGTTTGGTGGGTATCGAAGAAAGAGGGACAGAAAGAAAATTGAAGGTTTCTCTGCTTGTCTGTTGTATCGAACAAGGAAGATGAAGACTTGGCTGCTGTTGTTATGTATCGCAGAGAGAAAGAGACGGCTGTTCTTTGATGATGGAAATTAGGTTTGCAAAAGTGAAAGGGGGTTTGGTCCTAATTATTGAACTGATCCTTTTATTGATGAGAGGGGTTTGTTTTAATGGATCTTCAAGACTATTGGGTTTGACTCTCTTTTGGACCTGATCGTGCATTGGTGATCAAAGTTAACAAAGCAAAATTAGAAGTTGGGCCATATTTGTTTTGATTGGGCCTCTTTGTTTCAGCTGAAAACTAAACTTCAATACTAATATATTTGGTCATAATTAATATATTGGGCACTCTCCTTAGTCTTCATGGAATACAAGTGTTACAAGTCTTCGTAGACAACAGATTTGCTACAACTAGTGATTTTTCGGTTTGGGCATGTGCACTGATTGGGCCAATTATCACACTCACAAAATTCATTCACATTTTTAGTGGATCAAATATTTCACAAGTGAATTTTAGGTAAATGGCAAGTTGTGTTGTATAGAGATTGATGGGTTCGGGTGTTCGCGAAGATTATTGAACCGGGCTTCCAAATTTTAACATCAAATTCGTACGAATTTGGGAGCGCGCGGGATGTTGCGGCATGATGAAAACAAGAGATGATGAAAACTTGATTTTTGAAAAATGTGGGGTAGTCACGGTTACCGATGAAAATGTCAAAAATGGTGACGCGACTATTATGGGCCAAAAACCAAAAACAAAACGGTATGTTCACTTCCGCACGTCAGTATTTATGTTTGTTATCGGTTATTCGAAGATGTTCGAAAGCATTTTGTTTATTGTCATATTTTCGCATTTGAAAACGAACGTATGAACCTAGAATGTCAATACCGGTCCTAACGAATCCAAAAGGTCGAAGAGCATATGCCTATGATGAAAGTTTTCAGATTAGGTGTTAGCAGAACCTTGGGGGGATACAAGTCGGATCCTACGGGGTATTAGGGGACGTTCTTATTCAACTAGAATATGCAAAGAAGAAAGCCATTTTCGTGATTTTTCGAAAAACCGAGAACATTTGAAAGATTCTACTCAGTGGAGAGGGTTTGTTCAGTAAAGATTGACGACAGTTCCGCTAGGTGAAGGGAATTGGTGAACATTTGAAACTTAACGACAGTTCCTTTAAAGTGGAAGGGAATCTGTTAAGGTTTAGAGATCTTACCAAAGAAATGGGGGAATAAAAATTTAATTTCTTCGGTAAATTTCTAAACGCAATCACAGGTGGTAGAGTTTGTAATTTTCTAGTGACACAAAGACGGTTTACAGAAGACAGTTCACCAGAAACCTCTATCAATGTAGTATGCTTGAAGATCAAGACTTGATGCAGTTTTTAAAGAATGGAACCCTTATCAAATGCCGGTTGGAGTATTGGAAGATAAGCGGAAGATCGGTCAATTGAGCCTTTTAAGGAAATTGCACAACGCCCAACACGGATACGCGTACTTTGAGGGGGAACTTTTATACAAGAAGCGTCAAGATACTACTTACCTGGATCATCGGTCAAGGGGGAATTTGTTAACACAGAGAAGATGAATACTTGACTGAAGATCGATTGCAGTTGCATTTTCAGCATTCGACAGCAACGGACAAGGGGGAAATTGTTGATGCAGTTTTGTGTCCGATGCTTGTCGAATAGATTAGATTTATTTTATGCTGAATTTGTAATAGTTAGTGAAACGGTCTAACGAACGTGTATAGACCCGCTCGTTTGAAGTGGTCAAACGAGAGGGTTATTCGGTTGACCGTGTGTGTTTGAAAGACAAAGGGGTGTAGCTATAAATAGCAACCCTTTGCCATTTCAAACACTGGTAGATTGTAGGAGGTTTGAGACCTCACCAGGGAGAGATCACCACTTGATCTCTCCCCGGAACCAAACGGCTCTGGTAAAGGTTCGATTATCTTGTTAATCGGGCCGGCTTGTACTCTTATGTTATCAAATCAATACAGGTTAGTCGTTTATCCGTCTATGATCTTCCCGTCTATGAACATAATCATGATAATCACGGTTTCGGTCCAGAAAACGGTCCTACAATTGGTATCAGAGCTTTGGCTCTAATCCTTGTTTAAAACCAAACAAGTTTGGTGTTTTATCAAGTGGTTTTTAGTGATTTTTTCAGTTCTTGTTCTTAAAAAAAAAATAAATCATATTTTTCTGGAAATATTTGCTGAAAATCAGTGTTTGGAGTGTTGTTTTGCTGAAAGTTTTATTGAAAACCTTGTTTTATTACATGTTAGCATGATAGGAATTGGTTTTTATTAAAAGTTTAAGCAAATCTTGTGTTCGGAAATTTTTCGGTCACTTGAATCTTCATCGAGTTCATCTAATATTCAAGTTGTTCATAACTATTCTTGAAAGATATTTGTGTTTGATCTGAATTGTAGCTTGAATTATTGTGTTTGTGGGTTAAAATATAATTGATTGAATTTTGTGTACATGTGTGATGATTTCTTGTTGAAAATAGGATGCCTTGAAACCACAAAAAGTAACGTATTATTTGAAAAAGTGTTTCTTGGTAAGGTCAAGTTTGACAATTTTGTTCATGTGTCAGGAGGATAAGATCATTTAAAAAAAAAAAAAAATCTCACCTATTCTTACTATGTCTCTGTAACCTTATCCTTAAACCCATCACAAATAGAGAGATTTTCGTCACATTATTTTATTCATCAAGGCTTCACCATTAATAACAAAAGTCAAATGGTTTAAATCAATATTCAAGTCAAAGGGATATAAGTATTCTTGTTTTCGTCGAATTAAAATCCAATTACATCAGTTTCGTCGACATATAAGTGAAAGGGATTTCAATTTCGTCAAACACAATTGACGAAACACCTATTGGGCTTTAACCTTTGTTTCGTCAAATCAAAAGGCCCAAATAATAATTTCTGTTTTGACATTTACAAAAATGGCCAGTTTCATCGCATAGTGGGCCTTAATCTAAGTTGAGTCTTGGGCCCCCTGTTTCGTCAATTATAAAGTCCAAAACAAAATTCTTTTCGTCATCTTAGTTGGGCTCTTGTTTCGTCAAGACCATTAACACCCAATCTGTTTCGTGGAACTTGTTTCGTCGAAACACTTTGTTTTCATTTTTAAACAGAAGGTTTGTAAAGGTGTGGTAACATTGTGTTTTCAAGAGTGTGATCAGGAACTTTATTTCATACACCAATCATGGGTAGCAAAGGTCTGTGGGATTGGAGTTCGGAGCCACAACCAATTCAAAATCAGACTTCGCTTGCCGATTTGTTAATAAATTCCTTGCCTCAACGACAACAATCAATAAGTGCAGGTCAATGGGCAATGGTGTCGAATCAAAATCAAAACACAGAAAAGTATTTGCCTGGTTTTGCTCCTTCAGCTCCTCCTCCGGTCTTTGATATAAATGCCTATCTTCAAAAACCTCAAGTTACACCTCAAGCCCAACCTCAACAAGGCAACCAAAATCCTTTCATAAATCAAACAAGTACATCCACTTCCAACTCAAATAAAGCCGATGACTCCTGGTCTGTAAAATTGGGAAGTGGAGATCAAGGAGGAACTGTGTTTAATGCTAAAATTGTCAAGAATGTCAATGATGGTGAATCTTCAGGAAAAGATGATAGTTTGTCGAATGGTGCCAAGGAGATGAAATGTCAAAATTCTGACTTGATCAAGAAAGCTGATGCTACATCAAAAGAAATGGAGAAGATTCTCACTGAAGATGGATCTTTCTCTTCTCAGACTGCCTTTATGGCTAATGTCACAGCTTCTACAAGTCAGGTAAAATCCGAAACTCCTAGCATATGTAGTGATTGTGCATATATGAAACAGGAATGTGAGAGAGCGAAACTTGAATGTGACACAATTCATAGTCACAATCAACATTTGGTTGTGGATATGTCAAAGTGCAAAGAGGCAAACATGGCTTTGGTTCGAAATGAAAAGGAATTTAAATCTGTAATTGAAACCTTAAAGAAAAGTGTTTCCGAAGTGAACAAAGTTGTTTATCATAAACAAGTTAGTATTAACAATTACATTAACATCGTTGAGGAAACCAAAAAGGAACTAGCCATTGCCAAATGCGAGC
The DNA here is from genome assembly GCA_030545235.1 of Helianthus tuberosus. Lineage (NCBI taxonomy): Eukaryota > Viridiplantae > Streptophyta > Magnoliopsida > Asterales > Asteraceae > Helianthus > Helianthus tuberosus. The sequence goes on from CM060428.1 coordinate 25,883,128, forward strand.
ATGATGCAATCAAGCAAAAATTGGAGAGTTATTCTAACTCCCGATTTGTGCTCGATCACATAATTGACGTTCAACAACTGAAAGGGAACGTGAAAGGCGTTGGGTATAAGTCATGTCCGCCTCCTTTGAGACACAACTATACCAAAATGCCCGATGAGGAGGAAATGCCTCGGTTTGAACCAACTGTTCCTCTTAATTATGAGGAGTTTACAACTGGTCTAGGGTTCAAATCGGACAGTTCCTCGGAGGGCTCATCTGGAACAACCGAAAATTCAGCATCTGTTGGTACGGAACAAAGTCCTCCCACAATTGAGGACTATGATTCGTCCGATGATGAACCAGATGTGAGTGATGAGGATAAATCTCTTGAGAAGAATAAAGGAGTAGAAGTGCCTTTTGAGAATCACATTCTGTGTGATCCTCCTACTCCTGTTGTTCAATCAACTGGTGCTAAACAAGAGATAGATCCTATCACTAAGACAGAGTCTACCATTAAAAGTGATAACGTGTTGTACACTTTAGTTGGTGATGACAAAATTTATTCAAACACAGCTTTTCCAATTAAAAATGTCAATCAATCTTTGATTGATAAAGTGTTTGAAGATTCTACCAGTAAGTTTTTGGAAAAGGGGATCCCGAGAGTTTCAGTAACTCAGTGTGATCCGATTCCAAAAGCTGAAGTTAGAAGAAAATTTGGAAATCAAAAATCACCAACAAAGCAACAACCTGTCGCTTTTAAGGGTAAACAGCAACAGCAGCGAGCTCAAAATTCTAAAGGTTCACAACCGAAGGTTGAGACCAGAGCTCGTTTCAAGAAGAAAAACAATGATGTTAAATTTGTAGCATCCAATGGTTCTGATAAAATTGAGACTTTTGAAAACAAATCAAACACCGAATTTGTTCAAAAAGCCAGAATTTTAAAGCGTAATGCTCAAAACATTTACACCCAACACACAAACGGGTGTGATGAAGGAACAAGTACCTATGGGTCTACAGGTTCAACACGTGAAAGTCGAACAGGATCTCCTAAGTTTGTTGAAAGGAGAAAATGTTTCAAATGTGGGAGTTTGGGCACATCATTAAAGACTGCACAAACTCGCCCAAACCAAATTTTGTAGAAAGAGCCCCTTCTGAACAAGGTCACTCACAAAGTCGTCCTGTTTCTCCAAAACATGATAAACGCACTATTAAAGAACAGGAAACAAAACAACGACATAAGAATGTGAAGGTGATCGAAAAGGCTTTAAAACCGGAAAATGTTAAAAGGAAACCAAGTTCACAACAACCGTTAAAACCAGAAATTGTAATTAATACACAATCTGGTAAATGGAAACAAGCTTGGAAACCGAAAACAGGTGAAGGTTCAGGGGGAGGCGTGAAATTTCCAAATCATCAAGAGATTGAAATTACATTTCTTGATTCTCAGGGGCAACCTAAGTCTGTTAAGGCTTGGGTCCCCCTTTCCAACTAATCTCTGAGTGAGTGTGTAGGATGTTCCAGGAGGAACTATCGATAGTCATCGGATTGTTCATAGTGGAGTGTCCATGCACAAAATAGGCGACTCAAAGCTCCAAGATATTGTTATTTCTAGGAGTGGTTGCCTTTGATGGAGAGAAGAAGAAAAAGAAGACAGAAGTGTCTGTCGAAAAAGATTGAAAGCTTCGACAAAATGAAAATCATTTCAAAATTTGATTGTTCAAGGTTTTGATCGGGTCCCCAGGGTAGATTCAATCAAAATGTACGCACCTGCAGCACGTCTGATGTTCAAAATCAACAAGATGAACATGCAGTGTACATTTCTTCGCGGTGTGATTGGAGAAAAGGTGTTTGTTGAACAAACCAACCGGGTGTGCGGATGCCTTGGCGTGGATTGAACAACCGCACACTACTTCTCAAGAGAAAGACAAAGACCTTCGCTGGTGCAATGTGGAAGACCAGCCGGACCCAAAGGTTTCTGATCTTGTTGTTGTGAAGAGATTTCTCAGTAGCTACAAAAATTGACTTTGAAATCCACACCGGGTGGATATCCAGTTTGGGAGAGCGCTCAGATTCCTTGCAATGCATGAAGCAGTTGCAGGATACGGTTTTAAATTTCTAATCTCTCCTATACTTGTCGATATTTAAGCTGCTTTATAAATTGTTATCATCTCGTATAGCACTCTTTGAACTGACACGTTGAACTCGAATATCACCTCACACGTGATTGTTTCGCTATGAAACTCGTCAATGTTGTCATGGTCCGCACCGCTTACCGACGTGCCAACTGATTTTTCCAAAATTCGATAAATCATTTCTGATTCAAAATTAATTTTGGTAAATGGCATCGAGGTAAAACCATGAGTTAAACCGACATCGGGAAATCGTTTTTGTATATATCTTTGTGTCTTTTAAATTTATCTTAGTTTGTTGATTTTAGGGGGAGTAATCCAACTTTGAAAAATTCAAAAACAGTGAAAATTTTCAAAACGCAAAAACATTGGAAAAACAAAAATGAGTTTCCTGGCGAGCATAAGAGAAAATGATAGTAGATCAGTGGTCTGTTGAAACCTCTTCAAACTGAAATGCAAAATGAAAAAGGTTAAGCAGCTCTATATAAGATGTATCGGTAGGCTCACAATCATTTTAAAGTGTGCAGGGTGATATAAATCTTAAATCGACTGAAGACCAGGTGGGAACCGCACATTGGCATATGGTCTTAGTACCGAAATTTCGTTTGAGAGATTGCCGAGGTTCTGAAATATTCGGTCTTTATGCTGTCTTATCATCTGGGTATCATGGTTGTTTCTTTTACCGAAATAAAACGGAGACGAAGTCTAGATCTTCCATGATATCATACATACGTGTACATACTGCATTCGACCTCAATAAGTGATCAACAATCACATGTCCAAATCAAATAAGTGATAATATATCACAGATTCTTTGCGGGAGTCAAGTTCGTCTCTCTGCTGTACGAAAGTACTGACCTGTTCACGGACTTGCTCCTGTGCCCTCATGCATCGAAAATCAAGTTCCTCATCAATAAGTGATTCTATCACATAGGGCTTGTTTTCAATCAAAATAAGTGAGTTTCTCACATCTTTTATACGGTCAAACAGATGATAAACAGTATACTCACCGGTAAGATGAATCCTCGTGCATACCTTAATACGGGAATGTGTCGTGTGTGGATGAACACCGGTCGGTAAGTATAAATCATACCTTAACGTATCCCCTCGCCATGATTACATCTGATAAGTTGAGCTTATGTGGACAACAATACCGATAATTGTTATAGGATGCTTATCTAAATGTTAACTTTTTGAACAAAAAGAGTTGTTTTGACGTGACCGTACACTGATATGATTCTCTTACCCTCGAAACTCGCAAAAAGATTGTCTGTAAATATTTATTTACTGCTTTCAGTTTCTGCATCTCTGTATATATTTATTTAATTGCTTTCCGTCTTTACGTTTGAAAAAAAAAATGAAAAATTCCAAAAAGATTTTAGGTGTGTTTTAATATAAACTTTATAAAAAAAAAGGATTTTGCTTCTAGTTTATTTTTGATTGACTGATGTTGGAACTCGAGTCTATCCTATCCAAAATCCTGATCATAAGCCGGAAAACAATTGCATCTTCATAAACAGTCGAAGTTAACAAATTTTTGAAAGTTAAAGGATTAAAATTGAATAATTTGTTAAACTTTCAAACTATTGTCGGTCGGTGTTTGATTGAGATTTGATCTCATATGTGTCATTTGTTTAAATGTTAACTATATTCCAAGCGGTTGTTCTCATTATGCGTTTAGCTTTCTTGCATGTGCAGATGCTAAAGGCGAGGAGAACATGTTCGATGACAAGCTTTGGAATGAAGACACGAAGTGGAGGCACTCAAAGGATAAAATGATAGAGTTGCCGCTGACCCTTCATCAACACCACAAGGATCTGAAGAATTGACAAGTCAAAAGATTCACGAGCATAACTCATTGGAGAGTTCATTTTAAGGGGGAGTTTGTTAACACACTTCTTAAATGAAAAAGGGAGTTTGTTGATACACTTTCTACTTACGACGCGTGAAGACTTTGAAGATCCTCCGACATGAAAGACACAGAAGACGAACAATCACAAAAGACGAACATCACGAGTAGCGTCCAAGGGGGAGATTGTTGGTACACTTTATGTGGACGCGACTCGGCTCGGTTCGACTCGGCTCAGGTCGACTTGGTTTCGACTCGGTTAGGTCCGGCTCAAGCCCGAAGACACGACATTCCTCTGTCGTGCGCCCCAGAGTTCGACACGCGAAGCACGGAGCGCCGCAAACTATGTCCTGATGACACATCACCATGACATCATCATTGTGATGTCATGATGATGTAATATGTTGACTAATCTTTTACAATTCTGAATTGTTAAGATCCGTATCACGTAGATTGTTACATGTTGGACCTTTTCCATGTGCTTGGGCCAATCAACATACTTCATGGGCTGATACCTTGTTCTGGGCTTTGACCGTACATCTGGGCTTTACTACAACGACGAAACAGAATAGAATTCATATGTATATCGACGAAACAGAGTGTTTCGTCGACTTTGATTATGTTTCGCCGAGTCCTTTCTATTTCGTCATGTCTGGTCTGTGTTTTAGTATAAATACCCTTCTCTGTTTCTGTGTGAAACTAGAGATGAGAGCATACTTGTAAAGAAACTCTGCCAAAATTCCGTCAAACTGTGTTTGTATCAGTTTGTGATCGGTTCTCATCCCGTTAATCAATAGAGTGTGTTTCATTGGTTAATCCGTGTTATTTATTAACTGTGTTTGGTTTGCACCGTCTCGGGGATTCCGCACCCGTTACCGTGTTTTGTTATAAACAGGGAATAGGTTTCTCGTTATCGATCCTCACCGGAAAAACGGGACCTACACTAGGATTCGAGTTACAGGAACAAGGTGTTAGTGCATGCGTCTGTCGACTTCATCTTGTATCGAGTCGTGTAATAGAATAGATGAAACAAGTCACACAGTTTGAGATTAACAGGATACGGAGGTGAACAAGCCAGTTCAAACGAAGTGGTTAGTTCAAACGAAGTGGCCTGTTCAAACGAACTGGACCAGTTCGTACGAACTGGAGATGCTTGTTCAAACGAACTGGAAATAGTATAAATAGGTGACTTGTGATTTTCATTTGTAACTTTCAGATTCCGGTAGCGAAGCTCAGCCGAAGTATCTCCAGGTCTGTAATCGTCATCAAATCAATACAAGAGATAGTTAAAGTGATTCTTGTGTGTTTGCAGCTGAAATAACTCCGATACGTTCGATTCCGCCTCTCGTATTGGACGAGATCTCTTCTGAACGACTCGTTTGGTCGTGCAAACGATCCTACAAGTGGTATCAGAGCTCAGGAGGAAGAGCTCTTGATATTTCAGCCGATATTCGCCGATAAATTCTGATTTCTACTCCATTCTGTCACGTTTTTTCAAAATTAACCTAGATTTTTTAGATAAAATGACTTGATTTTTAAGTATATTGTGCGAAATGATGTTTTGAATAATCTGTGAAAGTATCAGACCATAAAACAGTTTAAAACTTGTTCAATTTGGTAAAAAACCGACCAGATCGTTTGAGAGATATCCAATTCACATGAACAGAACTTCAAACTCAGATCTACGACGATTTAGTGGACGAAATTGAACGGAAATCACATCATAGTGATCGGAATTTGTTATAGAACAATCCTTGAAGAAATCAGAACGTAATTCTACCAAAAACTTGTTCAAATCTGTCAAAAACATCTCCAGATTGTTCGAAGATGCTTCACTTCGTTTGAGATTTATGTTTAGTTCGTTTGAATTGAACTCAGTCCGTTTGAAAGCCTCACAGTTCGTTTGAAAAGGTTAATTCGTTTGAAAGGTTCAGTCCATTTGAAAGGTTTAGTTCGTTTGAAAAGGTCAATCCGTTTGAAAGGTTTAATTCGTTTGAAGAACATCAGTTCGTTTGAACTTACCTTGTGCGAACCTTAGGTCGTTTGAATCTTCTCAGTTCGTCTGAATCGTAGTTCGTGTGTACATCATTTCGTGTGAAATAGTTTCAGGTCACGTGAAATCTGATTTGTGTGTTAAAGTTTTGTCGGACATTTAAAGTTTGCATGTGAAGTCTAACAGTTGTTGGCAATTTATAAAATCAAAGTTGCATGTGATAAAGGTCAAATTAAATTCAATTAGTACTAAAGGTGGTCGGTTATTTTAAAGCTTCATGTGTTTATAATATCAAGAGATTGTCAGCCCACTATAGTATCTTGGTCCAATCAAATTTGAATATTACTTTGATCTTGTCGGCAATATCAGTGTGCATGTGTAGTTGGTGAAATTGTTCGGCCCAATCAAATAATAAAATCTAAGGTCATTGTCAGTTGGGCACGTGAATATCTCGGTCTCATTAATAACATCAATGGTTATCTGTTCAACTATTGGAGGTCTAATCACAGTCGTTTAGTTTGTAAGCCCATGTGAAGTCCATATCATCGGCCCAAAAGCATTTGATTTCATTAAATGATTCATATGATTTGATGGCTTATGTGAAGTGATTAAAGATTTTGTCGGATATTATATTTGTTCAAATCCACTATCAGAATTTATGTGATTGTTTGAGTAAAGAGGTGTTCATCCACTCATTTAGTATTGGAACGAGTCCGCGAATCTTCGACACGAGTCCTAGATCGATTCAACCGTCACACACGTTCACATATTCAGTTCGTTTAAACTGATCATTTGTTTTTGAATCTCCAGGTGATACAGGTGTTTTACGAGGTGAACCAGTTCGTTTGAAAGCTTGTTTGAGAAATTTTTCGATATCGAATCATGGAAGAAGAATTCTACAACGCGTTTGCAACATCCCCGACTACTCCGACTGAAATTGCTAAAAACATGAACATGGAAAATGAAACCGGAACATTGCAAAAACCCCCGAAACTTATGGGAATTGAAGAGTATCATGGATGGAAGAATCGTTTTGAGAATTGGGTTCAAGAAAATCATCTAAGAGCTTGGGAAAGCATTGAAACAGAATACGTCAGACCACAGACTGCTATGAAAGTTGATAAAATTATCTCAGAGTTTTCAGACACAGAGAGAGAAAGTTATAAAGGAGAGAAAATGATGATAAGTCTGTTGCAGCAAGCTATCAAAGAGGATATATTTGTTTTGCTTCAGCATGATGGAAATGCATTTTCGATTTGGAAAGCACTTGAGAAGAAATTTGAAGGAAGTACAGAAATGCTCCAGAGTAAAGCATCGTTGCTGAAAAAGGAGTTTGAGTTGTTTACTAGTATGCCTGGTGAGACTACAAAGACTCTCATTGAGAGATATTGTCATCTTGTGCGTACCATGTCTCAGCTGAAAATCACTAAAACTCCAGCAGAATGGGTTGAAAAGCTTGCTGACGCATTACCACAGAAAGAATGGGGTACTTATCTGATGATTCTGAAGAATTCTGGACAGTTTAGCAGATTGTCGATCGGACAGTTTATTGAAAAGCTTGAGGCACAGGATCTTGAATAGCAGAAGATTGCCAGAATGAACAGTTCAAGCAATCAACAAGACATCAAACTATACTATAAAGGAAATGTTCAAACTGTTGAATCAAGTCCAAAGATCCAAACCGCGTTTAGTGCAGGAAATTCTTCTGGAACAGGCAGTCAAATTTCAGTTAACACCAGTGGATTTTCAAATGTTAATCCTCCAAGTGTTCAAAGTACGAATGTTGGAAATGAACATCTGATTCAGTGCAATGTAGCTTTACATCTTCAAAAGGGTCAAAACTTTTCTGAAGAAGTTGTGAAAAATCATATGGGTTTACTGGTTACTGCTTTGGAATCTTATGAAGGATTGATTGCCGGAAAAATCGGAAATCCTATGCTAACCAAGGAGGATTACGATCAGATTGATGCAGAAGAGTTGGAGCTGATGGACATTAAATGGTGTCTGGCTAGTGTCCTGAGAAGAGCTGAAAAGTTTAAAATGATTACAGGAAGAAATGACTTTCTGGATGCTCATCTTTCTGCTTTAGGTTTTGATAAATCTAAAGTTACTTGTTTTCGATGCAGGGAGAAAGGTCACTTCAAGAGAGAATGCAAGAATCAGGAAGCTAGTGGAGCAAAGAATCCGTTTGATGGTCATGATTATTATCGGAAGGCCATATATCAACAAGTTGCTCATCAACCACATCAACAAAGGGATTCACAAACTGCTCATGGGAAGATGATTGAAGATGCAAACAGGAAAGCTTATTTTGGTATCATTGATCAAGACGAAGAGAAAATGGCACCAGGATTTAGCTGGGATAAGTTTGCAGATGAAAATGGAAATTTTAAAGCCTTCATTGCTCAAATTGTTCAAAAACCAGAATTGATGAAGGAATGGATAGCAGTGTTATCTGATGATGAGAAGAGTCAAGATGAAGAATCTATTTCTTCAGAAAGCAGTGATGATGATAAAGAGATTGAACAGATAAATGTTGGAAAAACTCATTTATCTTCTGACAGTTTTGAATTTTATTTTGCAGATAAATTGAAGAAACTTAAAAAGAGAAAAGCTGCAAAAGAAATGAAAGAAGACAAGATTGTTGAGAAGATAGTTGAAGTGGAAAAGGTAGTTGAAGTTGAGAAGATTGTGGAGATCGAAAAGGTTGTTGAAGTCACAAAACCGTGTCTTACATGTTTGGAATCTTGCAAACAATGTGAAGATAAAGATAAAAAGTTTTGTGAGCTTGAGAAGTTGAAACAGAAGTTGTTGTTTGATGTAAAGAATTTGAAAGAATCATACGATGTATTAAACAGAACGGTGACTAGTTTGCAGAAAACAAATTCTGAAAAAGAAGATGCTTTGAAGATGTTGAATGCAACAATGATGTCGAAGCAAAAAGAGATAAACTTTTACATTGAAGAATGTGCAAAATGGAAGAAGGAGTTGGATAGTGAAACAGTTGAAAATGAAAGAATCAGAAGATTGTTGAGAAGTTATACAAGTTCTGATTACTTAATTGATTTTTTTTTATATTAATGAAACTTCATTCCACACGAAAAAGGACAATTACAAAGCAATGGCAGGTAGTCGGGCAACAAGTTGCGCCGCCACCCCCTTTTGAATAGAAAAACCAATTCTACTTAATTGATCGAATTTATCCAACTGTTGCAGGTTTTGAAAAACTGAAAGATGTTGTTGTTGATAAAACTGAACCACCAACTGAGAAATTTAAAGTGTTTAAAAATTCAACGTATGAAGTTGGTGAATGTTCAAAAAGATTTTACAGGAAAAGTGTGAAGCTTGACAACCAAAAGTGGGTTGTTAAGAAATCAAGTGCAAAATCTGGTGATGAATCTGATTCCACAAAATCAGAGGAGCCACAATTTGATGAGAGTGTTGAAAACTCAGTTCCTCCAATGGATGATGAGAACTTTCCACCATTGAGGACTGAAAATTTTAAACAAAAGATTGGGAAAGTTGAAATCTCAAATCAGTTTTATTCTGAAAAGGATAATTTTGATGTTGAGAAAGCTTTTAATGGGAATGTAAAGAAGATTTTTGGAAAGATGGTCGATAGGAAAGTTAAAGGGGTAAAAGACTTTTATGCTACAAAGAAAGCAACTTACACCCCAACTAAAGAGGAGTTGGAATCACCCAAGGTTGGTCAGGCTTGGGTGGACATTTTCTTTGCTTGAAAAACCTGACTTGCCGGAGATCCCAAGTTTGTAATCGTGGATCAGGAATCGGCATCTTTCTTGATAATTGTTTTTGTGAATGAATCTTATAATGGTTAAATTTTTTACAGGTTAAATGTGACTTGCCGGAGCTTCCAGGTTGGTAAGTGTGAAGCAGGAATCGGCATTCTTTTTGGTAAAATGATTTTATGTAGAGGTGGTATTCCTACAAGTGGTAAATCAGGGACATTAATTTGTACTTGTTTTTCTTACAAATGGTACATAGGTTTGTTATGACATAGTGATTACTCAAGATCATTAATTTGAACTTGATGTAATCCCTACATAAGTGGTTGAAAAACAAGGTGATGATGAACCCCGAACCTACAAGTGGTAAAATTAACAAAACTTATTTTCCGGAAAAATCATTTTGGTTAAAACAAACTTAAGTGTTTTGAAATCTTAATGAGAAAATAGTTTTGTGTACGGGGAAGTTCTGATTGTTTATGCCAAGTGGATGGCGAATTGAAGTGATTTGATATCAGTTGTCACGTTACTTGTACAATTTGTTTTCAAATTTCTTTAAATGATTTTGAATTTTAGGGGGAGTAAGAATTTGTCAAGAAAATCCAAAAACTTTTGAAAAATTGAAAAATGCAAAAACATAATAAAATACAAAAATGAGTTTGTTGTGAAAAAGAGGAAATGATAGTACATCAGTAGACAGTTACAGTATGCTAAAGAAATGTAATGTTTAAATAGCGTTAAACGGTCTCACTGATGATATGCCGATAGGTTTTTATACATTTAGTAAGCTTTTTCGGGATATAAACTTAAATTCAAACTTGCTTATTTCGTGGGGAACACTACTTGGATATATAGGTAACCCCTGAAATCTCGTTTGAAAGGTCCCTCTTTCTGAAATAGTAGGTCTTTATGCTCAGTGATATCTGGGGTATTATCCCGGGACTTCTGATAATGCGGAAGCAATGGCCTAGTCCCCGGAGAATACTTTACTACTTGCTTGAAATATAGCGCCGCCCTCAGCGTAAAATGATGAGACAATAAAATTGCTAATCAATGCTATTGTAAAAAAGATCCTCTAAAGGGGACCCACCTAAAGTCGAACCGTCATCTCTCTGCTGAACGGAAGTTCTGACCTGAGCTTTCACGGTTTCGCATCTAACCCCTTACAGATATCATCTGTGGTATACTCACCTGTAAGACTGAATATTGGGATCTGGATACGGGAGTATATTCAAGAGGTGGGACACATGAATAAGTTTAAGTCCTTAATACACCTAATTCATATTCTGAATCAGTTGAAATTTGTGTGAGAATTTAAGTGGATCAGTATATTGGCAATCTAAGTGAATTGTTTAATCCTTATTGTGTAACTAAGCTCAACGGTACTTGTGACTTGTAAAAAACTGATATGATCCTCTTACACAAACTCACAAAAATATTGTCTGTAAATATTTCTTTACTGCATTTCATTTCATTAAAAAATCCAAAAAGATTTTCAGTGTGTTTTAGCATAAATTTTCAAAAATTCAAAAAGATTTTCGACAACTGATGTTGGAGAACTGATTTTCAAAATTCCTAGTGCTAAACATGATGAGCATGTGGTGAGGGGGAGTGTGTGTATAAATGAGAAAAGATTTTGAATTTTTATCTACATGTGGTTCATCAGTTATTAACATTGTTAAATCATTCTGGATAAATTTGAGAGAGAGTTTGGTTGTATAAATTTTGTAAAATGTTAAATTTGTGAAAATTTACTTTTGGGTAGAGGATGTGTAGGATAGCTTGGATTCTGAAGTCTGAGTATAGAGCCAGGTCATGATCCTGATTCCGTGAAAGTCAAATTGCAATAAACATCCGAGAAAAGATTATTCGAGAGGAGTCTGTTGATGCTGATGAGGAGAAAGAGGTAAAGTTTGAGGATGCTTACATGTTCAGACTGATAAAGACTGAAGACGTTGAAGACTCGACACTTAAGACTCGTCAACATTCGAGGGGGAGTCTGTTAGTGCATGCGTCTGTCGACTTCGTCTTGTATCGAGTCATGTAATAGAATATATGAAACAAGTCACACAGTTTGAGATTAACAAGATACAGAGGTGAACAAGCGAGTTCAAACGAAGTGGTTAGTTCAAACGAAGTGGCCAGTTCAAACGAACTGGACCAGTTCGTACGAACTGGACCAGTTCGTACGAACTGGAGATGCTTGTTCAAACGAACTGGAAATAGTATAAATAGGTGACTTGTGATTTTCATTTGTAACTTTCAGATTCCGGTAGCGAAGCTCTGCCGAAGTATCTCCAGGTCTGTAATCGTCATCAAATCAATACAAGAGATAGTTAAAGTGATTCTTGTGTGTTTGTAGATGAAATAACTCCGATACGTTTGATTCCGCCTCTCGTATTAGACGAGATCTCTTCGGAACGACTCGTTTGGTCGTGCAAACGATCCTACACAAGGGCCAAACCAACCACCAAAGAATGGAATCGTCGAACGAAAACACTTGACAACCTCCTAGAAGCAGCTTTTCTTGCCACCAGACCTTTCTCCATCAATTAGGAATCTGATGCCGTCACTAAACACATTCCTTAAATTGTAGCCATTTGTTGAGTGATTTTTCTTGGTGTCTAATCCGCATATATATCACCATTGCCCTCGATTTTATTGACTGTATATCTTATAAATGTCAACATATACACGTGTGATTTAGTTTACGAAGATTTTTCAATGCCGAGAACCTCGATCAGAGAGTAAAAAAGGCGTATGGTTCACAATGGTGTAAAATTAAAATGGGATATACCGAGCTAGGATTCGAGGTACAAGAACAAGAGCCAAACCAACCACCCAAGAATGGAATCGTCGAGCGAAAACACGTGACAACCTCCTAGAAGCAGCTTTTCTTGCCACCAGACCTTTCTCCATCAATTAGGAATCTGATGCCGTCACTAAACACATTCCTTAAATTGTAACCATTTGTTGAGTGTTTTTTTTGGTGTCTAATCCGCATATATATCACCATTGCCCTTGATTTTCTTGATTGTATATCTCTAAAATGTCAACATATACACGTGTGATTTAGTTTACGAAGATTTTTCAATGCCGAGAACCTCTATCAGCGAGTAAAAAAGTCATAAGGTTCACAATTGTGGTAAAATTAAAATGGGATATACCGGGCTAGGATTCGAGTTTCAGGAACAAGGGCCAAACCAACCACCCAAGAATGGAATCGTCGAGCGAAAACACTTGACAACCTCATAGAAGCAGCTTTTCTTGCCACCAGACCTTTCTCCATCAATTAGGAATCTGATGCCGTCACTAAACACATTCCTTAAATTGTCGCCATTTGTTGAGTGTTTTTTTTGGTGTCTAATCCGCATATATATCACCATTGCCCTTGATTTTCTTGACTGTATATCTCTTAAATGTCAACATATACACGTGTGATTTAGTTTACAAAGATTTTTCAATGCCGAGAACCTCGATCGGAGAGTAAAAAAGGCGTAAGGTTCATAATGGTGTAAAATTGAAATGGGATATACCGGGCTATGTTTCGAGTTACATGAACAAGGGCAAAACCAACCACCCAAGAATGGAATCGTCGAGCGAAAACACTTGACAACCTCCTAGAAGCAGCTTTTCTTACCACCAGACCTTTCTCCATCAATTAGGAATCTGATGCCGTCACTAAACACATTCCTTAAATTGTAGCCATTTGTTGAGTGTTTTTTTTGTGTCTAATCCGCATATATATCACCATTGCCCTTGATTTTCTTGATTGTATATCTCTTAAATATCAACATATAAACGTGTGATTTAGTTTACGAAGATATTTCAATGCCGAGAACCTCGATCAGAGAGTAAAAAAGGTGTAAGGTTCACAATGGTGTAAAATTAAAATGGGATATACCGGGCTAGGATTCGAGTTACAGGAACAAGGGCCAAACCAACGACCCAAGAATGGAATCGTCGAGCGAAAACACTTGACAACCTCCTAGAAGCAGCTTTTCTTGCCACCAGACCTTTCTCCATCAATTAGAAATCTGATGCCGTCACTAAACACATTCCTTAAATTGTAGCCATTTGTTGAGTGTTTTCTTTTGGTGTCTAATCCGCATATATATCACCATTGCCCTTGATTTTCTTGACTGTATATCTCTTAAATATCAACATATACACGTGCGATTTAGTTTACGAAGATTTTTTAATGCTGAGAACCTCGATCAGAGAGTAAAAAAGGCGTAAGGTTCACAATGGTAAAACTAAAATGAGATATACCAGGCTAGGATTCGAGTTATAGGAACAAGGGCCAAACCAACCACTCAAGAATGGAATCGTCGAGCGAAAACTCTTGACAACCTTCTAGAAGCAGCTTTTCCTACCACCAGACCTTTCTCCATCAATTAGGAATCTGATGCCATCACTAAACACATTCCTTAAATTGTAGCCATTTGTTGAGTGTTTTTTTGGTGTCTAATCCGCATATATATCACCATTGCCCTTGATTTTCTTGACTGTATATCTCTTAAATATCAACATATACACGTGTGATTTAGTTTACGAAGATTTTTCAATGCCGAGAACCTCGATCAGAGAGTAAAAAAGTCGTAAGGTTCACAATGGTGTAAAATTAAAATGGGATATACCGGGATAGGATTCGAGTTACAGGAACAAGGGCCAAACCAACCACCCAAGAATGGAATATGTTGGTACATACATCTGTCGACTTCGTCTTATATCGAGTCTTGGTCTGGTTGCAGATATGAACAAGCATGATGTCATCATGCTTGATGATGACATCATAAGGATGACATCATCATATGCAACATCACGTGAAAATAAGATGCACATGAAACAGAATTTATGTTTGTTTATTGTTGAGTCCGTTTGAAGCTTGTTGTTTGTAGAGGGTTCCGTTTGAAGAAGCTTCGTTTGAAGGATGCCATGACACCTTCAAACGAAAGGGTCCTCTCTATAAATAGCCTTCATGTTCATTTCATTTGTAACTTTCCGGCTTGTGCAACGAAGTGCTGCCGAAGTGTTGTCAGGTTGTAAAACGTCTTCAAATCAATCATACAACAGTTTAAAGAGTAAATCTAGCTGAATTGAACTCTACACGTCTGTTTCCGCCTTTCGTGTTGAGATAAAATCTTCTGATTGACTCATTCGGGTCTGAAATCGATCATGTTCATTTCATTTGTAACTTTCCGGCTTGTGCAACGAAGTGCTGCCGAATTGTTGTCAGGTTGTAAAACGTTTCGAAATCAATCATACAATAGTTTAAAGAGTACATCTAGCTGAATTGAATTCTACACATCTGTTTCCTCCTTTCGTGTTAAGATAAACTCTTCTGATCGACTTGTTCGGGTCCAAAAACGATCCTACATAATAGTTGAGCGAAAACACTAGACAACCTCCTAGAAGCAGCTTTTCTTGCCACCAGACCTTTCTCCATCAATTAGGAATCTGATGCCGTCACTAAACACATTTCTTAAATTGTAGCCATTTGTTGAGTGTTTTTTTTGTGTCTAATCCGCATATATATCACCATTGCCCTTGATTTTCTTGACTGTATATCTCTTAAATATCAACATATACACGTGTGATTTAGTTTCCGAAGATTTTTCAATGCCGAGAACCTCGATCAGAGAGTAAAAAAGGCGTAAGGTTCACAATGGTAAAATTAAAATGGGATATATCGGGCTAGGATTCGAGTTACAGGAACAAGGGCCAAACCAACCACCCAAGAATGGAATCGTCGAGCGAAAACACTTGACAACCTCCTAGAAGCAGCTTTTCTTACCACCAAACCGTTCTCCATCAATTAGGAATCTGATGCCGTCACTAAACACATTCCTTAAATTGTAGCCATTTGTTGAGTGTTTTTTTTTGGTGTCTAATCCACATATATATCACAATTGCCCTTGATTTTCTTGACTGTATATCTCTTAAATATCAACATATACACGTGTGATTTAGTTTACGAAGATTTTTCAATGCCGAGAACCTCAATCAGAGAGTAAAAAAGGCGTAAGGTTCACAATGGTAAAATTAAAATGGGATATACCGGGCTAGGATTCGAGTTACAGGAACAAGGGCCAAACCAACCACCCAAGAATGGAATCGTCGAGCGAAAACACTTGACAACCTCCTAGAAGCAGCTTTTCTTACCACCAGACCTTTCTCCATCAATTAGGAATCTGATGCCGTCACTAAACACATTCCTTAAATTGTAGCCATTTGTTGAGTGTTTTTTTTTGTGTCTAATCCGCATATATATCACCATTGCCCTTGATTTTCTTGACTGTATATCTCTTAAATATCAACATATACACGTGTGAATTAGTTTACGAAGATTTTTCAATGCCGAGAACCTCGATCAGAAAGTAAAAAATACGTAAGGTTAACAATGGTGTAAAATTAAAATGGGATATACCGGGCTAGGATTCGAGTTACAGGAACAAGGGCCAAACCAACCACCCAAGAATGGAATCGTCTAGCGAAAACACTTGACAACCTCCTAGAAGCAGCTTTTCCTGCCACCAGACCTTTCTCCATCAATTAGGAATCTGATGTCGTCACTAAACACATTCCTTAAATTGTAGCCATTTATTGAGTGTTTTTTTTGGTGTCTAATCCGCATATATATCACCCTTGCCCTTGATTTTCTTGACTGTATATCTCTTAAATGTCAACATATACAAGTGTGATTTAGTTTACAAAGATTTTTCAATGCCGAGAACCTCGACCAGAGAGTAAAAAAGGCGTAAGGTTCACAATGGTGTAAAATTAAAATGGGATATACCGGGCTAGGATTCGAGTTACAGGAACTAGGGCCAAACCAACCACCCAAGAATGGAATCGTCGAGCGAAAACACTTGACAACCTCCTAGAAGCAGCTTTTCTTGCCACCAGACCTTTCTCCATCAATTAGAGATATGATGCCGTAACTAAACACATTCCTTAAATTGAAGCCAGTTGTTGAGTGTTTTTTTTGTGTCTAATCTACATATATATCACCATTGCCCTTGATTTTCTTGACTGTATATCTCTTAAATGTCAACATATACACGTGTGATTTAGTTTACGAAGATTTTTCAATGCCGAGAACCTCGATCAGAGAGTAAAAAAGGCGTAAGGTTCACAATGGTAAAATTAAAATGGGATATAACGGGCTAGGATTCGAGTTACAGGAACAAGGGCCAAACCAACCACCCAAGAATGGAATCGTCTATCGAAAACACTTGACAACCTCCTAGAAGCAGCTTTTCTTGCCACCAGACCTTTCTCCATCAATTAGGAATCTGATGCCGTCACTAAACACATTCCTTAAATTGTAGCCATTTGTTGAGTGTTTTTTTGTGTCTAATCCACATATATATCACAATTGCCCTTGATTTTCTTGACTGTATATCTCTTAAATATCAACATATACACGTGTGATTTAGTTTACGAAGATTTTTCAATGTCGAGAACCTCGATCAGAGAGTAAAAAAGGCGTAAGGTTCACAATGGTGTAAAATTAAAATGAGATATACCGGGCTAGGATTCGAGTTACAGGAACAAGGGCCAAACCAACCACCCAAGAATGGAATCGTCGAAAGAAAACACTTGACAACCTCCTAGAATCCGCTTTTCTTGCCACCAGACCTTTCTCCATCAATTAGGAATCCGATGCCGTCATTAAACACATTTCTTAAATTGTAGCCATTTTTGAGTGTTTTTTTTTTGTGTCTAATCCGCATATATATCACCATTGTCCTTGATTTTCTTGACTGTATATCTCTTAAATGTCAATATATACACGTGTGATTTAGTTTACGAAGATTTTTCAATGCCGAGAACCTCGATCAGAGAGTAAAAAAGGCGTAAGGTTCACAATGGTGTAAAATTAAAATGGGATATACCGGGCTAGGATTCGAGTTACAGGAACAAGGGCCAAACCAACAATCCAAGAATGGAATCGTCGAGCGAAAACACCTGACAACCTCCTAGAAGCAGCTTTTCTTGCCACCAGACCTTTCTCCTTCAATTAAGAATCTGATGCCGTCACTAAACACATTCCTTAAATTGTATCCATTTGTTGAGTGTTTTTTTTTTGTTCTAATCCGCATATATATCACCATTGCCCTTGATTTTCTTGACTGTATATCTCTTAAATGTCAACATATACACGTGTGATTTAGTTTACGAAGATTTTTCAATGCCGAGAACCTTGATCAGAGAGTAAAAGAGGAGTAAGGTTCACAATGGTGTAAAATTAAAATGGGATATACCGGGCTAGGATTCGAGTTACAGGAACAAGGGCCAAACCAACCACCCAAGAATGGAATCGTCGAGCGAAAACACTTGACAACCTCCTAGAAGCAGCTTTTCTTACCACCAGACCTTTCTCCATCAATTAGGAATCTGATGCCATCACTAAACACATTCCTTAAATTGTAGCCATTTGTTGAGTGTTTTTTTTTGTGTCTAATCCGCATATATATCACCATTGCCCTTGATTTTCTTGACTGTATATCTCGTAAATATCAACATATACACGTGTGATTTAGTTTACGAAGATTTTTCAATGCCGAGAACCTCGATCAGAAAGTAAAAAATACGTAAGGTTCATAATGGTGTAAAATTAAAATGGGATATACCGGGCTAGGATTCGAGTTACAGGAACAAGGGCCAAACCAACCACCCAAGAATGGAATCGTCTAGCGAAAACACTTGACAACCTCCTAGAAGCAGCTTTTCCTGCCACCAGACCTTTCTCCATTAATTAGAAATATGATGCCGTCACTAAACACATTCCTTAAATTGAAGCCAGTTGTTGAGTGTTTTTTTTTTGTGTCTAATCCGCATATATATCACCATTGCCCTTGATTTTCTTGACTGTATATCTCTTAAATGTCAACATATACACGTGTGATTTAGTTTACGAAGAGTTTTCAATGCCGAGAACCTCGATCAGAGAGTAAAAAAGGCGTAAGGTTCACAATGGTAAAATTAAAATGGGATATACCGGGCTAGGATTCGAGTTACAGGAACAAGGGCCAAACCAACCACCCAAGAATGGAATCGTCTAGTGAAAACACTTGACAACCTCCTAGAAGAAGCTTTTCTTACCACCAGACCTTTCTCCATCAATTAGGAATCTGATGCCGTCACTAAACACATTCCTTAAATTGTAGCCATTTGTTGAGTGTTTTTTTTTTGTGTCTAATCCGCATATATATCACAATTTCCCTTGATTTTCTTGACTGTATATCTCTTAAATATCAACATATACACGTGTGATTTAGTTTACGAAGATTTTTCAATGTCGAGAACCTCGATTAGAGAGTAAAAAAGGCGTAAGGTTCACAATGGTGTAAAATTAAAATGGGATATAACGGGCTAGGATTCGAGTTACAGGAACAAGGGCCAAACCAACCACCCAAGAATGGAATCGTCGAACGAAAACACTTGACAACCTCCTAGAATCCGCTTTTCTTGCCACCAGACCTTTCTCCATCAATTAGGAATCCGATGCCGTCATTAAACACATTCCTTAAATTGTAGCCATTTTTTGAGTGTTTTTTTTTGTGTCTAATCCGCATATATATCACCATTGCCCTTGATTTTCTTGACTGTATATCTCTTAAATATCAACATATACACGTGTGATTTAGTTTACGAAGATTTTTCAATGCCGAGAACCTCGATCAGAGAGTAAAAAAGGCGTAAGGTTCACAATGGTGTAAAATTAAAATGGGATATACCGGGATAGGATTCGAGTTACAGGAACAAGGGCCAAACCAACCACCCAAGAATGGAATATGTTGGTGCATACATCTGTCGACTTCGTCTTATATCGAGTCTTGGTCTGGTTGCAGATATGAACAAGCATGATGTCATCATGCTTGATGATGACATCATAAGGTTGACATCATCATATGCAACATCACGTGAAAATAAGATGCACATGAAACAGAATTTATGTTTGTTTATTGTTGAGTCCGTTTGAAGCTTATTGTTTGTAGAGGGTTCCGTTTGAAGAAGCTTCGTTTGAAGGATGCCATGACACCTTCAAACGAAAGGGTCCTCTCTATAAATAGCCTTCATGTTCATTTCATTTGTAACTTTCCGGCTTGTGCAACGAAGTGCTGCCGAAGTGTTGTCAGGTTGTAAAACGTCTTCAAATCAATCATACAACAGTTTAAAGAGTAAATCTAGCTGAATTGAACTCTACACGTCTGTTTCCGCCTTTCGTGTTGAGATAAAATCTTCTGATTGACTCATTCGGGTCTGAAATCGATCATGTTCATTTCATTTGTAACTTTCCGGCTTGTGCAACGAAGTGCTGCCGAATTGTTGTCAGGTTGTAAAACGTTTCGAAATCAATCATACAACAGTTTAAAGAGTACATCTAGCTGAATTGAATTCTACACATCTGTTTCCGCCTTTCGTGTTAAGATAAACTCTTCTGATCGACTCGTTCGGGTCCAAAAACGATCCTACAGAATAGTCGAGCGAAAACACTAGACAACCTCCTAGAAGCAGCTTTTCTTGCCACCAGACCTTTCTCCATCAATTAGGAATCTGATGCCATCACTAAACACATTTCTTAAATTGTAGCCATTTGTTGAGTGTTTTTTTTGTGTCTAATCCGCATATATATCACCATTGCCCTTGATTTTCTTGACTGTATATCTCTTAAATATCAACATATACACGTGTGATTTAGTTTCCGAAGATTTTTCAATGCCGAGAACCTCGATCAGAGAGTAAAAAAGGCGTAAGGTTCACAATGGTAAAATTAAAATGGGATATATCGGGCTAGGATTCGAGTTACAGGAACAAGGGCCAAACCAACCACCCAAGAATGGAATCGTCGAGCGAAAACACTTGACAACCTCCTAGAAGCAGCTTTTCTTACCACCAGACCGTTCTCCATCAATTAGGAATCTGATGCCGTCACTAAACACATTCCTTAAATTGTAGCCATTTGTTGAGTGTTTTTTTTTGGTGTCTAATCCACATATATATCACAATTGCCCGTGATTTTCTTGACTGTATATCTCTTAAATATCAACATATACACGTGTGATTTAGTTTACGAAGATTTTTCAATGCCGAGAACCTCAATCAGAGAGTAAAAAAGGCGTAAGGTTCACAATGGTAAAATTAAAATGGGATATACCGGGCTAGGATTCGAGTTACAGGAACAAGGGCCAAACCAACCACCCAAGAATGGAATCGTCGAGCGAAAACACTTGACAACCTCCTAGAAGCAGCTTTTCTTACCACCAGACCTTTCTCCATCAATTAGGAATCTGATGCCGTCACTAAACACATTCCTTAAATTGTAGCCATTTGTTGAGTGTTTTTTTTTTGTGTCTAATCCGCATATATATCACCATTGCCCTTGATTTTCTTGACTGTATATCTCTTAAATATCAACATATACACGTGTGATTTAGTTTACGAAGATTTTTCAATGCCGAGAACCTCGATCAGAAAGTAAAAAATACGTAAGGTTCACAATGGTGTAAAATTAAAATGGGATATACCGGGCTAGGATTCGATTTACAGGAACAAGGGCCAAACCAACCACCCAAGAATGGAATCGTCTAGCGAAAACACTTGATAACCTCCTAGAAGCAGCTTTTCCTGCCACCAGACCTTTCTCCATCAATTAGGAATCTGATGTCGTCACTAAACACATTCCTTAAATTGTAGCCATTTATTGAGTGTTTTTTTTGGTGTCTAATCCGCATATATATCACCATTGCCCTTGATTTTCTTGACTATATATCTCTTAAATGTCAACATATACAAGTGTGATTTAGTTTACAAAGAATTTTCAATGCCGAGAACCTCGATCAGAGAGTAAAAAAGGCGTAAGGTTCACAATGGTGTAAAATTAAAATGGGATATACCGGGCTAGGATTCGAGTTACAGGAACTAGGGCCAAACCAACCACCCAAGAATGGAATCGTCGAGCGAAAACACTTGACAACCTCCTAGAAGCAGCTTTTCTTGCCACCAGACCTTTCTCCATCAATTAGAAATATGATGCCGTCACTAAACACATTTCTTAAATTGAAGCCAGTTGTTGAGTGTTTTTTTTTGTGTCTAATCTCCATATATATCACCATTGCCCTTGATTTTCTTGACTGTATATCTCTTAAATGTCAACATATACACGTGTGATTTAGTTTACGAAGATTTTTCAATGCCGAGAACCTCGATCAGAGAGTAAAAAAGGCGTAAGGTTCACAATGGTAAAATTAAAATGGGATATACCGGGCTAGGATTCGAGTTACAGGAACAAGGGCCAAACCAACCACCCAAGAATGGAATCGTCTAGCGAAAACACTTGACAACCTCCTAGAAGAAGCTTTTCTTACCACCAGACCTTTCTCCATCAATTTGGAATCTGATGCCGTCACTAAACACATTCCTTAAATTGTAGCCATTTGTTGAGTGTTTTTTTTGTGTCTAATCCGCATATATATCACAATTGCCCTTGATTTTCTTGACTGTATATCTCTTAAATATCAACATATACACGTGTGATTTAGTTTACGAAGATTTTTCAATGTCGAGAACCTCGATCAGAGAGTAAAAAAGGCGTAAGGTTCACAATGGTGTAAAATTAAAATGAGATATACTGGGCTAGGATTCGAGTTACAGGAACAAGGGCCAAACCAACCACCCAAGAATGGAATCGTCGAACGAAAACACTTGACAACCTCCTAGAATCCGCTTTTCTTGCCACCAGACCTTTCTCCATCAATTAGAAATCCGATGCCGTCACTAAACACATTCCTTAAAGTGTAGCCATTTTTTGAGTGTTTTTTTTGTGTCTAATCCGCATATATATCACCATTGTCCTTGATTTTCTTGACTGTATATCTCTTAAATGTCAATATATACACGTGTGATTTAGTTTACGAATATTTTTCAATGCCGAGAACCTCGATCAGAGAGTAAAAAAGGCGTAAGGTTCACAATGGTGTAAAATTAAAATGGGATATACCGGGCTAGGATTCGAGTTACAGGAACAAGGGCCAAACCAACAATCCAAGAATGGAATCGTCGAGCGAAAACACCTGACAACCTCCTAGAAGCAGCTTTTCTTGCCACCAGACATTTCTCCTTCAATTAGGAATCTGATGCCGTCACTAAACACATTCCTTAAATTGTAGCCATTTGTTGAGTGTTTTTTTTGTTCTAATCCGCATATATATCACCATTGCCCTTGATTTTCTTTATTGTATATCTCTTAAATGTCAACATATACACGCGTGGTTTAGTTTACGAAGATTTTTCAATGCCGAGAACCTCGATCAGAGAGTAAAAGAGGAGTAAGGTTCACAATGGTGTAAAATTAAAATGGGATATACCGGGCTAGGATTCGAGTTACAGGAACAAGGGCCAAACCAACCACCCAAGAATGGAATCGTCGAGCGAAAACACTTGACAACCTCCTAGAAGCAGCTTTTCTTACCACCAGACCTTTCTCCATCAATTAGGAATCTGATGCCGTCACTAAACACATTCCTTAAATTGTAGCCATTTGTTGAGTGTTTTTTTTTGTGTCTAATCCGCATATATATCACCATTGCCCTTGATTTTCTTGACTGTATATCTCTTAAATATCAACATATACACGTGTGATTTAGTTTACGACGATTTTTCAATGCCGAGAACCTCGATCAGAAAGTAAAAAATACGTAAGGTTCATAATGGTGTAAAATTAAAATGGGATATACCGGGCTAGGATTCGAGTTACAGGAACAAGGGCCAAACCAACCACCCAAGAATGGAATCGTCTAGCGAAAACACTTGACAACCTCCTAGAAGCAGCTTTTCCTGCCACCAGACCTTTCTCCATCAATTAGGAATCTGATGTCGTCACTAAACACATTCCTTAAATTGTAGCCATTTATTGAGTGTTTTTTTTTGGTGTCTAATCCGCATATATATCACCATTGCCCTTGATTTTCTTGACTGTATATCTCTTAAATGTCAACATATACAAGTGTGATTTAGTTTACAAAGATTTTTCAATGCCGAGAACCTCGATCAGAGAGTAAAAAAGGCGTAAGGTTCACAATGGTGCAAAATTAAAATGGGATATACCGGGCTAGGATTCGAGTTACAGGAACTAGGGCCAAACCAATCACCCAAGAATGGAATCGTCGAGCGAAAACACTTGACAACCTCCTAGAAGCAGCTTTTCTTGCCACCAGACCTTTCTCCATCAATTAGAAATATAATGCCGTCACTAAACACATTCCTTAAATTGAAGCCAGTTGTTGAGTGTTTTTTTTGTGTCTAATCCGCATATATATCACCATTGCCCTTGATTTTCTTGACTGTATATCTCTTAAATGTCAACATATACACGTGTGATTTAGTTTACGAAGATTTTTCAATGCCGAGAACCTCGATCAGAGAGTAAAAAAGGCGTAAGGTTCACAATGGTAAAATTAAAATGGGATATACCGGGCTAGGATTCGAGTTACAGGAACAAGGGCCAAACCAACCACCCAAGAATGGAATCGTCTAGCGAAAACACTTGACAACCTCCTAGAAGCAGCTTTTCTTACCACCAGACCTTTCTCCATCAATTAGGAATCTGATGCCGTCACTAAACACATTCCTTAAATTGTAGCCATTTGTTGAGTGTTTTTTTTTGTGTCTAATCCGCATATATATATCACCATTGCCCTTGATTTTCTTGACTGTATATCTCTTAAATATCAACATATACACGTGTGATTTAGTTTACGGAGATTTTTCAATGCCGAGAACCTCGATCAGAAAGTAAAAAATACGTATGGTTCATAATGGTGTAAAATTAAAATGGGATATACCGGGCTAGGATTCGAGTTACAGGAACAAGGGCCAAACCAACCACCCAAGAATGGAATCGTCTAGCGAAAACACTTGACAACCTCCTAGACACAGCTTTTCCTGCCACCAGACCTTTCTCCATCAATTAGGAATCTGATGTCGTCACTAAACACATTCCTTAAATTGTAGCCATTTATTGAGTGTTTTTTTTTGGTGTCTAATCCGCATATATATCACCATTGCCCTTGATTTTCTTGACTGTATATCTCTTAAATGTCAACATATACAAGTGTGATTTAGTTTACAAAGATTTTTCAATGCCGAGAACCTCGATCAGAGAGTAAAAAAGGCGTAAGGTTCACAATGGTGCAAAATTAAAATGGGATATACCGGGCTAGGATTCGAGTTACAGGAACTAGGGCCAAACCAATCACCCAAGAATGGAATCGTCGAGCGAAAACACTTGACAACCTCCTAGAAGCAGCTTTTCTTGCCACCAGACCTTTCTCCATCAATTAGAAATATGATGCCGTCACTAAACACATTCCTTAAATTGAAGCCAGTTGTTGAGTGTTTTTTTTTGTGTCTAATCCGCATATATATCACCATTGCCCTTGATTTTCTTGACTGTATATCTCTTAAATATCAACATATACACGTGTGATTTAGTTTACGAAGATTTTTCAATGCCGAGAACCTCGATCAGAAAGAAAAAAATACGTAAGGTTCACAATGGTGTAAAATTAAAATGGGATATACCGGGCTAGGATTCGATTTACAGGAACAAGGGCCAAACCAACCACCCAAGAATAGAATCGTCAAGCGAAAACACTTGACAACCTCCTAGAAGCAGCATTTCCTGCCACCAGACCTTTCTCCATCAATTAGGAATCTGATGTCGTCACTAAACACATTTCTTAAATTGTAGCCATTTATTGAGTGTTTTTTTTGGTGTCTAATGCGCATATATATCACCATTGCCCTTGATTTTCTTGACTATATATCTCTTAAATGTCAACATATACAAGTGTGATTTAGTTTACAAAGAATTTTCAATGCCGAGAACCTCGATCAGAGAGTAAAAAAGGCGTAAGGTTCACAATGGTGTAAAATTAAAATGGGATATACCGGGCTAGGATTCGAGTTACAGGAACTAGGGCCAAACCAACCACCCAAGAATGGAATCGTCGAGCGAAAACACTTGACAACCTCCTAGAAGCAGCTTTTCTTGCCACCAGACCTTTCTCCATCAATTAGAAATATGATGCCGTCACTAAACACATTTCTTAAATTGAAGCCAGTTGTTGAGTGTTTTTTTTTTGTGTCTAATCTGCATATATATCACCATTGCCCTTGATTTTCTTGACTGTATATCTCTTAAATGTCAACATATACACGTGTGATTTAGTTTACGAAGATTTTTCAATGCCGAGAACCTCGATCAGAGAGTAAAAAAGGCGTAAGGTTCACAATGGTAAAATTAAAATGGGATATACCGGGCTAGGATTCGAGTTACAGGAACAAGGGCCAAACCAACCACCCAAGAATGGAATCGTCTAGCGAAAACACTTGACAACCTCCTAGAAGAAGCTTTTCTTACCACCAGACCTTTCTCCATCAATTAGGAATCTGATGCCGTCACTAAACACATTCCTTAAATTGTAGCCATTTGTTGAGTGTTTTTTTTTGTGTCTAATCCGCATATATATCACAATTGCCCTTGATTTTCTTGACTGGATATCTCTTAAATATCAACATATACACGTGTGATTTAGTTTACGAAGATTTTTCAATGTCGAGAACCTCGATCAGAGAGTAAAAAAGGCGTAAGGTTCACAATGGTGTAAAATTAAAATGAGATATACCGGGCTAGGATTCGAGTTACGGGAACAAGGGCCAAACCAACCACCCAAGAATGGAATCGTCGAACGAAAACACTTGACAACCTCCTAGAATCCGCTTTTCTTGCCACCAGACCTTTCTCCATCAATTAGAAATCCGATGCCGTCACTAAACACATTCCTTAAAGTGTAGCCATTTTTTGAGTGTTTTTTTTTGTGTCTAATCCGCATATATATCACCATTGTCCTTGATTTTCTTGACTGTATATCTCTTAAATGTCAATATATACACGTGTGATTTAGTTTACGAAGATTTTTCAATGCCGATAACCTCGATCAGAGAGTAAAAAAGGCGTAAGGTTCACAATGGTGTAAAATTAAAATGGGATATACCGGGCTAGGATTCGAGTTACAGGAACAAGGGCCAAACCAACAATCCAAGAATGGAATCGTCGAGCGAAAACACCTGACAACCTCCTAGAAGCAGCTTTTCTTGCCACCAGACATTTCTCCTTCAATTAGGAATCTGATGCCGTCACTAAACACATTCCTTAAATTGTAGCCATTTGTTGAGTGTTTTTTTTTGTTCTAATCCGCATATATATCACCATTGCCCTTGATTTTCTTGATTGTATATCTCTTAAATGTCAACATATACACGTGTGGTTTAGTTTACGAAGATTTTTCAATGCCGAGAACCTCGATCAGAGAGTAAAAGAGGAGTAAGGTTCACAATGGTGTAAAATTAAAATGGGATATACCGGGCTAGGATTCGAGTTACAGGAACAAGGGCCAAACCAACCACCCAAGAATGGAATCGTCGAGCGAAAACACTTGACAACCTCCTAGAAGCAGCTTTTCTTACCACCAGACCTTTCTCCATCAATTAGGAATCTGATGCCGTCACTAAACACATTCCTTAAATTGTAGCCATTTGTTGAGTGTTTTTTTTTGTGTCTAATCCGCATATATATCACCATTGCCCTTGATTTTCTTGACTGTATATCTCTTAAATATCAACATATACACGTGTGATTTAGTTTACGAAGATTTTTCAATGCCGAGAACCTCGATCAGAAAGTAAAAAATACGTAAGGTTCATAATGGTGTAAAATTAAAATGGGATATACCGGGCTAGGATTCGAGTTACAGGAACAAGGGCCAAACCAACCACCCAAGAATGGAATCGTCTAGCGAAAACACTTGACAACCTTCTAGAAGCAGCTTTTCCTGCCACCAGACCTTTCTCCATCAATTAGGAATCTGATGTCGTCACTAAACACATTCCTTAAATTGTAGCCATTTATTGAGTGTTTTTTTTTGGTGTCTAATCCGCATATATATCACCATTGCCCTTGATTTTCTTGACTGTATATCTCTTAAATGTCAACATATACACGTGTGATTTAGTTTACGAAGATTTTTCAATGTCGAGAACCTCGATCAGAGAGTAAAAAAGGCGTAAGGTTCACAATGGTGTAAAATTAAAATGGGATATACCGGGCTAGGATTCGAGTTACAGGAACAAGGGCCAAACCAACCACCCAAGAATGGAATCGTCGAACGAAAACACTTGACAACCTCCTAGAATCCGCTTTTCTTGCCACCAGACCTTTCTCCATCAATTAGGAATCCGATGCCGTCACTAAACACATTCCTTAAATTGTAGCCATTTTTTGAGTGTTTTTTTTTGTGTCTAATCCGCATATATATCACCATTGTCCTTGATTTTCTTGACTGTATATCTCTTAAATGTCAATATATACACGTGTGATTTAGTTTACGAAGATTTTTCAATGCCGAGAACCTCGATCAAAGAGCAAAAAAGGCGTAAGGTTCACAATGGTGTAAAATTAAAATGGGATATACCGGGCTAGGATTCGAGTTACAGAAACAAGGGCCAAACCAACAATCCAAGAATGGAATCGTCAAGCGAAAACACCTGACAACCTCCTAGAAGCAGCTTTTCTTGCCACCAGACCTTTCTCCTTCAATTAGGAATCTGATGCCGTCACTAAACACATTCCTTAAATTGTAGCCATTTGTTGAGTGTTTTTTTTGTGTCTAATCCGCATATATATCACCATTGTCCTTGATTTTCTTGACTGTATATCTCTTAAATGTCAACATATACACGTGTGATTTAGTTTACGAAGATTTTCAATGCCGAGAACCTCGATCAGAGAGTAAAAGAGGAGTACGGTTCACAATGGTGTAAAATTAAAATGGGATATACCGGGCTAGGATTCGAGTTACAGGAACAAGGGCCAAACCAACCACCCAAGAATGGAATCGTCGAGCGAAAACACTTGACAACCTCCTAGAAGCAGCTTTTCTTACCACCAGACCTTTCTCCATCAATTAGGAATCTGATGCCGTCACTAAACACATTCCTTAAATTGTAGCCATTTGTTGAGTGTTTTTTTTTGTGTCTAATCCGCATATATATCACCATTGCCCTTGATTTTCTTGACTGTATATCTCTTAAATATCAACATATACACGTGTGATTTAGTTTACGAAGATTTTTCAATGCCGAGAACCTCGATCAGAAAGTAAAAAATACGTAAGGTTCATAATGGTGTAAAATTAAAATGGGATATACCGGGCTAGGATTCGAGTTACAGGAACAAGGGCCAAACCAACCACCCAAGAATGGAATCGTCTAGCGAAAACACTTGACAACCTCCTAGAAGCAGCTTTTCCTGCCACCAGACCTTTCTCCATCAATTAGGAATCTGATGTCGTCACTAAACACATTCCTTAAATTGTAGCCATTTATTGAGTGTTTTTTTGGTGTCCAATCCGCATATATATCACCATTGCCCTTGATTTTCTTGACTGTATATCTCTTAAATGTCAACATATACAAGTGTGATTTAGTTTACAAAGATTTTTCAATGCCGAGAACCTCGATCAGAGAGTAAAAAAGGCGTAAGGTTCACAATGGTGTAAAATTAAAATGGGATATACCGGGCTAGGATTCGAGTTACAGGAACTAGGGCCAAACCAACCACCCAAGAATGGAATCGTCGAGCGAAAACACTTGACAACCTCCTAGAAGCAGCTTTTCTTGCCACCAGACCTTTCTCCATCAATTAGAAATATGATGCCGTCACTAAACACATTCCTTAAATTGAAGCCAGTTGTTGAGTGTTTTTTTTTGTGTCTAATCCGCATATATATCATCATTGCCCTTGATTTTCTTGACTGTATATCTCTTAAATGTCAACATATACATGTGTGATTTAGTTTACGAAGATTTTTCAATGCCGAGAACCTCGATCAGAGAGTAAAAAAGGCGTAAGGTTCACAATGGTAAAATTAAAATGGGATATACCGGGCTAGGATTCGAGTTACAGGAACAAGGGCCAAACCAACCACCCAAGAATGGAATCGTCTAGCGAAAACACTTGACAACCTCCTAGAAGCAGCTTTTCTTACCACCAGACCTTTCTCCATCAATTAGGAATCTGATGCCGTCACTAAACATATTCCTTAAATTGTAGCCATTTGTTGAGTGTTTTTTTTGTGTCTAATCCGCATATATATCACAATTTCCCTTGATTTTCTTGACTGTATATCTCTTAAATATCAACATATACACGTGTGATTTAGTTTACGAAGATTTTTCAATGTCGAGAACCTCAATCAGAGAGTAAAAAAGGCGTAAGGTTCACAATGGTGTAAAATTAAAATGGGATATACCGGGCTAGGATTCGAGTTACAGGAACAAGGGCCAAACCAACCACCCAAGAATGGAATCGTCGAACGAAAACACTTGACAACCTCCTAGAATCCGCTTTTCTTGCCACCAGACCTTTCTCCATCAATTAGGAATCCGATGCCGTCACTAAACACATTCCTTAAATTGTAGCCATTTTTTATGTGTTTTTTTTGTGTCTAATCCGCATATATATCACCATAATCCTTGATTTTCTTGACTGTATATCTCTTAAATGTCAACATATACACGTGTGATTTAGTTTACGAAGATTTTTCAATGCCGAGAACCTCTATCAGAGAGTAAAAAAGGCGTAAGGTTCACAATGGTGTAAAATTAAAATGGGATATACCGGGCTAGGATTCGAGTTACAGGAACAAGGGCCAAACCAACCACCCAAGAATGGAATCGTCGAACGAAAACACTTGACAACCTCCTAGAATCCGCTTTTCTTGCCACCAGACCTTTCTCCATCAATTAGGAATCCGATGCCGTCACTAAACACATTCCTTAAATTGTAGCCATTTTTTGTGTGTTTTTTTTTTGTGTCTAATCTGCATATATATCACCATTGTCCTTGATTTTCTTGACTGTATATCTCTTAAATGTCAATATATACACGTGTGATTTAGTTTACGAAGATTTTTCAATGCCGAGAACCTCGATCAGAGAGTAAAAAAGGCGTAAGGTTCACAATGGTGTAACATTAAAATGGGATATACCGGGCTAGGATTCGAGTTACAGGAACAAGGGCCAAACCAACAATCCAAGAATGGAATCGTCGAGCGAAAACACCTGACAACCTCCTAGAAGCAGCTTTTCTTGCCACCAGACCTTTCTCCTTTAATTAGGAATCTGATGCCGTCACTAAACACATTCCTTAAATTGTAGCCATTTGTTGAGTGTTTTTTTTTTTGTTCTAATCCGCATATATATCACCATTGCCCTTGATTTTCTTGACTGTATATCTCTAAAATGTCAACATATACACGTGTGATTTAGTTTACGAAGATTTTTCAATGCCGAGAACCTCGATCAGAGAGTAAAAGAGGAGTAAGGTTCACAATGGTGTAAAATTAAAATGGGATATACCGGGCTAGGATTCGAGTTACAGGAACAAGGGCCAAACCAACCACCCAAGAATGGAATCGTCGAGCGAAAACACTTGACAACCTCCTAGAAGCAGCTTTTCTTACCACCAGACCTTTCTCCATCAATTAGGAATCTGATGCCGTCACTAAACACATTCCTTAAATTGTAGCCATTTGTTGAGTGTTTTTTTTTGTGTCTAATCCGCATATATATCACAATTGCCCTTGATTTTCTTGACTGTATATCTCTTAAATATCAACATATACACGTGTGATTTAGTTTACGAAGATTTTTCAATGTCGAGAACCTCGATCAGAGAGTAAAAAAGGCGTAAGGTTCACAATGGTGTAAAATTAAAATGGGATATAACGGGCTAGGATTCGAGTTACAGGAACAAGGGCCAAACCAACCACCCAAGAATGGAATCGTCGAATGAAAACACTTGACAACCTCCTAGAATCCGCTTTTCTTGCCACCAGACCTTTCTCCATCAATTAGGAATCCGATGCCGTCACTAAACACATTCCTTAAATTGTAGCCATTTTATGAGTGTTTTTTTTGTGTCTAATCCGCATATATATCACCATTGTCCTTGATTTTCTTGACTGTATATCTCTTAAATGTCAATATATACACGTGTGATTTAGTTTACGAAGATTTTTCAATGCCGAGAACCTCGATCAGAGAGTAAAAAAGGCGTAAGGTTCACAATGGTGTAAATTTAAAATGGGATATACCGGGCTAGGATTCGAGTTACAGGAACAAGGGCCAAACCAACAATCCAAGAATGGAATCGTCGAGCGAAAACACCTGACAACCTCCTAGAAGCAGCTTTTCTTGCCACCAGACCTTTCTCCTTCAATTAGGAATCTGATGCCATCACTAAACACATTCCTTAAATTGTAGCCATTTGTTGAGTGTTTTTTTTTGTTCTAATCTGCATATATATCACCATTGCCCTTGATTTTCTTGACTGTATATCTCTTAAATGTCAACATATACACGTGTGATTTAGTTTATGAAGATTTTTCAATGCCGAGAACCTCGATCAGAGAGTAAAATAGGAGTAAGGTTCACAATGGTGTAAAATTAAAATGTGATATACCGGGCTAGGATTC
This sequence comes from Helianthus tuberosus, assembly GCA_030545235.1. Lineage (NCBI taxonomy): Eukaryota > Viridiplantae > Streptophyta > Magnoliopsida > Asterales > Asteraceae > Helianthus > Helianthus tuberosus. Next base: position 25,915,431 of record CM060428.1, read on the forward strand.
GAGTTACAGGAACAAGGGCCAAACCAACCACCCAAGAATGGAATCGTCGAGCGAAAACACTTGACAACTTCCTAGAAGCAGCTTTTCTTTCCACCAGACCTTTCTCCATCAATTAGGAATCTGATGCCGTCACTAAACACATTCCTTAAATTGTAACCATTTGTTGAGTGATTTTTTTTGTGTCTAATCCGCATATATATCACCATTGCCCGTGATTTTCTTGACTGTATTTCTCTTAAATGTCAACATATACACGTGTGATTTAGTTTAGGAAGATTTTTAAATGCCGAAAACCTCGATCAGAGAATAAAAAAGGCCTAAGGTTCACAATTGTGGTAAATTAAAATGAGATATACCGGGCTAGGATTCGAGTTACAGGAACATGTGCTAAACCAACCACCCAAGAATAGAATCATCGAGCGAAAACACTTGACAACCTCCTAGAAGCAGCTTTTCTTGCCACCAGACCTTTCTCCATCAGTTAGGAATCTAATGCCGTCACTAAACACATTCCTTAAATTGTAGCCATTTGTAGAGTGTTTTTTTTGGTGTCTAATCCGCATATATATCACCATTGCCCTTGATTTTCTTGACTGTATACCTCCTAAATGTCAACATATACACGTGTGATTTAGTTTACGAAGATTTTTCAATGCCGAGAACCTCGATCAGAGAGTAAAAAAGGCGTAAGGTTCACAATGGTGTAAAATTAAAATGGGATATATCGGGCTAGGATTCGAGTTACAGGAACAAGGGCCAAACCAACCACCCAAGAATGGAATGGTCGAGCGAAAACACTTGACAAGCTCCTAGAAGCAGCTTTTCTCGCCACCAGACCTTTCTCCATCAATTAGGAATCTGATGCCGTCACTAAACACATTCCTTAAATTGTAGCCATTTGTTGAGTGATTTTTTTTGGTGTCTAATCCGCATATATATCACCATTGCCCTTGATTTTCTTGACTGTATACCTCCTAAATGTCAACATATACACGTGTGATTTAGTTTACGAAGATTTTTCAATGCCGAGAACCTCGATCAGAGAGTAAAAAAGGCGTAAGGTTCACAATGGTGTAAAATTAAAATGGGATATATCGGGCTAGGATTCGAGTTACAGGAACAAGGGCCAAACCAACCACCCAAGAATGGAATGGTCGAGCGAAAACACTTGACAAGCTCCTAGAAGCAGCTTTTCTCGCCACCAGACCTTTCTCCATCAATTAGGAATCTGATGCCGTCACTAAACACATTCCTTAAATTGTAGCCATTTGTTGAGTGATTTTTTTTGGTGTCTAATCCGCATATATATCACCATTGCCCTCAATTTTCTTGACTGTATATCTAATAAATGTCAACATATACACGTGTGATTTAGTTTACGAATATTTTTCAATGCCGAGAACCTCGATCAGAGAGTAAAAAAGGCGTAAGGTTCACAATGGTGTAAAATTAAAATGGGATATACCGGGCTAGGATTCGAGGTACAGGAACAAGGGCCAAACCAACCACCTAAGAATGGAATCGTCAAGCGAAAACATTTGACAACCTCCTAGAAGCAGCTTTTCTTGCCACCAGACCTTTCTCCATCAATTAGGAATCTGATGCCATCACTAAACACATTCTTTAAATTGTAGCCATTTGTTGAGTGTTTTTTTTGGTGTCTAATCCGCATATATATCACCATTGCCCTTGATTTTCTTGACTGTATATCTGTTAAATGTCAACATATACATGTGTGATTTAGTTTACGAAGATTTTTCAATGCCGAGAACCTCTATCAGAGAGTAAAAAAGCCGTAAGGTTCACAATTGTGGTAAAATTAAAATGGGATATACCGGCCTAGCATTCGAGTTACAGGAACAAGGGCCAAACCAACCTCCCAAGAATGGAATCGTCGAGCAAAAACACTTGACAACCTCCTAGAAGCAGCTTTTCTTGCCACCAGACCTTTCTCCATCAATTAGGAATCTGATGCCGTCACTAAACACATTCCTTAAATTGTAGCCATTTGTTGAGTGTTTTTTTGGTGTCTAATACGCATATATATCACCATTGCCCTTGATTTTCTTGACTGTATATCTCTTAAATGTCAACATATACACGTGTGATTTAGTTTACGAAGATTTTTCAATGCCGAGAACCTCGATTATAGAGTAAAAAAGGTGTAAGGTTCACAATGGTGTAAAATTGAAATGGGATATACTGGGCTAGGATTCGAGTTACATGAACAAGGGACAAACCAACCACCCAACAATGGAATCGTCGAGCGAAAACACTTGACAACCTCCTAGAAGCAGCTTTTCTTACCACCAGACCTTTCTCCATCAATTAGGAATCTGATGTTGTCACTAAACACATTCCTTAAATTGTAGCCATTTGTTGAGTGTTTTTTTTGTGTCTAATCCGCATATATATCACCTTTGCCCTTGATTTTCTTGACTGTATATCTCTTAAATATCAACATATACACGTGTGATTTAGTTTACGAAGATTTGTCAATGCCGAGAACCTCGATCAGAGAGTAAAAAAGGTGTAAGGTTCACAATGGTGTAAAATTAAAATGGGATATACCGGGCTAGGATTCGAGTTACAGGAACAAGGGCCAAACCAACCACCCAAGAATGGAATCGTCGAGCGAAAACACTTGACAAGCTCCTAGAAACAGCTTTTCTTGCCACCAGACCTTTCTCCATCAATTAGGAATCTGATGCCGTCACTAAACACATTCCTTAAATTGTAGCCATTTGTTGAGTGATTTTTTTTGGTGTCTAATCCGCATATATATCACCATTGCCCTCAATTTTCTTGACTGTATATCTTATAAATGTCAACATATACACGTGTGATTTAGTTTACGAAGATTTTTCAATGCCGAGAACCTCGATCAGAGAGTAAAAAAGGCGTAAGGTTCACAATGGTGTAAAATTAAAATGGGATATACCGGGCTAGGATTCGAGGTACAGGAACAAGGGCCAAACCAACCACCTAAGAATGGAATCGTCAAGCGAAAACATTTGATAACCTCCTAGAAGCAGCTTTTCTTGCCACCAGACCTTTCTCCATCAATTAGGAATCTGATGCCATCACTAAACACATTCTTTAAATTGTAGCCATTTGTTGAGTGTTTTTTTTGGTGTCTAATCCGCATATATATCACCATTGCCCTTGATTTTCTTGACTGTATATCTGTTAAATGTCAACATATACATGTGTGATTTAGTTTACGAAGATTTTTCAATGCCGAGAACCTCTATCAGAGAGTAAAAAAGCCGTAAGGTTCACAATTGTGGTAAAATTAAAATGGGATATACCGGCCTAGCATTCGAGTTACAGGAACAAGGGCCAAACCAACCACCCAAGAATGGAATCGTCGAGCGAAAACACTTGACAAGCTCCTAGAAACAGCTTTTCTTGCCACCAGACCTTTCTCCATCAATTAGGAATCTGATGCCGTCACTAAACACATTCCTTAAATTGTAGCCATTTGTTGAGTGATTTTTTTTGGTGTCTAATCCGCATATATATCACCATTGCCCTCAATTTTCTTGACTGTATATCTTATAAATGTCAACATATACACGTGTGATTTAGTTTACGAAGATTTTTCAATGCCGAGAACCTCGATCAGAGAGTAAAAAAGGCGTAAGGTTCACAATGGTGTAAAATTAAAATGGGATATACCGGGCTAGGATTCGAGGTACAGGAACAAGGGCCAAACCAACCACCTAAGAATGGAATCGTCAAGCGAAAACATTTGACAACCTCCTAGAAGCAGCTTTTCTTGCCACCAGACCTTTCTCCATCAATTAGGAAACTGATGCCATCACTAAACACATTCTTTAAATTGTAGCCATTTGTTGAGTGTTTTTTTTGGTGTCTAATCCGCATATATATCACCATTGCCCTTGATTTTCTTGACTGTATATCTGTTAAATGTCAACATATACATGTGTGATTTAGTTTACGAAGATTTTTCAATGCCGAGAACCTCGATCAGAGAGTAAAAAAGGCGTAAGGTTCACAATGGTGTAAAATTAAAATGGGATATACCGGGCTAGGATTCGAGGTACAGGAACATGGGCCAAACCAACCTCCCAAGAATGGAATCGTCGAGCGAAAACACTTGACAACCTCCTAGAAGCAGCTTTTCTTGCCACCAGACCTTTCTCCATCAATTAGGAATCTGATGCCGTCACTAAACACATTCCTTAAATTGTAGCCATTTGTTGAGTGTTTTTTTGGTGTCTAATACGCATATATATCACCATTGCCCTTGATTTTCTTGACTGTATATCTCTTAAATGTCAACATATACACGTGTGATTTAGTTTACGAAGATTTTTCAATGCCGAGAACCTCGATTATAGAGTAAAAAAGGTGTAAGGTTCACAATGGTGTAAAATTAAAATGGGATATACCGGGCTAGGATTCGAGTTACATGAACAAGGGACAAACCAACCACCCAACAATGGAATCGTCGAGCGAAAACACTTGACAACCTCCTAGAAGCAGCTTTTCTTACCACCAGACCTTTCTCCATCAATTAGGAATCTGATGTTGTCACTAAACACATTCCTTAAATTGTAGCCATTTGTTGAGTGTTTTTTTTGTGTCTAATCCGCATATATATCACCTTTGCCCTTGATTTTCTTGACTGTATATCTCTTAAATATCAACATATACACGTGTGATTTAGTTTACGAAGATTTGTCAATGCCGAGAACCTCGATCAGAGAGTAAAAAAGGTGTAAGGTTCACAATGGTGTAAAATTAAAATGGGATATACCGGGCTAGGATTCGAGTTACAGGAACAAGGGCCAAACCAACCACCCAAGAATGGAATCGTCGAGCGAAAACACTTGACAAGCTCCTAGAAACAGCTTTTCTTGCCACCAGACCTTTCTCCATCAATTAGGAATCTGATGCCGTCACTAAACACATTCCTTAAATTGTAGCCATTTGTTGAGTGATTTTTTTTGGTGTCTAATCCGCATATATATCACCATTGCCCTCAATTTTCTTGACTGTATATCTTATAAATGTCAACAGATACACGTGTGATTTAGTTTACGAAGATTTTTCAATGCCGAGAAACTCGATCAGAGAGTAAAAAAGGCGTAAGGTTCACAATGGTGTAAAATTAAAATGGGATATACCGGGCTAGGATTCGAGGTACAGGAACAAGGGCCAAACCAACCACCCAAGAATGGAATCGTCGAGCGAAAACACTTGACAACCTCCTAGAAGCAGCTATTCTTGCCACTAGACCTTTCTCCATCAATTAGGAATCTGATGCCATCACTAAACACATTCCTTAAATTGTAGCCATTTGTTGCGTGTTTTTTTTTGGTGTCTAATCCGCATATATATCACCATTGCCCTTGATTTTCTTGACTGTATATATGTTAAATGTCAATATATACACGTGTGATTTAGTTTACGAAGATTTTTCAATGCCGAGAACCTCTATCAGAGAGTAAAAAAGTCGTAAGGTTCACAATTGTAGTAAAATTAAAATGGGATATACCGGGCTAGCATTCGAGTTATAGGAACAAGGGCCAAACCAACCTCCCAAGAATGGAATCGTCGAGCGAAAACACTTGACAACCTCCTAGAAGCAGCTTTTCTTGCCACCAGACCTTTCTCCATCATTTAGGAATCTGATGCCGTCACTAAACACATTCCTTAAATTGTAGCCATTTGTTGAGTGTTTTTTTTTTGTGTCTAATCCGCATATATATCACCATTGCCCTTGATTTTCTTGACTGTATATCTCTTAAATGTCAACATATACACGTGTGATTTAGTTTACGAAGATTTTTCAATGCCGAGAACCTCGATTAGAGAGTAAAAAAGGTGTAAGGTTCACAATGGTGTAAAATTGAAATGGGATATACCGGGCTAGGATTCGAGTTACATGAACAAGGGCCAAACCAACCACCCAACAATGGAATCGTCGAGCGAAAACACTTGACAACCTCCTAGAAGCAGCTTTTCTTACCACCAGACCTTTCTCCATCAATTAGGAATCTGATGTTGTCACTAAACACATTCCTTAAATTGTAGCCATTTGTTGAGTGTTTTTTTTGTGTCTAATCCGCATATATATCACCTTTGCCCTTGATTTTCTTGACTGTATATCTCTTAAATATCAACATATACACGTGTGATTTTGTTTACGAAGATTTGTCAATGCCGAGAACCTCGATCAGACAGTAAAAAAGGTGTAAGGTTCACAATGGTGTAAAATTAAAATGGGATATACCGGGCTAGGATTCGAGTTACAGGAACAAGGGCCAAACCAACCACCCAAGAATGGAATCGTCGAGCGAAAACACTTGACAACCTCCTAGAAGCAGCTTTTCTTACCACCAGACCTTTCTCCATCAATTTGGAATCTGATGCCGTCACTAAACACATTCCTTAAATTGTAGCCATTTGTTGAGTGTTTTTTTGTGTGTCTAATCCGCATATATATCACCATTGCCCTTGATTTTCTTGACTGTATATCTCTTAAATATCAACATATACACGTGTGATTTAGTTTACGAAGATTTTTCAATGCCGAGAACCTCGATCAGAGAGTAAAAAAGGCGTAAGGTTCACAATGGTAAAATTAAAATGGGATACACCGGGCTAGGATTCGAGTTACAGGAACAAGGGCCAAACCAACCACCCAAGAATGAAATCGTCGAGTGAAAACACTTGACAACCTCCTAGAAGCAGCTTTTCTTACCACCAGACCTTTCTCCATCAATTAGGAATCTGATGCCGTCACTAAACACATTCCTTAAATTATAGCCATTTGTTGAGTGTTTTTTTTTTGTGTCTAATCCGCATATATATCACCATTGCCCTTGATTTTCTTGACTGAATATCTCTTAAATGTCAACATATACACGTGTGATTTAGTTTACGAAAATTTTTCAATGCCGAGAACCTCGATCAGAGAGTAAAAAATGTGTAAGGTTCACAATGGTGTAAAATTAAAATGGGATATACCGGGCTAGGATTCGAGTTACAGGAACAAGGGCCAAACCAACCACCCAAGAATGGAATCGTCGAGCGAAAACACTTGACAACCTCCTAGAAGCAGCTTTTCTTGCCACCAGACTTTTCTCCATCAATTAGGAATCTGATGCCGTCACTAAACACATTCCTTAAATTGTAGCCATTTGTTGAGTGTTTTTGTTGGTGTCTAATCCGCATATATATCACCATTTCCCTTGATTTTCTTGATTGTATATCTCTTAAATGTCAACATATACACGTGTGATTTAGTTTACGAAGATTTGTCAATGCCGAGAACCTCGATCAGAGAGTAAAAAATGTGTAAGGTACACAATGGTGTAAAATTAAAATGGGATATACCGGGCTAGTATTTGAGTTACAGGAACAAGGGCCAAACCAACCACCCAAGAATGGAATCGTCGAGCGAAAACACTTGACAGCCTCCTAGAAGTAGCTTTTCTTGCCACCAGACCTTTCTCCATCAATTAGGAATCTGATGCCGTCACTAAACACATTCCTTAAATTGTAGCCATTTGTTGAGTGTTTTTTTTGTGTCTAATCCGCATATATATCACCATTGCCCTTGATTTTCTTGACTGTATATCTCTTAAATGCAACATATACAAGTGAGATTTAGTTTACGAAGATTTTTCAATGCCGAGAACCTCGATCAGAGAGTAAAAAAGGCCTAAGGTTCACAATGGTGTAAGATTAAAATGGGATATACCGGGCTAGGCTTCGAGTTACAGGAACGAGGGCCAAACCAACCACCCAAGAATGGAATCGTCGAGCGAAAACACTTGACAACCTCCTAAAAGCAGTTTTTCTTACCACCAGACCTTTCTCCATCAATTAGGAATCTGATGTCGTAACTAAACACATTCCTTAAATTGTAGCTATTTGTTGAGTGTTTTTTTTGTGTCTAATCCGCATATATATCACCATTGCCCTTGATTTTCTTGACTGTATATCTCTTAAATGTCAACATATACACGTGTGATTTAGTTTACGAAGATTTTTCAATGCCGAGAACCTCGATTAGAGAGTAAAAAAGGTGTAAGGTTCACAATGGTGTAAAATTGAAATGGGATATACCGGGCTAGGATTCGAGTTACATGAACAAGGGCCAAACCAACCACCCAACAATGGAATCGTCGAGCGAAAACACTTGACAACCTCCTAGAAGCAGCTTTTCTTACCACCAGACCTTTCTCCATCAATTAGGAATCTGATGTTGTCACTAAACACATTCCTTAAATTGTAGCCATTTGTTGAGTGTTTTTTTTGTGTCTAATCCGCATATATATCACCTTTGCCCTTGATTTTCTTGACTGTATATCTCTTAAATATCAACATATACACGTGTGATTTTGTTTACGAAGATTTGTCAATGCCGAGAACCTCGATCAGACAGTAAAAAAGGTGTAAGGTTCACAATGGTGTAAAATTAAAATGGGATATACTTGGCAAGGATTCGAGTTACAGGAACAAGGGCCAAACCAACCACCCAAGAATGGAATCGTCGAGCGAAAACACTTGACAACCTCCTAGAAGCAGCTTTTCTTACCACCAGACCTTTCTCCATCAATTTGGAATCTGATGCCGTCACTAAACACATTCCTTAAATTGTAGCCATTTGTTGAGTGTTTTTTTGTGTGTCTAATCCGCATATATATCACCATTGCCCTTGATTTTCTTGACTGTATATCTCTTAAATATCAACATATACACGTGTGATTTAGTTTACGAAGATTTTTCAATGCCGAGAACCTCGATCAGAGAGTAAAAAAGGCGTAAGGTTCACAATGGTAAAATTAAAATGGGATACACCGGGCTAGGATTCGAGTTACATGAACAAGGGCCAAACCAACCACCCAAGAATGAAATCGTCGAGTGAAAACACTTGACAACCTCCTAGAAGCAGCTTTTCTTACCACCAGACCTTTCTCCATCAATTAGGAATCTGATGCCGTCACTAAACACATTCCTTAAATTATAGCCATTTGTTGAGTGTTTTTTTTTGTGTCTAATCCGCATATATATCACCATTGCCCTTGATTTTCTTGACTGAATATCTCTTAAATGTCAACATATACACGTGTGATTTAGTTTACGAAAATTTTTCAATGCCGAGAACCTCGATCAGAGAGTAAAAAATGTGTAAGGTTCACAATGGTGTAAAATTAAAATGGGATATACCGGGCTAGGATTCGAGTTACAGGAACAAGGGCCAAACCAACCACCCAAGAATGGAATCGTCGAGCGAAAACACTTGACAACCTCCTAGAAGTAGCTTTTCTTGCCACCAGACCTTTCTCCATCAATTAGGAATCTGATGCCGTAACTAAACACATTCCTTAAATTGTAGCCATTTGTTGAGTGTTTTTTTTTGTGTCTAATCCGCATATATATCACCATTGCCCTTGATTTTCTTAACTGTATATCTCTTAAATGCAACATATACAAGTGAGATTTAGTTTACGAAGATTTTTCAATGCCGAGAACCTCGATCAGAGAGTAAAAAAGGCGTAAGGTTCACAATGGTGTAAAATTAAAATGGGATATACCGGGCTAGGATTCGAGTTACAGGAACAAGGGCCAAACCAACCACCCAAGAATGGAATCGTCGAGCGAAAACACTTGACATCCTCCTAGAAGCAGCTTTTCTTACCACCAGACCTTTCTCCATCATTTAGGAACCTGATGCCGTCACTAAACACATTCCTTAAATTGTAGCCATTTGTTGAGTGTTTTTTTTTGTGTCTAATCCGCATATATATCACCATTGCCCTTGATTTTCTTGACTGTATATCTCTTAAATATCAACATATACACGTGTGATTTAGTTTACGAAGATTTTTCAATGCCGAGAACCTCGATCAGAGAGTAAAAAATGCGTAAGGTTCACAATGGTATAAATTAAAATGCTATATACCGGGCTAGGATTCGAGTTACAGGAACAAGGGCCAAACCAACCACCCAAGAATGGAATCGTCGAGCGAAAACACTTGACAACCTCCTAGAAGCAGCTTTTCCTGCCACCAGACCTTTCTCCATCAATTAGGAATCTGATGCCGTCACTAAACACATTCCTTAAATTGTAGCCATTTGTTGAGTGTTTTTTTTTATTGTCTAATCCACATATATATCACCATTGCCCTTGATTTTCTTGACTGTATATCTCTTAAATGCAACATATACAAGTGAGATTTAGTTTACGAAGATTTTTCAATGCCGAGAACCTCGATCAGAGAGTAAAAAAGGCGTAAGGTTCACAATGGTGTAAAATTAAAACGGGATATACCGGGCTAGGATTCGAGTTACAGGAACAAGGGCCAAACCAACCACCCAAGAATGGAATCGTCGAGCGAAAACACTTGACAACCTCCTAGAAGCAGCTTTTCTTGCCACCAGACCTTTCTCCATCAATTAGGAATCTGATGCCGTCACTAAACCCATTCCTTAAATTGTAGCCATTTGTTGAGTGTTTTTTTTTTGGTGTCTAATCCGCATATATATCACCATTGCCCTTGATTTTCTTGATTGTATATCTCTTAAATGTCAACATATACACTTGTGTTTTAGTTTACGAAGATTTTTCTATGCCGAGAACCACGATCAGAGAGTAAAAAAGGCATAAGGTTCACAATGGTAAAATTAAAATGGGATATACCGGGCTAGGATTTGAGTTACAGGAACAAGGGCCAAACCAATCACCCAAGAATGGAATCGTCGTGCGAAAACACTTGACAACGTCCTAGAAGCAGCTTTTCTTACCACCAGACCTTTCTCCATCAATTAGGAATCTGATGCCGTCACTAAACACATTCCTTAAATTGTAGCCATTTGTTGAGTGTTTTTTTTTGTGTCTAACCCGCATATATATCACCATTGCCCTTGATTATCTTGACTGTATATCTCTTAAATATCAACATATACACGTGTGATTTAGTTTACGAAGATTTTTCAATGCCGAGAACCTCGATCAGAGAGTAAAAAAGGCGTAAGGTTCACAATGGTGTAAAATTAAAATGGGATATACCGGGCTAGGATTCGAGTTACAGGAACAAGGGCCAAACCAACCACCCAAGAATGGAATCGTCGAACGAAAACACTTGACAACCTCCTAGAAGCAGCTTTTCTTACCACCAGACCTTTCTCCATCAATTAGGAATCTGATGCCGTCACTAAACGCATTCCTTAAATTGTAACCATTTGTTGAGTGACTTTTTTTGGTGTCTAATCCACATATATATCACCATTTCCCTTGATTTTCTTGGTTGTATATCTCTTAAATGTCAACATATACACGTGTGATTTAGTTTACGAAGATTTTTCAATGCCGAGAACCTCGATCAGAGAATAAAAAAGGCCTAAGGTTCACAATTGTGGTAAATTAAAATGGGATATACCGTGCTAGGATTCGAGTTACAGGAACATGTACCAAACCAACCGCCCAAGAATAGAATCGTCGAGCGAAAACACTTGACAATCTCCTAGAAGTAGCTTTTCTTGCCACCAGACAATTCTTCATCAGTTAGGAATCTGATGCCGTCACTAAACATATTCCTTTAATTGTAGCCATTTGTTGAGTGTTTTTTTTGGTGTCTAATCCGCATATATATCACCATTGCCCTTGATTTTCTTGACTGTATACCTCTTAAATGTCAACATATACCCGTGTGATTTAGTTTACGAATATTTTTCAATGCCGAGAACCTCGATCAGAGAGTAAAAAAGGCGTAAGGTTCACAATGGTGTAAAATTAAAATGGGATATATCGGGCTAGGATTCGAGTTACATGAACAAGGGCCAAACCAACCACCCAAGAAAGGAATGGTCGAGCGAAAACACTTGACAACCTCCTAGAAGCAGCTTTTCGTGCCACCAGTCCTTTCTCCATCAATTAGGAATCCGATGCCGTCAGTAAACACATTACTTAAATTGTAGCCATTTATTGAGTGTTTTTTTTGTGTCTAATCCGCATATATATCACCATTGACCTTGATTTTCTTGACTGTATACCTCTTAAATGTCAACATATACATGTGTGATTTAGTTTACGAAGATTTTTCAATGCCGAGAACCTCGATCAGAGAGTAAAAAAGGCGTAAGGTTCACAATAGTGCATGGAATGTCTGTTGACTTCGTCTGCATTAGGTCTTGTGTTTAGATTGATTGAAAGAACACACAATAGGGTATTAATTAGGGTTTGTATGTGTTTAACTTGAAGATTTCGCTTGAAATCAGTTCAAGCGAAATCAACAAGTGATGATTTCGCTTGAAACCATCTCAAGCGAAATCTCCAGCTTATAAATAGGCTTTTGTGTTCATTTGGTAGACAGATCTGAAGAGAGAGGTCATTGTGTGAAACACGAAGTGCTGCCGGATTTGTATCAGAAAAACATTGTATAAGCACTAATATCAATCAGAAAAGAAGGATTAAAAGGATTAGAGCTGTTATGACTTTATGTGCATTGATTCCGCCTTTACACATGAAGATGAACATCCTTGACTGACATTTTAGGGTCTTAGAACGGTCCAACAAGTGGTATCAGAGCTCAGGACGAGGAGTTCATACCATAGCAGCGAATTCTCTTCTTTCTACTCATATCTTTTTATATTTTTCAGATCTGAACAAGTTCCAACGGTCGAAATGGTTTGATTTTAGAGTATAACGTGTAAAACTGAGTTTTAACAAATCCTACAAAGATTCAGACTAAAATTCAGATTAAAACATGTTAAAATTGACCTAAAACTAGATTTCGCTTGAAAGTGTTCGAAATTAGTAGTTGATTTCGCTTCAAAATCAGATTTTTAGGCTGGATTTCGCTTGAAACTAATTGGATTGGAACTTGTATTGTTGAAGCGAAATAGTATTGATTGTTTTCGCTTGAATCAGAATTATAAGTGGATTTCGCTTGAAATCATTTGAAGCGAAATTGATAATCAGGTTTTCGCTTGAAGTTGAAGCGAAATTGTTCTAACAGATTTCGGTTGAACAATTTTTTAGATCTGATTTCGCTTGAAGCTGATTATACTTCAAGGATTTCGCTTGAACTTGCTGAATTTTTCAAAATTGAAAATTTTACTAAGTGTTTGCTTGTTTGTTTGTTTGCAGGTGATTCAAGGCGATTTTGTTTGAGCAGGATAATTTCATTTGAAAGTGATTGACATTGTGAAAACTGTTATCTAAATATGGATAGTGATGATGAATATGGTTGTTCCTTTGCAGATGATATTTTTAACAATAATTCAATGGATATTATTGATATTCTTGCAGGAAAACAAAAGTCTAGAAAATCATTTTCAATATACAAGGATTCAGAAATTGTTGATTCAAAAAATGTTGTGGATAAAATAGAAAAGAGTTTTGAAGTTAGTTCTGAAAAAGATGAAAAAGTTTCAGAAGTTATTTCAGAAAAAGTTCCAGTTTTTGATCATTCATACTCATCTGATGAAGAGTGTGATGATGATAGCAAAGAACTTGAGAAACTTGAGTTTTATAAACAGGTATTTTCATCTGAAATGGTTAATGATTCTTTTGCAGAACAAATTGATGAGCTCAAGAATAAACTTGCTGCGAAAAAGATAAATCAAAAGGCAGCAGATGTTGAAGAAATTAAAGAAATTAAGAAAGAAGCTGTTACAGAAAAACAACAGGTATTTGAGGAAGCAATTTCAAAGAAAGAAGAATCTGAAAAGTCTGTATCTGAGAAATCTGAACCAGTGATTAAGAAAAAGATTGCAGAAGACACACTAGTCTTTGAGGTTGTTCAGAAAGAGAAGAAACAGGTTAAAGATATTCAGACTTTGAAAGCTGAAAAGAAAGTTGATGATGAACATATTTTGGAGTTGCGCTTGAACTGTGAAAAGCTGAAAACTGAAAATGTCAAACTATTGAATGATGTGGACAGTTTGACATTGGAAAACAAAATTTTGAAAGAAAAAGAAAAAGAGTTTAAAAATGAAAATGTTTTTTGGATAAAATTGGAAAATGAAACGTTAAAAGAAAAAGAAAAATATTTTCAAAATCAAATTGAAATCAATTCTCATCTTGCTAAAATCATTCAGCTTGAAAAAGAAGCTGAAAAAGCTCGGATGAAAATCAAAGAGTTTGAAGTAAAATTAAAAGGTTTTGTGACTTCGGCACCATATGAGTGTCCAAAACCGATCAATTCTGTTCCAATAAGTGACAATGTCACAAATTTTGACAAAGTCAAAGTTGAAGATTGTGATGAAATATCTGATGATGAAAAGGAAAAGAAAAGAAAAATATTTTTAGATTTACAAGAAAAATTTAAAAATATTGTATTGCAATCTACTGAAATAGGTGAATGTTCTAAACAAAAACCTGTTAAGAAGAGTGTAGAACAGAAACAAAACGTTAAAAATTTGAAAAATTTTAAAATTGAAAATAAAAGTTCATCAGATAAGTCATCCAATCATTATCAAAAATCACAAAAATCTAAAAATGAAAACTCACAAAATGTTGGTAATAAGTGGTGCAGGTTTGACCACAGTGCTCAAATGCCAAATCAAGGATACAAGAGGAGACATGATTACCACAAGGCAAATCAATGCTTTGATCTAAGTGTGTGGTATGAAGAAGGTGTTTGGTATGAAAGAAATGAGAGGTATGATAACAGAGTGTGTTACACTTGTGGTTATCAAGGACACATTGCTGTTAACTGCCAAAGTCAGAGATTCGAAACAAGAAGATGCTATGAATGCAACATCAGAGGTCATATTGCCAGAGATTGCCCAATGAGATCAAAAGGAAGATCGAGGGTTGAATCTCAGAAAATGGGAAAGAAATCAGTCAGTGTCAAGCCCAAAGAACAGAAAGTTCAAGAACCAAAAGTTCAAGAACAGAAAGTTCAAGAAAAGAAAGTGAAGCTTTCACAAGGGCAGAAAGACAGACTGAGGAAGAAGAGAAAGAAAGCAAGAGAATACTTGGAGAAAATTTTGTCCTCGGATAAAACTGGTAATCCGAGAAAAAGTTCTGATGAATTACTTTCCCCAACTGCAGAGGCAAGCAAAACGAATTCATCAGATACAAATCTGAGGACAAATGGGAAAGAGAAAAGGAAGTTAAAGAAAGAAAAATTAACTAAGCAAAATGATAACCAATCAAAGAAAGTTAATTTTTCTGACAAAATCTTGATCAAGGTTTTCGAATATAAAAGAGACAATGAAAGTTTATTCATTTCACAGCCTAATAAAAAGGGAAAACCTAGATCTAGTAAGAATTGGGTACCAATGAAGGTTGGCGAGGAATTTGACTTGTCAAAGTCAAAAGAGCCATCTTCTGGCGATGAATTTGTTTCTTCAAAAACAAAGGAGCCGCGTTTTGGCGATGAATTTGACGTCTCAAAGTCAGACAAGTCACCATCAGGCAATGAATCTGATTTTTCAAAGTCAGATAAGCCATGTGCAGGCAATGATTCTGGTTTGTCAAAACCAGAAGAGCCATCTGTTGAGGTAAAAACTGTCAAACCCAAGGCTGGTCAGGCTTGGGTGAATCTTTTCAAATAGAAAAACCTGACTTGCCGGAGCTTCCAGGTTGGTAAGCGTGAAGCAGGTATCGGCATCATTCTTGAGAAATTCACAGGATGGTAACTGTGATATTTCGACTTTCAAGTGGTAAATCAGGGACATTAAATTGTACTTGATTTTCTACTAGTGTTTGTTGTTGACAAGGGTCTTATTTGTTAAATCTTTCAAAGTGTTTAAAGGTAAACAATGTGATGAAAGAACCCCGAGTTTGTAAAAAGACACACAAAACTAATTTTCCGGAAAAACCATTTGATTAAAACAAACTTAAGTGTTTTGAAATCTAAATGGGAAAATAGTTTGTTGTCAGGGGGAGTTCTGATTGTTAAGCCGGGTGAATGGCGAATTGAAGCGATTTGATATCAGTTTGTCACGTTTCTTGTATAGTTTGTTTTCAAATTTTCTCAGAAAATCAAAATTGAAACATATTTTGATTTTAGGGGGGGAAAAATTTAAAAAAATTAGAAAATTTGAAAATTTCAAAAACATTGAAAAAGCAAAAATGAGTTTGGTTGTAAATAAGAGGAAATGATAGAAAATCAGTGGACTATCACAGCATGCTAAAGAATTGGAAAGTTAAATGTGATAAACGGTCTCACTGATGATATGTCAGTAGGTTTTTGCACATTAAGTAGATTGTGACGAGATATAAATCTAAATTTCAAACTTGCTTATATCGTGGGTAACATCTCTCGGATATATGGGTAACCCCCGAAATCTCGTTTGAAAGGTTTCGTATTCTGATATACAGGTCTTTATACTCAGTGATGTCTGGGGTATTATTCCGGGACTTCTGCTGAACGGTAGTTCTGACCTAGTCCCTGGCTAATACTTTCTGCAAATGCTTGAAACATAGTATCACCCTCAGCATCAATGATAAGACAATAAAATTGCTTAGCAATGCTGTTGTAAAAAAGATCCTCTAAAGGGGACACACCCAAGTTGAGTCATGATCTCTCTGCTGAACGGTAGTTCTGACCTGAGCTCTCATGATTCTTCATAAATTATTAACCCCTTACAGATATCATTGATGTTATAATTACCTGTAAGACTGAATATTGGATTCTGGATACGGAAGTATATTCTGAGGTGGGACACGCGATTAAGTTTAAGTATCTAAGACATTAAATTCGTATCTCGAAGCAGTTGAACTTTGTGTGAAAATTTAAGAGGACCAATATACTGACAATCTAAGTGAATCGTTTAGAACTTAAAATGATTAAAGCTTAACGGTGCTAGTGATTTGTTTCATAAACTGATATGATCCTCTTACACAAACTCACAAAAATATTGTTTGTATATATTTGTTTACTGCTTTTCTCTAAAACAAAATTCAAAAAGATTTTCGACAACTGATGTTGAAGAGCTGATTTTCAAAATTCCAAGTGCTAAACTTGATGAACTAGAGGATTGGGAGAATTTGTTGAAAACTTTGAATGTTTTATATAAATGTTTTGAAAGATTGTGTGGTTAGTTAATCAAGGTCATTCGTTTGAACTTGATGTAACTTTACAGATTGTTGAATTAATGATTTCTGCCAATAAGTTTTTAAATCTAAGCGTTATAAATTTGAGAAACTTATATTGTGGTAGAGGATATGCAGGTTTTAGGAATTCCCATGGAAGCTAAATGTTAAAGCTTGAACCAGACATCTCAGATTCTAGCATATTGAGAGGGGGAGTATGTGAAAGGAGGAGTCTGGATCAACAGTCAAAGGGAAGAATGGAGTTTAACGTTTGAAGATTGAAGATAAAGATTGAGGAAAATTTTTACAATGTTGGAGAAAAGACCAAGACTGAAGACTCAGGAGCTGAAGACTTCGTCAACATCCAAGGGGGAGTCTGTTAGTGCATGGAATGTCTGTTAACTTCGTCTGCATTAGGTCTTGTGTTTAGATTGATTGAAAGAACACACAATAGGGTATTAATTAGGGTTTGTATGTGTTTAACTTGAAGATTTCGCTTGAAATCAGTTCAAGCGAAATCAACAAGTGATGATTTCGCTTGAAACCATCTCAAGCGAAATCTTCAGCTTATAAATAGGCTTGTGTGTTCATTTGGTAGACAGATCTGAAGAGAGAGGTCATTGTATGAAACACGAAGTGCTGCCGGATTTGTATCAGAAAAACGTTGTATAAGCACTAATATCAATCAGAAAAGAAGGATTAAAAGGATTAGAGCTGTTATGACTTTATGTGCATTGATTCCGCCTTTACACATGAAGATGAACATCCTTGACTGACATTTTAGGGTCTTAGAACGGTCCAACAGGTGTAAAATTAAAATGAAATATATCGGGCTAGGATTCGAGTTACAGGAACAAGGGCCAAACCAACCACCCAAGAATGGAATGGTCGAGCGAAAACACTTGACAACCTCCTAGAAGCAGCTTTTCTTGCCACCAGTCCTTTCTCCATCAATTAGGAATCTGATGCCGTCACTAAACACATTACTTAAATTGTAGCCATTTATTGAGTGTTTTTTTTTGTGTCTAATCCGCATATATATCACCATTGCCCTTGATTTTCTTGACTGTATACCTCTTAAATGTCAACATATACACGTGTGATTTAGTTTACGAAGATTTTTCAATGCAGAGAACCTCGATCAGGGAGTAAAAAAGGAGTAAGGTTCACAATGGTGTAAAATTAAAATGGGATATACCGAGGTAGGATTCGAGTTACAGGAACAAGGGCCAAACCAACCACCCAAGAATGGAATGGTCGAGCGAAAACACTTGACAACCTCCTAGAAGCAGCTTTTCTTGCCACCAGTCTTTTCTCCATCAACTAGGAATCTGATGCCGTCACTAAACACATTACTTAAATTGTAGCCATTTATTGAGTGTTTTTTTTGTGTCTAATCCGCATATATATCACCATTGCCCTTGATTTTCTTGACTGTATACCTCTTAAATGTCAACATATACACGTGTGATTTAGTTTACGAAGATTTTTCAATGCCGAGAACCTCGATCAGAGCGTAAAAAAGGCGTAAGGTTCACAATGGTGTAAAATTAAAATGGGATATACCGGGCTAGGATTCGAGTTACAGGAACAAGGGCCAAATCAACCACCCAAGAATGGAATCGTCGAGCGAAAACACTTGACAACCTCCTAGAAGCAGCTTTTCTTACCACCAGACCTTTCTCCATCAATTAGGAATCTGATGCTGTCACTAAACACATTCCTTAAATTGTAGCCATTTGTTGAGTGTTTTTTTTGTGTCTAATCCGCATATATATCACCATTGCCCTTGATTTTCTTGACTGTATATCTCTTAAATGTCAACATATACACGTGTGATTTAGTTTACGAAGATTTTTCAATGCCGAGAACCTCGATCAGAGACTAAAAAAGGCGTAAGGTTCACAATGATGTAAAATTAAAATGGGATATACCTGGCTAGGAATCGAGTTACAGGAACAAGGGCCAAACCAACCACCCAAGAATGGAATCGTCGAGCGAAAACACTTGACAACCTCCTAGAAGCAGCTTTTCTTGCCACCAGACCTTTCTCCATCAATTTGGAATCTTATGCCGTCACTAAACACATTCCTTAAATTGTAGCCATTTGTTGAGTGTTTTTTTGGTGTCTAATCCACATATATATCACCATTGCCCTTGATTTTCTTGACTGTATATCTCTTAAATGTCAACATATACACATGTGATTTAGTTTACGAAGATTTTTCAATGCCGAGAACCTCGATCAGAGAGTAAAAAAGGCGTAAGGTTCACAACGGTGTAAAATTAAAATGGGATATACCGGGCTAGGATTCGATTTACAGGAACAAGGGCCAAACCATCCACCCAAGAATGGAATCGTTGAGCGAAAACACTTGACAACCTCCTAGAAGCAGCTTTTCTTACCACCAGACCTTTCTCCATCAATTAGGAATCTGATGCCGTCACTAAACACATTCCTTAAATTGTAGCCATTTGTTGAGTGTTTTTTTGGTGTCTAATCCGCATATATATCACCATTGCCCTTGATTTTCTTGACTGTATATCTCTTAAATGTCAACATATACACGTGTGATTTAGTTTACGAAGATTTTTAAATGCCGAGAACCTCGATCAGAGAGTAAAAAAGGCGTAAGGTTCACAATGGTGTGAAATTAAAATGGGATATTCCGGGCTAGGATTCGAGTTACAGGAACAAGGGCCAAACCAACCACCCAAGAATGGAGTCGTCGAGCGAAAACACTTGACAACCTCCTAGAAGCAGCTTTTCTTGCCATCAGACCTTTCTTGTCACACCCCCAAAATCCACCTGCGGAGTATCACCGCTTGGAGGCGTGACTGACCAGGATCAAGCCACCAATCATATTGAACATTGTAAGTAATAAATAAAGTTCAACCACACTATATGAGAGGTGTTCAAATCAAAAGCATAATTAAAGTGTTCAGCGGAAGCATAAACATAAAAACCCAAACATAAGTATTAAGTTTGAAATAATGTAAATGTTTTAACATGGTACACACTGTCCATGTCCCACAACGACCGCGCCTCCCTGTGCAAGCTCCAAGAATACCTAACGACCCGCAAGGCATGTAACAACGAGTCAACAACAAAGTTGAGCGAGTTCACAGTTGGTTGTTTAGTTATTGCGTTCGCTTCAATAATCGTAAGTTCGTTTCGTAAATCACGTGTTAACCATTATCCTTGTTTCCCAAACCATTTCAATAATTAGTGGGGGCTTCCCATATGCGTTACCAGACCGTACCATATCGACTACTACGAAAATAAGTTGTGCCCTAAGTCAATGTCTATCATCATTGACCCTTTGCCATTAGTCCATTAGTACACGCCCGTCCTACCGGCACGGTGTGAGGTTTGTTAAACCTAATAGCGCTATTAACTAATGACCCGCTCGCCATCGGCCTCGGCTATTAAGTCGATATAAAATGAGGGACTTATGATAGAGTTTTGGTCCAGTATGTTTAATCTTGTTGTCCTACCCAAGGAGGACGAACGTACGTATCCTACCCAAGGAGAATACGCGAGGTTTAATCTTGGCATCCTACCCATGGAGGATGGCCGTACATATCCTACCCAAGGAGAATATGTAGTTTCCGTTTTAATTCTTTAACCCATTCCCAACCCTTGGGAATCCCATGCCTTGAAAAGAGTGTGAACTCACCTCGGTTTGCTCTGTATGCTTAATTACTTGTGCACAAATA
The DNA here is from genome assembly GCA_030545235.1 of Helianthus tuberosus. NCBI lineage: Eukaryota > Viridiplantae > Streptophyta > Magnoliopsida > Asterales > Asteraceae > Helianthus > Helianthus tuberosus. The sequence continues at coordinate 25,936,183 of CM060428.1, forward strand.
GTTCAATCAAAGCCTATAGTTTGCATGTACACACAATCAGTTGACATTCACAAGTTCGACTAACAGTCAAGATCATCACGTACATGCAAGTAACAACTAACACATAACATTTATCAGTTATACAAGCTCATGCAACCATGCCTTACAATTATCAGTTACTTGTACTATCCTAATCAGTTAACATGATCTTCACTAACCTAGTTAACTACTAACAGAATTAACCGAGTTACTGTGCTTGATTAATAATTTGACGAAACATATTTGTTTCGTCGTGAACCCCTTCGGCGAAACTCCCATGTTTCGTCGTAATCCCCATCGACGTAACCCTTGGTTTCGTCGTGCATCCCTTCGGCGAAACCCACTCGTTTCGTCGTGATTACCCTCGGTGAAACCCCCTGGTTTCGTCGACATCGGCATTTCGTCCCAATGCATCAGTTACGTCGTGTAACCAGTAAATCATACAGCAAGAAACCCTAACCGCCGTCATTCTATTCATATCAAAACAACCAGTTTCTAATCATTATCCAATCATAACAGAATCATATGTTATCCTTAATCAATCTAACATATATGATGGCCATTGCACGAATACAATTTCACAGATTCAACATTACCGACAACCTATCTCATTGATCAAAATCTATTCAAATCAATAATACCAAGAAACCCTAATCGTTAACAGGTTCAACATTCTGCCGTCTCATAATCCGAGTAGCGTTTATAAGTATCATTCTCATTAAATATTGACGTTCGTAAGTATCACAATAATCATCATCAACAATCAATGGAATCCAAACTTAATAACAACCATCTACACAACAACCTAACAGTTTGATCAATCCGAGATATTACACACTAACCGGTTGAACGGAACAATGACTTGATCGATCTTTGAGGGCTTCGAGGACACACAGTCGCCGTCAATAGGGAGAGGGAGAGCTCTAGGGTTTCGATTTGGTCAATTGCTTCACGAATGTAATAGTGTGCATAAAATATACACTCGTAAATGAACTGGGCCCTAAGTGGGCTTCGGCGTAACACTGGGCCTGCTAAACCCTCTGTTTCGTCGTGTAGGTTACGACGAATCCCCCAGTTTCGTCGAGTGTGGGTTATGGCGAAACCCCTAGTTTCGTCGGGTGAAGGTTTTGGCTAAATTCTCATGTTTCGTCATATTCATAAAATAATAATAATAAGCATAATCATCATACGTCAAACAGTTCACATTTTATCATATAACCCAATCAACCATATGCCAAACATATATCCAACAAGAACCAAAGCAAACAAGTTTTGCAAATACAGTTGTGAAACAAATAACGTAAACAATTAACGTGCAATTAATGCGAAGATGGAATCTTGGAAACTCGAGTTGTCACATTATCCCCAACTTGAAAGAAATTTCGTCCCGAAATTTAGCATGCGTTTACTGAGGAAGCTAGTTAAGTTGCGTGGTTTACTGGTTTCCCTGGGGTGTTACATCATCCCCCCGTTGATTTGGAATTTCGTCCCGAAATTCCGTAGTAGCTTCAGCCTCAGTAGTGGTTGCACTGTTCTCGAACAACTGGGGATACTTGAGTTTCATTTGGTCTTCTCGTTCCCAGGTGAACTCTGGGCCACGACGGAAGTTCCAACGAACTCGAACAAGAGGTATTCTGGTATGCTTGAGAACTTTCACATCTCGGTCAGTAATCTCTACTGGTTCCTCGACGAATCGCAGCTGATCGTCGATAGTGAGCTCCTTGAGAGGGACTATGAGGGTTTCATCTGACAGACACTTCTTCAGATTCAACACGTAGAATACATTGTGAACTCCACTGAGTTCTGTAGGTAGGTTCAACTTGTAAGCCACTTTGCCAATTTTCTCAACGATTTCGAACGGTCCGACATAACGCGGATTGAGTTTGCCCCTTTTACCAAAACGAACCACACCCTTCCAGGGTGAGACTTTGAGTAGCACTCGATCCCCAACCTGGAACTCGAGTGGTTTCCTGCGCTTATCAGCGTAGCTTTTCTGACGGTCACGAGCTGCCGCCATTCGTTGTCGTATCTGAGCAATCCTTTCCGTTGTGTCTACTACAGGTTCTAGACTTGTGATTTGGCTGTCACCAACTTCTGCCCAGCAAAGAGGTGATCGGCATTTACGTCCGTACAATGCCTCAAACGGAGCGGCTTGGATGCTAGTATGGTAACTGTTATTATACGAAAACTCCACCAAAGGGAGGTGTTTTTCCCAGCCGTTGCCGAAATCGATTACACATGCACGAAGCATGTATTCAAGAGTTTGGATGGTGCGTTCAGACTGCCCATCCGTTTGCGGGTGATAAGCTGTGCTCATGTCTAATCGAGAGCCAAAAGATTTGTGCATCGCTTGCCACAATTCTGAAGTAAAACATGCATCACGATAAGAGATAATAGAGGTTGGCACCCCGTGCCTCGAGACAACTTCCTTAAGGTAAACGTCTTCTAAGGTGGAGAAGTTATCCGTTTCCTTGATAGCCAAGAAGGGTGCAGACTTTGTGAGTTGATCCACGATCACCCAAATAGTATCATTCCCATGTTGAGATCTAGGCAGACCAGTAACGAAATCCATGGAAATTTGCTCCCATTTCCATTGTGGTATTTCTGGTTGTTGGAGTAGGCCCGATGGTTTCTGATATTCAGTCTTGACTCTCGCACAAGTCAAACATTTGCTAACGTAAGGTGCTATGTGAGCTTTCATGCTAGGCCACCAGTATGTAGTCTTCAAGTCATGGTACATCTTATCCGAACCAGGATGTACCGAATAACGTGACTTATGTGCTTCATCCATCACCGGCTCGCGTAAGTTTCCATAAAGTGGGACCCAGATGCGCCCTGTAATGTAGTAAGCGCCGTCTTCCTTTTGTTCTAATCGTTTCCTTGATCCACGTAGGGACTCCGCCCTGACGTTCTCTGCTTTCAATGCTTCTACCTGAGCATCTCGTATCTGGGAAGGAAGACTAGATTGGATGGTAAGTTGTAATGCTCGCACGCGCTTAGGCGTAGTATCTTTCCGACTGAGGGCATCAGCCACAACATTGGCTTTGCCCGGATGGTACTTTATCGCGCATTCGTAATCATTCAAAAGCTTGACCCATCGACGTTGTCGCATGTTCAACTCCTTTTGCTGGAAGATATGCTCGAGACTCCTGTGATCGGTGTAAATGGTGCATTTGGTACCGTACAGGTAATGTCTCCATATCTTAAGTGCGAAAACAACAGCTCCCAGTTCCAGATCGTGTGTGGTGTAATTTCTTTCGTGAATCTTAGGTTGGCGTGAGGCGTAAGCAATGACTTTATCCCGTTGCATCAATACACAACCAAGACCCTGAATTGACGCGTCACAATAAACCACGAAATCGTCTGTGCCCTCTGGCAATGAAAGAATAGGTGCGCTACAAAGTCTATTCTTTAAATGTTGGAACGCTGATTCTTGAGCATCACCCCAACGATAGGTGACACCCTTCTGAGTTAGCAAAGTAAGCGGCTGCGCAATTTTGGAAAAGTCTTTGATAAACCTTCTGTAGTAGCCCGCCAAACCCAAGAATTGGCGGATTTCTGTTGGTATACGGGGTGCAGGCCAGTTCTTGATCGAGTCTACCTTGGATGGATCAACATGAATCCCATCCTTGCTTACCACGTGGCCTAGAAAGTGGACTTCACGAAGCCAAAAGTCGCATTTTGAAAATTTAGCGTACAACTGCTCTGCTCGAAGTAGTTCCAGAATAAGCCGTAGATGATGCTCGTGCTCCTCCTGACTCTTAGAGTAGATCAGGATGTCGTCGATGAATACAATAACGAACTTATCCAAGTAAGGCTTGCACACTCTGTTCATAAGATCCATGAAAACTGCAGGTGCGTTTGTCAATCCAAAAGGCATAACCAGAAACTCATAATGCCCATAACGAGTCCTGAACCCTGTCTTAGAGATATCCTCGTCTCGGGCTCTCAGTTGATGGTAGCCTGACCTCAGGTCAATCTTCGAATAGTAGCTCGACCCTTGCAGCTGATCGAATAAGTCATCAATGCGTGGAAGTGGATAGCGATTCTTTACGGTCACCTTGTTGAGTTCGCGGTAGTCAATACACATTCTGAAGGTACCGTCTTTCTTCTTCACAAATAATACTGAAGCTCCCCAAGGCGAAGAGCTAGGATGTATGAAACCCTTATCCAAGAGTTCTTGTAGTTGTGTGGACAGTTCTTCAAGTTCAGATGGAGCTAAACGATAAGGTGCTCGAGCTATTGGCGCTGCTCCAGGAGCTAGCTCGATTTGAAATTCAACCTGACGATGAGGCAGAAGACCTGGTAAATCCTTAGGAAACACTTGAGGAAAGTCGCGTACAACTGGAATATCCTCTATCTTCTTCTCTTTCGTTGATGCGTCAGTAACGAGGGCTAAAATGGCAGTGTGGCCCTTTCGCAAACACTTCTGGGCCTTAAGGAAGGAGATGATGCCCACAACAGCACCACTCTTGTCGCCTTGAATCACGAGAGGTTCTTTACCGGAACGAGGAATACGAACAATCCATCCCTGGGCCTCCTAAACCCTCTGTGCATAAAATATACACTCGTAAAATATACACTCGCAACAGTGTGCATAAAATATACACTCGTAAATGAACTGGGCCCTAAGTGGGCTTCGGCGTAACACTGGGCCTCCTAAACCCTCTGTTTCGTCGTGTAGGTTACGACGAATCCCCCAGTTTCGTCAAGTGTGGGTTATGGTGAAACCCCTAGTTTCGTCGGGTGAAGGTTTTGGCTAAATTCTCATGTTTCGTCATATTCATAAAATAATAATAATAATCATAATCATCATACGTCAAACATTTCACATTTTATCATATAACCCAATCAACCATATGTCAAACATATATCCAACAAGAACCATTACAAAGCAAACAAGTTTTGCAAATACAGTTGTGAAACAAATAACGTAAACAATTAACGTGCAATTAATGCGAAGATGGAATCTTGGAAACTGGAGTTGTCACATTTCTCCATCAATTAGGAATCTGATGCCGTCACTAAACACATTCCTTAAATTGTAGCCATTTGTTGAGTGGTTTTTTTGGTGTCTAATCCGCATATATATCACCATTGCCCTTGATTTTCTTGACTGTATATCTCTTAAATGTCAACATATACACGTGTGATTTAGTTTACGAAGATTTTTCAATGCCGAGAACCCCGATCAGAGAGTAAAAAGGCGTAAGGTTCAAAATGGTGTAAAATTAAAATGTGATGTACCGGGCTAGGATTCGAGTTACAGGAACAAGGGCCAAACCAACCACCCAAGAATGGAATCGTCGAGCGAAAACACTTGACAACCTCCTAGAAGCAGCTTTTCTTGCCACCAGACCTTTCTCCATCAATTAGGAATCTGATGTCGTCACTAAACACATTCCTTAAATTGTAGCCATTTGTTGAGTGTTTTTTTTGGTGTCTAATCCGCATATATATCACTATTGCCCTTGATTTCCTTGACTGTATATCTCTTAAATGTCAACATATACACGTGTAATTTAGTTTACGAAGATTTTTCAATGCCGAGAACCTCGATCAGAGAGTAAAAAAGGCGTAAGGTTCACATTGGTGTAAAATTAAAATGGGATATACCGGGCTAGGATTCGAGTTACAGGAACAAGGGCCAAACCAACCACCCAAGAATGGAATCGTCGAGCGAAAACACTTGACAACCTCCTAGAAGCAGCTTTTTTTGCCACCAGACCTTTCTCCATCAATTAGGAATCTGATGCCGTCACTAAACACATTCCTTAAATTGTAGCCATTTGTTGAGTGTTTTTTTTTGGTGTCTAATCCGCATATATATCACCATTGCCCTTGATTTTCTTGACCGTATATCTCTTAAATATCAACATATACACGTGTGATTTAGTTTACGAAGATTTTTCAATGCCGAGAACCCCGATCAGAGAGTAAAAAGGCGTAAGGTTCAAAATGGTGTAAAATTAAAATGTGATGTACAGGGCTAGGATTCGAGTTACAGGAACAAGGGACAAACGAATCACCCAAGAATGGAATCATCGAGCGAAAACACTTGACAACCTCTTAGAAGCAGCTTTTCTTGCCACCAGACCTTTCTCCATCAATTAGGAATCTGATGCCGTCACTAAACACATTCCTTAAATTGTAGCTATTTGTTGAGTGTTTTTTTTGGTGTCTAATCCGCATATATATCACCATTGCCCTTGATTTTCTTGACTGTATATCTCTTAAATGTCAACATATACACGTGTGATTTAGTTGACGAAGATTTTTCAATGCCGAGAACCTCGATCAGAGAGTAAAAAAGGCGTAAGTTTCACAATGGTGTAAAATTAAAATGGGATATACTGGGCTAGGATTCGAGTTACAGGAACAAGGGCCAAACCAACCACCCAAGAATGGAATCGTCGAGCGAAAACACTTGACAACCTCCTAGAAGCAACTTTTCTTGCCACCAGACCTTTCTCCATCAATTAGGAATCTGATGCCGTCACTAAACACATTCCTTAAATTGTAGCCATTTGTTGAGTTTTTTTTTTTGGTGTCTAATCCGCATATATATCACCATTGCCCTTGATTTTCTTGACTGTATATCTCTTAAATGTCAACATATACACGTGTAATTTAGTTTACGAAGATTTTTCAATGCCGAGAACCTCGATCAGAGAGTAAAAAAGGCGTAAGGTTCACATTGGTGTAAAATTAAAATGGGATATACCGGGCTAGGATTCGAGTTACAGGAACAAGGGCCAAACCAACCACCCAAGAATGGAATCGTCGAGCGAAAACACTTGACAACCTCCTAGAAGCAGTTTTTTTTGCCACCAGACCTTTCTCCATCAATTAGGAATCTGATGCCGTCACTAAACACATTCTTTAAATTGTAGCCATTTGTTGAGTATTTTTTTTTGGTGTCTAATCCGCATATATATCACCATTGCCCTTGATTTTCTTGACCGTATATCTCTTAAATATCAACATATACACGTGTGATTTAGTTTACGAAGATTTTCAATGCCGAGAACCCCGTTCAGAGAGTAAAAAGGCGTAAGGTTCATAATGGTGTAAAATTAAAATGTGATGTACAGGGCTAGGATTCGAGTTACAGGAACAAGGGCCAAACGAATCACCCAAGAAAGGAATCGTCGAGCGAAAACACTTGACAACCTCTTAGAAGCAGCTTTTCTTGCCACCAGACCTTTCTCCATCAATTAGGAATCTGATGCCGTCACTAAACACATTCCTTAAATTGTAGCTATTTGTTGAGTGTTTTTTTTGGTGTCTAATCCGCATATATATCACCATTGCCCTTGATTTTCTTGACTGTATATCTCTTAAATGTCAACATATACACGTGTGATTTAGTTTACGAAGATTTTTCAATGCCGAGAACCTCGATCAGAGAGTAAAAAAGGCGTAAGTTTCACAATGGTGTAAAATTAAAATGGGATATACTGGGCTAGGATTCGAGTTACAGGAACAAGGGCCAAACCAACCACCCAAGAATGGAATCGTCGAGCGAAAACACTTGACAACCTCCTAGAAGCAGCTTTTTTTGCCACCAGACCTTTCTCCATCAATTAGGAATCTGATGCCGTCACTAAACACATTCCTTAAATTGTAGCCATTTGTTGAGTGTTTTTTTTTGTGTCTAATCCGCATATATATCACCATTGCCCTTGATTTTCTTGACCGTATATCTCTTAAATATCAACATATACACGTGTGATTTAGTTTACGAAGATTTTTCAATGCCGAGAACCCCGATCAGAGAGTAAAAAGGCGTAAGGTTCAAAATGGTGTAAAATTAAAATGTGATGTACAGGGCTAGGATTCGAGTTACAGGAACAAGGGACAAACGAATCACCCAAGAATGGAATCATCGAGCGAAAACACTTGACAACCTCTTAGAAGCAGCTTTTCTTGCCACCAGACCTTTCTCCATCAATTAGGAATCTGATGCCGTCACTAAACACATTCCTTAAATTGTAGCTATTTGTTGAGTGTTTTTTTTGGTGTCTAATCCGCATATATATCACCATTGCCCTTGATTTTCTTGACTGTATATCTCTTAAATGTCAACATATACACGTGTGATTTAGTTGACGAAGATTTTTCAATGCCGAGAACCTCGATCAGAGAGTAAAAAAGGCGTAAGTTTCACAATGGTGTAAAATTAAAATGGGATATACTGGGCTAGGATTCGAGTTACAGGAACAAGGGCCAAACCAACCACCCAAGAATGGAATCGTCGAGCGAAAACACTTGACAACCTCCTAGAAGCAACTTTTCTTGCCACCAGACCTTTCTCCATCAATTAGGAATCTGATGCCGTCACTAAACACATTCCTTAAATTGTAGCCATTTGTTGAGTTTTTTTTTTTTGGTGTCTAATCCGCATATATATCACCATTGCCCTTGATTTTCTTGACTGTATATCTCTTAAATGTCAACATATACACGTGTAATTTAGTTTACGAAGATTTTTCAATGCCGAGAACCTCGATCAGAGAGTAAAAAAGGCGTAAGGTTCACATTGGTGTAAAATTAAAATGGGATATACCGGGCTAGGATTCGAGTTACAGGAACAAGGGCCAAACCAACCACCCAAGAATGGAATCGTCGAGCGAAAACACTTGACAACCTCCTAGAAGCAGTTTTTTTTGCCACCAGACCTTTCTCCATCAATTAGGAATCTGATGCCGTCACTAAACACATTCTTTAAATTGTAGCCATTTGTTGAGTATTTTTTTTTGGTGTCTAATCCGCATATATATCACCATTGCCCTTGATTTTCTTGACCGTATATCTCTTAAATATCAACATATACACGTGTGATTTAGTTTACGAAGATTTTCAATGCCGAGAACCCCGTTCAGAGAGTAAAAAGGCGTAAGGTTCATAATGGTGTAAAATTAAAATGTGATGTACAGGGCTAGGATTCGAGTTACAGGAACAAGGGCCAAACGAATCACCCAAGAATGGAATCGTCGAGCGAAAACACTTGACAACCTCTTAGAAGCAGCTTTTCTTGCCACCAGACCTTTCTCCATCAATTAGGAATCTGATGCCGTCACTAAACACATTCCTTAAATTGTAGCTATTTGTTGAGTGTTTTTTTTGGTGTCTAATCCGCATATATATCACCATTGCCCTTGATTTTCTTGACTGTATATCTCTTAAATGTCAACATATACACGTGTGATTTAGTTTACGAAGATTTTTCAATGCCGAGAACCTCGATCAGAGAGTAAAAAAGGCGTAAGTTTCACAATGGTGTAAAATTAAAATGGGATATACTGGGCTAGGATTCGAGTTACAGGAACAAGGGCCAAACCAACCACCCAAGAATGGAATCGTCGAGCGAAAACACTTGACAATCTCCTAGAAGCAGCTTTTCTTGCCACCAGACCTTTCTCCATCAATTAGGAATCTGATGCCGTCACTAAACACATTCCTTAAATTGTAGCCATTTGTTGAGTGTTTTTTTTTTGGTGTCTAATCCGCATATATATCACCATTGCCCTTGATTTTCTTGACTGTATATCTCTTAAATGTCAACATATACACGTGTAATTTAGTTTACGAAGATTTTTCAATGCCGAGAACCTCGATCAGAGAGTAAAAAAGGCGTAAGGTTCACATTGGTGTAAAATTAAAATGGGATATACCGGGCTAGGATTCGAGTTACAGGAACAAGGCCCAAACCAACCACCCAAGAATGGAATCGTCGAGCGAAAACACTTGACAACCTTCTAGAAGCAGTTTTTCTTGCCACCAGACCTTTCTCCATCAATTAGGATTCTGATGCCGTCACTAAACACATTCCTTAAATTGTAGCCATTTGTTGAGTGTTTTTTTTTTTGTGTCTAATCCGCATATATATCACCATTGCCCTTGATTTTCTTGACCGTATATCTCTTAAATATCAACATATACACGTGTGATTTAGTTTACGAAGATTTTTCAATGCCGAGAACCCCGTTCAGAGAGTAAAAAGGCGTAAGGTTCACAATGGTGTAAAATTAAAATGTGATGTACAGGGCTAGGATTCGAGTTACAGGAACAAGGGCCAAACGAATCACCCAAGAATGGAATCGTCGAGCGAAAACACTTGACAACCTCTTAGAAGCAGCTTTTCTTGCCACCAGACCTTTCTCCATCAATTAGGAATCTGATGCCGTCACTAAACACATTCCTTAAATTGTAGCTATTTGTTGAGTGTTTTTTTTGGTGTCTAATCCGCATATATATCACCATTGCCCTTGATTTTCTTGACTGTATATCTCTTAAATGTCAACATATACACGTGTGATTTAGTTTACGAAGATTTTTCAATGCCGAGAACCTCGATCAGAGAGTAAAAAAGGCGTAAGTTTCACAATGGTGTAAAATTAAAATGGGATATACTGGGCTAGGATTCGAGTTACAGGAACAAGGGCCAAACCAACCACCCAAGAATGGAATCGTCGAGCGAAAACACTTGACAACCTCCTAGAAGCAGCTTTTCTTGCCACCAGACCTTTCTCCATCAATTAGGAATCTGATGCCGTCACTAAACACATTCCTTAAATTGTAGCCATTTGTTGAGTGTTTTTTTTTTTTGGTGTCTAATCCGCATATATATCACCATTGCCCTTGATTTTCTTGACTGTATATCTCTTAAATGTCAACATATACACGTGTAATTTAGTTTACGAAGATTTTTCAATGCCGAGAACCTCGATCAGAGAGTAAAAAAGGCGTAAGGTTCACATTGGTGTAAAATTAAAATGGGATATACCGGGCTAGGATTCGAGTTACAGGAACAAGGGCCAAACCAACCACCCAAGAATGGAATCGTCGAGCGAAAACACTTGACAACCTCCTAGAAGCAGTTTTTTTTGCCACCAGACCTTTCTCCATCAATTAGGAATCTGATGCCGTCACTAAACACATTCCTTAAATTGTAGCCATTTGTTGAGTGTTTTTTTTTTTGGTGTCTAATCCGCATATATATCACCATTGCTCTTAATTTTCTTGACCGTATATCTCTTAAATATCAACATATACACGTGTGATTTAGATTACGAAGATTTTTCAATGCCGAGAACCCCGTTCAGAGAGTAAAAAGGCGTAAGGTTCACAATGGTGTAAAATTAAAATGTGATGTACAGGGCTAGGATTCGAGTTACAGGAACAAGGGCCAAACGAATCACCCAAGAATGGAATCGTCGAGCGAAAACACTTGACAACCTCTTAGAAGCGGCTTTTCTTGCCACCAGACCTTTCTCCATCAATTAGGAATCTGATGCCGTCACTAAACACATTCCTTAAATTGTAGCTATTTGTTGAGTGTTTTTTTTGGTGTCTAATCCGCATATATATCACCATTGCCCTTGATTTTCTTGACTGTATATCTCTTAAATGTCAACATATACACGTGTTATTTAGTTTACGAAGATTTTTCAATGCCGAGAACCTCGATCAGAGAGTAAAAAAGGCGTAAGTTTCACAATGGTGTAAAATTAAAATGGGATATACTGGGCTAGGATTCGAGTTACAGGAACAAGGGCCAAACCAACCACCCAAGAATGGAATCGTCGAGCTAAAACACTTGACAACCTCCTAGAAGCAGCTTTTCTTACCACCAAACTTTTCTCCATCAATTAGGAATCTGATGCCGTCACTAAACACATTCCTTAAATTGTAGCCATTTGTTGAGTGTTTTTTTTTGTGTCTAATCCGCATATATATCACCATTGCCCTTGATTTTCTTGACCGTATATCTCTTAAATATCAACATATACACGTGTGATTTAGTTTACGAAGATTTTTCAATGCCGAGAACCTCGTTCAGAGAGTAAAAAGGCGTAAGGTTCACAATGGTGTAAAATTAAAATGTGATGTACAGGGCTAGGATTCGAGTTACAGGAACAAGGGCCAAACGAATCACCCAAGAATGGAATCGTCGAGCGAAAACACTTGACAACCTCTTAGAAGCAGCTTTTCTTGCCACCAGACCTTTCTCCATCAATTAGGAATCTGATGCCGTCACTAAACACATTCCTTAAATTGTAGCTATTTGTTGAGTGTTTTTTTGGTGTCTAATCCGCATATATATCACCATTGCCCTTGATTTTCTTGACTGTATATCTATTAAATGTCAACATATACACGTGTGATTTAGTTTACGAAGATTTTTCAATGCCGAGAACCTCGATCAGAGAGTAAAAAAGGCGTAAGGTTCACAATGGTGTAAAATTAAAATGGGATATACTGGGCTAGGATTCGAGTTACAGGAACAAGGGCCAAACCAACCACCCAAGAATGGAATCGTCGAGCGAAAACACTTGACAACCTCCTAGAAGAAGCTTTTCTTGCCACCAGACCTTTCTCCATCAATTAGGAATCTGATGCCGTCACTAAACACATTCCTTAAATTGTAGCCATTTGTTGAGTGTTTTTTTTGTGTCTAATCCGCATATATATCACCATTGCCCTTGATTTTCTTGACTGTAAATCTCTTAAATGTCAACATATACACGTGTGATTTAGTTTACGAAGATTTTTCAACGCCGAGAACCTCGATCAGAGAGTAAAAAAGGCGTAAGGTGCACATTGGTGTAAAATTAAAATGGGATATACTGGTCTAGGATTCGAGTTACAGGAACAAGGGCCAAACCAACCTCCCAAGAATGGAATCGTCGAGCGAAAACACTTGACAACCTCCTAGAAGCAGCTTTTTTTGCCACCAGACCTTTCTCCATCAATTAGGAATCTGATGCCGTCACTAAACACATTCCTTAAATTGTAGCCATTTGTTGAGTGTTATTTTTTGGTGTCTAATCCGCATATATATCACCATTGCCCTTGATTTTCTTGACCGTATATCTCTTAAATATCAACATATACACGTGTGATTTAGTTTACGAAGATTTTTCAATGCCGAGAACCTCGATCAGAGAGTAAAAAGGCGTAAGGTTCACAATGGTGTAAAATTAAAATGTGATGTACAGGGCTAGGATTCGAGTTACAGGAACAAGGGCCAAACGAATCACCCAAGAATGAAATCGTCGAGCGAAAACACTTGACAACCTCTTAGAAGCAGCTTTTCTTGCCACCAGACCTTTCTCCATCAATTAGGAATCTGATGCCGTCACTAAACACATTCCTTAAATTGTAGCTATTTGTTGAGTGTTTTTTTTTGGTGTCTAATCCGCATATATATCACCATTGCCCTTGATTTTCTTGAGTGTATATCTCTTAAATGTCCACATATACACGTGTGATTTAGTTTACGAAGATTTTTCAATGCCGAGAACCTCGATCAGAGAGTAAAAAAGGCGTAAGATTCACAATGGTGTAAAATTAAAATGGGATATACCGGGCTAGGATTCGAGTTACAGGAACAAGGGCCAAACCAACCACTCAAGAATGGAATCGTCGAGCGAAAACACTTGACAACCTCCTAGAAGCAGCTTTTCTTACCACCAGACCTTTCTCCATCAATTAGGAATCTGATGCCGTCACTAAACACATTCCTTAAATTGTAGCCATTTGTTGAGTGCTTTTTTTTGTGTCTAATCCGCATATATATCACCATTGCCCTTGATTTTCTTGACTGTATATCTCTTAAATGTCAACATATACACGTGTGATTTAGTTTACGAAGATTTTTCAACGCCGAGAACATCGATCAGAGAGTAAAAAAGGCGTAAGGTTCACAATGATGTAAAATTAAAATGGGATATACCGGGCTAGGATTTGAGTTACAGGAAAAAGGGCCAAACCAACCACCCAAGAATGGAATCGTCGAGCGAAAACACTTGACAACCTCCTAGAAGCAGCTTTTCTTGCCACCAGACCTTTCTCCATCAATTAGGAATCTAATGCCGTCACTAAACACATTCCTTAAATTGTAGCCATTTATTGAGTGTTTTTTTAGTGTCTAATCCGCATATATATCACCATTGCCCTTGATTTTCTTGACTGTATATTTCTTAAATATCAACATATACTCGTGTGATTTAGTTTACGAAGATTTTTCAATGCCGAGAACCTCGATCAGAGAGTAAAAAAGGCGTAAGGTTCACAATGGTGTAAAATTAAAATGGGATGTACAGGGCTAGGATTCGAGTTACAGGAATAAGGGCCAAACCAACCACCCAAGAATGGAATCGTCTAGCGAAAACACTTGACAACCTCATAGAAGCAGCTTTTCTTGCCACCAGACCTTTCTCCATCAATTAGGAATCTGATGCCGTCACTAAACACATTCCTTAAAATGTAGCTATTTGTTGAGTTTTTTTTTGGTGTCTAATCCGCATATATATCACCATTGCCCTTGATTTTCTTGACTGTATATCTATTAAATGTCAACATATACACGTGTGATTTAGTTTACGAAGATTTTTCAACGCCGAGAACCTCGATCAGAGAGTAAAAAAGGCGTAAGGTTCACAATGATGTAAAATTAAAATGGGATATACCGGGCTAGGATTTGAGTTACAGGAAAAAGGGCCAAACCAACCACCCAAGAATGGAATCGTCGAGCGAAAACACTTGACAACCTCCTAGAAGCAGCTTTTCTTGCCACCAGACCTTTCTCCATCAATTAGGAATCTCATGCCGTCACTAAACACATTCCTTAAATTGTAGCCATTTATCGTGTGTTTTTTTTAGTGTCTAATCCGCATATATATCACCATTGCCCTTGATTTTCTTGACTGTATATTTCTTAAATATCAACATATACACGTGTGATTTAGTTTACGAAGATTTTTCAATGCCGAGAACCTCGATCAGAGAGTAAAAAAGGCGTAAGGTTCACAATGGTGTAAAATTAAAATGAGATGTACAGGGCTAGGATTCGAGTTACAGGAATAAGGGCCAAACCAACCACCCAAGAATGAAATCATCGGGCGAAAACACTTGACAACCTCATAGAAGCAGCTTTTCTTGCCACCAGACGTTTCGCCATCAATTAGGAATCTGATGCCGTCACTAAACACATTTCTTAAATTGTAGCTATTTGTTGAGTGTTTTTTTTGGTGTCTAATCCGCATATATATCACCATTGTCCTTGATTTTCTTGACTGTATATCTATTAAATGTCAACATATACACGTGTGATTTAGTTTACGAAGATTTTTCAATGCCGAGAACCTCGATCAGAGAGTAAAAAAGACGTAAGGTTCACAATGGTGTAAAATTAAAATGGGATATACTGGGCTAGGATTCAAGTAACAGGAACAAGGGCCAAACCAACCACCCAAGAATGGAATCGTCGAGCGAAAACACTTGACAACCTCCTAGAAGCAGCTTTTCTTGCCACCAGACCTTTCTCCATAAATTAGGAATCTGATGCCATCACTAAACACATTCCTTAAATTGTAGCCATTTGTTGAGTGTTTTTTTTGTGTCTAATCCGCATATATATCACCATTGCGCTTGATTTTCTTGACTGTAAATCTCTTAAATGTCAACATATACACGTGTGATTTAGTTTACGAAGATTTTTCAACGCCGAGAACCTCGATCAGAGAGTAAAAAAGGCGTAAGGTTCACATTGGTGTAAAATTAAAATGGGATATACCGGGCTAGGATTCAAGTTACAGGAACAAGGGCCAAACCAACCACCCAAGAATGGAATCGTCGAGCGAAAACAATTGACAACCTCCTAGAAGCAGCTTTTTTTGCCACCAAACCTTTCTCCATCAATTAGTAATCTGATGCCGTCACTAAACACATTCCTTAAATTGTAGCCATTTGTTGAGTGTTTTTTTTTTGTGTCTAATCCGCATATATATCACCATTGCCCTTGATTTTCTTGACCATATATCTCTTAAATATCAACATATACACGTGTGATTTAGTTTACGAAGATTTTTCAATGCCGAGAACCTCGATCAGAGAGTAAAAAGGCGTAAGGTTCACAATGGTGTAAAATTAAAATATGATGTACAGGGCTAGGATTCGAGTTACAGGAACAAGGGCCAAACGAATCACCCAAGAATGGAATCGTCGAGCGAAAACACTTGACAACCACTTAGAAGCAGCTTTTCTTGCCACCAGACCTTTCTCCATCAATTAGGAATCTGATGCCGTCACTAAACACATTCCTTAAATTGTAGCTATTTGTTGAGTGTTTTTTTTGGTGTCTAATCCGCATATATATCACCATTGCCCTTGATTTTCTTGACTGTATATCTCTTAAATGTCAACATATACACGTGTGATTTAGTTTACGAAGATTTTTCAATGCCGAGAACCTCGATCAGAGAGTAAAAAAGGCGTAAGGTTCACAATGGTGTAAAATTAAAATGGGATATACCGGGCTAGGATTCGAGTTACAAGAACAAGGGCCAAACCAACCACCCAAGAATGGAATCGTCGAGCAAAAACACTTGACAACCTCCTAGAAGCAGCTTTTCTTACCACCAGACCTTTCTCCATCAATTAGGAATCTGATGCCGTCACTAAACACATTCCTTAAATTGTAGCCATTTGTTGAGTGCTTTTTTTGTGTCTAATCCGCATATATATCACCATTGCCCTTGATTTTCTTGACTGTATATCCCTTAAATGTCAACATATACACGTGTGATTTAGTTTACGAAGATTTTTCAACGCCGAGAACCTCGATCAGAGAGTAAAAAAGGCGTAAGGTTCACAATGATGTAAAATTAAAATGGGATATACCAGGCTAGGATTTGAGTTACAGGAAAAAGGGCCAAACCAACCACCTAAGAATGGAATCGTCGAGCGAAAACACTTGACAACCTCCTAGAGGCAGCTTTTCTTGCCACCAGACCTTTCTCCATCAATTAGGAATCTAATGTCGTCACTAAACACATTCCTTAAATTGTAGCCATTTATTGAGTGTTTTTTTTAGTGTCTAATCCGCATATATATCACCATTGCCATTGATTTTCTTGACTGTTTATTTCTTAAATATCAACAAATACACGTGTGATTTAGTTTACGAAGATTTTTCAATGCCGAGAACCTCGATCAGAGAGTAAAAAAGGCGTAAGGTTCACAATGGTGTAAAATTAAAATGGGATGTACAGGGCTAGGATTCGAGTTACAGGAACAAGGGCCAAATCAACCACCCAAGAATGGAATCGTCGAGCGAAAACACTTGACAACCTCATAGAAGCAGCTTTTCTTGCCACCAGACCTTTCTCCATCAATTAGGAATCTGATGCCGTCACTAAACACATTCCTTAAATTGTAGATATTTGTTGAGCGTTTTTTTGGTGTCTAATCCGCATATATATCACCATTGCCCTTAATTTTCTTGACTGTATATCTCTTAAATGTCAACATATACACGTGTGATTTAGTTTACGAAGATTTTTTAATGCCGAGACCCTCGATCAGAGAATAAAAAAGGCGTAAGGTTCACAATGGTGTAAAATTAAAATGGGATATACTGGGCTAGGATTCGAGTTACAGGAACAAGGGCCAAACCAACCACCCAAGAATGGAATCGTCGAGCGAAAACAATTTACAACCTCCTAGAAGCAGCTTTTCTTGCCACCAGACCTTTCTCCATCAATTAGGAATCTGATGCCGTCACTAAAAATATTCCTTAAATTATAGCCATTTGTTGTGTGTTTTTTTTTGGTGTCTAATCCGCATATATATCACCATTGACCTTGATTTTCTTGACTGTATATCTCTTAAATGTCAACATATACACGTGTGATTTAGTTTACGAATATTTTTCAACGCCGAGAACCTCGATCAGAGAGTAAAAAAGGCGTAAGGTTCACAATGGTGTAAAGTTAAAATGGGATATACCGGGCTTGGATTCGAGTTACAGGAACAAGGGCCTAACTAACCCCCCAAGAATAGAATCGTCGAGCGAAAACACTTGACAACCTCCTAGAAGCAGCTTTTCTTGCCACCAGACCTTTCTCCATCAATTAGGAATCTGACGCCGTCGCTAAACACATTCCTTAAATTGTAGCCATTTGTTGAGTGTTTTTTTTTTGTGTCTAATCCGAATATATATCACCATTGCCCTTGATTTTCTTGACTGTATATCTCTTAAATATCAACATATACACGTGTGATTTAGTTTACGGAGATTTTTCAATGCCGAGAACCTCGATCAGAGAGTAAAATAGGCTTAAGGTTCACAATGGTGTAAAATTAAAATGGGATATACCGGGCTAGGATTTGAGTTACAGGAGCAAGGGCCAAACCAACCACCCGAGAATGGAATAGTCGAGAGAAAACACTTGACAACCTCCTAGAAGCAGCTTTTCTGACCACCAGACCTTTCTCCATCAATTAGGAATCTGATGCCGTCACTAAACACATTCCTTAAATTGTAGCCATTTGTTGAGTGTTTTTTTTTGTGTCTAATCCGCATATATATCACCATTGCCATTTATTTTCTTGACTGTAATGTCAACATATACACGAGTGATTTAGTTTACGAAGATTTTTCAATGCCGAGAACCTCGATCAGAGAGTAAAAAAGGCGTAAGGTTCACAATAATGTAAAATTAAAATGGGATATACCGGGCTAGGATTCGAGTTACAGGAACAAGGGCCTAACTAACCACCCAAGAATGGAATCATCGAGCGAAAACACTTGACAACCTCCTAGAAGCAGCTTTTCTTGCCACCAGACCTTTCTGCATCAATTAGGAATTTGATGCCGTCACTAAACACATTCCTTAAAGTGTAGCCATTTGTTGAGTGTTTTTTTTGTGTCTAATCCGCATATATATCACCATTGCCTTTATTTTCTTGATTGTATATCTCTTAAATGTCAACATATACACGTGTGATTTAGTTTACGAAGATTTTTCAATGCCGAGAACCTCGATCAGAGAGTAAAAAAGGCGTAAGGTTCACAATGGTGTAAAATTAAAATGGGATATACCGGGCTAGGATTCGAGTTACAGGAACAAGGGCCAAACCAACCACCCAAGAATGGAATCGTCGAGCGAAAACACTTGACAACCTCCTAGAAGCAGCTTTTCTTGCCACCAGACCTTTCTCCATCAATTAGGAATCTGATGCCGTCACTAAACACATTCCTTAAATTGTAGCCATTTGTTGAGAGTTTTTTTTTTGTGTCTAATCCACATATATATCACCATTGCCCTTGATTTTCTTGACTGTATATATCTCTTAAATATCAACACATACACGTGTGATTTGGTTTACGAAGATTTTTCAATGCCGAGAACCTCGATCAGAGAGTAAAAAAGGCGTAAGGTTCACAATAGTGTAAAATTAAAATGGGATATACCGGGCTAGGATTCGAGTTAGAGGAACAAGGGCCAAACCAACCACCCAAGAATGGAATCGTCGAGCGAAAACACTTGACAACCTCTTAGAAGCAGCTTTTCTTGCATCCAGACCTTTCTCCATCAATTAGGTATCTGATGCTGTCACTAAACACATTCCTTAAATTGTTGCTATTTGTTGAGTATTTTTTTTTTGTGTCTAATCCGCATATATATCACCATTTCCCTTGATTTTCTTGACTGTATATCTCTTAAATGTCAACATATACACGTGTGATTTAGTTTACGAAGATATTTCAATGCCGAAAACCTCTATCAGAGAGTAAAAAAGGCGTAAGGTTCACAATGGTGTAAAATTAAAATGGGATATACCGGGCTAGGATTCGAGTTACAGGAACAAGAGCCAAACCAACCACCCAAGAATGCAATCGTCGAGCGAAAACATTTGATAACCTCCTAGAAGCAGCTTTTCTTGCCACCAGACCTTTCTCCATCAATTAGGAATATGATGCTGTCACTAAACACATTCCTTAAATTGTAGCCATTTGTTGAGTGTTTTCTTTTGTGTCTAATCCGCATATATATCACCATTGCCTTTGATTTTCTTGATTGTATATCTCTTAAATATCAACATATACACATGTGATTTTGTTTACGAAGATTTTTCAATGCCGTGAACCTCGATCAGAGAGTAACAAATGCGTAAGTTTCACAATGGTGTAAAATTAAAATGGGATGTACCGGGTTAGGATTCGAGTTACAGGAAGAAGGGCCAAACCAACCACTCACGAATGGAATCGTCGAGCGAAAACACTTGACAACATCTTAGAAGCAGCTTTTCTTGCCACCAGACCTTTCTCCATCAATTAGGAAACTGATGCCGTCACTAAACACATTCCTTAAATTGTAGCTATTTGTTGAGTGTTTTTTTTGGTGTCTAATCCGCATATATATCACCATTGCCCTTGATTTTCTTGACTGTATATCTCTTAAATGTCAACATATACACGTGTGATTTAGTTTAGGAAGATTTTTCAATGCCGAGAACCTCGATCAGAGAGTAAAAAAGGCGTAAGGTTCACAATGGTGTAAAATTAAAATGGGATATACCAGGCTAGGATTCGAGTTACAGGAACAAGGGCCAAACCAACCACCCAAGAATGGAATCGTTGAGCGAAAACACTTGACAACCTCCTAGAAGCAGCATTTCTTGCCAACAGACCTTTCTCAATCAATTAGGAATCTGATGTCGTCACTAACCACATTGCTTAAATTGTAGCCATTTATTGAGTGTTTTTTTGTGTCTAATCCGCATATATATCACCATTGCCCTTGATTTTCTTGAATGTATATCTTTTAAATGTCAACATATACACGTGTGATTTAGTTTACGAAGATTTTTCAACGCCGAGAACCTCGATCAGAGAGTAAAAAAGGCGATAGGATCACAAAGGTGTAAAATTAAAATGGGATATACTGGGCTAGGATTCGAGTAACAGGAACAATGGCCAAACCAACCACCCAAGAATGGAATCGTCGAGCGAAAACACTTGACAACCTCCTAGAAGCAGCTTTTCTTGCCACCAGACCTTTCTCCATCAATTAAGAATCTGATGCCGTCACTAAACACATTCCTTAAATTGTAGCCATTTGTTGAGTGTTTTTTTTTTTGGTGTCTAATTCGCATATATATCACCATTGCCCTTGATTTTCTTTACTGTATATCTCTTAAATATCAACATACAAACGTGTGATTTAGTTTACGAAGATTTTTCAATGCCGAGAACCTCGATCAGAGAGTAAAAAAGGCGTAGGTTTCATAATGGTGTAAAATTAAAATGGGATATACCGGGCTAGGATTCGAGTTACAGGAACAAGGGCCAAACCAACCACCCAAGAATGGAATCGTCGAGCGAAAACACTTGACAACCTCCTAGAAGCAGCTTTTCTTGCCACCAGACCTTTCTCCATCAATTAGGAATCTGATGCCGTCACTAAACACATTCCTTAAATTGTAGCCATTTGTTGAGTGTTTTTTTTTTGTGTCTAATCCGCATATATATCACCATTGCCCATGATTTTTTTGACTGTATATCTATTAAATATCAACATATACACGTGTGATTTAGTTTACGAATATTTTTCAATGCCGAGAACCTCTATCAGAGAGTAAAAAAAAGGTTCACAATGGTGTAATATTAAAATGGGATATACAGGGCTAGGATTCGAGTTACAGAAACTTGGGCCAAACCAACCACCCAAGAATGGAATCATCGAGCGAAAACACTTGACAACCTCCTAGAAGCAGCTTTTCTTACCACCAGACCTTTCTCCATCAATTAGGAATCTGATGTCGCCACTAAACACATTCCTTAAATTGTAGCCATTTGTTGAGTGATTTTTTTGTGCCTAATTCGCATATATATCACCATTGCCCTTGATTTTCTTGATTGTATATCTTTTAAATGTCAACATATACACGAGTGATTTAGTTTAAGAAGATTTTTCAATGCCGAGAACCTCGATCAGAGCGTAAAAAAGGTGTAAGGTTCACAATGGTGTAAGATTAAAATGGGATATACCGGGCTAGGATTCGAGTTACAGGAACAAGGGCCTAACTAACCACCCAAGAATGGAATCGTCGAGCGAAAACACTTGACAACCTCCTAGAAGCTGCTTTTCTTGCCACCAGACCTTTCTCCATCAATTAGGAATCTGACGCCGTCGCTAAACACATTCCTTAAATTGTAGCCATTTGTTGAGTGTTTTTTTTTGGTGTCTAATCCGAATATATATCACCATTGCCCTTGATTTTCTTGACTGTATATCTCTTAAATGTCAACATATACACGTGTGATTTAGTTTACGAATATTTTTCAATGCCGAGAACCTCGATCAGAGATTAAAAAAGGCGTAAGGTTCACCATGGTGTAAAATTAAAATGGGATGTACATCGCTAGGATTCGAGTTACAGGAACAAGGGCCAAACCAACCACCCAAGATTCGAATCGTCGAGCGAAAACACTTGACAACCTCCTAGAAGCAGCTTTTCTTGCCACCAGACCTTTCTCCATCAATTAGGAATCTGATGCCGTCACTAATCACATTCCTCAAATTGTAGCCATTTGGTTAGTGTTTTTTTTTGTGTCTAATCCGCATATATATCACCATTGCCGTTGATTTTCTTGACTGTATATATCTTAAATGTCAACATATACACATGTGATTTAGTTTACGAAGATTTTTCAATGCCGAGAACCTCGATCAGAGAGTAAAAAAGGCGTAAAGTTCACAATGGTGTAAGATTAAAATGGGATATACCGGGCTAGGATTCAAGTTACAGGAACAAGGGCCAAACCAACCACCCAAGAATGGAATCGTCGGGCGAAAATACTTGACAACCTCCTAGAAGCAGCTTTTCTTACCACAAGACCTTTGTCCATCAATTAGGAATCTGATGCCGTCACTAAACACATTCCTTAAATTGTAGCCATTTGTTGAGTGTTTTTTTTTGGTGTCTAATCCGCATATACATCACCATTACCCTTGATTTTCTTGACTGTATATCTCTTAAATGTCAACATATACACGTGTGATTTAGTTTATGAAGATTTTTCAATGCCGAGAACCTCGATCAGAGAGTAAAAAAGGCATAAGGTTCACAATGGTGGAAAATTAAAATGTGATATACCGGGCTAGGATTCGAGTTATAGGAATAAGGGACAAACCAACCACCCAAGAATGGAATCGTCGAGCGAAAACACTTGACAACCTCCTAGAAGCAGTTTTTCTTTCCACCAGACCTTTCTCCATCAATTAGGAATCTGATGCCGTCACTAAACACATTCCTTAAATTGTAGCCATTTGTTGAGCGTTTTTTTTGGTGTCTAATCCGCATATATATCAAAATTGCCCTTGATTTTCTTAACTGTATATCTCTTAAATATCAACATATACACGTGTGATTTAGTTTACGAAGATTTTTCAATGTCGAGAACCTCTATCAGAGAGTAAAAAATGCGTAAGGTTCACAATGGTGTAAAATTAAAATGAGATATACCGGGCTAGGATTCGAGTTACAGGAACAAGGGCGAAACCAACCACCCAAGAATGGAATCATCGAGCGAAATACTTGACAACCTCCTAGAAGCAGCTTTTCTTGCCACCAGACCTTTCTCCATCAATTAGGAATCTGATGCCGTCACTAAACACATTCCTTAAATTGTAGCCATTTGTTGAGTGTTTTTTTTTGGTGTCTAATCCGCATATATATCACGATTGCCCTTAATTTTCTTGACTGTATATCTCTTAAATGTCAACATATACATGTGTGATTTAGTTTACGAAGATGTTTCAATGCCGAGAACCTCGATCAGAGAGTAAAAAAGGCGTAAGGTTCACAATGGTGTAAGATTAAAATGGGATATTCCGGGCTAGGATTCGAGTTACAGGAACAAGGGCCAAACCAACCACCCAAGAATGGAATCGTCGAGCGAAAACACTTGACAACCTCCTAGAAGCAGCTTTTCTTACCACCAGACCTTTCTCAATCAATTAAGAATCTGATGCCGTCACTAAACACATTCCGTAAATTGTAGCCATTTGATGAGTGTTTTTTTTTGGTGTCTAATCCGCATATATATCACCATTGCCCTTGATTTTCTTGACTGTATATCTCTTAAATGTCAACATATACACGTGTGATTTAGTTTACGAAGATTTTTCAATGCCGAG
Source organism: Helianthus tuberosus (assembly GCA_030545235.1). Lineage (NCBI taxonomy): Eukaryota > Viridiplantae > Streptophyta > Magnoliopsida > Asterales > Asteraceae > Helianthus > Helianthus tuberosus. Next base: position 25,960,197 of record CM060428.1, read on the forward strand.
AACCTCGATCAGAGAGTAAAAAAGGCGTAAAGTTCACAATGATGTAAAATTAAAATGGGATATACCGGGCTAGGATTCGAGTTACGGGAATAAGGGCCAAACCAACCACCCAAGAATGCAATCGTCGAGCGAAAACATTTGACAACCTCCTAGAAGTAGCTTTTCTTGCCACTAGACCTTTCTCCATCAATTAGGAATCTGATGCTGTCACTAAACATATTCCTTAAATTGTAGCCATTTTTGAGTGTTTTTTTTGGTGTCTAATCCGCCTATATATATCATCATTGCCCTTGATTTTCTTGACTATATATCTCTTAAATATCAACATATACACGTGTGATTTAGTTTACTAAGATTTTTCAATGCCGAGAACCTCGATCAGAGAGTAAAAAAGGCGTAAGGTTCACAATGGTGTAAAATTAAAATGGGACATACCGGGCTAGGATTCGAGTTACAGGAACAAGGGCCAAAGCAACCACCCAAATATGGAATCGTCAAGCGAAAACACTTGACAACCTCCTAGAAGCAGCTTTTCTTGTCACCAGACCTTTCTCCATCAATTAGGAATCTGATGCCGTCACTAAACACATTCCTTAAATTGTAGCCATTTGTTGAGTGATTTTTTTTTGGTGTCTAATCCGCATATATATCACCATTGACCATGATTTTCTTGACTGTATATCTCTTAAATATCAACATATACACGTGTGATTTAGTTTATGAAGATTTTTCAATGCCGAGAACCTCGATTAGAGAGTAAAAAAGGCGTAAGTTTCACAATGGTGTAAAATTAAAATGGGATATAACGGGCTAGGATTCGAGTTACAGGAACAAGGGCCAAACCAACCACCCAAGAATGGAATCATCGAGCGAAAATACTTGACAACCTCCTAGAAGCAGCTATTCTTACCACCAGACCTTTCTCCATCAATTAGTAATCTGATGCCGTCACTAAACACATTCCTTAAATTTTAGCCATTTGTTGAGTGTTTTTTTGGTGTCTAATCCGCATATATATCACCATTGACCTTGATTTTCTTAACTGTATATCTCTTAAATGTCAACATATACACGTCCGATTTAGTTTACGAAGATTTTTCAATGCCGAGAACCTCGATCAGAGAGTAAAAAAGGCGTAAGGTTTACAATGGTGTAAACTTAAAATGGGATATACCGGGCTAGGATTCGAGTTACAGGAACAAGGGCCAAACCAACCGCCCAAGAATGGAATCGTCGAGCAAAAACACTTGACAACCTCCTAGAATCAGCTTTTCTTTCCACCAGACCTTTCTCCATCAATTAGGAATCTGATGCCGTCACTAAACACATTCCTTAAATTGTAGCCATTTGTTGAGTGTTTTTTTTTTGGTGTCTAATCCGCATATATATCACCATTGCCCTTGATTTTCTTGACTGTATATCTCTTAAATGTCAACATATACACGTGTGATTTAGTTTACGAAGATTTTTCAATGCCGAGAACCTCGATCATAGAGTATAAAAGGCGTAAGGTTCACTATGGTGTAAAATTAAAATGGGATATACCGGGCTAGGATTCAAGTTACAGGAACAAGGGCCAAACTAACCACCCAAGAATGGAATCGTCGAGCGAAAATATTTGACAACCTCCTAGAAGCACCTTTTCTTACCACCGGACCTTTCTCCATCAATTAGGAATCTGATGCCGTCACTAAACAGATTCCTTAAATTGTAGCCATTTGTTGAGTGTTTTTTTTTGTGTCTAATCCGCATATATATCACCATTGACCTTGATTTTCTTGACTGTATATCTCTTAAATGTCAACATATACACGTGTGATTTAGTTTACCAAGATTTTTCAATGCCGAGAACCTCGATCAGAGAGTAAAAAAGGGGTAAGGTTCACAATGGTGTAAAATTAAAATGGGATATACCGGGCTAAGATTCGAGTTTCAGGAACAAGGGCCAAACCAACCACCCAAGAATGGAATCGTCGAGCGAAAACACTTGACAACCTCCTAGAAGCAGTTTTTCTTCCTACCAGACCTTTCTCCATCAATTAGGAATCTGATGCCGTCACTAAACACATTCCTTAAATTGTAGCCATTTATTGAGTGTTTTTTTTTTGGTGTCTAATCCGCATATATATCACCATTGGCCTTGATTTTCTTGACTGTATATCTCTTATATGTCAACATATAAACGTGTGATTTAGTTTACGAAGATTTTTCAATGCCGAGAACCTCGATCAGATAGTATAAAAGGCGTAAGGTTCACAATGGTGTAAAATTAAAATGGGATATACCGGGCTAGGATTCGAGTTACAGGAACAAGGGCCAAACCAACCACCCAAGAATTGAATCGTCGAGCAAAAATGCTTGACAACCTCTTAGAAGCAGCTTTTCTTGCCACCAGACCTTTCTCCATCAATTAGGAATCTGATGCTGTCACTAAACACATTCCTTAAATTGTAGCTATTTGTTGAGTGTTTTTTTTTGTGTCTAATCCGCATATATATTACCATTGTCCTTGATTTTCTTGACTGTATATCTCTTAAATGTCAACATATACACGTGTGATTTACTTTACGAAGATTTTTCAATGCCGAGAACCTCAATCAGAGAGTAAAAAAGGCGTAAGGTTCACAATGGTGTAAAATTAAAATGGGATATAACGGGCTAGGATTCGAGTTACAGGAACAAGGGCCAAACCAACCACCCAAGAATGGAATCGTCGAGCGAAAATACTTGACAACCTCCTAGAAGCAGCTTTTCTTACCACCAGACCTTTCTCCATCAATTAGGAATCTGATGCCGTCACTAAACACATTCCTTAAATTGTAGCCATTTGTTGAGTGTTTTTTTGGGTGTCTAATCCACATATATATCACCATTGCCCTTGATTTTCTTAACTGTATATCTCTTAAATGTCAACATATACACGTGTGATTTAGTTTACGAAGATTTTTCAATGCCGAGAAGCTCGATCAGAGAGTAAAAAAGGCGTAAGGTTCACAATGGTGTAAAATTAAAATGGGATATACCGGGATAGGATTCGAGTTACAGGAATAAGGGCCAAACCAACCACCCAAGAATGCAATCGTCGAGCGAAAACATTTGACAACCTCCTAGAAGTAGCTTTTCTTGCCACCAGACCTTTCTCCATCAATTAGGAATCTGATGCTGTCACTAAACATATTCCTTAAATTGTAGCCATTTTTGAGTGTTTTTTTTGGTGTCTAATCCGCCTATATATATCATCATTGCCCTTAATTTTCTTGACTGTATATCTCTTAAATATCAACATATACACGTGTGATTTAGTTTACGAAGATTTTTCAATGCCGAGAACCTCGATCAGAGAGTAAAAAAGGCGTAAGGTTCACAATGGTGTAAAATTAAAATGGGATATACCGGGCGAGGATTCGAGTTACAGGAACAAGGGCCAAAGCAACCACCCAAGAATGGAATCGTCAGGCGAAAATACTTGACAACCTCCTAGAAGCAGCTTTTCTTACCACAAGACCTTTGTCCATCAATTAGGAATCTGACGCCGTCACTAAACACATTCCTTAAATTGTAGCCATTTGTTGAGTGATTTTTTTTTGGTGTCTAATCCGCATATATATCACCATTGCCCTTGATTTTCTTGACTGTATATCTCTTAAATATCAACATATACACGTGTGATTTAGTTTATGAAGATATTTCAATGCCGAGAACCTCGATCAGAGAGTAAAAAAGGCGTAAGGTTAACAATGGTGGAAAATTAAAATGGGATATACCTGGCTAGGATTCGAGTTATAGGAATAAGGGACAAACCAACCACCCAAGAATGGAATCGTCGAGCGAAAACACTTGACAACCTCCTAGAAGCAGCTTTTCTTTCCACCAGACCTTTCTCCATCAATTAGGAATCTGATGCCGTCACTAAACACATTCCTTAAATTGTAGCCATTTGTTGATCGTTTTTTTTGGTGTCTAATCCGCATATATATCACCATTGCCCTTGATTTTCTTAACTGTATATCTCTTAAATATCAACATATACACGTGTGATTTAGTTTACGAAGATTTTTCAATGCCGAGAACCACTATCAGAGAGTAAAAAAGGCGTAAGGTTCACAATGGTGTAAAATTAAAATAAGATATACCGGGCTAGGATTCGAGTTACCGGAACAAGGGCTAAACCAACCACCCAAGAATGGAATCATCGAGCGAAAACACTTGACAACCTCCTAGAAGCAGCTTTTCTTGCCACCAGACCTTTCTCCATCAATTAGGAATCTGATGCCGTCACTAAACACATTCCTTAAATTGTAGCCATTTGTTGAGTGTTTTTTTTTTGGTGTCTAATCCGCATATATATCACGATTGCCCTTGATTTTCTTGACTGTATATCTCTTAAATGTCAACATATACATGTGTGATTTAGTTTACAAAGATGTTTCAATGCCGAGAACCTCGATCAGAGAGTAAAAAAGGTGTAAGGTTCACAATGGTGTAAGATTAAAATGGGATATACCGGGCTAGGATTCGAGTTACAGGAACAAGGGCCAAACCAACCACCCAAGAATGGAATCGTCGAGCGAAAACACTTGACAACCTCCTAGAAGCAGCTTTTCTTACCACCAGACCTTTCTCAATCAATTAAGAATCTGATGCCGTCACTAAACACATTCCGTAAATTGTAGCCATTTGTTGAGTGTTTTTTTGGTGTCTAATCCGCATATATATCACCATTGCCCTTGATTTTCTTGACTGTATATCTCTTAAATGTCAACATATACACGTGTGATTTAGTTTACGAAGATTTTTCAATGCCGAGAACCTCGACCAGAGAGTAAAAAAGGCGTAAGGTTCACAATGGTGTAAAATTAAAATGGGATATACCGGGCTAGGATTCGAGTTACATGAACAAGGGCCAAACCAACCACCCAAGAATGCAATCGTCGAGCGAAAACACTTGACAACCTCCTAGAAGCAGCTTTTCTTACCACCAGACCTTTCTCCACCAATTAGGAATTGGATGTCGTCACTAAACACATTCCTTAAATTGTAGACATTTGATGAGTGTTTTTTTTGGTGTCTAATCCGCATATATATCACCATTGCCCTTGATTTTCTTGACTGTATATCTCTTAAATGTCAACATATACACGTGTGATTTAGTTTACGAAGATTTTTCAATGCCGAGAACCTCGATCAGAGAGTAAAAAAGGCGTAAAGTTCACAATGATGTAAAATTAAAATGGGATATACCGGGCTAGGATTCGAGTTACAGTAATAAGGGCCAAACCAACCACCCAAGAATGCAATCGTTGAGCGAAAACATTTGACAACCTCCTAGAAGTAGCTTTTCTTGCCACCAGACCTTTCTCCATCAATTAGGAATCTGATGCTGTCACTAAACATATTCCTTAAATTGTAGCCATTTTTGAGTGTTTTTTTTGGTGTCTAATCCGCCTATATATATCATCATTGCCCTTGATTTTCTTAACTGTATATCTCTTAAATATCAACATATACACGTGTGATTTAGTTTACGAAGATTTTTCAATGCCGAGAACCTCGATCAGAGAGTAAAAAAGGCGTAAGGTTCACAATGGTGTAAAATTAAAATGGGATATACCGGGCTAGGATTCGAGTTACAGGAACAAGGGCCAAAGCAACCACCCAAGAATGGAATCGTCAAGCGAAAACACTTGACAACCTCCTAGAAGCAGCTTTTCTTGTCACCAGACCTTTCTCCATCAATTAGGAATCTGATGCCGTCACTAAACACATTCCTTAAATTGTAGCCATTTGTTGAGTGATTTTTTTTTGGTGTCTAATCCGCATATATATCACCATTGCCCTTGATTTTCTTGACTGTATATCTCTTAAATATCAACATATACACGTGTGATTTAGTTTATGAAGATTTTTCAATGCCGAGAACCTCAATTAGAGAGTAAAAAAGGCGTAAGTTTCACAATGGTGTAAAATTAAAATGGGATACACCGGGCTAGGATTCGAGTTACAGGAACAAGGGCCAAACCAACCACCCAAGAATGGAATCATCGAGCGAAAACACTTGACAACCTCCTAGAAGCAGCTATTCTTACCACCAGACCTTTCTCCATCAATTAGTAATCTGATGCCGTCACTAAACACATTCCTTATATTTTAGCCATTTGTTGAGTGTTTTTTTTTGGTGTCTAATCCGCATATATAACACCATTGACCTTGATTTTCTTAACTGTATATCTCTTAAATGTCAACATATACACGTGCGATTTAGTTTACGAAGATTTTTCAATGCCGAGAACCTCGATCAGAGAGTAAAAAAGGCGTAAGGTTTACAATGGTGTAAAATTAAAATGGGATATACCGGGCTAGGATTCGAGTTACAGGAACAAGGGCCAAACCAACCACCCAAGAATGGAATCGTCGAGCAAAAACACTTGACAACCTCCTAGAATCAGCTTTTCTTGCCACCAGACCTTTCTCCATCAATTAGGAATCTGATGCCGTCACTAAACACATTCCTTAAATTGTAGCCGTTTGTTGAGTGTTTTTTTTTGGTGTCTAATCCGCATATATATCACCATTGCCCTTGATTTTCTTGACTGTATATCTCCTAAATGTCAACATATACACGTGTGATTTAGTTTACGAAGATTTTTCAATGCCGAGAACCTCGATCATAGAGTATAAAAGGCGAAAGGTTCACAATGGTGTAAAATTAAAATGGGATATACCGGGCTAGGATTCAAGTTACAGGAACAAGGGCCAAACTAACCACCCAAGAATGGAATCGTCGAGCGAAAATATTTGACAACCTCCTAGAAGCCGCTTTTCTTACCACCGGACCTTTCTCCATCAATTAGGAATCTGATGCCGTCACTAAACACATTCCTTAAATTGTAGCCATTTGTTGAGTGTTTTTTTTTTGGTGTCTAATCCGCATATATACCACCATTGCCCTTGATTTTCTTGACTGTATATCTCTTAAATGTCAACATATACACGTGTGATTTACTTTACGAAGATTTTTCAATGCCGAGAACCTCAACCAGAGAGTAAAAAAGGCGTAAGGTTCACAATGGTGTAAAATTAAAATGGGATATACCGGGCTAGGATTCGAGTTACAGGAATAAGGGCCAAACCAACCACCCAAGAATGCAATCGTCGAGCGAAAACATTTGACAACCTCCTAGAAGTAGCTTTTCTTGCCACCAGACCTTTCTCCATCAATTAGGAATCTGATGCTGTCACTAAACACATTCCTTAAATTGTAGCCATTTGTTGAGTGTTTTTTTTTTGGTGTCTAATCCGCATATATATCACCATTGCCCTTGATTTTCTTGACTGTATATCTCTTAAATGTCAACATATACACGTGTGATTTAGTTTACGAAAGATTTTTCAATGCCGAGAACCTCGATCATAGAGTATAAAAGGCGTAAGGTTCACAATGGTGTAAAATTAAAATGGGATATAACGGGCTAGGATTCAAGTTACAGGAACAAGGGCCAAACTAACCACCCAAGAATGGAATCGTCGAGCGAAAATATTTGACAACCTCCTAGAAGCAGCTTTTCTTACCACCGGACCTTTCTCCATCAATTAGGTATCTGATGCCGTCACTAAACACATTCCTTAAATTGTAGCCATTTGTTGAGTGTTTTTTTTTTGGTGTCTAATCCGCATATATATCACCATTGCCCTTAATTTTCTTGACTGTATATCTCTTATATGTCAACATATACACGTGTGATTTAGTTTACGAAGATTTTTCGATGCCGAGAACCTCGATCAGATAGTAAAAAAGGCGTAAGGTTCACAATGGTGTAAAATTAAAATGGGATATACCGGGCTAGGATTCGAGTTACAGGAACAAGGGCCAAACCAACCACCCAAGAATTGAATCGTCGAGCAAAAACACTTGACAACCTCTTAGAAGCAGCTTTTCTTGCCACCAGACCTTTCTCCATCAATTAGGAATCTGATGCTGTCACTAAACACATTCCTTAAATTGTAGCTATTTGTTGAGTGTTTTTTTTTGTGTCTAATCCGCATATATATCACCATTGCCCTTGATTTTCTTGACTGTATATCTCTTAAATGTCAACATATACACGTGTGATTTACTTTACGAAGATTTTTCAATGCCGAGAACCTCGATCAGAGAGTAAAAAAGGCGTAAGGTTCACAATGGTGTAAAATTAAAATGGGATATACCGGGCTAGGATTCGAGTTACAGGAAAAAGGGCCAAACCAACCACCCAAGAATGGAATCGTCGAGCAAAAACACTTGACAACCTCCTAGAATCAGCTTTTCTTGCCACCAGACCTTTCTCCATCAATTAGGAATCTGATGCCGTCACTAAACACATTCCTTAAATTGTAGCCATTTGTTGAGTGTTTTTTTTTTGTGTCTAATCCGCATATATATCACCATTGCCCTTGATTTTCTTGACTGTATATCTCTTAAATGTCAACATATACACGTGTGATTTAGTTTACGAAGATTTTTCAATGCCGAGAACCTCGATCATAGAGTATAAAAGGCGTAAGGTTCACAATGGTGTAAAATTAAAATGGGATATACCGGGCTAGGATTCAAGTTACAGGAACAAGGGCCAAACTAACCACCCAAGAATGGAATCGTCGAGCGAAAATATTTGACAACCTCCTAGAAGCAGCTTTTCTTACCACCGGACCTTTCTCCATCAAATAGGAATCTGATGCCGTCACTAAACACATTCCTTAAATTGTAGCCATTTGTTGAGTGTTTTTTTTTTTGGTGTCTAATCCGCATATATATCACCATTGCCCTTGATTTTCTTGACTGTATATCTCTTATATGTCAACATATACACGTGTGATTTAGTTTACGAAGATTTTTCAATGCCGAGAACCTCGATCAGATAGTAAAAAAGGCGTAAGGTTCACAATGGTGTAAAATTAAAATGGGATATACCGGGCTAGGATTCGAGTTACAGGAATAAGGGCCAAACCAACCACCCAAGAATGCAATCGTCGAGCGAAAACATTTGACAACCTCTTAGAAGTAGCTTTTCTTGCCACCAGACCTTTCTCCATCAATTAGGAATCTGATGCTGTCACTAAACACATTCCTTAACTTGTAGCCATTTGTTGAGTGTTTTTTTTTGGTGTCTAATCCGCATATATATCACCATTGCCCTTGATTTTCTTGACTGTATATCTCTTAAATGTCAACATATACACGTGTGATTTAGTTTACGAAGATTTTTCAATGCCGAGAACCTCGATCATAGAGTATAAAAGTCGTAAGGTTCACAATGGTGTAAAATTAAAATGGGATATACCGGGCTAGGATTCAAGTTACAGGAACAAGGGACAAACTAACCACCCAAGAATGGAATCGTCGAGCGAAAATATTTGACAACCTCCTAGAAGCAGCTTTTCTTACCACCAGACCTTTCTCCATCAATTAGGAATCTGATGCCGTCACTAAACACATTCCTTAAATTGTAGCCATTTGTTGAGTTTTTTTTTTGGTGTCTAATCCGCATATATATCACCATTGCCCTTGATTTTCTTGACTGTATATCTCTTATATGTCAACATATACACGTGTGATTTAGTTTACGAAGATTTTTCGATGCCGAGAACCTCGATCAGATAGTAAAAAAGGCGTGAGGTTCACAATGGTGTAAAATTAAAATGGGATATACCGGGCTAGGATTCGAGTTACAGGAACAAGGGCCAAACCAACCACCCAAGAATTGAATCGCCGAGCAAAAACACTTGACAACCTCTTAGAAGTAGCTTTTCTTGCCACCAGACCTTTCTCCATCAATTAGGAATCTGATGCTGTCACTAAACACATTCCTTAAATTGTAGCTATTTGTTGAGTGTTTTTTTTTGTGTCTAATCCGCATATATATCACCATTGCCCTTGATTTTCTTGACTGTATATCTCTTAAATGTCAACATATACACGTGTGATTTACTTTACGAAGATTTTTCAATGCCGAGAACCTCGATCAGAGAGTAAAAAAGGCGTAAGGTTCACAATGGTGTAAAATTAAAATGTGATATACCGGGCTAGGATTCGAGTTACAGGAACAAGGGCCAAACCAACCACCCAAGAATTGAATCGTCGAGCAAAAACACTTGACAACCTCTTAGAAGCAGCTTTTCTTGCCACCAGACCTTTCTCCATCAATTAGGAATCTGATGCTGTCACTAAACACATTCCTTATATTGTAGCTATTTGTTGAGTGTTTTTTTTTTGTGTCTAATCCGCATATATATCACCATTGCCCTTGATTTTCTTGACTGTATATCTCTTAAATGTCAACATATACACGTGTGATTTACTTTACGAAGATTTTTCAATGCCGAGAACCTCAATCAGAGAGTAAAAAAGGCGTAAGGTTCACAATGGTGTAAAATTAAAATGGGATATAACGGGCTAGGATTCGAGTTACAGGAACAAGGGCCAAACCAACCACCCAAGAATGGAATCGTCGAGCGAAAATACTTGACAACCTCCTAGAAGCAGCTTTTCTTACCACCAGACCTTTCTCCATCAATTAGGAATCTGATGCGGTCACTAAACACATTCCTTAAATTGTAGCCATTTGTTGAGTGTTTTTTTGGGTGTCTAATCCACATATATATCACCATTGCCCTTAATTTTCTTGATTGTATATCTCTTAAATATCAACATATACACGTGTGATTTAGTTTACGAAGATTTTTCAATGCCGAGAACCTCGATCAGAGAGTAAAAAAGGCGTAAGGTTCACAATGGTGTAAAATTAAAATGGGATATACCGAGCTAGGATTCGAGTTACTGGAACAAGGGCCAAAGCAACCACCCAAGAATGGAATCGTCAAGCGAAAACACTTGAAAACCTCCTAGAAGCAGCTTTTCTTGTCACCAGACCTTTCTCCATCAATTAGGAATCTGATGCCGTCACTAAACACATTCCTTAAATTGTAGCCATTTGTTGAGTGATTTTTTTTTGTGTCTAATCCGCATATATATCACCATTGCCCTTGATTTTCTTGACTGTATATCTCTTAAATGCAACATATACACGTGTGATTTAGTTTACGAAGATTTTTCAATGCCGAGAACGTCGATCAGAGAGTAAAAAAGGCATAAGGTTCACAATGGTGTAAAATTAAAATGCGATATACCGGGCTACGATTCGAGTTACTGGAACAAGGGCCAAACCAACCACCCAAGAATGGAATCATCGAGCGAAAACACTTGACAACCTCCTAGAAGCATCTTTTCTTACCACCAGACCTTTCTCCATCAATTAGGAATCTGATGCCGTCACTAAACACATTCCTTAAATTGTAGCCATTTGTTGAGTGTTTTTTTTGTGTGTCTAATCCGCATATATATCACCATTGCCCTTTATTTTCTTGACTGTATATCTCTTAAATGTCAACATATACACGTGTGATTTAGTTTACGAAGATTTTCCAATGCCGAGAACCTCGATCAAAGAGTAAAAAAGGTGTAAGGTTCACAATTGTGTAAAATTAAAATGGGATATACCAGGCTAGGATTCGAGTTACAGGAACAAGGGCCAAACCAACCACCCAAGAATGGAATCGTCGAGCGAAAACACTTGACAACCTCCTAGAAGAAGCTTTTCTTGCCACCAGACCTTTCTCCATCAATTAGGAATCTGATGCCGTCACTAAACACATTCCTTAAATTGTAGCCATTTGTCGAGCGTTTTTTTTTTTGGTGTCTAATCCGCATATATATCACCATTGCCCTTGATTTTCTTGAATGTATATCTCTTAAATGTCAACATATACACGTATGATTTAGTTTACAAAGATTTTTCAATGCCGAGAACCTCGATAAGAGAGTAAAAAAGGCGTAAGGTTCACAATTGTGTAAAATTAAAATGGGATATACCGGGCTAGGATTCGAGTTACAGGAACAAGGGACAAACCAACCACCCAAGAATGGAATCGTCGAGCGAAAACACTTGACAACCTTCTAGAAGCAGCTTTTCTTGCCAACAGACCTTTCTCCATCAATTAGGATTCTGATGCCGTCACTAAACACATTCCTTAAATTGTAGCCATTTGTTGAGCGTTTTTTTGTGTGTCTAATCCGCATATATATCACCATTGCCCTTGATTTTCTTGACTGTATATCTCTTAAATGCAACATATACACGTGTGATTTAGTTTGCGAAGATTTTTCAATGCTGAGAACCTCGATCAGAGAGTAAAAAAGGCATAAGGTTCACAATGGTGTAAAATTAAAATGGGATATACCGGGCTACGATTCGAGTTACTGGAACAAGGGCCAAACCAACCACCCAAGAATGGAATCGTCGAGCGAAAACACTTGACAACCTCCTAGAAGCGGTTTTTCTTACCACCAGACCTTTCTCCATCAATTAGGAATCTGATGCCGTCACTAAACACATTTCTTAATTGCAGCCATTTGTTGAGCGTTTTTTTTTTGTGTCTAATCCGCATATATATCACCATTGCCCTTGATTTTCTTGAATGTATATCTCTTAAATGTCAACATATACACGTGTGATTTAGTTTACGAAGATTTTTCAATGCCGAGAACCTCGATTAGAGAGTAAAAAAGGCGTAAGGTTCACAGTTGTGTAAAATTAAAATGGGACATACCGGGCTAGGATTCGAGTTACAGGAACAAGGGCCAAACCAACCACCCAAGAATGGAATCGTCGAGCGAAAACACTTGACAACCTTGTAGAAGCAGCTTTTCTTGCCACCAGACCTTTCTCCATCATTTAGGAATCTGATGCCGTCACTAAACACATTCCTTAAATTGTAGCCATTTGTTGAGTGTTTTTTTTGGTGTCTAATCCGCATATATATCACCATTGCCCTTGATTTTCTTAACTGTATATCTCTTAAATATCAACATATACACGTGTGATTTAGTTTACGAAGATTTTTCAATGCCGAGAACCTCGTTCAGAGAGTAAAAAAGGCGTAAGGTTCACAATGGTGTAAAATTAAAATGGGATATATCGGGCAAGGATTCGAGTTACAGGAACAAGGGCCAAACCAACCACCCAAGAATGGAATCGTCGAGCGAAAACACTTGACAACCTCCTGGAAACAGCTTTTCTTGCCACCAGACCTTTCTCCATCAGTTAGGAATCTGATGCCGTCACTAAACACATTCCGTAAATTGTAGCCATTTGTTAAGTGTTTTTTTTTTGGTGTCTAATCCGCATATATATCACCATTGCCCTTGATTTTCTTGACTGTATATCTCTTAAATGTCAACATATACACGTGTGATTTAGTTTACGAAGATTTTTCAATGCCGAGAACCTTGATCAGAGAGTAAAAAAGGCGTAAGGTTCACAATGGTGTAAAATTAAAATGGGATATACCGGGCTAGGATTCGAGTTACAGGAACAAGGGCCAAACCAACCACCCAAGAATGGAATCGTCGAGCGAAAACACTTGACAACTTCCTAGAAGCAGCTTTTCTTGCCACCAGACCTTTCTCCATCAATTAGGAATCTGATGCTGTCACTAAACACATTCCTTAAATTGTAGCCATTTGTTGAGTGTTTTTTTTGGTGTCTAATCCGCATATATATCACCATTGCCCTTGATTTTCTTGACTGTATATCTCTTAAATGTCAACATATACACGTGTGATTTAGTTTACGAAGATTTTTCAATGCCGAGAACTTCTATCAGAGAGTAAAAAAGGCGTAAGGTTCACAATGGTGTAAAATTAAAATGGGATATACCGGGCTAGGATTAGAGTTACAGGAACAAGGGCCAAACCAACCACCCAAGAATGGAATCATCGAGCGTAAACACTTGACAACCTCCTAGAAGCAGCTTTTCTTACCACCAGACATTTCTCCATCAATTAGGAATCTGATGCGGTCACTAAACACATTCCTTAAATTGTAGCCATTTGTTGAGTGTTTTTTTTGGTGTCTAATCCGCAATATATATCACCATTGCCCTTGATTTTCTTGACTGTATATCTCTTAAATGCAACATATACACGTGTGATTTAGTTTACGAAGATTTTTCAATGCCGAGAACGTCGATCAGAGAGTAAAAAAGGCATAATGTTCACAATGGTGTAAAATTAAAATGCGATATACCGGGCTACGATTCGAGTTACTGGAACAAGGGCCAAACCAACCTTACGCCTTTTATACTCTATGATCGAGGTTCTCGGCATTGAAAAATCTTCGTAAACTAAATCACACGTGTGTATGTTGACATTTAAGAGATATACAGACAAGAAAATCAAGGGCAATGGTGATATATATGCGGATTAGACACCAAAAAAAACACTAACAAATGGCTACAATTTAAGGAATGTGTTTAGTGACGGCATCAGATTCCTAATTGATGGAGAAAGGTCTGGTGGCAAGAAAAGCTGCTTCTAGGAAGTTGTCAAGTGTTTTCGCTCGATGATTCCATTCTTGGGTGGTTGGTTTGGCCCTTGTTCCTGTAACTCGAATCCTAGCCCGGTATATCCCATTTTAATTTTACACCATTGTGAACCTTACGCCTTTTTTACTCTCTGATCGAGGTTCTCGGCATTGAAAAATCTTCGTAAACTAAATCACACGTGTATATGTTGACATTTAAGAGATATACATTCAAGAAAATGAAGGGCAATGGTGATATATATGCGTATTAGACAAAAAAAAAACGCTCAACAAATGGCTGCAATTTAAGAAATGTGTTTAGTGACGGCATCAGATTCCTAATTGATGGAGAAAGGTCTGGTGGCAAGAAAAACCGCTTCTAGGAGGTTGTCAAGTGTTTTCGCTCGACGATTCCATTCTTGGGTGGTTGGTTTGGCCCTTGTTCCTGAAACTCGAGTCGTAGCCCCGGTATATCCCATTTTAATTTTACACCATTGTGAACCTTATGCCTTTTTTACTCTCTGATCGAGGTTCTCGGCATTGAAAAATCTTCGTAAACTAAATCACACGTGTATATGTTGCATTTAAGAGATATACAATCAAGAAAATCAAGGGCAATGGTGATATATATGCGGATTAGACACAAAAAAAAAACGCTCAACAAATGGCTACAATTTAAGGAATGTGTTTAGTGACGGCATCAGAATCCTAATTGATGGAGAAAGGTCTGGTGGCAAGAAAAACTGCTTCTAGAAGGTTGTCAAGTGTTTTCGCTCGACGATTCCATTCTTGGGTGGTTGGTTTGGCCCTTGTTCCTGTAACTTGAATCCTAGCCCGGTATATCCCATTTTAATTTTACACAATTGTGAACCTTACGCCTTTTTTACTCTCTGATCGAGGTTCTCGGCATTGAAAAATCTTCGTAAACTAAATCACACGTGTATATGTTGACATTTAAGAGATATACATTCAAGAAAATCAAGGGCAATGGTGATATATATGCGGATTAGACACCAAAAAAAAAACGCTAAACAAATGGCTACAATTTAAGGAATGTGTTTAGTGACGGCATCATATTCCTAATTGATGGAGAAAGGTCTAGTGGCAAGAAAAGCTGCTTCTAGGAGGTTGTCAAGTGTTTTCGCTCGACGATTCCATTCTTGGGTGGTTGGTTTGGCCCTTGTTCCTGTAACTCGAATCCTAGCCCAGTATATCCCATTTTAATTTTACACAATTGTGAACCTTACACCTTTTTTACTCTCTGATCGAGGTTCTCGGCATTGAAAAATCTTCGGAAACTAAATCACACGTGTCTATGTTGACATTTAAGAGATATACAGTCAAGAAAATCAAGGGCAATGGTGATATATATGCGGATTAGACACACAAAAAAAACACTCAACAAATGGCTACAATTTAAGGAATGTGTTTAGTGACGGCATCAGATTCCTAATTGATGGAGAAAGGTCTGGTGGTAAGAAAAGATGCTTCTAGGAGGTTGTCAAGTGTTTTCGCTCGATGATTCCATTCTTGGGTGGTTGGTTTGGCCCTTGTTCCAGTAACTCGAATCGTAGCCCGGTATATCGCATTTTAATTTTACACCATTGTGAACCTTATGCCTTTTTTACTCTCTGATCGACGTTCTCGGCATTGAAAAATCTTCGTAAACTAAATCACACGTGTATATGTTGCATTTAAGAGATATACAGTCAAGAAAATCAAGGGCAATGGTGATATATATGCGGATTAGACACAAAAAAAAAACGCTCAACAAATGGCTACAATTTAAGGAATGTGTTTAGTGACGGCATCAGAATCCTAATTGATGGAGAAAGGTCTGGTGGCAAGAAAAACTGCTTCTAGAAGGTTGTCAAGTGTTTTCGCTCGACGATTCCATTCTTGGGTGGTTGGTTTGGCCCTTGTTCCTGTAACTCGAATCCTAGCCCGGTATATCCCATTTTAATTTTACACCATTGTGAACCTTATGCCTTTTTTACTCTCTGATCGAGGTTCTCGACATTGAAAAATATTCGTAAACTAAATCACACGTGTATATGTTGACATTTAAGAGATATACATTCAAGAAAATCAAGGGCAATGGTGATATATATGCGGATTAGACACAAAAAAAAACGCTCAACAAATGGCTACAATTTAAGGAATGTGTTTAGTGACGGCATCAGATTCCTAATTGATGGAGAAAGGTCTGGTGGTAAGAAAAGTTGCTTCTAGGAGGTTGTCAAGTGTTTTCGCTCGATGATTCCATTCTTAGGTGGTTGGTTTGGCCCTAGTTCCAGTAACTCGAATCGTAGCCCGGTATATCGCATTTTAATTTTACACCATTGTGAACCTTACGCCTTTTTTACTCTCTGATCGAGGTTCTCGGCATTCAAAAATCTTCGTAAACTAAATCACACGTGTATATGTTGACATTTAAGAGATATCCAGTCAAGAAAATCAAGGGCAATGGTGATATATATGCGGATTAGACACAAAAAAAAAACACTCAACAAATGGCTACAATTTAAGGAATGTGTTTAGTGACGGCATCAGATTCCTAATTGATGGAGAAAGTTCTGGTGGCAAGAAAAGCTGCTTCTAGAAGGTTGTCAAGTGTTTTCGCTCGACGATTCCATTCTTGGGTGGTTGGTTTGGCCCTTGTTCCTGTAACTCGAATCCTAGTCCGGTATATCCCATTTTAATTTTACACAATTGTGAACCTTACGCCTTTTTTACTCTCGGATCGAGGTTCTCGGCATTGAAAAATCTTCGGAAACTAAATCACACGTGTATATGTTGACATTTAAGAGATATACAGTCAAGAAAATCAAGGACAATGGTGATATATATGCGGATTAGACACCAAAAAAAACGCTCAACAAATGGCTACAATTTAAGGAATGTGTTTAGTGACGACATTAGATTCCTAATTGATGGAGAAAGGTCTGGTGGCAAGAAAAGCTGCTTCTAGGAGGTTGTCAAGTGTTTTCGCTCGACGATTCCATTCTTGGGTGGTTGGTTTGGCCCTTGTTCCTGTAACTCGAATCCAAGCCCGGTATATCCCATTTTAATTTTACACAATTGTGAACCTTACACCTTTTTTACTCTCTGATGGAGGTTCTCGGCATTGAAAAATCTTCGGAAACTAAATCACACGTGTATATGTTGACATTTAAGAGATATACAGTCAAGAAAATCAAGGGCAATGGTGATATATATGCGAATTAGACACACAAAAAAAAAACACTCAACAAATGGCTACAATTTAAGGAATGTGTTTAGTGACGGCATCAGATTCCTAATTGATGGAGAAAGGTCTGGTGGTAAGAAAAGTTGCTTCTAGGAGGTTGTCAAGTGTTTTCGCTCGATGATTCCATTCTTGGGTGGTTGGTTTGGCCCTTGTTCCAGTAACTCGAATCGTAGCCCGGTATATCGCATTTTAATTTTACACCATTGTGAACCTTATGCCTTTTTTACTCTCTGATCGACGTTCTCGGCATTGAAAAATCTTCGTAAACTAAATCACACGTGTATATGTTGCATTTAAGAGATATACAGTCAAGAAAATCAAGGGCAATGGTGATATATATGCGGATTAGACACAAAAAAAAAAACGCTCAACAAATGGCTACAATTTAAGGAATGTGTTTAGTGACGGCATCAGAATCCTAATTGATGGAGAAAGGTCTGGTGGCAAGAAAAACTGCTTCTAGAAGGTTGTCAAGTGTTTTCGCTCGACGATTCCATTCTTGGGTGGTTGGTTTGGCCCTTGTTCCTGTAACTCGAATCCTAGCCCGGTATATCCCATTTTAATTTTACACCATTGTGAACCTTATGCCTTTTTTACTCTCTGATCGAGGTTCTCGACATTGAAAAATATTCGTAAACTAAATCACACGTGTATATGTTGACATTTAAGAGATATACATTCAAGAAAATCAAGGGCAATGGTGATATATATGCGGATTAGACACAAAAAAAAACGCTCAACAAATGGCTACAATTTAAGGAATGTGTTTAGTGACGGCATCAGATTCCTAATTGATGGAGAAAGGTCTGGTGGTAAGAAAAGTTGCTTCTAGGAGGTTGTCAAGTGTTTTCGCTCGATGATTCCATTCTTAGGTGGTTGGTTTGGCCCTAGTTCCAGTAACTCGAATCGTAGCCCGGTATATCGCATTTTAATTTTACACCATTGTGAACCTTACGCCTTTTTTACTCTCTGATCGAGGTTCTCGGCATTCAAAAATCTTCGTAAACTAAATCACACGTGTATATGTTGACATTTAAGAGATATCCAGTCAAGAAAATCAAGGGCAATGGTGATATATATGCGGATTAGACACAAAAAAAAAACACTCAACAAATGGCTACAATTTAAGGAATGTGTTTAGTGACGGCATCAGATTCCTAATTGATGGAGAAAGTTCTGGTGGCAAGAAAAGCTGCTTCTAGAAGGTTGTCAAGTGTTTTCGCTCGACGATTCCATTCTTGGGTGGTTGGTTTGGCCCTTGTTCCTGTAACTCGAATCCTAGTCCGGTATATCCCATTTTAATTTTACACAATTGTGAACCTTACGCCTTTTTTACTCTCGGATCGAGGTTCTCGGCATTGAAAAATCTTCGGAAACTAAATCACACGTGTATATGTTGACATTTAAGAGATATACAGTCAAGAAAATCAAGGACAATGGTGATATATATGCGGATTAGACACCAAAAAAAACGCTCAACAAATGGCTACAATTTAAGGAATGTGTTTAGTGACGACATTAGATTCCTAATTGATGGAGAAAGGTCTGGTGGCAAGAAAAGCTGCTTCTAGGAGGTTGTCAAGTGTTTTCGCTCGACGATTCCATTCTTGGGTGGTTGGTTTGGCCCTTGTTCCTGTAACTCGAATCCAAGCCCGGTATATCCCATTTTAATTTTACACAATTGTGAACCTTACACCTTTTTTACTCTCTGATGGAGGTTCTCGGCATTGAAAAATCTTCGGAAACTAAATCACACGTGTATATGTTGACATTTAAGAGATATACAGTCAAGAAAATCAAGGGCAATGGTGATATATATGCGAATTAGACACACAAAAAAAAAACACTCAACAAATGGCTACAATTTAAGGAATGTGTTTAGTGACGGCATCAGATTCCTAATTGATGGAGAAAGGTCTGGTGGTAAGAAAAGTTGCTTCTAGGAGGTTGTCAAGTGTTTTCGCTCGATGATTCCATTCTTAGGTGGTTGGTTTGGCCCTAGTTCCAGTAACTCGAATCGTAGCCCGGTATATCGCATTTTAATTTTACACCATTGTGAACCTTATGCCTTTTTTACTCTCTGATCGACGTTCTCGGCATTGAAAAATCTTCGTAAACTAAATCACACGTGTATATGTTGCATTTAAAAGATATACAGTCAAGAAAATCAAGGGCAATGGTGATATATATGCGGATTAGACACAAAAAAAAAACGCTCAACAAATGGCTACAATTTAAGGAATGTGTTTAGTGACGGCATCAGAATCCTAATTAATGGAGAAAGGTCTGGTGGCAAGAAAAACTGCTTCTAGAAGGTTGTCAAGTGTTTTCGCTCGACGATTCCATTCTTGGGTGGTTGGTTTGGCCCTTTTTCCTGTAACTTGAATCCTAGCCCGGTATATCCCATTTTAATTTTACACAATTGTGAACCTTACGCCTTTTTTACTCTCTGATCGAGGTTCTCGGCATTGAAAAATCTTCGTAAACTAAATCACACGTGTATATGTTGACATTTATGAGATATACATTCAAGAAAATCAAGGGCAATGGTGATATATATGCGGATTAGACACAAAAAAAAAAACGCTCAACAAATGGCTACAATTTAAGGAATGTGTTTAGTGACGGCATCAGATTCCTAATTGATGGAGAAAGGTCTGGTGGTAAGAAAAGCTGCTTCTAGGAGGTTGTCAAGTGTTTTCGCTCGACGATTCCATTCTTGGGTGGTTGGTTTGGCCCTTGTTCCTGTAACTCGAATCCTAGCCCGGTATATCCCATTTTAATTTTACACAATTGTGAACCTTACACCTTTTTTACTCTCTGATCGAGGTTCTCGGCATTGAAAAATCTTCGGAAACTAAATCACACGTGTCTATGTTGACATTTAAGAGATATACAGTCAAGAAAATCAAGGGCAATGGTGATATATATGCGGATTAGACACACAAAAAAAACACTCAACAAATGGCTACAATTTAAGGAATGTGTTTAGTGACGGCATCAGATTCCTAATTGATGGAGAAAGGTCTGGTGGTAAGAAAAGATGCTTCTAGGAGGTTGTCAAGTGTTTTCGCTCGATGATTCCATTCTTGGGTGGTTGGTTTGGCCCTTGTTCCAGTAACTCGAATCGTAGCCCGGTATATCGCATTTTAATTTTACACCATTGTGAACCTTATGCCTTTTTTACTCTCTGATCGACGTTCTCGGCATTGAAAAATCTTCGTAAACTAAATCACACGTGTATATCTTGCATTTAAGAGATATACAGTCAAGAAAATCAAGGGCAATGGTGATATATATGCGGATTAGACACAAAAAAAAAAGCTCAACAAATGGCTACAATTTGAGGAATGTGTTTAGTGACGGCATCAAAATCCTAATTGATGGAGAAAGGTCTGGTGGCAAGAAAAGCTGCTTCTAGAAGGTTGTCAAGTGTTTTCGCTCGACGATTCCATTCTTGGGTGGTTGGTTTGGCCCTTGTTCCTGTAACTCGAATCCTAGCCCGGTATATCCCATTTTAATTTTACACAATTGTGAACCTTACGCCTTTTTTACTCTCTGATCGAGGTTCTTGGCATTGAAAAATCTTCGGAAACTAAATCACACGTGTATATGTTGACATTTAAGAGATATACAGTCAAGAAAATCAAGGGCAATGGTGATATATATGCGGATTAGACACCAAAAAAAAACGCTCAACAAATGGATACAATTTAAGGAATGTGTTTAGTGACGGCATCAGATTCCTAATTGATGGACAAAGGTCTGGTGGCAAGAAAAGCTGCTTCTAGGAGGTTGTCAAGTGTTTTCGCTCGACGATTCCATTCTTGGGTGGTTGGTTTGGCCCTTGTTCCTGTAACTCGAATCCTAGCCCGGCTTACACCATTGTGAACCTTACGCCTTTTTTACTCTCTGATCGAGGTTCTCGGCATTCAAAAATCTTCGTAAACTAAATCACACGTGTATATGTTGACATTTAAGAGATATCCAGTCAAGAAAATCAAGGGCAATGGTGATATATATGCGGATTAGACACAAAAAAAAAACACTCAACAAATGGCTACAATTTAAGGAATGTGTTTAGTGACGGCATCAGATTCCTAATTGATGGAGAAATGTCTGGTGGCAAGAAAAGCTGCTTCTAGAAGGTTGTCAAGTGTTTTCGCTCGACGATTCCATTCTTGGGTGGTTGGTTTGGCCCTTGTTCCTGTAACTCGAATCTTAGTCCGGTATATCCCATTTTAATTTTACACAATTGTGAACCTTACGCCTTTTTTACTCTCTGATCGAGGATCTCGGCATTGAAAAATCTTCGGAAACTAAATCACACGTGTATATGTTGACATTTAAGAGATATACAGTCAAGAAAATCAAGGACAATGGTGATATATATGCGGATTAGACACCAAAAAAAACGCTCAACAAATGGCTACAATTTAAGGAATGTGTTTAGTGACGACATTAGATTCCTAATTGATGGAGAAAGGTCTGGTGGCAAGAAAAGCTGCTTCTAGGAGGTTGTCAAGTGTTTTCGCTCGACGATTCCATTCTTGAGTGGTTGGTTTGGCCCTTGTTCCTGTAAATCGAATCCTAGCCCGGTATATCCCATTTTAATTTTACACAATTGTGAACCTTACACCTTTTTTACTCTCTGATCGAGGTTCTTGGCATTGAAAAATCTTCGGAAACTAAATCACACGTGTATATGTTGACATTTAAGTGATATACAGTCAAGAAAATCAAGGGCAATGGTGATATATATGCGGATTAGACACCAAAAAAAAACGCTCAACAAATGGATACAATTTAAGGAATGTGTTTAGTGACGGCATCAGATTCCTAATTGATGGACAAAGGTCTGGTGGCAAGAAAAGCTGCTTCTAGGAGGTTGTCAAGTGTTTTCGCTCGACGATTCCATTCTTGGGTGGTTGGTTTGGCCCTTGTTCCTGTAACTCGAATCCTAGCCCGGCTTACACCATTGTGAACCTTACGCCTTTTTTACTCTCTGATCGAGGTTCTCGGCATTCAAAAATCTTCGTAAACTAAATCACACGTGTATATGTTGACATTTAAGAGATATCCAGTCAAGAAAATCAAGGGCAATGGTGATATATATGCGGATTAGACACAAAAAAAAAAACACTCAACAAATGGCTACAATTTAAGGAATGTGTTTAGTGACGGCATCAGATTCCTAATTGATGGAGAAAGGTCTGGTGGCAAGAAAAGCTGCTTCTAGAAGATTGTCAAGTGTTTTCGCTCGACGATTCCATTCTTGGGTGGTTGGTTTGGCCCTTGTTCCTGTAACTCGAATCCTAGTCCGGTATATCCCATTTTAATTTTACACAATTGTGAACCTTACGCCTTTTTTACTCTCTGATCGAGGATCTCGGCATTGAAAAATCTTCGGAAACTAAATCACACGTGTATATGTTGACATTTAAGAGATATACAGTCAAGAAAATCAAGGACAATGGTGATATATATGCGGATTAGACACCAAAAAAAACGCTCAACAAATGGCTACAATTTAAGGAATGTGTTTAGTGACGACATTAGATTCCTAATTGATGGAGAAAGGTCTGGTGGCAAGAAAAGCTGCTTCTAGGAGGTTGTCAAGTGTTTTCGCTCGACGATTCCATTCTTGGGTGGTTGGTTTGGCCCTTGTTCCTGTAAATCGAATCCTAGCCCGGTATATCCCATTTTAATTTTACACAATTGTGAACCTTACACCTTTTTTACTCTCTGATCGAGGTTCTCGGCATTGAAAAATCTTCGGAAACTAAATCACACGTGTATATGTTAACATTTAAGAGATATACAGTCAAGAAAATCAAGGGCAATGGTGATATATATGCGGATTAGACACACAAAAAAAAACACTCAACAAATGGCTAGAATTTAAGGAATGTGTTTAGTGACGGCATCAGATTCCTAATTGATGGAGAAAGGTCTGGTGGTAAGAAAAGTTGCTTCTAGGAGGTTGTCAAGTGTTTTCGCTCGATGATTCCATTCTTGGGTGGTTGGTTTGGCCCTAGTTCCAGTAACTCGAATCGTAGCCCGGTATATCTCATTTTAATTTTACACCATTGTGAACCTTATGCCTTTTTTACTCTCTGATCGACGTTCTCGGCATTGAAAAATCTTCGTAAACTAAATCAGACGTGTATATGTTGCATTTAAGAGATATACAGTCAAGAAAATCAAGGGCAATGGTGATATATATGCGGATTAGACACAAAAAAAAAACGCTCAACAAATGGCTACAATTTAAGGAATGTGTTTAGTGACGGCATCAGAATCCTAATTGATGGAGAAAGGTCTGGTGGCAAGAAAAACTGCTTCTAGAAGGTTGTCAAGTGTTTTCGCTCGACGATTCCATTCTTGGGTGGTTGGTTTGGCCCTTGTTCCTGTAACTTGAATCCTAGCCCGGTATATCCCATTTTAATTTTACACAATTGTGAACCTTACGCCTTTTTTACTCTCTGATCGAGGTTCTCGGCATTGAAAAATCTTCGTAAACTAAATCACACGTGTATATGTTGACATTTAAGAGATATACATTCAAGAAAATAAAGGGCAATGGTGATATATATGCGGATTAGACACAAAAAAAAAAACGCTCAACAAATGGCTACAATTTAAGGAATGTGTTTAGTGACGGCATCAGATTCCTAATTGATGGAGAAAGGTCTGGTGGCAAGAAAAGCTGCTTCTAGGAGGTTGTCAAGTGTTTTCGCTCGACGATTCCATTCTTGGGTGGTTGGTTTGGCCCTTGTTCCTGTAACTCGAATCCTAGCCCGGTATATCCAATTTTAATTTTACACAATTGTGAACCTTACACCTTTTTTACTCTCTGATCGAGGTTCTCGGCATTGAAAAATCTTCGGAAACTAAATCACACGTGTCTATGTTGACATTTAAGAGATATACAGTCAAGAAAATCAAGGGCAATGGTGATATATATGCGGATTAGACACACAAAAAAAACACTCAACAAATGGCTACAATTTAAGGAATGTGTTTAGTGACGGCATCAGATTCCTAATTGATGGAGAAAGGTCTGGTGGTAAGAAAAGATGCTTCTAGGAGGTTGTCAAGTGTTTTCGCTCGATGATTCCATTCTTGGGTGGTTGGTTTGCCCCTTGTTCCAGTAACTCGAATCGTAGCCCGGTATATCGCATTTTAATTTTACACCATTGTGAACCTTATGCCTTTTTTACTCTCTGATCGACGTTCTCGGCATTGAAAAATCTTCGTAAACTAAATCACACGTGTATATCTTGCATTTAAGAGATATACAGTCAAGAAAATCAAGGGCAATGGTGATATATATGCGGATTAGACACAAAAAAAAAACGCTCAACAAATGGCTACAATTTGAGGAATGTGTTTAGTGACGGCATCAAAATCCTAATTGATGGAGAAAGGTCTGGTGGCAAGAAAAGCTGCTTCTAGAAGGTTGTCAAGTGTTTTCGCTCGACGATTCCATTCTTGGGTGGTTGGTTTGGCCCTTGTTCCTGTAACTCGAATCCTAGCCCGGTATATCCCATTTTAATTTTACACAATTGTGAACCTTACGCCTTTTTTACTCTCTGATCGAGGTTCTTGGCATTGAAAAATCTTCGGAAACTAAATCACACGTGTATATGTTGACATTTAAGAGATATACAGTCAAGAAAATCAAGGGCAATGGTGATATATATGCGGATTAGACACCAAAAAAAAAAAACGCTCAACAAATGGATACAATTTAAGGAATGTGTTTAGTGACGGCATCAGATTCCTAATTGATGGACAAAGGTCTGGTGGCAAGAAAAGCTGCTTCTAGGAGGTTGTCAAGTGTTTTCGCTCGACGATTCCATTCTTGGGTGGTTGGTTTGGCCCTTGTTCCTGTAACTCGAATCCTAGCCCGGCTTACACCATTGTGAACCTTACGCCTTTTTTACTCTCTGATCGAGGTTCTCGGCATTCAAAAATCTTCGTAAACTAAATCACACGTGTATATGTTGACATTTAAGAGATATCCAGTCAAGAAAATCAAGGGCAATGGTGATATATATGCGGATTAGACACAAAAAAAAAACACTCAACAAATGGCTACAATTTAAGGAATATGTTTAGTGACGGCATCAGATTCCTAATTGATGGAGAAAGGTCTGGTGGCAAGAAAAGCTGCTTCTAGAAGGTTGTCAAGTGTTTTCGCTCGACGATTCCATTCTTGGGTGGTTGGTTTGGCCCTTGTTCCTGTAACTCGAATCCTAGCTCGGTATATCCCATTTTAATTTTACACAATTGTGAACCTTACGCCTTTTTTACTCTCTGATCGAGGTTCTCGGCATTGAAAAATCTTCGGAAACTAAATCACACGTGTATATGTTGACATTTAAGAGATATACAGTCAAGAAAATCAAGGGCAATGGTGATATATATGCAGATTAGACACCAAAAAAAAACGCTCAACAAATTGCTACAATTTAAGGAATGTGTTTAGTGACGGCATTAGATTCCTAATTGATGGAGAAAGGTCTGGTGGCAAGAAAAGCTGCTTCTAGGAGGTTGTCAAGTGTTTTCGCTCGACGATTCCATTCTTGGGTGGTTGGTTTGGCCCTTGTTCCTGTAACTCGAATCCTAGCTCGGTATATCCCATTTTAATTTTACACAATTGTGAACCTTACGCCTTTTTTACTCTCTGATCGAGGTTCTCGGCATTGAAAAATCTTCGGAAACTAAATCACACGTGTATTTGTTGACATTTAAGAGATATACATTCAAGAAAATCAAGGGCAATGGAGACATATATGCGGATTAAACACAAAAAAAAACGCTCAACAAATGGCTGCAATTTAAGAAATGTGTTTAGTGACGGCATCAGATTCCTAATTGATGGAGAAAGGAATGGTGGTAAGAAAAGATGCTTCTAGGAGGTTGTCAAGTGTTTTCGCTCGATGATTCCATTCTTGGGTGGTTGGTTTGGCCCTTGTTCCAGTAACTCGAATCGTAGCCCGGTATATCCCATTTTAATTTACACCATTGTGAACCTTATGCCTTTTTTACTCTCTGATCGACGTTCTCGGCATTGAAAAATCTTGGTAAACTAAATCACACGTGTATATGTTTCATTTAAGAGATATACAGTCAAGAAAATCAAGGGCAATGGTGATATATATGCGGATTAGACTAAAAAAAAACGCTTAAAAAATGGATATAATATAAGGAATGTGTTTAGTGACGGCATCAGAATCCTAATTGATGGAGAAACGTCTGGTGGCAAGAAAAGCTGCTTCTAGAAGGTTGTCAAGTGTTTTCGCTCGACGATTCCATTCTTGGGTGGTTGGTTTGGCCCTTGTTCCTGTAACTCGAATCCTAGCCCGGTATATCCCATTTTAATTTTACACCATTGTGAACCTTACGCCTTTTTTACTCTCTGATCGAGGTTCTCGGCATTCAAAAATCTCCGTAAACTACATCACACGTGTATAGGTTGACATTTAAGAGATATACAGTCAAGAAAATCAAGGGCAATGGTGATATATATGCGGATTAGACACAAAAAAAAAACACTCAACAAATGGCTACAATTTAAGTAACGTGTTTAGTGACGGCATCAGATTCCTAATTGATGGAGAAAGGTCTGGTGGCAAGAAAAGCTCCTTCTAGAAGGTTGTCAAGTGTTTTCGCTCGACGATTGCATTCTTGAGTGGTTGGTTTGGCCCTTGTTCCTGTAACTCGAATCCTAGCCCGGTATATCCCATTTTAATTTTACACAATTGTGAATCTTACGCCTTTTTTACTCTCTGATCGAGGTTCTCGGCATTGAAAAATCTTCAGAAACTAAATCACGCGTCTATATGTTGACATTTAAGAGATATACAGTCAAGAAAATCAAGGGCAATGGTGATATATATGCGGATTAGACACCAAAAAAAAAACGCTCAACAAATTGCTACAATTTAAGGAATGTGTTTAGTGACGGCATCAGATTCCTAATTGATGGAGAAAGGTCTGGTGGCAAGAAAAGCTGCTTCTAGGAGGTTGTCAAGTGTTTTCGCTCGACGATTCCATTCTCGGGTGGTTGGTTTGGCCCTTGTTCCTGTAACTCGAATCCTAGCCCGGTATATCCCATTTTAATTTTACACAATTGTGAACCTTACACCTTTTTTACTCACTGATCGAGGTTCTCGGCATTGAAAAATCTTCGGAAACTAAATCACACGTGTATATGTTGACATTTAAGAGATATACGTTCAAGAAAATCAAGGGCAATGGTGATATATATGCGGATTAGACACCAAAAAAAACGCTCAACAAATGGCTGCAATTTAAGAAATGTGTTTAGTGACGGCATCAGATTCCTAATTGATGGAGAAAGTTCTGGTGGTAAGAAAAGCTGCTTCTAGGAGGTTGTCAAGTGTTTTCGCTCGACGATTCCATTCTTGGGTGGTTGGTTTGGCCCTTGTTCCAGTAACTCGAATCGTAGCCCGGTATATCCCATTTTAATTTTACACCATTGTGAACCTTATGCCTTTTTTACTCTCTGATCGAGGTTTTCGGCATTGAAAAATCTTCGTAAACTAAATCACACGTGTATATGTTGCATTTAAGAGATATACAGTCAAGAAAATCAAGGGCAATGGTGATATATATGCGGATTAGACACAAAAAAAAAACGCTCAACAAATGGCTACAATTTAAGGAATGTGTTTAGTGACGGCATCAGAATCCTAATTGATAGAGAAAGGTCTGGTGGCAAGAAAAGCTGCTTCTAGAAGGTTGTCAAGTGTTTTCGCTCGACGATTCCATTCTTGGGTGGTTGGTTTGGCCCTTGTTCCTGTAACTCGAATCCTAGCCCGGTATATCCCATTTTAATTTTACACAATTGTGAACCTTACGCCTTTTTTACTCTCTGATCGAGGTTCTCGGCATTGAAAAATTTTCGGAAACTAAATCACACGTGTATATGTTGACATTTAAGAGATATACAGTCAAGAAAATCAAGGGCAATGGTGATATATATGCGGATTAGACACCAAAAAAACGCTCAACAAATGGATACAATTTAAGGAATATGTTTAGTGACGGCATTAGATTCCTAATTGATGGACAAAGGTCTGGTGGCAAGAAAAGCTGCTTCTAGGAGGTTGTCAAGTGTTTTCGCTCGACGATTCCATTCTTGGGTGGTTGGTTTGGCCCTTGTTCCTGTAACTCGAATCCTAGCCCGGTATATCCCATTTTAATTTTACACCATTGTGAACCTTACGCCTTTTTTACTCTCTGATCGTGGTTCTCGGCATTCAAAAATCCTCGTAAACTAAATCACACGTGTATATGTTTACATTTAAGAGATATACAGTCAAGAAAATCAAGGGCAATGGTGATATATATGCGGATTAGACACAAAAACACTTAACAAATGGCTACAATTTAAGGAATGTGTTTAGTGACGGCATCAGATTCCTAATTGATGGAGAAAGGTCTGGTGGCAAGAAAAGCTGCTTCTAGAAGGTTGTCAAGTGTTTTCGCTCGACGATTCCATTCTTGGGTGGTTGGTTTGGCCCTTGTTCCTGTAACTCGAATCCTAGCCCGGTATATCCCATTTTAATTTTACACAATTGTGAACCTTACGCCTTTTTTACTCTCTGATCGAGGTTCTCGGCATTGAAAAATCTTTGGAAACTAAATCACACGTGTATATGTTGACATTTAAGAGATCTACAGTTAAGAAAATCAAGGGCAATGGTGATATATATGCGGATTAGACACCAAAAAAAAACGCTCAACAAATGGATACAATTTAAGGAATGTGTTTAGTGATGGCATCAGATTCCGAATTGATGGACAAAGGTCTGGTGGCAAGAAAAGCTGCTTCTAGGAGGTTGTCAAGTGTTTTCGCTCGACGATTCCATTCTTGGGTGGTTGGTTTGGCCCTTGTTCCTGTAACTCGAATCCTAGCCCGGTATATCCCATTTTAATTTTACACCACTGTGAACCTTACGCCTTTTTTACTCTCTGATCGAGGTTCTCAGCATTCAAAAATCTCCGTAAACTAAATCACACGTGTATATGTTGACATTTAAGAGATATACAGTCTAGAAAATCAAGGGCAATGGTGATATATATGCGGATTAGACACAAAAAAAAAACACTCAACAAATGGCTACAATTTAAGGAATGTGTTTAGTGACGGCATCAGATTCCTTATTGATGGAGAAAGGTCTGGTGGCAAGAAAAGCTCCTTCTAGAAGGTTGTCAAGTGCTTTCGCTCGACGATTCCATTCTTGGGTGGTTGGTTTGGCCCTTGTTCCTGTAACTCGAATCCTAGCCCGGTATATCCCATTTTAATTTTACACAATTGTGAACCTTACGCCTTTTTTACTCTCTGATCGAGGTTCTCGGCATTGAAAAATCTTCTGAAACTAAATCACACGTGTATATGTTGACATTTAAGAGATATACAGTCAAGAAAATCAAGGGCAATGGTGATATATATGCGGATTAGACACCAAAAAAAAACGCTCAACAAATGGCTACAATTTAAGGAATGTGTTTAGTGTCGGCATCAGATTCCTAATTGATGGAGAAACGTCTGGTGGCAAGAAAAGCGGCTTCTATGAGGTTGTCAAGTGTTTTCGCTCGACGATTCCATTCTCGGGTGGTTGGTTTGGCCCTTGTTCCTGTAACTCGAATCCTAGCCCGGTATATCCCATTTTAATTTTACACAATTGTGAACCTTACACCTTTTTTACTCTCTGATCGAGGTTCTCGGCATTGAAAAATCTTCGGAAACTAAATCACACGTGTATATGTTGACATTTAAGAGATATACATTCAAGAAAATCATGGGCAATGGTGACATATATGCGGATTAGACACAAAAAAAAAACGCTTAACAAATGGCTACAATTTAAGGAATGTGTTTAGTGACGGCATCAGATTCCTAATTGATGGAGAAAGGTCTGGTAGCAAGAAAAGCTGCTTCTAGAAGGATGTCAAGTGTTTTCGCTCGACGATTCCATTCTTGGGTGGTTGGTTTGGCCCTTGTTCCTGTAACTCGAATCCTAGCCCGGTATATCCTATTTTAATTTTACACAATTGTGAACCTTACACATTTTTTACTCTTTGATCGAGGTTCTCGGCATTGAAAAATCTTCGAAAACTAAATCACACGTGTATATGTTGACATTTAAGAGATATACAGTCTAGAAAATCAAGGGCAATGGTGATATATATGCGGATTAGACATAAAAAAAAACACTCAACAAATGGCTACAATTTAAGGAATTTGTTTAGTGACGGCATCAGAATCCTAATTGATAGAGAAAGGTCTGGTGGCAAGAAAAGCTGCTTCTAGAAGGTTCTCAAGTGTTTTCGCTCGACGATTCCATTCTTGGGTGGTTGGTTTGGCCCTTGTTCCTGTAACTCGAATCCTAGCCCGGTATATCCCATTTTAATTTTACACCATTGTGAACCTTACGCCTTTTTTACTCTCTGATCGAGGTTCTCGGCATTGAAAAATCTTCGGAAACTAAATCACACGTGTATATGTTGACATTTAAGAGATATACAGTCAAGAAAATCAAGGGCAATGGTGATATATATGCGGATTAGACACCAAAAAAAAACGCTCAACAAATGGCTACAATTTAAGGAATGTGTTTAGTGTCGGCATCAGATTCCTAATTGATGGAGAAAGGTCTGGTGGCAAGAAAAGCTGCTTCTAGGAGGTTGTCAAGTGTTTTCGCTCGACGATTCCATTCTCGGGTGGTTGGTTTGGCCCTTGTTCCTGTAACTCGAATCCTAGCCTGGTATATCCCATTTTAATTTTACACCATTGTGAACCTTACGCCTTTTTTACTCTCTGATCGTGGTTCTCGGCATTCAAAAATCTTCGTAAACTAAATCACACGTGTATATGTTGACATTTAAGAGATATACAGTCAAGAAAATCAAGGGCAATGGTGATATATATGCGGATTAGACACCAAAAAAAAACGCTCAACAAATGGATACAATTTAAGGAATGTGTTTAGTGATGGCATCAGATTCCGAATTGATGGACAAAGGTCTGGTGGCAAGAAAAGCTGCTTCTAGGAGGTTGTCAAGTGTTTTCGCTCGACGATTCCATTCTTGGGTGGTTGGTTTGGCCCTTGTTCCTGTAACTCGAATCCTAGCCCGGTATATCCCATTTTAATTTTACACCACTGTGAACCTTACGCCTTTTTTACTCTCTGATCGAGGTTCTCAGCATTCAAAAATCTCCGTAAACTAAATCACACGTGTATATGTTGACATTTAAGAGATATACAGTCTAGAAAATCAAGGGCAATGGTGATATATATGCGGATTAGACACAAAAAAAAAACACTCAACAAATGGCTACAATTTAAGGAATGTGTTTAGTGACGGCATCAGATTCCTTATTGATGGAGAAAGGTCTGGTGGCAAGAAAAGCTCCTTCTAGAAGGTTGTCAAGTGCTTTCGCTCGACGATTCCATTCTTGGGTGGTTGGTTTGGCCCTTGTTCCTGTAACTCGAATCCTAGCCCGGTATATCCCATTTTAATTTTACACAATTGTGAACCTTACGCCTTTTTTACTCTCTGATCGAGGTTCTCGGCATTGAAAAATCTTCTGAAACTAAATCACACGTGTATATGTTGACATTTAAGAGATATACAGTCAAGAAAATCAAGGGCAATGGTGATATATATGCGGATTAGACACCAAAAAAAAACGCTCAACAAATGGCTACAATTTAAGGAATGTGTTTAGTGTCGGCATCAGATTCCTAATTGATGGAGAAACGTCTGGTGGCAAGAAAAGCGGCTTCTATGAGGTTGTCAAGTGTTTTCGCTCGACGATTCCATTCTCGGGTGGTTGGTTTGGCCCTTGTTCCTGTAACTCGAATCCTAGCCCGGTATATCCCATTTTAATTTTACACAATTGTGAACCTTACACCTTTTTTACTCTCTGATCGAGGTTCTCGGCATTGAAAAATCTTCGGAAACTAAATCACACGTGTATATGTTGACATTTAAGAGATATACATTCAAGAAAATCATGGGCAATGGTGACATATATGCGGATTAGACACAAAAAAAAAACGCTTAACAAATGGCTACAATTTAAGGAATGTGTTTAGTGACGGCATCAGATTCCTAATTGATGGAGAAAGGTCTGGTAGCAAGAAAAGCAGCTTCTAGAAGGATGTCAAGTGTTTTCGCTCGACGATTCCATTCTTGGGTGGTTGGTTTGGCCCTTGTTCCTGTAACTCGAATCCTAGCCCGGTATATCCTATTTTAATTTTACACAATTGTGAACCTTACACATTTTTTACTCTTTGATCGAGGTTCTCGGCATTGAAAAATCTTCGAAAACTAAATCACACGTGTATATGTTGACATTTAAGAGATATACAGTCTAGAAAATCAAGGGCAATGGTGATATATATGCGGATTAGACATAAAAAAAAAACACTCAACAAATGGCTACAATTTAAGGAATTTGTTTAGTGACGGCATCAGAATCCTAATTGATAGAGAAAGGTCTGGTGGCAAGAAAAGCTGCTTCTAGAAGGTTCTCAAGTGTTTTCGCTCGACGATTCCATTCTTGGGTGGTTGGTTTGGCCCTTGTTCCTGTAACTCGAATCCTAGCCCGGTATATCCCATTTTAATTTTACACCATTGTGAACCTTACGCCTTTTTTACTCTCTGATCGAGGTTCTCGGCATTGAAAAATCTTCGGAAACTAAATCACACGTGTATATGTTGACATTTAAGAGATATACAGTCAAGAAAATCAAGGGCAATGGTGATATATATGCGGATTAGACACCAAAAAAAAACGCTCAACAAATGGCTACAATTTAAGGAATGTGTTTAGTGTCGGCATCAGATTCCTAATTGATGGAGAAAGGTCTGGTGGCAAGAAAAGCTGCTTCTAGGAGGTTGTCAAGTGTTTTCGCTCGACGATTCCATTCTCGGGTGGTTGGTTTGGCCCTTGTTCCTGTAACTCGAATCCTAGCCTGGTATATCCCATTTTAATTTTACACCATTGTGAACCTTACGCCTTTTTTACTCTCTGATCGTGGTTCTCGGCATTCAAAAATCTTCGTAAACTAAATCACACGTGTATATGTTGACATTTAAGAGATATACAGTCAAGAAAATCAAGGGCAATGGTGATATATATGCGGATTAGACACAAAAACACTCAACAAATGGCTACAATTTAAGGAATGTGTTTAGTGACGGCATCAGATTCCTAATTGATGGAGAAAGGTCTGGTAGCAAGAAAAGCTGCTTCTAGAAGGATGTCAAGTGTTTTCGCTCGACGATTCCATTCTTGGGTGGTTGGTTTGGCCCTTGTTCCTGTAACTCGAATCCTAGCCCGGTATATCCCATTTTAATTTTACACAATTGTGAACCTTACACATTTTTTACTCTCTGATCGAGGTTCTCGGCATTGAAAAATCTTCGAAAACTAAATCACACGTGTATATGTTGACATTTAAGAGATATACAGTCTAGAAAATCAAGGGCAATGGTGATATATATGCGGATTAGACACAAAAAAAAACACTCAACAAATGGCTAGAATTTAAGGAATGTGTTTAGTGACGGCATTAGATTCCTAATTGATGGAGAAAGGTCTGGTGGCAAGAAAAGCTCCTTCTAGAAGGTTGTCAAGTGTTTTCGCTCGACGATTCCATTCTTGGGTGGTTGGTTTGGCCCTTGTTCCTGTAACTCGAATCTTAGCCCGGTATATCCCATTTTAATTTTACACAATTGTGAACCTTACGCCTTTTTTACTCTCTGATCGAGGTTCTCGGCATTGAAAAATCTTCGGAAACTAAATCACACGTGTATATGTTGACATTTAAGAGATATACAGTCAAGAAAATCAAGGGCAATGGTGATATATATGCGGATTAGACACCAAAAAAAAAACGCTCAACAAATGGCTACAATTTAAGGAATGTGTTTAGTGTCGGCATCAGATTCCTAATTGATGGAGAAAGGTCTGGTGGCAAGAAAAGCTGCTTCTAGGAGGTTGTCAAGTGTTTTCGCTCGACGATTCCATTCTCGGGTGGTTGGTTTGGCCCTTGTTCCTGTAACTCGAATCCTATCCCGGTATATCCCATTTTAATTTTACACAATTGTGAACCTTACACCTTTTTTACTCTCTGATCGAGGTTCTCGGCATTGAAAAATCTTCGGAAACTAAATCACACGTGTATATGTTGACATTTAAGAGATATACATTCAAGAAAATCAAGGGCAATGGTGATATATATGCGGATTAGACAAAAAAAAAAACGCTTAACAAATGGCTGCAATTTAAGAAATGTGTTTAGTGGCGGCATCAGATTCCTAATTGATGGAGAAAAGTCTGGTGGTAAGAAAAGATGCTTCTAGGAGGTTGTCAAGTGTTTTCGCTCGATGATTCCATTCTTAGGTGGTTGGTTTGGCCCTTGTTCCGGTAACTCGAATCGTAGCCCGGTATATCCCATTTTAATTTTACACCATTGGGAAGCTTATGCCTTTTTTACTCTCTGATCGACGTTCTCGGCATTGAAAAATCTTCGTAAACTAAATCACACGTGTATATGTTGCATTTAAGAGATATATAGTCAAGAAAATCAAGGGCAATGGTGATATATATGCGGATTAGACACAAAAAAAAACGCTCAACAAATGGCTACAATTTAAGGAATGTGTTTAGTGACGGCATCAGAATCCTAATTGATAGAGAAAGGTCTAGTGGAAAGAAAAGCTGCTTCTAGAAGGTTCTCAAGTGTTTTCGCTCGACGATTCCATTCTTGGGTGGTTGGTTTGGCCCTTGTTCCTGTAACTCGAATCCTAGCCCGGTGTATCCCATTTTAATTTTACACAATTGTGAATTTTACGCCTTTTTTACTCTCTGATCGAGGTTCTCGGCATTGAAAAATCTTCGGAAACTAAATCACACGTGTATATGTTGACTTTTAAGAGATATACAGTCAAGAAAATCAAGGGCAATGGTGATATATATGCGGATTAGACACCAAAAAAACGCTCAACAAATGGATACAATTTAAGGAATGTGTTTAGTGACGGCATCAGATTCCTAATTGATGGACAAAGGTCTGGTGGCAAGAAAAGCTGCTTCTAGGAGGTTGTCAAGTGTTTTCGCTCGACGATTCCATTCTTGGGTGGTTGGTTTGGCCCTTGTTCCTGTAACTTGAATCCTAGCCCGGTATATCCCATTTTAATTTTACACCATTGTGAACCTTACGCCATTTTTACTCTCTGATCGTGGTTCTCGGCATTCAAAAATCTTCGTAAACAAAATCACACGTGTATATGTTGACATTTAAGAGATATACAGTCAAGAAAATCAAGGGCAATGGTGATATATATGCGGATTAGACACAAAAACACTCAACAAATGGCTACAATTTAAGGAATGTGTTTAGTGACGGCATCAGATTCCTAATTGATGGAGAAAGGTCTGGTGGTAAGAAAAGATGCTTCTAGGAGGTTGTCAAGTGTTTTCGCTCGATGATTCCATTCTTGGGTGGTTGGTTTGGCCCTTGTTCCAGTAACTCGAATCGTAGCCCGATATATCCCATTTTAATTTTACACCATTGTGAACCTTACACATTTTTTACTCTCTGATCGAGGTTCTCGGCATTGAAAAATCTTCGAAAACTAAATCACACGTGTATATGTTGACATTTAAGAGATATACATTCAAGAAAATCCAGGGCAACGGTGATATATATGCGGATTAGACACAAAAAAAAAAAAACGCTCAACAAATGGCCGCAATTTAAGGAATGTGTTTAGTGACGGCATCAGAATCCTAATTGATGGAGAAAGGTCTGGTGGTAAGAAAAGCTGCTTCTAGAAGGTTCTCAAGTGTTTTCGCTCGACGATTCCATTCTTGGGTGGTTGGTTTGGCCCTTGTTCCTGTAACTCGAATCCTAGCCCGGTATATCCCATTTTAATTTTACACAATTGTGAACCTTACGCCTTTTTTACTCTCTGATCGAGGTTCTCGGCATTGAAAAATCTTCGGAAACTAAATCACACGTGTATATGTTGACATTTAAGAGATATACAGTCAAGAAAATCAAGGGCAATGGTGATATATATGCGGATTAGACACCAAAAAAAACGCTCAACAAATGGATACAATTTAAGGAATGTGTTTAGTGACGGCATCAGATTCCTAATTGATGGACAAAGGTCTGGTGGCAAGAAAAGCTGCTTCTAGGAGGTTGTCAAGTGTTTTCGCTCGACGATTCCATTCTTGGGTGGTTGGTTTGGCCCTTGTTCCTGTAACTCGAATCCTAGCCCGGCTTACACCATTGTGAACCTTACGCCTTTTTTACTCTCTGATCGAGGTTCTCGGCATTCAAAAATCTTCGTAAACTAAATCACACGTGTATATGTTGACATTTAAGAGATATCCAGTCAAGAAAATCAAGGGCAATGGTGATATATATGCGGATTAGACACAAAAAAAAAACACTCAACAAATGGCTACAATTTAAGGAATGTGTTTAGTGACGGCATCAGATTCCTAATTGATGGAGAAAGGTCTGGTGGCAAGAAAAGCTGCTTCTAGAAGGTTGTCAAGTGTTTTCGCTCGACGATTCCATTCTTGGGTGGTTGGTTTGGCCCATGTTCCTGTAACTCGAATCCTATCTCGGTATATCCCATTTTAATTTTACACAATTGTGAACCTTACGCCTTTTTTACTCTCTGATCGAGGTTCTCGGCATTGAAAAATCTTCGGAAACTAAATCACACGTGTATATGTTGACATTTAAGAGATATACAGTCAAGAAAATCAAGGGCAATGGTGATATATATGCAGATTAGACACCAAAAAAAACGCTCAACAAATGGCTACAATTTAAGGAATGTGTTTAGTGACGGCATTAGATTCCTAATTGATGGAGAAAGGTCTGGTGGCAAGAAAAGCTGCTTCTAGCAGGTTGTCAAGTGTTTTCGCTCGACGATTCCATTCTTGGGTGGTTGGTTTGGCCCTTGTTCCTGTAACTCGAATCCTAGCCCGGTATATCCCATTTTAATTTTACACCATTGTGAACCTTACGCCTTTTTTACTCTCTGATCGAGGTTCTCGGCATTGAAAAATCTTCGTAAACTAAATCACACGTGTATATGTTGACATTTAAGAGATATCCAGTCAAGAAAATCAAGGGCAATGGTGATATATATGCGGATTAGACACAAAAAAAAAAAACACTCAACAAATGGCTACAATTTAAGGAATGTGTTTAGTGACGGCATCAGATTCCTAATTGATGGAGAAAGGTCTGGTGGCAAGAAAAGCTGCTTCTAGAAGGTAGTCAAGTGTTTTCGCTCGACGATTCCATTCTTGGGTGGTTGGTTTGGCCCATGTTCCTGTAACTCGAATCCTATCTCGGTATATCCCATTTTAATTTTACACAATTGTGAACCTTACGCCTTTTTTACTCTCTGATCGAGGTTCTCGGCATTGAAAAATCTTCGGAAACTAAATCACACGTGTATATGTTGACATTTAAGAGATATACAGTCAAGAAAATCAAGGGCAATGGTGATATATATGCAGATTAGACACCAAAAAAAAACGCTCAACAAATGGCTACAATTTAAGGAATGTGTTTAGTGACGGCATTAGATTCCTAATTGATGGAGAAAGGTCTGGTGGCAAGAAAAGCTGCTTCTAGCAGGTTGTCAAGTGTTTTCGCTCGACGATTCCATTCTTGGGTGGTTGGTTTGGCCCTTGTTCCTGTAACTCGAATCCTAGCCCGGTATATCCCATTTTAATTTTACACCATTGTGAACCTTACGCCTTTTTTACTCTCTGATCGAGGTTCTCGGCATTGAAAAATCTTCGTAAACTAAATCACACGTGTATATGTTGACATTTAAGAGATATACATTCAAGAAAATCAAGGGCAATGGTGATATATATGCGGATTAGACACCAAAAAAAACGCTCAACAAATGGATACAATTTAAGGAATGTGTTTAGTGACGGCATTAGATTCCTAATTGATGGACAAAGGTCTGGTGGCAAGAAAAGCTGCTTCTAGGAGGTTGTCAAGTGTTTTCGCTCGATGATTCCATTCTTGGGTGGTTGGTTTGGCCCTTGTTCCAGTAACTCGAATCGTAGCCCGGTATATCGCATTTTAATTTTACACCATTGTGAACCTTATGCCTTTTTTACTCTCTGATCGACGTTCTCGGCATTGAAAAATCTTCGTAAACTAAATCACACGTGTATATGTTGCATTTAAGAGATATACAGTCAAGAAAATCAAGGGCAATGGTGATATATATGCGGATTAGACACAAAAAAAAAACGCTCAACAAATGGCTACAATTTAAGGAATGTGTTTAGTGACGGCATCAGAATCCTAATTGATGGAGAAAGGTCTGGTGGCAAGAAAAACTGCTTCTAGAAGGTTGTCAAGTGTTTTCGCTCGACGATTCCATTCTTGGGTGGTTGGTTTGGCCCTTGTTCCTGTAACTTGAATCCTAGCCCGGTATATCCCATTTTAATTTTACACCATTGTGAACCTTATGCCTTTTTTACTCTCTTATCGAGGTTCTCGGCATTGAAAAATCTTCGTAAACTAAATCACACGTGTATATGTTGACATTTAAGAGATATACATTCAAGAAAATCAAGGGCAATGGTGATATATATGCGGATTAGACACCAAAAAAAAACGCTAAACAAATGGCTAGAATTTAAGGAATGTGTTTAGTGACGGAATCATATTCCTAATTGATGGAGAAAGGTCTAGTGGCAAGAAAAGCTGCTTCTAGGAGGTTGTCAAGTGTTTTCGCTCGACGATTCCATTCTTGGGTGGTTGGTTTGGCCCTTGTTCCTGAAACTCGAATCGTAGCCCCGGTATATCCCATTTTAATTTTACACCATTGTGAACCTTATGCCTTTTTTACTCTCTGATCGAGGTTCTCGGCATTGAAAAATCTTCGTAAACTAAATCACACGTGTATATGTTGCATTTAAGAGATATACAATCAAGAAAATCAAGGGCAATGGTGATATATATGCGGATTAGACACAAAAAAAACGCTCAACAAATGGCTACAATTTAAGGAATGTGTTTAGTGACGGCATCAGAATCCTAATTGATGGAGAAAGGTCTGGTGGCAAGAAAAACTGCTTCTAGAAGGTTGTCAAGTGTTTTCGCTCGACGATTCCATTTTTGGGTGGTTGGTTTGGCCCTTGTTCCTGTAACTTGAATCCTAGCCCGGTATATCCCATTTTAATTTTTACAGAATAGTGAACCTTATGCCTTTTTTACTCTCTGATCGAGGTTCTCGGCATTGAAAAATCTTCGTAAACTAAATCACACGTGTATATGTTGCATTTAAGAGATATACAATCAAGAAAATCAAGGGTAATGGTGATATATATGGGGATTAGACACCAAAAAAAACGCTCAACAAATGGCTACAATTTAAGGAATGTGTTTAGTGACAGCATCAGAATCCTAATTGATGGAGAAAGGTCTGGTGGCAAGAAAAACTGCTTCTAGAAGGTTGTCAAGTGTTTTCGCACGACGATTCCATTCTTGGGTGGTTGGTTTGGCCCTTGTTCCTGTAACTTGAATCCAAGCCCGGTATATCCCATTTTAATTTTACACAATTGTGAACCTTATGCCTTTTTTACTCTCTGATCGAGGTTCTCGGCATTGAAAAATCTTCGTAAACTAAATCACACGTGTATATGTTGACATTTAAGAGATAAACATTCAAGAAAATCAAGGGCAATGGTGATATATATGCGGATTAGACACCAAAAAAAACGCTAAACAAATGGCTAGAATTTAAGGAATGTGTTTAGTGACGGCATCATATTCCTAATTGATGGAGAAAGGTCTAGTGGCAACAAAAGCTGCTTCTAGGAGGTTGTCAAGTGTTTTCGCTCGACGATTCCATTCTTGGGTGGTTGGTTTGGCCCTTGTTCCTGTAACTCGAATCCTAGCCCGGTATATCCCATTTTAATTTTACACAATTGTGAACCTTACACCTTTTTTACTCTCTGATCGAGGTTCTCGGCATTGAAAAATCTTCGGAAACTAAATCACACGTGTCTATGTTGACATTTAAGAGATATACAGTCAAGAAAATCAAGGGCAATGGTGATATATATGCGGATTAGACACACAAAAAAAAACGCTCAACAAATGGCTACAATTTAAGGAATGTGTTTAGTGACGGCATTAGATTCCTAATTGATGGAGAAAGGTCTGGTGGCAAGAAAAGCTGCTTCTAGGAGGTTGTCAAGTGTTTTCGCTCGACGATTCCATTCTTGGGTGGTTGGTTTGGCCCTTGTTCCTGTAACTCGAATCCTAGCCCGGTATATCCCATTTTAATTTTACACCATTGTGAACCTTACGCCTTTTTTACTCTCTGATCGTGGTTCTCGGCATTGAAAAATCTTCGTAAACTAAATCACACGTGTATATGTTGACATTTAAGAGATATACATTCAAGAAAATCAAGGGCAATGGTGATATATATGCGGATTAGACACCAAAAAAAACGCTCAACAAATGGCTGCAATTTAAGAAATGTGTTTAGTGACGGCATCAGATTCCTAATTGATGGAGAAAGGTCTGGTGGCAAGAAAAACCGCTTCTAGGAGGTTGTCAAGTGTTTTCGCTCGACGATTCCATTCTTGGGTGGTTGGTTTGGCCCTTGTTCCTGAAACTCGAATCGTAGCCCCGGTATATCCCATTTTAATTTTACATCATTGTGAACCTTATGCCTTTTTTACTCTCTGATCGAGGTTCTCGGCATTGAAAAATCTTCGTAAACTAAATCACACGTGTATATGTTGCATTTAAGAGATATACAATCAAGAAAATCAAGGGCAATGGTGATATATATGCGGATTAGACACAAAAAAAAAACGCTCAACAAATGGCTACAATTTAAGAAATGTGTTTAGTGACGGCATCAGAATCCTAATTGATGGAGAAAGGTCTGGTGGCAAGAAAAACTGCTTCTAGAAGGTTGTCAAGTGTTTTCGCTCGACGATTCCATTCTTGGGTGGTTGGTTTGGCCCTTGTTCCTGTAACTTGAATCCTAGCCCGGTATATCCCATTTTAATTTTACACAATTGTGAACCTTATGCCTTTTTTACTCTCTGATCGAGGTTCTCGGCATTGAAAAATCTTCGTAAACTAAATCACACGTGTATATGTTGACATTTAAGAGATATACATTCAAGAAAATCAAGGGCAATGGTGGTATATATGCGGATTAGACACCAAAAAAAACGCTAAACAAATGGCTAGAATTTAAGGAATGTGTTTAGTGACGGCATCCTATTCCTAATTGATGGAGAAAGGTCTAGTGGCAAGAAAAGCTGCTTCTAGGAGGTTGTCAAGTGTTTTCGCTCGACGATTCCATTCTTGGGTGGTTGGTTTGGCCCTTGTTCCTGTAACTCGAATCCTAGCCCGGTATATCCCATTTTAATTTTACACAATTGTGAACCTTACACCTTTTTTACTCTTTGATCGAGGTTCTCGGCATTGAAAAATCTTCGGAAACTAAATCACACGTGTCTATGTTGACATTTAAGAGATATACAGTCAAGAAAATCAAGGGCAATGGTGATATATATGTGGATTAGACACACAAAAAAAACACTCAACAAATGGCTACAATTTAAGGAATGTGTTTAGTGACGGCGTCAGATTCCTAATTGATGGAGAAATGTCTGGTGGTAAGAAAATATGCTTCTAGGAGGTTGTCAAGTGTTTTCGCTCGATGATTCCATTCTTGGGTGGTTGGTTTGGCCCTTGTTCCAGTAACTCGAATCGTAGCCCGGTATATCGCATTTTAATTTTACACCATTGTGAACCTTATGCCTTTTTTACTCTCTGATCGACGTTCTCGGCATTGAAAAATCTTCGTAAACTAAATCACACGTGTATATGTTGCATTTAAGAGATATACAGTCAAGAAAATCAAGGGCAATGGTGATATATATGCGGATTAGACACAAAAAAAAAACGCTCAACAAATGGCTACAATTTAAGGAATGTGTTTAGTGACGGATCAGAATCCTAATTAATGGAGAAAGGTCTGGTGGCAAGAAAAACTGCTTCTAGAAGGTTGTCAAGTGTTTTCGCTCGACGATTCCATTCTTGGGTGGTTGGTTTGGCCCTTGTTCCTGTAACTCGAATCCTAGCCCGGTATATCCCATTTTAATTTTACACAATTGTGAACCTTACGCCTTTTTTACTCGCTGATCGAGGTTCTCGGCATTGAAAAATCTTCGTAAACTAAATCACACGTGTATATGTTGACATTTAAGAGATATACATTCAAGAAAATCAAGGGCAATGGTGATATATATGCGGATTAGACACAAAAAAAAAAACGCTCAACAAATGGCTACAATTTAAGGAATGTGTTTAGTGACGGAATCAGATTCCTAATAGATGGAGAACGGTATGGTGGCAAGAAAAGCTGCTTCTAGGAGGTTGTCAAGTGTTTTCGCTCGACGATTCCATTCTTGGGTGGTTGGTTTGGCCCTTGTTCCTGTAACTCGAATCCTAGCC
Source organism: Helianthus tuberosus (assembly GCA_030545235.1). Classification (NCBI taxonomy): domain Eukaryota; kingdom Viridiplantae; phylum Streptophyta; class Magnoliopsida; order Asterales; family Asteraceae; genus Helianthus; species Helianthus tuberosus. Next base: position 26,003,450 of record CM060428.1, read on the forward strand.
CGGTATATCCCATTTTAATTTTACACAATTGTGAACCTTACACCTTTTTTACTCTCTGATCGAGGTTCTCGGCATTGAAAAATCTTCTGAAACTAAATCACACGTGTATATGTTGACATTTAAGAGATTTACAGTCAAGAAAATCAAGGGCAATGGTGATATATATGCGGATTAGACACACAAAAAACACTCAACAAATGGCTACAATTAAAGGAATGTGTTTAGTGACGACATCAGATTCCTAATTGATGGAGAAAGGTCTGGTGGTAAGAAAAGATGCTTCTAGGAGGTTGTCAAGTGTTTTCGCTCGATGATTCCATTCTTGGGTGGTTGGTTTGGCCCTTGTTCCAGTAACTCGAATCGTAGCACGGTATATCGCATTTTAATTTTACACCATTGTGAACCTTATGCTTTTTTTACTATCTGATCGACGTTCTCGGCATTGAAAAATCTTCGTAAACTAAATCACACGTGTATATGTTGCATTTAAGAGATATACAGTCAAGAAAATCGAGGGCAATGGTGATATATATGCGGATTAGACACCAAAAAAAAAAACGCTCAACAAATGGATACAATTTAAGGAATGTGTTTAGTGACGGCATCAGATTCCTAATTGATGGACAAAGGTCTGGTGGCAAGAAAAGCTGCTTCGAGGTGGTTGTCAAGTGTTTTCGCTCGACGATTCCATTCTTGGGTGGTTGGTTTGGCCCTTGTTCCTGTAACTCGAATCCTAGACCGGCTTACACCATTGTGAACCTTACGCCTTTTTTACTCTCTGATCGAGGTTCTCGGCATTCAAAAATCTTCGTAAACTAAATCACACGTGTATATGTTGACATTTAAGAGATATCCAGTCAAGAAAATCAAGGGCAATGGTGATATATATGCGGATTAGACACAAAAAAAACACTCAACAAATGGCTACAATTTAAGGAATGTGTTTAGTGACGGCATCAGATTCCTAATTGATGGAGAAAGGTCTGGTGGTAAGAAAAGCTGCTTCTAGGTGGTTGTCAAGTGTTTTCGCTCGACGATTCCATTCTTGGGTGGTTGGTTTGGCCCTTGTTCCTGTAACTCGAATCCTAGACCGGCTTACACCATTGTGAACCTTACGCCTTTTTTACTCTCTGATCGAGGTTCTCGGCATTCAAAAATCTTCGTAAACTAAATCACACGTGTATATGTTGACATTTAAGAGATATCCAGTCAAGAAAATCAAGGGCAATGGTGATATATATGCGGATTAGACACAAAAAAAACACTCAACAAATGGCTACAATTTAAGGAATGTGTTTAGTGACGGCATCAGATTCCTAATTGATGGAGAAAGGTCTGGTGGTAAGAAAAGTTGCTTCTAGAAGGTTGTCAAGTGTTTTCGCTCGACGATTCCATTCTTGGGTGGTTGGTTTGGCCCTTGTTCCTGTAACTCGAATCCTAGTCCGGTATATCCCATTTTAATTTTACACAATTGTGAACCTTACGCCTTTTTTAATCTCTGATCGAGGTTCTCGGCATTGAAAAATCTTTGGAAACTAAATCACACGTGTATATGTTGACATTTAAGAGATATACAGTCAAGAAAATCAAGGACAATGGTGATATATATGCGGATTAGACACCAAAAAAAACGCTCAACAAATGGCTACAATTTAAGGAATGTGTTTAGTGACGACATTAGATTCCTAATTGATGGAGAACGGTCTGGTGGCAAGAAAAGCTGCTTCTAGGAGGTTGTCAAGTGTTTTCGCTCGACGATTCCATTCTTGGGTGGTTGGTTTGGCCCTTGTTCCTGTAACTCGAATCCTAGCCCGGTATATCCCATTTTAATTTTACACAATTGTGAACCTTACACCTTTTTTACTCTCTTATCGAGGTTCTCGGCATTGAAAGATCTTCGGAAACTAAATCACACGTGTATATGTTGACATTTAAGAGATATACAGTCAAGAAAATCAAGGGCAATGGTGATATATATGCGGATTAGACACACAAAAAAAACACTCAACAAATGGCTACAATTTAAGGAATGTGTTTAGTGACGGCATCAGATTCCTAATTGATGGAGAAAGGTCTGGTGGTAAGAAAAGTTGCTTCTAGGAGGTTGTCAAGTGTTTTCGCTCGATGATTCCATTCTTGGGTGGTTGGTTTGGCCCTTGTTCCAGTAACTCGAATCGTAGCCCGGTATATCGCATTTTAATTTTACACCATTGTGAACCTTATGCCTTTTTTACTCTCTGATCGACGTTCTCGGCATTGAAAAATCTTCGTAAACTAAATCACACGTGTATATGTTGCATTTAAGAGATATACAGTCAAGAAAATCAAGGGCAATGGTGATATATATGCGGATTAGACACAAAAAAAACGCTCAACAAATGGCTACAATTTAAGGAATGTGTTTAGTGACGGCATCAGAATCCTAATTGATGGAGAAAGGTCTGGTGGCAAGAAAAGCTGCTTCTAGAAGGTTGTCAAGTGTTTTCGCTCGACGATTCCATTCTTGGGTGGTTGGTTTGGCCCTTGTTCCTGTAACTCGAATCCTAGCCCGGTATATCCCATTTTAATTTTACACAATTGTGAACCTTACGCCTTTTTTAATCTCTGATCGAGGTTCTCGGCATTGAAAAATCTTTGGAAACTAAATCACACGTGTATATGTTGACATTTAAGAGTTATACAGTCAAGAAAATCAAGGACAATGGTGATATATATGCGGATTAGACACCAAAAAAAACGCTCAACAAATGGCTACAATTTAAGGAATGTGTTTAGTGACGACATTAGATTCCTAATTGATGGAGAAAGGTCTAGTGGCAAGAAAAGCTGCTTCTAGGAGGTTGTCAAGTGTTTTCGCTCGACGATTCCATTCTTGGGTGGTTGGTTTGGCCCTTGTTCCTGTAACTCGAATCCTAGCCTGGTATATCCCATTTTAATTTTACACAATTGTGAACCTTACACCTTTTTTACTCTCTTATCGAGGTTCTCGGCATTGAAAGATCTTCGGAAACTAAATCACACGTGTATATGTTGACATTTAAGAGATATACAGTCAAGAAAATCAAGGGCAATGGTGATATATATGCGGATTAGACACACAAAAAAAACACTCAACAAATGGCTACAATTTAAGGAATGTGTTTAGTGACGGCATCAGATTCCTAATTGATGGAGAAAGGTCTGGTGGTAAGAAAAGTTGCTTCTAGGAGGTTGTCAAGTGTTTTCGCTCGATGATTCCATTCTTGGGTGGTTGGTTTGGCCCTTGTTCCAGTAACTCGAATCGTAGCCCGGTATATCGCATTTTAATTTTACACCATTGTGAACCTTATGCCTTTTTTACTCTCTGATCGACGTTCTCGGCATTGAAAAATCTTCGTAAACTAAATCACCCGTGTATATGTTGCATTTAAGAGATATACAGTCAAGAAAATCAAGGGCAATGGTGATATATATGCGGATTAGACACAAAAAAAAAAACGCTCAACAAATGGCTACAATTTAAGGAATGTGTTTAGTGACGGCATCAGAATCCTAATTGATGGAGAAAGGTCTGGTGGCAAGAAAAGCTGCTTCTAGAAGGTTGTCAAGTGTTTTCGCTCGACGATTCCATTCTTGGGTGGTTGGTTTGGCCCTTGTTCCTGTAACTCGAATCCTAGCCTGGTATATCCCATTTTAATTTTACACAATTGTGAACCTTACGCCTTTTTTACTCTCTGATCGAGGTTCTTGGCATTGAAAAATCATCGGAAACTAAATCACACGTGTATATGTTGACATTTAAGAGATATACAGTCAAGAAAATCAAGGGCAATGGTGATATATATGCAGATTAGACACCAAAAAAAAACGCTCAACAAATGGATACAATTTAAGGAATGTGTTTAGTGACGGCATCAGATTCCTAATTGATGGACAAAGTTCTGGTGGCAAGAAAAGCTGCTTCTAGGAGGTTGTCAAGTGTTTTCGCTCGACGATTCCATTCTTTGGTGGTTGGTTTGGCCCTTGTTCCTGTAACTCGAATCCTAGCCCGCCTTATACCATTGTGAACCTTACGCCTTTTTTACTCTCTGATCGAGGTTCTCGGCATTCAAAAATCTTCGTAAACTAAATTACACGTGTATATGTTGACATTTAAGAGATATCCAGTCAAGAAAATCAAGGGCAATGGTGATATATATGCGGATTAGACACAAAAAAAAAACACTCAACAAATGGATACAATTTAAGGAATGTGTTTAGTGACGGCATTAGATTCCTAATTGATGGACAAAGGTCTGGTGGCAAGAAAAGCTCCTTCTAGGAGGTTGTCAAGTGTTTTCGCTCGACGATTCCATTCTTGGGTGGTTGGTTTGGCCCTTGTTCCTGTAACTCGAATCCTAGCCTGGTATATCCCATTTTAATTTTACACCATTGTGAACCTTACGCCTTTTTTACTCTCTTATCGTGGTTCTCGGCATTCAAAAATCTTCGTAAACTCAATCACACGTGTATATGTTTACATTTAAGAGATATACAGTCAAGAAAATCAAGGGCAATGGTGATATATATGCGGATTAGACACCAAAAAAAAAACGCTCAACAAATGGATACAATTTAAGGAATGTGTTTAGTGACGGCATCAGAATCCTAATTGATGGAGAAAGGTCTGGTGGCAAGAAAAGCTGCTTCTAGAAGGTTGTCAAGTGTTTTCGCTCGACGATTCCATTCTTGGGTGGTTGGTTTGGCCCTTGTTCCTGTCACTCGAATCCTAGCCCGGTATATCCCATTTGAATTTTACACAATTGTGAACCTTACGCCTTTTTTACTCTCTGATCGAGGTTCTCGGCATTGAAAAATCTTTGGAAACTAAATCACACGTGTATATGTTGACATTTAAGAGATATACAGTTAAGAAAATCAAGGGCAATGGTGATATATATGCGGATTAGACACCAAAAAAAAACGCTCAACAAATGGATACAATTTAAGGAATGTGTTTAGTGACGGCATCAGATTCCGAATTGATGGACAAAGGTCTGGTGGCAAGAAAAGCTGCTTCTAGGAGGTTGTCAAGTGTTTTCGCTCGACGATTCCATTCTTGGGTGGTTGGTTTGGCCCTTGTTCCTGTAACTCGAATCCTAGCCCGGTATATCCCATTTTAATTTTACACCACTGTGAACCTTACGCCTTTTTTACTCTCTGATCGAGGTTCTCAGCATTCAAAAATCTCCGTAAACTAAATCACACGTGTATATGTTGACATTTAAGAGATATACAGTCTAGAAAATCAAGGGCAATGGTGATATATATGCGGATTAGACACAAAAAAAACACTCAACAAATGGCTACAATTTAAGGAATGTGTTTAGTGACGGCATCAGATTCCTTATTGATGGAGAAAGGTCTGGTGGCAAGAAAAGCTCCTTCTAGAAGGTTGTCAAGTGTTTTCGCTCGACGATTCCATTCTTGGGTGGTTGGTTTGGCCCTTGTTCCTGTAACTCGAATCCTAGCCCGGTATATCCCATTTTAATTTTACACAATTGTGAAACTTACGCCTTTTTTACTCTCTGATCGAGGTTCTCGGCATTGAAAAATCTTCGGAAACTAAATCACACGTGTATATGTTGACATTTAAGAGATATACAGTCAAGAAAATCAAGGGCAATGGTGATATATATGCGGATTAGACACCAAAAAAAAAAACGCTCAACAAATGGCTACAATTTAAGGAATGTGTTTAGTGTCGGCATCAGATTCCTAATTGATGGAGAAACGTCTGGTGGCAAGAAAAGCTGCTTCTAGGAGGTTGTCAAGTGTTTTCGCTCGACGATTCCATTCTCGGGTGGTTGGTTTGGCCCTTGTTCCTGTAACTCGAATCCTAGCCCGGTATATCCCATTTTAATTTTACACAATTGTGAACCTTACACCTTTTTTACTCTCTGATCGAGGTTCTCGGCATTGAAAATCTTCGGAAACTAAATCACACGTGTATATGTTGACATTTAAGAGATATACATTCAAGAAAATCATGGGCAATGGTGACATATATGCGGATTAGACACAAAAAAAAAACGCTTAACAAATGGCTGCAATTTAAGAAATGTGTTTAGTGGCGGCATCAGATTCCTAATTGATGGAGAAAGGTCTGGTGGTCAGAAAAGATGCTTCTAGGAGGTTGTCAAGTGTTTTCGCTCGATGATTCCATTCTTGGGTTGTTGGTTTGGCCCTTGTTCCGGTAACTCGAATCGTAGCCCGGTATATCCCATTTTAATTTTACACCATTGTGAACCTTATGCCTTTTTTACTCTCTGATCGACGTTCTCGGCATTGAAAAATCTTCGTAAACTAAATCACACGTGTATATGTTGCATTTAAGAGATATATAGTCAAGAAAATCAAGGGCAATGGTGATATATATGCGGATTAGACACAAAAAAAAACGCTCAACAAATGGCTACAATTTAAGGAATGTGTTTAGTGACGGCATCAGAATCCTAATTGATAGAGAATGGTCTGGTGGCAAGAAAAGCTGTTTCTAGAAGGTTCTCAAGTGTTTTCGCTCGACGATTCCATTCTTGGGTGGTTGGTTTGGCCCTTGTTCCTGTAACTCGAATCGTAGCCCGGTATATCCCATTTTAATTTTACACAATTGTGAACCTTACGCCTTTTTTACTCTCTGATCGAGGTTCTCGGCATTGAAAAATCTTCGGAAACTAAATCACACGTGTATATGTTGACATTTAAGAGATATACAGTCTAGAAAATCAAGGGCAATGGTGATATATATGCGGATTAGACACCAAAAAAACGCTCAACAAATGGCTACAATTTAAGGAATGTGTTTAGTGACGGCATCAGATTCCTAATTGATGGACAAAGGTCTGGTGGCAAGAAAAGCTGCTTCTAGGAGGTTGTCAAGTGTTTTCGCTCGACGATTCCATTCTTGGGTGGTTGGTTTGGCCCTTGTTCCTGTAACTCGAATCCTAGCCCGGTATATCCCATTTTAATTTTACACCATTGTGAACCTTACGCCTTTTTTACTCTCTGATCGTGGTTCTCGGCATTCAAAAATCTTCGTAAACTAAATCACACGTGTATATGTTGACATTTAAGAGATATACAGTCAAGAAAATCAAGGGCAATGGTGATATATATGCGGATTAGACACAAAAACACTCAACAAATGGCTACAATTTAAGGAATGTGTTTAGTGACGGCATCAGATTCCTAATTGATGGAGAAAGGTCTGGTAGCAAGAAAAGCTGCTTCTAGAAGGTTGTCAAGTGTTTTCGCTCGACGATTCCATTCTTGGGTGGTTGGTTTGGCCCTTGTTCCTGTAACTCGAATCCTAGCCCGGTATATCCCATTTTAATTTTACAAAATTGTGAACCTTACACATTTTTTACTCTCTGATCGAGGTTCTCGGCATTGAAAAATCTTCGAAAACTAAATCACACGTGTATATGTTGACATTTAAGAGATATACAGTCTAGAAAATCAAGGGCAATGGTGATATATATGCGGATTAGACACAAAAAAAAAAACACTCAACAAATGGCTACAATTTAAGGAATGTGTTTAGTGACGGCATTAGATTCCTAATTGATGGAGAAAGGTCTGGTGGCAAGAAAAGCTCCTTCTAGAAGGTTGTCAAGTGTTTTCGCTCGACGATTCCATTCTTGGGTGGTTGGTTTGGCCCTTGTTCCTGTAACTCGAATCCTAGCCCGGTATATCCCATTTTAATTTTACACAATTGTGAACCTTACGCCTTTTTTACTCTCTGATCGAGGTTCTCGGCATTGAAAAATCTTCGGAAACTAAATCACACGTGTATATGTTGACATTTAAGAGATATACAGTCAAGAAAATCAAGGGCAATGGTGATATATATGCGGATTAGATACAAAAAAAAAACGCTCAACAAATGGCTACAATTTAAGGAATGTGTTTAGTGTCGGCATCAGATTCCTAATTGATGGAGAAAGGTCTGGTGGCAAGAAAAGCTGCTTCTAGGAGGTTGTCAAGTGTTTTCGCTCGACGATTCCATTCTCGGGTGGTTGGTTTGGCCCTAGTTCCTGTAACTCGAATCCTAGCCCGGTATATCCCATTTTAATTTTACACAATTGTGAACCTTACACCTTTTTACTCTCTGATCGAGGTTCTCGGCATTGAAAAATCTTCGGAAACTAAATCACACGTGTATATGTTGACATTTAAGAGATATACATTCAAGAAAATCAAGGGCAATGGTGATATATATGCGGATTAGACACAAAAAAAAAACGCTTAACAAATGGCTGCAATTTAAGAAATGTGTTTAGTGGCGGCATCAGATTCCTAATTGATGGAGAAAGGTCTGGTGGTAAGAAAAGATGCTTCTAGGAGGTTGTCAAGTGTTTTCGCTCGATGATTCCATTCTTGGGTGGTTGGTTTGGCCCTTGTTCCGGTAAATCGAATCGTAGCCCGGTATATCCCATTTTAATTTTACACCATTGGGAACCTTATGCCTTTTTTACTCTCTGATCGACGTTCTCGGCATTGAAAAATCTTCGTAAACTAAATCACACGTGTATATGTTGCATTTAAGAGATATATAGTCAAGAAAATCAAGGGCAATGGTGATATATATGCGGATTAGACACAAAAAAAACGCTCAACAAATGGCTACAATTTAAGGAATGTGTTTAGTGACGGCATCAGAATCCTAATTGATAGAGAAAGGTCTGGTGGCAAGAAAAGCTGCTTCTAGAAGGTTCTCAAGTGTTTTCGCTCGACGATTCCATTCTTGGGTGGTTGGTTTGGCCCTTGTTCCTGTAACTCGAATCCTAGCCCGGTATATCCCATTTTAATTTTACACAATTGGGAATCTTACGCCTTTTTTACTCTCTGATCGAGGTTCTCGGCATTGAAAAATCTTCGGAAACTAAATCACACGTGTATATGTTGACATTTAAGAGATATACAGTCAAGAAAATCAAGGGCAATGGTGATATATATGCGGATTAGACACCAAAAAAACGCTCAACAAATGGATACAATTTAAGGAATGTGTTTAGTGACGGCATCAGATTCCTAATTGATGGACAAAGGTCTGGTGGCAAGAAAAGCTGCTTCTAGGAGGTTGTCAAGTGTTTTCGCTCGACGATTCCATTCTTGGGTGGTTGGTTTGGCCCTTGTTCCTGTAACTCGAATCCTAGCCCGGTATATCCCATTTTAATTTTACACAATTGTGAACCTTACGCCTTTTTTACTCTCTGATCGAGGTTCTCGGCATTGAAAAATCTTCGGAAACTAAATCACACGTGTATATGTTGACATTTAAGAGATATACAGTCAAGAAAATCAAGGGCAATGGTGATATATATGCGGATTAGATACAAAAAAAAACGCTCAACAAATGGCTACAATTTAAGGAATGTGTTTAGTGTCGGCATCAGATTCCTAATTGATGGAGAAAGGTCTGGTGGCAAGAAAAGCTGCTTCTAGGAGGTTGTCAAGTGTTTTCGCTCGACGATTCCATTCTCGGGTGGTTGGTTTGGCCCTTGTTCCTGTAACTCGAATCCTAGCCCGGTATATCCCATTTTAATTTTACACAATTGTGAACCTTACACCTTTTTACTCTCTGATCGAGGTTCTCGGCATTGAAAAATCTTCGGAAACTAAATCACACGTGTATATGTTGACATTTAAGAGATATACATTCAAGAAAATCAAGGGCAATGGTGATATATATGCGGATTAGACACAAAAAAAACGCTTAACAAATGGCTGCAATTTAAGAAATGTGTTTAGTGGCGGCATCAGATTCCTAATTGATGGAGAAAGGTCTGGTGGTAAGAAAAGATGCTTCTAGGAGGTTGTCAAGTGTTTTCGCTCGATGATTCCATTCTTGGGTGGTTGGTTTGGCCCTTGTTCCGGTAAATCGAATCGTAGCCCGGTATATCCCATTTTAATTTTAGACCATTGGGAACCTTATGCCTTTTTTACTCTCTGATCGACGTTCTCGGCATTGAAAAATCTTCGTAAACTAAATCACACGTGTATATGTTGCATTTAAGAGATATATAGTCAAGAAAATCAAGGGCAATGGTGATATATATGCGGATTAGACACAAAAAAAACGCTCAACAAATGGCTACAATTTAAGGAATGTGTTTAGTGACGGCATCAGAATCCTAATTGATAGAGAAAGGTCTAGTGGCAAGAAAAGCTGCTTCTAGAAGGTTCTCAAGTGTTTTCGCTCGACGATTCCATTCTTGGGTGGTTGGTTTGGCCCTTGTTCCTGTAACTCGAATCCTGGCCCGGTATATCCCATTTTAATTTTACACAATTGTGAATCTTACGCCTTTTTTACTCTCTGATCGAGGTTCTCGGCATTGAAAAATCTTCGGAAACTAAATCACACGTGTATATGTTGACATTTAAGAGATATACAGTCAAGAAAATCAAGGGCAATGGTGATATATATGCGGATTAGACACCAAAAAAACGCTCAACAAATGGATACAATTTAAGGAATGTGTTTAGTGACGGCATCAGATTCCTAATTGATGGACAAAGGTCTGGTGGCAAGAAAAGCTGCTTATAGGAGGTTGTCAAGTGTTTTCGCTCGACGATTCCATTCTTGGGTGGTTGGTTTGGCCCTTGTTCCTGTAACTCGAATCCTAGCCCGGTATATCCCATTTTAATTTTACACAATTGTGAACCTTACGCCTTTTTTACTCTCTGATCGAGGTTCTCGGCATTGAAAAATCTTCGGAAACTAAATCACACGTGTATATGTTGACATTTAAGAGATATACAGTCAAGAAAATCAAGGGCAATGGTGATATATATGCGGATTAGATACAAAAAAAAACGCTCAACAAATGGCTACAATTTAAGGAATGTGTTTAGTGTCGGTATCAGATTCCTAATTGATGGAGAAAGGTCTGGTGGCAAGAAAAGCTGCTTCTAGGAGGTTGTCAAGTGTTTTCGCTCGACGATTCCATTCTCGGGTGGTTGGTTTGGCCCTTGTTCCTGTAACTCGAATCCTAGCCCGGTATATCCCATTTTAATTTTACACAATTGTGAACCTTACACCTTTTTACTCTCTGATCGAGGTTCTCGGCATTGAAAAATCTTCGGAAACTAAATCACACGTGTATATGTTGACATTTAAGAGATATACATTCAAGAAAATCAAGGGCAATGGTGATATATATGCGGATTAGACACAAAAAAAAAACGCTTAACAAATGGCTGCAATTTAAGAAATGTGTTTAGTGGCGGCATCAGATTCCTAATTGATGGAGAAAGGTCTGGTGGTAAGAAAAGATGCTTCTAGGAGGTTGTCAAGTGTTTTCGCTCGATGATTCCATTCTTGGGTGGTTGGTTTGGCCCTTGTTCCGGTAAATCGAATCGTAGCCCGGTATATCCCATTTTAATTTTACACCATTGGGAACCTTATGCCTTTTTTACTCTCTGATCGACGTTCTCGGCATTGAAAAATCTTCGTAAACTAAATCACACGTGTATATGTTGCATTTAAGAGATATATAGTCAAGAAAATCAAGGGCAATGGTGATATATATGCGGATTAGACACAAAAAAAACGCTCAACAAATGGCTACAATTTAAGGAATGTGTTTAGTGACGGCATCAGAATCCTAATTGATAGAGAAAGGTCTGGTGGCAAGAAAAGCTGCTTCTAGAAGGTTCTCAAGTGTTTTCGCTTGACGATTCCATTCTTGGGTGGTTGGTTTGGCCCTTGTTCCTGTAACTCGAATCCTAGCCCGGTATATCCCATTTTAATTTTACACAATTGTGAATCTTACACCTTTTTTACTCTCTGATCGAGGTTCTCGGCATTGAAAAATCTTCGGAAACTAAATCACACGTGTATATGTTGACATTTAAGAGATATAGAGTCAAGAAAATCAAGGGCAATGGTGATATATATGTGGATTAGACACCAAAAAAACGCTCAACAAATGGATACAATTTAAGGAATGTGTTTAGTGACGGCATCAGATTCCTAATTGATGGACAAAGGTCTGGTGGCAAGAAAAGCTGCTTCTAGGAGGTTGTCAAGTGTTTTCGCTCGACGATTCCATTCTTGGGTGGTTGGTTTGGCCCTTGTTCCTGTAACTCGAATCCTAGCCCGGTATATCCCATTTTAATTTTACACAATTGTGAACCTTACGCCTTTTTTACTCTCTGATCGAGGTTCTTGGCATTGAAAAATCTTCGGAAACTAAATCACACGTGTATATGTTGACATTTAAGAGATATACAGTCAAGAAAATCAAGGGCAATGGTGATATATATGCGGATTAGACACAAAAAAAAAAACGCTCAACAAATGGATACAATTTAAGGAATGTGTTTAGTGACGGCATCAGATTCCTAATTGATGGACAAAGGTCTGGTGGCAAGAAAAGCTGCTTCTAGGAGGTTGTCAAGTGTTTTCGCTCGACGATTCCATTCTTGGGTGGTTGGTTTGGCCCTTGTTCCTGTAACTCGAATCCTAGCCCGCCTTATACCATTGTGAACCTTACGCCTTTTTTACTCTCTGATCGAGGTTCTCGGCATTCAAAAATCTTCGTAAACTAAATCACACGTGTATATGTTGACATTTAAGAGATATCCAGTCAAGAAAATCAAGGGCAATGGTGATATATATGCGGATTAGACACAAAAAAAAAACGCTCAACAAATGGCTACAATTTAAGGAATGTGTTTAGTGACGGCATCAGATTCCTAATTGATGGAGAAAGGTCTGGTGGCAAGAAAAGCTGCTTCTAGAAGGTTCTCAAGTGTTTTCGCTCGACGATTCCATTCTTGGGTGGTTGGTTTGGCCCTTGTTCCTGTAACTCGAATCCTAGCCCGGTATATCCCATTTTAATTTTACACAATTGTGAATCTTACGCCTTTTTTACTCTCTGATCGAGGTTCTCGGCATTGAAAAATCTTCGGAAACTAAATCACACGTGTATATGTTGACATTTAAGAGATATACAGTCAAGAAAATCAAGGGCAATGGTGATATATATGCGGATTAGACACCAAAAAAACGCTCAACAAATGGATACAATTTAAGGAATGTGTTTAGTGACGGCATCAGATTCCTAATTGATGGACAAAGGTCTGGTGGCAAGAAAAGCTGCTTCTAGGAGGTTGTCAAGTGTTTTCGCTCGACGATTCCATTCTTGGGTGGTTGGTTTGGCCCTTGTTCCTGTAACTCGAATCCTAGCCCGGTATATCCCATTTTAATTTTACACAATTGTGAACCTTACGCCTTTTTTACTCTCTGATCGAGGTTCTCGGCATTGAAAAATCTTCGGAAACTAAATCACACGTGTATATGTTGACATTTAAGAGATATACAGTCAAGAAAATCAAGGGCAATGGTGATATATATGCGGATTAGATACAAAAAAAAAAACGCTCAACAAATGGCTACAATTTAAGGAATGTGTTTAGTGTCGGTATCAGATTCCTAATTGATGGAGAAAGGTCTGGTGGCAAGAAAAGCTGCTTCTAGGAGGTTGTCAAGTGTTTTCGCTCGACGATTCCATTCTCGGGTGGTTGGTTTGGCCCTTGTTCCTGTACCTCGAATCCTAGCCCGGTATATCCCATTTTAATTTTACACAATTGTGAACCTTACACCTTTTTACTCTCTGATCGAGGTTCTCGGCATTGAAAAATCTTCGGAAACTAAATCACACGTGTATATGTTGACATTTAAGAGATATACATTCAAGAAAATCAAGGGCAATGGTGATATATATGCGGATTAGACACAAAAAAAACGCTTAACAAATGGCTGCAATTTAAGAAATGTGTTTAGTGGCGGCATCAGATTCCTAATTGATGGAGAAAGGTCTGGTGGTAAGAAAAGATGCTTCTAGGAGGTTGTCAAGTGTTTTCGCTCGATGATTCCATTCTTGGGTGGTTGGTTTGGCCCTTGTTCCGGTAAATCGAATCGTAGCCCGGTATATCCCATTTTAATTTTACACCATTGGGAACCTTATGCCTTTTTTACTCTCTGATCGACGTTCTCGGCATTGAAAAATCTTCGTAAACTAAATCACACGTGTATATGTTGCATTTAAGAGATATATAGTCAAGAAAATCAAGGGCAATGGTGATATATATGCGGATTAGACACAAAAAAAACGCTCAACAAATGGCTACAATTTAAGGAATGTGTTTAGTGACGGCATCAGAATCCTAATTGATAGAGAAAGGTCTAGTGGCAAGAAAAGCTGCTTCTAGAAGGTTCTCAAGTGTTTTCGCTCGACGATTCCATTCTTGGGTGGTTGGTTTGGCCCTTGTTCCTGTAACTCGAATCCTGGCCCGGTATATCCCATTTTAATTTTACACAATTGTGAATCTTACGCCTTTTTTACTCTCTGATCGAGGTTCTCGGCATTGAAAAATCTTCGGAAACTAAATCACACGTGTATATGTTGACATTTAAGAGATATACAGTCAAGAAAATCAAGGGCAATGGTGATATATATGCGGATTAGACACCAAAAAAACGCTCAACAAATGGATACAATTTAAGGAATGTGTTTAGTGACGGCATCAGATTCCTAATTGATGGACAAAGGTCTGGTGGCAAGAAAAGCTGCTTCTAGGAGGTTGTCAAGTGTTTTCGCTCGACGATTCCATTCTTGGGTGGTTGGTTTGGCCCTTGTTCCTGTAACTCGAATCCTAGCCCGGTATATCCCATTTTAATTTTACACAATTGTGAACCTTACGCCTTTTTTACTCTCTGATCGAGGTTCTCGGCATTGAAAAATCTTCGGAAACTAAATCACACGTGTATATGTTGACATTTAAGAGATATACAGTCAAGAAAATCAAGGGCAATGGTGATATATATGCGGATTAGATACAAAAAAAAAACGCTCAACAAATGGCTACAATTTAAGGAATGTGTTTAGTGTCGGTATCAGATTCCTAATTGATGGAGAAAGGTCTGGTGGCAAGAAAAGCTGCTTCTAGGAGGTTGTCAAGTGTTTTCGCTCGACGATTCCATTCTCGGGTGGTTGGTTTGGCCCTTGTTCCTGTAACTCGAATCCTAGCCCGGTATATCCCATTTTAATTTTACACAATTGTGAACCTTACACCTTTTTACTCTCTGATCGAGGTTCTCGGCATTGAAAAATCTTCGGAAACTAAATCACACGTGTATATGTTGACATTTAAGAGATATACATTCAAGAAAATCAAGGGCAATGGTGATATATATGCGGATTAGACACAAAAAAAAAACGCTTAACAAATGGCTGCAATTTAAGAAATGTGTTTAGTGGCGGCATCAGATTCCTAATTGATGGAGAAAGGTCTGGTGGTAAGAAAAGATGCTTCTAGGAGGTTGTCAAGTGTTTTCGCTCGATGATTCCATTCTTGGGTGGTTGGTTTGGCCCTTGTTCCGGTAAATCGAATCGTAGCCCGGTATATCCCATTTTAATTTTACACCATTGGGAACCTTATGCCTTTTTTACTCTCTGATCGACGTTCTCGGCATTGAAAAATCTTCGTAAACTAAATCACACGTGTATATGTTGCATTTAAGAGATATATAGTCAAGAAAATCAAGGGCAATGGTGATATATATGCGGATTAGACACAAAAAAAACGCTCAACAAATGGCTACAATTTAAGGAATGTGTTTAGTGACGGCATCAGAATCCTAATTGATAGAGAAAGGTCTGGTGGCAAGAAAAGCTGCTTCTAGAAGGTTCTCAAGTGTTTTCGCTTGACGATTCCATTCTTGGGTGGTTGGTTTGGCCCTTGTTCCTGTAACTCGAATCCTAGCCCGGTATATCCCATTTTAATTTTACACAATTGTGAATCTTACACCTTTTTTACTCTCTGATCGAGGTTCTCGGCATTGAAAAATCTTCGGAAACTAAATCACACGTGTATATGTTGACATTTAAGAGATATAGAGTCAAGAAAATCAAGGGCAATGGTGATATATATGCGGATTAGACACCAAAAAAACGCTCAACAAATGGATACAATTTAAGGAATGTGTTTAGTGACGGCATCAGATTCCTAATTGATGGACAAAGGTCTGGTGGCAAGAAAAGCTGCTTCTAGGAGGTTGTCAAGTGTTTTCGCTCGACGATTCCATTCTTGGGTGGTTGGTTTGGCCCTTGTTCCTGTAACTCGAATCCTAGCCCGGTATATCCCATTTTAATTTTACACAATTGTGAACCTTACGCCTTTTTTACTCTCTGATCGAGGTTCTTGGCATTGAAAAATCTTCGGAAACTAAATCACACGTGTATATGTTGACATTTAAGAGATATACAGTCAAGAAAATCAAGGGCAATGGTGATATATATGCGGATTAGACACAAAAAAAAAACGCTCAACAAATGGATACAATTTAAGGAATGTGTTTAGTGACGGCATCAGATTCCTAATTGATGGACAAAGGTCTGGTGGCAAGAAAAGCTGCTTCTAGGAGGTTGTCAAGTGTTTTCGCTCGACGATTCCATTCTTGGGTGGTTGGTTTGGCCCTTGTTCCTGTAACTCGAATCCTAGCCCGCCTTATACCATTGTGAACCTTACGCCTTTTTTACTCTCTGATCGAGGTTCTCGGCATTCAAAAATCTTCGTAAACTAAATCACACGTGTATATGTTGACATTTAAGAGATATCCAGTCAAGAAAATCAAGGGCAATGGTGATATATATGCGGATTAGACACAAAAAAAAAACGCTCAACAAATGGCTACAATTTAAGGAATGTGTTTAGTGACGGCATCAGATTCCTAATTGATGGAGAAAGGTCTGGTGGCAAGAAAAGCTGCTTCTAGAAGGTTCTCAAGTGTTTTCGCTCGACGATTCCATTCTTGGGTGGTTGGTTTGGCCCTTGTTCCTGTAACTCGAATCCTAGCCCGGTATATCCCATTTTAATTTTACACAATTGTGAATCTTACGCCTTTTTTACTCTCTGATCGAGGTTCTCGGCATTGAAAAATCTTCGGAAACTAAATCACACGTGTATATGTTGACATTTAAGAGATATACAGTCAAGAAAATCAAGGGCAATGGTGATATATATGCGGATTAGACACCAAAAAAACGCTCAACAAATGGATACAATTTAAGGAATGTGTTTAGTGACGGCATCAGATTCCTAATTGATGGACAAAGGTCTGGTGGCAAGAAAAGCTGCTTCTAGGAGGTTGTCAAGTGTTTTCGCTCGACGATTCCATTCTTGGGTGGTTGGTTTGGCCCTTGTTCCTGTAACTCGAATCCTAGCCCGGTATATCCCATTTTAATTTTACACAATTGTGAACCTTACGCCTTTTTTACTCTCTGATCGAGGTTCTCGGCATTGAAAAATCTTCGGAAACTAAATCACACGTGTATATGTTGACATTTAAGAGATATACAGTCAAGAAAATCAAGGGCAATGGTGATATATATGCGGATTAGATACAAAAAAAAAACGCTCAACAAATGGCTACAATTTAAGGAATGTGTTTAGTGTCGGTATCAGATTCCTAATTGATGGAGAAAGGTCTGGTGGCAAGAAAAGCTGCTTCTAGGAGGTTGTCAAGTGTTTTCGCTCGACGATTCCATTCTCGGGTGGTTGGTTTGGCCCTTGTTCCTGTAACTCGAATCCTAGCCCGGTATATCCCATTTTAATTTTACACAATTGTGAACCTTACACCTTTTTACTCTCTGATCGAGGTTCTCGGCATTGAAAAATCTTCGGAAACTAAATCACACGTGTATATGTTGACATTTAAGAGATATACATTCAAGAAAATCAAGGGCAATGGTGATATATATGCGGATTAGACAAAAAAAAAAACGCTTAACAAATGGCTGCAATTTAAGAAATGTGTTTAGTGGCGGCATCAGATTCCTAATTGATGGAGAAAGGTCTGGTGGTAAGAAAAGATGCTTCTAGGAGGTTGTCAAGTGTTTTCGCTCGATGATTCCATTCTTGGGTGGTTGGTTTGGCCCTTGTTCCGGTAAATCGAATCGTAGCCCGGTATATCCCATTTTAATTTTACACCATTGGGAACCTTATGCCTTTTTTACTCTCTGATCGACGTTCTCGGCATTGAAAAATCTTCGTAAACTAAATCACACGTGTATATGTTGCATTTAAGAGATATATAGTCAAGAAAATCAAGGGCAATGGTGATATATATGCGGATTAGACACAAAAAAAACGCTCAACAAATGGCTACAATTTAAGGAATGTGTTTAGTGACGGCATCAGAATCCTAATTGATAGAGAAAGGTCTAGTGGCAAGAAAAGCTGCTTCTAGAAGGTTCTCAAGTGTTTTCGCTCGACGATTCCATTCTTGGGTGGTTGGTTTGGCCCTTGTTCCTGTAACTCGAATCCTGGCCCGGTATATCCCATTTTAATTTTACACAATTGTGAATCTTACGCCTTTTTTACTCTCTGATCGAGGTTCTCGGCATTGAAAAATCTTCGGAAACTAAATCACACGTGTATATGTTGACATTTAAGAGATATACAGTCAAGAAAATCAAGGGCAATGGTGATATATATGCGGATTAGACACCAAAAAAACGCTCAACAAATGGATACAATTTAAGGAATGTGTTTAGTGACGGCATCAGATTCCTAATTGATGGACAAAGGTCTGGTGGCAAGAAAAGCTGCTTCTAGGAGGTTGTCAAGTGTTTTCGCTCGACGATTCCATTCTTGGGTGGTTGGTTTGGCCCTTGTTCCTGTAACTCGAATCCTAGCCCGGTATATCCCATTTTAATTTTACACAATTGTGAACCTTACGCCTTTTTTACTCTCTGATCGAGGTTCTCGGCATTGAAAAATCTTCGGAAACTAAATCACACGTGTATATGTTGACATTTAAGAGATATACAGTCAAGAAAATCAAGGGCAATGGTGATATATATGCGGATTAGATACAAAAAAAAAACGCTCAACAAATGGCTACAATTTAAGGAATGTGTTTAGTGTCGGTATCAGATTCCTAATTGATGGAGAAAGGTCTGGTGGCAAGAAAAGCTGCTTCTAGGAGGTTGTCAAGTGTTTTCGCTCGACGATTCCATTCTCGGGTGGTTGGTTTGGCCCTTGTTCCTGTAACTCGAATCCTAGCCCGGTATATCCCATTTTAATTTTACACAATTGTGAACCTTACACCTTTTTACTCTCTGATCGAGGTTCTCGGCATTGAAAAATCTTCGGAAACTAAATCACACGTGTATATGTTGACATTTAAGAGATATACATTCAAGAAAATCAAGGGCAATGGTGATATATATGCGGATTAGACACAAAAAAAAAACGCTTAACAAATGGCTGCAATTTAAGAAATGTGTTTAGTGGCGGCATCAGATTCCTAATTGATGGAGAAAGGTCTGGTGGTAAGAAAAGATGCTTCTAGGAGGTTGTCAAGTGTTTTCGCTCGATGATTCCATTCTTGGGTGGTTGGTTTGGCCCTTGTTCCGGTAAATCGAATCGTAGCCCGGTATATCCCATTTTAATTTTACACCATTGGGAACCTTATGCCTTTTTTACTCTCTGATCGAGGTTCTCGGCATTGAAAAATCTTCGGAAACTAAATCACACGTGTATATGTTGACATTTAAGAGATATACAGTCAAGAAAATCAAGGGCAATGGTGATATATATGCGGATTAGATACAAAAAAAAACGCTCAACAAATGGCTACAATTTAAGGAATGTGTTTAGTGTCGGCATCAGATTCCTAATTGATGGAGAAAGGTCTGGTGGCAAGAAAAGCTGCTTCTAGGAGGTTGTCAAGTGTTTTCGCTCGACGATTCCATTCTCGGGTGGTTGGTTTGGCCCTTGTTCCTGTAACTCGAATCCTAGCCCGGTATATCCCATTTTAATTTTACACAATTGTGAACCTTACACCTTTTTACTCTCTGATCGAGGTTCTCGGCATTGAAAAATCTTCGGAAACTAAATCACACGTGTATATGTTGACATTTAAGAGATATACATTCAAGAAAATCAAGGGCAATGGTGATATATATGCGGATTAGACACAAAAAAAAACGCTTAACAAATGGCTGCAATTTAAGAAATGTGTTTAGTGGCGGCATCAGATTCCTAATTGATGGAGAAAGGTCTGGTGGTAAGAAAAGATGCTTCTAGGAGGTTGTCAAGTGTTTTCGCTCGATGATTCCATTCTTGGGTGGTTGGTTTGGCCCTTGTTCCGGTAAATCGAATCGTAGCCCGGTATATCCCATTTTAATTTTACACCATTGGGAACCTTATGCCTTTTTTACTCTCTGATCGACGTTCTCGGCATTGAAAAATCTTCGTAAACTAAATCACACGTGTATATGTTGCATTTAAGAGATATATAGTCAAGAAAATCAAGGGCAATGGTGATATATATGCGGATTAGACACAAAAAAAACGCTCAACAAATGGCTACAATTTAAGGAATGTGTTTAGTGACGGCATCAGAATCCTAATTGATAGAGAAAGGTCTAGTGGCAAGAAAAGCTGCTTCTAGAAGGTTCTCAAGTGTTTTCGCTCGACGATTCCATTCTTGGGTGGTTGGTTTGGCCCTTGTTCCTGTAACTCGAATCCTGGCCCGGTATATCCCATTTTAATTTTACACAATTGTGAATCTTACGCCTTTTTTACTCTCTGATCGAGGTTCTCGGCATTGAAAAATCTTCGGAAACTAAATCACACGTGTATATGTTGACATTTAAGAGATATACAGTCAAGAAAATCAAGGGCAATGGTGATATATATGCGGATTAGACACCAAAAAAACGCTCAACAAATGGATACAATTTAAGGAATGTGTTTAGTGACGGCATCAGATTCCTAATTGATGGACAAAGGTCTGGTGGCAAGAAAAGCTGCTTCTAGGAGGTTGTCAAGTGTTTTCGCTCGACGATTCCATTCTTGGGTGGTTGGTTTGGCCCTTGTTCCTGTAACTCGAATCCTAGCCCGGTATATCCCATTTTAATTTTACACAATTGTGAACCTTACGCCTTTTTTACTCTCTGATCGAGGTTCTCGGCATTGAAAAATCTTCGGAAACTAAATCACACGTGTATATGTTGACATTTAAGAGATATACAGTCAAGAAAATCAAGGGCAATGGTGATATATATGCGGATTAGATACAAAAAAAAAAACGCTCAACAAATGGCTACAATTTAAGGAATGTGTTTAGTGTCGGTATCAGATTCCTAATTGATGGAGAAAGGTCTGGTGGCAAGAAAAGCTGCTTCTAGGAGGTTGTCAAGTGTTTTCGCTCGACGATTCCATTCTCGGGTGGTTGGTTTGGCCCTTGTTCCTGTAACTCGAATCCTAGCCCGGTATATCCCATTTTAATTTTACACAATTGTGAACCTTACACCTTTTTACTCTCTGATCGAGGTTCTCGGCATTGAAAAATCTTCGGAAACTAAATCACACGTGTATATGTTGACATTTAAGAGATATACATTCAAGAAAATCAAGGGCAATGGTGATATATATGCGGATTAGACACAAAAAAAAAACGCTTAACAAATGGCTGCAATTTAAGAAATGTGTTTAGTGGCGGCATCAGATTCCTAATTGATGGAGAAAGGTCTGGTGGTAAGAAAAGATGCTTCTAGGAGGTTGTCAAGTGTTTTCGCTCGATGATTCCATTCTTGGGTGGTTGGTTTGGCCCTTGTTCCGGTAAATCGAATCGTAGCCCGGTATATCCCATTTTAATTTTACACCATTGGGAACCTTATGCCTTTTTTACTCTCTGATCGACGTTCTCGGCATTGAAAAATCTTCGGAAACTAAATCACACGTGTATATGTTGACATTTAAGAGATATATAGTCAAGAAAATCAAGGGCAATGGTGATATATATGCGGATTAGACACAAAAAAAACGCTCAACAAATGGCTACAATTTAAGGAATGTGTTTAGTGACGGCATCAGAATCCTAATTGATAGAGAAAGGTCTGGTGGCAAGAAAAGCTGCTTCTAGAAGGTTCTCAAGTGTTTTCGCTCGACGATTCCATTCTTGGGTGGTTGGTTTGGCCCTTGTTCCTGTAACTCGAATCCTAGCCCGGTATATCCCATTTTAATTTTACACAATTGTGAATCTTACGCCTTTTTTACTCTCTGATCGAGGTTCTCGGCATTGAAAAATCTTCGGAAACTAAATCACACGTGTATATGTTGACATTTAAGAGATATACAGTCAAGAAAATCAAGGGCAATGGTGATATATATGCGGATTAGACACCAAAAAAACGCTCAACAAATGGATACAATTTAAGGAATGTGTTTAGTGACGGCATCAGATTCCTAATTGATGGACAAAGGTCTGGTGGCAAGAAAAGCTGCTTCTAGGAGGTTGTCAAGTGTTTTCGCTCGACGATTCCATTCTTGGGTGGTTGGTTTGGCCCTTGTTCCTGTAACTCGAATCCTAGCCCGGTATATCCCATTTTAATTTTACACAATTGTGAACCTTACGCCTTTTTTACTCTCTGATCGAGGTTCTCGGCATTGAAAAATCTTCGGAAACTAAATCACACGTGTATATGTTGACATTTAAGAGATATACAGTCAAGAAAATCAAGGGCAATGGTGATATATATGCGGATTAGACACAAAAAAAAAAACGCTCAACAAATGGATACAATTTAAGGAATGTGTTTAGTGACGGCATCAGATTCCTAATTGATGGACAAAGGTCTGGTGGCAAGAAAAGCTGCTTCTAGGAGGTTGTCAAGTGTTTTCGCTCGACGATTCCATTCTTGGGTGGTTGGTTTGGCCCTTGTTCCTGTAACTCGAATCCTAGCCCGCCTTATACCATTGTGAACCTTACGCCTTTTTTACTCTCTGATCGAGGTTCTCGGCATTCAAAAATCTTCGTAAACTAAATCACACGTGTATATGTTGACATTTAAGAGATATCCAGTCAAGAAAATCAAGGGCAATGGTGATATATATGCGGATTAGACACAAAAAAAAAAACGCTCAACAAATGGCTACAATTTAAGGAATGTGTTTAGTGACGGCATCAGATTCCTAATTGATGGAGAAAGGTCTGGTGGCAAGAAAAGCTGCTTCTAGGAGGTTGTCAAGTGTTTTCGCTCGACGATTCCATTCTTGGGTGGTTGGTTTGGCCCTTGTTCCTGTAACTCGAATCCTAGCCCGGTATATCCCATTTTAATTTTACACAATTGTGAACCTTACACCTTTTTTACTCTCTGATCGAGGTTCTCGGCATTGAAAAATCTTCGGAAACTAAATCACACGTGTCTATGTTGACATTTAAGAGATATACAGTCAAGAAAATCAAGGGCAATGGTGATATATATGCGGATTAGACACACAAAAAAAACACTCAACAAATGGCTACAATTTAAGGAATGTGTTTAGTGACGGCATCAGATTCCTAATTGATGGAGAAAGGTCTGGTGGTAAGAAAAGATGCTTCTAGGAGGTTGTCAAGTGTTTTCGCTCGATGATTCCATTCTTGGGTGGTTGGTTTGGCCCTTGTTCCGGTAAATCGAATCGTAGCCCGGTATATCCCATTTTAATTTTACACCATTGGGAACCTTATGCCTTTTTTACTCTCTGATCGACGTTCTCGGCATTGAAAAATCTTCGTAAACTAAATCACACGTGTATATCTTGCATTTAAGAGATATACAGTCAAGAAAATCAAGGGCAATGGTGATATATATGCGGATTAGACACAAAGAAAAACGCTCAACAAATGGCTACAATTTGAGGAATGTGTTTAGTGACGGCATCAAAATCCTAATTGATGGAGAAAGGTCTGGTGGCAAGAAAAGTTGCTTCTAGAAGGTTGTCAAGTGTTTTCGCTCGACGATTCCATTCTTGGGTGGTTGGTTTGGCCCTTGTTCCTGTAACTCGAATCCTAGCCCGGTATATCCCATTTTAATTTTACACAATTGTGAACCTTACGCCTTTTTTACTCTCTGATCGAGGTTCTTGGCATTGAAAAATCTTCGGAAACTAAATCACACGTGTATATGTTGACATTTAAGAGATATACAGTCAAGAAAATCAAGGGCAATGGTGATATATATGCGGATTAGACACCAAAAAAAAACGCTCAACAAATGGATACAATTTAAGGAATGTGTTTAGTGACGGCATCAGATTCCTAATTGATGGACAAAGGTCTGGTGGCAAGAAAAGCTGCTTCTAGGAGGTTGTCAAGTGTTTTCGCTCGACGATTCCATTCTTGGGTGGTTGGTTTGGCCCTTGTTCCTGTAACTCGAATCCTAGCCCGGCTTACACCATTGTGAACCTTACGCCTTTTTTACTCTCTGATCGAGGTTCTCGGCATTCAAAAATCTTCGTAAACTAAATCACACGTGTATATGTTGACATTTAAGAGATATCCAGTCAAGAAAATCAAGGGCAATGGTGATATATATGCGGATTAGACACAAAAAAAAAACACTCAACAAATGGCTACAATTTAAGGAATGTGTTTAGTGACGGCATCAGATTCCTAATTGATGGAGAAAGGTCTGGTGGCAAGAAAAGCTGCTTCTAGAAGGTTGTCAAGTGTTTTCGCTCGACGATTCCATTCTTGGGTGGTTGGTTTGGCCCTTGTTCCTGTAACTTGAATCCTAGCTCGGTATATCCCATTTTAATTTTACACAATTGTGAACCTTACGCCTTTGTTACTCTCTGATCGAGGTTCTCGGCATTGAAAAATCTTCGGAAACTAAATCACACGTGTATTTGTTGACATTTAAGAGATATACATTCAAGAAAATCAAGGGCAATGGAGACATATATGCGGATTAGACACAAAAAAAAAACGCTCAACAAATGGCTGCAATTTAAGAAATGTGTTTAGTGACGGCATCAGATTCCTAATTGATGGAGAAAGGAATGGTGGTAAGAAAAGATGCTTCTAGGAGGTTGTCAAGTGTTTTCGCTCGATGATTCCATTCTTGGGTGGTTGGTTTGGCCCTTGTTCCAGTAACTCGAATCGTAGCCCGGTATATCCCATTTTAATTTACACCATTGTGAACCTTACGCCTTTTTTACTCTCTGATCGACGTTCTCGGCATTGAAAAATCTTGGTAAACTAAATCACACGTGTATATGTTTCATTTAAGAGATATACAGTCAAGAAAATCAAGGGCAATGGTGATATATATGCGGATTAGACTAAAAAAAAACGCTTAAAAAATGGCTACAATTTAAGGAATGTGTTTAGTGACGGCATCAGAATCCTAATTGATGGAGAAACGTCTGGTGGCAAGAAAAGCTGCTTCTAGAAGGTTGTCAAGTGTTTTCGCTCGACGATTCCATTCTTGGGTGGTTGGTTTGGCCCTTGTTCCTGTAACTCGAATCCTAGCCCGGTATATCCCATTTTAATTTTACACCATTGTGAACCTTACGCCTTTTTTACTCTCTGATCGAGGTTCTCGGCATTCAAAAATCTCCGTAAACTACATCACACGTGTATATGTTGACATTTAAGAGATATACAGTCAAGAAAATCAAGGGCAATGGTGATATATATGCGGATTAGACACAAAAAAAACACTCAACAAATGGCTACAATTTAAGTAATGTGTTTAGTGACGGCATCAGATTCCTAATTGATGGAGAAAGGTCTGGTGGCAAGAAAAGCTCCTTCTAGAAGGTTGTCAAGTGTTTTCGCTCGACGATTGCATTCTTGAGTGGTTGGTTTGGCCCTTGTTCCTGTAACTCGAATCCTAGCCCGGTATATCCCATTTTAATTTTACACAATTGTGAATCTTACGCCTTTTTTACTCTCTGATCGAGGTTCTCGGCATTGAAAAATCTTCGGAAACTAAATCACGCGTGTATATGTTGACATTTAAGAGATATACAGTCAAGAAAATCAAGGGCAATGGTGATATATATGCGGATTAGACACCAAAAAAAAAAACGCTCAACAAATTGCTACAATTTAAGGAATGTGTTTAGTGACGGCATCAGATTCCTAATTGATGGAGAAAGGTCTGGTGGCAAGAAAAGCTGCTTCTAGGAGGTTGTCAAGTGTTTTCGCTCGACGATTCCATTCTCGGGTGGTTGGTTTGGCCCTTGTTCCTGTAACTCGAATCCTAGCCCGGTATATCCCATTTTAATTTTACACAATTGTGAACCTTACACCTTTTTTACTCACTGATCGAGGTTCTCGGCATTGAAAAATCTTCGGAAACTAAATCACACGTGTATATGTTGACATTTAAGAGATATACATTCAAGAAAATCAAGGGCAATGGTGATATATATGCGGATTAGACACCAAAAAAAACGCTCAACAAATGGCTGCAATTTAAGAAATGTGTTTAGTGACGGCATCAGATTCCTAATTGATGGAGAAAGTTCTGGTGGTAAGAAAAGCTGCTTCTAGGAGGTTGTCAAGTGTTTTCGCTCGACGATTCCATTCTTGGGTGGTTGGTTTGGCCCTTGTTCCAGTAACTCGAATCGTAGCCCGGTATATCCCATTTTAATTTTACACCATTGTGAACCTTATGCCTTTTTTACTCTCTGATCGAGGTTTTCGGCATTGAAAAATCTTCGTAAACTAAATCACACGTGTATATGTTGCATTTAAGAGATATACAGTCAAGAAAATCAAGGGCAATGGTGATATATATGCGGATTAGACACAAAAAAAAAACGCTCAACAAATGGCTACAATTTAAGGAATGTGTTTAGTGACGGCATCAGAATCCTAATTGATAGAGAAAGGTCTGGTGGCAAGAAAAGCTGCTTCTAGAAGGTTGTCAAGTGTTTTCGCTCGACGATTCCATTCTTGGGTGGTTGGTTTGGCCCTTGTTCCTGTAACTCGAATCCTAGCCCGGTATATCCCATTTTAATTTTACACAATTGTGAACCTTACGCCTTTTTTACTCTCTTATCGAGGTTCTCGGCATTGAAAAATTTTCGGAAACTAAATCACACGTGTATATGTTGACATTTAAGAGATATACAGTCAAGAAAATCAAGGGCAATGGTGATATATATGCGGATTAGACACCAAAAAAACGCTCAACAAATGGATACAATTTAAGGAATGTGTTTAGTGACGGCATTAGATTCCTAATTGATGGACAAAGGTCTGGTGGCAAGAAAAGCTGCTTCTAGGAGGTTGTCAAGTGTTTTCGCTCGACGATTCCATTCTTGGGTGGTTGGTTTGGCCCTTGTTCCTGTAACTCGAATCCTAGCCCGGTATATCCCATTTTAATTTTACACCATTGTGAACCTTACGCCTTTTTTACTCTCTGATCGTGGTTCTCGGCATTCAAAAATCCTCGTAAACTAAATCACACGTGTATATGTTTTCATTTAAGAGATATACAGTCAAGAAAATCAAGGGCAATGGTGATATATATGCGGATTAGACACAAAAACACTTAACAAATGGCTACAATTTAAGGAATGTGTTTAGTGACGGCATCAGATTCCTAATTGATGGAGAAAGGTCTGGTGGCAAGAAAAGCTGCTTCTAGAAGGTTGTCAAGTGTTTTCGCTCGACGATTCCATTCTTGGGTGGTTGGTTTGGCCCTTGTTCCTGTAACTCGAATCCTACCCCGGTATATCCCATTTTAATTTTACACAATTGTGAACCTTACGCCTTTTTTACTCTCTGATCGAGGTTCTCGGCATTGAAAAATCTTTGGAAACTAAATCACACGTGTATATGTTGACATTTAAGAGATATACAGTTAAGAAAATCAAGGGCAATGGTGATATATATGCGGATTAGACACCAAAAAAAAACGCTCAACAAATGGATACAATTTAAGGAATGTGTTTAGTGATGGCATCAGATTCCGAATTGATGGACAAAGGTCTGGTGGCAAGAAAAACTGCTTCTAGGAGGTTGTCAAGTGTTTTCGCTCGATGATTCCATTCTTGGGTGGTTGGTTTGGCCCTTGTTCCTGTAACTCGAATCCTAGCCCGGTATATCCCATTTTAATTTTACACCACTGTGAACCTTACGCCTTTTTTACTCTCTGATCGAGGTTCTCAGCATTCAAAAATCTCCGTAAACTAAATCACACGTGTATATGTTGACATTTAAGAGATATACAGTCTAGAAAATCAAGGGCAATGGTGATATATATGCGGATTAGACACAAAAAAAAACACTCAACAAATGGCTACAATTTAAGGAATGTGTTTAGTGACGGCATCAGATTCCTTATTGATGGAGAAAGGTCTGGTGGCAAGAAAAGCTCCTTCTAGAAGGTTGTCAAGTGTTTTCGCTCGACGATTCCATTCTTGGGTGGTTGGTTTGGCCCTTGTTCCTGTAACTCGAATCCTAGCCCGGTATATCCCATTTTAATTTTACACAATTGTGAACCTTACGCCTTTTTTACTCTCTGATCGAGGTTCTCGGCATTGAAAAATCTTCGGAAACTAAATCCCACGTGTATATGTTGACATTTAAGAGATATACAGTCAAGAAAATCAAGGGCAATGGTGATATATATGCGGATTAGACACCAAAAAAAAAACGCTCAACAAATGGCTACAATTTAAGGAATGTGTTTAGTGTCGGCATCAGATTCCTAATTGATGGAGAAACGTCTGGTGGCAAGAAAAGCGGCTTCTATGAGGTTGTCAAGTGTTTTCGCTCGACGATTCCATTCTCGGGTGGTTGGTTTGGCCCTTGTTCCTGTAACTCGAATCCTAGCCCGGTATATCCCATTTTAATTTTACACAATTGTGAACCTTACACCTTTTTTACTCTCTGATCGAGGTTCTCGGCATTGAAAAATCTTCGGAAACTAAATCACACGTGTATATGTTGACATTTAAGAGATATACATTCAAGAAAATCATGGGCAATGGTGACATATATGCGGATTAGACACAAAAAAAAACGCTTAACAAATGGCTGCAATTTAAGAAATGTGTTTAGTGGCGGCATCAGATTCCTAATTGATGGAGAAAGGTCTGGTGGTAAGAAAAGATGCTTCTAGGAGGATGTCAAGTGTTTTCGCTCGATGATTCCATTCTTGGGTGGTTGGTTTGGCCCTTGTTCCGGTAACTCGAATCGTAGCCCGGTATATCCCATTTTAATTTTACACCATTGTGAACCTTATGCCTTTTTTACTCTCTGATCGACGTTCTCGGCATTGAAAAATCTTCGTAAACTAAATCACACGTGTATATGTTGCATTTAAGAGATATATAGTCAAGAAAATCAAGGGCAATGGTGATATATATGCGGATTAGACACAAAAAAAAAACGCTCAACAAATGGCTACAATTTAAGGAATTTGTTTAGTGACGGCATCAGAATCCTAATTGATAGAGAAAGGTCTGGTGGCAAGAAAAGCTGCTTCTAGAAGGTTCTCAAGTGTTTTCGCTCGACGATTCCATTCTTGGGTGGTTGGTTTGGCCCTTGTTCCTGTAACTCGAATCCTAGCCCAGTATATCCCATTTTAATTTTACACAATTGTGAACCTTACGCCTTTTTTACTCTCTGATCGAGGTTCTCGGCATTGAAAAATCTTCGGAAACTAAATCACACGTGTATATGTTGACATTTAAGAGATATACAGTCTAGAAAATCAAGGGCAATGGTGATATATATGCGGATTAGACACCAAAAAAACGCTCAACAAATGGATACAATTTAAGGAATGTGTTTAGTGACGGCATCAGATTCCTAATTGATGGACAAAGGTCTGGTGGCAAGAAAAGCTGCTTCTAGGAGGTTGTCAAGTGTTTTCGCTCGACGATTCCATTCTTGGGTGGTTGGTTTGGCCCTTGTTCCTGTAACTCGAATCCTAGCCCGGTATATCCCATTTTAATTTTACACCATTCTGAACCTTACGCCTTTTTTACTCTCTGATCGTGGTTCTCGGCATTCAAAAATCTTCGTAAACTAAATCACACGTGTATATGTTGACATTTAAGAGATATACAGTCAAGAAAATCAAGGGCAATGGTGATATATATGCGGATTAGACACAAAAACACTCAACAAATGGCTACAATTTAAGGAATGTGTTTAGTGACGGCATCAGATTCCTAATTGATGGAGAAAGGTCTGGTAGCAAGAAAAGCTGCTTCTAGAAGGATGTCAAGTGTTTTCGCTCGACGATTCCATTCTTGAGTGGTTGGTTTGGCCCTTGTTCCTGTAACTCGAATCCTAGCCCGGTATATCCCATTTTAATTTTACACAATTGTGAACCTTACACATTTTTTACTCTCTGATCGAGGTTCTCGGCATTGAAAAATCTTCGAAAACTAAATCACACGTGTATATGTTGACATTTAAGAGATATACAGTCTAGAAAATCAAGGGCAATGGTGATATATATGCGGATTAGACACAAAAAAAAAAACACTCAACAAATGGCTACAATTTAAGGAATGTGTTTAGTGACGGCATTAGATTCCTAATTGACGGAGAAAGGTCTGGTGGCAAGAAAAGCTCCTTCTAGAAGGTTGTCAAGTGTTTTCGCTCGACGATTCCATTCTTGGGTGGTTGGTTTGGCCCTTCTTCCTGTAACTCGAATCCTAGCCCGGTATATCCCATTTTAATTTTACACAATTGTGAACCTTACGCCTTTTTTACTCTCTGATCGAGGTTCTCGGCATTGAAAAATCTTCGGAAACTAAATCACACGTGTATATGTTGACATTTAAGAGATATACAGTCAAGAAAATCAAGGGCAATGGTGATATATATGCGGATTAGACACCAAAAAAAAAACGCTCAACAAATGGCTACAATTTAAGGAATGTGTTTAGTGTCGGCATCAGATTCCTAATTGATGGAGAAAGGTCTGGTGGCAAGAAAAGCTGCTTCTAGGAGGTTGTCAAGTGTTTTCGCTCGACGATTCCATTCTCGGGTGGTTGGTTTGGCCCTTGTTCCTGTAACTCGAATCCTAGCCCGGTATATCCCATTTTAATTTTACACAATTGTGAACCTTACACCTTTTTTACTCTCTGATCGAGGTTCTCGGCATTGAAAAATCTTCGGAAACTAAATCACACGTGTATATGTTGACATTTAAGAGATATACATTCAAGAAAATCAAGGGCAATGGTGATATATATGCGGATTAGACACCAAAAAAAACGCTTAACAAATGGCTGCAATTTAAGAAATGTGTTTAGTGGCGGCATCAGATTCCTAATTGATGGAGAAAAGTCTGGTGGTAAGAAAAGATGCTTCTAGGAGGTTCTCAAGTGTTTTCGCTCGACGATTCCATTCTTGGGTGGTTGGTTTGGCCCTTGTTCCTGTAACTTGAATCCTAGCCCGGTATATCCCATTTTAATTTTACACAATTGTGAATCTTACGCCTTTTTTACTCTCTGATCGAGGTTCTCGGCATTGAAAAATCTTCGGAAACTAAATCACACGTGTATATGTTGACTTTTAAGAGATATACAGTCAAGAAAATCAAGGGCAATGGTGATATATATGCGGATTAGACACCAAAAAAACGCTCAACAAATGGATACAATTTAAGGAATGTGTTTAGTGACGGCATCAGATTCCTAATTGATGGACAAAGGTCTGGTGGCAAGAAAAGCTGCTTCTAGGAGGTTGTCAAGTGTTTTCGCTCGACGATTCCATTCTTGGGTGGTTGGTTTGGCCCTTGTTCCTGTAACTCGAATCCTAGCCCGGTATATCCCATTTTAATTTTACACCATTGTGAACCTTACGCCTTTTTTACTCTCTGATCGTGGTTCTCGGCATTCAAAAATCTTCGTAAACAAAATCACACGTGTATATGTTGACATTTAAGAGATATACAGTCAAGAAAATCAAGGGCAATGGTGATATATATGCGGATTAGACACAAAAACACTCAACAAATGGCTACAATTTAAGGAATGTGTTTAGTGACGGCATCAGATTCCTAATTGATGGAGAAAGGTCTGGTGGTAAGAAAAGATGCTTCTAGGAGGTTGTCAAGTGTTTTCGCTCGATGATTCCATTCTTGGGTGGTTGGTTTGGCCCTTGTTCCAGTAACTCGAATCGTAGCCCGGTATATCCCATTTTAATTTTACACCATTGGGAACCTTATGCCTTTTTTACTCTCTGATCGAGGTTCTCGGCATTGAAAAATCTTCGAAAACTAAATCACACGTGTATAAGTTGACATTTAAGAGATATACATTCAAGAAAATCAAGGGCAACGGTGATATATATGCGGATTAGACACAAAAAAAACGCTCAACAAATGGCCGCAATTTAAGGAATGTGTTTAGTGACGGCATCAGAATCCTATTTGATGGAGAAAGGTCTGGTGGTAAGAAAAGCTGCTTCTAGAAGGTTCTCAAGTGTTTTCGCTCGACGATTCCATTCTTGGGTGGTTGGTTTGGCCCTTGTTCCTGTAACTCGAATCCTAGCCCGGTATATCCCATTTTAATTTTACACAATTGTGAACCTTACGCCTTTTTTACTCTCTGATCGAGGTTCTCGGCATTGAAAAATCTTCGGAAACTAAATCACACGTGTATATGTTGACATTTAAGAGATATACAGTCAAGAAAATCAAGGGCAATGGTGATATATATGCGGATTAGACACCAAAAAAAAACGCTCAACAAATGGATACAATTTAAGGAATGTGTTTAGTGACGGCATCAGATTCCTAATTGATGGACAAAGGTCTGGTGGCAAGAAAAGCTGCTTCTAGCAGGTTGTCAAGTGTTTTCGCTCGACGATTCCATTCTTAGGTGGTTGGTTTGGCCCTTGTTCCTGTAACTCGAATCCTAGCCTGGCTTACACCATTGTGAACCTTACGCCTTTTTTACTCTCTGATCGAGGTTCTCGGCATTCAAAAATCTTCGTAAACTAAATCACACGTGTATATGTTGACATTTAAGAGATATCCAGTCAAGAAAATCAAGGGCAATGGTGATATATATGCGGATTAGACACAAAAAAAAACACTCAACAAATGGCTACAATTTAAGGAATGTGTTTAGTGACGGCATCAGATTCCTAATTGATGGAGAAAGGTCTGGTGGCAAGAAAAGCTGCTTCTAGAAGGTTGTCAAGTGTTTTCGCTCGACGATTCCATTCTTGGGTGGTTGGTTTGGCCCATGTTCCTGTAACTCGAATCCTAGCTCGGTATATCCCATTTTAATTTTACACAATTGTGCACCTTACGCCTTTTTTACTCTCTGATCGAGGTTCTCGGCATTGAAAAATCTTCGGAAACTAAATCACACGTGTATATGTTGACATTTAAGAGATATACAGTCAAGAAAATCAAGGGCAATGGTGATATATATGCAGATTAGACACCAAAAAAAACGCTCAACAAATGGCTACGATTTAAGGAATGTGTTTAGTGACGGCATTAGATTCCTAATTGATGGAGAAAGGTCTGGTGGCAAGAAAAGCTGCTTCTAGCAGGTTGTCAAGTGTTTTCGCTCGACGATTCCATTCTTGGGTGGTTGGTTTGGCCCTTGTTCCTGTAACTCGAATCCTAGCCCGGTATATCCCATTTTAATTTTACACCATTGTGAACCTTACGCCTTTTTTACTCTATGATCGAGGTTCTCGGCATTGAAAAATCTTCGTAAACTAAATCACACGTGTATATGTTGACATTTAAGAGATATACATTCAAGAAAATCAAGGGCAATGGTGATATATATGCGGATTAGACACCAAAAAAACGCTCAACAAATGGATACAATTTAAGGAATGTGTTTAGTGACGGCATTAGATTCCTAATTGATGGACAAAGGTCTGGTGGCAAGAAAAGCTGCTTCTAGGAGGTTGTCAAGTGTTTTCGCTCGACGATTCCATTCTTGGGTGGTTGGTTTGGCCCTTGTTCCTGAAACTCGAATCGTAGCCCCGGTATATCCCATTTTAATTTTACACAATTGTGAACCTTATGCCTTTTTTACTCTCTGATCGAGGTTCTCGGCATTGAAAAATCTTCGTAAACTAAATCACACGTGTATATGTTGCATTTAAGAGATATACAATCAAGAAAATCAAGGGCAATGGTGATATATATGCGGATTAGACAAAAAAAAAAACGCTCAACAAATGGCTACAATTTAAGGAATGTGTTTAGTGACGGCATCAGAATCCTAATTGATGGAGAAAGGTCTGGTGGCAAGAAAAACTGCTTCTAGAAGGTTGTCAAGTGTTTTCGCTC
The DNA here is from genome assembly GCA_030545235.1 of Helianthus tuberosus. Classification (NCBI taxonomy): domain Eukaryota; kingdom Viridiplantae; phylum Streptophyta; class Magnoliopsida; order Asterales; family Asteraceae; genus Helianthus; species Helianthus tuberosus. The sequence goes on from CM060428.1 coordinate 26,037,562, forward strand.
GACGATTCCATTCTTGGGTGGTTGGTTTGGCCCTTGTTCCTGTAACTTGAATCCTAGCCCGGTATATCCCATTTTAATTTTACACCATTGTGAACCTTATGCCTTTTTTACTCTCTGATCGAGGTTCTCGACATTGAAAAATCTTCGTAAACTAAATCACACGTGTATATGTTGACATTTAAGAGATATACATTCAAGAAAATCAAGGGCAATGGTGATATATATGCGGATTAGACACCAAAAAAAAACGCTAAACAAATGGCTAGAATTTAAGGAATGTGTTTAGTGACGGCATCATATTCCTAATTGATGGAGAAAGGTCTAGTGGCAAGAAAAGCTGCTTCTAGGAGGTTGTCAAGTGTTTTCGCTCGACGATTCCATTCTTGGGTGGTTGGTTTGGCCCTTGTTCCTGAAACTCGAATCGTAGCCCCGGTATATCCCATTTTAATTTTACACCATTGTGAACCTTATGCCTTTTTTACTCTCTGATCGAGGTTCTCGGCATTGAAAAATCTTCGTAAACTAAATCACACCTGTATATGTTGCATTTAAGAGATATACAATCAAGAAAATCAAGGGCAATGGTGATATATATGCGGATTAGACACAAAAAAAAAACGCTCAACAAATGGCTACAATTTAAGGAATGTGTTTAGTGACGGCATCAGAATCCTAATTGATGGAGAAAGGTCTGGTGGCAAGAAAAACTGCTTCTAGAAGGTTGTCAAGTGTTTTCGCTCGACGATTCCATTCTTGGGTGGTTGGTTTGGCCCTTGTTCCTGTAACTTGAATCCTAGCCCGGTATATCCCATTTTAATTTTACACAATTGTGAACCTTATGCCTTTTTTACTCTCTGATCGAGGTTCTCGGCATTGAAAAATATTCGTAAACTAAATCACACGTGTATATGTTGCATTTAAGAGATATACAATCAAGAAAATCAAGGGCAATGGTGATATATATGCGGATTAGACACAAAAAAAAACGCTCAACAAATGGCTACAATTTAAGGAATGTGTTTAGTGACGGCATCAGAATCCTAATTGATGGAGAAAGGTCTGGTGGCAAGAAAAACTGCTTCTAGAAGGTTGTCAAGTGTTTTCGCTCGACGATTCCATTCTTGGGTGGTTGGTTTGGCCCTTGTTCCTGTAACTTGAATCCTAGCCCGGTATATCCCATTTTAATTTTACACAATTGTGAACCTTATGCCTTTTTTACTCTCTGATCGAGGTTCTCGGCATTGAAAAATCTTCGTAAACTAAATCACACGTGTATATGTTGACATTTAAGAGATATACATTCAAGAAAATCAAGGGCAATGGTGATATATATGCGGATTAGACACAAAAAAAAAGGCTAAACAAATGGCTAGAATTTAAGGAATGTGTTTAGTGACGGCATCATATTCCTAATTGATGGAGAAAGGTCTAGTGGCAAGAAAAGCTGCTTCTAGGAGGTTGTCAAGTGTTTTCGCTCGACGATTCCATTCTTGGGTGGTTGGTTTGGCCCTTGTTCCTGTAACTCGAATCCTAGCCCGGTATATCCCATTTTAATTTTACACAATTGTGAACCTTACACCTTTTTTACTCTCTGATCGAGGTTCTCGGCATTGAAAAATCTTCGTAAACTAAATCACACGTGTATATGTTGCATTTAAGAGATATACAATCAAGAAAATCAAGGGCAATGGTGATATATATGCGGATTAGACACAAAAAAAAAACGCTCAACAAATGGCTACAATTTAAGGAATGTGTTTAGTGACGGCATCAGAATCCTAATTGATGGAGAAAGGTCTGGTGGCAAGAAAAACTGCTTCTAGAAGGTTGTCAAGTGTTTTCGCTCGACGATTCCATTCTTGGGTGGTTGGTTTGGCCCTTGTTCCTGTAACTTGAATCCTAGCCCGGTATATCCCATTTTAATTTTACACAATTGTGAACCTTATGCCTTTTTTACTCTCTGATCGAGGTTCTCGGCATTGAAAAATCTTAGTAAACTAAATCACACGTGTATATGTTGACATTTAAGAGATATACATTCAAGAAAATCAAGGGCAATGGTGATATATATGCGGATTAGACACCAAAAAAAACGCTAAACAAATGGCTAGAATTTAAGGAATGTGTTTAGTGACGGCATCATATTCCTAATTGATGGAGAAAGGTCTAGTGGCAAGAAAAGCTGCTTCTAGGAGGTTGTCAAGTGTTTTCGCTCGACGATTCCATTCTTGGGTGGTTGGTTTGGCCCTTGTTCCTGAAACTCGAATCCTAGCCCGGTATATCCCATTTTAATTTTACACAATTGTGAACCTTACGCCTTTTTTACTCGCTGATCGAGGTTCTCGGCATTGAAAAATCTTCGTAAACTAAATCACACGTGTATATGTTGACATTTAAGAGATATACATTCAAGAAAATCAAGGGCAATGGTGATATAAATGCGGATTAGACACAAAAAAAAAACGCTCAACAAATGGCTACAATTTAAGGAATGTGTTTAGTGACGGCATCAGATTCCTAATTGATGGATAAAGGTCTGGTGGCAAGAAAAACTGCTTCTAGAAGGTTGTCAAGTGTTTTCGCTCGACGATTCCATTCTTGGGTGGTTGGTTTGGCCCTTGTTCCAGTAACTTGAATCCTAGCCCGGTATATCCCATTTTAATTTTACACAATTGTGAACCTTATGCCTTTTTTACTCTCTGATCGAGGTTCTCGGCATTGAAAAATCTTCGTAAACTAAATCACACGTGTATATGTTGCATTTAAGAGATATACAATCAAGAAAATCAAGGGCAATGGTGATATATATGCGGATTAGACACAAAAAAAAACGCTCAACAAATGGCTACAATTTAAGGAATGTGTTTAGTGACGGCATCAGAATCCTAATTGATGGAGAAAGGTCTGGTGGCAAGAAAAACTGCTTCTAGAAGGTTGTCAAGTGTTTTCGCTCGACGATTCCATTCTTGGGTGGTTGGTTTGGCCCTTGTTCCTGTAACTTGAATCCTAGCCCGGTATATCCCATTTTAATTTTACACAATTGTGAACCTTATGCCTTTTTTACTCTCTGATCGAGGTTCTCGGCATTGAAAAATCTTCGTAAACTAAATCACACGTGTATATGTTGACATTTAAGAGATATACATTCAAGAAAATCAAGGGCAATGGTGATATATATGCGGATTAGACACCAAAAAAAAGGCTAAACAAATGGCTAGAATTTAAGGAATGTGTTTAGTGACGGCATCATATTCCTAATTGATGGAGAAAGGTCTAGTGGCAAGAAAAGCTGCTTCTAGGAGGTTGTCAAGTGTTTTCGCTCGACGATTCCATTCTTGGGTGGTTGGTTTGGCCCTTGTTCCTGTAACTCGAATCCTAGCCCGGTATATCCCATTTTAATTTTACACAATTGTGAACCTTACACCTTTTTTACTCTCTGATCGAGGTTCTCGGCATTGAAAAATCTTCGTAAACTAAATCACACGTGTATATGTTGCATTTAAGAGATATACAATCAAGAAAATCAAGGGCAATGGTGATATATATGCGGATTAGACACAAAAAAAAACGCTCAACAAATGGCTACAATTTAAGGAATGTGTTTAGTGACGGCATCAGAATCCTAATTGATGGAGAAAGGTCTGGTGGCAAGAAAAACTGCTTCTAGAAGGTTGTCAAGTGTTTTCGCTCGACGATTCCATTCTTGGGTGGTTGGTTTGGCCCTTGTTCCTGTAACTTGAATCCTAGCCCGGTATATCCCATTTTAATTTTACACAATTGTGAACCTTATGCCTTTTTTACTCTCTGATCGAGGTTCTCGGCATTGAAAAATCTTAGTAAACTAAATCACACGTGTATATGTTGACATTTAAGAGATATACATTCAAGAAAATCAAGGGCAATGGTGATATATATGCGGATTAGACACCAAAAAAAACGCTAAACAAATGGCTAGAATTTAAGGAATGTGTTTAGTGACGGCATCATATTCCTAATTGATGGAGAAAGGTCTAGTGGCAAGAAAAGCTGCTTCTAGGAGGTTGTCAAGTGTTTTCGCTCGACGATTCCATTCTTGGGTGGTTGGTTTGGCCCTTGTTCCTGTAACTCGAATCCTAGCCCGGTATATCCCATTTTAATTTTACACAATTGTGAACCTTACACCTTTTTTACTCTCTGATCGAGGTTCTCGGCATTGAAAAATCTTCGGAAACTAAATCACACGTGTCTATGTTGACATTTAAGAGATATACAGTCAAGAAAATCAAGGGCAATGGTGATATATATGCGGATTAGACACAAAAAAAAAACGCTCAACAAATGGCTACAATTTAAGGAATGTGTTTAGTGACGGCATCAGAATCCTAATTAATGGAGAAAGGTCTGGTGGCAAGAAAAACTGCTTCTAGAAGGTTGTCAAGTGTTTTCGCTCGACGATTCCATTCTTGGGTGGTTGGTTTGGCCCTTGTTCCTGTAACTCGAATCCTAGCCCGGTATATCCCATTTTAATTTTACACAATTGTGAACCTTACGCCTTTTTTACTCGCTGATCGAGGTTCTCGGCATTGAAAAATCTTCGTAAACTAAATCACACGTGTATATGTTGACATTTAAGAGATATACATTCAAGAAAATCAAGGGCAATGGTGATATATATGCGGATTAGACACAAAAAAAAAACGCTCAACAAATGGCTACAATTTAAGGAATGTGTTTAGTGACGGCATCAGATTCCTAATTGATGGATAAAGGTCTGGTGGCAAGAAAAGCTGCTTCTAGGAGGTTGTCAAGTGTTTTCGCTCGACGATTCCATTCTTGGGTGGTTGGTTTGGCCCTTGTTCCTGTAACTCGAATCCTAGCCCGGTATATCCCATTTTAATTTTACACAATTGTGAACCTTATACCTTTTTTACTCTCTGATCGAGGTTCTCGGCATTGAAAAATCTTCTGAAACTAAATCACACGTGTATATGTTGACATTTAAGAGATATACAGTCAAGAAAATCAAGGGCAATGGTGATATATATGCGGATTAGACACACAAAAAACACTCAACAAATGGCTACAATTTAAGGAATGTGTTTAGTGACGACATCAGATTCCTAATTGATGGAGAAAGGTCTGGTGGTAAGAAAAGATGCTTCTAGGAGGTTGTCAAGTGTTTTCGCTCGATGATTCCATTCTTGGGTGGTTGGTTTGGCCCTTGTTCCAGTAACTCGAATCGTAGCCCGGTATATCGCATTTTAATTTTACACCATTGTGACCCTTATGCTTTTTTTACTATCTGATCGACGTTCTCGGCATTGAAAAATCTTCGTAAACTAAATCACACGTGTATATGTTGCATTTAAGAGATATACAGTCAAGAAAATCGAGGGCAATGGTGATATATATGCGGATTAGACACAAACAAAAAACGCTCAACAAATGGCTACAATTTGAGGAATGTGTTTAGTGACGGCATCAGAATCCTAATTGATGGAGAAAGGTCTGGTGGCAAGAAAAGCTGCTTCTAGAAGGTTGTCTAGTGTTTTCGCTCGACGATTCCATTCTTGGGTGGTTTGTTTGGCCCTTGTTCCTGTAACTTGAATCCTAGCCCGGTATATCCCATTTTAATTTTACACAATTGTGAACCTTACGCCTTTTTTACTCTCTGATCGAGGTTCTCGGCATTGAAAAATCTTCGGAAACTAAATCACACGTGTATATGTTGACATTTAAGAGATATACAGTCAAGAAAATCAAGGGCAATGGTGATATATATGCGGATTAGACACCAAAAAAAAAACGCTCAACAAATGGATACAATTTAAGGAATGTGTTTAGTGACGGCATCAGATTCCTAATTGATGGATAAAGGTCTGGTGGCAAGAAAAGCTGCTTCTAGGTGGTTGTCAAGTGTTTTCGCTCGACGATTCCATTCTTGGGTGGTTGGTTTGGCCCTTGTTCCTGTAACTCGAATCCTAGACCGGCTTACACCATTGTGAACCTTACGCCTTTTTTACTCTCTGATCGAGGTTCTCGGCATTCAAAAATCTTCGTAAACTAAATCACACGTGTATATGTTGACATTTAAGAGATATCCAGTCAAGAAAATCAAGGGCAATGGTGATATATATGCGGATTAGACACAAAAAAACACTCAACAAATGGCTACAATTTAAGGAATGTGTTTAGTGACGGCATCAGATTCCTAATTGATGGAGAAAGGTCTGGTGGCAAGAAAAGCTGCTTCTAGAAGGTTGTCAAGTGTTTTCGCTCGACGATTCCATTCTTGGGTGGTTGGTTTGGCCCTTGTTCCTGTAACTCGAATCCTAGTCCGGTATATCCCATTTTAATTTTACACAATTGTGAACCTTACGTCTTTTTTAATCTCTGATCGAGGTTCTCGGCATTGAAAAATCTTTGGAAACTAAATCACACGTGTATATGTGGACATTTAAGAGATATACAGTCAAGAAAATCAAGGACAATGGTGATATATATGCGGATTAGACACCAAAAAAAAACGCTCAACAAATGGCTACAATTTAAGGAATGTGTTTAGTGACGAGATTAGATTCCTAATTGATGGAGAAAGGTCTGGTGGCAAGAAAAGCTGCTTCTAGGAGGTTGTCAAGTGTTTTCGCTCGACGATTCCATTCTTGGGTGGTTGGTTTGGCCCTTGTTCCTGTAACTCGAATCCTAGCCCGGTATATCCCATTTTAATTTTACACAATTGTGAACCTTACACCTTTTTTACTCTCTGATCGAGGTTCTCGGCATTGAAAGATCTTCGGAAACTAAATCACACGTGTATATGTTGACATTTAAGAGATATACAGTCAAGAAAATCAAGGGCAATGGTGATATATATGCGGATTAGACACATAAAAAAAACACTCAACAAATGGCTACAATTTAAGGAATGTGTTTAGTGACGGCATCAGATTCCTAATTGATGGAGAAAGGTCTGGTGGTAAGAAAAGTTGCTTCTAGGAGGTTGTCAAGTGTTTTCGCTCGATGATTCCATTCTTGGGTGGTTGGTTTGGCCCTTGTTCCAGTAACTCGAATCGTAGCCCGGTATATCGCATTTTAATTTTACACCATTGTGAACCTTATGCCTTTTTTACTCTCTGATCGACGTTCTCGGCATTGAAAAATCTTCGTAAACTAAATCACACGTGTATATGTTGCATTTAAGAGATATACAGTCAAGAAAATCAAGGGCAATGGTGATATATATGCGGATTAGACACAAAAAAAAAACGCTCAACAAATGGCTACAATTTAAGGAATGTGTTTAGTAACGGCATCAGAATCCTAATTGATGGAGAAAGGTCTGGCGGCAAGAAAAGCTGCTTCTAGAAGGTTGTCAAGTGTTTTCGCTCGACGATTCCATTCTTGGGTGGTTGGTTTGGCCCTTGTTCCTGTAACTCGAATCCTAGCCCGGTATATCCCATTTTAATTTTACACAATTGTGAACCTTACGCCTTTTTTACTCTCTGATCGAGGTTCTTGGCATTGAAAAATCTTCGGAAACTAAATCACACGTGTATATGTTGACATTTAAGAGATATACAGTCAAGAAAATCAAGGGCAATGGTGATATATATGCGGATTAGACACAAAAAAAAAACGCTCAACAAATGGATACAATTTAAGGAATGTGTTTAGTGACGGCATCAGATTCCTAATTGATGGACAAAGGTCTGGTGGCAAGAAAAGCTGCTTCTAGGAGGTTGTCAAGTGTTTTCGCTCGACGATTCCATTCTTGGGTGGTTGGTTTGGCCCTTGTTCCTGTAACTCGAATCCTAGCCCGCCTTATACCATTGTGAACCTTACGCCTTTTTTACTCTCTGATCGAGGTTCTCGGCATTCAAAAATCTTCGTAAACTAAATCACACGTGTATATGTTGACATTTAAGAGATATCCAGTCAAGAAAATCAAGGGCAATGGTGATATATATGCGGATTAGACACAAAAAAAAACACTCAACAAATGGCTACAATTTAAGGAATGTGTTTAGTGACGGCATCAGATTCCTAATTGATGGAGAAAGGTCTGGTGGCAAGAAAAGCTGCTTCTAGAAGGTTGTCAAGTGTTTTTGCTCGACGATTCCATTCTTGGGTGGTTGGTTTGGCCCTTGTTCCTGTAACTCGAATCCTAGCTCGGTATATCCGATTTTAATTTTACACAATTGTGAACCTTACGCCTTTTTTACTCTCTGATCGAGGTTCTTGGCATTGAAAAATCTTCGGAAACTAAATCACACGTGTATATGTTGACATTTAAGAGATATACAGTCAAGAAAATCAAGGGCAATGGTGATATATATGCGGATTAGACACAAAAAAAAAAACGCTCAACAAATGGATACAATTTAAGGAATGTGTTTAGTGACGGCATCAGATTCCTAATTGATGGACAAAGGTCTGGTGGCAAGAAAAGCTGCTTCTAGGAGGTTGTCAAGTGTTTTCGCTCGACGATTCCATTCTTGGGTGGTTGGTTTGGCCCTTGTTCCTGTAACTCGAATCCTAGACCGGCTTACACCATTGTGAACCTTACGCCTTTTTTACTCTCTGATCGAGGTTCTCGGCATTGAAAAATCTTCGGAAACTAAATCACACGTGTATATGTTGACATTTAAGAGATATACAGTCAAGAAAATCAAGGGCAATGGTGATATATATGCAGATTAGACACCAAAAAAAACGCTCAACAAATGGCTACAATTTAAGGTATGTGTTTAGTGACGGCATTAGATTCCTAATTGATGGAGAAAGGTCTGGTGGCAAGAAAAGCTGCTTCTAGGAGGTTGTCAAGTGTTTTCGCTCGACGATTCCATTCTTGGGTGGTTGGTTTGGCCCTTGTTCCTGTAACTCGAATCCTAGCCCGGTATATCCCATTTTAATTTTACACAATTGTGAACCTTACACCTTTGTTACTCTCTGATCGAGGTTCTCGGCATTGAAAAATCTTCGGAAACTAAATCACACGTGTATTTGTTGACATTTAAGAGATATACATTCAAGAAAATCAAGGGCAATGGAGACATATATGCGGATTAGACACCAAAAAAAAACGCTCAACAAATGGCTGCAATTTAAGAAATGTGTTTAGTGACGGCATCAGATTCCTAATTGATGGAGAAAGGAATGGTGGTAAGAAAAGATGCTTCTAGGAGGTTGTCAAGTGTTTTCGCTCGATGATTGCATTCTTGGGTGGTTGATTTGGCCCTTGTTCCTGTAACTCGAATCGTAGCCCGGTATATCCCATTTTAATTTACACCATTGTGAACCTTATGCCTTTTTTACTCTCTGATCGACGTTCTCGCCATTGAAAAATCTTGGTAAACTAAATCACACGTGTATATGTTTCATTTAAGAGATATACAGTCAAGAAAATCAAGGGAATGGTGATATATATGCGGATTAGACTAAAAAAAACGCTTAAAAAATGGCTACAATTTAAGGAATGTGTTTAGTGACGGCATCAGAATCCTAATTGATGGAGAAACGTCTGGTGGCAAGAAAAGCTGCTTCTAGAAGGTTGTCAAGTGTTTTCGCTCGACGATTCCATTCTTGGGTGGTTGGTTTGGCCCTTGTTCCTGTAACTCGAATCCTAGCCCGGTATATCCCATTTTAATTTTACACCATTGTGAACCTTACACCTTTTTTACTCTCTGATCGAGGTTCTCGGTATTCAAAAATCTCCGTAAACTACATCACACGTGTATATGTTGACATTTAAGAGATATACAGTCAAGAAAATCAAGGGCAATGGTGATATATATGGGGATTAGACACAAAAAAAAAACACTCAACAAATGGCTACAATTTAAGTAATGTGTTTAGTGACGGCATCAGATTCCTAATTGATGGAGAAAGGTCTGGTGGCAAGAAAAGCTCCTTCTAGAAGGTTGTCAAGTGTTTTCGCTCGACGATTGCATTCTTGGGTGGTTGATTTGGCCCTTGTTCCTGTAACTCGAATCCTAGCCCGGTATATCCCATTTTAATTTTACACAATTGTGAACCTTACGCCTTTTTTACTCTCTGATCGAGGTTCTCGGCATTGAAAAATCTTCGGAAACTAAATCACGCGTGTATATGTTGACATTTAAGAGATATACAGTCAAGAAAATCAAGGGTGTTAGGGGAGGATTTTCTAACAATTAGTGATCCTTATTCGTTATCCTAACTAGTGATCCTTACTTCTGTGACAGGTGGTGATCCTTAGAAGAGCTTCAGGATCAGGATCATGGATCACTTTAAGGATCCTCTTACTGACGATTGTTTACTTGTGTTTTTGAAATGTCTCGCAGGTATATCAAGCTTGACCAAGTCTTAGCGACATTCCTGGAGAATATTCCTGAAGTATTCTGCACGTGCTAGATCAAAACTAGACGTTATGGAGAACGTGGAGGCTTGGCCCGAAAGTCGGAGAGTTTGTTAACTAGATATTTTTCTTATTTGAAAGGGGTAACGAGCTAGTTAGTGACACTTAGTCATTTTTGGCAGTTTCACACACTCGAAAACGCTCTCATACAAGCTCTCGTTCAAACACTTAGCAATTACTTACACTTTTTACACATTTCACCGTAGTGATCCTTGTACCTAGCTCGTTACTATCCGAAGTTGTAAACGTTTATTCATTTATTTGAGCTTGGTGATCGGTAGTTTCCATCACCTGGGGTTTTTTGTGCCGGAGATCAACTCTTGATCAAGGGCTTTTTCCCCGTATAAATTCTTGTGTTGTTTGTGCATTCTACATTGAAGTGAACCTCATTGTTGTTACACATTTTAAGCATCATTCCCCTATACAAAGAGTTTGGTTACATTATCATCATCAGATTTTCTGACCAAAACAGTTTGGCGCCCACCTTGGGGCAATTGGTGCTTTGCCTTAGAAGAATTCGCATTTCTGTGCTCATTCCGGTTCACTACAATTAAGCAAATGGCTTCCTCGGCGAAGAATGCTTCAAACTTGATGCCCTCATTCACTTCCTCACAAGGCGTTCCTCCTTTGCCTCCACCACCCTCTGGATCCCAGAAGAATACAGAAAATGCTGCGAAGAAACCGACTCCCATTTTCTCAAAACCACCTTCTCCTTCTGTTTTAACTAATCCTACTACTAATGATCTCTATACCTTGATTTTGCAGATGAGGAATCATGCACAAGAGCAGGATAAGACCAACGAAAGAATCCTCCGGGAGATTGATGAAATTAAGAAACAGAAGAAAACGGCAGAGGATCATTCTCCACTGATGCCCAGATCTTTGAATTTTGACACTCCGGTGGTTACTTCTCAGCCGTCAGTGGTTCCAAACATTCAATATGCGGGTGGACCAAAGGGAGTGCACTACGGAACAACAGCTATGACCCAGGCACTAGGTTCATATTTCCAGCCAGCAGGATCCTATCCCCAGCATATGGGATCCCTCACGAGTACAGGAGGATATTCAGGAATGCAGCAGGTTCAAGGATCCTCCTTCGTTCCAGGATCATCCCAGGTTCAAGGATCCTCCTTCGTTCCAGGATCACCCCAGGTTCAAGGATCCTCCTTCGTCCCAGGATCATCTCAGGTTCAAGGATCCTCCTTCGTTCCAGGATCATCCCAGGTTCAAGGATCCTCCTTCCTTCCAGGATCATCCCAGGTTCAAGGATCCTCCTTCGTTCCAGGATCATCCCAGGTTCAAGGATCCTCCTTTGTTCTAGGATCATCCCAGTTTCAGGGATCCTTCCAGATGCCAGGATCCTTGAGGAGTTTGCAAACAGGAAGTTCAGATGTTCATCAAGGAGATTTTATCCCAATGCAGACCAATGCCTCTGATGGACCTTCGATCATTCCAGAATTTCAACAATATGGATTAACCTCCATATTTCCTAACTTGAATCCAATGGGAGGTAACACTTTTAATAATCCTCATACTATTAACCATGGTTTTATGCAGGATCCAGGTATCAATCATGCCATGGCCAGAGAATTGCAAAAGCTAAAGGATATGATCTCGAGTGTCCCGGGGGTAGTCAAACCTATTCCAGAGATTGCAGATGGGAGCCACAAGATATCTCGCTTCGCACCACCAATCTGTGATGCTGAGATACCCAAGAGGTTCCATGTGCCTACAATGAAATTGTACGATGGTTCGACGGATCCTGAAGAACACATAGCACAATACAGGGAGAGGATGGAGATCAATCCAATCCCAGAAAAGTTAAAGGAAGCATGCCTATGCAAAGGATTCGGATCCACTCTTACTGGATCAGCACTCAAGTGGCTGCTAAGTCTTCCTCCCTATTCTATTACCTCATTTGCAAACCTAGTTAACTTGTTTAATACTCAGTTTTCTTGTAGTAGAAAATTTGAACGATTAACTAGTGATTTATATAGGATAACCCAGGGTCATAATGAATCATTAAGGGATTACATTACCAAATTTAGTAAAGAATCCTTAGACATTCCCAACTTAGATATAGCCACGGCTGTTGAGGCCTTCAAAATGGGATTACTTAGGGATTCCTTATTTTATGATGATCTTGTTATGACACCGTGCAGGAACCTAGATGAGGTAAGAACCCGGGCCCTCAGGTTCATCCGGCTAGAGGATGATAAGAGGATTCAGGAGAGGATAACAGGATCCTCAAAGCAGGATAAGCAAGGATCCTCATTCAGAAACAACAAGTTCAGATCCTACAACAAATCTGATAATCAGAACGTGCATTCTATTGATCAAGAAGAGGACGATGAGGATTATCCTCCAATCTCTGAATATTGCTTTAGTGTTGATAACAATGAACTAATCCTTGCCTTGCAGAACCTAGGTGATAAAGCTAGATGGCCAAGAAAGAATGAAAGGCCAGCTGCAAACAAGGATAAATCAAAGTGGTGTGCATATCATGAAGATTTTGGGCACCTCACAGAAGAATGCATTGCACTAAGAAAGGAGATTGGGTACTTGTTGAGCAAAGGGCATCTAAAAGAGTTGTTGGGTAGGAAAAAGTCAAGGACTCAGGATCCTGAAAGGATCCCTGAGAAGGCTCCAGCCCCTCCAGCAGACGCACAAGTGATAAACTTTATCTCTGGGGGATCCGACATTTGTGGCACATCCTTCTCAGCAGCTAAGAGGCATGCGAAGGAAACTAAAATGGATAACGGAGAAAGGCCAGTTCGAACATCGAGTGTCTCCGAAGGAAAAGTCATAACCTTTGATGAAGAGGATCGTACTGATATCCAGGATCCTCATCACGATGGTTTAGTTATTACTCTTTTTATATCTAACTGTTTTGTCCGCAGGATCCTAATAGACGGAGGAAGTTCAGTGAACATTATCCAGCTTGACGTTCTAAAGAAGATGGGTATCCCCGAATCAGAGATCATACCAAGATCCTCCGTGCTCGTGGGATTTAGTGGCGAAACTAAGAACACCCTGGGGGACATTAAGCTCCCAATATATATTGAAGGCTTACACTCTTATCAAAAATTTTGTGTTATTGACTGTTTATCTTGTTGTAATGTTATCCTTGGCAGACCCTGGATACACGATATGAAAGCAGTCCCATCTACTTACCATCAATGTGTGAAGCTCCCTAGTCCTTGGGGAATAGTGAAGATCGATAGTGATCAGCAGGAAGCTAAGAATTGCTACACTTCATCGATGAAACCAGCTTCGAAGTCAAGGGAGCAATAGCAATCAAGGTATCCTCCAAGGAATGTCCTGGAGGCCAGAGAGCAGGATGTGGTAGAAATCCTCATGGACCCTGATGATCCTGAATCCAAAATCTATATCGGATCAGGGATCCTTGGCGAAATGAAAGAAGACCTCATATCCTTCCTCAAAAGGAGAAAGACTACCTTTGCATGGAAACATGAAGACATGACTGGTATATCCAAAGATGTTATCACCCATAAACTCGGCATCGACAGATCCTTCAAACCAATACATCAAAGAAGAAGGAAGTTTGCACCAGAAAGGAATGCCATTATCCAGGAAGAGGTAGAAAAATTGCTCCGGGCAGGTATGATTAGAGAGGTCAAGTATCCAAGATGGTTGGCCAATGTGGTTGTTGTTCAAAAGAAAAACGGAAAGTGGAGGGTATGTGTCGATTTTACCGATTTAAATAAGGCATGTCCCAAGGATCCTTTCCCTTTACCCCACATTGACTCCATGGTGGATGCAACTGCGGGTCATGAACTGTTAACTTTCATGGATGCTTCATCTGGATTTCAACAAATCCAAATGGAACCATCCGACCAAGAGGATACAGCCTTCATGACTCCAACTGGTATATATTGCTATATTGCTATGCCGTTTGGATTGAGAAATGCAGGTGCAACGTACCAAAGGCTGGTGAATATGATGTTCAAGGATCAGATTGGACAAACTATGGAGGTCTACATAGACGATATGGTGGTGAAATCCTTAAAAGCTGAGGATCACCTGCGAGACTTGGAGGAAGCATTTGATATCCTTGACAACTATAATATGACGCTTAATCCTTCAAAATGTCATTTTGGTGTCAAAGCAGGTAAATTCTTAGGATACATGGTGACTAAGAGAGGCATCGAAGCTAGCCCGGAACAAATCAAAGCAATAGTGAACATCAAATCTCCGGCCAATGCTAAGGATGTTCAAAGGTTAACAGGAAGGATAGCAGCCTTGAACAGATTCATATCCAAGTCCTCCGAGAAATGTAAAGAATTCTATGATATCCTAAGGAAGAACAAGAAATTTGAGTGGACGGAGAAGCATGAAAATGCTTTAAAAGCCCTCAAAGATTACCTATCCTCGGCCCCGGCTTTAATGAAACCAGAAAAAGGTGAAGTGTTATCCTTGTATCTCGCAGTATCCTCAAAAGCAGTAAGTGCGGTCCTTGTTAAGGATCATCAAGGTACACAACATCCCGTTTATTATGTAAGTAAAAGTTTACTTGATGCCGAATCCAGGTACTCACACCTTGAAAAACTTATCCTTGCATTAATAATGGCATCTACCAAGTTAAGACATTATTTTGAAACTCATGTTATCATTGTCAAAACTAATTTTCCAATTAAGAATGTCCTCAGGAAACCAGAGATGTCCGGAAGGATGGCTAAGTGGGCAGTAAAGCTGAGTGCCTATGATATAAGATATGAGCCTAGGACAGCTATCAAATCCCAAGCATTAGCTGACTTTGTGGCTGATTTCAGTAGTGATTTACAAGAAGAAGCTGAGTTAGAAGTCCAGCAGCTAGAAGAGACCAAGGATCCTTGGATACTCCACACTGATGGATCCTCAAATGTCAAAGGCACAGGGCTTGGAATACTACTAAAATCGCCACAGGGGGACATAATACCCCATTCTATAGCTTGTGAGTTCCAAACCACTAATAATGAGGCTGAATATGAAGCCTTAATTGCTGGTTTGCAAATTGCAAAGCATATGGGGATCAGGTATCTTGAGGTACATGTAGATTCTTTGTTAATTACAAATCACTTTAATGGATCATATGCTGTTAAAGGTGAAAAGCTAACCAAATATTTGGAGATAGTCAAAAGTTTGGCACTCTCTTTTGTTTCCTTTAGTTTGTCACAGGTACCAAGGGAAGAAAATACAGAAGCTGATGCATTGGCTAACTTAGGATCATCTTTGAAGATCCCAGAGGATATCAAGATCCCTATTATCCATATCCTAACCCCAGCTATTGAGGATCATGTGGCTATGGAGATAGGGAATAATTCTGCAATGATCCCCACTGAGGATACTCAATCCTATTCAGGATCCGGATCATGGATCTCACCAATTTTGAGATACTTACAACATGGAGAGATTCCTACAAGAGAAAACCCTTGGGCTTTCAAATCTAAGGTATCTCAATTCACAATTATGAATAATATGTTGTATAGACGATCTCTTGCAGGACCATACTTGAGATGCATTGAGGATCCTGAAGTTCAGGAAGTTTTAAAAGACTTCCATGAAGGAGATTGTGGAAACCACACTGGGGGCAGGGCTTTATTTTCAAGGATCCTGAGGACAGGATATTATTGGCCAACCATGAAGAAAGATGCTGTGGAGTATGCCAGAAGATGTGATCCTTGCCAGAGACACAGCAATATCCTTCATCAACCAGCTGAATTATTGCATCCTATATCCTCCTCTTGGCCATTTATGAGATGGGGTATGGATATAGTTGGTAAGCTCCCTAAGGCACCTGGTGGGAAAGTATTCATGTTAGCTATGACTGATTACTTCTCCAAGTGGATAGAGGCTGAAGCTTTTGCCCAAGTCAGAGAAAAGGAAGTTATATCCTTCATTAAAAGAAATATTATAACTAGATTTGGAATTCCTTCTGAGATTATATGTGATAATGGTTCCCAATTTATTGGGGGCAGAACCACTAACTTTTGTGACAGCTGGGGGATTAAGATGATAACATCAACACCAGTCCACCCACAAGCTAATGGTCAAGCGGAATCATCCAACAAGATCATCATCAACAACTTGAAGAAGAAGCTTGGATCCAAGAAAGGAAAATGGGCAGAAGAGCTACCCTATGTGCTCTGGGCTGACAGGACAACCCCTAAGAATGCTACTGGTCAAACACCATTCTCTTTGGTGTTTGGGGCAGAATCAGTGATCCCAACAGAAATGGTGGTTCCTACTGCTAGAACAAGTACCCGTGATCCTGAGGAAAATGATGAAAACTTGGCTCAAGACCTGGATACTATTGAAGAAATCAGGGATATGGCTAGGATCAGGATGGCCAGTTATCAACAAAGAATGGCTGGTACTTACAATAAAAATGTCAGGATCAGGAGGTTTCAAGTTGGAGATATGGTGTTAAGGAAAGCATTTCAGAATACCACCAATCCTGCTGATGGAAAATTGGCTCCAAAATGGGAAGGCCCCTATTTGATTGAAGCTGAAGCAGGAAAGGGGGCATATAGGTTGCTAACCCTGGAAGGTGAATTGCTACCAAGAGCTTGGAATGCTGTCCACTTGAAGAAATATTTCATGTAAGCAGGATCCTTGTGTTATAGGTGATCCTCATCAAAGAGATATCCTTAAAGGATCCTCAAAGTATCGGTGATCCTTACTCAGGTATCTTCAGCACAACATTGGTTATCCACAGAAGCAATCCGTCCTTTGGGTTTAACCCCAGTTATTTGGGCTTGTCCCCAGATTCCGCCTGCAGCGCACGATGATCCTGGTATAGTTCAAGGCTTTGGGACCAGTACTCATTATAGGGGCTGATAATTCCATTGTTCTGGCTATGCTTAGGATCCTACGTATAATGGTAGACGTACCATACATCCGTTCATAAGGTTTCTAACGTTTTCACGTTAGCTAAGGTTTTGGCATCTTCATGTCACTAAGTTTGGATAGTCGCCAGTTAGGGCCGTACTCCAGTTTACATACGATCCTTGGGCTTGTCCCCAGTTATCCTTGGGCTTGTCCCCAGTTATCCTTGGGCTTGTCCCCAGTTATCCTTGGGCTTGTCCCCAGTTGCTAACTCTTTTCTTATATTGGCTTAGTCCCAAGTTATGCTCTATTTCAGGTCCTTGAAGGTAGGCAGTTAGGGATCCTTCATCCTTATTTCACTCTAAGGTTTATCTTATAGTTATCCTTATTATGGTTAGAATTCTAACTTGGGTCCTCAGGTATGATCCTTAACTCTTTGGATTTTATTTATTATTCTTTTAAATGACCCTTATACTTGACAACTGAACTTATAAATTTTAAATCATGTCATTTTTTAAAACTTATCTGTTATGGGATATGTGATCCTTGTTCATATCCTAAACTTTTTGGATATCTTTCCTAGTTTTTCAAGGCTTGATAAGTATAAACAAATTGAACATTATAACAGTTGGAAAATAACATACTAAAAAGGATAACAACACAAGATAAGCGACAAAAGGTTAAGTTTTTATTTATTAACATAAGACTAACCCTTTAAAGGTTGTCAAAATTACCTACCCGAGCTTCTACCAGCAAAACGTGGCCCGTCCGCTGGGGTAGGTAAAGGGTGTCCATGATAATGAGTTCAAAAGTAGTGCAGGAATATAAAGGCAGCAGGATCACAATGGCTTCATCCCCCAAACAGAGGATCCCTCCACCAATTGCAATCCTGCCTATTGTCCAAAGGATCATACATGATCCTTAATCCTAAAAACCTATTGTTCAAAGTACAACCCATGAAATTGTCTTAAACATCACAACCACAAAAACAACCATCAAACTAAAAATTGGGCTCCGGCCTCAGCACATATATCCATCATAGCCCAATTGTGCAGCCTACACCTTCGCTGCATCATCACCACCAGCCGCTGCATCCTCAGCTTTATCCTTCAACCCGCTGCCACTAGCCTCAATTGCCAGAATCTCCTCAGCCTCTTCTTCATCACCCAATTCAGCCAGCCTTGCCTTCCATTCTTCAATCTCCCAGTTGCCTTTGTCGAAGGCAGGATCCTGAGCTTCCAAGGCCATTTGGAGTTTGGTTTTGTACATTGCTATGGCGGCAGAAACTTTAGCATCATCCATGATCTCTTGCCTTTCATAATCAAAGTTAACCAGCACCTTGGCCATTTTCTGCTTGGTATCCTTGAGTTCCTTCTGAAGATCAGCAAGTGCAAGATCCTTGAGCACAGCAGTCTGCTGGAGGTCGGCAATCTTGTTATCTTGATCCTCAACATGGCCGACGTAATCCTCGATTTCAGCAAATTTCTGCAAAAGAAAAGGATAAAGCAGTTCAAGAGCAAGTGATCCTTAGATCAGCAGGATATACAAGCGGAGACAGTGATCCTTACATCATTGAAGTACTCGAGGAACTGGTGGCGAATTAAGGGCAGACCCTGCAAATCCTCAGCCTCGGAAGTCTTTCTCTTCTTGATTCCCTTCCCTTTGAGGGGTGCCTTAGGGATTGAGGCTGTCGGGCTAGTAGGGACCTTTCTTTTGGAGGATTTGACAGTGGTGAGATCGGTGACACTGAACCTTGAAGCAGCTTTGGCAGATTTCCCAGCACCTACACAACCAAAACAAGATAAGTATCTTTTCTTAATATACATTTAACTATTTATTTAATTATAAACAAGGATACTTACTCGACATTGTGACAGAGCCTGAGGATACCTCCTGTGAGTCTTGGGTTGTTGTCTTGAAAGTTCTAGTTTCAGGGTCAAGTCCCCAGAAAGTAGCAAGTCTTTCCCTGGTCGCAGGTGTTGTGATGAGATGTGAAACAGAGATGGCTGCATGACACAAGACAAAAAAGGGGTTAGTGATCCTATTACAAAAACATGACCATCTGATGATCCTTCCCAGGATCCTCCGGCCTACCATGGGTGGACCATGTTCTTGGTAAATGCTCTCCATCTGAAATAGTATCCCTTCTTACAAAGAAGAAGCGACGTTTCCAATCTTTGTCGTTTTTGGTAACTTTGAGAAGAGGGTGATCTGCACCGGGTTTTCGCTTAAGCAAATAACGATGGGAACCAAAGGTAGTAAGATCATACAGCTCCGCCAATTCTGACATGCCCAAAGGAATGCCTTCCTGTTCGATGATCCTCTCCAGGGTATACAAGACCCTCCAAATCATCGGCATGGCTTGGATATAAGAGATGCCGGTAAGGGAAAAGAAGGATTGTGTGAACTCCGGGAAAGGATAGGTGTATCCTATGGTGAATGGAGTGGCTGGAAATGCAACCCATGTTTCTGAAACATAGTCGCTAAGGGTAGTAGGATCAAAGGGTCTGATAAAGGCATTCGCCGGAAAACAGCAACGGATTCTGTCTATCTGTGCATCGTTAAAGCAACACTTTTCATTTGCGGAGTCCTTGATGATTTTCTGACTTTCCAAAGGGCTATCTTTCTTGTGATCTTTGCCCGGAGAACTTCGGAGCAACATATTTGATGGAAAGATGAAAACAGAGCAAGAGAGGGAAAAGGATAGAGAGAGAGAATACCTGAACGTCTTCGGAATGTGGATTATAAAGGGAGTTTCTCTGAAAATTTAAATGCATTTGATCCTATCTATATCTCTATTTATAATCATGATCTTGCAGGTTGTCACTTCCGTGACATCATCATCGCAACGGCTAGTTCAAAATTAACGGCTATATATCCGTTAGTTTGTTACAGATAAGATCAAGAAAATATAACTCGTTAAATGTTACAAATTACTCCTTATATTTTGGGGGCAATTGTTAGGGGAGGATTTTCTAACAATTAGTGATCCTTATTCGTTATCCTAACTAGTGATCCTTACTTCTGTGACAGGTGGTGATCCTCAGAAGAGCTTCAGGATCAGGATCATGGATCACTTTAAGGATCCTCTTACTGACGATTGTTTACTTGTGTTTTTGAAATGTCTCGCAGGTATATCAAGCTTGACCAAGTCTTAGCGACATTCCTGGAGAATATTCCTGAAGTATTCTGCACGTGCTAGATCAAAACTAGACGTTATGGAGAACGTGGAGGCTTGGCCCGAAAGTCGGAGAGTTTGTTAACTAGATATTTTTCTTATTTGAAAGGGGTAACGAGCTAGTTAGTGACACTTAGTCATTTTTGGCAGTTTCACACACTCGAAAACGCTCTCATACAAGCTCTCGTTCAAACACTTAGCAATTACTTACACTTTTTACACATTTCACCGTAGTGATCCTTGTACCTAGCTCGTTACTATCCGAAGTTGTAAACGTTTATTCATTTATTTGAGCTTGGTGATCGGTAGTTTCCATCACCGGGGGTTTTTTATGCCGGAGATCAACTCTTGATCAAGGGCTTTTTCCCCGTATAAATTCTTGTGTTGTTTGTGCATTCTACATTGAAGTGAACCTCATTGTTGTTACACATTTTAAGCATCATTCCCCTATACAAAGAGTTTGGTTGCATTATCAACATCAGATTTTCTGACCAAAACAAAGGGCAATGGTGATATATATGCGGATTAGACACCAAAAAAAAACGCTCAACAAATGGCTACAATTTAAGGAATGTGTTTAGTGACGGCATCAGATTCCTAATTGATGGAGAAAGGTCTGGTGGCAAGAAAAGCTGCTTCTAGGAGGTTGTCAAGTGTTTTCGCTCGACAATTCCATTCTCGGGTGGTTGGTTTGGCCCTTGTTCCTGTAACTCGAATCCTAGCCCGGTATATCCCATTTTAATTTTACACAATTGTGAACCTTACACCTTTTTTACTCTCTGATCGAGGTTCTCGGCATTGAAAAATCTTCGGAAACTAAATCACACGTGTATATGTTGACATTTAAGAGATATACATTCAAGAAAATCAAGGGCAATGGTGATATATATGCGGATTAGACACCAAAAAAACGCTCAACAAATGGCTGCAATTTAAGAAATGTGTTTAGTGACGGCATCAGATTCCTAATTGATGGAGAAAGTTCTGGTGGTAAGAAAAGCTGCTTCTAGGAGGTTGTCAAGTGTTTTCGCTCGACGATTCCATTCTTGGGTGGTTGGTTTGGCCCTTGTTCCAGTAACTCGAATCGTAGCCCGGTATATCCCATTTTAATTTTACACCATTGTGAACCTTATGCCTTTTTTACTCTCTGATCGAGGTTTTCGGCATTGAAAAATCTTCGTAAACTAAATCACACGTGTATATGTTGCATTTAAGAGATATACAGTCAAGAAAATCAAGGGCAATGGTGATATATATGCGGATTAGACACAAAAAAAACGCTCAACAAATGGCTACAATTTAAGGAATGTGTTTAGTGACGGCATCAGAATCCTAATTGATAGAGAAAGGTCTGGTGGCAAGAAAAGCTGCTTCTAGAAGGTTGTCAAGTGTTTTCGCTCGACGATTCCATTCTTGGGTGGTTGGTTTGGCCCTTGTTCCTGTAACTCGAATCCTAGCCCGGTATATCCCATTTTAATTTTACACAATTGTGAACCTTACGCCTTTTTTACTCTCTGATCGAGGTTCTCGGCATTGAAAAATTTTCGGAAACTAAATCACATGTGTATATGTTGACATTTAAGAGATATACAGTCAAGAAAATCAAGGGCAATGGTGATATATATGCGGATTAGACACCAAAAAAAACGCTCAACAAATGGATACAATTTAAGGAATGTGTTTAGTGACGGCATTAGATTCCTAATTGATGGACAAAGGTCTGGTGGCAAGAAAAGCTGCTTCTAGGAGGTTGTCAAGTGTTTTCGCTCGACGATTCCATTCTTGGGTGGTTGGTTTGGCCTTTGTTCCTGTAACTCGAATCCTAGCCCGGTATATCCCATTTTAATTTTACACCATTGTGAACCTTACGCCTTTTTTACTCTCTGATCGTGGTTCTCGGCATTCAAAAATCTTCGTAAACTCAATCACACGTGTATATGTTTACATTTAAGAGATATACAGTCAAGAAAATCAAGGGCAATGGTGATATATATGCGGATTAGACACAAAAACACTCAACAAATGGCTACAATTTAAGGAATGTGTTTAGTGACGGCATCAGATTCCTAATTGATGGAGAAAGGTCTGGTGGCAAGAAAAGCTGCTTCTAGAAGGTTGTCAAGTGTTTTCGCTCGACGATTCCATTCTTGGGTAGTTGGTTTGGCCCTTGTTCCTGTCACTCGAATCCTAGCCCGGTATATCCCATTTTAATTTTACACAATTGTGAACCTTACACCTTTTTTACTCTCTGATCGAGGTTCTCGGCATTGAAAAATCTTTGGAAACTAAATCACACGTGTATATGTTGACATTTAAGAGATATACAGTTAAGAAAATCAACGGCAATGGTGATATATATGCGGATTAGACACCAAAAAAAACGCTCAACAAATGGATACAATTTAAGGAATGTGTTTAGTGACGGCATCAGATTCCGAATTGATGGACAAAGGTCTGGTGGCAAGAAAAGCTGCTTCTAGGAGGTTGTCAAGTGTTTTCGCTCGACGATTCCATTCTTGGGTGGTTGGTTTGGCCTTTGTTCCTGTAACTCGAATCCTAGCCCGGTATATCCCATTTTAATTTTACACCATTGTGAACCTTACGCCTTTTTTACTCTCTGATCGTGGTTCTCGGCATTCAAAAATCTTCGTAAACTCAATCACACGTGTATATGTTTACATTTAAGAGATATACAGTCAAGAAAATCAAGGGCAATGGTGATATATATGCGGATTAGACACAAAAACGCTCAACAAATGGCTACAATTTAAGGAATGTGTTTAGTGACGGCATCAGAATCCTAATTGATAGAGAAAGGTCTGGTGGCAAGAAAAGCTGCTTCTAGAAGGTTGTCAAGTGTTTTCGCTCGACGATTCCATTCTTGGGTGGTTGGTTTGGCCCTTGTTCCTGTAACTCGAATCCTAGCCCGGTATATCCCATTTTAATTTTACACAATTGTGAACCTTACGCCTTTTTTACTCTCTGATCGAGGTTCTCGGCATTGAAAAATTTTCGGAAACTAAATCACATGTGTATATGTTGACATTTAAGAGATATACAGTCAAGAAAATCAAGGGCAATGGTGATATATATGCGGATTAGACACCAAAAAAAACGCTCAACAAATGGATACAATTTAAGGAATGTGTTTAGTGACGGCATTAGATTCCTAATTGATGGACAAAGGTCTGGTGGCAAGAAAAGCTGCTTCTAGGAGGTTGTCAAGTGTTTTCGCTCGACGATTCCATTCTTGGGTGGTTGGTTTGGCCTTTGTTCCTGTAACTCGAATCCTAGCCCGGTATATCCCATTTTAATTTTACACCATTGTGAACCTTACGCCTTTTTTACTCTCTGATCGTGGTTCTCGGCATTCAAAAATCTTCGTAAACTCAATCACACGTGTATATGTTTACATTTAAGAGATATACAGTCAAGAAAATCAAGGGCAATGGTGATATATATGCGGATTAGACACAAAAACACTCAACAAATGGCTACAATTTAAGGAATGTGTTTAGTGACGGCATCAGATTCCTAATTGATGGAGAAAGGTCTGGTGGCAAGAAAAGCTGCTTCTAGAAGGTTGTCAAGTGTTTTCGCTCGACGATTCCATTCTTGGGTGGTTGGTTTGGCCCTTGTTCCTGTCACTCGAATCCTAGCCCGGTATATCCCATTTTAATTTTACACAATTGTGAACCTTACACCTTTTTTACTCTCTGATCGAGGTTCTCGGCATTGAAAAATCTTTGGAAACTAAATCACACGTGTATATGTTGACATTTAAGAGATATACAGTCAAGAAAATCAAGGGCAATGGTGATATATATGCGGATTAGACACCAAAAAAAACGCTCAACAAATGGATACAATTTAAGGAATGTGTTTAGTGACGGCATTAGATTCCTAATTGATGGACAAAGGTCTGGTGGCAAGAAAAGCTGCTTCTAGGAGGTTGTCAAGTGTTTTCGCTCGACGATTCCATTCTTGGGTGGTTGGTTTGGCCTTTGTTCCTGTAACTCGAATCCTAGCCCGGTATATCCCATTTTAATTTTACACCATTGTGAACCTTACGCCTTTTTTACTCTCTGATCGTGGTTCTCGGCATTCAAAAATCTTCGTAAACTCAATCACACGTGTATATGTTTACATTTAAGAGATATACAGTCAAGAAAATCAAGGGCAATGGTGATATATATGCGGATTAGACACAAAAACACTCAACAAATGGCTACAATTTAAGGAATGTGTTTAGTGACGGCATCAGATTCCTAATTGATGGAGAAAGGTCTGGTGGCAAGAAAAGCTGCTTCTAGAAGGTTGTCAAGTGTTTTCGCTCGACGATTCCATTCTTGGGTGGTTGGTTTGGCCCTTGTTCCTGTCACTCGAATCCTAGCCCGGTATATCCCATTTTAATTTTACACAATTGTGAACCTTACACCTTTTTTACTCTCTGATCGAGGTTCTCGGCATTGAAAAATCTTTGGAAACTAAATCACACGTGTATATGTTGACATTTAAGAGATATACAGTTAAGAAAATCAACGGCAATGGTGATATATATGCGGATTAGACACCAAAAAAAACGCTCAACAAATGGATACAATTTAAGGAATGTGTTTAGTGACGGCATCAGATTCCGAATTGATGGACAAAGGTCTGGTGGCAAGAAAAGCTGCTTCTAGGAGGTTGTCAAGTGTTTTCGCTCGACGATTCCATTCTTGGGTGGTTGGTTTGGCCCTTGTTCCTGTAACTCGAATCCTAGCCCGGTATATCCCATTTTAATTTTACACCACTGTGAACCTTACGCCTTTTTTACTCTCTGATCGAGGTTCTCAGCATTCAAAAATCTCCGTAAACTAAATCACACGTGTATATGTTGACATTTAAGAGATATACAGTCTAGAAAATCAAGGGCAATGGTGATATATATGCGGATTAGACACAAAAAAAACACTCAACAAATGGCTACAATTTAAGGAATGTGTTTAGTGACGGCATCAGATTCCTTATTGATGGAGAAAGGTCTGGTGGCAAGAAAAGCTCCTTCTAGAAGGTTGTCAAGTGTTTTCGCTCGACGATTCCATTCTTGGGTGGTTGGTTTGGCCCTTGTTCCTGTAACTCGAATCCTAGCCCGGTATATCCCATTTTAATTTTACACAATTGTGAAACTTACGCCTTTTTTACTCTCTGATCGAGGTTCTCGGCATTGAAAAATCTTCGGAAACTAAATCACACGTGTATATGTTGACATTTAAGAGATATACAGTCAAGAAAATCAAGGGCAATGGTGATATATATGCGGATTAGACACCAAAAAAAAACGCTCAACAAATGGCTACAATTTAAGGAATGTGTTTAGTGTCGGCATCAGATTCCTAATTGATGGAGAAACGTCTGGTGGCAAGAAAAGCTGCTTCTAGGAGGTTGTCAAGTGTTTTCGCTCGACGATTCCATTCTTGGGTGGTTGGTTTGGCCCTTGTTCCTGTAACTCGAATCCTAGCCCGGTATATCCCATTTTAATTTTACACAATTGTGAACCTTACACCTTTTTTACTCTCTGATCGAGGTTCTCGGCATTGAAAAATCTTCGGAAACTAAATCACACGTGTATATGTTGACATTTAAGAGATATACATTCAAGAAAATCAAGGGCAATGGTGATATATATGCGGATTAGACACCAAAAAAACGCTCAACAAATGGCTGCAATTTAAGAAATGTGTTTAGTGACGGCATCAGATTCCTAATTGATGGAGAAAGTTCTGGTGGTAAGAAAAGCTGCTTCTAGGAGGTTGTCAAGTGTTTTCGCTCGACGATTCCATTCTTGGGTGGTTGGTTTGGCCCTTGTTCCAGTAACTCGAATCGTAGCCCGGTATATCCCATTTTAATTTTACACCATTGTGAACCTTATGCCTTTTTTACTCTCTGATCGAGGTTTTCGGCATTGAAAAATCTTCGTAAACTAAATCACACGTGTATATGTTGCATTTAAGAGATATACAGTCAAGAAAATCAAGGGCAATGGTGATATATATGCGGATTAGACACAAAAAAAAAACGCTCAACAAATGGCTACAATTTAAGGAATGTGTTTAGTGACGGCATCAGAATCCTAATTGATAGAGAAAGGTCTGGTGGCAAGAAAAGCTGCTTCTAGAAGGTTGTCAAGTGTTTTCGCTCGACGATTCCATTCTTGGGTGGTTGGTTTGGCCCTTGTTCCTGTAACTCGAATCCTAGCCCGGTATATCCCATTTTAATTTTACACAATTGTGAACCTTACGCCTTTTTTACTCTCTGATCGAGGTTCTCGGCATTGAAAAATTTTCGGAAACTAAATCACATGTGTATATGTTGACATTTAAGAGATATACAGTCAAGAAAATCAAGGGCAATGGTGATATATATGCGGATTAGACACCAAAAAAACGCTCAACAAATGGATACAATTTAAGGAATGTGTTTAGTGACGGCATTAGATTCCTAATTGATGGACAAAGGTCTGGTGGCAAGAAAAGCTGCTTCTAGGAGGTTGTCAAGTGTTTTCGCTCGACGATTCCATTCTTGGGTGGTTGGTTTGGCCCTTGTTCCTGTAACTCGAATCCTAGCCCGGTATATCCCATTTTAATTTTACACCATTGTGAACCTTACGCCTTTTTTACTCTCTGATCGTGGTTCTCGGCATTCAAAAATCTTCGTAAACTCAATCACACGTGTATATGTTTACATTTAAGAGATATACAGTCAAGAAAATCAAGGGCAATGGTGATATATATGCGGATTAGACACAAAAACACTCAACAAATGGCTACAATTTAAGGAATGTGTTTAGTGACGGCATCAGATTCCTAATTGATGGAGAAAGGTCTGGTGGCAAGAAAAGCTGCTTCTAGAAGGTTGTCAAGTGTTTTCGCTCGACGATTCCATTCTTGGGTGGTTGGTTTGGCCCTTGTTCCTGTCACTCGAATCCTAGCCCGGTATATCCCATTTTAATTTTACACAATTGTGAACCTTACACCTTTTTTACTCTCTGATCGAGGTTCTCGGCATTGAAAAATCTTTGGAAACTAAATCACACGTGTATATGTTGACATTTAAGAGATATACAGTTAAGAAAATCAACGGCAATGGTGATATATATGCGGATTAGACACCAAAAAAACGCTCAACAAATGGATACAATTTAAGGAATGTGTTTAGTGACGGCATCAGATTCCGAATTGATGGACAAAGGTCTGGTGGCAAGAAAAGCTGCTTCTAGGAGGTTGTCAAGTGTTTTCGCTCGACGATTCCATTCTTGGGTGGTTGGTTTGGCCCTTGTTCCTGTAACTCGAATCCTAGCCCGGTATATCCCATTTTAATTTTACACCACTGTGAACCTTACGCCCTTTTTACTCTCTGATCGAGGTTCTCAGCATTCAAAAATCTCCGTAAACTAAATCACACGTGTATATGTTGACATTTAAGAGATATACAGTCTAGAAAATCAAGGGCAATGGTGATATATATGCGGATTAGACACAAAAAAAACACTCAACAAATGGCTACAATTTAAGGAATGTGTTTAGTGACGGCATCAGATTCCTTATTGATGGAGAAAGGTCTGGTGGCAAGAAAAGCTCCTTCTAGAAGGTTGTCAAGTGTTTTCGCTCGACGATTCCATTCTTGGGTGGTTGGTTTGGCCCTTGTTCCTGTAACTCGAATCCTAGCCCGGTATATCCCATTTTAATTTTACACCATTGTGAACCTTACGCCTTTTTTACTCTCTGATCGTGGTTCTCGGCATTCAAAAATCTTCGTAAACTCAATCACACGTGTATATGTTTACATTTAAGAGATATACAGTCAAGAAAATCAAGGGCAATGGTGATATATATGCGGATTAGACACAAAAACACTCAACAAATGGCTACAATTTAAGGAATGTGTTTAGTGACGGCATCAGATTCCTAATTGATGGAGAAAGGTCTGGTGGCAAGAAAAGCTGCTTCTAGAAGGTTGTCAAGTGTTTTCGCTCGACGATTCCATTCTTGGGTGGTTGGTTTGGCCCTTGTTCCTGTCACTCGAATCCTAGCCCGGTATATCCCATTTTAATTTTACACAATTGTGAACCTTACACCTTTTTTACTCTCTGATCGAGGTTCTCGGCATTGAAAAATCTTTGGAAACTAAATCACACGTGTATATGTTGACATTTAAGAGATATACAGTTAAGAAAATCAACGGCAATGGTGATATATATGCGGATTAGACACCAAAAAAAACGCTCAACAAATGGATACAATTTAAGGAATGTGTTTAGTGACGGCATCAGATTCCGAATTGATGGACAAAGGTCTGGTGGCAAGAAAAGCTGCTTCTAGGAGGTTGTCAAGTGTTTTCGCTCGACGATTCCATTCTTGGGTGGTTGGTTTGGCCCTTGTTCCTGTAACTCGAATCCTAGCCCGGTATATCCCATTTTAATTTTACACCACTGTGAACCTTACGCCTTTTTTACTCTCTGATCGAGGTTCTCAGCATTCAAAAATCTCCGTAAACTAAATCACACGTGTATATGTTGACATTTAAGAGATATACAGTCTAGAAAATCAAGGGCAATGGTGATATATATGCGGATTAGACACAAAAAAAACACTCAACAAATGGCTACAATTTAAGGAATGTGTTTAGTGACGGCATCAGATTCCTTATTGATGGAGAAAGGTCTGGTGGCAAGAAAAGCTCCTTCTAGAAGGTTGTCAAGTGTTTTCGCTCGACGATTCCATTCTTGGGTGGTTGGTTTGGCCCTTGTTCCTGTAACTCGAATCCTAGCCCGGTATATCCCATTTTAATTTTACACAATTGTGAAACTTACGCCTTTTTTACTCTCTGATCGAGGTTCTCGGCATTGAAAAATCTTCGGAAACTAAATCACACGTGTATATGTTGACATTTAAGAGATATACAGTCAAGAAAATCAAGGGCAATGGTGATATATATGCGGATTAGACACCAAAAAAAAACGCTCAACAAATGGCTACAATTTAAGGAATGTGTTTAGTGTCGGCATCAGATTCCTAATTGATGGAGAAACGTCTGGTGGCAAGAAAAGCTGCTTCTAGGAGGTTGTCAAGTGTTTTCGCTCGACGATTCCATTCTTGGGTGGTTGGTTTGGCCCTTGTTCCTGTAACTCGAATCCTAGCCCGGTATATCCCATTTTAATTTTACACAATTGTGAACCTTACACCTTTTTTACTCTCTGATCGAGGTTCTCGGCATTGAAAAATCTTCGGAAACTAAATCACACGTGTATATGTTGACATTTAAGAGATATACATTCAAGAAAATCAAGGGCAATGGTGATATATATGCGGATTAGACACCAAAAAAACGCTCAACAAATGGCTGCAATTTAAGAAATGTGTTTAGTGACGGCATCAGATTCCTAATTGATGGAGAAAGTTCTGGTGGTAAGAAAAGCTGCTTCTAGGAGGTTGTCAAGTGTTTTCGCTCGACGATTCCATTCTTGGGTGGTTGGTTTGGCCCTTGTTCCAGTAACTCGAATCGTAGCCCGGTATATCCCATTTTAATTTTACACCATTGTGAACCTTATGCCTTTTTTACTCTCTGATCGAGGTTTTCGGCATTGAAAAATCTTCGTAAACTAAATCACACGTGTATATGTTGCATTTAAGAGATATACAGTCAAGAAAATCAAGGGCAATGGTGATATATATGCGGATTAGACACAAAAAAAAAACGCTCAACAAATGGCTACAATTTAAGGAATGTGTTTAGTGACGGCATCAGAATCCTAATTGATAGAGAAAGGTCTGGTGGCAAGAAAAGCTGCTTCTAGAAGGTTGTCAAGTGTTTTCGCTCGACGATTCCATTCTTGGGTGGTTGGTTTGGCCCTTGTTCCTGTAACTCGAATCCTAGCCCGGTATATCCCATTTTAATTTTACACAATTGTGAACCTTACGCCTTTTTTACTCTCTGATCGAGGTTCTCGGCATTGAAAAATTTTCGGAAACTAAATCACATGTGTATATGTTGACATTTAAGAGATATACAGTCAAGAAAATCAAGGGCAATGGTGATATATATGCGGATTAGACACCAAAAAAACGCTCAACAAATGGATACAATTTAAGGAATGTGTTTAGTGACGGCATTAGATTCCTAATTGATGGACAAAGGTCTGGTGGCAAGAAAAGCTGCTTCTAGGAGGTTGTCAAGTGTTTTCGCTCGACGATTCCATTCTTGGGTGGTTGGTTTGGCCCTTGTTCCTGTAACTCGAATCCTAGCCCGGTATATCCCATTTTAATTTTACACCATTGTGAACCTTACGCCTTTTTTACTCTCTGATCGTGGTTCTCGGCATTCAAAAATCTTCGTAAACTCAATCACACGTGTATATGTTTACATTTAAGAGATATACAGTCAAGAAAATCAAGGGCAATGGTGATATATATGCGGATTAGACACAAAAACACTCAACAAATGGCTACAATTTAAGGAATGTGTTTAGTGACGGCATCAGATTCCTAATTGATGGAGAAAGGTCTGGTGGCAAGAAAAGCTGCTTCTAGAAGGTTGTCAAGTGTTTTCGCTCGACGATTCCATTCTTGGGTGGTTGGTTTGGCCCTTGTTCCTGTCACTCGAATCCTAGCCCGGTATATCCCATTTTAATTTTACACAATTGTGAACCTTACACCTTTTTTACTCTCTGATCGAGGTTCTCGGCATTGAAAAATCTTTGGAAACTAAATCACACGTGTATATGTTGACATTTAAGAGATATACAGTTAAGAAAATCAACGGCAATGGTGATATATATGCGGATTAGACACCAAAAAAACGCTCAACAAATGGATACAATTTAAGGAATGTGTTTAGTGACGGCATCAGATTCCGAATTGATGGACAAAGGTCTGGTGGCAAGAAAAGCTGCTTCTAGGAGGTTGTCAAGTGTTTTCGCTCGACGATTCCATTCTTGGGTGGTTGGTTTGGCCCTTGTTCCTGTAACTCGAATCCTAGCCCGGTATATCCCATTTTAATTTTACACCACTGTGAACCTTACGCCCTTTTTACTCTCTGATCGAGGTTCTCAGCATTCAAAAATCTCCGTAAACTAAATCACACGTGTATATGTTGACATTTAAGAGATATACAGTCTAGAAAATCAAGGGCAATGGTGATATATATGCGGATTAGACACAAAAAAAACACTCAACAAATGGCTACAATTTAAGGAATGTGTTTAGTGACGGCATCAGATTCCTTATTGATGGAGAAAGGTCTGGTGGCAAGAAAAGCTCCTTCTAGAAGGTTGTCAAGTGTTTTCGCTCGACGATTCCATTCTTGGGTGGTTGGTTTGGCCCTTGTTCCTGTAACTCGAATCCTAGCCCGGTATATCCCATTTTAATTTTACACAATTGTGAAACTTACGCCTTTTTTACTCTCTGATCGAGGTTCTCGGCATTGAAAAATCTTCGGAAACTAAATCACACGTGTATATGTTGACATTTAAGAGATATACAGTCAAGAAAATCAAGGGCAATGGTGATATATATGCGGATTAGACACCAAAAAAAAACGCTCAACAAATGGCTACAATTTAAGGAATGTGTTTAGTGTCGGCATCAGATTCCTAATTGATGGAGAAACGTCTGGTGGCAAGAAAAGCTGCTTCTAGGAGGTTGTCAAGTGTTTTCGCTCGACGATTCCATTCTCGGGTGGTTGGTTTGGCCCTTGTTCCTGTAACTCGAATCCTAGCCCGGTATATCCCATTTTAATTTTACACAATTGTGAACCTTACACCTTTTTTACTCTCTGATCGAGGTTCTCGGCATTGAAAAATCTTCGGAAACTAAATCACACGTGTATATGTTGACATTTAAGAGATATACATTCAAGAAAATCAAGGGCAATGGTGATATATATGCGGATTAGACACCAAAAAAACGCTCAACAAATGGCTGCAATTTAAGAAATGTGTTTAGTGACGGCATCAGATTCCTAATTGATGGAGAAAGTTCTGGTGGTAAGAAAAGCTGCTTCTAGGAGGCTGTCAAGTGTTTTCGCTCGACGATTCCATTCTTGGGTGGTTGGTTTGGCCCTTGTTCCAGTAACTCGAATCGTAGCCCGGTATATCCCATTTTAATTTTACACCATTGTGAACCTTATGCCTTTTTTACTCTCTGATCGAGGTTTTCGGCATTGAAAAATCTTCGTAAACTAAATCACACGTGTATATGTTGCATTTAAGAGATATACAGTCAAGAAAATCAAGGGCAATGGTGATATATATGCGGATTAGACACAAAAAAAAAACGCTCAACAAATGGCTACAATTTAAGGAATGTGTTTAGTGACGGCATCAGAATCCTAATTGATAGAGAAAGGTCTGGTGGCAAGAAAAGCTGCCTCTAGAAGGTTGTCAAGTGTTTTCGCTCGACGATTCCATTCTTGGGTGGTTGGTTTGGCCCTTGTTCCTGTAACTCGAATCCTAGCCCGGTATATCCCATTTTAATTTTACACAATTGTGAACCTTACGCCTTTTTTACTCTCTGATCGAGGTTCTCGGCATTGAAAAATTTTCGGAAACTAAATCACATGTGTATATGTTGACATTTAAGAGATATACAGTCAAGAAAATCAAGGGCAATGGTGATATATATGCGGATTAGACACCAAAAAAACGCTCAACAAATGGATACAATTTAAGGAATGTGTTTAGTGACGGCATTAGATTCCTAATTGACGGACAAAGGTCTGGTGGCAAGAAAAGCTGCTTCTAGGAGGTTGTCAAGTGTTTTCGCTCGACGATTCCATTCTTGGGTGGTTGGTTTGGCCCTTGTTCCTGTAACTCGAATCCTAGCCCGGTATATCCCATTTTAATTTTACACCATTGTGAACCTTACGCCTTTTTTACTCTCTGATCGTGGTTCTCGGCATTCAAAAATCTTCGTAAACTCAATCACACGTGTATATGTTTACATTTAAGAGATATACAGTCAAGAAAATCAAGGGCAATGGTGATATATATGCGGATTAGACACAAAAACACTCAACAAATGGCTACAATTTAAGGAATGTGTTTAGTGACGGCATCAGATTCCTAATTGATGGAGAAAGGTCTGGTGGCAAGAAAAGCTGCTTCTAGAAGGTTGTCAAGTGTTTTCGCTCGACGATTCCATTCTTGGGTGGTTGGTTTGGCCCTTGTTCCTGTCACTCGAATCCTAGCCCGGTATATCCCATTTTAATTTTACACAATTGTGAACCTTACACCTTTTTTACTCTCTGATCGAGGTTCTCGGCATTGAAAAATCTTTGGAAACTAAATCACACGTGTATATGTTGACATTTAAGAGATATACAGTTAAGTAAATCAACGGCAATGGTGATATATATGCGGATTAGACACAAAAAAAAACGCTCAACAAATGGATACAATTTAAGGAATGTGTTTAGTGACGGCATCAGATTCCGAATTGATGGACAAAGGTCTGGTGGCAAGAAAAGCTGCTTCTAGGAGGTTGTCAAGTGTTTTCGCTCGACGATTCCATTCTTGGGTGGTTGGTTTGGCCCTTGTTCCTGTAACTCGAATCCTAGCCCGGTATATCCCATTTTAATTTTACACCACTGTGAACCTTACGCCTTTTTTACTCTCTGATCGAGGTTCTCAGCATTCAAAAATCTCCGTAAACTAAATCACACGTGTATATGTTGACATTTAAGAGATATACAGTCTAGAAAATCAAGGGCAATGGTGATATATATGCGGATTAGACACAAAAAAAACACTCAACAAATGGCTACAATTTAAGGAATGTGTTTAGTGATGGCATCAGATTCCTTATTGATGGAGAAAGGTCTGGTGGCAAGAAAAGCTCCTTCTAGAAGGTTGTCAAGTGTTTTCGCTCGACGATTCCATTCTTGGGTGGTTGGTTTGGCCCTTGTTCCTGTAACTCGAATCCTAGCCCGGTATATCCCATTTTAATTTTACACAATTGTGAAACTTACGCCTTTTTTACTCTCTGATCGAGGTTCTCGGCATTGAAAAATCTTCGGAAACTAAATCACACGTGTATATGTTGACATTTAAGATATATACAGTCAAGAAAATCAAGGGCAATGGTGATATATATGCGGATTAGACACCAAAAAAAAACGCTCAACAAATGGCTACAATTTAAGGAATGTGTTTAGTGTCGGCATCAGATTCCTAATTGATGGAGAAACGTCTGGTGGCAAGAAAAGCTGCTTCTAGGAGGTTGTCAAGTGTTTTCGCTCGACGATTCCATTCTCGGGTGGTTGGTTTGGCCCTTGTTCCTGTAACTCGAATCCTAGCCCGGTATATCCCATTTTAATTTTACACAATTGTGAACCTTACACCTTTTTTACTCTCTGATCGAGGTTCTCGGCATTGAAAATCTTCGGAAACTAAATCACACGTGTATATGTTGACATTTAAGAGATATACATTCAAGAAAATCATGGGCAATGGTGACATATATGCGGATTAGACACAAAAAAAAACGCTTAACAAATGGCTGCAATTTAAGAAATGTGTTTAGTGGCGGCATCAGATTCCTAATTGATGGAGAAAGGTCTGGTGGTCAGAAAAGATGCTTCTAGGAGGTTGTCAAGTGTTTTCGCTCGATGATTCCATTCTTGGGTTGTTGGTTTGGCCCTTGTTCCGGTAACTCGAATCGTAGCCCGGTATATCCCATTTTAATTTTACACCATTGTGAACCTTATGCCTTTTTTACTCTCTGATCGACGTTCTCGGCATTGAAAAATCTTCGTAAACTAAATCACACGTGTATATGTTGCATTTAAGAGATATATAGTCAAGAAAATCAAGGGCAATGGTGATATATATGCGGATTAGACACAAAAAAAAACCGCTCAACAAATGGCTACAATTTAAGGAATGTGTTTAGTGACGGCATCAGAATCCTAATTGATAGAGAAAGGTCTGGTGGCAAGAAAAGCTGCTTCTAGAAGGTTCTCAAGTGTTTTCGCTCGACGATTCCATTCTTGGGTGGTTGGTTTGGCCCTTGTTCCTGTAACTCGAATCCTAGCCCGGTATATCCCATTTTAATTTTACACAATTGTGAATCTTACGCCTTTTTTACTCTCTGATCGAGGTTCTCGGCATTGAAAAATCTTCGGAAACTAAATCACACGTGTATATGTTGACATTTAAGAGATATACAGTCAAGAAAATCAAGGGCAATGGTGATATATATGCGGATTAGACACCAAAAAAACGCTCAACAAATGGATACAATTTAAGGAATGTGTTTAGTGACGGCATCAGATTCCTAATTGATGGACAAAGGTCTGGTGGCAAGAAAAGCTGCTTCTAGGAGGTTGTCAAGTGTTTTCGCTCGACGATTCCATTCTTGGGTGGTTGGTTTGGCACTTGTTCCTGTAACTCGAATCCAAGCCCGGTATATCCCATTTTAATTTTACACCATTGTGAACCTTAAGCCTTTTTTACTCTCTGATCGTGGTTCTCGGCATTCAAAAATCTTCGTAAACAAAATCACACGTGTATATGTTGACATTTAAGAGATATACAGTCAAGAAAATCAAGGGCAATGGTGATATATATGCGGATTAGACACAAAAACACTCAACAAATGGCTACAATTTAAGGAATGTGTTTAGTGACGGCATCAGATTCCTAATTGATGGAGAAAGGTCTGGTAGCAAGAAAAGCTGCTTCTAGAAGGTTGTCAAGTGTTTTCGCTCGACGATTCCATTCTTGGGTGGTTGGTTTGGCCCTTGTTCCTGTAACTCGAATCCTAGCCCGGTATATCCCATTTTAATTTTACACAATTGTGAACCTTACACATCTTTTACTCTCTGATCGAGGTTCTCGGCATTGAAAAATCTTCGAAAACTAAATCACACGTGTATATGTTGACATTTAAGAGATATACATTCAAGAAAATCAAGGGCAATGGTGATATATATGCGGATTAGACACAAAAAAAAAACGCTCAACAAATGGCTACAATTTAAGAAATATGTTTAGTGACGGCATCAGATTCCTAATTGATGGAGAAAGGTCTGGTGGTAAGAAAAGATGCTTCTAGGAGGTTGTCAAGTGTTTTCGCTCGATGATTCCATTCTTGGGTGGTTGGTTTGGCCCTTGTTCCAGTAACTCGAATCGTAGCCCGGTATATCCCATTTTAATTTTACACCATTGTGAACCTTACACATTTTTTACTCTCTGATCGAGGTTCTCGGCATTGAAAAATCTTCGAAAACTAAATCACACGTGTATATGTTGACATTTAAGAGATATACATTCAAGAAAATCAAGGGCAATGGTGATATATATGCGGATTAGACACCAAAAAAAATGCTCAACAAATGGCCGCAATTTAAGAAATGTGTTTAGTGACGGCATCAGATTCCTAATTGATGGATAAAGGTCTGGTGGTAAGAAAAGATGCTTGTAGGAGGTTGTCAAGTGTTTTCGCTCGATGATTCCATTCTTGGGTGGTTGGTTTGGCCCTTGTTCCAGTAACTCGAATCGTGGCCCGGTATATCCCATTTTAATTTTACACCATTGTGAACCTTATGCCTTTTTTACTCTCTGATCGACATTCTCGGCATTGAAAAATCTTCGTAAACTAAATCACACGTGTATATGTCGCATTTAAGAGATATACAGTCAAGAAAATCAAGGGCAATGGTGATATATATGCGGATTAGACACTAAAAAAAACGCTTAAAAAATGGCTACAATTTAAGGAATGTGTTTAGTGTCGGCATCAGAATCCTAATTGATGGAGAAACGTCTGGTGGCAAGAAAAGCTGCTTCTAGAAGGTTGTCAAGTGTTTTCGCTCGACGATTCCATTCTTGGGTGGTTGGTTTGGCCCTTGTTCCTGTAACTCGAATCCTAGCCCGGTATTTCCCATTTTAATTTTACACCATTGTGAACCTTACGCCTTTTTTACTCTCTGATCGAGGTTCTCGGCATTCAAAAATCTCCGTAAACTACACCACACGTGTATATGTTGACATTTAAGAGATATACAGTCAAGAAAATCAAGGGCAATGGTGATATATATGCGGATTAGACACAAAAAAAAACACTCAACAAATGGCTACAATTTAAGTAATGTGTTTAGTGACGGCATCAGATTCCTAATTGATGGAGAAAGGTCTGGTGGCAAGAAAAGCTCCTTCTAGAAGGTTGTCAAGTGTTTTCGCTCGACGATTGCATTCTTGGGTGGTTGGTTTGGCCCTTGTTCCTGTAACTCGAATCCTAGCCCGGTATATCCCATTTTAATTTTACACAATTGTGAACCTTACGCCTTTTTTACTCTCTGATCGAGGTTCTCGGCATTGAAAAATCTTCGGAAACTAAATCACGCGTGTATATGTTGACATTTAAGAGATATACAGTCAAGAAAATCAAGGGCAATGGTGATATATATGCGGATTAGACACCAAAAAAAAACGCTCAACAAATGGCTACAATTTAAGGAATGTGTTTAGTGACGGCATCAGATTCCTAATTGATGGAGAAAGGTCTGGGGGCAAGAAAAGCTGCTTCTAGGAGGTTGTCAAGTGTTTTCGCTCGACGATTCCATTCTCGGGTGGTTGGTTTGGCCCTTGTTCCTGTAACTCGAATCCTAGCCCGGTATATCCCATTTTAATTTTACACAATTGTGAACCTTACACCTTTTTTACTCTCTGATCGAGGTTCTCGGCATTGAAAAATCTTCGGAAACTAAATCACACGTGTATATGTTGACATTTAAGAGATATACATTCAAGAAAATCAAGGGCAATGATGATATATATGCGGATTAGACACCAAAAAAAAACGCTCAACAAATGGCTGCAATTTAAGAAATGTGTTTAGTGACGGCATCAGATTCCTAATTGATGGAGAAAGTTCTGGTGGTAAGAAAAGCTGCTTCTAGGAGGTTGTCAAGTGTTTTCGCTCGACGATTCCATTCTTGGGTGGTTGGTTTGGCCCTTGTTCCAGTAACTCGAATCGTAGCCCGGTATATCCCATTTTAATTTTTCACCATTGTGAACCTTATGCCTTTTTTACTCTCTGATCGAGGTTTTCGGCATTGAAAAATCTTCGTAAACTAAATCAGACGTGTATATGTTGCATTTAAGAGATATACAGTCAAGAAAATCAAGGGCAATGGTGATATATATGCGGATTAGACACAAAAAAAAACGCTCAACAAATGGCTACAATTTAAGGAATGTGTTTAGTGACGGCATCAGAATCCTAATTGATAGAGAAAGGTCTGGTGGCAAGAAAAGCTGTTTCTAGAAGGTTGTCAGGTGTTTTCGCTCGACGATTCCATTCTTGGGTGGTTGGTTTGGCCCTTGTTCCTGTAACTCGAATCCTAGCCCGGTATATCCCATTTTAATTTTACACAATTGTGAACCTTACGCCTTTTTTACTCTCTGATCGAGGTTCTCGGCATTGAAAAATTTTCGGAAACTAAATCACACGTGTATATGTTGACATTTAAGAGATATACAGTCAAGAAAATTAAGGGCAATGGTGATATATATGCGGATTAGACACCAAAAAAACGCTCAACAAATGGATACAATTTAAGGAATGTGTTTAGTGACGGCATTAGATTCCTAATTGATGGACAAAGGTCTGGTGGCAAGAAAAGCTGCTTCTAGGAGGTTGTCAAGTGTTTTCGCTCGACGATTCCATTCTTGGGTGGTTGGTTTGGCCCTTGTTCCTGTAACTCGAATCCTAGCCCGGTATATCCCATTTTAATTTTACACCATTGTGAACCTTACGCCTTTTTTATTCTCTGATCGTGGTTCTCGGCATTCAAAAATCTTCGTAAACTAAATCACACGTGTATATGTTTACATTTAAGAGATATACAGTCAAGAAAATCAAGGGCAATGGTGATATATATGCGGATTAGACACAAAAACACTCAACAAATGGCTACAATTTAAGGAATGTGTTTAGTGACGGCATCAGATTCCTAATGATGGAGAAAGGTCTGGTGGCAAGAAAAGCTGCTTCTAGAAGGTTGTCAAGTGTTTTCGCTCGACGATTCCATTCTTGGGTGGTTGGTTTGGCCCTTGTTCCTGTAACTCGAATCCTAGCCCGGTATATCCCATTTTAATTTTACACAATTGTGAACCTTACGCCTTTTTTACTCTCTGATCGAGGTTCTCGGCATTGAAAAATCTTTGGAAACTAAATCACACGTGTATATGTTGACATTTAAGAGATATACAGTTAAGAAAATCAAGGGCAATGGTGATATATATGCGGATTAGACACCAAAAAAAAACGCTCAACAAATGGATACAATTTAAGGAATGTGTTTATTGACGGCATCAGATTCCGAATTGATGGACAAAGGTCTGGTGGCAAGAAAAGCTGCTTCGAGGAGGTTGTCAAGTGTTTTCGCTCGACGATTCCATTCTTGGGTGGTTGGTTTGGCCCTTGTTCCTGTAACTCGAATCCTAGCCCGGTATATCCCATTTTAATTTTACACCACTGTGAACCTTACGCCTTTTTTACTCTCTGATCGAGGTTCTCAGCATTCAAAAATCTCTGTAAACTAAATCACACGTGTATATGTTGACATTTAAGAGATATACAGTCTAGAAAATCAAGGGCAATGGTGATATATATGCGGATTAGACACAAAAAAAAACACTCAACAAATGGCTACAATTTAAGGAATGTGTTTAGTGATGGCATCAGATTCCTTATTGATGGAGAAAGGTCTGGTGGCAAGAAAAGCTCCTTCTAGAAGGTTGTCAAGTGTTTTCGCTCGACGATTCCATTCTTGGGTGGTTGGTTTGGCCCTTGTTCCTGTAACTCGAATCCTAGCCCGGTATATCCCATTTTAATTTTACACAATTGTGAACCTTACGCCTTTTTTACTCGCTGATCGAGGTTCTCGGCATTGAAAAATCTTCGGAAACTAAATCACACGTGTATATGTTGACATTTAAGAGATATACAGTCAAGAAAATCAAGGGCAATGGTGATATATATGCGGATTAGACACAAAAAAAAAACGCTCAACAAATGGCTACAATTTAAGGAATGTGTTTAGTGTCGGCATCAGATTCCTAATTGATGGAGAAACGTCTGGTGGCAAGAAAAGCTGCTTCTAGGAGGTTGTCAAGTGTTTTCGCTCGACGATTCCATTCTCGGGTGGTTGGTTTGGCCCTTGTTCCTGTAACTCGAATCCTAGCCCGGTATATCCCATTTTAATTTTACACAATTGTGAACCTTACACCTTTTTTACTCTCTGATCGAGGTTCTCGGCATTGGAAAATCTTCGGAAACTAAATCACACGTGTATATGTTGACATTTAAGAGATATACATTCAAGAAAATCATGGGCAATGGTGACATATATGCGGATTAGACACCAAAAAAAAACGCTTAACAAATGGCTGCAATTTAAGAAATGTGTTTAGTGGCGGCATCAGATTCCTAATTGATGGAGAAAGGTCTGGTGGTAAGAAAAGATGCTTCTAGGAGGTTGTCAAGTGTTTTCGCTCGATGATTCCATTCTTGGGTGGTTGGTTTGGCCCTTGTTCCGGTAACTCGAATCGTAGCCCGGTATATCCCATTTTAATTTTACACCATTGTGAACCTTATGCCTTTTTTACTCTCTGATCAACGTTCTCGGCATTGAAAAATCTTCGTAAACTAAATCACACGTGTATATGTTGCATTTAAGAGATATATAGTCAAGAAAATCAAGGGCAATGGTGATATATATGCGGATTAGACACAAAAAAAAACGCTCAACAAATGGCTACAATTTAAGGAATGTGTTTAGTGACGGCATCAGAATCCTAATTGATAGAGAAAGGTCTGGTGGCAAGAAAAGCTGCTTCTAGAAGGTTCTCAAGTGTTTTCGCTCGACGATTCCATTCTTGGGTGGTTGGTTTGGCCCTTGTTCCTGTAACTCGAATCCTAGCCCGGTATATCCCATTTTAATTTTACACAATTGTGAACCTTACGCCTTTTTTACTCTCTGATCGAGGTTCTCGGCATTGAAAAATCTTCGGAAACTAAATCACACGTGTATATGTTGACATTTAAGAGATATACAGTCTAGAAAATCAAGGGCAATGGTGATATATATGCGGATTAGACACCAAAAAAAACGCTCAACAAATGGATACAATTTAAGGAATGTGTTTAGTGACGGCATCAGATTCCTAATTGATGGACAAAGGTCTGGTGGCAAGAAAAGCTGCTTCTAGGAGGTTGTCAAGTGTTTTCGCTCGACGATTCCATTCTTGGGTGGTTGGTTTGGCCCTTGTTCCTGTAACTCGAATCCTAGCCCGGTATATCCCATTTTAATTTTACACCATTGTGAACCTTACGCCTTTTTTACTCTCTGATCGTGGTTCTCGGCATTCAAAAATCTTCGTAAACTAAATCACACGTGTATATGTTGACATTTAAGAGATATACAGTCAAGAAAATCAAGGGCAATGGTGATATATATGCGGATTAGACACAAAAACACTCAACAAATGGCTACAATTTAAGGAATGTGTTTAGTGACGGCATCAGATTCATAATTAATGGAGAAAGGTCTGGTAGCAAGAAAAGCTGCTTCTAGAAGGTTGTCAAGTGTTTTCGCTCGACGATTCCATTCTTGGGTGGTTGGTTTGGCCCTTGTTCCTGTAACTCGAATCCTAGCCCGGTATATCCCATTTTAATTTTACACAATTGTGAACCTTACACATTTTTTACTCTCTGATCGAGGTTCTCGGCATTGAAAAATCTTCGAAAACTAAATCACACGTGTATATGTTGACATTTAAGAGATATACAGTCTAGAAAATCAAGGGCAATGGTGATATATATGCGGATTAGACACAAAAAAAAAACACTCAACAAATGGCTACAATTTAAGGAATGTGTTTAATGACGGCATTAGATTCCTAATTGATGGAGAAAGGTCTGGTGGCAAGAAAAGCTCCTTCTAGAAGGTTGTCAAGTGTTTTCGCTCGACGATTCCATTCTTGGGTGGTTGGTTTGGCCCTTGTTCCTGTAACTCGAATCCTAGCCCGGTATATCCCATTTTAATTTTACACAATTGAGAACCTTACGCCTTTTTTACTCTCTGATCGAGGTTCTCGGCATTGAAAAATTTTCGGAAACTAAATCACACGTGTATATGTTGACATTTAAGAGATATACAGTCAAGAAAATCAAGGGCAATGGTGATATATATGCGGATTAGACACCAAAAAAAAAACGCTCAACAAATGGCTACAATTTAAGGAATGTGTTTAGTGTCGGCATCAGATTCCTAATTGATGGAGAAAGGTCTGGTGGCAAGAAAAGCTTCTTCTAGGAGGTTGTCAAGTGTTTTCGCTCGACGATTCCATTCTCGGGTGGTTGGTGTGGCCCTTGTTCCTGTAACTCGAATCCTAGCCCGGTATATCCCATTTTAATTTTACACAATTGTGAACCTTACTCCTTTTTTACTCTCTGATCGAGGTTCTCGGCATTGAAAAATCTTCGGAAACTAAATCACACGTGTATATGTTGACATTTAAGAGATATACATTCAAGAAAATCAAGGGCAATGGTGATATATATGCGGATTAGACACCAAAAAAAACGCTTAACAAATGGCTGCAATTTAAGAAATGTGTTTAGTGGCGGCATCAGATTCCTAATTGATGGAGAAAGGTCTGGTGGTAAGAAAAGATGCTTCTAGGAGGTTGTCAAGTGTTTTCGCTCGATGATTCCATTCTTGGGTGGTTGGTTTGGCCCTTGTTCCGGTAACTCGAATCGTAGCCCGGTATATCCCATTTTAATTTTACACCATTAGGAACCTTATGCCTTTTTTACTCTCTGATCGACGTTCTCGGCATTGAAAAATCTTCGTAAACTAAATCACACGTGTATATGTTGCATTTAAGAGATATATAGTCAAGAAAATCAAGGGCAATGGTGATATATATGCGGATTAGACACAAAAAAAAAAAAACGCTCAACAAATGGCTACAATTTAATGAATGTGTTTAGTGACGGCATCAGAATCCTAGTTGATGGAGAAAGATCTGGTGGCAAGAAAAGCTGCTTCTAGAAGGTTCTCAAGTGTTTTCGCTCGACGATTCCATTCTTGGGTGGTTGGTTTGGCCCTTGTTCCTGTAACTCGAATCCTAGCCCGGTATATCCCATTTTAATTTTACACAATTGTGAACCTTACGCCTTTTTTACTCTCTGATCGAGGTTCTCGGCATTGAAAAATCTTCGGAAACTAAATCACACGTGTATATGTTGACATTTAAGAGATATACAGTCAAGAAAATCAAGGGCAATGGTGATATATATGCGGATTAGACACCCAAAAAAAACACTCAACAAATGGCTACAATTTAAGGAATGTGTTTAGTGTCGGCATCAGATTCCTAATTGATGGAGAAAGGTCTGGTGGCAAG
The DNA here is from genome assembly GCA_030545235.1 of Helianthus tuberosus. Taxonomy (NCBI): domain Eukaryota; kingdom Viridiplantae; phylum Streptophyta; class Magnoliopsida; order Asterales; family Asteraceae; genus Helianthus; species Helianthus tuberosus. The sequence continues at coordinate 26,081,398 of CM060428.1, forward strand.
AAAAGCTGCTTCTAGAAGGTTGTCAAGTGTTTTCGCTCGACGATTCCATTCTCGGGTGGTTGGTTTGGCCCTTGTTCCTGTAACTCGAATCCTAGCCCGGTATATCCCATTTTAATTTTACACAATTGTGAACCTTACACCTTTTTTACTCTCTGATCGAGGTTCTCGGCATTGAAAAATCTTAAGAAACTAAATCACACGTGTATATGTTGACATTTAAGAGATATACATTCAAGAAAATCAAGGGCAATGGTGATATATATGCGGATTAGACACCAAAAAAAACGCTTAACAAATGGCTGCAATTTAAGAAATGTGTTTAGTGACGGCATCAGATTCCTAATTGATGGAGAAAGGTCTGGTGGTAAGAAAATATGCTTCTAGGAGGTTGTCAAGTTTTTTCGCTCGATGATTCCATTCTTGGGTGGTTGGTTTGGCCCTTGTTCCAGTAACTCGAATCGTAGCCCGGTATATCCCATTTTAATTTTACACCATTGTGAACCTTATGCCTTTTTTACTCTCTGATCGATGTTCTCGGCATTGAAAAATCTTCGTAAACTAAATCACACGTGTATATGTTGCATTTAAGAGATATATAGTCAAGAAAATCAAGGGTAGTGGTGATATATATGCGGATTAGACAAAAAAAAAACGCTCAACAAATGGCTACAATTTAAGGAATGTGTTTAGTGACGGCATCAGAATCCTAATTGATAGAGAAAGGTCTGGTGGCAAGAAAAGCTGCTTCTAAAAGGTTCTCAAGTGTTTTCGCTCGACGATTCCATTCTTGGGTGGTTGGTTTGGCCCTTGTTCCTGTAACTCGAATCCTAGCCCGGTATATCCCATTTTAATTTTACACAATTGTGAACCTTACGCATTTTTTACTCTCTGATCGAGGTTCTCGGCATTGAAAAATCTTCGGAAACTAAATCACACGTGTATATGTTGACATTTAAGAGATATACAGTCAAGAAAATCAAGGGCAATGGTGATATATATGCGGATTAGACACCAAAACAACGCTCAACAAATGGATACAATTTAAGGAATGTGTTTAGTGACGTCATCAGATTCCTAAGTGATGGACAAAGGTCTGGTGGCAAGAAAAGCTGCTTCTAGGAGGTTGTCAAGTGTTTTCGCTCGACGATTCCATTCTTGGGTGGTTGGTTTGGCCCTTGTTCCTGTAACTCGAATCCTAGCCCGGTATATCCCATTTTAATTTTACACAATTGTGAACCTTACGCCTTTTTTACTCTCTGATCGAGGTTCTCGGCATTGAAAAATCTTCGTAAACTAAATCACACGTGTATATGTTGACATTTAAGAGATATACAGTCAAGAAAATCAAGGGCAATGGTGATATATATGCGGTTTAGACACAAAAAAAACGCTCAACAAATGGCTACAATTTAAGGAATGTGTTTAGTGACGGCATCAGATTCCTAATTGATGGAGAAAGGTCTGGTGGCAAGAAAAGCTGCTTATAGGAGGTTGTCAAGTGTTTTCGCTCGACGATTCCATTCTTGGGTGGTTGGTTTGGCCCTTGTTCCTGTAACTCGAATCCTAGCCCGGTATATCCCATTTTAATTTTACACCATTGTGAAACTTACGCCTTTTTTACTCTCTGATCGAGGTTCTCGGCATTGAAAAATTTTCGGAAACTAAATCACACGTGTATATGTTGACATTTAAGAGATATACATTCAAGAAAATCAATGGCAATGGTGATATATATGCGGATTAGACACAAAAAAAAAAAAACACTCAACAAATGGCTACAATTTAAGGAATGTGTTTAGTGACGGCATCAGATTCCTAATTGATGGAGAAAGGTCTGGTGGCAAGAAAAGCTGCTTCTAGAAGGTTGTCAAGTGTTTTCGCTCGACGATTCCATTCTTGGGTGGTTGGTTTGGCCCTTGTTCCTGTAACTCGAATCCTAGCCCGGTATATCCAATTTTAATTTTACACAATTGTGAACCTTACGCCTTTTTTACTCTCTGATCGAGGTTCTCGACATTGAAAAATCTTCGTAAACTAAATCACACGTGTATTTGTTGACATTTAAGAGATATACAGTCAAGAAAATCAAGGGCAATGGTGATATATATGCGGATTAGACACAAAAAAAAGCTCAACAAATGGCTACAATTTAAGGAATGTGTTTAGTGACGGCAACAGATTCCTAATTGATGAAGAAAGGTCTGGTGGCAAGAAAAGCTGCTTGTATGAGGTTGTCAAGTGTTTTCGCTCGATGATTCCATTCTTGGGTGGTTGGTTTGGCACTTGTTCCTATAACTCGAATCCTAGCCCGGTATATCCCATTTTAATTTTACACCATTGTGAAACTTACCCCTTTTTTACTCTCTGATCGAGGTTCTCGGCATTCAAAAATCTTCGTAAACTAAATCACACGTGTATATGTTGACATTTAAGAGATATACAGTCAAGAAAATCAAGGGCAATGGTGACATATATGCGGATTAGACACCAAAAAAAACACTCAACAAATGGCTACAATTTAAGGAATGTGTTTAGTGACGGCATCAGATTCCTAATTGATGGACAAAGGTCTGGTGGCAAGAAAAGCTGCTTCTAGAAGGTTCTCAAGTGTTTTCGCTCGATGATTCCATTCTTGGGTGGTTGGTTTGGCCCTTGTTCCAGTAACTCGAATCGTAGCCCGGTATATCCCATTTTAATTTTACACCATTGTGAACCTTATGCCTTTTTTACTCTCTGATCGACGTTCTCGGCATTGAAAAATCTTTGTAAACTAAATCACACGTGTATATGTTGCATTTAAGAGATATATAGTCAAGAAAATCAAGGGCAGTGGTGATATATATGCGGATTAGACACAAAAAAAAAAACGCTCAACAAATGGCTACAATTTAAGGAATGTGTTTAGTGACGGCATCAGATTCCTAAGTGATGGACAAAGGTCTGGTGGCAAGAAAAGCTGATTCTAGGAGGTTGTCAAGTGTTTTCGCTCGACGATTCCATTCTTGGGTGGTTGGTTTGGCCCTTGTTCCTGTAACTCGAATCCTAGCCCGGTATATCCCATTTTAATTTTACACAATTGTGAACCTTACGCCTTTTTTACTCTCTAATCGAGGTTCTCGGCATTGAAAAATCTTCGTAAACTAAATCACACGTGTATATGTTGACATTTAAGAGATATACAGTCAAGAAAATCAAGGGCAATGGTGATATATATGCGGATTAGACACCAAAAAAACGCTCAACAAATGGCTACAATTTAAGGAATGTGTTTAGTGACGGCATCAGATTCCTAAGTGATGGACAAAGGTCTGGTGGCAAGAAAAGCTGATTCTAGGAGGTTGTCAAGTGTTTTCGCTCGACGATTCCATTCTTGGGTGGTTGGTTTGGCCCTTGTTCCTGTAACTCGAATCCTAGCCCGGTATATCCCATTTTAATTTTACACAATTGTGAACCTTACGCCTTTTTTACTCTCTAATCGAGGTTCTCGGCATTGAAAAATCTTCGTAAACTAAATCACACGTGTATATGTTGACATTTAAGAGATATACAGTCAAGAAAATCAAGGGCAATGGTGATATATATGCGGTTTAGACACAAAAAAAAAACGCTCAACAAATGGCTACAATTTAAGGAATGTGTTTAGTGACGGCATCAGATTCCTAATTGATGGAGAAAGGTCTGGTGGCAAGAAAAGCTGCTTCTAGAAGGTTCTCAAGTGTTTTCGCTCGACGATTCCATTCTTGGGTGGTGGGTTTGGCCCTTGTTCCTGTAACTCGAATCCTAGCCCGGTATATCCCATTTTAATTTTACACAATTGTGAACCTTACGCCTTTTTTACTCTCTGATCGAGGTTCTCGGCATTGAAAAATCTTCGGAAACTAAATCACACGTGTATATGTTGACATTTAAGAGATATACAGTCAAGAAAATCAAGGGCAATGGTGATATATATGCGGATTAGACACCAAAAAAACGCTCAACAAATGGATACAATTTAAGGAATGTGTTTAGTGACGGCATCAGATTCCTAAGTGATGGACAAAGGTCTGGTGGCAAGAAAAGCTGATTCTAGGAGGTTGTCAAGTGTTTTCGCTCGACGATTCCATTCTTGGGTGGTTGGTTTGGCCCTTGTTCCTGTAACTCGAATCCTAGCCCGGTATATCCCATTTTAATTTTACACAATTGTGAACCTTACGCCTTTTTTACTCTCTAATCGAGGTTCTCGGCATTGAAAAATCTTCGTAAACTAAATCACACGTGTATATGCTGACATTTAAGAGATATACAGTCAAGAAAATCAAGGGCAATGGTGATATATATGCGGTTTAGACACAAAAAAAAAAACGCTCAACAAATGGCTACAATTTAAGGAATGTGTTTAGTGACGGCATCAGATTCCTAATTGATGGAGAAAGGTCTGGTGGCAAGAAAAGCTGCTTCTAGAAGGTTCTCAAGTGTTTTCGCTCGACGATTCCATTCTTGGGTGGTTGGTTTGGCCCTTGTTCCTGTAACTCGAATCCTAGCCCGGTATATCCCATTTTAATTTTACACCATTGTGAAACTTACGCCTTTTTTACTCTCTGATCGAGGTTCTCGGCATTGAAAAATCTTCGGAAACTAAATCACACGTGTATATGTTGACATTTAAGAGATATACATTCAAGAAAATCAATGGCAATGGTGATATATATGCGGATTAGACACAAAAAAAAACACTCAACAAATGGCTACAATTTAAGGAATGTGTTTAGTGACGGCATCAGATTCCTAATTGATGGAGAAAGGTCTGGTGGCAAGAAAAGCTGCTTCTAGAAGGTTGTCAAGTGTTTTCGCTCGACGATTCCATTCTTGGGTGGTTGGTTTGGCCCTTGTTCCTGTAACTCGAATCCTAGCCCGGTATATCCAATTTTAATTTTAAACAATTGTGAACCTTACGCCTTTTTTACTCTCTGATCGAGGTTCTCGACATTGAAAAATCTTCGTAAACTAAATAACACGTGTATATGTTGACATTTAAGAGATATAGAGTCAAGAAAATCAAGGGCAATGGTGATATATATGCGGATTAGACACAAAAAAAAAACGCTCAACAAATGGCTACAATTTAAGGAATGTGTTTAGTGACAGCATCAGATTCCTAATTGATGGAGAAAGGTCTGGTGGCAAGAAAAGCTGCTTGTATGAGGTTGTCAAATGTTTTCGCTCGATGATTCCATTCTTGGGTGGTTGGTTTGGCCCTTGTTCCTGTAACTCGAATCCTAGCCCGGTATATCCCATTTTAATTTTTCACCATTGTGAAACTTACCCCTTTTTTACTCTCTGATCGAGGTTCTCGGCATTCAAAAATCTTCGTAAACTAAATCACACGTGTATATGTTGACATTTAAGAGATATGCAGTCAAGAAAATCAAGGGCAATGGTGATATATATGCGGATTAGACACCAAAAAAAACACTCAACAAATGGCTACAATTTAAGGAATGTGTTTAGTGACGGCATCAGATTCCTAATTGATGGAGAAAGGTCTGGTGGCAAGAAAAGCTGCTTCTAGAAGGTTGTCAAGTGTTTTCGCTCGACGATTCCATTCTTGGGTGGTTGGTTTGGCCCTTGTTCCTGTAACTCGAATCCTAGCCCGGTATATCCCATTTTAATTTTACACCATTGTGAACCTTACGCCTTTTTTACTCTCTGATCGAGGTTCTCGGCATTGAAAAATCTTCGTAAACTAAATCACACGTGTATATGTTAACATTTAAGAGATATACAGTCAAGAAAATCAAGGGCAATGGTGATATATATGCGGATTAGACTCCAAAAAAACACTCAACAAATGGCTACAATATAAGGAATGTGTTTAGTGACGGCATCAGATTCCTAATTGATGGAGAAAGGTCTGGTGGCAAGAAAAGCTGCTTCTAGGAGGTTGTAGAGTGTTTTCGCTCGACGATTCCATTCTTGGGTGGTTGGTTTGGCCTTTGTTCCTGTAACTCGAATCCTAGCCCGGTATATCCCATTTTAATTTTTCTCCATTGTGAACCTTACGCCATTTTTACTCTCTGATCGAGGTTCTCGGCATTCAAAAATCTTCGTAAACTAAATCACACGTGTATATGTTGACATTTAAGAGATATACAGTCAAGAAAATCAAGGGCAATGGTGATATATATGCGGATTAGACACCAAAAAAATACACTCAACAAATGGCTGCAATTTAACGAATGTGTTTAGTGACGGCATCAGATTCCTAATTGATGGAGAAAGGTCTGGTGGTAAGAAAAGCTGCTTCTAGGAGGTTGTCAAGAGTTTTCGCTCGACGATTCCATTCTTGGGTGGTTGGTTTGGCCTTTCTTCCTGTAACTCGAATCCTAGCCCGGTATATCCCATTTTAATTTTACCCAACTGTGAACCTTACGACTTTTTTACTCTCTGATCGAGGTTCTCGGCATTGAACAATCTTTGTAAACTAAATCACACGTGTATATGTTGACATTTAAGAGATATACATTCAAGAAAATCAAGGGCAATGGTGATATATATGCGGATTAGACACCAAAAAAAACGCTCAACAAATGGCTGCAATTTAAGTAATGTGTTTAGGGACGGCATCAGATTCCTAATTGATGGAGAAAGTTCTGGTGGTAAGAAAAGCTGCTTCTAGGAGGTTGTCAAGTGTTTTCGCTCGACGATTCCATTCTTGGGTGGTTGGTTTGGCCCTTGTTCCAGTAACTCGAATCGTAGCCCGGTATATCCCATTTTAATTTTACACCATTGTGAACCTTACGCCTTTTTTACTCTCTGATCGAGGTTCTCGGCATTGAAAAATCTTCGTAAACCAAATCACACGTGTATATGTTAACATTTAAGAGATATACAGTCAAGAAAATCAAGGGCAATGGTGATATATATGCGGATTAGACTCCAAAAAAACACTCAACAAATGGGTACAATATAAGGAATGAGTTTAGTGACGGCATCAGATTCCTAATTGATGGAGAAAGGTCTGGTGGCAAGAAAAGCTGCTTCTATTAGGTTGTCAAGTGTTTTCGCTCGACGATTCCATTCTTGGGTGCTTGGTTTGGCCTTTGTTCCTGTAACTCGAATCCTAGCCCGGTATATCCCATTTTAATTTTACTCCATTGTGAACCTTACGCCATTTTTACTCTCTGATCGAGGTTCTCGGCATTCAAAAATCTTCGTAAACTAAATCACACGTGTATATGTTGACATTTAAGAGATATACAGTCAAGAAAATCAAGGGCAATGGTGATATATATGCGGATTAGACACCAAAAAAATACACTCAACAAATGGCTGCAATTTAACGAAAGTGTTTAGTGACGGCATCAGATTCCTAATTGATGGAGAAAGGTCTGGTGGTAAGAAAAGCTGCTTCTAGGAGGTTGTCAAGTGTTTTCGCTCGACGATTCCATTCTTGGGTGGTTGGTTTGGCCTTTCTTCCTGTAACTCGAATCCTAGCCCGGTATATCCCATTTTAATTTTACCCAACTGTGAACCTTACGACTTTTTTACTCTCTGATCGAGGTTCTCGGCATTGAACAATCTTCGTAAACTAAATCACACGTGTATATGTTGACATATAAGAGATATACATTCAAGAAAATCAAGGGCAATGGTGATATATATGCGGATTAGACTCCAAAAAAAACACTCAACAAATGGCTACAATATAAGGAATGTGTTTAGTGACGGCATCAGATTCCTAATTGATGGAGAAAGGTCTGGTGGTAAGAAAAGCTGCTTCTAGGAGGTTGTCAAGTGTTTTCGCTCGACGATTCCATTATTGGGTGGTTGGTTTGGCCCTTGTTCCTGTAACTCGAATCCTAGCCTGGTATATCCCATTTTAATTTTGCAACATAGTGACCCTTACGCCTTTTTTACTCTCTGATCGAGGTTCTCGGCATTGAAAAATCTTCGTAAACTAAATCACACGTGTATATGTTGACATTTAAGAGATATACAGTCAAGAAAATCAAGGGCAATGGTGATATATATGCGGATTAGACACAAAAAAAAAAACGCTCAACAAATGGCTCCAATTTAAGGAATGTGTTTAGTGACGGCATCAGATTCCTAATTGATGGAGAAAGGTCTGGTGGAAAGAAAAGTTGCTTCTAGGAGGTTGTCAAGTGTTTTCGTTCGATGATTCCATTCTTGGGTGGTTGGTTTGGCCCTTGTTCATGTAACTCGAATCCTAGCCCGGTATATCCCATTTTAATTTTACACAATTGTGAACCTTACGCCTTTTTTACTCTCTGATCGAGGTTCTCGGCATTGAAAAATCTTCGTAAACTAAATCACACGTGTATATGTTGACATTTTAGAGATATACAGTCAAGAAAATCAAGGGCAATGGTGATATATATGCGGATTAGACACCAAAAAAAAAACACTCAACAAATGGCTGCAATTTAAGGAATGTGTTTAGTGACGGTATCAGATTTCTAATTGATGGAGAAAGGTCTGGTGGTAAGAAAAGTTGCTTCTAGGAGGTTGTCAAGTGTTTTCGCTCGAAGATTCCTTTCTTGGGTGGTTCGGTTGGCCCTTGTTCCTGTAACTCGAATCCTAGCCCGGTATATCCCATTTTAATTTTACACCATTGTGAACCTTACGCCTTTTTTACTCTCTGATAGAGGTTCTCGGCATTGAAAAATCTTCGTAAACTAAATCACACGTGTATATGTTGATATTTAAGAGATATACGGTCAAGAAAATCAAGGGCAATGGTGATATATATGCGGATTAGACTCCAAAAAAAACACTCAACAAATGGCTACAATATAAGGAATGTGTTTAGTGACGGCATCAGATTCCTAATTGATGGAGAAAGGTCTGGTGGTAAGAAAAGTTGCTTCTAGGAGGTTGTCAAGTGTTTTCGCTCGAAGATTCCATTCTTGGGTGGTTGGGTTGGCCCTTGTTCCTGTAACTCGAATCCTAGCTCGGTATATCCCATTTTAATTTTACCCAACTGTGAACCTTACGAATTTTTTACTCTCTGATCAAGGTTCTAAGCATTGAACAATCTTCGTAAACTAAATCACACGTGTATATGTTGACATTAAGAGATATACATTCAAGAAAATCAAGGGCAATGGTGATATATATGCGGATTAGACACCAAAAAAAAAACGCTCAACAAATGGCTACAATTTAAGGAATGTGTTTAGGGACGGCATCAGATTCCTAATTGATGGAGAAAGTTCTGGTGGTAAGAAAAGCTGCTTCTAGGAGGTTGTCAAGTGTTTTCGCTCGACGATTCCATTCTTGGGTGGTTGGTTTGGCCCTTGTTCCAGAAACTCGAATCGTAGCCCGGTATATCCCATTTTAATTTTACACCATTGTGAACCTTATGCCTTTTTTACACTCTGATCAAGGTTTTCGGCATAGAAAAATCTTCGTAAACTAAATCACACGTGTATATGTTGCATTTAAGAGATATACAGTCAAGAAAATCAAGGGCAATGGTGATATATATGCGGATTAGACACAAAAAAAAACGCTCAACAAATGGCTACAATTTAAGGAATGTGTTTAGTGACGGCATCAGAATCCTAATTGATGGAGAAAGGTCTGTTGGCAAGAAAAGCTGCTTTTAGAAGGTTGTCAAGTGCTTTCGCTCGACGATTCCATTCTTGGGTGGTTGGTTTGGCCCTTGTTCCTGTAACTCGAATCCTAGCCCGGTATATCCCATATTAAAATGTTACACAATTGTGAATCTTACGACTTTTTTACTCTCTGATCGAGGTTCTCGGCATTGAAAAATCTTCGTAAACTAAATCACACGTGTATATGTTGAGATTTAAGAGATATACAGTGAAGAAAATCAAGGGCAATGGTGATATATATGCGGATTAGACACACAAAAAAAACGCTCAACAAATGGCTAAAATTTAAGGAATGTGTTTAGTGACGGCATCAGATTCCTAATTGATGGAGAAAGGTCTGGTGGCAAGAAAAGCTGCTTCTAGGAGGTTGTCAAGTGTTTTCGCTCGACGATTCCTTTCTTGGGTGGTTGGTTTGGCCCTTGTTCCTGTAACTCGATTCCTAGCCCGGTATATCCCATTTTAATTTTACACCATTGTGAACCTTACGCCTTTTTTACTCTCTGATCTAGGTTCTCGGCATTCAAACATCTTCGTAAACTAAATCACACGTGTATATGTTGACATTTAAGAGATATACAGTCAAGAAAATCAAGGGAAATGGTTATATATATGCGGATTAGACACCAAAAAAAACACTCTACAAATGGCTACAATTTAAGGAATGTGTTTAGTGACGGCATCAGATTCCTAATTGATGGAGAAATGTCTGGTGGCTAGAAAAACTGCTTCTAGAAGGTTGTCAAGTGTTTTCGCTAGACGATTCCATTCTTGGGTGGTTGGTTTGGCCCTTGTTCCTGTAACTCGAATCCTAGCCCGATATATCCCATTTTAATTTTACACCATTGTGAACCTTACGCCTTTTTTACTCTCTGATCGAGGTTCTCGGCATTGAAAAATCTTTGTAAACTAAATCACACGTGTATATGTTGACAATTAAGAGATATACAGTCAAGAAAATCAAGGGCAATGGTGATATATATGCGGATTAGACTCCAAAAAAAACACTCAACAAATGGCTACAATATAAGGAATGTGTTTAGTGACGGCATCAGATTCCTAATTGATGGAGAAAGGTCTGGTGGTAAGAAAAGTTGCTTCTAGGAGGTTGTCAAGTGTTTTCGCTCGAAGATTCCATTCTTGGGTGGTTGGGTTGGCCCTTGTTCCTGTAACTCGAATCCTAGCCCGGTATATCCAATTTTAATTTTACACCATTGTGAACCTTACGCCTTTTTTACTCTCTGATAGAGGTTCTCGGCATTGAAAAATCTTCGTAAACTAAATCACACGTGTATATGTTCATATTTAAGAGATATACAGTCAAGAAAATCAAGGGCAATGGTGATATATATGCGGATTAGACTCCAAAAAAAACACTCAACAAATGGCTACAATATAAGGAATGTGTTTAGTGACGGCATCAGATTCCTAATTGATGGAGAAAGGTCTGGTGGCAAGAAAAGCTGCTTCAAGGAGGTTGTCAAGTGTTTTCGCTCGACGATTCCATTCTTGGGTGGTTGGTTTGGCCCTTGTTCCTGTAACTCGAATCCTAGCCCGATATATCCCATTTTAATTTTACACCATTGTGAACCTTACGCCTTTTTTACTCTCTGATCGAGGTTTTCGGCATTGAAAAATCTTCGTAAACTAAATCACACGTGTATATGTTGACAATTAAGAGATATACAGTCAAGAAAATCAAGGGCAATGGTGATATATATGCGGATTAGACTCCAAAAAAAACACTCACCAAATGGCTACAATATAAGGAATGTGTTTAGTGACGGCATCAGATTCCTAATTGATGGAGAAAGGTCTGGTGGTAAGAAAAGCTGCTTCTAGGAGGTTGTCAAGTGTTTTCGCTCGACGATTCCATTATTGGGTGGTTGGTTTGGCCCTTGTTCCTGTAACTCGAATCCTAGCCTGGTATATCCCATGTTAATTTTGCAACATAGTGAACCTTACGCCTTTTTTACTCTCTGATCGAGGTTCTCGGCATTGAAAAATCTTCGTAAACTAAATCACACGTGTATATGTTGACATTTAAGAGATATACAGACAAGAAAATCAAGGGCAATGGTGATATATATGCGGATTAGACACCAAAAAAAACGCTCAACAAATGGCTCCAATTTAAGGAATGTGTTTAGTGACGGCATCAGATTCCTAATTGATGGAGAAAGGTCTGGTGGAAAGAAAAGCTGCTTCTAGGAGGTTGTCAAGTGTTTTCGCTCGATGATTCCATTCTTGGGTGGTTGGTTTGGCCCTTGTTCCTGTAACTCGAATCCTAGCCCGGTATATCCCATTTTAATTTTACACCATTGTGAACCTTACGCCTTTTTTACTCTCTGATCGAGGTTCTCGGCATTGAAAAATCTTCGTAAACTAAATCACACGTGTATATGTTGACATTTAAGAGATATACAGTCAAGAAAATCAAGGGCAATGGTGATATATATGCGGATTAGACAGCAAAAAAAACACTCAACAAATGGCTGCAATTTAAGGAATGTGTTTAGTGACGGCATCAGATTTCTAATTGATGGAGAAAGGTCTGGTGGTAAGAAAAGTTGCTTCTAGGAGGTTGTCAAGTGTTTTCGCTCGAAGATTCCTTTCTTGGGTGGTTCGGTTGGCCCTTGTTCCTGTAGCTCGAATCCTAGCCCGGTATATCCCATTTTAATTTTACACCATTGTGAACCTTACGCCTTTTTTACTCTCTGATAGAGGTTCTCGGCATTGAAAAATCTTCGTAAACTAAATCACACGTGTATATGTTGATATTTAAGATATATACGGTCAAGAAAATCAAGGGCAATGGTGATATATATGCGGATTAGACTTTAAAAAAAACACTCAACAAATGGCTACAATATAAGGAATGTGTTTAGTGACGGCATCAGATTCCTAATTGATGGAGAAAGGTCTGGTGGAAAGAAAAGCTGCTTCTAGGAGGTTGTCAAGTGTTTTCGCTCGATGATTCCATTCTTGGGTGGTTGGTTTGGCCCTTGTTCCTGTAACTCGAATCCTAGCCCGGTATATCCCATTTTAATTTTACCCAACTGTGAACCTTATGCCTTTTTTACTCTCTGATCGTTGTTCTCGGCATTCAAAAATCTTCGTAAACTAAATCACACGTGTATATGTTGACATTTAAGAGATATACAGTCAAGAAAATCAAGGGCAATGGTGATATATATGCGGATTAGACACCAAAAAAAAAACGCTCAACAAATGGCTGCAATTTAAGGAATGTGTTTAGGGACGGCATCATATTCCTAATTGATGGAGAAAGTTCTGGTGGTAAGAAAAGCTGCTTCTTGGAGGTTGTCAAGTGTTTTCGCTCGACGATTCCATTCTTGGGTGGTTGGTTTGGCCCTTGTTCCTGTAACTCGAATCGTAGCCTGGTATATCCCATTTTAATTTTACACCATTGTGAACCTTATGCCTTTTTTACTCTCTGATCGAGGTTTTCGGCATTGAAAAATCTTTGTAAACTAAATCACACGTGTATATGTTGCATTTAAGAGATATACAGTCAAGAAAATCAAGGGCAATGGTGATATATATGCGGATTAGACACAAAAAAAAACGCTCAACAAATGGCTACAATTTAAGGAATGTGTTTAGTGACGGCATCAGAATCCTAAATGATGGAGAAAGGTCTGGTGGCAAGAAAAGCTGCTTTTAGAAGGTTGTCAAGTGCTTTCGCTCGACGATTCCATTCTTGGGTGGTTGGTTTGGCCCTTGTTCCTGTAACTCGAATCCTAGCCCGGTATATCCCATATTAAAATGTTACACAATTTTGAACCTTACGCCTTTTTTACTCTCTGATCGAGGTTCTCGGCATTGAAAAATCTTCGTAAACTAAATCACACGTGTATATGTTGACATTTAAGAGATATACAGTCAAGAAAATCAAGGGCAATGGTGATATATATGCGGATTAGACACACAAAAAAAAAACGCTCAACAAATGGCTAAAATTTAAGGAATGTGTTTAGTGACGGCATCAGATTCCTAATTGATGGAGAAAGGTCTGGTGGCAAGAAAAGCTGCTTCTAGGAGGTTGTCAAGTGTTTTCGCTCGACGATTCCTTTCTTGGGTGGTTGGTTTGGCCCTTGTTCCTGTAACTCGATTCCTAGCCCGGTATATCCCATTTTAATTTTACACCATTGTGAACCTTACGCCTTTTTTACTCTCTGATCGAGGTTCTCGGCATTCAAAAATCTTCGTAAACTAAATCACACGTGTATATGTTGACATTTAAGAGATATACAGTCAAGAAAATCAAGGGCAATGGTGATATATATGCGGATTAGACACCAAAAAAAACACTCTACAAATGGCTACAATTTAAGGAATGTGTTTAGTGACGGCATCAGATTCCTAATTGATGGAGAAACGTCTGGTGGCTAGAAAAACAGCTTCTAGAAGGTTGTCAAGTGTTTTCGCTCGACGATTCCATTCTTGGGTGGTTGGTTTGGCCCTTGTTCCTGTAACTCGAATCCTAGCCCGATATATCCCATTTTAATTTTACACCATTGTGAACCTTACGCCTTTTTTACTCTCTGATCGAGGTTCTCGGCATTGAAAAATCTTTGTAAACTAAATCACACGTGTATATGTTGACAATTAAGAGATATACAGTCAAGAAAATCAAGGGCAATGGTGATATATATGCGGATTAGACTAAAAAAAAAAACACTCAACAAATGGCTACAGTATAAGGAATGTGTTTAGTGACGGCATCAGATTCCTAATTGATGGAAAAAGGTCTGGTGGTAAGAAAAGTTGCTTCTAGGAGGTTGTCAAGTGTTTTCGCTCGAAGATTCCATTCTTGGGTGGTTGGGTTGGCCCTTGTTCCTGTAACTCGAATCCTAGCCCGGTATATCCAATTTTAATTTTACACCATTGTGAACCTTACGCCTTTTTTACTCTCTGATAGAGGTTCTCGGCATTGAAAAATCTTCGTAAACTAAATCACACGTGTATATGTTGATATTTAAGAGATATACAGTCAAGAAAATCAAGGGCAATGGTGATATATATGCGGATTAGACTCCAAAAAAAACACTCAACAAATGGCTACAATATAAGGAATGTGTTTAGTGACGGCATCAGATTCCTAATTGATGGAGAAAGGTCTGGTGGCAAGAAAAGCTGCTTCAAGGAGGTTGTCAAGTGTTTTCGCTCGACGATTCCATTCTTGGGTGGTTGGTTTGGCCCTTGTTCCTGTAACTCGAATCCTAGCCCGATATATCCCATTTTAATTTTACACCATTGTGAACCTTACGCCTTTTTTACTCGCTGATCGAGGTTCTCGGCATTGAAAAATCTTCGTAAACTAAATCACATGTGTATATGTTGACATTTAAGAGATATACAGTCAAGAAAATCAAGGGCAATGGTGATATATATGCGGATTAAGCACAAAAAAAAAACACTCAACAAATGGCTACAATTTAAGAAATGTGTTTAGTGACGGCATCAGATTCCTAATTGATGGAGAAAGGTCTGGTGGCAAGAAAAGCTGCTTCTAGGAGGTTGTCAAGTGTTTTCGCTCGACGATTCCATTCTTGGGTGGTTGGTTTGGCCCTTGTTCCGGTAACTCGAATCCTAGCCCGGTACATCCCATTTTAATTTTACCCAACTGTGAACCTTACGACTTTTTTACTCTCTGATCAAGGTTCTCGGCATTGAACAATCTTCGTAAACTAAATCACACGTGTATATGTTGACATTTAAGAGATATACATTCAAGAAAATCAATGGCAATTGTGATATATATGCGGATTAGACACCAAAAAAAAAAAACGCTCAACAAATGGCTGCAATTTAAGGAATGTATTTAGGGACGGCATCAGATTCCTAATTGATGGAGAAAGTTCTGGTGGTAAGAAAAGCTGCTTCTAGGAGGTTGTCAAGTGTTTTCGCTCGACGATTCCATTTTTGGGTGGTTGGTTTGGCCCTTGTTCCAGTAACTCGAATCGTAGCCCGGTATATCCCATTTTAATTTTACACCATTGTGAACCTTATGCCTTTTTTACTCTCTGATCGAGGTTCTCGGCATTGAAAAATCTTCGTAAACTAAATCACACGTGTATATGTTTCATTTAAGAGATATACAGTCAAGAAAATCAAGGGCAATGGTGATATATATGCGGATTAGACACAAAAAAAAAACGCTCAACAAATGGCTACAATTTAAGGAATGTGTTTAGTGACGGCATCAGAATCCTAATTGATGGAGAAAGGTCTGGTGGCAAGAAAAGCTGCTTTTAGAAGGTTGTCAAGTGCTTTCGCTCGACAATTCCATTCTTGGGTGGTTGGTTTGGCCCTTGTTCCTGTAACTCGAATCCTAGCCCGGTATATCCCATATTAAAATGTTACACAATTTTGAACCTTACGCCTTTTTTACTCTCTAATCGAGGTTCTCGGCATTGAAAAATCTTTGTAAACTAAATCACACGTGTATATGTTGACATTTAAGAGATATACAGTCAAGAAAATCAAGGGCAATGGTGATATATATGCGGATTAGACTCCAAAGAAAACACTCAACAAATGGCTACAATATAAGGAATGTGTTTAGTGACGGCATCAGATTCCTAATTGATGGAGAAAGGTCTGGTGGCAAGAAAAGCTGCTTCAAGGAGGTTGTCAAGTGTTTTCGCTCGACGATTCCATTCTTGGGTGGTTGGTTTGGCCCTTGTTCCTGTAACTCGAATCCTAGCCCGATATATACCATTTTAATTTTACACCATTGTGAACCTTACGCCTTTTTTACTCGCTGATCGAGGTTCTCGGCATTGAAAAATCTTTGTAAACTAAATCACATGTGTATATGTTGACATTTAAGAGATATACAGTCAAGAAAATCAAGGGCAATGGTGATATATATGCGGATTAAGCACAAAAAAAACACGCAACAAATGGCTACAATTTAAGAAATGTGTTTAGTGACGGCATCAGATTCCTAATTGATGGAGAAAGGTCTGGTGGCAAGAAAAGCTGCTTCTAGGAGGTTGTCAAGTGTTTTCGCTCGACGATTCCATTCTTGGGTGGTTGGGTTGGCCCTTGTTCCTGTAACTCGAATCCTAGCTCGGTATATCCCATTTTAATTTTACCCAACTGTGAACCTTACGAATTTTTTACTCTCTGATCAAGGTTCTCGGCATTGAACAATCTTCGTAAACTAAATCACACGTGTATATGTTGACATTAAGAGATATACATTCAAGAAAATCAAGGGCAATGGTGATATATATGCGGATTAGACACCAAAAAAAAAACGCTCAACATTTGGCTACAATTTAAGGAATGTGTTTAGGGACGGCATCAGATTCCTAATTGATGGAGAAAGTTCTGGTGGTAAGAAAAGCTGCTTCTAGGAGGTTGTCAAGTGTTTTCGCTCGACGATTCCATTCTTGGGTGGTTGGTTTGGCCCTTGTTCCAGAAACTCGAATCGTAGCCCGGTATATCCCATTTTAATTTTACACCATTGTGAACCTTATGCCTTTTTTACTCTCTGATCAAGGTTTTCGGCATTGAAAAATCTTCGTAAACTAAATCACACGTGTATATGTTGCATTTAAGAGATATACAGTCAAGAAAATCAAGGGCAATGGTGATATATATGCGGATTAGACACAAAAAAAAACGCTCAACAAATGGCTACAATTTAAGGAATGTGTTTAGTGACGGCATCAGAATCCTAATTGATGGAGAAAGGTCTGTTGGCAAGAAAAGCTGCGTTTAGAAGGTTGTCAAGTGCTTTCGCTCGACGATTCCATTCTTGGGTGGTTGGTTTGGCCCTTGTTCCTGTAACTCGAATCCTAGCCCGGTATATCCCATATTAAAATGTTACACAATTGTGAATCTTACGCCTTTTTTACTCTCTGATCGAGGTTCTCGGCATTGAAAAATCTTCGTAAACTAAATCACACGTGTATATGTTGAGATTTAAGAGATATACAGTGAAGAAAATCAAGGGCAATGGTGATATATATGCGGATTAGACACACAAAAAAAACGCTCAACAAATGGCTAAAATTTAAGGAATGTGTTTAGTGACGGCATCAGATTCCTAATTGATGGAGAAAGGTCTGGTGGCAAGAAAAGCTGCTTCTAGGAGGTTGTCAAGTGTTTTCGCTCGACGATTCCTTTCTTGGGTGGTTGGTTTGGCCCTTGTTCCTGTAACTCGATTCCTAGCCCGGTATATCCCATTTTAATTTTACACCATTGTGAACCTTACGCCTTTTTTACTCTCTGATCGAGGTTCTCGGCATTCAAACATCTTCGTAAACTAAATCACACGTGTATATGTTGACATTTAAGAGATATACAGTCAAGAAAATCAAGGGCAATGGTGATATATATGCGGATTAGACACAAAAAAAAAACACTCTACAAATGGCTACAATTTAAGGAATGTGTTTAGTGACGGCATCAGATTCCTAATTGATGGAGAAAGGTCTGGTGGAAAGAAAAGCTGCTTCTAGGAGGTTGTCAAGTTTTTTCGCTCGATGATTCCATTCTTGGGTGGTTGGTTTGGCCCTTGTTCCTGTAACTCGAATCCTAGCCCGGTATATCCCATTTTAATTTTACACCATTGTGAACCTTACGCCTTTTTTACTCTCTGATAGAGGTTCTCGGCATTGAAAAATCTTCGTAAACTAAATCACACGTGTATATGTTGATATTTAAGATATATACGGTCAAGAAAATCAAGGGCAATGGTGATATATATGCGGATTAGACTTCAAAAAAAACACTCAACAAATGGCTACAATATAAGGAATGTGTTTAGTGACGGCATCAGATTCCTAATTGATGGAGAAAGGTCTGGTGGAAAGAAAAGCTGCTTCTAGGAGGTTGTCAAGTGTTTTCGCTCGATGATTCCATTCTTGGGTGGTTGGTTTGGCCCTTGTTCCTGTAACTCGAATCCTAGCCCGGTATATCCCATTTTAATTTTACCCAACTGTGAACCTTATGCCTTTTTTACTCTCTGATCGTTGTTCTCGGCATTCAAAAATCTTCGTAAACTAAATCACACGTGTATATGTTGACATTTAAGAGATATACAGTCAAGAAAATCAAGGGCAATGGTGATATATATGCGGATTAGACACCAAAAAAAAAACGCTCAACAAATGGCTGCAATTTAAGGAATGTGTTTAGGGACGGCATCATATTCCTAATTGATGGAGAAAGTTCTGGTGGTAAGAAAAGCTGCTTCTAGGAGGTTGTCAAGTGTTTTCGCTCGACGATTCCATTCTTGGGTGGTTGGTTTGGCCCTTGTTCCTGTAACTCGAATCGTAGCCTGGTATATCCCATTTTAATTTTACACCATTGTGAACCTTATGCCTTTTTTACTCTCTGATCGAGGTTTTCGGCATTGAAAAATCTTCGTAAACTAAATCACACGTGTATATGTTGCATTTAAGAGATATACAGTCAAGAAAATCAAGGGCAATGGTGATATATATGCGGATTAGACACAAAAAAAAACGCTCAACAAATGGCTACAATTTAAGGAATGTGTTTAGTGACGGCATCAGAATCCTAAATGATGGAGAAAGGTCTGGTGGCAAGAAAAGCTGCTTTTAGAAGGTTGTCAAGTGCTTTCGCTCGACGATTCCATTCTTGGGTGGTTGGTTTGGCCCTTGTTCCTGTAACTCGAATCCTAGCCCGGTATATCCCATATTAAAATGTTACACAATTGTGAACCTTACGCCTTTTTTACTCTCTGATCGTGGTTCTCGGCATTGAAAAATCTTCGTAAACTAAATCACACGTGTATATGTTGACATTTAAGAGATATACAGTCAAGAAAATCAAGGGCAATGGTGATATATATGCGGATTAGACACACAAAAAAAAACGCTCAACAAACGGCTAAAATTTAAGGAATGTGTTTAGTGACGGCATCAGATTCCTAATTGATGGAGAAAGGTCTGGTGGCAAGAAAAGCTGCTTCTAGGAGGTTGTCAAGTGTTTTCGCTCGACGATTCCTTTCTTGGGTGGTTGGTTTGGCCCTTGTTCCTGTAACTCGATTCCTAGCCCGGTATATCCCATTTTAATTTTACACCATTGTGAACCTTACGCCTTTTTTACTCTCTGATCGAGGTTCTCGGCATTCAAAAATCTTCGTAAACTAAATCACACGTGTATATGTTGACATTTAAGAGATATACAGTCAAGAAAATCAAGGGCAATGGTGATATATATGCGGATTAGACACCAAAAAAAACACTCTACAAATGGCTACAATTTAAGGAATGTGTTTAGTGACGGCATCAGATTCCTAATTGATGGAGAAACGTCTGGTGGCTAGAAAAACTGCTTCTAGAAGGTTGTTAAGTGTTTTCGCTCGACGATTCCATTCTTGGGTGGTTGGTTTGGCCCTTGTTCCTGTAACTCGAATCCTAGCCCGATATATCCCATTTTAATTTTACACCATTGTGAACCTTACGCCTTTTTTACTCTCTGATCGAGGTTCTCGGCATTGAAAAATCTTTGTAAACTAAATCACACGTGTATATGTTGACAATTAAGAGATATACAGTCAAGAAAATCAAGGGCAATGGTGATATATATGCGGATTAGACTAAAAAAAACACTCAACAAATGGCTACAGTATAAGGAATGTGTTTAGTGACGGCATCAGATTCCTAATTGATGGAGAAAGGTCTGGTGGTAAGAAAAGTTGCTTCTAGGAGGTTGTCAAGTGTTTTCGCTCGAAGATTCCATTCTTGGGTGGTTGGGTTGGCCCTTGTTCCTGTAACTCGAATCCTACCCGGTATATCCAATTTTAATTTTACACCATTGTGAACCTTACGTCTTTTTTACTCTCTGATAGAGGTTCTCGGCATTGAAAAATCTTCGTAAACTAAATCACACGTGTATATGTTGATATTTAAGAGATATACAGTCAAGAAAATCAAGGGCAATGGTGATATATATGCAGATTAGACTCCAAAAAAAACACTCAACAAATGGCTACAATATAAGGAATGTGTTTAGTGACGGCATCAGATTCCTAATTGATGGAGAAAGGTCTGGTGGCAAGAAAAGCTGCTTCAAGGAGGTTGTCAAGTGTTTTCGCTCGACGATTCCATTCTTGGGTGGTTGGTTTGGCCCTTGTTCCTGTAACTCGAATCCTAGCCCGATATATCCCATTTTAATTTTACACCATTGTGAACCTTACGCCTTTTTTACTCGCTGATCGAGGTTCTCGGCATTGAAAAATCTTCGTAAACTAAATCACATGTGTATATGGTGACATTTAAGAGATATACAGTCAAGAAAATCAAGGGCAATGGTGATATATATGCGGATTAAGCACAAAAAAAAACACTCAACAAATGGCTACAATTTAAGAAATGTGTTTAGTGACGGCATCAGATTCCTAATTGATGGAGAAAGGTCTGGTGGCAAGAAAAGCTGCTTCTAGGAGGTTGTCAAGTGTTTTCGCTCGACGATTCCATTCTTGGGTGGTTGGTTTGGCCCTTGTTCCGGTAACTCGAATCCTAGCCCGGTACATCCCATTTTAATTTTACCCAACTGTGAACCTTACGACTTTTTTACTCTCTGATCAAGGTTCTCGGCATTGAACAATCTTCGTAAACTAAATCACACGTGTATATGTTGACATTTAAGAGATATACATTCAAGAAAATCAATGGCAATTGTGATATATATGCGGATTAGACACCAAAAAAAAAACGCTCAACAAATGGCTGCAATTTAAGGAATGTATTTAGGGACGGCATCAGATTCCTAATTGATGGAGAAAGTTCTGGTGGTAAGAAAAGCTGCTTCTAGGAGGTTGTCAAGTGTTTTCGCTCGACGATTCCATTTTTGGGTGGTTGGTTTGGCCCTTGTTCCAGTAACTCGAATCGTAGCCCGGTATATCCCATTTTAATTTTACACCATTGTGAACCTTATGCCTTTTTTACTCTCTGATCGAGGTTCTCGGCATTGAAAAATCTTCGTAAACTAAATCACACGTGTATATGTTGCATTTAAGAGATATACAGTTAAGAAAATCAAGGGCAATGGTGATATATATGCGGATTAGACACAAAAAAAAAACGCTCAACAAATGGCTAC
Organism: Helianthus tuberosus; assembly: GCA_030545235.1. Lineage (NCBI taxonomy): Eukaryota > Viridiplantae > Streptophyta > Magnoliopsida > Asterales > Asteraceae > Helianthus > Helianthus tuberosus. The sequence continues at coordinate 26,103,132 of CM060428.1, forward strand.
AATTTAAGGAATGTGTTTAGTGACGGCATCAGAATCCTAATTGATGGAGAAAGGTCTGGTGGCAAGAAAAGCTGCTTTTAGAAGGTTGTCAAGTGCTTTCGCTCGACAATTCCATTCTTGGGTGGTTGGTTTGGCCCTTGTTCCTGTAACTCGAATCCTAGCCCGGTATATCCCATATTAAAATGTTACACAATTTTGAACCTTACCCCTTTTTTACTCTCTAATCGAGGTTCTCGGCATTGAAAAATCTTTGTAAACTAAATCACACGTGTATATGTTGACATTTAAGAGATATACAGTCAAGAAAATCAAGGGCAATGGTGATATATATGCGGATTAGACTCCAAAGAAAACACTCAACAAATGGCTACAATATAAGGAATGTGTTTAGTGACGGCATCAGATTCCTAATTGATGGAGAAAGGTCTGGTGGCAAGAAAAGCTGCTTCAAGGAGGTTGTCAAGTGTTTTCGCTCGACGATTCCATTCTTGGGTGGTTGGTTTGGCCCTTGTTCCTGTAACTCGAATCCTAGCCCGATATATACCATTTTAATTTTACACCATTGTGAACCTTACGCCTTTTTTACTCGCTGATCGAGGTTCTCGGCATTGAAAAATCTTTGTAAACTAAATCACATGTGTATATGTTGACATTTAAGAGATATACAGTCAAGAAAATCAAGGGCAATGGTGATATATATGCGGATTAAGCACAAAAAAAAACACTCAACAAATGGCTACAATTTAAGAAATGTGTTTAGTGACGGCATCAGATTCCTAATTGATGGAGAAAGGTCTGGTGGCAAGAAAAGCTGCTTCTAGGAGGTTGTCAAGTGTTTTCGCTCGACGATTCCATTCTTGGGTGGTTGGTTTGGCCCTTGTTCCTGTAACTCGAATCCTAGCCCGGTACATCCCATTTTAATTTTACCCAACTGTGAACCTTACGACTTTTTTACTCTCTGATCAAGGTTCTCGGCATTGAACAATCTTCGTAAACTAAATCACACGTGTATATGTTGACATTTAAGAGATATACATTCAAGAAAATCAAGGGCAATTGTGATATATATGCGGATTAGACACCAAAAAAAAAACGCTCAACAAATGGCTGCAATTTAAGGAATGTATTTAGGGACGGCATCAGATTCCTAATTGATGGAGAAAGTTCTGGTGGTAAGAAAAGCTGCTTCTAGGAGGTTGTCAAGTGTTTTCGCTCGACGATTCCATTTTTGGGTGGTTGGTTTGGCCCTTGTTCCAGTAACTCGAATCGTAGCCCGGTATATCCCATTTTAATTTTACACCATTGTGAACCTTATGCCTTTTTTACTCTCTGATCGAGGTTCTCGGCATTGAAAAATCTTCGTAAACTAAATCACACGTGTATATGTTGCATTTAAGAGATTTACAGTCAAGAAAATCAAGGGCAATGGTGATATATATGCGGATTAGACACAAAAAAAAAACGCTCAACAAATGGCTACAATTTAAGGAATGTGTTTAGTGACGGCATCAGAATCCTAATTGATGGAGAAAGGTCTGGTGGCAAGAAAAGCTGCTTTTAGAAGGTTGTCAAGTGCTTTCGCTCGACAATTCCATTCTTGGGTGGTTGGTTTGGCCCTTGTTCCTGTAACTCGAATCCTAGCCCGGTATATCCCATATTAAAATGTTACATAATTGTGAACCTTACGCCTTTTTTACTCTCTAATCGAGGTTCTCGGCATTGAAAAATCTTTGTAAACTAAATCACACGTGTATATGTTGACATTTAAGAGATATACAGTCAAGAAAATCAAGGGCAATGGTGATATATATGCGGATTAGACACACAAAAAAACACGCTCAACAAATGGCTAAAATTTAAGGAATGTGTTTAGTGACGGCATCAGATTCCTAATTGATGGAGAAAGGTCTGGTGGTAAGAAGAGCTGCTTCTAGGAGGTTGTCAAGTGTTTTCGCTCGACGATTCCATTCTTGGGTGGTTGGTTTGGCCCTTGTTCCTGTAACTCGAATCCTAGCCCGGTATATCCCATTTTAATTTTACCCAACTGTGAAGCTTACGACTTTTTTACTCTCTGATCAAGGTTCTCGGCATTGAACAATCTTCGTAAACTAAATCACACGTGTATATGTTGACATTTAAGAGATATACATTCAAGAAAATCAAGGGCAATGGTGATATATATGCGGATTAGACACCAAAAAAAAAAAACGCTCAACAAATGGCTGCAATTTAAGGAATGTGTTTAGGGACGGCATCAGATTCCTAATTGATGGAGAAAGTTCTGGTGGTAAGAAAAGCTGCTTCTAGGAGGTTGTCAAGTGTTTTCGCTCGACGATTCCATTCTTGGGTGGTTGGTTTGGCCCTTGTTCCAGTAACTCGAATCGTAGCCCGGTATATCCCATTTTAATTTTACACGATTGTGAACCTTATGCCTTTTTTACTCTCTGATCGAGGTTTTCGGCATTGAAAAATCTTCGTAAACTAAATCACACGTGTATATGTTGCATTTAAGAGATATACAGTCAAGAAAATCAAGGGCAATGGTGATATATATGCGGATTAGACACAAAAAAAAAACGCTCAACAAATGGCTACAATTTAAGGAAGGTGTTTAGTGACGGCATCAGAATCCTAATTGATGGAAAAAGGTCTGGTGGCAAGAAAAGCTGCTTTTAGAAGGTTGTCATGTGCTTTCGCTCGATGATTCCATTCTTGGGTGGTTGGTTTGGCCCTTGTTCCTGTAACTCGAATCCTAGCCCGGTATATCCCATATTAAAATGTTGCACAATTGTGAACCTTACGCCTTTTTTACTCTCTGATCGAGGTTCTCGGCATTGAAAAATCTTCGTAAACTAAATCACACGTGTATATGTTGACATTTAAGAGATATACAGTCAAGAAAATCAAGGGCAATGGTGATATATATGCGGATTAGACACACAAAAAAAACGCTCAACAAATGGCTAAAATTTAAGGAATGTGTTTAGTGACGGCATCAGATTCCTAATTGATGGAGAAACGTCTGGTGGCTAGAAAAGCTGCTTCTAGAAGGTTGTCAAGTGTTTTCGCTCGACGATTCCATTCTTGGGTGGTTGGTTTGGCCCTTGTTCCTGTAACTCGAATCCTAGCCCGATATATCCCATTTTAATTTTACACCATTGTGAACCTTACGCCTTTTTTACTCTCTGATCGAGGTTCTCGGCATTGAAAAATCTTCGTAAACTAAATCACACGTGTATATGTTGACAATTAAGAGATATACAGTCAAGAAAATCAAGGGCAATGGTGATATATATGCGGATTAGACTCCAAAAAAAACACTCAACAAATGGCTACAATATAAGGAATGTGTTTAGTGACGGCATCAGATTCCTAATTGATGGAGAAAGGTCTGGTGGCAAGAAAAGTTGCTTCTAGGAGGTTGTCAAGTGTTTTCGCTCGAAGATTCCATTCTTGGGTGGTTGGGTTGGCCCTTGTTCCTGTAACTCGAATCCTAGCCCGGTATATCCCATTTTAATTTTACACCATTGTGAACCTTACGCCTTTTTTACTTTCTGATAGAGGTTCTCGGCATTGAAAAATCTTCGTAAACTAAATCACACGTGTATATGTTGCATTTAAGAGATATACAGTCAAGAAAATCAAGGGCAATGGTGATATATATGCGGATTAGACACAAAAAAAAAACGCTCAACAAATGGCTACAATTTAAGGAATGTGTTTAGTGACGGCATCAGAATCCTAATTGATGGAGAAAGGTCTGGTGGCAAGAAAAGCTGCTTTTAGAAGGTTGTCAAGTGCTTTCGCTCGACAATTCCATTCTTGGGTGGTTGGTTTGGCCCTTGTTCCTGTAACTCGAATCCTAGCCCGGTATATCCCATATTAAAATGTTACACAATTGTGAACCTTACGCCTTTTTTACTCTCTAATCGAGGTTCTCGGCATTGAAAAATCTTTGTGAACTAAATCACACGTGTATATGTTGACATTTAAGAGATATACAGTCAAGAAAATCAAGGGCAATGGTGATATATATGCGGATTAGACACACAAAAAAACACGCTCAACAAATGGCTAAAATTTAAGGAATGTGTTTAGTGACGGCATCAGATTCCTAATTGATGGAGAAAGGTCTGGTGGTAAGAAGAGCTGCTTCTAGGAGGTTGTCAAGTGTTTTCGCTCGACGATTCCATTCTTGGGTGGTTGGTTTGGCCCTTGTTCCTGTAACTCGAATCCTAGCCCGGTATATCCCATTTTAATTTTACCCAACTGTGAAGCTTACGACTTTTTTACTCTCTGATCAAGGTTCTCGGCATTGAACAATCTTCGTAAACTAAATCACACGTGTATATGTTGCATTTAAGAGATATACAGTCAAGAAAATCAAGGGCAATGGTGATATATATGCGGATTAGACACAAAAAAAAACGCTCAACAAATGGCTACAATTTAAGGAAGGTGTTTAGTGACGGCATCAGAATCCTAATTGATGGAAAAAGGTCTGGTGGCAAGAAAAGCTGCTTTTAGAAGGTTGTCATGTGCTTTCGCTCGATGATTCCATTCTTGGGTGGTTGGTTTGGCCCTTGTTCCTGTAACTCGAATCCTAGCCCGGTATATCCCATATTAAAATGTTGCACAATTGTGAACCTTACGCCTTTTTTACTCTCTGATCGAGGTTCTCGGCATTGAAAAATCTTCGTAAACTAAATCACACGTGTATATGTTGACATTTAAGAGATATACAGTCAAGAAAATCAAGGGCAATGGTGATATATATGCGGATTAGACACACAAAAAAAACGCTCAACAAATGGCTAAAATTTAAGGAATGTGTTTAGTGACGGCATCAGATTCCTAATTGATGGAGAAACGTCTGGTGGCTAGAAAAGCTGCTTCTAGAAGGTTGTCAAGTGTTTTCGCTCGACGATTCCATTCTTGGGTGGTTGGTTTGGCCCTTGTTCCTGTAACTCGAATCCTAGCCCGATATATCCCATTTTAATTTTACACCATTGTGAACCTTACGCCTTTTTTACTCTCTGATCGAGGTTCTCGGCATTGAAAAATCTTCGTAAACTAAATCACACGTGTATATGTTGACAATTAAGAGATATACAGTCAAGAAAATCAAGGGCAATGGTGATATATATGCGGATTAGACTCCAAAAAAAACACTCAACAAATGGCTACAATATAAGGAATGTGTTTAGTGACGGCATCAGATTCCTAATTGATGGAGAAAGGTCTGGTGGCAAGAAAAGTTGCTTCTAGGAGGTTGTCAAGTGTTTTCGCTCGAAGATTCCATTCTTGGGTGGTTGGGTTGGCCCTTGTTCCTGTAACTCGAATCCTAGCCCGGTATATCCCATTTTAATTTTACACCATTGTGAACCTTACGCCTTTTTTACTTTCTGATAGAGGTTCTCGGCATTGAAAAATCTTCGTAAACTAAATCACACGTGTATATGTTGATATTTAAGAGATATACAGTCAAGAAAATCAAGGGCAATGGTGATATATATGCAGATTAGACTCCAAAAAAAACACTCAACAAATGGCTACAATATAAGGAATGTGTTTAGTGACGGCATCAGATTCCTAATTGATGGAGAAAGGTCTGGTGGTAAGAAAAGCTGCTTCTAGGAGGTTGTCAAGTGTTTTCGCTCGACGATTCCATTATTGGGTGGTTGGTTTGGCCCTTGTTCCTGTAACTCGAATCCTAGCCTGGTATATCCCATTTTAATTTTGCAACATTGTGAACCTTACGCCTTTTTTACTCTCTGATCGAGGTTCTCGGCATTGAAAAATCTTCGTAAACTAAATCACACGTGTATATGTTGACATTTAAGAGATATACAGTCAAGAAAATCAAGGGCAATGGTGATATATATGTGGATTAGACACAAAAAAAACACTCAACAAATGGCTACAATTCAAGGAATGTGTTTAATGACGGCATCAGATTCCTAATTGATGGAGAAAGGTCTGGTGGCAAGAAAAGCTGCTTCTAGGAGGTTGTCAAGTGTTTTCGCTCGACGATTCCATTCTTGGGTGGTTGGTTTGGCCCTTGTTCCTGTAACTCGAATCCTAGCCCGGTATATCCCATTTTAATTTTACCCAACTGTGAACCTTACGACTTTTTTACTCTCTGATCAAGGTTCTCGGCATTGAACAATCTTCGTAAACTAAATCACACGTGTATATGTTGACATTTAAGAGATATACATTCAAGAAAATCAAGGGCAATGGTGATATATATGCGGATTAGACACCAAAAAAAAACGCTCAACAAATGGCTGCAATTTAAGGTATGTATTTAGGGACGGCATCAGATTCCTAATTGATGGAGAAAGTTCTGGTGGTAAGAAAAGCTGCTTCTAGGAGGTTGTCAAGTGTTTTCGCTCGACGATTCCATTTTTGGGTGGTTGGTTTGGCCCTTGTTCCAGTAACTCGAATCGTAGCCCGGTATATCCCATTTTAATTTTACACCATTGTGAACCTTACGCCTTTTTTACTCTCTGATCGAGGTTCTCGGCATTGAAAAATCTTCGTAAACTAAATCACATGTGTATATGTTGCATTTAAGAGATATACAGTCAAGAAAATCAAGGGCAATGGTGATATATATGCGGATTAGACACAAAAAAAAAACGCTCAACAAATGGCTACAATTTAAGGAATGTGTTTAGTGACGGCATCAGAATCCTAATTGATGGAGAAAGGTCTGGTGGCAAGAAAAGCTGCTTTTAGAAGGTTGTCAAGTGCTTTCGCTCGACGATTCCATTCTTGGGTGGTTGGTTTGGCCCTTGTTCCTGTAACTCAAATCCTAGCCCGGTATATCCCATATTAAAATGTTACACAATTGTGAACCTTACGCCTTTTTTACTCTCTGATCGAGGTTCTCGGTCTTTGAAAAATCTTCGTAAACTAAATCACACGTGTATATGTTGACATTTAAGAGATATACAGTCAAGAAAATCAAGGGCAATGGTGATATATATGCGGATTAGACACACAAAAAAAACGCTCAACAAATGGCTAAAATTTAAGGAATGTGTTTAGTGACGGCATCAGATTCCTAATTGATGGAGAAAGGTCTGGTGGCAAGAAAAGCTGCTTCTAGAAGGTTGTCAAGTGTTTTCGCTCGACGATTCCTTTCTTGGGTGGTTGGTTTGGCCCTTGTTCCTGTAACTCGATTCCTTGCCCGGTATATCCCATTTTAATTTTTCACCATTGTGAACCTTACGCCTTTTTTACTCTCTGATCGAGGTTCTCGGCATTCAAAAATCTTCGTAAACTAAATCACACGTGTATATGTTGACATTTAAGAGATATACAGTCAAGAAAATCAAGGGCAACGGTGATATATATGCGGATTAGACACCAAAAAAAAAACACTCAACAAATGGCTACAATTTAAGGAATGTGTTTAGTGACGGCATCAGATTCCTAATTGATGTAGAAACGTCTGGTGGCAAGAAAAGCTGCTTCTAGAAGGTTGTCAAGTGTTTTCGCTCGACAATTCCATTCTTGGGTGGTTGGTTTGGCTCTTGTTCCTGTAACTCGAATCCTAGCCCCGATATATCCCATTTTAATTTTACACCATTGTGAACCTTACACCCTTTTTACTCTCTGATCGAGGTTCTCGGCATTGAAAAATCTTCGTAAACTAAATCACACGTGTATATGTTGACAATTAAGAGATATACAGTCAAGAAAATCAAGGGCAATGGTGATATATATGCGGATTAGACTCCAAAAAAAACACTCAACAAATGGCTACAATATAAGGAATGTGTTTAGTGACGGCATCAGATTCCTAATTGATGGAGAAAGGTCTGGTGGTAAGAAAAGCTGCTTCTAGGAGGTTGTCAAGTGTTTTCGCTCGACGATTCCATTATTGGGTGGTTGGTTTGGCCCTTGTTCCTATAACTCGAATCCTAGCCTGGTATATCCCATTTTAATTTTGCAACATTGTGAACCTTACGCCTTTTTTACTCTCTGATCGAGGTTCTCGGCATTGAAAAATCTTCGTAAACTAAATCACACGTGTATATGTTGACATTTAAGAGATATACAGTCAAGAAAATCAAGGGCAATGGTGATATATATGCGGATTAGACACCAAAAAAAAACGCTCAACAAATGGCTACAATTTAAGGAATGTGTTTAGTGACGGCATCAGAATCCTAATTGATGGAGAAAGGTCTGGTGGCAAGAAAAGCTGCTTTTAGAAGGTTGTCAAGTGCTTTCGCTCGACGATTCCATTCTTGGGTGGTTGGTTTGGCCCTTGTTCCTGTAACTCAAATCCTAGCCCGGTATATCCCATATTAAAATGTTACACAATTGTGAACCTTACGCCTTTTTTACTCTCTGATCGAGGTTCTCGGTCTTTGAAAAATCTTCGTAAACTAAATCACACGTGTATATGTTGACATTTAAGAGATATACAGTCAAGAAAATCAAGGGCAATGGTGATATATATGCGGATTAGACACACAAAAAAAACGCTCAACAAATGGCTAAAATTTAAGGAATGTGTTTAGTGACGGCATCAGATTCCTAATTGATGGAGAAAGGTCTGGTGGCAAGAAAAGCTGCTTCTAGAAGGTTGTCAAGTGTTTTCGCTCGACGATTCCTTTCTTGGGTGGTTGGTTTGGCCCTTGTTCCTGTAACTCGATTCCTTGCCCGGTATATCCCATTTTAATTTTTCACCATTGTGAACCTTACGCCTTTTTTACTCTCTGATCGAGGTTCTCGGCATTCAAAAATCTTCGTAAACTAAATCACACGTGTATATGTTGACATTTAAGAGATATACAGTCAAGAAAATCAAGGGCAACGGTGATATATATGCGGATTAGACACCAAAAAAAAAACACTCAACAAATGGCTACAATTTAAGGAATGTGTTTAGTGACGGCATCAGATTCCTAATTGATGTAGAAACGTCTGGTGGCAAGAAAAGCTGCTTCTAGAAGGTTGTCAAGTGTTTTCGCTCGACAATTCCATTCTTGGGTGGTTGGTTTGGCTCTTGTTCCTGTAACTCGAATCCTAGCCCGATATATCCCATTTTAATTTTACACCATTGTGAACCTTACACCTTTTTTACTCTCTGATCGAGGTTCTCGGCATTGAAAAATCTTCGTAAACTAAATCACACGTGTATATGTTGACAATTAAGAGATATACAGTCAAGAAAATCAAGGGCAATGGTGATATATATGCGGATTAGACTCCAAAAAAAACACTCAACAAATGGCTACAATATAAGGAATGTGTTTAGTGACGGCATCAGATTCCTAATTGATGGAGAAAGGTCTGGTGGTAAGAAAAGCTGCTTCTAGGAGGTTGTCAAGTGTTTTCGCTCGACGATTCCATTATTGGGTGGTTGGTTTGGCCCTTGTTCCTATAACTCGAATCCTAGCCTGGTATATCCCATTTTAATTTTGCAACATTGTGAACCTTACGCCTTTTTTACTCTCTGATCGAGGTTCTCGGCATTGAAAAATCTTCGTAAACTAAATCACACGTGTATATGTTGACATTTAAGAGATATACAGTCAAGAAATTCAAGGGCAATGGTGATATATATGCGGATTAGACACAAAAAAAAACACTCAACAACTGGCTGCAATTTAAGGAATGTGTTTAGTGACGGCATCAGATTTCTAATTGATGGAGAAAGGTCTGGTGGTAAGAAAAGTTGCTTCTAGGAAGTTGTCAAGTGTTTTCGCTCGAAGATTCCATTCTTGGGTGGTTGGGTTGGCCCTTGTTCCTGTAACTCGAATCCTAGCCCGGTATATCCCATTTTAATTTTACACCATTATGAACCTTACGCCTTTTTACTCTCTGATAGAGGTTCTCGGCATTGAAAAATCTTCGTAAACTAAATCACACAAGTATATGTTGATATTTAAGAGATATACAGTCAAGAAAATCAAGGGCAATGGTGATATATATGCGGATTAGACACAAAAAAAAACACTCAACAAATGGCTACAATTTAATTAATGTGTTTAGTGACGGCATCAGATTCCTAATCGATGGAGAAAGGTCTGGTGGCAAGAATAGCTGCTTCTAGGAGGTTGTCTAGTGTTTTCGCTCGACGATTCCATTCTTGGGTGGTTGGTTTGGCCCTTGTTCCTGTAACTCGAATCCTAGCCCGGTATATCCCATTTTAATTTTACACCATTGTGAACCTTACGCCTTTTTTACTCTCTGATAGAGGTTCTCGGCATTGAAAAATCTTCGTAAACTAAATCACACAATAGTATATGTTGACATTTAAGAGATATATAGTCAAGAAAATCAAGGGCAATGGTGATATATATGCGGATTAGACACAAAAAAAAAACACTCAACAAATGGCTACAATTCAAGGAATGTGTTTAGTGACGGCATCAGATTCCTAATTGATGGAGAAAGGTCTGGTGGCAAGAAAAGCTGCTTCTAGATGGTTGTCAAGTGTTTTCGCACGACTATTCCATTCTTGGGTGGTTGGTTTGGCCCTTGTTCCTGTAACTCGAATCCTAACCCGGTATATCCCATTTTAATTTTACACCATTGTGAACCTTACGCCTTTTTTACTCTCTGATAGAGGTTCTCGGCATTGAAAAATCTTCGTAAACTAAATCACACGTGTATATGTTGATATTTAAGAGATATACAGTCAAGAAAATCAAGGGCAATGGTGATATATATGCGGATTAGACTCCAAAAAAACACTCAACAAATGGCTACAATTTAAGTAATGTGTTTAGTGACGGCATCAGATTCCTAATTGATGGAGAAAGGTCTGGTGGCAAGAAAAGCTGCTTCTAGGAGGTTGTCAAGTGTTTTCGCTCGACGGTTCCATTCTTGGGTGGTTAGTTTGGCCCTTGTTCCTGTAACTCGAATCCTAGCCGTTATATCCCATTTTAATTTTACACCATTGGGAACCTTACGCCTTTTTTACTCTCTGATCGAGGTTCTCGGCATTGAAAAATATTCGTAAACTAAATCACACGTTTATATGTTGATAATTAAGAGATATACAGTCAAGAAAATCAAGGGCAATGGTAATATATATGCGGATTAGACACAAAAAAAACACTCAACAAATGGCTTTAATTTAAGGAATGTGTTTAGTGACGGCATCAGATTCCTTATTGATTGAGAAAGTTCTGGTGGTAAGAAAAGCTGCTTCTAGGAGGTTGTCAAGTGTTTTCGCTCGACGATTCCATTCTTTGGTGGTTGGTTTAGCCCTTGTTCCTGTAAATCGAATCCTAGCCCGGTATATCCCATTTTAATTTTACACCATTGTGAACCTTACGCCTTTTTTACTCTCTGATCGAGGTTCTCGGCATTGAAAAATCTTCGTAAACTAAATCACACGTGTATATGTTGATATTTAAGAGATATACAGTCAAGAAAATCAAGGGCAATTGTGATATATATGCGGATTAGACACAACAAAAAAACACTCAACAAATGGCTACAATTTAAGGAATGTGTTTAGTGACGGTATTAGATACCTAATTGATTGAGAAAGGTCTGGTGGTAAGAAAAGCTGCTTCTTGGAGGTTGACGGGTGGTCCGTAGGACAACCCTTAATTGAGCTAATTACGTGCATATCCCATCTTTTACACAGTTATGTATCGTGAATAAGATAACTACGAGAAATTGTGGTTTTGCAGGTTAATTGTTTAAGTTGAGAAAGTTAACGGGTTTAGAGACGAAGTGGAATGTCTGTTGTGTGATCCCGGTAAAAGATTTAAAGATGAGGAAAGGAAAAAGGCACATGTTGATTGATGGCAGGGACTTGGACGTACATGTGGAACATTGGTGGATGATTTTTGTTATGATTTTAAATAATCAACATCAAATACTCATCCTCAATATCATGTGACATAGGAGATATCATCTAGAATACAACAGCATCACGTGAAGACTTGTGGAGTTGTTTGATGGGCCGCACATGGAGACTTGTGATTGGGCCGCATTTGATTGGATTTTATGGGCGGCAACATTATCAACACAACACATGATTGGGCCGCATGTGACTTGGGCGGCACATATTGGATTTTAGGGAGCAGCCATTTACAACACCTCTTGGATCACGACTTGGGCCAGACTTGTCATCAGCATCACGTGGCTTTATGCCATCACACAAAAAGTCAACATACTCATTTATCATCACGTGAAGGCACAAGGCAAGAGGACATGTGGGCCTTGTGGACGGCAACCTTCATTCACAAAGACAATAACAACAATCATCATCATCTTAATGAAGGGGCCATATGCACGTGAGGGATACAAGTCAACAACACACAATTATTTGAAGGAGGTGGGCGGCACACATCGGTCCAATACCATCATAACAACATCACGTGGAGACAAACTTGTGAGACTTGGGGGATTGAGTGGATTAAAGGGGCTGCACATGATTGGAAATAATGAGGCGGCACCTTTTGGACTTTTGTGAAGATCACATGGAGCCACTATGATGACAATCGAACACACAGCCGACAAATGTGAAGATAGAGCTGGGCGGCACACGTGACAAATGAGGCAAAGAACAAACTCAGATCATCACCGTAAATTACGGTCTAACCGTAATTTACGGTGGACCTGATGATGACTTGAAGCTGCCGTAAATCAGTCCTTATCCACCGTAATACTTTTATGTCCACCGTAATTTACGGTGGAGCCGTAAATTACGGTGCCGTCTGCGAGGAAAACTTGTAACTGCCACTTTTAAGGGAGTTTTTGGGTGTCTTTTCACATTATCTCATCATTGGACGGTTATTGGACACCTTGGGGGCGATTTTGGAGAACTTGTTGGTTTTGTGAACATTTTTCAATCATTCGGTTTGTGCTTTTGATTCGTATGAACAATAGATTGATGTTGATGATGATTCACCGAGCCATGTCCGGCTAAACTCTTCGGTGATCATCCTAGGTGAATGTTTCTGAAACTTTTGTGTGTTTAATTTCTGCATTTCTAGAATGATATCTTGCGTTGCTTGAATTTCATGGTGTATGTTTGATTGTTTGTAGTGTGTTAATCAATATTGCAATTTCTAGTCTTAATCGTACGTTCTTGGTGCCGTTGGCAACCGAGATATCACGGGAAGGGTTAGGGTTGGTTATTGGTTAATAGGTCATCGGGAAACAACCTCGCGTTATCTAATCCGAGTACTTTGTTCCCTTTTATCACTTCAATCACATATACACGAGTTATGTCTATATAACTCTTTCTAGTGAAATTGCACACAATTGTTTAAAGAAACTGAAACCTAGGGTGATCATTGTTCTCTCCTAATTTGTCTTAAAACCTACATTTGATTTGCATTAGTTTAATTTAGTTTTCTAAATCAACAAACCAAACTCTTGAATTTTAATTTCTGCAATTTAGTCTAATATTAGTTTAAGTACAAAGCTATACAATCGACACATCTTCCACATACTCCCTGAGTTCGATACCCTACTACCGCTATCTATAGTTGTTTGGGGATTAAATTTGCGTGACCCACGACAATCACGTCAAATTTTGGCGCCGTTGCCGGGGAGTAGTGCGCAACGTGTGTCATTTTTGTTAGTTTTGTTTTGTTATTTTCGGGTTTACACTGGTGTGTTTAGTGTGCAGGTTCTACAGGTGCATGCATACTAGAGGCTCTCACAAAGCGTCACCATTGTCATTTGATCCGGAAATCGAAAGAACGCTACGACAAAACCGAGTTTTACTACGCGAAAACAGAATCGTTGGTTCACCCACTTCACCCATTACACCAAGAAACATCATGGACGAACCACAAATACCACCTACAACGGGTCAAACGACCTCATCATTCATACCTACATCCACCCAACCATCACCAAACACCACATTACCTAACACCACCGCTGAATTTACACCATCCAATGTCACCCAACCAATCACCACTCAAACTGAGCCTACCATCACCTACAATCCATCCACCACAATCCCACCATTATCCCACTTCTTTCCCCCAACTATGGGTCAATCATCATCCACCTTCACAATTGCACCCAATTCAACTATTGTGCATACTACTTCATCTTTTAGACCACAACCACAACAATCGGGTTTTCAGTATTCGACCATCCCATTTGGGCAAACTTCGGGGATTCAAGGAGATGGTTATGATGAGGGATTTGAAGAATTTGAGGGGTATGATGATGATGGGTACGGTTATGGAGGTTATGGTGATCAAGGGGAGTTTGGGTATTTACAAAGTCAATCTCAAGGGATGGCAAGTGTTGGTGGAATGCCACAACAACAAATTATACCACAACACATTCGGCCAAGACCACAAGGGCCACCAATACAACAACCTAATCCATTGCAACAAGTCCGGCCACAACATGTACAACAACAATTTCAAAGACCACCTCAACGCCCACCGATGCGACAACAACAGTTTCAACAACCAATCGCACCACAAGGGCAAGTACCAAGGCCAAATGGTCCTATTATTCCGAGAGGTAGGTATGGTGTACCAAGGAGACACCTTAGAGAAAATGTGAGGGGCATTGAAGCACATTTTCGGCCGGTAATCACGCAAAACCCTTCACCGGTAGTCATCCCTCATAATGATCAAGGGCGAACATTTGAAGTAAGAACCAATTCTTTGCAAAGTTTACCAAAGTACAAGGGGTTGGCAAATGAGGAGCCTTATTTTCATTTAGAGGCTTATTACTCTATTTGCAACACTCTTGGGAGTCAAGGGTTTTCAGCTGATGACATTAAATTGGTATTATTCCAATTTTCTTTGGAAGATAAGGCGAAGAAATGGTTCTACACTTTGCCTTCGGCATCTATTTACACATGGGGGGAGATGCAACAAACCTTCTTGGATGAGTTTTACACCGCCCAAAAGACCAACGATGCAAGGAAGGGATTGAGAAGCTTTCAACAACAACATGGTGAGATGTTTCACGAGGCGTTTGAGCGTTTCAACATGATGATTAAAAACTGCCCTCATCATGGAATTGAATTATGGGAGTTGATGAATGCCTTTCATGAGGGGTTGAGTGCCGAAGATGCACGTGATTTGATGTCTATCACCGGTGGGACTTTTGGAACAAACTATGAGAATGAAGATTGGGAGTTTTTGGAAAGCATGGCAACTACATCAAAGAGGAAAGCTCAAGCTTCAAGAAGAGCCCGACCGACCGCAAGTGCACGCCATAGATGATGGTAATGTTCAAACCACTAACCAAATTTATGATGTTTGTGCTTTGTGTAATGAGATAGGTCATGCGGCTGGAAATTGCCAAGGGATGTTGGACGGGCAATACGAGGAAGTGCATGCTATTCAAGGTCAAGGTCAAGGAGGGGGTGGTAGAAACTACAACAATATGAATTCTAACACTTACCACCCCGGGTTGAGGAATCATCCGAATTTTCGCTATGGGAATCCCTCAAATCAAGCTAACCCGAATTTCCAAGGAAACCAAGGATTTCAAAGGCAATATCAAACGGGTCAAGGCTTTTCGGGTGGAAACGAGATGATGGAGATGCTAAAGGCAATGCAAAGTGAAATGCAACGAATGAACCAACGTGATGAGGTTCGGATGCAAAAGGACGAGGTTCGTGACAAAAGCATCCAATCGTTGACCACTCAAATGGGTCAACTTGCAAGTGACGTGGCGATGTTAAAGAAAGCAAAAGGCCAGCTACCGAGTGATACGGTGCCAAATCCCAAGAATATAAAAAGCATTAACATCAATGTGGTAAGCACCGTTCCTAGTACCGAATTTAATGAAAAATGTCTAACATCTTCTTGTCAAGTGAATGCAGGTTTGGAAAAAGATGCCGAAGTCGAGAATGATAAAGAGTGTGAAGCGCCAATCGTGCCTATCCGTGTGGGAAAATTAAAAATCCCTCACGCATTGTTGGACTACGGGGCAAGCGTGAGTGTGCTACCAAGTGATCTATACGATATGTACGACTTTGGTCCACTTGAAGGTATAGACACCATGGTGAGCTTGGCGGATGGAAGTTGGAGGCGTCCACGGGGAATGGTTAGGAATGTTAAGATTCAGTTGGGAGAATTTGAATACCCGGTGGATTTCCTAGTTTTGGACTATGCTTCTACCAACATGGCATCACAACAAAGGGTGATTTTAGGTCGACCGTTTCTATACACAGCAAATGCTCAAATTAATTGTAGAGACGAGGTTATTACCATGACCGAAAAGAACCGTAGGTTGTATTTTGATGTTCAAACTAGAGGGATTAGTTATGAGTCCATTGAGAGGAAGGGTGGTGAGTCTGGCGGGATTAGTGAAAAGGTGTTACCACGAATGAGAAAAAAACACCCACCGGACCGTGAAGAAACATATATGGGGGTGAGCAAGAGTGTATTTGATTACCCACCGAGTCAAAATGAGACGGATGCATTTTGCCCAAAGACAAGCTACAGTGGGGGAGGTGGCAGTAACCGATTCTTTGAGCCACCATAAATGGGGGTGGCTCGGTCTGGCTGAAGACTCAAAACTTAGCGCTGCTCGGGAGGCAACTCGAGGTTTTTCACTGACATTGTTATTTCTTTAGTTTTCTTTGTTTCAGAGCCATGGCAACACTCAAGTGTGGGGAAGATGTACGGATATTTGGGTGAAGGTGGTGATAGGAAGTTGGATTATCTACAACATCTGTTGTGGCAAACTTCACCAGGTCGATGTACTCTTTCCTTAGTCTTGTTGTGTTCTTTAGCTTTGAAATTTTGGTAGTTAGTTTGTTTGGTGGTGTCTTGTTTTATTAAAAAAAAAATAAAAAAATGCCAAAAAGAAATTTGGGGTTTGAGATTTAAAGCTATTGTTGATGTTTTTGGTTTAAGCGATCTTTCTCTCAAAACCATACATTGGGGACAATGTATCCCAAGTGTGGGGATGGGGGAAATTTTTGATAGTTTTAAATTTTTTGTAAAGCCAAGCGAAAATTGTCAAAATTTGAAAACTTGATATTGTTCCACTTGACACACCGACACCCATTCCTAGTCTTTTCTTGGTGAGGATTTGAGCCACACATGATTGTTATTGATATTTCATTGTTTGAGTGGCGGTGTGCGTTGTGTGTTAATAGAACTTGTGTGTGAATACTTGTTTAATCCTAGAACTAGCATGCTTTTGAAAATGATAGGGAGACTTTTAGGAAGCCTCGTCTAGATGTGTGAGAGTGCGGGATTGGTGGGTTGGACCTCATACGTTACATATATGAGCTTGGTATTGTGAGGGGTGGGGGTTTGGTCCTTAGAAAGCCATGTTGAGCCTTAGACCATTCGATTGTGACCCAAACCTACTTCTTACAAAATTTTACCTATTGAGATGACCCGGTTTAGGAGATTTAGTATGTAGTATTGATGTTCTTGTATATATTGTTGAGTTTGATGTGTTATGAAAAAAAAAAAAAAAAAAAGAAAAGAAAAAAAAAGAGAAAAATATGAAAAATACAAAAAGAAGTATTTAGTTGCAATAGAGTTGAGAATGTCAAGAAGCTTTGTATATATATTTGGTGTTTGCTTTGTTTAGTGGTAGAAATAAAAACCGGGTCAAATCAATTAGCTCTTTCATGTGTATTCCACCATTTTCCTACCTTTACACCTAGCCCCATTGCAACCCGCAAGTCCCTTTGATTCTAAAGCATGTTAGATATTTGTTAGGAGGAAACTTGATTTGTATACAAGCTTATTGTCGCGCACACACACACGCGCATTGAGTGGCTTAGCATTATGCTAATATTTCTTGTACCGAGAGATTTTTGTGAGGGGTGTGTTTCGTGGTATGATTGAAAGTTAGTAAAAGGACGGCACATTTAGCTTGGTTTGCATGTTTGATCGCTTTGGTTTTGAAATAGTTTTTGAATCGGTTGCTTGGGACAAGCAACGGGTAAGTGTGGGGATGTGACGGGTGGTCCGTAGGACAACCCTTAATTGAGCTAATTACGTGCATATCCCATCTTTTACACAGTTATGTATCGTGAATAAGATAACTACGAGAAATTGTGGTTTTGCAGGTTAATTGTTTAAGTTGAGAAAGTTAACGGGTTTAGAGACGAAGTGGAATGTCTGTTGTGTGAACCCGGTAAAAGATTTAAAGATGAGCAAAGGAAAAAGGCACATGTTGATTGATGGCAGGGACTTGGACGTACATGTGGAACATTGGTGGATGATTTTTGTTATGATTTTAAATAATCAACATCAAATACTCATCCTCAATATCATGTGACATAGGAGATATCATCTAGAATACAACAGCATCACGTGAAGACTTGTGGAGTTGTTTGATGGGCCGCACATGGAGACTTGTGATTGGGCCGCATTTGATTGGATTTTATGGGCGGCAACATTATCAACACAACACATGATTGGGCCGCATGTGACTTGGGCGGCACATATTGGATTTTAGGGAGCAGCCATTTACAACACCTCTTGGATCACGACTTGGGCCAGACTTGTCATCAGCATCACGTGGCTTTATGCCATCACACAAAAAGTCAACATACTCATTTATCATCACGTGAAGGCACAAGGCAAGAGGACATGTGGGCCTTGTGGACGGCAACCTTCATTCACAAAGACAATAACAACAATCATCATCATCTTAATGAAGGGGCCATATGCACGTGAGGGATACAAGTCAACAACACACAATTATTTGAAGGAGGTGGGCGGCACACATCGGTCCAATACCATCATAACAACATCACGTGGAGACAAACTTGTGAGACTTGGGGGATTGAGTGGATTAAAGGGGCTGCACATGATTGGAAATAATGAGGCGGCACCTTTTGGACTTTTGTGAAGATCACATGGAGCCACTATGATGACAATCGAACACACAGCCGACAAATGTGAAGATAGAGTTGGGCGGCACACGTGACAAATGAGGCAAAGAACAAACTCAGATCATCACCGTAAATTACGGTCTAACCGTAATTTACGGTGGACCTGATGATGACTTGAAGCTGCCGTAAATCAGTCCTTATCCACCGTAATACTTTTATGTCCACCGTAATTTACGGTGGAGCCGTAAATTACGGTGCCGTCTGCGAGGAAAACTTGTAACTGCCACTTTTAAGGGAGTTTTTGGGTGTCTTTTCACATTATCTCATCATTGGACGGTTATTGGACACCTTGGGGGCGATTTTGGAGAACTTGTTGGTTTTGTGAACATTTTTCAATCATTCGGTTTGTGCTTTTGATTCGTATGAACAATAGATTGATGTTGATGATGATTCACCGAGCCATGTCCGGCTAAACTCTTCGGTGATCATCCTAGGTGAATGTTTCTGAAACTTTTGTGTGTTTAATTTCTGCATTTCTAGAATGATATCTTGCGTTGCTTGAATGTCATGGTGTATGTTTGATTGTTTGTAGTGTGTTAATCAATATTGCAATTTCTAGTCTTAATCGTACGTTCTTGGTGCCGTTGGCAACCGAGATATCACGGGAAGGGTTAGGGTTGGTTATTGGTTAATAGGTCATCGGGAAACAACCTCGCGTTATCTAATCCGAGTACTTTGTTCCCTTTTATCACTTCAATCACATATACACGAGTTATGTCTATATAACTCTTTCTAGTGAAATTGCACACAATTGTTTAAAGAAACTGAAACCTAGGGTGATCATTGTTCTCTCCTAATTTGTCTTAAAACCTACATTTGATTTGCATTAGTTTAATTTAGTTTTCTAAATCAACAAACCAAACTCTTGAATTTTAATTTCTGCAATTTAGTCTAATATTAGTTTAAGTACAAAGCTATACAATCGACACATCTTCCACATACTCCCTGAGTTCGATACCCTACTACCGCTATCTATAGTTGTTTGGGGATTAAATTTGCGTGACCCACGACAATCACGTCAGAGGTTGTCAAGTGTTTTCGCTCGACGATTCCATTCTTGGGTGGTTGGTTTGGCCCTTATTCCTGTAACTCGAATCCTAGCCCGGTATATCCCATTTTAATTTTACACCATTGTGAACCTTACGCCTTTTTTACTCTCTGATCCAGGTTCTCGCCATTGAAAAATCTTCGTAAACTAAATCACACGTGTATATGTTGACATTTAAGAGATATACAGTCAAGAAAATCAAGGGCAATGGTGATATATATGCGGATTAGACACCAAAAAAAACACTCAACAAATGGCTGCAATTTAAGGAATGTGTTTAGTGACGGCATCAGATTTCTAATTGATGGAGAAAGGTCTGGTGGTAAGAAAAGTTGCTTCTAGGAGGTTGTCAAGTGTTTTCGCTCGACGATTCCATTCTTGGGTGGTTGGTTTGGCCCTTGTTCCTGTAACTCAAATCCTAGCCCGGTATATCCCATTTTAATTTTACACCATTGTGAACCTTACGCCTTTTTTACTCTCTGATAGAGGTTCTCGGCATTGAAAAATCTTCGTAAACTAAATCACACGTGTATATGTTGATATTTAAGAGATATACTGTCAAGAAAATCAAGGGCAATGGTGATATATATGCGGATTAGACACCAAAAAAAACACTCAACAAATGGCTACAATTTAAGTAATGTGTTTAGTGACGGCATCCGATTCCTAATTGATGGAGAAAGGTCTGGTGGCAAGAAAAGTTGCTTCTAGGAGGTTGTCAAGTGTTTTCGCTCGACGATTCCATTCTTGGGTGGTTAGTTTGGCCCTTGTTCCTGTAACTCGAATCCTAGCCCGTATATCCCATTTTAATTTTACACCATTGTGAACCTTACGCCTTTTTTACTCTCTGATCGAGGTTCTCGGCATTGAAAAATATTCGTAAACTAAATCACACGTGTATATGTTGATAATTAAGAGATATACAGTCAATAAAATCAAGGGCAATGGTGATATATATGCGGATTAGACACAAAAAAAAAAACACTCAACAAATGGCTACAATTCAAGGAATGTGTTTAGTGACGGCATCAGATTCCATTCTTGGGTGGTTGGTTTGGCCCTTGTTCCTGTAACTCGAATCCTAGCCCGGAATATCCCATTTTAATTTTACACCATTGTGAACCTTACGCCTTTTTTACTCTCTGATCGAGGTTCTCGGCATTGAAAAATCTTCGTAAACTAAATCACACGTGTATATGTTGATATTTAAGAGATATACAGTCAAGAAAATAAAGGGCAATTGTGATATATATGCGGATTAGACACAAAAAAACACTCAACAAATGGCTACAATTAAAGGAATGTGTTTAGTGACGGTATTAGATTCCTAATTGATTGAGAAAGGTCTGGTGGTAAGAAAAGTTGCTTCTTGGAGGTTGTCAAGTGTTTTCGCTCGACGATTCCATTCTTGGGTGGTTGGTTTGGCCCTTGTTCCTGTAACTCGAATCCTAGCCCGGTATATCCCATTTTAATTTTACACCATTGTGAACCTTACGCCTTTTTTACTCTCTGATCGAGGTTCTCGCCATTGAAAAATCTTCGTAAACTAAATCACACGTGTATATGTTGATATTTAAGAGATATACAGTCAAGAAAATCAAGGGCAATGGTGATATATATGCGGATTAGACTCCAAAAAAAACACTCAACAAATGGCTACAATATATGGAATGTGTTTAGTGACGGCATCAGATTCCTAATTGATGGAGAAAGGTCTGGTGGCAAGAAAAGTTGCTTCTAGGAGGTTGTCAAGTGTTTTCGCTCGAAGATTCCATTCTTGGGTGGTTGGGTTGGCCCTTGTTCCTGTAACTCGAATCCTAGCCCGGAATATCCCATTTTAATTTTACACCATTGTGAACCTTACGCCTTTTTTACTCCCTGATCGAGGTTCTCGGCATTGAAAAATCTTCGTAAACTAAATCACACGTGTATATGTTGACAATTAAGAGATATACAGTCAAGAAAATCAAGGGCAATGGTGATATATATGCGGATTAGACTCCAAAAAAAACACTCAACAAATGGCTACAATATAAGGAATGTGTTTAGTGACGGCATCAGATTCCTAATTGATGGAGAAAGGTCTGGTGGTAAGAAAAGCTGCTTCTAGGAGGTTGTCAAGTGTTTTCGCTCGACGATTCCATTATTGGGTGGTTGGTTTGGCCCTTGTTCCTGTAACTCGAATCCTAGCCTGGTATATCCCATTTTAATTTTGCAACATTGTGAACCTTACGCCTTTTTTACTCTCTGATCGAGGTTCTCGGCATTGAAAAATCTTCGTAAACTAAATCACACGTGTATATTTTGACATTTAAGAGATATACAGTCAAGAAAATCATGGGCAATGGTGATATATATGTGGATTAGACACAAAAAAAACACTCAACAAATGCTACAATTCAAGGAATGTGTTTAATGACGCCATCAGATTCCTAATTGATGGAGAAAGGTCTGGTGGCAAGAAAAGCTGCTTCTAGGAGGTTGTCAAGTGTTTTCGCTCAATGATTCCATTCTTGGGTGGTTGGTTTGGCCATTGTTCCTGTAACTCGAATCCTAGCCCGGTATATCCCATTTTAATTTTACCCAACTGTGAACCTTACGACTTTTTTACTCTCTAATCAAGGTTCTCGGCATTGAACAATCTTCGTAAACTAAATCACACGTGTATATGTTGACATTTAAGAGATATACATTCAAGAAAATCAAGAGCAATGGTGATATATATGCGGATTAGACACCAAAAAAAACGCTCAACAAATGGCTGCAATTTAAGGAATGTATTTAGGGACGGCATCAGATTCGTAATTGATGGAGAAAGTTCTGGTGGTAAGAAAAGCTGCTTCTAGGAGGTTGTCAAGTGTTTTCGCTCGACGATTCCATTTTTGGGTGGTTGGTTTGGCCCTTGTTCCAGTAACTCGAATCGTAGCCCGGTATATCCCATTTTAATTTTACACCATTGTGAACCTTATGCCTTTTTTACTCTCTGATCGAGGTTCTCGGCATTGAAAAATATTCGTAAACTAAATCACACGTGTATATGTTGCATTTAAGAGATATACAGTCAAGAAAATCAAGGGCAATGGTGATATATATGCGGATTAGACACAAAAAAAAACGCTCAACAAATGGCTACAATTTAAGGAATGTGTTTAGTGACGGCATCAGAATCCTAATTGATGGAGAAAGGTCTGGTGGCAAGAAAAGCTGCTTTTAGAAGGTTGTCAAGTGCTTTCGCTCGACGATTCCATTCTTGGGTGGTTGGTTTGGCCCTTGTTCCTGTAACTCGAATCCTAGCCCGGTATATCCCATATTAAAATGTTACACAATTGTGAACCTGACGCCTTTTTTACTCTCTGATCGAGGTTCTCGGTCTTTGAAAAATCTTCGTAAACTAAATCACACGTGTATATGTTGACATTTAAGAGATATACAGTCAAGAAAATCAAGGGCAATGGTGATATATATGCGGATTAGACACACAAAAAAAACGCTCAACTAATGGCTTAAATTTAAGGAATGTGTTTAGTGACGGCATCAGATTCCTAATTGATGGAGAAAGGTCTGGTGGCAAGAAAAGCTGTTTCTAGGAGGTTGTCAAGTGTTTTCGCTCGACGATTCCTTTCTTGGGTGGTTGGTTTGGCCCTTGTTCCTGTAACTCGATTCCTTGCCCGGTATATCCCATTTTAATTTTTCACCATTGTGAACCTTATGCCTTTTTTACTCTCTGATCGAGGTTCTCGGCATTCAAAAATCTTCGTAAACTAAATCACACGTGTATATGTTGACATTTAAGAGATATACAGTCAAGAAAATCAAGGGCAATGGTGATATATATGCGGATTAGACACCAAAAAAAAAACACTCAACAAATGGCTACAATTTAAGGAATGTGTTTAGTGATGGCATCAGATTCCTAATTGATGGAGAAACGTCTGGTGGCAAGAAAAGCTGATTCTAGAAGGTTGTCAAGTGTTTTCGCTCGACAATTCCATTCTTGGGTGGTTGGTTTGGCCCTTGTTCCTGTAACTCGAATCCTAGCCCGATATATCCCATTTTAATTTTACACCATTGTGAACCTTACGCCTTTTTTACTCCCTGATCGAGGTTCTCGGCATTGAAAAATCTTCGTAAACTAAATCACACGTGTATATGTTGACAATTAAGAGATATACAGTCAAGAAAATCAAGGGCAATGGTGATATATATGCGGATTAGACTCCAAAAAAAACACTCAACAAATGGCTACAATATAAGGAATGTGTTTAGTGACGGCATCAGATTCCTAATTGATGGAGAAAGGTCTGGTGGTAAGAAAAGCTGCTTCTAGGAGGTTGTCAAGTGTTTTCGCTCGACGATTCCATTATTGGGTGGTTGGTTTGGCCCTTGTTCCTGTAACTCGAATCCTAGCCTGGTATATCACATTTTAATTTTACACCATTGTGAACCTTACGCCTTTTTTACTCTCTGATCGAGGTTCTCGGCAGTGAAAAATCTTCGTAAACTAAATCACACGTGTATATGTTGACATTTAAGAGATATACAGTCAAGAAAATCAAGGGCAATGGTGATATATATGCGGATTAGACACAAAAAAAAACACTCAACAAATGGCTGCAATTTAAGGAATGTGTTTAGTGACGGCATCAGATTTCTAATTGATGGAGAAAGGTCTGGTGGTAAGAAAAGTTGCTTCTAGGAAGTTGTCAAGTGTTTTCGCTCGAAGATTCCATTCTTGGGTGGTTGGGTTGGCCCTTGTTCCTATAACTCGAATCCTAGCCCGGTATATCCCATTTTAATTTTACACCATTATGAACCTTACGCCTTTTTACTCTCTGATAGAGGTTCTCGGCATTGAAAAATCTTCGTAAACTAAATCACACGTGTATATGTTGATATTTAAGAGATATACAGTCAAGAAAATCAAGGGCAATGGTGATATATATGCGGATTAGACACAAAAAAAACACTCAACAAATGGCTACAATTTAATTAAAGTGTTTAGTGACGGCATCAGATTCCTAATCGATGGAGAAAGTTCTGGTGGCAAGAATAGCTGCTTCTAGGAGGTTGTCAAGTTTTTTCGCTCGACGATTCCATTCTTGGGTGGTTGGTTTGGCCCTTGTTCCTGTAACTCGAATCCTAGCCCGGTATATCCCATTTTAATTTTACACCATTGTGAACCTTACGCCTTTTTTACTCTCTGATAGAGGTTCTCGGCATTGAAAAATCTTCGTAAACTAAATCACACAATAGTATATGTTGACAATTAAGAGATATATATATTCAAGAAAATCAAGGGCAATGGTGATATATATGCGGATTAGACACAAAAAAAAACACTCAACAAATGGCTACAATTCAAGGAATGTGTTTAGTGACGGCATCAGATTCCTAATTGATAGAGAAAGGTCTGGTGGCAAGAAAAGCTGCTTCTAGATGGTTGTCAAGTGTTTTCGCACGACTATTCCATTCTTGGGTGGTTGGTTTGGCCCTTGTTCCTGTAACTCGAATCCTAACCCGGTATATCCCATTTTAATTTTACACCATTGTGAACCTTACGCCTTTTTTACTCTCTGATAGAGGTTCTCGGCATTGAAAAATCTTCGTAAACTAAATCACACGTGTATATGTTGATATTTAAGAGATATACAGTCAAGAAAATCAAGGGCAATGGTGATATATATAAGGATTAGACACCAAAAAAACACTCAACAAATGGCTACAATTTAAGTAATGCGTTTAGTGACGGCATCAGATTCCTAATTGATGGAGAAAGGTCTGGTGGCAAGAAAAGCTGCTTCTAGGAGGTTGTCAAGTGTTTTCGCTCGACGGTTCCATTCTTGGGTGGTTAGTTTGGCCCTTGTTCCTGTAACTCGAATCCTAGCCGTTATATCCCATTTTAATTTTACACCATTGGGAACCTTACACCTTTTTTACTCTCTGATCGAGGTTCTCGGCATTGAAAAATATTCGTAAACTAAATCACACGTGTATATGTTGATAATTAAGAGATATACAGTCAAGAAAATCAAGGGCAATGGTAATATATATGCGGATTAGACACAAAAAAAAAACACTCAACAAATGGCTTCAATTTAAGGAATGTGTTTAGTGACGGCATCAGATTCCTAATTGATTGAGAAAGTTCTGGTGGTAAGAAAAGCTGCTTCTAGGAGGTTTTCAAGTGTTTTCGCTCGACGATTCCATTCTTTGGTGGTTGGTTTAGCCCTTGTTCCTGTAAATCGAATCCTAGCCCGGTATATCCCATTTGAATTTTACACCATTGTGAACCTTACGCCTTTTTTACTCTCTGATCGAGGTTCTCGGCATTGAAAAATCTTCGTAAACTAAATCACACGTGTATATGTTGATATTTAAGAGATATACAGTCAAGAAAATCAAGGGCAATTGTGATATATATGCGGATTAGACACAAAAAAAAAACACTCAACAAATGGCTACAATTTAAGGAATGTGTTTAGTGACGGTATTAGATACCTAATTGATTGAGAAAGGTCTGGTGGTAAGAAAAGCTGCTTCTTTGAGGTTGTCAAGTGTTTTTCCTCGACGATTCCATTCTTGGGTGGTTGGTTTGGCCCTTGTTCCTGTAACTCGAATCCTAGCCCGGTATATCCCATTTTAATTTTACACCATTGTGAACCTTACGCCTTTTTTACTCTCTGATCCAGGTTCTCGCCATTGAAAATCTTCGTAAACTAAATCACACGTGTATATGTTGACATTTAAGAGATATACAGTCAAGAAAATCAAGGGCAATGGTGATATATATGCGGATTAGACACAAAAAAAAACACTCAACAAATGGCTGCAATTTAAGGAATGTGTTTAGTGACGGCATCAGATTTCTAATTGATGGAGAAAGGTCTGGTGGTAAGAAAAGTTGCTTCTAGGAGGTTGTCAAGTGTTTTCGCTCGATGATTCCATTCTTGGGTGGTTGGTTTGGCCCTTGTTCCTGTAACTCGAATCCTAGCCCGGTATATCCCATTTTAATTTTACACCATTGTGAACCTTACGCCTTTTTTACTCTCTGATAGAGGTTCTCGGCATTGAAAAATCTTCGTAAACTAAATCACACGTGTATATGTTGATATTTAAGAGATATACAGTCAAGAAAATCAAGGGCAATGGTGATATATATGCGGATTAGACACCAAAAAAAACACTCAACAAATGGCTACAATTTAAGTAATGTGTTTAGTGACGGCATCAGATTCCTAATTGATGGAGAAAGGTCTGGTGGCAAGAAAAGTTGCTTCTAGGAGGTTGTCAAGTGTTTTCGCTCGACGATTCCATTCTTGGGTGGTTAGTTTGGCCCTTGTTCCTGTAACTCGAATCCTAGCCCGTATATCCCATTTTAATTTTACACCATTGTGAACCTTACGCCTTTTTTACTCTCTGATCGAGGTTCTCGGCATTGAAAAATATTCGTAAACTAAATCACACGTGTATATGTTGATAATTAAGAGATATACAGTCAATAAAATCAAGGGCAATGGTGATATATATGCGGATTAGACACAAAAAAAACACTCAACAAATGGCTACAATTCAAGGAATGTGTTTAGTGACGGCATCAGATTCCTAATTGATGGAGAAAGGTCTGGTGGCAAGAAAAGCTGCTTCTAGGAGGTTGTCAAGTGTTTTCGCTCGACTATTCCATTCTTGGGTGGTTGGTTTGGCCCTTGTTCCTGTAACTCGAATCCTAGCCCGGAATATCCCATTTTAATTTTACACCATTGTGAACCTTACTCCTTTTTTACTCTCTGATCGAGGTTCTCGGCATTGAAAAATCTTCGTAAACTAAATCACACGTGTATATGTTGATATTTAAGAGATATACAGTCAAGAAAATTAAGGGCAATTGTGATATATATGCGGATTAGACACAAAAAAACACTCAACAAATGGCTACAATTTAAGGAATGTGTTTAGTGACGGTATTAGATTCCTAATTGATTGAGAAAGGTCTGGTGGTAAGAAAAGCTGCTTCTTGGAGGTTGTCAAGTGTTTTCGCTCGACGATTCCATTCTTGGGTGGTTGGTTTGGCCCTTGTTCCTGTTACTCGAATCCTAGCCCGGTATATCCCATTTTAATTTTACACCATTGTGAACCTTACGCCTTTTTTACTCTCTGATCGAGGTTCTCGCCATTGAAAAATCTTCGTAAACTAAATCACACGTGTATATGTTGATATTTAAGAGATATACAGTCAAGAAAATCAAGGGCAATGGTGATATATATGCGGATTAGACACCAAAAAAAAACACTCAACAAATGGCTACAATTTAAGTAATGTGTTTAGTGACGGCATCAGATTCCTAATTGATGGAGAAAGGTCTGGTGGCAAGAAAAGCTGCTTCTAGGAGGTTGTCAAGTGTTTTCGCTCGACGATTCCATTCTTGGGTGGTTAGTTTGGCCCTTGTTCCTGTAACTCGAATCCTAGCCCGTATATCCCATTTTAATTTTACACCATTGTGAACCTTACGCCTTTTTTACTCTCTGATCGAGGTTCTCGGCATTGAAAAATATTCGTAAACTAAATCACACGTGTATATGTTGATAATTAAGAGATATACAGTCAATAACATCAAGGACAATGGTGATATATATGCGGATTAGACACAAAAAAAAACACTCAACAAATGGCTACAATTCAAGGAATGTGTTTAGTGACGGCATCAGATTCCTAATTGATGGAGAAAGATCTGGTGGCAAGAAAAGCTGCTTCTAGGAGGTTGTCAAGTGTTTTCGCTCGACTATTCCATTCTTGGGTGGTTGGTTTGGCCCTTGTTCCTGTAACTCGAATCCTAGCCCGGAATATCCCATTTTAACTTTACACCATTGTGAACCTTACGCCTTTTTTACTCTCTGATCGAGGTTCTCGGCATTGAAAAATCTTCGTAAACTAAATCACACGTGTATATGTTGATATTTAAGAGATATACAGTCAAGAAAATCAAGGGCAATTGTGATATATATGCGGATTAGACACAAAAAAACACTCAACAAATGGCTACAATTTAAGGAATGTGTTTAGTGACGGTATTAGATTCCTAATTGATTGAGAAAGGTCTGGTGGTAACAAAAGCTTCTTCTTGGAGGTTGTCAAGTGTTTTCGCTCGACGATTCCATTCTTGGGTGGTTGGTTTGGCCCTTGTTCCTGTAACTCGAATCCTAGCCCGGTATATCCCATTTTAATTTTAGACCATTGTGAACCTTACGCCTTTTTTACTCTCTGATCGAGGTTCTCGTCATTGAAAAATCTTCGTAAACTAAATCACACGTGTATATGTTGACATTTAAGAGATATACAGTCAAGAAAATCAAGGGCAATGGTGATATATATGCGGATTAGACACAAAAAAAAAAAACACTCAACAAATGGCTGCAATTTAAGGAATGTGTTTAGTGACGGCATCATATTTCTAATTGATGGAGAAAGGTCTGGTGGTAAGAAAAGTTGCTTCTAGGAGGTTGTCAAGTGTTTTCGCTCGACGATTCCATTCTTGGGTGGTTGGTTTGGCCCTTGTTCCTGTAACTCGAATCCTAGCCCGATATATCCCATTTTAATTTTACACCATTGAGAACCTTACACCTTTTTTACTCTATGATAAAGGTTCTCGGCATTGAAAAATCTTCGTAAACTTAATCACACGTGTATATGTTGACATTTAAGAGATATACAATCAAGAAAATCAAGGGCAATGGTGATATATATGCGGATTAGACACAAAAAAAACACTCAACAAATGGCTACAATTCAAGGAATGTGTTTAGTGACGGCATCAGATTCCTAATTGATGGAGAAAGGTCTGGTGGCAAGAAAAGCTGGTTCTAGGAGGTTGTCAAGTGTTTTCGCTCGACGATTTCATTCTTGGGTGGTTGGTTTGGCCCTTGTTCCTGTAACTCGAATCCTAGCCCGGTATATCCCATTTTAATTTTACACCTTTGTGAACCTTACGCCTTTTTTACTCTCTGATAGAGGTTCTCGGCATTGAAAAATATTCGTAAACTAAATCACACGTGTATATGTTGACATTTAAGAGATATACAGTTAAGAAAATCAAGGGCAATGGTGATATATATGCGGATTAGACACAAAAAAAACACTCAACAAATGGCTACAATTCAAGGAATGTGTTTAGTGACGGCATCAGATTCCTAATTGACTGAGAAAGTTCTGGTGGTAAGAAAAGCTGCTTCTAGGAGGTTGTCAAGTGTTTTCGCTCGACGATTCCATTCTTGTCTGGTTGGTTTGGCCCTTGTTCCTGTAACTCGAATCATAGCCCAGTATATCCCATTTTAATTTTACACCATTGTGAACCTTACGCCTTTTTTACTCTCTGATCGAGGTTCTTGGCATTGAAAAATCTTCGTAAACTAAATCACACGTGTATATGTTGACATTTAAGAGATATACAGTCAAGAAAATCAAGAGCAATGGTGATATATATGCGGATTAGACACCAAAAAAAAACACTCAACAAATGGCTGCAATTTAAGGAATGTGTTTAGTGACGGCATCAGATTCCTAATTGATGGAGAAAGGTCTGGTGGTAAGAAAAGCTGCTTCTAGGAGGTTGTCAAGTGTTTTCGCTCGATGATTCCATTCTTGGGTGGTGGTTTGGCCCTTGTTCCTGTAACTCGAATTCTAGCCCGGTGTATCCCATTTTAATTTTACACCATGGTGAACCTTACGCCTTTTTTACTCTCTGATAGAGGTTCTCGTCATTGAAAAATCTTCGTAAACTAAATCACACGTGTATATGTTGACATTTAAGAGATATACAGTCAAGAAAATGAAGGGCAATGGTGATATATATGCGGATTATACACCAAAAAAAACACTCAACAAATGGCTACAATTTAAGGAATGTGTTTAGTGACGGCATCAGATTCCTAATTGATGGAGAAAAGTCTGGTGGCAAGAAAAGCTGCTTCTAGGAGGTTGTCAAGTGTTTTCGCTCGACGATTCCATTCTCGGGTGGTTGGTTTGGCCCTTGTTCCTGTAACTCGAATCCTCGTCCGGTATATCCCATTTTAATTTTACACCATTGTGAACCTTACTTCTTTTTTAATCTCTGATCGAGGTTCTCGGCATTGAAAAATCTTCGTAAACTAAATCACACGTGTATATGTTGATATCTAAGAGATATACAGTCAAGAAAATCAAGGGCAATGGTGATATATATGCGGATTAGACACAAAAAAAAACACTCAACAAATGGCTACAATTTAAGTAACGTGTTTAGTGACGGCATCAGATTCCTAATTGATGGAGAAAGGTCTGGTGGCAAGAAAAGCTAGTTCTAGGAGGTTGTCAAGTATTTTCGCTCGACGATTTCATTCTTGGGTGGTTGGTTTGGCCCTTGTTCCTGTAACTCGAATCCTAGCCCGGTATATCCCATTTTAATTTTACACCTTTGTGAACCTTACGCCTTTTTTACTCTCTGATAGAGGTTCTCGCCATTGAAAAATCTTCGTAAACTAAATCACACGTGTATATGTTGACATTTAAGAGATATACAGTCCAGAAAATCAAGGGCAATGGTGATATATATGCGGATTAGACACAAAAAAAACACTCAACAAATGGCTACAATTCAAGGAATGTGTTTAGTGACGGCATCAGATTCCTAATTGACTGAGAAAGTTCTGGTGGTAAGAAAAGCTGCTTCTAGGAGGTTGTCAAGTGTTTTCGCTCGACGATTCCATTCTTGGGTGGTTGGTTTGGCCCTTGTTCCTGTAACTCGAATCCTAGCCCAGTATATCCCATTTTAATTTTACACCATTGTGAACCTTACGCCTTTTTTAATCTCTGATCGAGGTTCTCGGCATTGAAAAATCTTCGTAAACTAAATCACACGTGTATATGTTGACATTTAAGAGATATACAGTCAAGAAAATCAAGAGCAATGGTGATATATATGCGGATTAGACACCAAAAAAAAACACTCAACAAATGGCTGCAATTTAAGGAATGTGTTTAGTGACGGGATCAGATTCCTAATTGATGGAGAAAGGTCTGGTGGTAAGAAAAGCTGCTTCTAGGAGGTTGTCAAGTGTTTTCGCTCGATGATTCCATTCGTGGGTGGTGGTTTGGCCCTTGTTCCTGTAACTCGAATTCTAGCCCGGTGTATCCCATTTTAATTTTACACCATTGTGAACCTTACGCCTTTTTTACTCTCTGATAGAGGTTCTCGTCATTGAAAAATCTTCGTAAACTAAATCACACGTGTATATGTTGACATTTAAGAGATATACAGTCAAGAAAATGAAGGGCAATGGTGATATATATGCGGATTATACACCAAAAAAAACACTCAACAAATGGCTACAATTTAAGGAATGTGTTTAGTGACGGCATCAGATTCCTAATTGATGGAGAAAAGTCTGGTGGCAAGAAAAGCTGCTTCTAGGAGGTTGTCAAGTGTTTTCGCTCGACGAGTCCATTCTCGGGTGGTTGGTTTGGCCCTTGTTCCTGTAACTCTAATCCTCGTCCGGTATATCCCATTTTAATTTTACACCATTGTGAACCTTACGCCTTTTTTAATCTCTGATCGAGGTTCTCGGCATTGAAAAATCTTCGTAAACTAAATCACACGTGTATATGTTGATATCTAAGAGATATACAGTCAAGAAAATCAAGGGCATTGGTGATATATATGCGGATTAAACACCAAAAAAAACACTTAACAAATGGCTACAATTTAAGGAATGTGTTTAGTGACGACATCAGATTCTTAATTGATGGAAAAATCTTCGTAAATTAAATCACACGTGTATATGTTGATATTTAAGAGATATACAGTCAAGAAATTTAAGGGCAATTGTGATATATATGCGGATTAGACACCAAAAAAACACTCAACAAATGGCTCCAATTTAAGGAATGTGTTTAGTGACGGCATCAGATTCCTAATTGATGGAGAAAGGTCTGGTGGTAAGAAAAGCTGCTTCTAGGACTCGAATCCTAGCCCGGTATATCTCATTTTAATTTTACACCATTGTGAACCTTACGCCTTTTTTACTCTCTGATCGAGGTTCTCGGCATTGAAAAATCTTTGTAAACTAAATCACACGTGTATATGTTGACATTTAAGAGATACACAGTCAAGAAAATCAAGGGCAATGGTGATATATATGCGGATTAGACACAAAAAAAAACACTCAACAAATGGCTACAATTTAAGGAGTGTGTTTAGTGAGGGCATCAGATTTCTAATTGATGGAGAAAGGTCTGGTGGTAAGAAAAGCTGCTTCTAGAAGGTTGTCAAGTGTTTTCGCTCGACGATTCCATTCTTGGGTGGTTGGTTTGGCCCTTGTTCCTGTAACTCGATTCCTAGCCCGGTATATCCCATTTTAATTTTACACCATTGTGAACCTTACGCCTTTTTTACTCTCTGATAGAGGTTCTTGGCATTGAAAAATCTTCGTAAACTAAATCACACGTGTATAAGTTGACATTTAAGAGATATACAGTCAAGAAAATCAAGGGCACTGGTGATATATATGCGGATTAGACACAAAAAAAAACACTCAACAAATGGCTATAATTTAAGTAATGTGTTTAGTGACGGCATCAGATTCCTAATTGATGGAGAAAGGTCTGGTGGCAAGAAAAGCTGCTTCTAGGAGGTTGTCAAGTGTTTTCGCTCGACGATTCCATTCTTGGGTGGTTGGTTTGGGCCTTGTTCCTGTAACTCGAATACTAGCCCGGTATATCCCATTTTAATTTTACACCATTGTGAACCTTACGCCTTTTTACTCTCTGATCGAGGTTCTCGGAATTGAAATATATTCGTAAACTAAATCACACGTGTATATGTTGATATTTAAGAGATATACAGTCAAGAAACTCAAGGGCAATGGTGACATATATGCGGATTAGACACCAAAAAAAAAACACTCAACAAATGGCTACAATTTAAGTAATGTGTTTAGTGACGACATCAGATTCCTAATTGATGGAGAAAGGTATGGTGGCAAGAAAAGCTGCTTCTAGGAGGTTGTCAAGTGTTTTCGCTCGACGATTCCATTCTTGGGTGGTTGGTTTGGCCCTTGTTCCTGTAATTCGGATCCTAGCCCGGTATATCCTATTTTAATTTTACACCATTGTGAACCTTACGCCTTTTTTACTCTCTGATAGAGGTTCTCGGCATTGAAAAATCTTCATAAACTAAATCACACGTGTATATGTTGATATTTAAGAGATATACAGTCAAGAAAATCAAGGGCAATGGTGATATATATGCGGATTAGACACAAAAAAAAAAAACACTCAACAAATGGCTACAATTTAAGTAATGTGTTTAGTGACGGCATCAGATTATTAATTGATGGAGAAAGGTCTGGTGGGAAGAAAAGCTGCTTCTAGGAGGTTGTCATGTGTTTTCGCTCGTCGATTCCATTCTTGGGAGGTTGGTTTGGCCCTTGTTCCTGTAACTCGAATACTAGCCCGGTATATCCCATTTTAATTTTACACCATTGTGAACCTTACGCCTTTTTTACTCTCTGATCGAGGTTCTCGGCATTGGAAAATCTTCGTAAACTAAATCACATGTGTATATGTTGATATTTAAGAGATATGCAGTCAAGAAAATCAAGGGCAATGGTGATATATATGCGGATTAGACACAAAAAAAAAACACTCAACAAATGGCTGCAATTTAAGGAATGTGTTTAGTGACGGCATCAGATTCCTAATTAATGGAGAAAGGTCTGGTGGTAAGAAAAGCTGCTTCTAGGAGGTTTTCAAGTGTTTTCGTTCGACGATTCCATTCTTGGGTGGTTTGGTTGGCCCTTGTTCCTGTAACTCGAATACTAGCCTGGGATATCCCATTTTTATTTTTCACCATTGTGAACCTTACGCCTTTTTTACTCTATGATCGAGGTTCTCGACATTGAAAAATCTTCGTAAACTAAATCACACGTGTATATGTTGACATTTAAGATATATACAGTCAAGAAAATCAAGGGCAATGGTGATATATATGCGGATTAGACAAAAAAAACACTCAACAAATGGCTGCAATTTAAGGAATGTGTTTAGTGACGGCATCAGATTCCTAATTGATGGAGAAAGGTCTGGTGGTAAGAAAAGCTGCTTCTAGGAGGTTGTCAAGTGTTTTCGCTCGACGATTCCATTCTTGGGTAGTTGGTTTGGCCTTTGTTCCTGTAACTCGAATCCTAGCCCGGCATATCCCATTTTAATTTTACACCATTGTGAACTTACGCCTTTTTTACTCTTTGATCGAGGTTCTCGGCATTGAAAAATCTTTGTAAACTAAATCACACGTGTATATGTTGACATTTAAGAGATATACAGTCAAGAAAATCAAGGGCAATGGTGATATATATGCGAATTAGACACCAAAAAAAAACGCTCAACAAATGGCTACAATTTAAGTAATGTGTTTAGTGACGGCATCAGATTCCTAATTGATGGAGAAAGGTCTGGTGGCAAGAAAAGCTGCTTCTAGGAGGTTGTCAAGTGTTTTCGCTCAACGATTCCATTCTTGGGTGGTTGGTTTGGCCCTTGTTCCTGTAACTCGAATCCGAGCCCGGTATATCCCATTTTAATTTTACACCATTGTGAACCTTACGCCTTTTTTAATCTCTGATAGAGGTTCTCGGCATTGAAAAATCTACGTAAACTAAATCACATGTGTATATGTTGACATTTAAGAGATATACAGTCAAGAAAATCAAGGGCAATGGTGATATATATACGGATTAGACACAAAAAAACACTCAACAAATGGCTACAATTTAAGGAATGTGTTTAGTGACGACGTCAGATTCCTAATTGATGGATAAAGGACTGGTGGTAAGAAAAGCTGCTTCTAGGAGGTTGTAAAGTGTTTTCGCTCGACGATTCCATTCTTGGGTGGTTGGTTTGGCCCAAGTTCCTGTAACTCGAATCCTAGCCCGGTATATCTCATTTTAATTTTACACCATTGTGAACCTTACGCCTTTTTTACTCTCTGATCGAGGTTCTCGGCATTGAAAAATCTTCGTAAACTAAATCACACGTGTATATGTTGACATTTAAGAGATATACAGTCAAGAAAATTAAGGGAAATGGTGATATATATGCGGATTAGACACAAAAAAAAACACTCAACAAATGGCTTCAATTTAAAGAATGTGTTTAGTGACGGCATCAGATTTCTAATTGATGGAGAAAGGTCTGGTGGTAAGAAAAGCTGCTTCTAGGAGGTTGTCAAGTGTTTTCGCTCGACGATTCCATTCTTGAGTGGTTGGTTTGGCCCTTGTTCCTGTAACTCGAATCCTAGCCCGGTATATCCCATTTTAATTTTACACCATTGTGAACCTTACGCCTTTTTTATTCTCTGATAGAGGTTCTCGTCATTGAAAAATCTTCGTAAACTAAATCACACGTGTACATGTTGACATTTAAGAGATATACAGTTCAGAAAATCAAGGACAATGGTGATATATAAGCGGATTAGACACCAAAAAAACACTCAACAAATGGCTACAATTTAAGGAATGTGTTTAGTGACGGCATCAGATTCCTAATTGATGGAGAAAGGTCTGGTGGCAAGAAAAGCTGCTTCTAGGGGGTTGTCAAGTGTTTTAGCTCGACGATTCCATTCTTGGGTGGTTGGTTTGGCCCTTGTTCCTGTAACTCGAATCCTTGCCCGGTATATCCCATTTTAATTTTACACCATTGTGAACCATACGCCATTTTTACTCTCTGATCGAGGTTCTCGGCATGGAAAAATCTTCGTAAACTAAATCACACGTGTATATGTTGATATTTAAGAGATATACAGTCAAGAAAATCAAGCGCAATGGTGATATATATGCAGATTAGACACCAAAAAAACACTCAACAAATGGCTACAATTTAAGGAATGTGTTTAGTGACGGCATCGGATTCCTAATTGATGGAAAAATCTTCGTAAACTAAATCACACGTGTATATGTTAATATTTAAGAGATATATAGTCAAGAAAATCAAGGGCAATTGTTATGTATATGCGGATTAGACACCAAAAAAAAAAAACACTCAACAAATGGCTACAATTTAAGGAACGTGTTTAGTGACGGCATCAGATTCCTAATTGATGGAGATAGGTCTGGTGGTAAGAAAAGCTGCTTCTAGGACTCGAATCCTAGCCCGGTATATCCCATTTTAATTTTACACCATTGTAAACCTTACGCCTTTTTAACTCTCTGATCGAGGTTCTTGGCATTGAAAAATCTTCGTAAACTAAATCACACGTGTATATGTTGACATTTAAGAGATATACAGTCAAGAAAATCAAGGGCAATGGTGATATATATGCGGATTAGACACAAAAAAAAAAAACACTCAACAAATTGCTACAATTTAAGGAATGTGTTTATTGACCACATCAGATTCCTAATTGATGGAGAAAGGTCTTGTGGTAAGAAAAGCTGCTTCTAGGAGGTTGTCAAGTGTTTTCGCTCAACGATTCCATTCTTGGGTGGTTGGTTTGGCCCTTGTTCCTGTAACTCGAATCCTAGCCCGGTATATCCCATTTTAATATTACACCATTGTGAACTTTACGCCTTTTTTACTCTCTGATTGAGGTTCTCGGCATTGAAAAATCTTCGTTAACTAAATCACACGTGTATATGTTGACATTTAAGAGATATACAGTCAAGAAAATCAAGGGCAATGGTGATATATATGCGGATTAGACACAAAAAAAAAACACTCAACAAATGGCTAAAATTCAAGTAATGTGTTTAGTGACGGCATCAGAATCCTAATTGATGGAGAAAGGTCTGGTGGCAAGAAAAGCCGCTTCTAGGAGGTTGTCAAGTGTTTTCGCTCGACTATTCCATTCTTGGGTGGTTGGTTTCGCCCTTGTTCCTGTAACTCGAATCCTAGCCCAGTACATCCCATTTTAATTTTACACCATTGTGAACCTTACGCCTTTTTTAATCTCTGATAGAGGTTCTCGGCATTGAAAAATCTTCGTAAACTAAATCACACGTGTATATGTTGACATTTAAGAGATATACAGTTAAGAAAATCAAGGGCAATGGTGATATATATGCGGATTAGACACAAAAAAAAACACTCAACAAATGTCTACAATTTAAGTAATGTGTTTAGTGACGGCATAAGATTCCTAATTGATGGAGAAAGGTCTGGTGGCAAGAAAAGCTGCTTCTAGGAGGTTGTCAAGTGTTTTCGCTCGACGATTCCATTCTTGGGTGGTTGGTTTGGCCCTTGTTACTGTAAGTCGAATACTAGCCCGGTATATCACATTTTAATTTTACACCATTGTGAACCTTTCGCCTTTTTTACTCTCTGATCGAGGTTCTCGGCATTGAAAAATCTTCGTAAACTAAATCACACGTGTATATGTTGATATTTAAGAGATATACAGTCAAGAAAATCAAGGGCAATGGTGATATATATGCGGATTAGACACCAACAAAAAAAAAACACTGAACAAATGGCTACAATTTAAGGAATGTGTTTAGTGATGGCATCAGATTCCTAATTGATGGAGAAAGGTCTGGTGGCAAGAAAAGCTGCTTCTAGGAGGTTGTCAAGTGTTTTCGCTCGACGATTCCATTCTTGGGTGGTTGGTTTGGCCCTTGTTCCTGTAACTCGAATCCTAGCCTGGTATATCCCATTTTAATTTTACACCATTGTGAACCGTACGCCTTTTTTACTCTCTGATAGAGGTTCTCGGCATTGAAAAATCTACGTAAACTAAATCACATGTGTATATGTTGACATTTAAGAGATATACAGTCAAGAAAAATCAAGGGCAATGGTGATATATATGCAGATTAGAAACAAAAAAAAACACTAAACAAATGGCTACAATTTAAGGAATGTGTTTAGTGACGGCATCAGATTCCTAATTGATGGATAAAGGACCGGTGGTAAGAAAAGCTGCTTCTAGGAGGTTGTCAAGTGTTTTCGCTCGACGATTCCATTCTTGGGTGGTTGGTTTGGCCCTAGTTCCTGTAACTCGAATCCTAGCCCGGTATATCTCATTTTAATTTTACACCATTGTGAACCTTACGCCTTTTTTAGTCTCTGATCGAGGTTCTCGGCATTGAAAAATCTTCGTAAACTAAATCACACGTGTATATGTTGACATTTAAGATATATACAGTCAAGAAAATCAAGGGAAATGGTGATATATATGTGGATTAGACACAAAAAAAAACACTCAACAAATGGCTTCAATTTAAAGAATGTGTTTAGTGACGGCATCAGATTTCTAATTGATGGAGAAAGGTCTGGTGGTAAGAAAAGCTGCTTCTAGGAGGTTGTCAAGTGTTTTCGCTCGACGATTCCATTCTTGAGTGGTTGGTTTGGCCCTAGTTCCTGTAACTCGAATCCTAGCCCGGTATATCCCATTTTAATTTTACACCATTGTGAACCTTACGCCTTTTTTATTCTCTGATAGAGGTTCTCGTCATTGAAAAATCTTCGTAAACTAAATCACACGTGTATATGTTGACATTTAAGAGATATACAGTCAAGAAAATCAAGGGCGATGGTGATATATAAGCGGATTAGACACCAAAAAAAACACTCAACAAATCGCTACAATTTAAGGAATGTGTTTAGTGACGGCATCAGATTCCTAATTGATGGAGAAAGGTCTGGTGGCAAGAAAAGCTGCTTCTAGGGGGTTGTCAAGTGTTTTAGCTCGACGATTCCATTCTTGGGTGGTTGGTTTGGCCCTTGTTCCTGTAACTCGAATCCTTGCCCGGTATATCCCATTTTAATTTTACACCATTGTGAACCATACGCCATTTTTACTCTCTGGTCGAGGTTCTCGGCATGGAAAAATCTTCGTAAACTAAATCACACGTGTATATGTTGATATTTAAGAGATATACAGTCAAGAAAATCAAGGGCAATGGTGATATATATGCGGATTAGACACCAAAAAAACACCCAACAAATGGCTACAATTTAAGGAATGTGTTTATTGACGGCATCAGATTCCTAATTGATGGAAAAATCTTCGTAAACTAAATCACACGTGTATATGTTAATATTTAAGAGATATACAGTCAATAAAATCAAGGGCAATGGTGATATATATGCGGATTAGACACAAAAAAAACACTCAACAAATGGCTACAATTCAAGGAATGTGTTTAGTGACGACATCAGATTCCTAATTGATGGAGATAGGTCTGGTGGTAAGAATAGCTGCTTCTAGGACTCGAATCCTAGCCCGGTATATCCCATTTTAATTTTACACCATTGTAAACCTTACGCCTTTTTAACTCTCTGATCGAGGTTCTTGGCATTGAAAAATCTTCGTAAACTAAATCACACGTGTATATGTTGACATTTAAGAGATACACAGTCAAGAAAATCAAGGGCAATGGTGATATATATGCGGATTTGACACAAAAAAAAACACTCAACAAATGGCTACAATTTAAGGAATGTGTTTATTGACGACATCAGATTCCTAATTGATGGAGAAAGGTCTTGTGGTAAGAAAAGCTACTTCTAGGAGGTTGTCAAGTGTTTTCGCTCAACGATTCCATTCTTGGGTGGTTGGTTTGGCCTTTGTTCCTATAACTCGAATCCTAGCCCTGTATATCCCATTTTAATATTACACCATTGTGAACTTTACGCCTTTTTTACTCTCTGATTGAGGTTCTCGGCATTGAAAAATCTTCGTTAACTAAATCACACGTGTATATGTTGACATTTAAGAGATATACAGTCAAGAAAATCAAGGGCAATGGTGATATATAAGCGGATTAGACACCAAAAAAAAACACTCAACAAATGGCTTCAATTTAAAGAATGTGTTTAGTGACGGCATCAGATTTCTAATTGATGGAGAAAGGTCTGGTGGTAAGAAAAGCTGCTTCTAGGAGGTTGTCAAGTGTTTTCGCTCGACGATTCCATTCTTGAGTGGTTGGTTTGGCCCTAGTTCCTGTAACTCGAATCCTAGCCAGGTATATCCCATTTTAATTTTACACCATTGTGAACCTTACGCCTTTTTTACTCTCTGATCGAGGTTCTCGGCATTGAAAAATCTTCGTAAACTAAATCACACATGTATATGTTGACATTTAAGAGATATACAGTCAAGAAAATCAAGGGAAATGGTGATATATATGCGGATTAGACACAAAAAAAACACTCAACAAATGGCTTCAATTTAAAGAATGTGTTTAGTGACGGCATCAGATTTCTAATTGATGGAGAAAGGTCTGGTATTAAGAAAAGCTGCTTCTAGGAGGTTGTCAAGTGTTTTCGCTCGACGATTCCATTCTTGAGTGGTTGGTTTGGCCCTAGTTCCTGTAACTCGAATCCTAGCCCGGTATATCCCATTTTAATTTTACACCATTGTGAACCTTACGCCTTTTTTATTCTCTGATAGAGCTTCTCGTCATTGAAAAATCTTCGTAAACTAAATCACACGTGTATATGTTCACATTTAAGAGATATACAGTCAAGAAAATCAAGGGCAATGGTGATATATAAGCAGATTAGACACCAAAAAAAACACTCAACAAATGGCTACAATTTAAGGAATGTGTTTAGTGTCGGCATCAGATTCCTAATTGATGGAGAAAGGTCTGGTGGCAAGAAAAGCTGCTTCTAGGGGGTTGTCAAGTGTTTTAGCTCGACGATTCCATTCTTGGGTGGTTGGTTTGGCCCTTGTTCCTGTAACTCGAATCCTTGCCCGGTATATCCCATTTTAATTTTACACCATTGTGAACCATACGCCATTTTTACTCTCTGGTCGAGGTTCTCGGCATGGAAAAATCTTCGTAAACTAAATCACACGTGTATATGTTGATATTTAAGAGATATACAGTCAAGAAAATCAAGGGCAATGGTGATATATATGCGGATTAGACACCAAAAAAACACTCAACAAATGGCTACAATTTAAGGAATGTGTTTAGTGACGGCATCAGATTCCTAATTGATGGAAAAATCTTCGTAAACTAAATCACACGTGTATATGTTAATATTTAAGAGATATACAGTCAATAAAATCAAGGGCAATGGTGATATATATGCGGATTAGACACAAAAAAAACACTCAACAAATGGCTAAAATTCAAGGAATGTGTTTAGTGACGACATCAGATTCCTAATTGATGGAGATAGGTCTGGTGGTAAGAATAGCTGCTTCTAGGACTCGAATCCTAGCCCGGTATATCCAATTTTAATTTTACACCATTGTAAACCTTACGCCTTTTTAACTCTCTGATCGAGGTTCTTGGCATTGAAAAATCTTCGTAAACTAAATCACACGTGTATATGTTGACATTTAAGAGATACACAGTCAAGAAAATCAAGGGCAATGGTGATATATATGCGGATTTGACACAAAAAAAAACACTCAACAAATGGCTACAATTTAAGGAATGTGTTTATTGACGACATCAGATTCCTAATTGATGGAGAAAGGTCTTGTGGTAAGAAAAGCTGCTTCTAGGAGGTTGTCAAGTGTTTTCGCTCAACGATTCCATTCTTGGGTGGTTGGTTTGGCCTTTGTTCCTGTAACTCGAATCCTAGCCCGGTATATCCCATTTTAATATTACACCATTGTGAACTTTACGCCTTTTTTACTCTCTGATTGAGGTTCTCGGCATTGAAAAATCTTTGTTAACTAAATCACACGTGTATATGTTGACATTTAAGAGATATACAGTCAAGAAAATCAAGGGCAATGGTGATATATATGCGGATTAGACACAAAAAAACACTCAACAAATGGCTACAATTCAAGGAATGTGTTTAGTGACGGCATCAGATTCCTAATTGATGGAAAAAGGTCTGGTGGCAAGAAAAGTTGCTTCTAGGAGGTTGTCAAGTGTTTTCGCTCAACGATTCCATTCTTGGGTGGTTGGTTTGGCCCTTGTTCCTGTAACTCGAATACTAGCCCGGTATATCCCATTTTAATTTTACACCATTGTGAACCTTACGCCTTTTTTACTCTCTGATCGAGGTTCTCGGCATTGAAAAATCT
The DNA here is from genome assembly GCA_030545235.1 of Helianthus tuberosus. Taxonomy (NCBI): domain Eukaryota; kingdom Viridiplantae; phylum Streptophyta; class Magnoliopsida; order Asterales; family Asteraceae; genus Helianthus; species Helianthus tuberosus. The sequence goes on from CM060428.1 coordinate 26,146,042, forward strand.
TCGTAAACTAAATCACACGTGTATATGTTGATATTTAAGAGATATACACTCAAGAAAATCAAGGGCAATGGTGATATATATGCGGATTCGACACCAAAAAAAAAACACTAAACAAATGGCTACAATTTATGGAATGTGTTTAGTGACGGCATCAGATTCCTAATTGATGGAGAAAGGTCTGGTGGCAAGAAAAGCTGCTTCTAGGAGGTTGTCAAGTGTTTTCGCTCGACGATTCCATTCTTGGGTGGTTGGTTTGGCCCTTGTTCCTGTAACTCGAATACTAGCCCGGTATATCCCATTTTAATTTTACACCATTGTCAACCTTACGTCTTTTTAACTCTCTAATCGAGGTTCTCGGCATTGAAAAATCTTCGTGAACTAAATCACACGTGTATATGTTGATATTTAAGAGATATACACTCAAGAAAATCAAGGGCAATGGTGATATATATGCGGATTAGACACCAACAAAAAAAACACTCAACAAATGGGTACAATTTAAGGAATGTGTTTAGTGACGGCATCAGATTCCTAATTGATGGAGAAAGGTCTGGTGGTAAGAAAAGCTGCTTCTAGGAGGTTGTCAAGTGTTTTCGCTCGACGATTCCATTCTTGGGTGGTTGGTTTGGCCCTTGTTCCTGTAACTCGAATCCTAGCCCGGTATATGCCATTTTAATTTTACACCATTGTGAACCTGACGCCTTTTTTACTCTCTGATCGAGGTTCTCGGCATTGAAAAATCTTCGTAAACTAAATCACACGTGTATATGTTGACATTTAAGAGATATACAGTCAAGAAAATCAAGGGCAATGGTGATATATATTCGGATTAGACACAAAAAAAACACCCAACAAATGGCTACAATTTAAGGAATGTGTTTATTGACGGCATCAGATTCCTAATTGATGGAAAAATCTTCGTAAACTAAATCACACGTGTATATGTTAATATTTAAGAGATATACAGTCAATAAAATCAAGGGCAATGGTGATATATATGAGGATTAGACACAAAAAAAACACTCAACAAATGGCTACAATTCAAGGAATGTGTTTAGTGACGACATCAGATTCCTAATTGATGGAGATAGGTCTGGTGGTAAGAATAGCTGCTTCTAGGACTCGAATCCTAGCCCGGTATATCCCATTTTAATTTTACACCATTGTAAACCTTACGCCTTTTTAACTCTCTGATCGAGGTTCTTGGCATTGAAAAATCTTCGTAAACTAAATCACACGTGTATATGTTGACATTTAAGAGATACACAGTCAAGAAAATCAAGGGCAATGGTGATATATATGCGGATTTGACACAAAAAAAAACACTCAACAAATGGCTACAATTTAAGGAATGTGTTTATTGACGACATCAGATTCCTAATTGATGGAGAAAGGTCTTGTGGTAAGAAAAGCTACTTCTAGGAGGTTGTCAAGTGTTTTCGCTCAACGATTCCATTCTTGGGTGGTTGGTTTGGCCTTTGTTCCTATAACTCGAATCCTAGCCCTGTATATCCCATTTTAATATTACACCATTGTGAACTTTACGCCTTTTTTACTCTCTGATTGAGGTTCTCGGCATTGAAAAATCTTCGTTAACTAAATCACACGTGTATATGTTGACATTTAAGAGATATACAGTCAAGAAAATCAAGGGCAATGGTGATATATAAGCGGATTAGACACCAAAAAAAAACACTCAACAAATGGCTTCAATTTAAAGAATGTGTTTAGTGACGGCATCAGATTTCTAATTGATGGAGAAAGGTCTGGTGGTAAGAAAAGCTACTTCTAGGAGGTTGTCAAGTGTTTTCGCTCGACGATTCCATTCTTGAGTGGTTGGTTTGGCCCTAGTTCCTGTAACTCGAATCCTAGCCAGGTATATCCCATTTTAATTTTACACCATTGTGAACCTTACGCCTTTTTTACTCTCTGATCGAGGTTCTCGGCATTGAAAAATCTTCGTAAACTAAATCACACATGTATATGTTGACATTTAAGAGATATACAGTCAAGAAAATCAAGGGAAATGGTGATATATATGCGGATTAGACACAAAAAAAACACTCAACAAATGGCTTCAATTTAAAGAATGTGTTTAGTGACGGCATCAGATTTCTAATTGATGGAGAAAGGTCTGGTGGTAAGAAAAGCTGCTTCTAGGAGGTTGTCAAGTGTTTTCGCTCGACGATTCCATTCTTGAGTGGTTGGTTTGGCCCTAGTTCCTGTAACTCGAATCCTAGCCCGGTATATCCCATTTTAATTTTACACCATTGTGAACCTTACGCCTTTTTTATTCTCTGATAGAGCTTCTCGTCATTGAAAAATCTTCGTAAACTAAATCACACGTGTATATGTTCACATTTAAGAGATATATAGTCAAGAAAATCAAGGGCAATGGTGATATATAAGCAGATTAGACACAAAAAAAAACACTCAACAAATGGCTACAATTTAAGGAATGTGTTTAGTGTCGGCATCAGATTCCTAATTGATGGAGAAAGGTCTGGTGGCAAGAAAAGCTGCTTCTAGGGGGTTGTCAAGTGTTTTAGCTCGACGATTCCATTCTTGGGTGGTTGGTTTGGCCCTTGTTCCTGTAACTCGAATCCTTGCCCGGTATATCCCATTTTAATTTTACACCATTGTGAACCATACGCCATTTTTACTCTCTGGTCGAGGTTCTCGGCATGGAAAAATCTTCGTAAACTAAATCACACGTGTATATGTTGATATTTAAGAGATATACAGTCAAGAAAATCAAGGGCAATGGTGATATATATGCGGATTAGACACCAAAAAAACACTCAACAAATGGCTACAATTTAAGGAATGTGTTTAGTGACGGCATCAGATTCCTAATTGATGGAAAAATCTTCGTAAACTAAATCACACGTGTATATGTTAATATTTAAGAGATATACAGTCAATAAAATCAAGGGCAATGGTGATATATATGCGGATTAGACACAAAAAAAACACTCAACAAATGGCTAAAATTCAAGGAATGTGTTTAGTGACGACATCAGATTCCTAATTGATGGAGATAGGTCTGGTGGTAAGAATAGCTGCTTCTAGGACTCGAATCCTAGCCCGGTATATCCAATTTTAATTTTACACCATTGTAAACCTTACGCCTTTTTAACTCTCTGATCGAGGTTCTTGGCATTGAAAAATCTTCGTAAACTAAATCACACGTGTATATGTTGACATTTAAGAGATACACAGTCAAGAAAATCAAGGGCAATGGTGATATATATGCGGATTTGACACAAAAAAAAACACTCAACAAATGGCTACAATTTAAGGAATGTGTTTATTGACGACATCAGATTCCTAATTGATGGAGAAAGGTCTTGTGGTAAGAAAAGCTGCTTCTAGGAGGTTGTCAAGTGTTTTCGCTCAACGATTCCATTCTTGGGTGGTTGGTTTGGCCTTTGTTCCTGTAACTCGAATCCTAGCCCGGTATATCCCATTTTAATATTACACCATTGTGAACTTTACGCCTTTTTTACTCTCTGATTGAGGTTCTCGGCATTGAAAAATCTTCGTTAACTAAATCACACGTGTATATGTTGACATTTAAGAGATATACAGTCAAGAAAATCAAGGGCAATGGTGATATATATGCGGATTAGACACAAAAAAACACTCAACAAATGGCTACAATTCAAGGAATGTGTTTAGTGACGGCATCAGATTCCTAATTGATGGAAAAAGGTCTGGTGGCAAGAAAAGTTGCTTCTAGGAGGTTGTCAAGTGTTTTCGCTCAACGATTCCATTCTTGGGTGGTTGGTTTGGCCCTTGTTCCTGTAACTCGAATACTAGCCCGGTATATCCCATTTTAATTTTACACCATTGTGAACCTTACGCCTTTTTTACTCTCTGATCGAGGTTCTCGGCATTGAAAAATCTTCGTAAACTAAATCACACGTGTATATGTTGATATTTAAGAGATATACACTCAAGAAAATCAAGGGCAATGGTGATATATATGCGGATTCGACACCAAAAAAAAAAACACTAAACAAATGGCTACAATTTATGGAATGTGTTTAGTGACGGCATCAGATTCCTAATTGATGGAGAAAGGTCTGGTGGCAAGAAAAGCTGCTTCTAGGAGGTTGTCAAGTGTTTTCGCTCGACGATTCCATTCTTGGGTGGTTTGTTTGGCCCTTGTTCCTGTAACTCGAATACTAGCCCGGTATATCCCATTTTAATTTTACACCATTGTCAACCTTACGTCTTTTTAACTCTCTAATCGAGGTTCTCGGCATTGAAAAATCTTCGTGAACTAAATCACACGTGTATATGTTGATATTTAAGAGATATACACTCAAGAAAATCAAGGGCAATGGTGATATATATGCGGATTAGACACCAACAAAAAAAACACTCAACAAATGGCTACAATTTAAGGAATGTGTTTAGTGACGGCATCAGATTCCTAATTGATGGAGAAAGGTCTGGTGGTAAGAAAAGCTGCTTCTAGGAGGTTGTCAAGTGTTTTCGCTCGACGATTCCATTCTTGGGTGGTTGGTTTGGCCCTTGTTCCTGTAACTCGAATCCTAGCCCGGTATATCCCATTTTAATTTTACACCATTGTGAACCTGACGCCTTTTTTACTCTCTGATCGAGGTTCTCGGCATTGAAAAATCTTCGTAAACTAAATCACACGTGTATATGTTGACATTTAAGAGATATACAGTCAAGAAAATCAAGGGCAATGGTGATATATATTCGGATTAGACACAAAAAAAAAACACTTAACAAATGGCTACAATTTAAGGAATGTGTTTAGTGACGGCATCAGATTCCTAATTGATGGAGAAAGGTCTGGTGGTAAGAAAAGCTGCTTCTATGAGGTTGTCAAGTGTTTTCGCTCGACGATTCCATTCTTGGGTGGTTGGTTTAGCCCTTGTTCTTGTAACTCGAATCCTAGCCCGGTATATCCCATTTTAATCTTACACCATTGTGAACCTTACGCCTTTTTTACTATCTGATCGAGGTTCTCGGCATTGAAAAATCTTCGTAAACTAAATCACACGTGTATATGTTGATATTTAAGAGATATACAGTCAAGAAAATCAAGGGCAATGGTGATATATATTCGGATTAGACACAAAAAAAAAACACTTAACAAATGGCTACAATTTAAGGAATGTGTTTAGTGACGGCATCAGATTCCTAATTGATGGAGAAAGGTCTGGTGGTAAGAAAAGCTGCTTCTATGAGGTTGTCAAGTGTTTTCGCTCGACGATTCCATTCTTGGGTGGTTGGTTTAGCCCTTGTTCTTGTAACTCGAATCCTAGCCCGGTATATCCCATTTTAATCTTACACCATTGTGAACCTTACGCCTTTTTTACTATCTGATCGAGGTTCTCGGCATTGAAAAATCTTCGTAAACTAAATCACACGTGTATATGTTGATATTTAAGAGATATACAGTCAAGAAAATCAAGGGCAATGGTGATATATATTCGGATTAGACACAAAAAAAACACTCAACAAATGGCTACAATTCAAGGAATGTGTTTAGTGACGGCATCAGATTCCTAATTGATGGAGAAAGGTCTGGTGGTAAGAAAAGCTGCTTCTAGGAGGTTGTCAAGTGTTTTCGCTCAACGATTCCATTCTTGGGTGGTTGGTTTGGCCTTTGTTCCTGTAACTCGAATCCTAGCCCGGTATATCCCATTTTAATATTACACCATTGTGAACTTTACGCCTTTTTTACTCTCTGATTGAGGTTCTCGGCATTGAAAAATCTTCGTTAACTAAATCACACGTGTATATGTTGACATTTAAGAGATATACAGTCAAGAAAATCAAGGGCAATGGTGATATATATGCGGATTAGACACAAAAAAACACTCAACAAATGGCTACAATTCAAGGAATGTGTTTAGTGACGGCATCAGATTCCTAATTGATGGAAAAAGGTCTGGTGGCAAGAAAAGTTGCTTCTAGGAGGTTGTCAAGTGTTTTCGCTCAACGATTCCATTCTTGGGTGGTTGGTTTGGCCCTTGTTCCTGTAACTCGAATACTAGCCCGGTATATCCCATTTTAATTTTACACCATTGTGAACCTTACGCCTTTTTTACTCTCTGATCGAGGTTCTCGGCATTGAAAAATCTTCGTAAACTAAATCACACGTGTATATGTTGATATTTAAGAGATATACAGTCAAGAAAATCAAGGGCAATGGTGATATATATTCGGATTAGACACAAAAAAAACACTCAACAAATGGCTACAATTCAAGGAATGTGTTTAGTGACGGCATCAGATTCCTAATTGATGGAGAAAGGTCTGGTGGCAAGAAAAGCTGCTTCTATGAGGTTGTCAAGTGTTTTCGCTCGACGATTCCATTCTTGGGTGGTTGGTTTGGCCCTTGTTCCTGTAACTCGAATCCTAGCCCGGTATATCCCATTTTAATTTTACACCATTGTGAACCTGACGCCTTTTTTACTCTCTGATCGAGGTTCTCGGCATTGAAAAATCTTCGTAAACTAAATCACACGTGTATATGTTGATATTTAAGAGATATACACTCAAGAAAATCAAGGGCAATGGTGATATATATGCGGATTCGACACCAACAAAAAAAACACTCAACAAATGGCTACAATTTATGGAATGTGTTTAGTGACGGCATCAGATTCCTAATTGATGGAGAAAGGTCTGGTGGCAAGAAAAGCTGCTTCTATGAGGTTGTCAAGTGTTTTCGCTCGACGATTCCATTCTTGGGTGGTTGGTTTGGCCCTTGTTCCTGTAACTCGAATCCTAGCCCGGTATATCCTATTTTAATTTTACACCATTGTGAACCTGACGCCTTTTTTACTCTCTGATCGAGGTTCTCGGCATTGAAAAATCTTCGTAAACTAAATCACACGTGTATATGTTGATATTTAAGAGATATACACTCAAGAAAATCAAGGGCAATGGTGATATATATGCGGATTCGACACCAACAAAAAAAACACTCAACAAATGGCTACAATTTATGGAATGTGTTTAGTGACGGCATCAGATTCCTAATTGATGGAGAAAGGTCTGGTGGCAAGAAAAGCTGCTTCTAGGAGGTTGTCAAGTGTTTTCGCTCGACGATTCCATTCTTGGGTGGTTGGTTTGGCCCTTGTTCCTGTAACTCGAATACTAGCCCGGTATATCCTATTTTAATTTTACACCATTGTGAACCTTACGCCTTTTTTACTCTCTGATCGAGGTTCTCGGCATTGAAAAATCTTCGTAAACTAAATCACACGTGTATATGTTGATATTTAAGAGATATACACTCAAGAAAATCAAGGGCAATGGTGATATATATGCGGATTAGACACCAACAAAAAAAACACTCAACAAATGGCTACAATTTAAGGAATGCGTTTAGTGACGGCATCAGATTCCTAATTGATGGAGAAAGGTTTGGTGGCAAGAAAAGCTGCTTCTAGGAGGTTGTCAAGTGTTTTCGCTCGACGATTTCATTCTTGGGTGGTTGGTTTGGCCCTTGTTCCTGGAACTCGAATCCTAGCCCGGTATATCCCATTTTAATTTTACACCATTGTGAACCTGACGCCTTTTTTACTCTCTGATCGAGGTTCTCGGCATTGAAAAATCTTCGTAAACTAAATCACACGTGTATATGTTGATATTTAAGAGATATACACTCAAGAAAATCAAGGGCAATGGTGATATATATGCGGATTAGATACCAACAAAAAAAACACTCAACAAATGGCTACAATTTAAGGAATGTGTTTAGTGACGGCATCAGATTCCTAATTGATGGAGAAAGGTTTGGTGGCAAGAAAAGCTGCTTCTAGGAGGTTGTCAAGTGTTTTCGCTCGACGATTCCATTCTTGGGTGGTTGGTTTGGCCCTTGTTCCTGTAACTCGAATCCTAGCCCGGTATATCCCATTTTAATTTTACACCATTGTGAACCTGACGCCTTTTTTACTCTCTGATCGAGGTTCTCGACATTGAAAAATCTTCGTAAACTAAATCACACGTGTATATGTTGATATTTAAGAGATATACACTCAAGAAAATCAAGGGCAATGGTGATATATATGCGGATTCGACACCAACAAAAAAAACACTCAACAAATGGCTACAATTTATGGAATGTGTTTAGTGACGGCCTCAGATTCCTAATTGATGGAGAAAGGTCTGGTGGCAAGAAAATCTGCTTCTAGGAGGTTGTCAAGTGTTTTCGCTCGACGGTTCCATTCTTGGGTAGTTGGTTTGGCCCTTGTTCCTGTAACTCGAATACTAGCCCGGTATATCCTATTTTAATTTTACACCATTGTGAACCTTACGCCTTTTTTACTCTCTGATCGAGGTTCTCGGCATTGAAAAATCTTCGTAAACTAAATCACACGTGTATATGTTGATATTTAAGAGATATACACTCAAGAAAATCAAGGGCAATGGTGATATATATGCGGATTAGACACCAACAAAAAAAACACTCAACAAATGGCTACAATTTAAGGAATGTGTTTAGTGACGGCATCAGATTCCTAATTGATGGAGAAAGGTTTGGTGGCAAGAAAAGCTGCTTCTAGGAGGTTGTCAAGTGTTTTCGCTCGACGATTCCATTCTTGGGTGGTTGGTTTGGCCCTTGTTCCTGGAACTCGAATCCTAGCCCGGTATATCCCATTTTAATTTTACACCATTGTGAACCTGACGCCTTTTTTACTCTCTGATCAAGGTTCTCGGCATTGAAAAATCTTCGTAAACTAAATCACACGTGTATATGTTGACATTTAAGAGATATACAGTCAAGAAAATCAAGGGCAATGGTGATATATATTCGGATTAGCCACAAAAAAAAAAACACTTAACAAATGGCTACAATTTAAGGAATGTGTTTAGTGACGGCATCAGATTCCTATTTGATGGAGAAAGGTCTGGTGGTAAGAAAAGCTACTTCTATGAGGTTGTCAAGTGTTTTCGCTCGACGATTCCATTATTGGGTGGTTGGTTTGGCCCTTGTTCTTGTAACTCGAATCCTAGCCCGGTATATCCTATTTTAATTTTACACGATTGTGAACCTTACGCCTTTTTTACTCTCTGATCGAGGTTCTCGGCATTGAAAAATCTTCGTAAACTAAATCACACGTGTATATGTTGATATTTAAGAGATATATAGTCAAGAAAATCAAGGGCAATGGTGATATATATGCGGATTAGACACCAAAAAAAAACACTTAACAAATGGCTACAATTTAAGGAATGTGTTTAGTGACGGCATCAGATTCCTATTTGATGGAGAAAGGTCTGGTGGTAAGAAAAGCTACTTCTATGAGGTTGTCAAGTGTTTTCGCTCGACGATTCCATTATTGGGTGGTTGGTTTGGCCCTTGTTCTTGTAACTCGAATCCTAGCCCGGTATATCCTATTTTAATTTTACACGATTGTGAACCTTACGCCTTTTTTACTCTCTGATCGAGGTTCTCGGCATTGAAAAATCTTCGTAAACTAAATCACACGTGTATATGTTGATATTTAAGAGATATATAGTCAAGAAAATCAAGGGCAATGGTGATATATATGCGGATTAGACACCAAAAAAAAAAACTTTCAACAAATGGCTACAATTTAAGGAATGTGTTTAGTGACGGTATCAGATTCCTAATTGGTGGAGAAAGGTCTGGTGGCAAGAAAAGCTACTTCTAGGAGGTTGTCAAGTGTTTTCGCTCGACGATTCTATTCTTGGGTGGTTGGTTTGGCCCTTGTACCTGTAACTCGAATCCTAGCCCAGTATATCCCATTTTAATTTTACACCATTGTGAAACTTACGCCTTTTTTACTCTCTGATCGAGGTTCTCGGCATTGAAAAATCTTCGTAAACTAAATCACACGTGTATATGTTGATATTTAAGAGATATACAGTCAAGAAAATCAAGGGCAATAGTCATATATATGCGGATTAGACACCAAAAAAAACACTCAACAAATGGCTACAATTTAAGGAATGTGTTTAGTGACGGCATCAGATTCCTAATTGATGGAGAAAGGTCTGGTGGCAAGAAAAGCTGCTTCTAGGAGGTTGTCAAGTGTTTTCGCTCGACGATTCCGTTCTTGGGTGGTTGGTTTGGCCCTTGTTCCTGTAACTCGAATCCTAGCCCGGTATATCCATTTTAATTTTACACCATTGTGAACCTTACGCCTTTTTTACTCTCTGATCGACGTTCTCGGCATTGAAAAATCTTCGTAAACTAAATCACACGTATATATGTTGATATTTAAGAGATATACAGTCAACAAAATCAAGGGCAATGGTGATATATATGCGGATTAGATACCAAAAAAAAAACACTAAACAAATGGGTACAATTTAAGGAATGTGTTTAGTGACGGCATCAGATTCCTAATTGATGGAGAAAGGTCTGGTGGCAAGAAAAGCTGCTAGGTTGTCAAGTGTTTTCGCTCGACGATTCCATTCTTGGGTGGTTGGTTTGGCCCTTGTTCCTGTAACTCGAATCCTAGCCCGGTATATCCCATTTTAATCTTACACCATTGTGAACCTTACGCCCTTTTTACTCTCTGATCGAGGTTCTCGGCATTGAAAAATCTTCGTAAACTAAATCACACGTGTATATGTTGACATTTAAGAGATATACAGTCAAGAAAATCAAGGGCAATGGTGATATATATGCGGATTAGACACCAAAAAAAACACTCAACAAATGGCTACAATTTAAGGAATATGTTTAGTGACGGCATCAGATTCCTAATTGATGGAGAAAGGTCTGGTGGCAAGAAAAGCTGCTTCTAGGAGGTTGTCAAGTGTTTTCTCTCAACGATTCCATTCTTGGGTGGTTGGTTTGGCCCTTGTTCCTGTAACTCGAATCCTAGCCCGGTATATCCCATTTTAATCTTACACCATTGTGAACCTTACGCCTTTTTTACTCTCTGATCGAGGTTCTCGGCATTGAAAAATGTTGGATCGGTGTGTGACCCGAACGAGTCAATCAGAAGAGTTTATGATCTTTTTCAAAGGCGGAATCAGAGAAATAGACGTGTAGCAGCTTGATTCTCCTTAATTATCTTCTTATTATTGATTCCAAAGCTTTTACAGATCGTTTGACAAACTGGCAGCACCTCGGCTCTGAATCGGAAAAGTTACAAATGACCAAGCAACTCAGCTATTTATAGTGGTGTTAATTTCGCTTGAAAGTGTCAATGACCATTTCACACGAAATTAGAATGTTTAATTTCGCTTGAAATGGTCAATGCCAATTTCATGCGAAATCACACAATGTCACACAAACCCTAGTTTTGATCTGCTGAGTACTGGTTTACCCTATCTAAACACAAGACTCAATAAAGACGAAGTTAACAGACATTTGTGCACCAACAGACTCCCCCTTGGATGTTGACGAAGTTTTTAGCATCAAATCTTCAGTCTTTAGTCTTTGTCTATCTTCTTGCTCTGTCCAATTTGTCTGACATTGTAAGCGTCCTTCAATTCTCTATCTTCAAACTCCCCTTTGTATGTGGATCCAGAATGTAGACTCCCCCTTCCAATATGCTGGAGCTCGAATTCTGGTTCAATCTTTACAATTTCTTTGCCATGGGGATCTTGTTTCCTGCTTCTCAAGAATATAACATTATAATTTATTCTCCTTTAACATCATGTCACACCCCGAATTTCCACGTGTTACCGGTGGGCCCGGTAGGGGAGTATCGTGACGTGGTTGGCAACATAATAGTCAAACAACACAATATTTAAATGCACAGCGGAAGCAAAATATAGATTTAATTCAACCAAACGATATTGTAATATTAAGTATCACAATTAGTCGAATATAATCCACAGGTAGATCAAAATAAAAAGGAAACAAATGTTCAACAGTTTATGACATCCAAGCTGGCGAGACTTAATGTGGATGCTAGGAGACAAGCCAGCCTATTTCGCGTAGTACCTGCACTTAACCTTTTTAAGAAAATACGTCAGTTTACACTGGTAAATACAATCAACCGACTCATTTTGAAAAGAGTTTAAGAAAATGCATTTAAGGCACAAGGCACAAATAATATTTTATAACTTGGGATAATTATGTAAATATATAATACTTGTAAACGAATTACATGTTTCTTATGCGTTCAGTAGCCCGATCCGTAGACCGGGTTAAAGATCAATGGACACACCACTTTATATAATGAGACACTGACAGGTGTACGCCTACACCTGAGTGCTAAGGTCGTGGCCATTTCGTAAAATGATGCCAGGGATATCCGGGACATGGTCATTAACCCCCCAAAGGCTTTAAGCAACAAAACATTTCAAAACAGAGCATATCAATGATTTAACCTCTATTCGATTAAAGATTCAATGCCGGACCAAGCGGTATTTTATATACCGTACCCCAAGCCCGTATAGGGAAAATAAGTTAAAAGTATTTACCTGAGTAAGTATAGTTCAAAATCAGCGAGTGCAAGTATCTTTTACTGGTTCTCCTAATCTGGAACGAAGTTTTATAATAACCTATTAGAATCCTAACGAGTCTTTAGTTAAGCTTACGCTTAGACCGGTTAGTTTTAAAGATACGGTTCGTACGCACGATTAAGCGAAGACCGGATAGAATGTGATTTAGACCCGACAAGTTTGAAGACTTTCTTAATATGGGTATATGGTAAACATTCTGGATTTTGAGATAAAACCGATAAGGTTTGACCCGTTTCGGCTAATTTATGTAAACTAGTTACATAAACCGAACCGAACGCGCATGAAGCGTAACGGGTATCCGTAAGAGTCCTAAACAGGTTTCCTAAGTTAACACACCTTAAATAAGTTGTGATATCAGTAGGATACCACCCATGATGCCCAAAACGAGTTTAATCTCTTAATAAGCCCCGTAGGGGTATTTTGGTCATTTTAAGGATTATAACTGGGTTTAATTAGACACCTGTGATCCGGGTCTGAGTTGATCAGTAAAATAGCTTATTTTAACAGGTTATAACTTTTGGTAATAAGTCTTATATGCTAATATAGTTTTAAACCCAAACTATGCGTTAAATACGCTTATAAAGTCGTTTTAAGCGATGTACGGGTTAAAATACGATTCTGAGTTTTCTGATCAAATAAACAGGCTCAAAATACTCCATTTATTATTTAAAATCAGTAGCAATTGGATTGGCGTTAAAAGGATTTGTAAAACTCATTTTATGGCCGAAAAGGGTATTTTTGGTATTAACCGAATCGCGGCGATAAACCTAGCTTATGATCAGTTTAAAAATAATTAAAAATCTTTAAAAATCCCAAAATATTATATCACATCAGTGGGTAAAAGGTTTGGTGTCCAAAATTTGGTTTAGATAGGCTTTACGCTAATGACGCCGTTTAATTACTTAAAAGTACTCAAATTACGTCATTAAGCATAACTCCTTATCTAGACCTCCAACTGATGTGAAATTTTAGGTACAAGTCTAAAAATCAGTAACTAAGATTATGGCACTTTCGCATTTCCCAAAATCTCGTTTTATGGTCATAAGGGCATTATGGTCAATATTTAGGCGTTTAACGGAACCATCGGATGATTAGGGATTCGAGTGGTATAAACGCAGAGGCTTATACTCACATGTAACTAGGTCCTAATGGAACCTTAAGGCATGTCTAAACCTATATAAATCGGGTCAGAACTGAGGTCAACGCAAAAGTCAAACTTTTGCGTCTTTCGGCTCCGAATCGGTTCTAAATAGAAAGTTGTCGAATCAAACAAGCGTAGACAAGTTATTATACTTATTTTCAAGTTATATGACTGATAAAACAGGTTACACGCCTTCCGTATCATTAAATATGCGATTAAGGTTTCTGTTGACTTTTTCGGAAAACCTTTGACTCGACAAACGACATGGTTAGGATTTAAATCAGTGAGTGACCTTTTAGGGGTTTAATAACCACATAAATACCAACTTATAATGACTTTCGATTCAACAAATCTCTGGACCGATTGTGATTTATCACAAAGTCAAACCGTAGTTACGACGGTTTGATTTCTAGGCTTTAAACTAAGTATAAATGAATTTAGAAGGATCAAAGGCACTTACACACGTCTAATGGATGTTATGGAAAGCTTGTATCAGTTCTTGAGCTCTTGAGAATGTCCAGAAGATGAAATGTGCATGAATGTGAGAATGTGGGTCATTTATGGATTTTCAAACATCACGGATGATCAACAACTAAGTCTATAGATGTTACCAAAAGACCAACATGTGTCCTACATGCTAAAAACCACCTTAGGGCAGCCCAAGGTATCAAGAAATGGGGTTTAAGTCGGTTAAAGGCAGCAACAGACAGCTGCCAATCGTTTCAGCATCAGAGGACCCCTCGCGTGACGCGAGGGTACCCCCAGGGAGTCGTCGCGTGGCGCGAGGCCCCTTATTACCTTTAACCAATTTTCAGAATTTGTTGTTTTGGTCCTTGGTCCTCCTAAACATCGCTTTCGCACAATTCTTTGCATTATGAGGCTTTGTAATTTATATATAGGGGCTTTAATACTTATACCCACTTTGTCAAGTCCTCGGGTAACTTTGTGATCACCCGAAAAGCCCTAAATTTCCATGTTGACGATTCTAACCCTCACACACGAATTTTATCACAACTTGCTCATACGATAACGAAACTTCATGAAATTTTTGTGGTACATTCTAGTGAGCATAATTAATCGTTACAAAGCTTCGGGTTTGTCAAAAGGTCACTCAGAGGTATAACTTAAACATGTTGGCACATTTAACCCCTGTAGTTTGTAAGCTCTCACTTTCTTTCACAATTCGCCTCGTATGATCCATGATCTATTCGTTTAAGGTTATAAACATCATGTAGGGTTATTGCAAAGTATATTTATTCATTGTTGACACTTTGAACCCTTTTATTTACACAGTTTCACTGTTTGTCAACTTTAGTCCTTCAAGAACATTCTTTCACACGTTCAATCCTATGACACGTGTCAACACATTATAGGACGTAAATTTTCGAGGTGTTACATCCTCACCCCCTTAAAAGAAATCTCGACCCGAGATTTACTGAAACAAGTAAGGGTACTTTTCTTTCATCGTGGATTCCACCTCCCACGTGAATTCGGGACCTCTTCGGGCATCCCATTTGACCTTTACAAAAGGTATATGCTTCCTTCGAAGCTTCCTTACCTGTCGATCTTCGATCGACAAAGGTTTTTCCACAAATTTCAAGCTTTCATCGATATACACATCTGTATAGGGTATAACCACTGATTCGTTAGCGAAACACTTCTTCAGATTGCAGATGTGGAACACATTGTGTATACTACTGAGCTCTTCCGGTAAGTTTAACTTGTAGGCAACTGACCCGACACGTTCGATAACCTCGAAGGGTCCTATGTATCTCGGGCTTAGCTTACCTTTCTTACCAAATCGCATCACTCCCATCCAGGGTGACACTTTAAGTAGGACTTTTTCACCTACTTCGAAGTGAAAATCCTTACGATTTGGATCAGCGTAAATCTTCTGCCTATTTCGGGCAGCTTGGAGATTGTTACGAATCTGGACAATCTTGTCCGTCGTTTCGAACACGATCTCTGGTCCTGATAACTGAACTTCTCAAACTTCCGCCCAACAAACAGGCGATCTACACTTTCTACTATATAATGCCTCAAAAGGCGCAGCCTTGATGCTGGTATGGTAGCTATTGTTGTAGGAGAATTCGATCAATGGCAGGTTCTTATCCCAACTACCTCCCAAATCGATCGCACATGCACGCAGCATGTCTTCTAACGTTTGAATAGTACGCTCACTCTGACCGTCAGTCTGTGGATGGTAAGCCGTACTAAAGTTCAAACGTGTGCCCAAAGATTGTTGGAAGCTTTTCCAAAAATGCGACGTGTACCTAGTATCTCGGTCAGAGATAATAGCTACAGGTATGCCATGTAAGGCTACAATCTTATCAACGTACAGTTGGGCTAACATATCGGAGCTGTAGGTCTCCTTAATAGGTAGGAAATGTGCTGACTTAGTCAGTCGGTCAACTATCACCCAGATGGTGTCATTTCCTTTCCTTGTCTTGGGTAACTTGGTGATAAAATCCATAGTTACCATTTCCCACTTCCAAGTAGGAAGTTCAGGTTGTTGTAGCAAACCTGACGGTTTTTGATGTTCTGCCTTGACTTGCGCACACGTCAAGCAATTAGCTACATAGGTAGCTACAGACTTCTTCAAGCCTATCCACCAATAATTTGCTCTAAGATCCTGGTACATTTTATCAGCTCCAGGATGAATAGAATACTTAGAGTTGTGGGCTTCCTGGAGGATAACATCACGGAGTCCCCCATAAATCGGAACCCATATCCGTCCATTTAATCTAAGAATTCCATCCTTACTAAGAGATAACTGTTCCTCAGTTACTCCTAGCTTTTCTTTAGGATAGTTAGCTTCCAGCACAGCTTCCTTCTGTGCAGCTAACAACCGTTCTATCAAGTTGTTCTTTATTTCCATGCTCTTGGCATTGATTCGGATGGGTTTTACTCTTTCTTTCCGACTCAAGGCATCGGCGACTACATTCGCCTTGCCGGGATGGTATCTTATTTCACAATCGTAATCATTCAGAGTTTCCATCCAACGGCGTTGCCTCATGTTTAAGTCCTTCTGATTGAACAGATGTTGAAGGCTCTTGTGATCAGAATAGATCACACATTTGATTCCATATAAGTAGTGCCTCCACAGTTTTAGTGCGAATACAACGGCACCCAACTCCAAATCGTGGGTGGTGTAATTCTTTTCGTGCACCTTTAACTGACGTGAAGCATAGGCAATGACTTTGCCTTTCTGCATAAGCACACATCCCATCCCGGTGTGTGATGCATCACAATAAACTACAAACTCCTCTATTCCATCAGGCAATGTCAGTACTGGAGCATTGCTCAACTTTTGTTTCAGAATATCGAAGGATTCCTGCTGCTTAGGACCCCAGTAAAACTTAATCTTCTTACGTGTCAGCGAAGTCAGGGGTGCAGCAATCCTTGAAAAGTTTTCTATGAATCGCCTATAGTATCCTGCCAAACCTAGGAAGCTACGAATTTCTGTAGGCGTCTTTGGCTCGTGCCAATTCATGACAGATTCAACTTTAGCGGGATCTACTTGGATACCACGCTCACTAACAACATGTCCAAGAAATTGGACTGCTCGAAGCCAGAATTCACACTTTGAGAACTTGGCATAGAGCTTTTCTTTATGAAGTAGTTCCAATATGCAGTGAAGATGCTTCTTATGGTCAGCTTGGTTCTTTGAGTAGATGAGAATGTCGTCGATGAAGACGATGACAAATTTGTCTAAGTGCGGCTTGCAAACGCGATTCATGAGATCCATGAATGCGGCCGGTGCATTAGTGAGCCCAAAAGGCATCACTAGGAACTCGTAATGACCATAACGAGTCCTGAATGCAGTTTTGTGCACATCTTCATCTCTAACCTTCAATTGATGGTAGCCTGACCTCAAGTCAATCTTCGAGAAGAAACTTGCCCCTTGAAGTTGATCGAACAGATCGTCGATTCTGGGCAAAGGATACCTATTCTTGATAGTAACCTTATTAAGCTCACGGTAGTCGATGCACAGACGCATCGATCCATCCTTCTTCTTGACGAATAAAACTGGTGCTCCCCAAGGAGACGAACTAGGTTTGATGAAACCCTTGGCTAGCAAATCATCTAGCTGCGTCCTCAATTCCTTCATCACTGTTGGTGCCAACCTATAAGGCGCCCTTGCAACTGGTGCTGATCCAGGAATAATGTCAATTCTGAATTCCACTTGCCTATCTGGTGGCAAACCAGGTAGTTCTTCTGGAAATACTTCGGGGTATTCAGAAATGTCTGGGATATCTCCAATCTTGGGTTTCGGCTCATCAATAATCACCTGTGCCATGTAGATGACACAGCCCTTCTTCAAACACTTAGAGTCTTTGAGTATAGACATTTTCTCGGGCAGCCCATACTGGATATCTCCCTGGATAGTAAGTGATTCACCAGACGAAGTCTTGATCCTCACTTGCTTCTTATTGCAAATAATCTGAGCCTGGTTATGAGATAACCAATCCATACCCAAAACAATGTCGAAACCGGCTAGTTTTAAAGGAAGCAAGGACAAAGGAAAAGAGTGGTTCCTAATGGATATGAAACATCCATCTAATAAGGTTGAAGCGGTTTCTAAAGTGCCATCTGCTAGTTCCACCTCATACTTCACACTTAAAGTTCTAACAGGTAGTTTCAACAATTCACAAAACTTATTATCTACAAACGACTTATCAGCGCCTGAATCAAATAACACTCTCGCATAAACATCATTTACGAGAAAGGTACCTGTTATCACGTTGTCGTCCTTGACGGCTTCCTTAGCATCCATTCTGAAGACCCTCGCATTGGTCTTCTTCCCCTCTTCATTCTTCCTTGCAAATTTTGGGCAGTTGGATTTGATATGCCCCTTTTCATTGCAACTATAACATGTTGCATCCTTTATCTTCTTGCACTCAAGGGTCTTATGTTCCGTAGACTTGCAAATCCCACAAGGCCTTGGCTGGTATTGGGATTTTGAGTCAAGTCTACACTTTCCAAAATGGTGCTTTCTGCAAATTTTACATCTGGGTTTTTCACCCGACTGCTGACCATCTTTCTTAAATCCTGACCCCTTATTAGAGTCATTGTTTCCCTTCTGCTTCTTATCTGAACGTCGTGAGTTGTCGTCCTCACGCTTCCTTTTCTCGGTATCAGTTTTCCTCAGTGACCTCAGCCTGATAGCATCTGAGGTCAGAGACAACGATATGTCCGTTACTGACCGAAAAGTGGTTGGTCTGGAGGCCTTTACACTTGCTTTGATCTCCGGTTCCAAACCCCCGATAAAACGAGCTATTCGTTTAGGCTCCGGAGTTACCAAGTAGGGAACCAACCTTGACAAAGTATTGAAAGTGGTAAGGTAGGCCTGACAGTCCAGGTTTTTCATGACCAGTGCCAGAAAGTCAGATTCAATTCTCTCTACCTCATGTTGAGGGCAGAAGTTTTCTTTGATTAGTGCCATGAACTGTTCCCAAGTCATGTTGTATAACGGGACTTTCCCTGTGGCTTGGATCAAAGATCTCCACCAGGCTAAGGCTTCTCCTTTGAAAGACTGTGAGACAAACTTCACAATATCCCTATTATGACAACCACTAATATCCACCACAGTATCCATTTCATCCATCCACGTCATGCAATCAATAGCTCCTTTTTCCCCATTGAAGTCTCTGGGTTTGCACGACACGAAGTATTTATAGGTGCAACCCCTATTATGAGGTTCTTGGTTCTGTACGGCTCTTTGGGATGGATTACTCCTTTGATTCGAGGAGTGGTGAGAATTACTGTTGTGGGCAGTATGGGTCCTGGAGGGTGTTCTAGTGTGTGATGCAGAATGGGTCCTCGTATGGGTACCACTTGACCCATGATGTTGTCTATCCATAGCTCTATTAACCGCATTGTCTATCATAGCTTGCAAC
Source organism: Helianthus tuberosus (assembly GCA_030545235.1). Lineage (NCBI taxonomy): Eukaryota > Viridiplantae > Streptophyta > Magnoliopsida > Asterales > Asteraceae > Helianthus > Helianthus tuberosus. The sequence goes on from CM060428.1 coordinate 26,165,533, forward strand.
TCTGCACCCGCTACGTTTACATGGGCATTATCATTCACTATCCCTGGGTGACTGTTGACCTCGTTTGAGTCTGCCATGTATCTTGAACTGTAACATATCGACAATAACTTATTGGTGAGATTATTATAGAATTGTCTTTTATGGCAATTTTTATTAACCGTGGTAACATAGACCATATATGGTTAATTTATTACTCACATAAATTTAGGATTTCTAATATAATTTATCCTAATTATAAAACAATAACAGTTTTATTAGCACATAAGGCCTAGTCACAGGGACAATTTAGACTATAAGCTATGATTTCAGAGAATCAAAGCTTGAAGGTTTGAACAAAGTTCATTACCTTTATCAGACAGGGTCACAGACTAATACTGTCTTTTGTCTCATATGAAAATGAGAAGGGCCCGTAGGCATTCCATTACCAATGGATGGTAAAAAGAACTGATCATATTTATTAATGATTTAACCCATGATTCAGAGATCATTTATTTGGGTTTAGAATCTTTGAAAAGATTCATATATAATAATAACACGTGTGTTTTTAACGAATCGTGTCTGCCAGGAGTGTTAACATGTTTTCCGATGTTAACAGGGATTTGAATCTTTTTAACTAGTTTTACCATCTGGGCCAGGTCTTAAAATGACATGCAGGCTAGGTTATACTTTTAAGATCCTTAACAAAAGTAACATAGGCAGATAGACTTTTAAAAGGAATGATTCTGATTTATTTATTTCATATATAATTTTAATTATGCATATCATAGCAAAGATGAAATTTATAAACTTACATTCCATTAAAACTAAAAGTAGTACATTTTTGCCCTAAACGGGACTTTTCACGGAAATACTTGCCCACGTAGGAGCTATACTGATAATACATGTCCTCGCAGGGACGGTCTACAAAAGTAAATGTCCACGCAGGGACTACTAGAGATAAGTCCACGTAGGGACTAAGTACAAAGGTAGATGTCCACGCAGGGACTACATACACACATAAATAAATGTCCACGTAGGGACTTGATTTAAACAAGGAAATACAACAATATATATTGGGAATTAACGATCCCGTTTCTTCTTTCCCTTAAGCAAGTTTGCCAAGCCACTCATAAATCCCTCTTCTTCCTACGTTCCTTCTGGAAGTCTCGCTCCACTTTGGCCAGTCTTCGACGGAGTTCCTCCTGCTCAGGTGGAGGAGCCCGTGGTGGCTGGTATTGTGGTGGCGGCTGAACAGGTGCTTGATACCCCCGAGCTGGGTATCCCATTCCCCAAGGGGGTCCGTATGGTCCCTCAGGATTATTATGGGCTTGGTAGCTTGATGCCACGTTGTAAGGATCATCAGCATAGTTATAGCCATGGTATGCTGGTGGTCCATATGGGTTGTAAGCTGCCGGAGCAGTATAAGCAGGGATTGGGTGGCCAAAACCCGGTGATGGCGGTACAATAGGTGCCGAGTTCACCTCTGAAACTGGAACAGAAGGTCCACCCATCTGTGGGACTTCATGAGTAGGCGGGTAATGGCTACCGCTAGAGTGTTGAGGGGTGTTGAGACGAAAATCAACTTCTCGTGCTGAGATCCGTGCACCAGTCCTCCTACGTCTTGGTGGTTCTGGAGGCTCTAGATGCACTGGCGGCGGTGGAGGCGGCGGCGTAACTGTCTCATAACGTGGATCCCCAGAGGGATTTTGCTGCTGCAGTGGCGGCTGCTGGTGAGGTGATGAGTGTTCAGATGGTGTATAGTACCACTCACACTGTTCGAACCGTGCCATGTGACTATCCGGACCCTGGTATGGTGTTCCGTGAAAAGATGAACCGTCTGAGATCACGAAAGGATGGTTAAAAGATCCGGTTGAAGCCTCAACGGGATCTGTGTCCTCGTCCATATCTTGATCACCCGAGAAGTGATCCTCTGGTCCTAATGGGTTAAAGCCCACTTGCTCTGGTAGGTACTCTGCTGGGTTAAACTGACCCTGAAAAACAGGAGTAGGGTCGCCAAAGAAATGTTGCGGGTTGCGGGGTTCGTTCTCTGACTGAGGCCCATAAGAGTCATGATATGGAGATGTTGAGGAGTGCGAAAAAGATCGTCTGGCAGAATCTTCATAGGTCCTCCATAGCTCCCTCGTTTCGTCATTCCTTGTAGAAGAAGTTCGTCGATATGAAGGCCCTGCCTCATGGTCGTTAGGGGCGCTAGCTGGCTCCTTTCCTCGACCACCTCGTCTAAATCTTGGCGGCATTATTGTACCTGTTAAAATACTCAAGGTAATAACAAGGAAAAATAAAGGACAAAAATTTAATTAAATAAAAATTTGAACAATTTGGATTATTCCTAAGTTCTTTGTCTAGACTCGAAGATTTAGGAATGTGCAATTGTGTAACTGAGATTAAACACAAAAGGTTAGTGTTTAATTCACTCAGAGTTGGCTCTGATACCAACCTGTCACACCCTGAATTTCCACGTGTTACCGGTGGGCCCGGTAGGGGAGTATCGTGACGTGGTTGGCAACATAATAGTCAAACAACACAATATTTAAATGCACAGCGGAAGCAAAATATAGATTTAATTCAACCAAACGATATTGTAATATTAAGTATCACAATTAGTCGAATATAATCCACAGGTAGATCAAAATAAAAAGGAAACAAATGTTCAACAGTTTATGACATCCAAGCTGGCGAGACTTAATGTGGATGCTAGGAGACAAGCCAGCCTATTTCGCGTAGTACCTGCACTTAACCTTTTTAAGAAAATACGTCAGTTTACACTGGTAAATACAATCAACCGACTCATTTTGAAAAGAGTTTAAGAAAATGCATTTAAGGCACAAGGCACAAATAATATTTTATAACTTGGGATAATTATGTAAATATATAATACTTGTAAACGAATTACATGTTTCTTATGCGTTCAGTAGCCCGATCCGTAGACCGGGTTAAAGATCAATGGACACACCACTTTATATAATGAGACACTGACAGGTGTACGCCTACACCTGAGTGCTAAGGTCGTGGCCATTTCGTAAAATGATGCCAGGGATATCCGGGACATGGTCATTAACCCCCCAAAGGATTTAAGCAACAAAACATTTCAAAACAGAGCATATCAATGATTTAACCTCTATTCGATTAAAGATTCAATGCCGGACCAAGCGGTATTTTATATACCGTACCCCAAGCCCGTATAGGGAAAATAAGTTAAAAGTATTTACCTGAGTAAGTATAGTTCAAAATCAGCGAGTGCAAGTATCTTTTACTGGTTCTCCTAATCTGGAACGAATGTTTATAATAACCTATTAGAATCCTAACGAGTCTTTAGTTAAGCTTACGCTTAGACCGGTTAGTTTTAAAGATACGGTTCGTACGCACGATTAAGCGAAGACCGGATAGAATGTGATTTAGACCCGACAAGTTTGAAGACTTGCTTAATATGGGTATATGGTAAACATTCTGGATTTTGAGATAAAACCGATAAGGTTTGACCCGTTTCGGCTAATTTATGTAAACTAGTTACATAAACCGAACCGAACGCGCATGAAGCGTAACGGGTATCCGTAAGAGTCCTAAACAGGTTTCCTAAGTTAACACACCTTAAATAAGTTGTGATATCAGTAGGATACCACCCATGATGCCCAAAACGAGTTTAATCTCTTAATAAGCCCCGTAGGGGTATTTTGGTCATTTTAAGGATTATATCTGGGTTTAATTAGACACCTGTGATCCGGGTCTGAGTTGATCAGTAAAATAGCTTATTTTAACAGGTTATAACTTTTGGTAATAAGTCTTATATGCTAATATAGTTTTAAACCCAAACTATGCGTTAAATACGCTTATAAAGTCGTTTTAAGCGATGTACGGGTTAAAATACGATTCTGAGTTTTCTGATCAAATAAACAGGCTCAAAATACTCCATTTATTATTTAAAATCAGTAGCAATTGGATTGGCGTTAAAAGGATTTGTAAAACTCATTTTATGGCCGAAATGGGTATTTTTGGTATTAACCGAATCGAGGCGATAAACCTAGCTTATGATCAGTTTAAAAATAATTAAAAATCTTTAAAAATCCCAAAATATTATATCACATGAGTGGGTAAAAGGTTTGGTGTCCAAAATTTGGTTTAGATAGGCTTTACGCTAATGACGCCGTTTAATTACTTAAAAGTACTCAAATTACGTCATTAAGCATAACGCCTTATCTAGACCTCCAACTGATGTGAAATTTTAGGTACAAGTCTAAAAATCAGTAACTAAGATTATGGCACTTTCGCATTTCCAAAAATCTCGTTTTATGGTCATAAGGGCATTACGGTCAATATTTAGGCGTTTAACGGAACCATCGGATGATTAGGGATTCGAGTGGTATAAACGCAGAGGCTTATACTCACATGTAACTAGGTCCTAATGGAACCTTAAGACATGTCTAAACCTATATAAATCGGGTCAGAACTGAGGTCAACGCAAAAGTCAAACTTTTGCGTCTTTCGGCTCCGAATCGGTTCTAAATAGAAAGTTGTCGAATCAAACAAGCGTAGACAAGTTATTATACTTATTTTCAAGTTATATGACTGATAAAACAGGTTACACGCCTTCCGTATCATTAAATATGCGATTAAGGTTTCTGTTGACTTTTTCGGAAAACCTTTGACTCGACAAACGACATGGTTAGGATTTAAATCAGTGAGTGACCTTTTAGGGGTTTAATAACCACATAAATACCAACTTATAATGACTTTCGATTCAACAAATCTCTGGACCGATTGTGATTTATCACAAAGTCAAACCGTAGTTACGACGGTTTGATTTCTAGGCTTTAAACTAAGTATAAATGAATTTAGAAGGATCAAAGGCACTTACACACGTCTAATGGATGTTATGGAAAGCTTGTATCAGTTCTTGAGCTCTTGAGAATGTCCAGAAGATGAAATGTGCATGAATGTGAGAATGTGGGTCATTTATGGATTTTCAAACATCACGGATGATCAACAACTAAGTCTATAGATGTTACCAAAAGACCAACATGTGTCCTACATGCTAAAAACCACCTTAGGGCAGCCCAAGGTATCAAGAAATGGGGTTTAAGTCGGTTAAAGGCAGCAACAGACAGCTGCCAATCGTTTCAGCATCAGAGGACCCCTCGCGTGACGCGAGGGTACCCCCAGGGAGTCGTCGCGTGGCGCGAGGCCCCTTATTACCTTTAACCAATTTTCAGAATTTGTTGTTTTGGTCCTTGGTCCTCCTAAACATCGCTTTCGCACAATTCTTTGCATTATGAGGCTTTGTAATTTATATATAGGGGCTTTAATACTTATACCCACTTTGTCAAGTCCTCGGGTAACTTTGTGATCACCCGAAAAGCCCTAAATTTCCATGTTGACGATTCTAACCCTCACACACGAATTTTATCACAACTTGCTCATACGATAACGAAACTTCATAAAATTTTTGTGGTACATTCTAGTGAGCATAATTAATCATTACAAAGCTTCGGGTTTGTCAAAAGGTCACTCAGAGGTATAACTTAAACATGTTGGCACATTTAACCCCTGTAGTTTGTAATCTCTCACTTTCTTTCACAATTCGCCTCGTATGATCCATGATCTATTCGTTTAAGGTTATAAACATCATGTAGGGTTATTGCAAAGTATATTTATTCATTGTTGACACTTTGAACCCTTTTATTTACACAGTTTCACTGTTTGTCAACTTTAGTCCTTCAAGAACATTCTTTCACACGTTCAATCCTATGACACGTGTCAACACATTATAGGACGTAAATTTTCGAGGTGTTACACATCATTTCTTGTTTTTATCAGTTTTAGTAATCCACTCAAGTATTCAGGTCCAAATTAGTGACCCTGATTACTCAATTTATCTACCAAGTCCAACTTAATGACCTTGGTTGATCTAAGACGAACCTAAAAACTGTCTTTTGTTCAACATAGTTTCAAAACATTTTTCTTGAAAATTACAAGTTTCAACTTAATGAACTTGTTTTAAACTTTCCATTATCACATGGTTTAACATGATAAACTCATGACTCTTCTGTCCAGCTCAGAAACTTCCTGCATTTGCTTCAAATTTCGAATCTGAAGATCAGCTTTACACTTTGATTTGTCGGAAAATAAAACAGAAATGTAAAATCTTTTTGATTTTTAATAAAGTTTCTAAACTAGAAATGAAATACAGAAATAAAATGCAGTAAATGTAAACTATTTATAAACATATTTTTGGTGAGCGTGTTAGGGAATCATATCAGCTATTCGACAAGTCACAAGTACCGTTAAGCTTATATTACATACTCAGAATTAAACAATTCACTTAGATTGTCGATATATTGATCCACTTAAATTCTCACACAAATTTCAATCTGTCCAGGATACGATTTAGGTGAATTAAGAACTTAAACTCATTCATGTTTCCCACCTCTTGAATATACTCCCGTATCCAAAACCCAATATTCATTCTTACACGTGAGTATACCACAAATGATATCTGTAAGGGTTAAATTGCGAGGGCCGTGAGAGCTCAGGCTATTGCTTCCGCAAAATCAGAGAGATGGCGACTTCGACTTTTGGTGTGTCCCCTTTAGAGGATCTTTTCTTCAACAGCACATGATTAGCATTTTTCAATGTTTCATCATTTTTTATGCTGAGGGAGATGCTATATTTCAAGCAAGCGGTAAAGTATTATACGGGGACTAGGCCATTGCTTCCGCAAAATCAGAAGTCCCGGGATAATACTCCAGATATCACTGAGTATAAAGACCTAGTATTTCAGAAAGAGGGATCTTTCAAACGAAATTTTAGGGGTTACCTATATATCCAAGTAGTGTTCCCCACGAAATAAGCAAGTTTAAATTTAGGTTTATATCCCGAACAAACCAACTAAATGTGTAAAAACCTATCGGCACATCATCAGCGAGACTGTTTAATGCTTTTAAACTTTACATTTCTTTAGCATACTGTAACTGTCAAGCCAATGTACTATCATTTTCCCTTTTTACACAAGCTCTTTTCTAGTTTTCTATTGTTTTTGTATTTTGAAATATCTCATGTTTTTGGATTTTTGAAATTTTTACTGTTTTTGTATTTTCGGAAAATATTTACTCCCCCTAAATACCAAAACAAGTAAAAAATCGACAAACCATTGCAGATTGCTTCTCAACGTCATCTACATTGGTACCTTCATCTACGCCTAGAATCTCCTCCAACACCGATAAAAGCTTCATACCGTTCAATTTTAGCAAATATTGAAAACGAGTTTTATCAAACGCTTTGGTATGTAAATCAGCTTTTTGTTCGTCAGTGTGGATTTTCTCAATTCGTATCAACTTCTTCTCGAAACAGTCACGAATGAAGTGATGACAAATTTCAATGTGTTTCGTTTTAGCGTGATAAACATGATTTTTAGTGATGTTAATAGCTGCCTCATTATCAACAAAGATAGGGGTGTTAAGTAATTACAAACCGTAGTCGCGCATCTGTTGCTGGATCCACAAGATCTGAGAGCAGCAACTGCTAGCAGGTACATACTCAGCTTCACATGTGGATAAAGCCACAGAGGTCTGCTTCTTGCATTGCCAGGTAACCAATCGTGGTCCGAAAAACTGGCACCCCGCTGTTGTTGATTTAGCGTTAACTTTGCAGCATCCGAAATCAGAATCGGAATACCCTTCGAGGTTAAAATCGCCTTCTCTTGGATACCACAACCCCAGTGATGGAGTTCCTTTCAGGTAGCGCAATATCCGTTTCACAATCACCATATGCGAAGCTCTCGGGTTAGACTGAAATCTTGCTGCGAGGCAGGTTGGATACATAATATCGGGTCTTGAAGCTGTCAAATACATCAGCGATCCCATCATGGAACGATATAACGTTTCATCTACCTTCTCTCCGGTGAGATCAGGATTTATCCCATGGTTTGTCGCTAACGGGGTGGAAGCTGGAGTAGAACCTGACATCCCAAATTTCTCTAAGATATCATGAACATACTTCGTCTGATGTATGAAAATTCCCTTAGGCAGTTGATCAACTTGAAGTCCCAAGAAGAATTTCATCTCACCCATCGATAACATTTCAAATTTCTGCTTCATAACTTTTTCAAAATCTTTGCACAGATTTGCATTCGTAGACCCAAATATGATGTCGTCCACGTATATCTGAACTTTTAGAAGATGTCCGTCGACTTCTTTGGTGAAGAGAGTGGCATCCACTTTTCCACGGTGAAGCTGTTGGCTAACAGGTGTTGAGACAATGTCTCGTACCAAGCTCTCGGGGCCTGGTGTAAATCATACAGAGCTTTATCCAGTAAATAAACCATGTCTTTGTGGATTGGATCGGTAAATCCCGGTGGCTGTCCGACATATACCTCCTCTTTTACCTTCCCATAGAGAAACGCCGATTTAACATCTAGCTGATAAACTTTAAAATTTTTCCAAGATGCAAATGCTAGGAAGATTCTGATTGCTTCTAGTCTAGCAACTGGAGCATATACTTCAGTGAAATCTATCCCCTCCTGCTGACTGAAACCCTGAACTACGAGTCGAGCTTTGTTACGAATAATAACCCCTCGATCGTCTCTCTTACACTTGAACACCCACTTGGTGTTTATCTTCCTGTGACCATCAGGCAAGTCTACCAATTTCCACACTCCTAACTTCTCAAACTGACTCAGCTCCTCTTGCATCGCATTGACCTAAGAATCTTCAGTTAGTGCTTCCTTGTATGTTCGCAGTTCAATCTGCGAAATAAAACAACTAAGTGAAAACTCAGTTTGTAACGAAGCAACTATAGAATAAAAACATGTAAGGCCTTGGTCAATTTGATGTCTAGTGCGAACGCCTGATTGTAATTCTCCAATGATCAATTCTTCTGGATGGTACGAAAGAGTTCTCGGCATCACCTCGCCTGGAACATCTACCTCGCCTTCCAAATTTGTTACATTCTGATTTGTACCTTGTTCACTGACTGGAATTGTTTGACTTGAAATCTGGATCTGCTCCCCCTCAGAATTTGAATCACCATGATCAAATACAGACATATTATCAGATTCTTGATTATCATTGACTGCCGTCTGATTGTCAAGAGTTTGCTGAATATCGTCATGTTCTCCAGCATTACTAGGACCGGCTTCATCATCATTGGAAGCTTTTTGACGTCTAGAATACTCAGCTGGGATTCTTTCTTGTGATTCTTCATACTCTCTTAGAATATCTAACTCGTCAAAGAAATCTTGTTCTTCTTCCATGTCAAACGAATCCCATAAAGTATCGTAATTAAAACGCCATGAGTCGCCTGGATTCTGTGGTGGCATAGTATAACCTTGACATTCAACATTATTCGCTTCAATAATCCGCTTCAAGCTTGGAACAAAGACTCGTTTCAATGGACTTGTGTAACCCACGAAAATTCCTTCAATGCTCTTTGCACCAAATTTACCAAAAGGCTCTAGAACTGTGCAGGGAGACCCAAACGGTTCTAAATACTTCAGGTTCGGTTTGCGGTTATTGATCAGCTCAGAACATGTCTTGTTGAATTTCTTAACTGTAAGAACCCGGTTGAGTGTATAGCAAGCGGCTGATACTGCTTCTGCCCAAAAATTGACTGGTAGTTTCGAATCAGCAAGCATCGTCCTAGCCGTTTCAATTAGCGTCCTGTTCTTTCTTTCAGCTACTCCATTTTGCTGCGGAGTATAAGGAGCACTAAATTCTTATAGTATACCTCTCTCATCACAATATTCTTCCATCTTGTTGTTCTTGAACTCAGTACCGTTGTCACTCCTGATTCTTCTGATTCGAGTTTGGTACAAGTTTTCAATTTTCCTGAACAACATCATCAAACTTTCAAATGTCTCATCTTTTGTTTTCAGAAATGATACCCATGAAAATCTTGAATAGTCATCTGTTACTACTAGACAGTAGAGATCTCCAGTTATGCTTTTGACTTTCACTGGACCGGAAAGATCCATATGAAGTCTCTCTAACGGTCTTCAGACTGAGTTGACTTTCTTTCCAGGGTGAGATTTCTTCTTTTGCTTGCCTTTGACACAACTAATACACTCCCCCTCAAGATGAAAACCTTTCACATGAACACCAATAACTAAGTCATTATGAACCAGGTGATTCATTTTTCTCAGGTGAATGTGGCCCATCTTTCGATGCCACAATTGTGATTCTTTTTCCGTTGCTCTAGACATAAAACAGTGAGCCTGACCCATGGTAGTAGTTGCTACACTCATGTCCAACACGTACAGATCATTTACTCTGGGCTCTCTCATGATAACCCACTCTTCGGGAACAACAAATCTTGGTTTCAAGATCAAACATTCTTTGTATGTAAAGTGCGTTGTATACATACGATCACAGATCTGAGAGATGCTCAGAAGATTGTTTTCAAGCTCGGCGATGTAGTTAACTCTCTCAAATGTGACAATTCCATTAGATAGAGTTCCTTCACCAACTATTCGACCACCTTGATTGCTTGCAAAACCTACATATCCTCCATTAAACCCTCGAACATCATACAGTAGAGTTTTCTTCCCTGTCATGTGCCGAGAAGCTCCACTATCCATAATCCAACGTGAAACGGATCTTGGAAGCTCCTGCACATATCACAAACACTTAGTTAGAAGTTGATGCCACCCAAGCTTCTTTTGACTCAGGTAGCTTGACATTTAGGTGAGTTTTTGCAATATAAAGTGGCGGAAAATTTTTGTCATTCATCTTTAAGCTCTCCTCAGACCCAATCTCAACCTTTTTTTATAAAAAGAAATCATTTTGAGAAGGTTGACCAGATGATTGGTCTTTCTTTGGTACATTCTTCTTTTCTGAAGTAGTAGCCTCTTGTGGTTCAAGTTTCTCATAGTAATCCAAAGGTACATACATCTTCTTAGTTGAAGATGATGATTTTGCAGTCTCATAAACCTTTGGTTTTGGAGAACTTGATTTCTTTTCAACTGATTTTGGTTCCCATGCTTGTTGAGGCGAAGCAACCCGTTTGTAAACTTTGTCAATTTTAGTTAGCACATTCTTTACAGGTTCAGTTTTGAACTTGGTGTTCTCATTTTTCAAAACTTTCTTCTCAACAACCATTGGAGCTTTTCCTTTTGCATCAGCTTTCTTTTTCTGACTCTCAGCAACTTCAGACTTAGGCTTTAAGTTGGTGCACTTTCATGCAATGTGTCCAACTTTGTTGCACTTAAAGCATGTACGAGTATCAACTACTCGACTTGTGCCTTCGGTCTGAGGCTGTGAGGCCTTTTCTTCAAAAAATTCCTCATTAGTTTTTGAAAATATTTCAGATTCCTGCTCGGAATGAGAACTCGAGCTTTTCACAAACACCTTTTTCTCGACAAATTTTTTGTTTTGAAAATTCTTCCTTTTATTATTCTTACCACCCTTATAGCCACTCGACCATTTGTTTTGATAGTTGTTAGAAAAACGCGGTGGTACAACAGGTTTTTTGTAGTAAGCTTTATCTTTTTCAAAATTGAATTGCCGTTTGGAATGATTCAAACCTTCGATCTCAGACACATCAATCTCAATCAATTTGAACACATTTTTTAATTTATCAACATTCACATTTTCCAAAGGAAAATCATGATCCGAATACAACTTATCAGATCCCGCCATCTTGTACATCACTAGATTAGGTTCTTCACTTAAGTTGTTTTTGGATTTAGATTTCGGAATATATTTATCCAAAAAGCATTCATCATCCTCAGTAGTATCACTTTCAGTTTTCAAAACATTTTCAGCCATGTTTTTAACAATTTCAGATTGGACACTATCTTCATCGGAAGATGAAGTAAATGTGACATCAATTGTGTCTGGAAGCTTAACCTCATTTTCTTCTTCATCATTAACCAACCCTGATTTTTTCTTTGAAAAATTATTTAAAACTGGTGGTGGAACTTGATGAAACCCAACCCCGGTTCCATCAAAGTATACATCTTCGCCTGCTTTGTTCTTTCCAATTGGTTTAGGAACGATATGTTGAAGAACAAAACTTGCGGAGTTGTAACTGTTCAGTTTCAACTGAATGCGTTCATTTTCAATTTTAGCTTCTTGATACTGAAGCTTCAACTTAGCAATTTCATCCAGTTGCTGGTTGATTAACTGTAGGTCCCTTGAGCCGTATGGATCGTAACAGAATCGTCGATCTAACCTAGAGTGCGGAATCCCCTAGATCAGATTTCACAGAAAACGTGTAGAAATAGAAATCACTTTAAACCCGATCTTTATTGATTATCTTCAAACGATTACAATCAATCAAGATCTCCAAATTCGTCCAAGCCTTTCTCTTTTACGAATTCTCTCCAAGATGATTAAGGTGATTAGCTTATTAACCTAAACCCTAATGCTAAGCTTTGTTTATATAGGACAAAGCTTTGCACATGGGCTAGGTCATGGGCTAGGCCCATTTCGCCTACCATCCCCATATGTGGGTTTGGTTTGGCCCAATCACTCTTAATCAACTATTACAAAGCTAAACCCGCTAACTGTTTTTCGTATTACTAATTACAAGATATCCAAAGACCAAATCTAAGCTGTTGTCACAAATATGCACCAACAAACTCCCCCTTGACAATAGCTCGCAAAGGTAACTTCAGTCTTCAACGTTTAGATTATTTGATGCTTTTCCCTACTGGTACATCATATGAACTCCCCCTTGATAATAGCTTATTATATGATGTAGCAGATGTGTAGACAGTGTCTCGTACCAGCAGATGACCCAAAGATGATGTCATCCACGTATACCTGTTCCAGCAGAAAATCATCTTTCTTCCTCTTTATGAACAGTGTACTATCAATCTGACCACTTTCAAAACCATTCTGGAGCAGATGTGAAGACAGTGTCTCGTACCACGCCCTGGGAGCTTGATGTAACCCATACAAAGCCTTATCAAGTTTGTAAACTCGATCTGGATAGTCTAGATCAACGAACCCATCTGGTTGTAAGACATACACCACTTCTTGGACTTTCCCATAAAGAAATGCACTCTTCACGTCTAGTTGAAAAACTTTAAAGCCCTTGAATGAAGCAAAAGCCAGAAACAAACGAATTGACTCCAACCTTGCCACTGGTGCAAACACTTCATTGTAATCTATACCTTCTTGCTGATTGAAACCTTTCACCACTAACCGAGCCTTATTGCGCGTGACAATACCTCTTTCATCTTTCTTGCACCTAAATACCCATTTAGTGCCAATCTCTCTTTCACCTTTAGGAAGGTCCACTAACTCCCATACCTTCAACTTTGCAAACTGGGCCAATTCTTCTTGCATAGCTTCAACCCATGAATTGTCTTTAAGAGCCATATGAATGTTCTTCGGCTCCTCTTGGGAAATGAAGCAACTATACAAGCACTCGTTCACAATCCCAGTCTTCTCAATCAAAACAAATAATCAAGAATTTGCAGCTATGCTTCTTCTCCTCTGAACACCTGCAGTAGGATCTCCAAGTATCATGTCAACTGGATGATCCCTATTTGCTCGTGTAGTAGCAACAACATCTACTTCTCGATTATCACCCAGGTTTGATCCAACCTCCCCCTGAATATTCTGATTTGCAAACGGATTAACAAACTCCTCCCCCTGAATGGGTTCAGAGTCACTATCGCTTGAATCAGGATCAGCAGCACCTTGCGAAGATTCCGGAGCATCTGACATATCAACATTCGATCTAGGCATGAACTCGCCTTCATCGTCTTCACATACCACTGTTTGAATCAGCTGAGAATCATCTGCATCAAAAACCTCAGGAATATTAAATGATTTAAACACACTTTCATAATCAAATAATATAGCAGGACCACTCGTTGATTGTTGAGGTTTGTAGGAAGTAATTTCCACATTAAAAACAACCTCAATTTTATCAGTTTTGAGATTAAAAACCCTTTTATTCGGTGTGCCAGGCACATAACCTAGAAAGTAGCCTTCGTCAGCCACCTCACCGAATTTTTGTTTATCTTTGTTTCGCACAATGGTGCAGGGTAATCCAAATGGTTCAAAGCCTGTTAAGTTTGGTTTCTCATTAAACATAAGTTCATGAAAAGTTTTGTTAAAACGTTTAATGGTTAAAACTTTGTTTAGGACGTAGCAAGCTGTATTCACAGCTTCTCCCCAGAAAAGAACTGGTAGCTTTGAATCTGAAAGCATAGTCCTAGCGGCTTCAATTAACGTCCTGTTTTTCCTCTCAGCAACTCCATTCTGTTGAGGAGTATAAGGAGCAGAATATTAATGTTCTATTCCCTTTCGAAGACAATAGAGATCCAGAATCCGATTCTTGAACTCTGTGCCATTATCACTCCTTATCCTCTTGATCCTTGCATCATGGAGGTTTTCCAATTTTGTAAAAAGATCTATCAGCATCTCTGCTGTCTCATCTTTTGTACCTAAAAAGAAAACCCATGAATAACGTGAGTAATCATCAGTGACAACAAGACAGTAGTACTTTCCACCTATGCTCCTCACATTCACTGGACCGAATAAATCCATGTGAAGTAATTCATAAGGGGCATTAATGGAATTTACTGTTTTAGACTTATGAGGTTTCTTGTGTTGTTTTCCCTTTTGCCATGGAAGACATTTATCTTCCACTTGAAACCTCAGCAATGGAACCTGTTTCACTAGTTCATTTTTAATGATATAATTCATTTTGCGGTAGTGAATGTGAGCCATGCGTCTGTGCCACAACATAGATTCAGCTTCAGATGCTTTTGACAGTAAACACGCCACCGCTGCAGTCGGATCCTTGGCACCCGTGTCCATGACATAAGTATCATTTTTCCTTGGTGCACGCATTACTATCCATTCGTCTGGAATAACCAAACCCGGTTTCAACACCAAGGCCTCCGTATTTGTAAAATGGACCGAGTGACCCTTGTCGTAGACTTGTGACACGCTCATCAGATTGTGTTTAAGCTGCTCAACATAGTTCACTTTGTCCAAAGTGATCTTCCCATTCGTCACTTTTCCTCGTCCAGTTATCCTACCACCTTTAGCACCAGCAAAATTTACATGTCCACCATCATATTCTTCAAATTCAGAAAACAACCTCGCATCCCCCGTCATGTGCCTGGAGCAGCCACTATCAACATACCATAAGTTGATAATCCTCCTTAGCAGCTCCTGCACACACCAACCAAAAGATTAGTTAGATTGGTGGACCCAAGCCTTAATGGTCTTGGGTCGTCCAAATTCACCAACTACTTGAACATCCATCCAGTATCCATCACTCCTAACTGGAGTCTTGGATCTTGGACCTGTTGATGGAAATGGGGCATGATTTCCATAAGATCTCTGGTCCTGAGAGTACCTATTTGTGTTTGGACTATGTGACCTTTGAAAATTTTGATTTTGATTCCAAGAACCTTGATTGTAATTTCTAAAGCTATTGTTATAAAAAGTTCGACCACCATTGTTTTGGTATTGATTTTGATATTGACCTTGGCTTCTGAAAGTATTTGATTTTTGATTGTTCATTCTTGGTGAACTACTTCTAGGTCTTTCATATCTGCCTGATGTAGATTCAGGCTGAAATCTTGGTTGATTTCTTTGAAAACGAGGAACTTGTGGAGTTCCTTTTTCAGCCTTATCTACACCACTAGCAACATTCTCTGGTTGCTTAGGAGCATATTTCTTTTGAGAATTTGAGACTTTCTCCTCATTATCACCTTTCTTCTCTGGTGATTTCCCTCTTTGTTTCTCACTAACTTGTGCTTCAACCTTTTTGTTAGGACAACAGCTAGCTACGTGTCCCTTTGTGTGACATTTGAAGCACGGTCTCTTTTTCGAAGACTTCTCAGCTGAAGTCTTTGAACTAGATTCTGGTTTTGATGATGATGCCTTAGAAGGATTTGGTTCAGTTTGCTTAGTTTCAAGATTTTCTATGTTTTTGTTTTTAGCAAACTCTACATTTGATTCATTTTCAATAACAGCTGTTTCATTTTTCATGTCACTTCCTTGAACAAAATTAACCTTTTTAACAAAAGTTGGATTTTTATTCGTAGGATTGGAATTTTTCTTTTTCAAAACAGGTTTGCTGTTATTATCCTTCTTAGCATCATTATGTTCAGACACATCACCTTGACTAGATGTGAAACTACTTGGTGATGTTGACAAAAGTCTATGAACTCATCTTCATCAGGTAAGAAAGCATAGTCATGACTAAGAGGAGGTGGGACTTCATTAAATCCCTTGAATCCCACACTGGTCTTGTCATTACTCTTCTTTAACCCACCCATCATGTGTTTCATAACAAAAGTAGAATCCCTGAATTGACCTAATTTCTTTTCAAGTTCAACAATTTTGAGTTGTGCATCTGACAACTCTTTGCATTTTTCAGAAATCTCTTTTGTTTTCTCAGCCATCATGTCATGAGCCAAGTCTATGACTTGAAGTTTTTCGTTTAGTTTGCAGGTTAAAACTTCAATTTCAGCTTCATAGCCTTTTATCTTTTTCAAATATGATGACTCATTTCTTTTAGCAAAGAAATTTGATTCTTTTACGTTATATATTTCGCTCACCAGACTTTTGTTTTGAGTTGACAACCTATCAACTTCACCCTGTAATTCACGACACTTTAAACAAACAGAAGTAGCAGAGTTACTTACCTCTCCTGTCGATTTGTCTGAGTTGGCCATAAGAGCAGCAAGTTGAGTTTCCATTCTTTTGATGATTTCATCTTTCGCTTCATCTTCCCTTTCATGCTCAGACTTTGGCTTTTCTTTTTCAGCATCTGTTGTCTGATCAGCCTTATCTACCTCAGCTTCACTTTTCTTCTCAACCTTAGCATCATCTACTGTAGCTTCACCTTCATCAACTGGCACAATCTCTACCATGAATGCCTGAGTGACATTCTCATCATTTTCCAAGTGAATACTCCAGTCATACGAACCCTCTCTTGTAGTAGAGATCAATGCCCTTGAGTTAGAGTTGTTTGATGACCTTCTATTGTTTGAACTCTGACTCGAAGTCTCATGCTTTTGTTTCTGACATTCCCTAGCGAAATGGCCATAACTTTGGCAGTTAAAGCACCTGACTTTGGCCTTGTCAAAACCAACGTTCTTTCCTACAAACTTTCTTCCAGTTCTGTTCATGAACCTCTTCACACGTCTTGAAATCATGGCCATCTGCCATCGCAAATCCATCTCTTCTAGATCATCAGGGTCAATCTGATCATAATCTTCATCTAAAGTGGCAGGATCAGATATCTTCCCCTGAATGTAGTTCTCATAAGACGCAACAAACGAAGCAAGTAGAGCAAGATGTTCTTCAGCAGACTTCACACTCATTGGCATCGACTTTGCACTACTACTTGGCTTAGCGGCTGATGTTCTCTTGACTCCTGTGGATCCTCCTGAAGCAGCTACAAAACATACATCACCATCCTCATTTACTGTGACCTGCTCATTATCACACGAAAGAAACGCAGTAGCAGAGTCGCTAGAAGCATCATGAGATGAAGAAGATGTAAGCCCATTGTAAATCCCTGGATCTTGAACCTGATCATATCCAGTGTCCTTCTTCTTCATACTGAGCTCATAAGCTCTTAGCTTTCCTACTACTTCTTCAAGTTCCTTTGTCTCATAATCTGTTTCTCCCTTGATCATGAGAGTGTAGATATCCCATTTAGTAGGTAGAGCATCAAGCAGCTTGTCATTTTTCTCTATGTTAGTGTAGCAATCTATATCATAATTGTCCAATTCTGACATCAGATGGTAGTATCGAGTGATGACGTCCTCAAGTGACTCATTTTTCATATATTTGAACACAGCAAACTGCTTCTTCAGTAGATTAACTTTGTTCTTCTTGACATCAGGATTTCCCTCATATCTCTTCTCTAGCGCATCCCACATTTCCTTTGAAGTAGTATACTTCTTAAAGGTATGTTTGATGCCATCAGGTAAAGACATTTTAATGGCAGCCAAGGCTCTCTTTTCAGCCTCATACATTTTCTTTTGTTCGGCATCCATATCAACATAAGCAGTTATACGTTGTCTTCCCTCAAACTCATGAGTTGGGTTCACATACCCATCGTCTATACATATCCACATACGAGTA
Organism: Helianthus tuberosus; assembly: GCA_030545235.1. Classification (NCBI taxonomy): domain Eukaryota; kingdom Viridiplantae; phylum Streptophyta; class Magnoliopsida; order Asterales; family Asteraceae; genus Helianthus; species Helianthus tuberosus. The sequence continues at coordinate 26,183,592 of CM060428.1, forward strand.
TCCTGGTACTCAACAAAGGATTGAAACCTATCCTTCCATGTCAAGTAGTTCTCCACCTTCATCATCTTAGGTGGTTTGTTAGTTGTGCCAACCTCATGTTCCATTCTCAAAAGCTCATTCAACTTAGACATGTTCGACATTTTAACTTAATCAGACTGGTAAAACCGTACAAATTTTTGTCCGAAATCTGTTTTTACCAAATTATACCGTTAGATTCGTCTCGAGATTACGATTCCAATGATATATAATGTCGAAAACCTATTTCTTAAAAATCCAAGGAATTTAACTGTGCGAACGGATTTCTGAGATTGGTTACGGATAGTTTTCTAAACGCGTAACAGTGAAATTTTTCGTACGCGAGCCAAGAAAAATTCCACCCCTTCCGAAATGTGTAGAAATGGTCCGAAATAGTCCGTGATAAACAACTTCTGGTCCGAAATGGAATAAGCTTATCCGAAATGAGTCTTAATAATCCGAAATGCACTCCTTCTGATCCGAAATGAGACTCTTTAATCCGTAATGAAACAGTCTGATCCGAAAGCAACACTATCTGATCCGAAATGCAGCTTTAAGATCCGAAATACAGTAGTCTAATCCGAAATGTAAGCCTGATGTTCCGAAATACTTGTTTCTGGTCCGAAATTGATGTTGTTTCGTCCGAAATCCAAACTGTTAATCCGAAACTGATGCTGTTTAATCCGAAATGACTGATTTCTTGTCCGAAAACAATCCAAAATGCAATATTCCTATCTGAAATCCTTGAATTTTGTCCGAAATCAGCAACAAACCCTAGAACAGCCGTCAAAACACGTCCAAAACTTCGATTTTATGCAGAAAACGAATCTGAACCGAGCAAATCAAGAGCCTAATGCTCTGATACCAATTGTAGGTCCCTTGAGCCGTATGGATCGTAACAGAATCGTCGATCTAACCTTGAGTGCGGAATCCCCTAGATCAGATTTCACAGAAAACGTGTAGAAACAGAAATCACTTTAAACCCGATCTTTATTGATTATCTTCAAACGATTACAATCAATCAAGATCTCCAAATTCGTCCAAGCCTTTCTCTTTTACGAATTCTCTCCAAGATGATTAAGGTGATTAGCTTATTAACCTAAACCCTAATGCTAAGCTTTGTTTATATAGGACAAAGCTTTGCACATGGGCTAGGTCATGGGCTAGGCCCATTTCGCCTACCATCCCCATATGTGGGTTTGGTTTGGCCTAATCACTCTTAATCAACTATTACAAAGCTAAACCCGCTAACTGTTTATCGTATTACTAATTACAAGATATCCAAAGACCAAATCTAAGCTGTTGTCACAAATATGCACCAACATTAACTCTTCTTTCACTCTAAGAACACCAGACAATTGAACATTTTCTTTGTATGTCTTACCATTTCTCTCATCAGAATCTTTTACCGTTCGTTTTAACTTCTCAAAATTTTCTGAAAGTTGACGATTTTCATGAATTAATTTTTCGTTTTCTTTCCTAATTCTTTCTACATCACTTTTATCATTTTCAATTTTCTCAGTTAATTCTTTTACTCGTTCATTTGAAGCTTTTAACATTTTGTCACGGTTTAAGATCTGATCTTCAACGTCTCTGACTCTTCCTGTCAATTCTTCAACCTTTTTACCGTTAAGGTAAGCAAATGTACTACAAATCTTGCAGTCTTTCATGCAATTTTTGCAGTCGCTCTCAGCTTTAGCTTTCTTACCTGACTCATAGGTTGCATCAATCTGACTGACCTTGGTTTTAGACTCAGTGCCAGAACCAGAAACTACCTCTAGTTCTTTCGCAGCAAACACTTTGTCAGCCATCTTCTTCAAATTCTCAGCCGTGAATTCTTGTGATGTATCAATAATTCCATCATCAACTTTCTTAGGCTGCGGCTCCTTTTCTTTTTCTTCAGCTTCTCCTCCTCCCCACCACAATCTCTGATTTGCTTCTTCTTCATCAGCAATTTGTTTGATAAAAGTTTCAACATCAACAGTATTTGGATCAACAGCAATGTTTCCCTTGGGATCTAGGTAACATTCTCTATCAGCATCCCATATTTTCGCCTGTTTAGCTTCTTTGTATGTACGGTAGATTCTATTCATCCTGTTCTGAGCTATCATCTTTCTGTTAACGTATTTCACTTCTTCTGTTCTGGAGTATTTGAAAGGAACAATCTTTGTCACAAACGCATAGCCCACTACGTCTTCTTCTGGTAACACTTCACTCCAATCATATCCCTCGTCGTCATGGATAACAGCAAGTGCTCTGGATTTTTCTTTGGGATTTTCTTCTATCTGCTTCATTCTGGGAGGTTCAGATTTGTTCTGATGATAGATTGCTCTTTTGTAGTAATCTTCACGAAATGGATTTGCAGTATCATCAGCAGGTGCATTACATCATTCACGTTTAAAATGTCCCTTTTGTTTACATCTGAAGCACGTGACCTTTGATTTATCAAAACCAAGTTTTATGGAAGGTCCACCAATCGAATGTCTATCGGTAATCTCCATGAATCTTTGTGCTCGTCTAACTGCACTAGCCATACACCACCTGATATCGATCAACTCCATCTCTTCTGGGTCAATCTGGTCATAGTCCTCCTTGGTGAGGTTAGTGTTTCCAATCTTACCTGCAACAAGACTTTCATAAGATTCTAAAACAGAAGCTAAGAACACCATCTGCTGCTTTGCGGATTCTTCACTGAAATTTTGAGCATTTTTAAGATCAACAGCGATATTGCATTGGAACAAGTTCTTTGAAGCTGATTGGCTTGAAGTTGTTGACGATGAACCACTATGAAAACCACTGCTTGAACTTTCTTGATTTGACGTGTTAGAAATTTCAGCTGAGAAAGCTGTCTTGGGGGACACATGTCACACCCCCAAAATCCACACGCGGAGTATCACCGCTTAGAGGCGTGACTGACCAGGATCAAGCCACCAATCATATTGAACATAACAAGTAATAAGTAAAACTCAACCACACAATATGAAAGGTGTTTCAAATAAAAAACGTAGTTAAGTGTTTAGCGGAAGCATAATTGTAAAACCCAATGTAAGTATTAAGTACGAAATAAAGTAATGTTTTTAGCATGGCACACACTGCCATGTCCCACAACGACCGCGCCTCCCTGTGCAAGCTCCATGAGTACCTAACGACCTGCAAGGCATGTAGCAACGAATCAACAACAAAGTTGAGCGAGTTCACAGTTGGTTGTTTAGTTGTAGCATTCGTTTCGTAAATCGTATGTTCGTTTTGTAAACCATGTATCGTATTAGTTCGTATCGCGGTCTCCCAGACATGTTTGCGAAGATTAATGGGGGCTTCCCATGTGTTACTAGACCACGCGTATCGACTGCTACGAAAATGTAAGAGGTGCCCTAAGTCAATGTCTATCAGCATTGACCCTTTGCCCATAGTCCATTAGTACACGCCCGTTCGGATGACACGGTGTGAGGTTTGTTAAACCTAATAGCGCTATCTACTAATGACCCGCTCGCCATAGGCCTCGGCGATTAAGTCGATAAATGAGGGACTTCAAATGATAGAGTGATGGTCTTATGGTCGTACGTATCCTGTTGTATGGGGAATACGCAAGTTTGTAGTTACTGTTCAGTTCTTTAACCCATTCCCAACCCTTGGGAATCCCATGCCTTGGATAGAGTGTGAACTCACCTTGGTTTGCTCAGTATGCTAAACTATGTGTTCACGAGTAATCAGTCAAGTCCTAAAGTATGTACATATATTCAATCAGTTCCAGTTCGTAATGATTCACATGCCATTTATGTCACATAGTGTGTTTATGAAATCATCATCAAGTAGCACATAACAGTTAGTTCATGTTCATACAATCATACTCTATATAACTGAGTTCTTAGTAAATTCTAACATGGTTAATCAATTAACATGCTTGATGGGGTTAACAGACTTAACAAAGTTAATATATTTAGCAAAGATAACAAGCTTCACAGAATTAACACACATAACAGGAATAATAAACGAACAGTGTTAATTAATTAACAGAGTTAACAAACTAGTAGAGTTACCTACTTAACGGGGTTAATAAAGTTAACTGAGTTACTAACTTAACTCAGTTAAGAGACGAAACAAAGTTATGGACTTAACAGGAATTAATAAACTTAACATTATTAACAACTTGACAGAGTTACAAACTAACAGAATTACTGTTCAGAATACTTGACTAAAACACATGCGACGAAATCTCATTTCGGGCGAAAACCCTTGTGCCGAAATCTTCTGGGGACGAAATCACTATGGACGAAAACCCCCAGGTGACGAAATCCCAAGGGTTTTCGTCAGGTTAAATGTATGGCGAAAACACATAGTGTTTTTGTCTGGTTCTTTGTGTTTTCGGTGGTCCCTATGTTTTCGTCGACTTCAACAGCAACAATAATAACAGTTACACAATTACCGTAACCCTAATCATCATCATCGACAACAGTTACAAATCATAGAATTTCCAACAGTTACAACGTCTACAATCATTCAGCCAAACCAACTCATGTAATCATGTGAATTACTAAATCATTATACCGTTATGACTCTTACTCAGCCATCCTTCAACAAATCACTTACTGAAACCCACTTGTTCATCAATCATTATCCAATCATCATGTAATTAGAATCATCATTCAATTGACATTTAGACCTACATATATATATATATATATATATATATATCATCCAGCCGAACATAAGCAGTAGTACAATTAATCAGATCTAGTCTATCGATTCACAACAGAAATATCAGCTCTACCAATTAACCGAATGGATTATCAATCCGATATAACAATCTCATCATCTAATCGAACATAAACATGCAGCCATACAATAATTTTCTAAGGAACCATGCAAGAATCAAGCAACAGTGCAAACTAACCGAGATGGAGAGATCACTATACTGATCGAAAGTAAAGGACTTGAAGGCTTATAGTTGCCGTCGCACAGGGAAAACAATAGGGCTCTAGGGTTTGGCGATTAAAACTTTTTACGTAACAGTAGGGAACAAGTTATTAAAATCGATTGCTACTGGGCCAAAGCCCACTGGTTGTTTTCGTTAGTTAGTAGTGGACGAAAACACTACAGTGTTTTCGCCAACTTGAGTGTTTTCGTGGGGTAGGGTGTTAGGCAAAGGATCCATATTTAATAATAAACATACTAATATTTTTGTCCATACAGCCCTATACTAACAAACATACAAACATATATCAACAACACACTTAATCTCATATTAAATATATAAACACACTTTGCAAATAGGTACAAGGTTAAGTCAAATAGAGACCTTGAAAAACTCGGGTTGTCACATTATCCCCAACTTGAAAGAAATTTCGTCCCGAAATTTAGCACGTGGTTACTGAGGAAGCTAGTTGTGTTGTGTAGTTTACTGGTTTTTCCTGGGGTGTCACATCATCCCCCCGTTGATTTGGAATTTCGTCCCGAAATTCTGTAGTAGCTTCAGCCTCAGTAGTGGTTGCACTGTTTCCGAATAACTGGGGATACTTGAGTTTCTTTTGATCTTCTCGTTCCCAGGTAAACTCTGGGCCACGACGGGAGTTCCAACGAACTCGAATAAGAGGTATTCTTGTGTGCTTGAGGACCTTAACGTCTCGGTCCGTGATTTCAACTGGTTCCTCGACGAATCGCAACTGATCGTCAATAATGAGCTCCTTCAAAGGAACTATGAGGGTCTCATCTGACAGACATTTCTTCAGATTCGACACGTGAAAAACGTTGTGATTTGCACTGAGTTCTGCGGGTAGGTTTAGTTTGTAGGCCACTTTGCCTATTTTCTCTATGATTTCGAATGGTCCGACGTATCGCGGATTAAGTTTGCCCCTTTTTCCAAAGCGAACCACACCCTTCCAGGGTGAAACTTTGAGTAGCACTCGATCCCCAACTTGGAACTCGAGTGGTTTCCTGCGCTTATCAGCGTAGGCTTTCTGACGGTCGCGAGCTGCCGCCATGCGTTGTCGTATCTGAGCAATCCTTTCTGTTGTGTCTACTACAAGTTCTGGACCCGTGATCTGACTGTCACCCACCTCTGCCCAACAAAGAGGTGATCGGCATTTACGCCCGTACAATGCCTCAAATGGAGCGGCTTGAATGCTGGTGTGGTAACTGTTGTTATACGAAAACTCCACCAAAGGAAGACGTTTCTCCCAGCCGTTGCCAAAATCAATTACACATGCCCGAAGCATGTCTTCTAAAGTTTTAATAGTGCGCTCAGACTGCCCATCCGTCTGAGGGTGATAAGCTGTGCTCATGCCTAATCGTGAGCCAAAGGATTTGTGCATCGCTTGCCACAGTTCTGAAGTAAAACGCGCATCACGATCGGAGATAATGGAGGTTGGCACCCCGTGCCTCGAGACAACTTCCTTAAGGTAGACGTCTGCTAGAGTAGAGAACTTGTCTGTTTCTTTGATAGCCAAGAAGTGTGCAGACTTAGTGAGTCGATCCACGATCACCCAAATAGTATCATTCCCACGTTGAGATCTAGGCAGACCAGTAACAAAATCCATGGAAATTTGCTTCCATTTCCATTGTGGTATCTCTGGTTGTTGAAGTAGGCCCGATGGTTTATGATATTCAGTCTTGACTCTCGCACAAGTCAAACATTTGCTGACGTAAGTTGCTATGTGAGCGTTCATGCTAGGCCACCAATACGTAGTTCTGAGATCGTGGTACATCTTATCCGAACCAGGATGTACTGAGTAGCGAGACTTATGTGCTTCATCCATCACTAGCTCACGTAAGTTTCCATAGTGTGGGACCCAAATGTGCCCTGTAACGTAGTAGGCGCCGTCTTCCTTTTGTTCTAACCGTTGCCTTGAGCCGCGTAGGGCTTCAGCCCAGACGTTTTCTGGTTTCAATGCTTCTACCTGAGCATCTCGTATCTGTGCAGGAAGACTAGATTGGATGGTGAGTTGTAGTGCTCGCACACGCCTAGGTGTGGTATCTTTTCGACTGAGGGCGTCAGCCACAACATTTGCCTTGCCCGGATGGTACTTGATGGCACATTCGTAATCATTCAATAGCTCGACCCATCGACGTTGTCGCATGTTCAACTCCTTTTGCTTGAAGATATGCTCGAGACTCCTGTGATCGGTGTAGATGGTGCACTTGGTACCGTACAGGTAATGTCTCCATATCTTAAGTGCGAAAACAACAGCTCCCAGCTCCAAATCGTGTGTAGTGTAATTCCTTTCGTGAATCTTAAGTTGGCGCGAGGCGTAGGCAATGAATTTATCCCGTTGCATCAATACATAACCAAGACCCTGAATTGACGCGTCACAATAAACCACAAAATCGTCTGTGCCCTCTGGCAATGAAAGAATAGGTGCGCTACAAAGTCTATCCTTTAAGTGCTGGAATGCTGATTCCTGTGTATTACCCCAATGGTAGATAACGCCTTTCTGAGTTAGTGAGGTGATGGGTTGTGCAATCTTTGAGAAATCTTTGATGAACCTCCTGTAGTAACCTGCCAAACCCAAGAATTGGCGAATTTCCGTTGGTGTGCAAGGTGCAGGCCAGTTCTTAATCGAGTCCACCTTAGATGGATCAACATGAATCCCATCCTTGTTTACCACATGGCCTAGAAAATGGACTTCACGAAGCCAGAAGTCACATTTTGAGAACTTTGCATACAGTTGCTCTGTACGTAGAAGTTCCAAGATAAGTCACAAATGCTGCTCGTGTTCCTCCTGACTCTTGGAGTAGATCAAAATGTCGTCGATGAATACAATAACAAACTTGTCCAAGTAAGGCTTGCACACTCTGTTCATAAGATCCATGAAGACTGCAGGCGCGTTTGTTAACCCGAATGGCATGACCAGAAACTCGTAATGGCCGTAGTTTTGGAGACGTCCTCGTCCCGGACTCTCAGTTGATGGTAGCCTAACCTCAGATCGATCTTTGAATAGTAGCTCGACCCTTGCAGCTGGTCGAACAAGTTGTCAATGCGTGGGAGAGGATAGCGATTCTTCACAGTCACCTTGTTCAGTTCACGGTAATCTATGCACATACGGTAGGTACCGTCTTTCTTCTTCACAAATAATACTGGAGCTCCCCAGGGCGAAGAGCTAGGACGAATGAAACCCTTTTCCATGAGTTCTTGCAATTGCTTAGACAGTTCTTCCAGTTCGGTTGGAGCTAAGCGATAAGGTGCTCGAGCTATAGGTGCTGCTCCAGGAACTAGCTCGATCTGAAATTCGACCTGGCGATGAGGCGGTAGCCCAGATAAATCTTCAGGAAACACTTGAGGAAAGTCGCGTACTACTGGAATATCCTTTATTCTCTTCTCTCTCGTTGATGTGTCAGTAACAAGTGCTAAGATAGCGGTGTGGCCTTTTCGCAAACACTTCTGGGCCTTAAGGAAGGAGATGATGCCCACTATAGCACCACTCTTGTCGCCTTGAATTTCGAGAGGTTATTTGCCAGAACGGGGAATACGAACAATCTTCTCTTTGCATAGGATCTCTGCTTGCTGTTGGGATAACCAGTCCATCCCAATGATGATGTCGAAACTACCCAAAACTATAGGAATGAGATCGATAGAGAAAGTCTGACCAGCGAGGATAAGATTACAACCTTGAACTATGTGTGTGGCCTCTAGACTTTTACCATTTGCTAATTCTATGACATGCTTGGTGTTCAAAAGTGTTGGTGTGTGCTTGAGCATTTGACTAACTTTTAGAGATACATAACTGGTATCGGCACCCGAATCAAATAAAACAGTAACATAAAAGTCGTCGAGAAGGAACTTACCTATCACTACGTTAGGATCATTCCTTGCGTCACCCTGACCCAGCACGAACACTCGACCCCTGGCACCATTGTTTCCATCATTGTTTCCCCCGTTGTTGTTCCCATTGCCCTGATTATTGTTGTTGTTCGGATTTTGATTTAACTGGGGGCAGTCCCGCTTGAAGTGGCCTTCAGCACCACACTGAAAGCATCCTCTGTTACCTCGCTGTCGCTGCTGGTTCTGTGGAGCTGTTGGTTGTTGTTGTTGGTTCTGATTCGCAGGTCGTGAGCTCCTGCAATCCTTGGCTTCATGCCCCATCTTGAGACACCTCTGACAACAACCGTTGTTGAACTGACCACTGTGGTGTCTGTTGAATCTATTGCACTTTGGGTGATTTCCTCGATATCCACCCTGCCCTTGACTACCAGAAGATTGCTGACAAGGATTCTGGTAGTCATCGATCTTTCGCTGCTGTGCCTGGGACTGAACCGTAGTCGAACCCTTGCTAGAGGTTCCATCCCACTTTCGTTTGTTGTCACTGGGAGTAGCAGAAGTAGCAATAGTAGTAGTACCAATACGCTTAGGCAGCTTGTTCTGTTCCACTACCTGGTCTGTGAGACGATGAGCAAGACGAGTAACATCCTGGATGGTAGCAAGGTTGGCAGAAGTCACATGACTTTGAATCTCTGGTACTAAGCCTTTGAGGTATAGCTCAATGCGCTTGATGGGAGGATCCACCATAGTTGGACATAACACTGCCAATTCGTTAGATCATTTCGTGTACGCTTCTATCTCTGACCCCGTCATCTTCAGGTTAAAGAACTCCACTTCCAGCTTGTGGATGTCATCACGACTATAGTATTCACGTTTGATCAGTTCCTTAAAATCATTCTCCATGGGGTGGCATTAGCAGCTGCCAGCCCTAACATTTGAACTTGCGCGTTCCACCACGTGAGCGTTATGCCCTCGAGAGTACCAGTAGCATACTTCACCCTACGAGCCTCAGGGCATTCACACATTTCGAAGACTGACTCGAGCTTCTCGAACCAGTGGAGGAGGCCTACTGCTCCTTCAGTGCCGTTGAAAGTAGTAGGTCGGCAATCCATAAAGGTTTTGAAAGTACACACAGGAGGTTGAGCGTGTTGACCTCCTGCCTGGGCAGCTGCGAGCACTGCAGTAACTTGTTCAGTGATCAAAGCCGCCAACTGGGCTTGAGTTAGGTTAATGCGTCCACTCATGATCTTGATATCAAAGGAAAACATGAGTGAGAGGGGTTCGCGGAAGTGCGATGACAGAAGAGAGTAAGCACACATGTGTTTTCAATCAATAGTTGTTACGTTTATCTAAGCATACCATGAGAAAAGTTCAATGTAATCTAGCAAGTAGGCAATGTAAACATAAATCACATCACCTAGAATGTCGAGTCTTGCACGTGGAGCGAAGCGTCGTTGTGGATCGTTGAGCACTGTACAGGTTATAGTCTGGTTTTAACAAAAACTTTTTCCCCTTATTAAAACCAAGTTCACTATAACCAATGGCTCTGATACCAATCTGTCACACCCCCAAAATCCACACGCGGAGTATCACCGCTTGGAGGCGTGACTGACCAGGATCAAGCCAACAATCATATTGAACATAACAAGTAATAAGTAAAACTCAACCACACAATATGAAAGGTGTTTCAAATTAAAAACGTAGTTAAGTGTTTAGCGGAAGCATAATTGTAAAACCCAATGTAAGTATTAAGTACGAAATAAAGTAATGTTTTTAGCATGGCACACACTGCCATGTCCCACAACGACCGCACCTCCCTGTGCAAGCTCCATGAGTACCTAACGACCTGCAAGGCATGTAGCAACGAATCAACAACAAAGTTGAGCGAGTTCACAGTTGGTTGTTTAGTTGTAGCATTCGTTTCGTAAATCGTATGTTCGTTTTGTAAACCATGTATCGTATTAGTTCGTATCGCGGTCTCACAGACATGTTTGCGAACATTAGTGGGGGCTTCCCATGTGTTACTAGACCACGCGTATCGACTGCTACGAAAATGTAAGAGGTGCCCTAAGTCAATGTCTATCAGCATTGACCCTTTGCCCATAGTCCATTAGTACATGCCCGTTCGGACGAGACTGTGTGAGGTTTGTTAAACCTTATAGCGCTATCTACTAATGACCCGCTCGCCATAGGCCTCGGCGATTAAGTCGATAAATGAGGGACTTCAAATGATAGAGTGATGGTCTTATGGTCGTATGTATCCTATTGTATGGGGAATACGCAAGTTTGTAGTTACTGTTCAGTTCTTTAACCCATTCCCAACCCTTGGGAATCCCATGCCTTGGATAGAGTGTGAACTCACCATGGTTTGCTCGGTATGCTAAACTATGTGCTCACGAGTAATCTGGCAAGTCCTAAAGTATGTACATATATTCAATCAGTTCTAGTTCGTAATGATTCACATGCCATTTATGTCACATAGTGTGTTTATGAAATCATCATCAAGTAGCACATAACAGTTAGTTCATGTTCATACAATCATACTCTATATAACTGAGTTCTTAGTAAATTCTAACATGGTTAATCAATTAACATGCTTGATGGGGTTAACAGACTTAATAAAGTTAATATATTTAGCAAAGATAACAAGCTTCACAGAATTAACACACATAACAGGAATAATAAACTAACAGTGTTAATTAATTAACAGAGTTAACAAACTAGTAGAGTTACCTACTTAACGGGGTTAATAAAGTTAACTGGGTTACTAACTTAACTCAGTTAAGAGACTAAACAGAGTTATGGACTTAACAGGAATTAATAAACTTAACATTAATAACAACTTGACAGAGTTACAAACTAACAGAATTACTGTTCAGAATACTTGACTAAAACACATGCGACGAAATCTCATTTTGGGCAAAAACCCTTGAGCCGAAATCTCCTTGGGACGAAATCACTATGGACGAAAACCCACAGGTGACAAAATCCCAAGGGTTTTCGTCAGGTTAAATGTATGGTTCGTCTGGTTCTTTGTGTTTTCGGTGGTCCCTGTGTTTTCGTCGACTTCAACAGCAACAATAATAACAGTTACACAATTACCGTAACCCTAATCATCATCATCGACAACAGTTACAAATCATAGAATTTCCAACAGTTACAACGTCTACAATCATTCAGCCAAACCAACTCACGTAATCATGTGAATTACTAAATCATTATACCATTATGACTCTTACTTATCCATCCTTCAACAAATCACTTACTGAAACCCACTTGTTCATCAATCATTATCCAATCATCATGTAATTAGAATCATCATTCAATTGACATTTAGACCTACATATATATATATATATATATATATATCATCCAGCCGAACATAAGCAGTAGTACAATTAATCAGATCTAGTCTATCGATTCACAACAGAAATATCAGCTCTACCAATTAACCGAATGGATTATCAATCCGATATAACAATCTCATCATCTAATCGAACATAAACATGCAGCCATACAATAATTTTCTAAGGAACCATGCAAGAATCAAGCAACAGTGCAAACTAACCGAGATGGAGAGATCACTATATTGATCAAAAGGAAAGGACTTGAAGGCTTGTAGTTGCCGTCGCAAAGGGAAAACAATAGGGCTCTAGGGTTTGGCAATTAAAACTTTTTACGTAACAGTGGGGAACAAGTTATTAAAATAGATTGCTACTGGGCCAAAGCCCACTGGTTGTTTTCGTTAGTTAGTAGTGGACGAAAACACTACAGTGTTTTCGCCAACTTGAGTGTTTCCGTGGGGTAGGGTGTTAGGCAAAGGATCCATATTTAATAATAAACATACTAATATTTTTGTCCATACAGCCCTATACTAACAAACATATAAACGTATATCAACAACACACTTATGTTGCACATTAAATATATATAAACACACTTTGCAAATAGGTACAAGGTTAAGTCAAATAGAGACCTTGAAAAACTCGGGTTGTCACAACACAGTCTTTAGGATCACACTTCCTCGATAATACAGCTCCACATTCTGCTGGTATGAGGAATGATTGACTTTGTTTGATTTCTTGATCTCCATCTCATGACTCTCCAGTCTTTCAATTAACAGATCAACCGTCAGATCCTCCGACTTTACTGTGTTCTTCAGCATCAAAGCAAAGTACTGCCAGTCTTTCTCATCAGGCAGCGAGTCAAATAGTTTGTCAACTAATTCTTCTTGAGTGTACACGATTCCGTGCCTTGCAAGTTCCAGCGTCAAATGCCCGAATCTCTCGATCATCTTTGAAACAGATTCGTTTTTCAAACATCCAAATAAATCAAACTCTTTTCTTAATAACTTCTTTTTGTTTTTTACTATCTCAGCACTACCCACACATTTTACTTTCAGTTTTTCCCATAGATCTTTTGCATTTGTGTATTCAATCAACGATATTATGTCGTCTCTCACAGACTGATGAAGCAATGCAATGCACTTTTGTTCAGCAACAAAACTTTCTACATTATCAGTGCCTTCTAAATTTTCATAATCCGATCTTCCGATATTGTAACCATTCTTCAAGCTCTTCCAGCTTGGGTACGCAAAAGCTTTTAGCCACTCTTCAAACCTTTTAGCCCATCTATTGTATTCTTCAATCACCATCAGTTTAGGAGGTTTGTTGTATATGCCATATGCACTCTCCACACTCTAAGCATCAGAAAGAGTTTTCTTCGCACTCGGGTTTGAAACGTTTTCATTTGTGTTGTTTAATGTATCATCTCCGGTGTTTCCCGTGAAAGCAAACATGTAACTGAATGGATTCATGAACTCATCCATCTTTACGTATCTGAAACAATCAACAAACACTTAGAAAATTTTTTGATTTTTTAACAAAAACAGTTTCAAGCGAAATTAGTTCAAACAGAATCACTTCAAACGAATTAACTTCAAGCGAAATTAGTTTTTCAACCGAAATACCAACTCACACGAGATTAGTACTTCAAACGAAATCAAGGTTTTCACACGTAATAGTTTTTCCAAACGAAATAATCCAAACAAAATTAGTTATTTCGTGTGAAATGCTCAAACGAAATCTGATTTCATGTGAAATCAAAGGCACTTTCAAACGGAATTAGTGATTTCGTGTGAAATCAAACAGCACTTTCAAGCGAAATTAACTGCAAAAGTTAATTCCGTGCGAAATTACACGTGCTATTTCGAGCAGAATTATGATGATATCATCATTTCGGCCACCATTTTGTCAAATTGATCCAGATTTTGATCGAATATTGGTCCAATTCTTTCAAGGATTCTTTAAAACAGTGTTTTACGTGATATATGTCAAATTCAGTTCATTTTGTTCGTTAAATCTTGTTTAATTTTGAAAAGAAGGAGTAGAAGTGATGAAAACAAGCTGAATTGGTATAAACTCTTCTTCCTGAGTTCTGATACCACTTGTTGGATCGATGTGTGACCCGAACGAGTCAATCAGAAGAGTTTATGGTCTATTTCAAAGGCGGAATCAGAGAAATAGACGTGTAACAGCTTGATTCTCCTTAATTATCTTCTTATTATTGATTCCAAAGCTTTTACAGATCGTTTGACAAACTGGCAGCACCTCGGCTCTGAATCGGAAAAGTTACAAATGACCAAGCAACTCAGCTATTTATAATGGTGTTAATTTCGCTTGAAAGTCTCAATGACCATTTCACACGAAATTAGAATGTTTAATTTCGCTTGAAATGGTCAATGCCAATTTCATGCGAAATCACACAATGTCACACAACCCTAGTTTTGATCTGCTGAGTACTGGTTTATCCTATCTAGACACAAGACTCAATAAAGATGAAGTTAACAGACATTTATGCACCAACAAAAAATCTTTGTAAACTAAATCACACGTGTATATGTTGATATTTAAGAGATATACAGTCAAGAAAATCAAGGGCAATGGTGATATATATGCGGATTAGACACAAAAAAAAACACTCAACAAATGGCTACAATTTAAGGAATGTGTTTAGTGCCGGCATCAGATTCCTAATTGATGGAGAAAGGTCTGGTGGCAAGAAAAGCTGCTTCTAGGAGGATGTCAAGTGTTTTCGCTCAACGATTCCATTCTTGGGTGGTTGGTTTGGCCCTTGTTCCTGTAACTCGAATCCTAGCCCGATATATCCCATTTTAATTTTACACCATTGTGAACCTTAAGCCTTTTTTACTCTCTGATCGAGGTTCTCGGCATTGAAAAATCTTCGTAAACTAAATCACACGTGTATATGTTGATATTTAGGAGATATACAGTCAAGAAAATCAAGGGCAACGGTGATATATATGCGGATTAGACACCAAAAAAAACACTCAACAAATGGCTACAATTTAAGGAATGTGGTTAGTGACGGTATCAGATTCCTAATTGATGGAGAAACGTCTGGTGGCAAGAAAAGCTGCTTCTAGGAGGTTGTCAGGTATTTTCGCTCGACGATTCCATTCTTGGGTGCATGGTTTGGCCCTTGTTCCTGTAACTCGAATCCTAGCCCGATATATCCCATTTTAATTTTACACCATTGTGAACCTTACGCCTTTTTTACTCTCTGATCGAGGTTCTCGGCATTGAAAAATATTCGTAAACTAAATCACACGTGTATATGTTGACATTTAAGAGATATACAGTCAAGAAAATCAAAGATAATGGTGATATAAATGCGGATTAGACACCAAAAAAAACACTCAACAAATGGCTACAATTTAAGGAATGTGTTTAGTGATGGCATCAGATTCCTAATTGATGGAGAAAGGTCTGGTGGCAAGAAAAGTTGCTTCTAGGTGGATGTCAAGTGTTTTCGCTCAACGAGTCCATTCTTGGGTGGTTGGTTTGGCCCTTGTTCCTGTAACTCGAATCCAAGCCCGATATATCCCATTTTAATTTTACACCATTGTGAACCTTACGCCTTTTTTACTCTCTGATCGAGGTTCTCGGCATTGAAAAATCTTCGTAAACTAAATCACACGTGTATATGTTGATATTTAGGAGATATACAGTCAAGAAAATCATGGGCAATGGTGATATATATGCGGATTAGACACCAAAAAAAAAACACTCAACAAATGGCTACAATTTAAGGAATGTGTTTAGTGACGGTATCAGATTCCTAATTGATGGAAAAACGTCTGGTGGCAAGAAAAGCTGCTTCTAGGAGGTTGTCAAGTGTTTTCGCTCGACGATTCCATTCTTGGGTGCATGGTTTGGCCCTTGTTCCTATAACTCGAATCCTAGCCCGGTATATCCCATTGAAATTTTACACTATTGTGAACCTTACGCCTTTTTTACTCTCTGATCGAGGTTCTCGGCATTGAAAAATATTCGTAAACTAAATCACACGTGTATATGTTGACATTTAAGAGATATACAGTCAAGAAAATCAAGGGCAATGGTGATATAAATGCGGATTAGACACCAAAAAAAAAAACACTCAACAAATGGCTACAATTTAAGGAATGTGTTTAGTGATGGCATCAGATTCCTAATTAATGGAGAAAGGTCTGGTGGTGAGAAAAGTTGCTTCTAGGAGGTTGTCAAGTGTTTTCGCTCGACGATTCAATTCTTGGGTGGTTGGTTTGGCCATTGTTCCTGTAACTCGAATCCCAGCCCGGTATATCCCATTTTAATTTTACACCATTTTGAACCTTACGCCTTTTTTACTCTCTGATCGAGGTTCTCGGCATTGAAAAATCTTCGTAAACTAAATAACACATGTATATGTTGACATTTAGGAGATATACAATCAAGAAAATCAAGGGCAATGGTGATATATATGCGGATTAGACACAAAAAAAACACTCAACAAATGGCTACAAATTAAGGAATGTGTTTAGTGACGGCATCAGATTCCTAATTGATGGAGAAAGGTCTGGTGGTAAGAAAAGCTGCTTCTAGGAGGTTGTAAAGTGTTTTCGCTCGACGATTCTATTCTCGGGTGGTTGGTTTGGCCCTTGTTCCTGTAACTCGAATCCTAGCCCGGTATACCAATTTTAATTTTACACCATTGTGAACCTTACACCTTTTTTAGTCTCTGATCGAGGTTCGCGGCATTGAAAAATCTTCGTAAACTAAATCACACGTGTATATGTTGATATTTAAGAGATATACAGTCAAGAAAATCAAGGGCAATGGTGTTATATATGCGGATTAGACACCAAAAAAAACACTCAACAAATGGCTACAAATTAAGGAATGTGTTTAGTGACGGCATCAGATTCCTAATTGATGGAGAAAGGTCTGGTGGCAAGAAATGCTGTTTCTTGGAGGTTGTCAAGTGTTTTCGCTCGACGATTTCCTTCTTGGGTTGTTGGTTTGTCCCTTGTTCCTGTAACTCGAATCCTAGCCCGGTATATCCCATTTTAATTTTACACCATTGGGAACCTTACACCTTTTTTACTCTCTGATCGAGGTTCTCGGCATTGAAAAATCTTCGTAAACTAAATCACACGTATATATGTTGACATTTAAGAGATATACAGTAAAGAAAATCAATGGCAATGGTGATATATATGCGGATTAGACACCAAAAAAAAACACTCAACAAATGGCTACAATTTAAGGAATGTGTTTAGTGACGGCATAAGATTCCTAATTGATGGAGAAAGGTCTGGTGGTAAGAAAAGCTGCTTCTAGGAGGTTGTCAAGTGTTTTCGCTCGACGATTCCATTCTTGGGTGGTTGGTTTGGCCCTTGTTCCTGTAACTCGAATCCTAGCCCGGTATATCGCATTTTAATTTTACACCATTGTGAACCTTACGCCTTTTTTACTCTCTGATCGAGGTTCTCGGCATTGAAAAATATTCGTAAACTAAATCACATGTGTATATGTGGACATTTAAGAGATATACAGTTAAGAAAATCAATGGCAATGGTGATATATATGCGGATTAGACACCAAAAAAAAAACACCCAACAAATGACTACAATTTAAGGAATGTGTTTAGTGACAGCATCAGATTCCTAATTGATGGAGAAAGGTCTGGTGGCAAGAAAAGCTGCTTCTAGGAGGTTGTCAAGTGTTTTCGCTCGACGATTTCATTCTTGGGTGGTTGGTTTGGCCCTTGTTCCTATAACTCGAATCCTAGCCCGGTATATCCCATTTTAATTTTACACCATTGTGAACCTTACGGCTTTTTTACTCTCTGATCGAGGTTCTCGGCATTGAAAAATATTCGTAAACTAAATCACACGTATATATGTTGACATTTAAGAGATATACAGTCAAGAAAATCAATGGCAATGGTGATATATATGCGGATTAGACAACCAAAAAAAACACTCAACAAATGGCTACAATTTAAGGAATGTGTTTAGTGTCGGCATCAGATTCCTAATTGATGGAGAAAGGTCTGGTGGTAAGAAAAGCTGCTTCTAGGAGGTTGTTAAGTGTTTTCGCTCAACGATTCCATTCTTGGGTGGTTGGTTTGGCCCTTGTTCCTGTAACTCGAATCCTAGCCCGGTATATCCCATTTTAATTTTACACCATTGTGAACCTTACGCCTTTTTTACTCTCTGATTGAGGTTCTCGGCATTGAATAATCTTCGTAAACTAAATCACACATGTATATGTTGACAGTTAAGAAATATACAGTCAAGAAAATCAATGGCAATGGTGATATATATGCGGATTAGACACCAAAAAAAACACTCAACAAATGGCTACAATTTAAGGATTGTGTTTAGTGATGGCAACGGATTCCTAATTGATGGAGAAAGGTCTGGTGGCAAGAAAAGCTGCTTCTAGGAGGTTGTCAAGTGTTTTCGCTCGACGATTCCATTGTTCGGTGGTTGGTTTGGCCCTTGTTCTTGTAACTCGAATCCTAGCCCGGTATATCCCATTTTAATTTTACACCAATGTGAACCTTACGCCTTTTTTACTCTCTGATAGAGGTTCTCGGCATTGAAAAATCTTCGTAAACTAAATCACACGTGTATATGTTGATATTTAAGAGATATACAGTCAAGAAAATCAACGGCAATGGTGATATATATGCAGATTAGACACCAAAAAAAACACTCAACAATTTGCAACAATTTAAGGAATGTGTTTAGTGACGGCATCAGATTTCTAATTGATGGAGAAAGGTCTTGGGGCAAGAAAAGCTGCTTCTACGAGGTTGTCAAGTGTTTGCGCTCGACGATTCCATTCTTGGGTGGTTGGTTTGGCCCTTGTTCCTGTACCTCGAATCCTAGCCCGGTATATCCCATTTTAATTTTACACCATTGTGAACCTTATGCCTTTTTTACTCTCTGATCGAGGTTCTCGGCATTGAAAAATCTTCGTAAACTAAATCTCACGTGTATATGTAGATATTTAAGAGATATACAGTCAAGAAAATCAAGGGCAATGGTGATATATATATGCGGATTAGACACCAAAAAAAAACACTCAACAAATTGCAACAATTTAAGGAATGTGTTTAGTGACGACATCAGATTCCTAATTGATGGAGAAAGGTCTGGTGGCAAGAAAAGCTGCTTCTAGGAGGTTGTCATGTGTTTTCGCTCGACGATTTCATTCTTGGGTGGTTGGTTTGGCCCTTGTTCCTGTAACTCGAATCCTAGCCCGGTATATCCCATTTTAATTTTACACCATTGTGAACCTTACGCCTTTTTTACTCTCTGATCGAGGTTCTCGGCATTGAAAAATATTCGTAAACTAAATCACACGTGTATATGTTGACATTTAAGAGATATACAGTCAAGAAAATCCAGGGCAATGGTGATATATATGCGGATTAGACACAAAAAAAAACACTCAACAAATGGCTACAATTTAAGGAATGTGTTTAGTGACGGTATCAGATTCCTAATTGAAGGATAAAGGTCTGGTGGCAAGAAAAGCTGCTTCTAGGAGGTTGTCAAGTGTTTTCGCTTGACGATTCAATTCTTGGGTGGTTGGTTTGGCCCTTGTTCCTATAACTCGAATCCTAGCCCGGTATATCCCATTTTAATTTTACACCATTGTGAACCTTACGGCTTTTTTACTCTCTGATCGAGGTTCTCGGCATTGAAAAATATTCGTAAACTAAATCACACGTATATATGTTGACATTTAAGAGATATACAGTCAAGAAAATCAATGGCAATGGTGATATATATGCGGATTACACAACCAAAAAAAACACTCAACAAATGGCTACAATTTAAGGAATGTGTTTAGTGTCGGCATCAGATTCCTAATTGATGGAGAAAGGTCTGGTGGTAAGAAAAGCTGCTTCTAGGAGGTTGTTAAGTGTTTTCGCTCAACAATTCCATTCTTGGGTGGTTGGTTTGGCCCTTGTTCCTGTAACTCGAATCCTAGCCCGGTATATCCCATTTTAATTTTACACCATTGTGAACCTTACGCCTTTTTTACTCTCTGATTGAGGTTCTCGGCATTGAATAATCTTCGTAAACTAAATCACACATGTATATGTTGACAGTTAAGAGATATACAGTCAAGAAAATCAATGGCAATGGTGATATATATGCGGATTAGACACCAAAAAAAAACACTCAACAAATGGCTACAATTTAAGGAATGTGTTTAGTGATGGCAACGGATTCCTAATTGATGGAGAAAGGTCTGGTGGCAAGAAAAGCTGCTTCTAGGAGGTTGTCAAGTGTTTTCGCTCGACGATTCCATTCTTGGGTGGTTGGTTTGGCCCTTGTTCCTGTAACTCGAATCCTAGCCCGGTATATCCCATTTTAATTTTACACCATTGTGAACCTTACGCCTTTTTTACTCTCTGATAGAGGTTCTCGGCATTGAAAAATCTTCGTAAACTAAATCACACGTGGATATGTTGATGTTTAAGAGATATACAGTCAAGAAAATCAAGGGCAATGCTGATATATATGCAGATTAGACACCAAAAAAAAACACTCAACAAATTGCAACAATTTAAGGAATGTGTTTAGTGACGGCATCAGATTTCTAATTAATGGAGAAAGGTCTGGGGGCAAGAAAAGCTGCTTCTAGGAGGTTGTCAAGTGTTTTCGCTCGACGATTCCATTCTTGGGTGGTTGGTTTGGCCCTTGTTCCTGTACCTTGAATCCTAGCCCGGTATATCCCATTTTAATTTTACACCATTGTGAACCTTACGCCTTTTTTACTCTCTGATCGAGGTTCTCGGCATTGAAAAATCTTCGTAAACTAAATCACACGTGTATATGTTGATATTTAAGAGAAATACAGTCAAGAAAATCAAGCGCAATGGTGATTTATATGCGGATTAGACACCAAAAAAAACACTCAACAGATTGCAACAATTTAAGGAATATGTTTAGTGACGACATCAAATTCCTAATTGATGGAGAAAGGTCTGGTGGCAAGAAAAGCTGCTTCTAGGAGGTTGTCAAGTGTTTTCGCTCGACGATTCCATTCTTGGGTGGTTGGTTTGGCCCTTGTTCCTGTACCTTGAATCCTAGCCCGGTATATCCCATTTTAATTTTACACCATTGTGAACCTTACGCCTTTTTTACTCTCTGATCGAGGTTCTCGGCATTGAAAAATCTTCGTAAACTAAATCACACGAGTATATGTTGATATTTAAGAGAAATACAGTCAAGAAAATCAAGCGCAATGGTGATTTATATGCGGATTAGACACCAAAAAAAACACTCAACAGATTGCAACAATTTAAGGAATATGTTTAGTGACGACATCAAATTCCTAATTGATGGAGAAAGGTCTGGTGGCAAGAAAAGCTGCTTCTAGGAGGTTGTCAAGTGTTTTCGCTCGACGATTTCATTCTTGGGTGGTTGGTTTGGCCCTTGTTCCTGTAACTCGAATCCTAGCCCGGTATATCCCATTTTAATTTTACACCATTGTGAACCTTACGCCTTTTTTACTCTCTGATCGAGGTTCTCGGCATTGAAAAATATTCGTAAACTAAATCACACGTGTATATGTTGACATTTAAGAGATATACAGTCAAGAAAATCCAGGGCAATGGTGATATATATGCGGATTAGACACAAAAAAAACACTCAACAAATGGCTACAATTTAAGGAATGTGTTTAGTGACGGTATCAGATTCCTAATTGAAGGATAAAGGTCTGGTGGCAAGAAAAGCTGCTTCTAGGAGGTTGTCAAGTGTTTTCGCTTGACGATTCAATTCTTGGGTGGTTGGTTTGGCCCTTGTTCCTGTAACTCGAATCCTAGCCCGGTATATCCCATTTTAATTTTACACCATTGTGAACCTTACGCCTTTTTTACTCTCTGATAGAGGTTCTCGGCATTGAAAAATCTTCGTAAACTAAATCACACGTGGATATGTTGATGTTTAAGAGATATACAGTCAAGAAAATCAAGGGCAATGGTGATATATATGCATATTAGACACCAAAAAAAAAACACTCAACAAATTGCAACAATTTAAGGAATGTGTTTAGTGACGGCATCAGATTTCTAATTAATGGAGAAAGGTCTGGGGGCAAGAAAAGCTGCTTCTCGGAGGTTGTCAAGTGTTTTCGCTCGACGATTCCATTCTTGGGTGGTTGGTTTTGCCCTTGTTCCTATACCTTGAATCCTAGCCCGGTATATCCCATTTTAATTTTACACCATTGTGAACCTTACGCCTTTTTTACTCTCTGATCGAGGTTCTCGGCATTGAAAAATCTTCGTAAACTAAATCACACGTGTATATGTTGATATTTAAGAGAAATACAGTCAAGAAAATCAAGCGCAATGGTGATTTATATGCGGATTAGACACCAAAAAAAACACTCAACAGATTGCAACAATTTAAGGAATATGTTTAGTGACGACATCAAATTCCTAATTGATGGAGAAAGGTCTGGTGGCAAGAAAAGCTGCTTCTAGGAGGTTGTCAAGTGTTTTCGCTAGACGATTTCATTCTTGGGTGGTTGGTTTGGCCCTTGTTCCTGTAACTCGAATCCTAGCCCGGTATATCCCATTTTAATTTTACACCATTGTGAACCTTACGCCTTTTTTACTCTCTGATCGAGGTTCTCGGCATTGAAAAATATTCGTAAACTAAATCACACGTGTATATGTTGACATTTAAGAGATATACAGTCAAGAAAATCCAGGGCAACGGTGATATATATGCGGATTAGACACAAAAAAAAAACACTCAACAAATGGCTACAATTTTAGGAATGTGTTTAGTGACGGTATCAGATTCTTAATTGAAGGATAAAGGTCTGGTGGCAAGAAAAGCTGCTTCTAGGAGGTTGTCAAGTGTTTTCGCTCGACGATTCAATTCTTGGGTGGTTGGTTTGGCCCTTGTTCCTGTAACTCGAATCCTAGCCCGGTATATCCCATTTTAATTTTACACCATTGTGAACCTTACGCCTTTTTTACTCTCTGATAGAGGTTCTCGACATTGAAAAATCTTCGTAAACTAAATCACACGTGTATATGTTGATATTTAAGAAATATACAGTCAAGAAAATCAAGGGCAATGGTGATATATATGCGGATTAGACACCAAAAAAAAACACTCAACAAATTGCTACAATTTAAGGAATGTGTTTAGTGACGGCATCAGATTCCTAATTGATGGAGAAAGGTCTGGTGGCAAGAAAAGCTGCTTCTAGGAGGTTGTCAAGTGTTTTCGCTCGACGGTTTCATTCTTGGGTGGTTGGTTTGGCCCTTGTTCCTGTAACTCGAATCCTAGCCCGGTATATCCCATTTTAATTTTACACCATTGTGAACCTTACGCCTTTTTTACTCTCTGATCGAGGTTCTGGGCATTGAAAAATCTTCGTACACTAAATCACACGTATATATGTTGACATTTAAGAGATATGCAGTCAAGAAAATCAATGGCAATGGTGATATATATGCGGATTAGACACCAAAAAAAAACACTCAACAAATGGCTACAATTTTAGGAATGTGTTTACTGACGGTATCAGATTCCTAATTGAAGGATAAAGGTCTGGTGGCAAGAAAAGCTGCTTCTAGGAGGTTGTTAAGTGTTTTCGCTCGACGATTCAATTCTTGGGTGGTTGGTTTGGCCCTTGTTCCTGTAACTCGAATCCTAGCCCGGTATATCCCATTTTAATTTTACACCATTGTGAACCTTACGCCTTTTTTACTCTCTGATAGAGGTTCTCGACATTGAAAAATCTTCGTAAACTAAATCACACGTGTATATGTTGATATTTAAGAGATATACCGTCAAGAAAATCAAGGTCAATGGTGATATATATGCGGATTAGACAACAAAAAAAAACACTCAATAAATTGCTACAATTTAAGGAATGTGTTTAGTGACGGCATCAGATTCCTAATTGATGTAGAAAGGTCTGGTGGCAAGAAAAGCTGCTTCTAGGAGGTTGTCAAGTGTTTTCGCTCGACGATTCCATTCTTGGGTGGTTGGTTTGGCCCTTGTTTCTGTAACTCGAATCCTAGCCCGGTATATCCCATTTTAATTTTACACCATTGTGAACCTTACGCCTTTTTTACTCTCTGATAGATGTTCTCGGCATTGAAAAATCTTCGTAAACTAAATCACACGTGTATATGTTGATATTTAAGAAATATACAGTCAAGAAAATCTAGGGCAATGGTGATATATATGCGGGTTAGACACCAAAAAAAAAACACTCAACAAATTGCTACAATTTAAGGAATGTGTTTAGTGAAGGCATCAGATTCCTAATTGATGGAGAAAGGTCTGGTGGCAAGAAAAGCTGCTTCTAGGAGGTTGTCAAGTGTTTTCGCTCGACGATTTCATTCTTGGGTGGTTGGTTTGGCCCTTGTTCCTGTAACTCGAATCCTAGCCCGGTATATCCCATTTTAATTTTACACCATTGTGAACCTTACGCCTTTTTTACTCTCTGATCGAGGTTATCGGCATTGAAAAATCTTCGTAAACTAAATCACACGTGTATATGTTGATATTTAGGAGATATACAGTCAAGAAAATCAAGGGCAATGGTGATATAAATGCGGATTAGACACCAAAAAAAAAACACTCAACAAATGGCTACAATTTAAGGAATGTTATTAGTGATGGCATCAGATTCCTAATTAATGGAGAAAGGTCTGGTGGTGAGAAAAGTTGCTTCTAGGAGGTTGTCAAGTGTTTTCGCTCGACGATTCAATTCTTGGGTGGTTGGTTTGGCCATTGTTCCTGTAACTCGAATCCCAGCCCGGTATATCCCATTTTAATTTTACACCATTTTGAACCTTACGCCTTTTTTACTCTCTGATCGAGGTTCTCGGCATTGAAAAATCTTCGTAAACTAAATAACACATGTATATGTTGACATTTAAGAGATATACAGTCAAGAAAATCAAGGGCAATGGTGATATATATGCGGATTAGACACAAAAAAAAAAACACTCAACAAATGGCTACAAATTAAGGAATGTGTTTAGTGACGGCATCAGATTCCTAATTGATGGAGAAAGGTCTGGTGGTAAGAAAAGCTGCTTCTAGGAGGTTGTCAAGTGTTTTCGCTCGACGATTCTATTCTTGGGTGGTTGGTTTGGCCCTTGTTCCTGTAACTCGAATCCTAGCCCGGTATACCAATTTTAATTTTACACCATTGTGAACCTTACACCTTTTTTAGTCTCTGATCGAGGTTCGCGGCATTGAAAAATCTTCGTAAACTAAATCACACGTGTATATGTTGATATTTAAGAGATATACAGTCAAGAAAATCAAGGGCAATGGTGTTATATATGCGGATTAGACACCAAAAAAAACACTCAACAAATGGCTACAAATTAAGGAATGTGTTTAGTGACGGCATCAGATTCCTAATTGATGGAGAAAGGTCTGGTGGCAAGAAATGCTGTTTCTTGGAGGTTGTCAAGTGTTTTCGCTCGACGATTTCCTTCTTGGGTTGTTGGTTTGTCCCTTGTTCCTGTAACTCGAATCCTAGCCCGGTATATCCCATTTTAATTTTACACCATTGGGAACCTTACACCTTTTTTACTCTCTGATCGAGGTTCTCGGCATTGAAAAATCTTCGTAAACTAAATCACACGTATATATGTTGACACTTAAGAGATATACAGTAAAGAAAATCAATGGCAATGGTGATATATATACGGATTAGACACCAAAAAAAACACTCAACAAATGGCTACAATTTAAGGAATGTGTTTAGTGACGGCATAAGATTCCTAATTGATGGAGAAAGGTCTGGTGGTAAGAAAAGCTGCTTCTAGGAGGTTGTCAAGTGTTTTCGCTCGACGATTCCATTCTTGGGTGGTTGGTTTGGCCCTTGTTCCTGTAACTCGAATCCTAGCCCGGTATATCGCATTTTAATTTTACACCATTGTGAACCTTACGCCTTTTTTACTCTCTGATCGAGGTTCTCGGCATTGAAAAATATTCGTAAACTAAATCACATGTGTATATGTGGACATTTAAGAGATATACAGTCAAGAAAATCAATGGCAATGGTGATATATATGCGGATTAGACACCAAAAAAAAAAACACCCAACAAATGACTACAATTTAAGGAATGTGTTTAGTGACGGCATCAGATTCCTAATTGATGGAGATAGGTCTGGTGGCAAGAAAAGCTGCTTCTAGGAGGTTGTCAAGTGTTTTCGCTCGACGATTTCATTCTTGGGTGGTTGGTTTGGCCCTTGTTCCTATAACTCGAATCCTAGCCCGGTATATCCCATTTTAATTTTACACCATTGTGAACCTTACGGCTTTTTTACTCTCTGATCGAGGTTCTCGGCATTGAAAAATATTCGTAAACTAAATCACACGTATATATGTTGACATTTAAGAGATATACAGTCAAGAAAATCAATGGCAATGGTGATATATATGCGGATTAGACAACCAAAAAAAAACACTCAACAAATGGCTACAATTTAAGGAATGTGTTTAGTGTCGGCATCAGATTCCTAATTGATGGAGAAAGGTCTGGTGGTAAGAAAAGCTGCTTCTAGGAGGTTGTTAAGTGTTTTCGCTCAACGATTCCATTCTTGGGTGGTTGGTTTGGCCCTTGTTCCTGTAACTCGAATCCTAGCCCGGTATATCCCATTTTAATTTTACACCATTGTGAACCTTACGCCTTTTTTACTCTCTGATTGAGGTTCTCGGCATTGAATAATCTTCGTAAACTAAATCACACATGTATATGTTGACAGTTAACAGATATACAGTCAAGAAAATCAATGGCAATGGTGATATATATGCGGATTAGACACCAAAAAAAAACACTCAACAAATGGCTACAATTTAAGGAATGTGTTTAGTGATGGCAACGGATTCCTAATTGATGGAGAAAGGTCTGGTGGCAAGAAAAGCTGCTTCTAGGAGGTTGTCAAGTGTTTTCGCTCGACGATTCCATTCTTGGGTGGTTGGTTTGGCCCTTGTTCCTGTAACTCGAATCCTAGCCCGGTATATCCCATTTTAATTTTACACCAATGTGAACCTTACGCCTTTTTTACTCTCTGATAGAGGTTCTCGGCATTGAAAAATCTTCGTAAACTAAATCACACGTGTATATGTTGATATTTAAGAGATATACAGTCAAGAAAATCAACGGCAATGGTGATATATATGCAGATTAGACACCAAAAAAAACACTCAACAATTTGCAACAATTTAAGGAATGTGTTTAGTGACGGCATCAGATTTCTAATTGATGGAGAAAGGTCTTGGGGCAAGAAAAGCTGCTTCTACGAGGTTGTCAAGTGTTTTCGCTCGACGATTCCATTCTTGGGTGGTTGGTTTGGCCCTTGTTCCTGTACCTCGAATCCTAGCCCGGTATATCCCATTTTAATTTTACACCATTGTGAACCTTATGCCTTTTTTACTCTCTGATCGAGGTTCTCGGCATTGAAAAATCTTCGTAAACTAAATCTCACGTGTATATGTAGATATTTAAGAGATATACAGTCAAGAAAATCAAGGGCAATGGTGATATATATGCGGATTAGACACCAAAAAAAAACACTCAACAAATTGCAACAATTTAAGGAATGTGTTTAGTGACGACATCAGATTCCTAATTGATGGAGAAAGGTCTGGTGGCAAGAAAACCTGCTTCTAGGAGGTTGTCATGTGTTTTCGCTCGACGATTTCATTCTTGGGTGGTTGGTTTGGCCCTTGTTCCTGTAACTCGAATCCTAGCCCGGTATATCCCATTTTAATTTTACACCATTGTGAACCTTACGCCTTTTTTACTCTCTGATCGAGGTTCTCGGCATTGAAAAATATTCGTAAACTAAATCACACGTGTATATGTTGACATTTAAGAGATATACAGTCAAGAAAATCCAGGGCAATGGTGATATATATGCGGATTAGACACAAAAAAAAACACTCAACAAATGGCTACAATTTAAGGAATGTGTTTAGTGACGGTATCAGATTCCTAATTGAAGGATAAAGATCTGGTGGCAAGAAAAGCTGCTTCTAGGAGGTTGTCAAGTGTTTTCGCTTGACGATTCAATTCTTGGGTGGTTGGTTTGGCCCTTGTTCCTGTAACTCGAATCCTAGCCCGGTATATCCCATTTTAATTTTACACCATTGTGAACCTTACGCCTTTTTACTCTCTGATAGAGGTTCTCGGCATTGAAAAATCTTCGTAAACTAAATCCCACGTGGATATGTTGATGTTTAAGAGATATACAGTCAAGAAAATCAAGGGCAATGGTGATATATATGCAGATTAGACACCAAAAAAAAACACTCAACAAATTGCAACAATTTAAGGAATGTGTTTAGTGACGGCATCAGATTTCTAATTAATGGAGAAAGGTCTGGGGGCAAGAAAAGCTGCTTCTAGGAGGTTGTCAAGTGTTTTCGCTCGACGATTCCATTCTTGGGTGGTTGGTTTGGCCCTTGTTCCTGTACCTTGAATCCTAGCCCGGTATATCCCATTTTAATTTTACACCATTGTGAACCTTACACCTTTTTTACTCTCTGATCGAGGTTCTCGGGATTGAAAAATCTTCGTAAACTAAATCACACGTGTATATGTTGATATTTAAGAGAAATACAGTCAAGAAAATCAAGCGCAATGGTGATTTATATGCGGATTAGACACCAAAAAAAACACTCAACAGATTGCAACAATTTAAGGAATATGTTTAGTGACGACATCAAATTCCTAATTGATGGAGAAAGGTCTGGTGGCAAGAAAAGCTGCTTCTAGGAGGTTGTCAAGTGTTTTCGCTCGACGATTCCATTCTTGGGTGGTTGGTTTGGCCCTTGTTCCTGTACCTTGAATCCTAGCCCGGTATATCCCATTTTAATTTTACACCATTGTGAACCTTACGCCTTTTTTACTCTCTGATCGAGGTTCTCGGCATTGAAAAATCTTCGTAAACTAAATCACACGTGTATATGTTGATATTTAAGAGAAATACAGTCAAGAAAATCAAGCGCAATGGTGATTTATATGCGGATTAGACACCAAAAAAAACACTCAACAGATTGCAACAATTTAAGGAATATGTTTAGTGACGACATCAAATTCCTAATTGATGGAGAAAGGTCTGGTGGCAAGAAAAGATGCTTCTAGGAGGTTGTCAAGTGTTTTCGCTCGACGATTTCATTCTTGGGTGGTTGGTTTGGCCCTTGTTCCTGTAACTCGAATCCTAGCCCGGTATATCCCATTTTAATTTTACACCATTGTGAACCTTACGCCTTTTTTACTCTCTGATCGAGGTTCTCGGCATTGAAAAATATTCGTAAACTAAATCACACGTGTATATGTTGACATTTAAGAGATATACAGTCAAGAAAATCCAGGGCAATGGTGATATATATGCGGATTAGACACAAAAAAAAACACTCAACAAATGGCTACAATTTAAGGAATGTGTTTAGTGACGGTATCAGATTCCTAATTGAAGGATAAAGGTCTGGTGGCAAGAAAAGCTGCTTCTAGGAGGTTGTCAAGTGTTTTCGCTTGACGATTCAATTCTTGGGTGGTTGGTTTGGCCCTTGTTCCTGTAACTCGAATCCTAGCCCGGTATATCCCATTTTAATTTTACACCATTGTGAACCTTACGCCTTTTTTACTCTCTGATAGAGGTTCTCGGCATTGAAAAATCTTCGTAAACTAAATCACACGTGGATATGTTGATGTTTAAGAGATATACAGTCAAGAAAATCAAGGGCAATGGTGATATATATGCAGATTAGACACCAAAAAAAACACTCAACAAATTGCAACAATTTAAGGAATGTGTTTAGTGACGGCATCAGATTTCTAATTAATGGAGAAAGGTCTGGGGGCAAGAAAAGCTGCTTCTAGGAGGTTGTCAAGTGTTTTCGCTCGACGATTCCATTCTTGGGTGGTTGGTTTGGCCCTTGTTCCTGTACCTTGAATCCTAGCCCGGTATATCCCATTTTAATTTTACACCATTGTGAACCTTACGCCTTTTTTACTCTCTGATCGAGGTTCTCGGCATTGAAAAATCTTCGTAAACTAAATCACACGTGTATATGTTGATATTTAAGAGAAATACAGTCAAGAAAATCAAGCGCAATGGTGATTTATATGCGGATTAGACACCAAAAAAAACACTCAACAGATTGCAACAATTTAAGGAATATGTTTAGTGACGACATCAAATTCCTAATTGATGGAGAAAGGTCTGGTGGCAAGAAAAGCTGCTTCTAGGAGGTTGTCAAGTGTTTTCGCTCGACGATTCCATTCTTGGGTGGTTGGTTTGGCCCTTGTTCCTGTAACTCGAATCCTAGCCCGGTATATCCCATTTTAATTTTACACCATTGTGAACCTTACGCCTTTTTTACTCTCTGATCGAGGTTCTCGGCATTGAAAAATATTCGTAAACTAAATCACACGTGTATATGTTGACATTTAAGAGATATACAGTCAAGAAAATCCAGGGCAATGGTGATATATATGCGGATTAGACACAAAAAAAAAACACTCAACAAATGGCTACAATTTTAGGAATGTGTTTAGTGACGGTATCAGATTCCTAATTGAAGGATAAAGGTCTGGTGGCAAGAAAAGCTGCTTCTAGGAGGTTGTCAAGTGTTTTCGCTCGACGATTCAATTCTTGGGTGGTTGGTTTGGCCCTTGTTCCTGTAACTCGAATCCTAGCCCGGTATATCCCATTTTAATTTTACACTATTGTGAACCTTACGCCTTTTTTACTCTCTGATAGAGGTTCTCGACATTGAAAAATCTTCGTAAACTAAATCACACGTGTATATGTTGATATTTAAGAAATATACAGTCAAGAAAATCAAGGGCAATGGTGATATATATGCGGATTAGACACCAAAAAAAAAACACTCAACAAATTGCTACAATTTAAGGAATGTGTTTAGTGACGGCATCAGATTCCTAATTGATGGAGAAAGGTCTGGTGGCAAGAAAAGCTGCTTCTAGGCGGTTGTCAAGTGTTTTCGCTCGACGGTTTCATTCTTGGGTGGTTGGTTTGGCCCTTGTTCCTGTAACTCGAATCCTAGCCCGGTATATCCCATTTTAATTTTACACCATTGTGAACCTTACGCCTTTTTTACTCTCTGATCGAGGTTCTGGGCATTGAAAAATCTTCGTACACTAAATCACACGTATATATGTTGACATTTAAGAGATATGCAGTCAAGAAAATCAATGGCAATGGTGATATATATGCGGATTAGACACCAAAAAAAACACTCAACAAATGGCTACAATTTTAGGAATGTGTTTACTGACGGTATCAGATTCCTAATTGAAGGATAAAGGTCTGGTGGCAAGAAAAGCTGCTTCTAGGAGGTTGTCAAGTGTTTTCGCTCGACGATTCAATTCTTGGGTGGTTGGTTTGGCCCTTGTTCCTGTAACTCGAATCCTAGCCCGGTATATCCCATTTTAATTTTACACCATTGTGAACCTTACGCCTTTTTTACTCTCTGATAGAGGTTCTCGACATTGAAAAATCTTCGTAAACTAAATCACACGTGTATATGTTGATATTTAAGAGATATACCGTCAAGAAAATCAAGGTCAATGGTGATATATATGCGGATTAGACAACAAAAAAAAACACTCAATAAATTGCTACAATTTAAGGAATGTGTTTAGTGACGGCATCAGATTCCTAATTGATGTAGAAAGGTCTGGTGGCAAGAAAAGCTGCTTCTAGGAGGTTGTCAAGTGTTTTCGCTCGACGATTCCATTCTTGGGTGGTTGGTTTGGCCCTTGTTTCTGTAACTCGAATCCTAGCCCGGTATATCCCATTTTAATTTTACACCATTGTGAACCTTACGCCTTTTTTACTCTCTGATAGATGTTCTCGGCATTGAAAAATCTTCGTAAACTAAATCACACGTGTATATGTTGATATTTAAGAAATATACAGTCAAGAAAATCTAGGGCAATGGTGATATATATGCGGATTAGACACCAAAAAAAACACTCAACAAATTGCTACAATTTAAGGAATGTGTTTAGTGAAGGCATCAGATTCCTAATTGATGGAGAAAGGTCTGGTGGCAAGAAAAGCTGCTTCTAGGAGGTTGTGAAGTGTTTTCGCTCGACGATTTCATTCTTGGGTGGTTGGTTTGGCCCTTGTTCCTGTAACTCGAATCCTAGCCCGGTATATCCCATTTTAATTTTACACCATTGTGAACCTTACGCCTTTTTTACTCTCTGATCGAGGTTATCGGCATTGAAAAATCTTCGTACACTAAATCACACGTATATATGTTGACATTTAAGAGATATGCAGTCAAGAAAATGAATGGCAATGGTGATATATATGCGGATTAGACACCAAAAAAAACACTCAACAAATGGCTACAATTTAAGGAATGTGTTTAGTGACGGCATCAGATTCCTAATTGATTGAGAAAGGTCTGGTGGTAAGAAAAGCTGCTTCTAGGAGGTTGTCAAGTGTTTTCGCTCGACGATTCCATTCTTGGGTCGTTGGTTTGGCCCTTGTTGCTGTAACTCGAATCCTAGCCCGGTATATCCCATTTTATTTTTACACCATTGTGAACCTTACGTGTTGGATCTGAGTTTGGTTTTGATTGTATTTTTCGTTTGAATGAGAATGAAGATGGATGAGTTGTGCAGCGGAATTAAGATGAAAACAAACTTTGCATACAATCAAACGAGAGTATTGCTTTGATTAAACACTTTTCACAAAGAACCGAAATATTGAATTGAATTTCAACAACGATTACAATGCAATGCTTAATACAAACTCCCCCTCAGCCAGAGCTCGGTGTTTGTTCGTGCAGAGAAGACGGTTTTGCAAAGAGCCAATAGAACAGTACAGAGCACTGTTCTATTTATAGACACTAGCAAACTACTGAGCATCTAAGCTGACGTCACCATGAAAGTGACATCTAACCTCCTAACAAACTCTAACCTCTGATAAGTACAAACACTGCTATGCTAACTACTGCTATTACATTACATTACATAAAGACAGAATAAACAACTGCTGCATCCCTCCACTGCTGTGAACCCAGCAGTACTTGTCCGGATCAGCAGTGCTTGACTCAAGGCAGTAGATTGAACAGCGGAGCTTTAGTCTTTCATCAGGCCTTTAATTGATCAGCAGTTGTATTTCAGCAGTTTGCACGATTTCATTCTTGGGTGGTTGGTTTGGCCCTTGTTCCTGTAACTCGAATCCTAGCCCGGTATATCCCATTTTAATTTTACACCATTGTGAACCTTACGCCTTTTTTACTCTCTGATCGAGGTTATCGGCATTGAAAAATCTTCGTACACTAAATCACACGTATATATGTTGACATTTAAGAGATATGCAGTCAAGAAAATGAATGGCAATGGTGATATATATGCGGATTAGACACCAAAAAAAACACTCAACAAATGGCTACAATTTAAGGAATGTGTTTAGTGACGGCATCAGATTCCTAATTGATTGAGAAAGGTCTGGTGGTAAGAAAAGCTGCTTCTAGGAGGTTGTCAAGTGTTTTCGCTCGACGATTCCATTCTTGGGTCGTTGGTTTGGCCCTTGTTGCTGTAACTCGAATCCTAGCCCGGTATATCCCATTTTATTTTTACACCATTGTGAACCTTACGTGTTGGATCTGAGTTTGGTTTTGATTGTATTTTTCGTTTGAATGAGAATGAAGATGGATGAGTTGTGCAGCGGAATTAAGATGAAAACAAACTTTGCATACAATCAAACGAGAGTATTGCTTTGATTAAACACTTTTCACAAAGAACCGAAATATTGAATTGAATTTCAACAACGATTACAATGCAATGCTTAATACAAACTCCCCCTCAGCCAGAGCTCGGTGTTTGTTCGTGCAGAGAAGACGGTTTTGCAAAGAGCCAATAGAACAGTACAGAGCACTGTTCTATTTATAGACACTAGCAAACTACTGAGCATCTAAGCTGACGTCACCATGAAAGTGACATCTAACCTCCTAACAAACTCTAACCTCTGATAAGTACAAACACTGCTATGCTAACTACTGCTATTACATTACATTACATAAAGACAGAATAAACAACTGCTGCATCCCTCCACTGCTGTGAACCCAGCAGTACTTGTCCGGATCAGCAGTGCTTGACTCAAGGCAGTAGATTGAACAGCGGAGCTTTAGTCTTTCATCAGGCCTTTAATTGATCAGCAGTTGTATTTCAGCAGTTTGCACGATCAGTAGATAGGAGGTCAGCAGATGTTGAAATCACTTTCAAGGGGAGAGACTTGTATGTAACATCTGCTTATTCTGGATCCACTGCTCTGATCCAGTTTTGCCTTTAATTATCTGTTCCTCTGGTAGGGTTCAATCCCAACAATCTCCCCCTGGAACAGATAATGCCAAAACTCTTCATTATTGTGGAATATTTATTGCCTTATCAACAGTTCCCTTATTTTCCCTTTAAGTTGTAGTTCAAAGGTTAAGGCATCTGTGTCATCATCATCCATGTAAAGTGGAAAATCAAGGAGATCCTGCAAATCTTCAAGACTTAGGCCAAGTGCTTGTTCCCTTGATATTTTCTTCACTTCTCCATCAGACCTGAACATAGTCAGTACATGGGTCTGTTTATCAGTTTCCCACTTTAGTACTTTTGAGCCTGATGGGTTTCTTGGGAGATTTTTATTTGATGAGGAGTTTGGAGATGCTGGCCTATTCATGATTGGCTGAGCAGTACTTGCAGATTGTTCCAATTCAAGATCTTCTTTCATCATTAATCTAATGCCCTCTTTTACAACTGCATTTCCAGCTTTTAGATCTTGAATTGTTTCAGCACCTGACTGGTTTTGACTCCTTCTTTTGTAGATGGCAGCACCAGCTGGAGCAGTGGTTCTTTTGACTTGCAGCTTTGGTGGTCTTTTTGAGACCTCTGCTTTGGAGTAGTCAGGCTTTTGTGGAACTGTTGGATTTTTCTTTCTAAGTTCCTCCAACTTTTTGTAGGTAGCCCTGACCCTATCTTCTCCCCACTTTGTCACGGAATTCTTTGACCCATAATCAGCTGCTATCAGCTCTTCTTTCATTCTTTTCAACTCTAAGATCTTATCAGCTTCAAATTGTTTGAATTTTTCAGGAGGAGTCTGCTTGACCTTATTTTTTATCATTTCTTGAATCCTGGCTGCTTCTTTTTCAAGCTCAGGAATGGTCCAGTTTTTGTACATGTGTTTCTCCCCCTTGTATTTCTTGTAGGTCATGATGTTCTCAATGTAATCTTTTCTCAAGGACTCATCTTCCCTTTCTGAGATTTGCTGACATACATTTTTGGCAAATTTCTCCATAGCTCTGACCTGTGTGAGTAGAAACTGATAGTTTTGCTGAAATTCTCTATCAGATTTCCCTTGTTTATTTTTGATTGAGATATCCTCTGCTTGCTTGGCCTTGAGTTTCAAATATTCTTCAATATTGTTAGGCCTGGGATATCCTTCAACTGATGGCAAACTCCTTTTAGCTGGGTCATCCTCATAGTAAAAGGATTTGATTTCTTCCCTAACTGCAATGAGTTCCAGAGGAAATGAAACACCAGCAGGAGGTAATGGCTTTAGAATTTGAGCTGAAGAGAGATGCATGGGTTTTGGAATTGTGACAAGTGATAGAGATTTTGAAGATGTAGGTGGTGGAGATGTGTCATCATCTTTTAGAATTAGCCTTCTCCTTTTTGTTTGAGGAGGGACTGATGATGCTTTGGGTGGAACAGTGGTGATAGTTTGAGTGGTAGTGGTTTGTGGTTGACTAACAACTGTTGAAACAACTGGTGCTTCAACCACTGTTGTCATTACAACAGATGTTGTAACATCTGTTGTCTTCTGCTTTTTGGTAGGAGGTGATGGTGGTGAGGTTGTTTTTGGTGGTGATGGTGGTGGTGGTAAGACACTGGTTGTGGTGTGTGTTGAAGTGGTGTGTGTTGAAGTAATAACAGATGTTGAAACCTCTGAAGTACCAGCAGTAATTGATACAGCAGGAGTTACAACAGCTGTTTAGATGGAGGATTGATGCTGGAGGCTTTTGGATGGTGGTTTTGGAATATGCTTTGGAATTCTGGATGGGATGGATTTAGGTTTCCTTTTTGGCTTAGGATTTTTAGTATCCTTTGACTCAGAACAACCCTGCACATACAGCTCCATGAAAGCTCTTTTCTCCTCATTCCACCTTGAAATATCCTTTGCCACTCTATCCCTTTTTACACTTGCTACTCCTTCATCAAGTGCTTCTTGGGTAGCATCAACCTTTTTGCTACCATCTGGCAAGGGAATTTTTCTGGTCATAGCATCCTTTTCTGGTTCAATGTAAAAACCATCATCTATTCCCTTCTTCTTCCACTCCTGAATTTTCTCCCCCTTTTTGGCATTATCTGGGGGAAGTTGATCAATGAAAAGAACTGTTGGAGGAGCAGTGCCAGTGGTTTCCAATAAATGGGCCTTGATTGCCTTAATGTCTGCTTGAGTGTTCTTGAACCTAGACTCCATGATGTTTCTCAACTTTTGGACATGTATTTCATGTTGCTGATCTGCCATTTCTTTTTGGTGTTGGAGAAAAGGTTGGAAGAGGTCCCAGAGCTCATTTGTAGCAGATGCTTGTGGTGGAGCAGGTGCTTGAGGTGGAACAACAGTGGATTGCATCTTTTGTACTGTCAACAACTGTTGCAACATTTCTTTGATATCTGCAACTGAAGTATCCAGTTTATCAACACGTTCCGTCAATTCCAAATATTTTAAACCATCACCCAATTTAATGGGATCATCTGATTTCCCACTAGCAGTGGTTTTATCAGTGGTTGAGGTAGGGAGTGTACTCCAAACATTAACCACTGATGCCCCTTTTTCTTGGTACTGGGGTCTTCTTCCTTCAACACTTGACAACCTTTTGATGTTGCCAGTGGTAAAAATAAATCCACTGGTGGTTGGCAGAGGTGCTATGTAAGGAATTGCCTCCAAGGAAGTCTTATTGATGTAACCACTGTCCAAATGTTAACCAGTGGGTTCAACATTTGTAGTGACTGCTTCACTTGGAATACCACCAAGAGTTACTTGTAACTCAAGGGGTGTAACCTCCTCAGGTTGTGTTGGTGGGTTAGCAAGGATTGATACATCAGACCCAGTCATTTGTTGAGGTATATTCTCATTAATATGTGATTGAGAAGGACTGGTTAGTGCCTGGTTCAAATCGATTGCATCCAACAGAAGTTTAGTTGGCGGGGGAATTGTGGATGTGATGTTTGGTGTAGAAAGAGAATTTGCCACGGGCATTGGGCTGTGGATGATGGAAACGAGTGTTTCCAGAGCATCATGATGTGGAGTCCCTATTTGTACAACCTGTTCTTTTTGAGAAGAAACAGGAGGAGTTTCAGTTATGGGTTGAGATATTTGTACCAACTGCTGTGAGGAAGAAGCAGCGGTGGTTTCTTGTGACTTTTGTTTTGTCACATGCAGTTGCTCTGGTATCTCATCCTCCAGAGTTGCCTTTTTGATGGGTTTGGGGGGTTTTTGGTTTTTCTTTTTCTGTGGCTTTTTGGTGATTTTAGGTGTGGGTTTCAAAGCAGTTGTGCTGCTACGTTGATCACCTTGAGCAGTGGGCTCAGAAGCAGATACCTGAGGAGCAGTGGTAGTTGCTAAATTCTGCTCGGGCACCTCTGCTTGTGTTTTGCAAGGTGTTGACATCCTTGTAAAAGTTTCAGCAGTTAAGCTGTTTGTTTGAATAGATGCACCTTGTTTTATTGCAGCAGGTTCATTCTTACCAAGTTTCTTTTCAAAATAATAACTCAAAAATCTTGGAAATAGTAAGAATGCCTTTGTTTCAACATTTTTAACCAGATCATTAAAAATTTCCCGAGAATAATTAAAATTTTCTCTTTGAAGAATAGCATATCCCAGATTTTGAATTTTTAACGGTATTTCATTAAAAGCAGTGGTTTTGTTTGAAACATACATTAGAAGGGTATGAAATAAAAACCTTGTTGCAGAAGGGAAGTAACCTTTTTGTAAGGTATCCTTTTTTACTTCTGCATTATACCCTTTTTCCAGAAAATCATTTTTAACTCATTTTTGGGGAAAGAAATTGTACCTTCCTGATCATCGAGTTGAAAGACCTCTGAAATTGATTGTGGTGTAATCTTGACAGCTTTTCCCTTTAGAGTAGAGTCAATGGCTATTACAGCGTCTCCTTGTGTTTCAAGGGTTGCGTTCTTCCAAAACTCTCTTTGGGTTGTCAAGTAAATTGGTGCATCCGCTGTTAATAAAGTTTTGTACTTTGATGCGGAGATGATAGCGAGGATGGAATCGAAAATGTTTGTAGTGCCGGGTTTTGTGAGGAGACCCAGAAGATTGTGAGATGGTTTGTGTGGAATTTCAGTGGGTTTGGCCTTTTGAGAGGCATCTTTTGAAGATGATTTGGAAGTGGGTTTTGCAGATGGCTTCGATTTTGTCATTTTGGAGATGATGATCGAAGAAGATTTTGAAGGAATTTGAAGAAAAACTGCTTTGAGAAGAGAATTTTTGAGAATTCAATTCGACAGTAAACCCTGTTTTGGTGTGAAGTGGGGGGTTTTATAGAGGAAAAAGTAAAGGCTGACGTGGCAGCGGTTACAAAAGTACTGACCACTATGTACTGCCCACATGCCAAACTCTGATGAAATGAAGGACAGTACTTTTATGAAAGTTACTGATGAAGGCAGTGGTTACAACGGTTAAATGGAAGCAGTGGATGATTTTCACTATCAGTGGATAGCATATCAGTGGATAAGACACTGCTTTTGAACAACAGAGTTTATCAAGGAAATGAGAGGACAGAGGATGGCTTTCAGTAGTGGACAGACATTTTGGAGTGGAGCAGACTTTTGAACAAGCAGTGGTTATGGCAGACTTTTAAGGATTTTAATGAAAACTTCATTTTTAGCTATTTTTAAGGATGGATTTTTGATTTTCTGAAAACATTTTAATGCTTTTATTCATAGAAAAACAAGATTTTGCTTGTTATTCCATGTTTAGCATCCCAATTCTAGAGACCAAACTTTCAAAGGTGGCAGTATCTAATGCTTTTGTGAGCACATCTGCTAGTTGGTCTTTAGTTGGAACATGATGCAGAGAAATCAAACCTTTTTCATAGCAATCCCTCACAAAGTGATGTCTGATGTCGATGTGCTTGGTGGTTGAGTGGGAAACTGGATTTTTGATGATATTTTCTGCTGCCTGGCTATCCAACATGAGTGGTGTCTTTAAGGCAGGGATACCAAAATCCAGCAACTGATTTTGAAGCCACAGGAGTTGCGCTGTACAGCTTGCAGCAGCAATGTATTCAGCTTCAGCAGTGGATGTTGAAACAGCTGCTTGCTTTTTGCTTTGCCATGAAACTAAGCAATCACCTAGAAACTGGCACCCTCCTGATGTGGACTTCCTTGTGGTGTTACATCCAGCAAAGTCACTGTTTGAAAATACTGAAAGCTTGATATTCCCATTAGCTGGATACCAGATACCAAGTGTGGGAGCACTTTTTATGTATCTGAATATCATTTTTACAGCAATAAGATTGGATTTTCTAGGGGCTGATTGACTTCTTGCACAAACACATGTTGCAAACATGATGTCTGGCCTAGATGCAGTTAGGTACAACAAAGACCCAATCATGCTTCTATATAGAGTTTGGTCAATCAGCTCATCCTTTTCATCAAACATGACAAGCTTATTTGTTGCCATGGGTGTGCTGCATGGTTTACAATCATTCATATCAAATTTGTTTAAAAGTTCTTTTGCCTATTTGCTTTGATGAATGAAAGTACCATTTTGCATTTGCTGAACTTGGAGACCAAGAAAGCATTGCAGCTCTCCCATTGCACTCATTTCAAACTCAGCTGTCATGAGTTCCCTAAACTCTTCACACATTGTATTACATGTGCTTCCAAAAATAATGTCATCCACATAAATTTGGACAATCATTAAATCCTTTCCTCTCCATTTTAAAAACAGTGTTTTATCAATGGTACCTCTTTTGAAACCATTTGAGAGTAGAAAGGTGGAAAGAGTTTCATACCAGGCCCTTGGTGCTTGTTTCAGGCCATACAGGGCTTTGTTCAGCCTGTAGACATGATCTGGATAAAATGGATCCTCAAAACCTGGAGGTTGACATACATACACCTCTTCTTGAATTGTACCATAGAGGAAAGCACTTTTGATATCCATTTGGAACACCTTCATGTTGTGGTTGACAGCAAAGGCCAGGAACAGTCTTATAGCTTCCAATCTTGCTACAGGGGCAAAAGTTTCATCATAGTCAATCCCCTCTTCCTGTCTGTAAGCTTAAACCACAAGCCTGGCTTTATTCTTGACAACAATACCCCTTTCATCAGTTTTGTTTTTGAAGACCCACTTTGTGCTAATGGGGCTAACCTCCTCTGGCAGTGGTACAAGCTCCCACACTTGTTGTCTTTTAAACTGTTGGAGCTCCTCTTGCATGGCTTCTACCCAGCTGTTGTCTTCCAGTGCCTCTTGGTACTTGACTGGCTGATGGAGTGATAGAAAACCCGCAAAAAGACAAATGTTTTGGGTTTGGCTTCTTGTGAGCACCCCTTCATTGATGTTGCCAATGATTTGGTAAGGTGGATGATATCTCAAGTAGATTAAATCTCCTTGGTATGGAATGATGGCATTTGTTGGTGAAGGCTGCAAATGTGTATCATCTGAGCTAACCACTGCTGGTGACTTTGATGATCCAGCAGTGGCTTCAAAAGGTGGTGGAATGGGAGGTAATGAAGTGGACACATGCTTACTTTTATCCACTGTTTGGGGACTTTTGTCAGCAGTGTTTGAGGATGTGGAAGCAGTGGTTGATGAGCTACTTTGGTCAACAACTGTTGAGGTAGCAGTGGTTGAGCTTTGACAGCTGTTTTGAACAACTGATGCTTTTCCCATTGTGGCAGACCTTTGAGGGATGATGATTTCATACCCATAGTCTGGTGTTGAATCCTCTGATGGACCTGCAATGTTAGTCTTGACAGCAGTATTTTCAAAAGTGAATTTATCAATATCAAACAGATCTGCAGGATTTGCTTGGATTTTCATTGATGAAAGTTCATTGAACTTTACATTCAAGATCTCCTCCACTGCCTTGGTCCGTGTATTAAACACTTTGTAGGCCTTGGCAGTGGTTGAGTATCCCAGATGATAACCACAGTCAATTTTGGCTACAAATTTTGAAATGGAATCTTTTAAGTTCAAAATAAAGCATGGGCAGCCAAATACCTTGAAGTAAGAGATCAGTGGTTTGATTTTATACAGAATTTCATAAGCAGTCTTTTTATGTCTGGGGTTTATTAAAACTCTGTTTTGGACATAGCAAGCAGTGTTTACTGCCTCTGCCCAAAAAGTTAATGGCAAACCTGAATCAGCAAGCATGGTTCTGGCAGCCTCAATCAAAGTTCTGTTCTTTCTTTCAACTACCCCATTTTGCTCTGGTGTTCTAGGGATGCTGTACTGCCTTACAATCCCTTTCTTCAGACAGAAGGCATCCAACTCCTTATTTTTAAATTCTGTGCCATTGTCACTCCTGAAGACTTTTACTGGAAGGTCAAATTGCTTTTCAACCTGTGTCACAAAGTCTTGCAAAATGCCTGCAGCCTCATCTTTTGAGTGTAAAAAGAAAGTCCATGTAAACCTAGAGAAGTCATCAACAATAACCAAAAAATATCTTTTCTTCTTGAGACTCATGACTTGGACTGGGCCAAACAAATCCATGTGCAGCATTTGCAAACACTGGGTTGTTTTGGACTCTTCAATGGACTTATAAGAACTTTTATGTTGTTTTCCTTTTAAACAGGAAATGGAATGTTCAGGACATGAAAACAATTTTTGTGGTGGCCTCTTACCAAACCATTTTTTGAAATTTCAGTGATTGTCTTAAGATTTGTGTGCCCCAGTCTTCTGTGCCAAAGTTCTGTCTCTTTGTTAGAGGCAGCTGAGAACAGACAGGCATCAGCTCTGGGACACTCTTTTGACATATCAACAACCTAAACATTACCACTTCTTTGAGCAACAAGTTTTGTTTGACCAGTGTTTATTATTGCTTCAATATTTTTGACCATTTCTGGTCCAACAATCCTACAACACTCCTTTGTGAAAAATGACCCATACCCCTTGTCACTCATTTGTGAAACACTCAGGAGGTTGAATTTCAGACTGTCTATCAGATTGACATTTTCAAATTTTACATTGCCAGACTGTACTGTACCAGACCCCAGAACTTTCCCTTTACTGTTATTCCCAAAGGATATATCACCCCCTCCATGAATTTTGAAATCTTTGATAGGGCTTTACATCCAGTCATGTGCCTGGAGCCTCCACTATCAACATACCAAAGGCTATCTAAGCAGGCAGAAGCTCCCTGCACATGAAGTAAAAGGATTAGTTCATTAGGGTTTCCAAAGCCAATAAGGCTTTGGATGGGGTCTCAACAGTGTCTGGGATGGATGCACATTGATGGACAGTGGTTAGGTCAGGGGTTTGGACAGTTTTAGGACTGTTTCTTGCTAACCACTGTTGGGGGTCTTGACCAATCACCTGTTGGTACCCAAAAGGATGCCTGTTCACTTTAGGTTTAGAGGGCCTTTTGTAGGACTCATAAACGTGTGGAACCCTAGGGTATGGTGGTTGTCCCTTACCTCTTCTATATTGATTGGCAGGGGGTGCATCAGTAACCTGAACATCTCTTTTAATAGATGTTTGGTTCAGCTGTTTTGTGACAGCGGTTTGAACTGGCACAAACAGTGATTGGTTTTTAGTGAATTTGACAGATGATGTTGACGGACTCAAGGATGTTTTAGCAATGTACTAATTCTTTTTCACATCAAAGATTTTGAGGTACACACATGCTTGAGTTTTGTGGTTTCTTTTACCACAGACGATGCAGCTTTCAGCAGGAACAATGACACTTGTTTTGTTTAAATTATAAGCTTTTAAATGGAAACAGACTTTTGTTAGATGATTCCTTTTTTCACAAAATTCACAAAACAAGTTATTGATCTTTTCTTTCTTCTTTCTCTTTTCGGACTCCTTTGCAACAGAGATTTTAACCTCTGTTGGGACGTCCTAGAGAGGAATGACTTTAGCTTTTGGAGCTTTAA
Organism: Helianthus tuberosus; assembly: GCA_030545235.1. Taxonomy (NCBI): domain Eukaryota; kingdom Viridiplantae; phylum Streptophyta; class Magnoliopsida; order Asterales; family Asteraceae; genus Helianthus; species Helianthus tuberosus. Next base: position 26,226,866 of record CM060428.1, read on the forward strand.
CACCATCAGTGGATGTAAAGTCCATGGGCTTGAAATTTTCAAGAATATCACACTCATCAGACCATGTTGGTTTAAACTGATATTTTTCAAGTTCCTCAAAAGTAGAGGATCCCATTGGTCTGTCAAGTGTGATTTTGTTACCAAGTTTATCAGTGATTTTCACTTCTTGGCCATTCTTGTTTGTGGGGATGAACTCAGTGGTTACATCAGTGGTTTGAACAGATTTTTCAACAGCAGTGTTTTCATCATCATGTTTTCTATAACCAATACCAAATTTCACATTGCTTTTAATCTGTTTTTCAAGCAATAACTCATATCCTTTGCAGGATTCCACCCATTTCTCACATGTGATTTGGGTGGACTCTAACTCCTTTTTGCAAACTTGGTATTTTTCTACCATAGTTTGGAGTTGAGTTCTGGTTATGCTCTGCTCTTCTTTCAGACTGCTGATCTCTTTTTCCTTTTCAGTCAATTTGTTTTTATGTTCTTTTAAAGATCTTTCAAATTTGACTTCATCAGTTAAGATTTTATCCCGAAGGTTGTCATTTACCTTTTTGATGTTAGCAAAAGCAATAATGAAATTGTCAGAACACAGTTTTTCAAGAACTTGAGGAGATACCTTGGCAGCAGCCATCATTGCACAATCACATTGATGATTTTCTTCATCATCAGCTCTAACTTCTTTCTCACCTGCTTTCTTCTCTTCCTCTTCTTCTTTATCCTCTTCGGACCATGGATCTGTCAGTGGTTCAATCAGGGTTCCTGAACTTTCTCCCAGCAGTAGTTCACCAGCCACAGCAGTAACCACTACTTCAGTCACCTCATCCACTGTTTCAGCACTTAGCTGTTCACCTTCAGTTTCAATCCCCTCTGGTATTGACTCTAATGCCATCAATAAAAATTCATCATTAGAAGGTTCATCAAAAGCATAGAGTGCAAAATTTTCATCACCAAGCTCATCAGGCATGCTGCTCCAGTCAACAAAACCTTGAGTGAAAAAGGTTTGCTGATCTGGTTGTACCACTGCTGGTGCAGCTGTTTGAGGTGCAACAGGTTGCACTTGTGCCTAGGGGACAGGGGTTTGAACGTACTGAATTTGTGGAACAGTAGTTTGGACATAATGCACAGGCACAGGGGCAGCAGCATAGTGAGCAGTGTTAACATGAGCTGCAGGGGTATATTGGGTATAGTGCACAGTGCTTTGATTTTGTGGTCTAGGGTTTGAGCTGGGATGAGTGATTATAGAACCAGTAATTTGACTTCTGCATTCCCTAGCAAAATGACCTAGCCTATTGCACTTGTAACACTTGATTTTTGATTTATCCAACCCCACCCTTAAATTCCCATCTAACCCTGGGAATTTTCTCCCTGTTCTTTTGTAGAATTTGCTTGTTCTTACACTAAGCAAAGCCAACTGATGCAAAATATCCATCTCTTCTAAGTCAGTGGGATCAAAATGTTGCAAATCATTGAGTTCAAAGCACAAATTATCTGACATCTGGTTTTCACTATTTGCAGTAAAAGCATAATTTGCAGAGTGAGGATCAGGGTTGTTAAAATTTCCACCAGCAGTTATATCAATAAAGTGATCATAACCCTGATCCTTACCACTACTACCAGATTCTTCCTGACCTAAAAGAGTTGTGCTACCGAATAAATAATCATCAGTGACTTTGCCAGACTCTTGCAATTTCTTTTTCTGGTTTAACTCCCTTTCATAGGTCAGGAGTCTACCATGAAGTTGGGTCAGGGTCAGATCTTTGAACTCAGCAGAGTTTCTAGTGACAAAAGCTATGGTGTCCCATTTTTCTGGTAGTGACCTAAGGAACCTGCTATTTTGAGTTGAATTTGGAAAAGTTACTTTAACAAGCCTTAGTTCACTAATGAGACAACTGAACCGCTCAAATTGCTGAGTCAGTGATTCACCCCTAATGTGACAAAATGTTTCATACTGCTGATTCAGAATTTCCCTATTGTTTTCAATGACTTCTTCTGTCCCCCCAAACTATTCCTTCAACGCATCCCATAGCTCTTTGGCACTGTTACAGTGTAACAGTCCAGCATAGATCTCATTGGGTAATGCGGATGTTATAATGCTAAATGCTTTGGCATCGAGTTCGAACTTTTGAAAATCAGTTTCAGTATAGTTTTCATATGGTTTTGGTACGAACTTCTTTGGATCCTTAGCACTTGGCACCATAGGAACATGGGGACAAAAACAACAGACCTCCAACATCCAGTGTTCTGTTAAGCAAGGATGTGACCCATCCTTCTCTCCCAGATGTTGTATTCATTACGTTTAAGCATGGATGGTTTAAAAAGCGAGCCAATGTTATTCTTATCATCTTGTGATTGTGACATCATTCTGGTTGTTTTACAGGCACTGATTAATCAACTTTAATGGTGATTAAACCTTGCTCTGTTTTTCAACAAAAACGAACAAACTATCGATATCAACGATTTTGAGCTGAACTATTTATGTCAAAATGATTGTTAAATCAAATTTGACTGTCCAAGCTCTGATACCAATTGTTGGATCTGAGTTTGGTTTTGATTGTATTTTTCGTTTGAATTAGAATGAAGATGGATGAGTTGTGCAGCGGAATTAAGATGGAAACAAACTTTGCATACAATCAAACGAGAGTATTGCTTTGATTAAACACTTTTCACAAAGAACCGAAAGATTGAATTGAATTTCAACAACGATTACAATGCAATGCTTAATACAAACTCCCCCTCAGCCAGAGCTCAGTGTTTGTTCGTGCAGAGAAGACGGTTTTGCAAAGAGCCAATAGAACAGTACAGAGCACTGTTCTATTTATAGACACTAGCAAACTACTGAGCATCTAAGCTGACGTCACCATGAAAGTGACATCTAACCTCCTAACAAACTCAAACCTCTGATCAGTACAAACATTGCTATGCTAACTACTGCTATTACATTACATTACATAAAGACAGAATAAACAACTGCTGCATCCCTCCACTGCTGTGAACCCAACAGTACTTGTCCGGATCAGCAGTGCTTGACTCAAGGCAGTAGATTGAACAGCAGAGCTTTAGTCTTTCATCAGGCATTTAATTGATCAGCAGTTGTAGGTCAGCAGTTTGCACGATCAGTAGATAGGAGGTCAGCAGATGTTGAAATCACTTTCAAGGGGAGAGACTTGTATGTAACATATACACGTGTGATTTGGTTTACGAAGATTTTTCAATGCCGAGAACCTCGATCAGAGAGTAAAAAAGGCGTAAGGTTCACAATGGTGTAAAATTAAAATGGGATATACCGGGTTAGGATTTGAGTTACATAAACAAGGGCCAAACCAACCACCCAAGAATGGAATCGTCGAGCGAAAACACTTGACAACCTCCTAGAAGCAGCTTTTCTTGCCACAAGACCTTTCTCCATCAATTAGAAATCTGATGCCATCACTAAACACATTCCTTAAATTGTAGCCATTTGTTGAGTGTTTTTTTTGGTGTCTAATCCGCATATATATCACCATTGCCCTTGATTTTCTTGACGGTATATCTCTTAAATGTCAACATATACACGTGTGATTTAGTTTACGAAGATTTTTCAATGCCGAGAACCTCGATCAGAGAGTAAAAAAGGCGTAAGGTTCACAATGGTGTAAAATTAAAATGGGATATACCGGGCTAGGATTTGAGTTACATAAACAAGGGCCAAACCAACCACCCAAGAATGGAATCGTCAAGCGAAAACACTTGACAACCTCCTAGAAGCAGCTTTTCTTGCCACCAGACCTTTCTCCATCAATTAGGAATCTGATGTCGTCACTAAACACATTCCTTAAATTGTAGCCATTTGTTGAGTGTTTTTTTTTGGTGTCTAATCCGCATATATATCACCATTTCCCTTGATTTTCTTGACTCTATATCTCTTAAATATCAACATATACACGTGTTGTTGGACCGTTGTACGACCTCTAAAAGTCAGTTAAGGCGTTCATCTTTGAATACAAAGGCAGAATCAATGTATACAAAGTCATAACAGCTTTGTTCCTCTTAATTTTTCCTCTATTAATGCCTTCTGAGTCTTTACAATGATTTTCTGACAAGAATTCAGCAGCACCTCGACTCACATACAAAGACAACTGATGTCCGCTTCAAATGACCTAACCCCTATATATAGAGAACATGATTTCGCTTGAGGCTGTTCAAGCGAAATCTCTAGTATTGATTTCGCTTCAAGCACACACAAACCCACTCAAGCGAACTCTCTTGTGTTTAAACATAAAAACCCTAACTTAAACCCTATTGTGTGATCATTCAAACAATCCTAGACACAAGACTTGATAATGACGTAATCAGCAGACATTTAGTGCACCAACAGACTCCCCCTTGGATGTTGATGAAGTCTTTGGCTTCAAGTCTTTGTCTTTAACAATCTTCAAACATTTTAAAAATTCTCATCAATCTTTATCTTCAAACTTTAAACTTTAAGCTTCAATCTTCCCTTTGACTGTTGATCCAGACTCCCCCTTTCACAGACTCCCCCTCTCGATATGCTAGGATCTGAGAAATCTGGTTCAAGCTTTTGACAATTAGCTTCCGTTGGGAATATTGAAGACCAATCCTGTTACTCAACCAACAAACATAACTATTCTATCTTTTCAACAATAAAACACAAACTCAATCAGCTTTAATAATCCACTCAAGTATTCAAGTTCAAGTTAATGACCCTGATTACTTGATTAATCTACCATGTCCAAATTAATGACCTTGGTTGATCTTTTGACGAATCAATACTGATTTTAAAAACAACTATTTCAAACATTTTCTGAAAATAACAAGTATCAAGTTAATGAACTTGTTTTTGTCATTTCAAACAATTCAAACTTCTTTAAAGTAAACTCTCCTCATTCTTCAGTCCAAAATCTCCTTCATCTGCTTCAAACATCTAAAAATCCAACAATCAACTCTCCACTTTGGTTTGTCGGAAAATAAAGCAGAAATAAAATCTTTTTGGATTTTATCAAAGTATTCTAAACTAAGAAATGAAATACAGAAAACTTAAATTGCAGAAATTAAACAAAGTAAACTATTTACAAACATATTTTTGATGAGCGTGTCAGGGAATCATATCAGCTTTTCAGACAAATCACAAGTACCGTTAAGCTACATTACATACTCAGACTTAAACAATTTACCTCGATTGTCGATATACTGATCCATCTTAAATTTCCACACAAATTTCAATTTACTCAGGATACGATTTAGATGAATTAAGAACATAGCTCATTCATGTGTCCCACCTCTTGAATATACTCCCGTATCCAGAATCCCAATAATCAGTCTTACAGGTGAGAATACTACAATGATATCTGTATATAATTTAGGTATGCGAGGGCCGAGGGATCTCAGATCGATACTTCCGTATACGCAGAGAGATATCAGCTTCGACTTTTCAGTGTGTCCCCTTTAGAGGATCTTTTTGCTTACAACAGCAGCATTTATCAATTTTATTGTTTCAGCATGCTGAGGGTTTAATGCTGTGTTTCAAGCATTGAAGCAAGTATTAGCCAAGGACTAGGTCAGAACCACCGTTCAGCAGAAGTCCCGGAATAATACCCCAGACATCATAGAGTATAAAGACCTAGTATATCAGATTACGAAACCTTTCAAACGAGATTTCAGGGGTTACCTATATATCCAAGTAGTGTTCCCCACGAATTCACAAGTTTGAATTTTAGGTTTATATCCCGAATAAATCTACTAAATGTACGAAAACCTATCGACACATCATCAGTAAGATTGTTTAACTCTTTTATACTTTTCAAATCTTTAGCATACTGTGATCGTCTAGCTGATGTACTATCATTTTCCCTATATACACAAGCTCTTTTTCATTTTATCATGTTTTTGTATTTTTGCATTTTTTACTGTTTTTGTATTTTCAGAAAAATAAACTATGTACAAACATCTACTCCCCCTAAATACCAAAACAAGTAAAAATTCGACAAACCATTGCAGATTGTTTCTCGTCTTCATCCGCAACAGTACTCTCATCAACGCCAATTATGCCATCCGACACCGACAGAAGCTTCATACCATTCAGTTTTAACAAATATTTAAACCGATTTTTATCAAAAGCTTTGGTATGTAAATCAGCTTTCTGTTCATCAGTATAGATTTTCTCAATTCGTATCAACTTTTTCTCAAAACAATCACGAATAAAGTGATGACGAATTTCTATGTGTTTAGTTTTAGCGTGATGTACTGGATTTTTAGTTATATTTATTGCGGCCTCATTATCAACAAAAAGAGGTGTGTTAAGAAACTGCAAACCGTAGTCGCGCATCTGTTGCTGTATCCACAAGATCTGAGAGCAGCAACTGCTAGCAGAAACATACTCCGCTTCACATGTAGATAACGCCACAGACGTTTGTTTCTTACACTGCCAGGTAACCAATCTAGGACCAAAGAACTGGCATCCTGCAGTTGTTGATTTTGAATTGACTTTGCAGCATCCGAAATCCGAATCGGAATACCCTTCGAGCATAAAATCACCTTTCCTAGGATACCACAACCCCAATGAAGGAGTTCCTTTCAGGTAGCGCAATATCCTCTTCACAATAATCATATGTGATGCTCTTGGGTTAGACTGAAATCTTGCTGCGAGGCACGTTGGGTACATGATATCAGGACGTGAAGCAGTTAGGTACATTAAAGAACCTATCATGGATCGGTAAAACGTTTCATCAGCCCTGTCTCCGGTGAGATCTGGGTGAATCCCATGATTTGTTGCAAGTGGGGTAGCAGCTGGAGTAGAACTTGACATCCCAAATTTCTCTAGAATATCATGAACGTACTTTGACTGATGAATGAAAATTCCCTCAGGAAATTGTTCAACTTGTAATCCCAGAAAGAATTTCATCTCCCCCATTGATGACATTTCAAACTTTTGCTTCATCACTGATTCGAAATCTTTGCATAGATTTTCATTTGTCGACCCAAAGATTATATCGTCCACATAAATCTGAACTATCAGAAGATGACCATCGACCTCTTTAGTGAAGAGAGTGGCATCCACTTTTCCACGAATGAACTTGTTGACTAGTAGGTGTTGAGACAAAGTCTCGTACCAGGCTCTCGGGGCCTGATGTAAACCATACAGCGCTTTGTCCAATAAGTAGACCTTGTTTTTGTGGATTGGATCGGTAAAGCCCGGTGGCTGACCGACATAAACCTCCTCTTTAACCTTCCCGTAGAGAAACGCCGATTTAACTTCCAACTGATAAACTTTGAAGTTCTTCCAAGACGCAAACGCTAGGAAAATTCTGATAGCCTCTAGTCGTGCTACAGGAGCATAGACTTCGGTAAAATCAATTCCCTCCTGTTGACTAAATCCCTGAACAACGAGTCGAGCTTTGTTCCTTACAACAACTCCTCTATCGTCCCTCTTGCATTTAAACACCCATTTAGTGTTTATTTTCCTATGACCATCCGGCAAATCAACTAACTTCCACACTCCCAATTTCTCGAATTGACTAAGTTCCTCCTGCATAGGATTGACCCAAGAGTCTTCAGTAAGCGCCTCTTTGTAAGTTCTTGGCTCAACCTGCGAGATAAAACAACTTAATGAGAATTCAGTTTGCAAAGGAGCAACTTTTGTATAAAAACAAGTAAGCCCTTTATCAATCTGATTTCGAGTGCGAACGCCTTTCTGCAACTCTCCTATGATCAACTCCTCTGGATGATATGAAAAAGTTCGCGGCATCACTTCACTTTGAACATCTACATTTCCCTCCAGATTAGTAACATTCTGCTCTGCATCTTGTTCACCAACTTGGTTTGTTTGACTTGAAATCTGAATTTGCTCCCCCTCAGAATTTGAATCTGAATCACCGTGATCAAATATTGGCATGTTTTCAGCTTCTAAATTATCATTCTGAGCCGACTGATTATCCTGAGCAACTTCATTCTGTTGGACATCATCATGTTCACCAGCATTACTTGGACCTGCTTCATCATCATTTGAAGTTTCCCATGGTCTCCTCGAATACTCAGCTGGGAATCTTAACTGCGGCTCATATTCACGTAAAATATCCAACTCATCAAAGAAATCTTCATCATCCTCTGATTCCTCTCTCATGTCAAACGAATCCCAAAGTTTGTCATAATGATAACGCCATGAATCACCAGGATTCTGCGGCGGCATAGTATAACCTTGACATTCAACATTTGCTGCTTCAATAATCCGCTTCTCACTTGGAACGAAGACACGTCGCAATGAATTTGAATAACCAACAAATATACCCTCAATGCACTTCGGACCAAACTTTCCAAAAGGTTCTATAACCGTGCAAGGTGACCCGAACGGTTCTAGATACTTCAAATTCGGTTTGCGATTATTGATTAGCTCAAAGCATGTTTTGTTAAACTTCTTGACAGTAAGAACCCTGTTGAGCGTATAGCATGCGGCGGAAACAGCTTCAGCCCAAAAATTAATCGGTAACTTTGAATCTGCGAGCATAGTTCTAGCCGTCTCGATTAGCGTCCGGTTTTTGCGTTCTGCGACTCCATTCTGCTGCGGAGTGTACGGATCACTAAACTCATGCAAAATACCTCTTTCATCACAAAATTCTTCCATCTTGCTGTTCTTGAATTCAGTACCATTATCACTACGAATTCTCTTGATACGCCTTTGGTACAAATTCTCAATCTTTCTGAACAGACCCATCAAACTGTCAAATGTTTCATCTTTCATCTTCAAGAAAGATACCCACGAAAATCTGGAATAATCATCAGTAACGACCAAACAATAGTAATCTCCTGTAATACTTTTGACATTCACAGGACCAAACAAATCCATGTGAAGTCTTTCCAGAGGTCTTGAAACTGAATTGACTTGCTTTATAGGGTGTGACTTTTTCTTCTGCTTGCCTTTGATACAGCTAATGCACTCCCCTTCCAGATGAAAACCTTTGATATTAACTCCCAATACCAAATCATTGTGCACCAAGTAATTCATCTTCCTTAGGTGAATATGCCCCATCTTTCGGTGCCACAATCTTGATTCTTTCTCAGTTGCTCTAGACACAAAACAATGTGCTTGACCAGTAGTTGTAGTTGCTACAGACATGTCTAACACATATAAATCATTCACTCTAGGTGCCCTCATAATAATCCATTCTTCAGGGATAACAAAACCAGGTTTCAGAATCAAACACTCTTTATCAGTGAAATGAGTAGTGTACTGATTGTCACAAATCTGCGAGATACTAAGCAGATTGTTCTCCAGCTCAGTGATGTAGTTAACTCTCTCAAACGTTACAATCCCATTGGATAACGTTCCTTCACCAACAATTCGACCACCTTCATGACCAGCAAATCCCACATAACCACCATTGATATTCCTCACATCATATAGCAATGCATTTTTTCCTGTCATATGTCGAGATGCTCCACTATCCATGATCCATCTTGAAATGGCTCTTGGAAGATCCTGCGTATACCACAAGTTGATTTTAAAACACTTCAATAAAGATGCCGATTCATGCTTCGCGATCCAGGAAGCTCCGGCAATTCAAACTGCTTATTCGAACATGGTGTCCACCCAGGCCTCATCAGCCTTAGGTGTAACCTTGACTCTAGCAACTTGAATTTTGAAATTTTTAGCCTTCAAAGGTGAAAAATTTGCATCATAATCAACCGTAATTGATTCTTCAGCCTTTTTTACTTCAGAAGTTAAAATTTTCATTTCAGTTTTTGGTTTCCAAACTTGTTGAGATAATGCAACCCTCTTGTAAAACTTGTCATTTTTAGTTACCACTTTCATTACGGGTTCATTTTTCACTTTGATGTTGTCATTTTTCACATTCTTTTTCTCAACAATGATTGGTGCTTTACCCTTCACATCAACTTTCTTTTGTTGAATCTTCACAGTTTCAGTCTTAGGCTTCACATTTGTACACTTCCGTGAAATGTGACCAACTTGGTTACATCTGAAACATATTCGAGTATCAATAACTCTACTTGTGCCTTCAGACTGATACTGTGAAGCTCTTTTCTCAAAGAACTCTTCATTTGATTTTGAAAAAAATTCATTTTCCTCATCTGAAAGTGAACTTGAACTGTTCACAAACACCTTCTTTTCAGCAAACCTTTTGTTTTGAAACCTCCTTTGCTGATAACTCTTACCATCCCGATAACCACCCGACCAATTGTTTCGATTGTTATTATAAAACCTTGGTGGAACAACAGGCTTTTTGTAGTAAGCTTTATCTTTCTCAAAATTCATTTGCCTTTTTGTTTGACTCAAACTGTTCACTTCTGACAACTCAACTTCAACTAACTTGAAAACATTTGTCAACTTTTTCACATTAACATTCTCAATGGGAAACTCAGAATCCGAATACAACTTATCAGATCCAGCCATCTTGTACATCACAAGACCCGGTTCATCACTTAAGTTGTTTTTGGACTTTTGTTTCGGAATGTATTTATCAAAGAAACACCCATCCTCCTCAGAAGTGTCACAATCCGGTTTAAGCACTTTATCTACCACACTTTTTACCACATCACTTTGGACACCCTCGTCATTGGAAGATGTGAACGTGACATCAATGTTTTCAGGAAGTTTAACTTCACTTTCTTCCTCAATTTCCACCAAACTAGACTGCTTTTTCGTGTAGTTGTCTAAAATTGGCGGTGGAACTTTGTGAAAACCTACACCCGTTCCATCAGAAAACACATCCTCGCCATCTTTGTTTTTCCCTATAGGTTTAGGAACAATATGCTGCAAAACAAAGCTTGCCGATTTATAGCTGTTAAGCTTCAACTGGATTCGTTCATTTTCAATTTCAACTTCTTGAACTTTAAGTTTCAGTTTAGCAATTTGATCCAGTTGTTCATTAATTGATTCTTCTTTTAACCTCAAAACAGCTCTTAGATGTTCATTTTCTTTAAATGTTTTACCATTACGATCATCACTATCTTTGACAATGCTTTTCAATTTCTCAAACTTTTCAGAAATTTGACGGTTTTCAAGAATTAACTTTTCATTTTCAGATTTTATTTTCTCACGTTCAGTTTTATCATTTTCAATTTGAGCCGTTAATTCTTTAATCCGTTCAGTTGAAGCTCTTACACTTTTGTCACGATCGAGAATCTGATTTTCAACATTTCTAACCTTTGTTGTCAGATTCTGGATTTTCTCATTGTTAAGATACGTGACAGTGCTACAAAAATTGCATTGTTTGGTGCAATTTTTGCAGTCAGCATTCCCGTCAATCTTGTTACTTAACTCAATCTTGTTACCTGACGCATTTGTTGACATACTTTGACTGACCGACTCCTTTGACTCAGTAACAGAATTAGAATCTACCTCAAGTGCTTTTGCAGCTAGCACTTTGTCAGCCATCACTCCCAGGTTCTCAGCTGTCAACTCTTGCGTAGTATCAATTATGCCTGTATCAACCTGCTTTTCTTTCTTCTCTTTCTCCTTTCTCTCTTTCTCTTCTTTCTCCTTTCTCTCTTTCTCTTTCTCTTCTTTCTCCTTTCTCTCTTTCTCTTTCTCTTCTTCAATCATTTTCGAAGTTGGAGTTCCCCACCACTTGTGCTGCCAATATTCATCTTCTTCTTTGTACTCCTTGATGATGGCTTCGATATCTAGCGTTTTGTCATCAATCGCAATGTTGCCATACCTATCAAGATAGCACTCTCTATCTGGATCCCATCTGTTTGCTCTTCTAGCTTCCAGAAAGATACCAGAAAGTCTGATAATCTTGGTTTCAGCAACCATCTTCCGATAGTGATACTTTTGTTCCTCAGTACGATCATCTTTCCACTTAATGGGTTCATCATTGTTTGCCATGAATGCGTAATCCACCGCATCTTCTTCAGGTAGAACTTCTTTACTCCAATCATACCCTTCATCATCATAAATCACAGCAAGAGCCCTTGATTTGTCTCTGTTATCTTCAACCTGCTTCAATCTAGGCGGCTCAGATTTATTCTGATCTGAAAGGGTTCTCCGACTCATCAGCATAAGCGTTTCGGCATTCTCGTTTGAAATGACCCTTCTGTTTACATTTGAAACAAGTCACCTTCGATTTATCGAACCCCAGTTTGGTAGAAGCACCACCAATTGTTTTTCTTCCAGTAATTTCCATGAATCTTTGTGCACGACGAACAGCACTTGCCATAGCCCAACGAATATCGATCAGTTCCATTTCCTCCGGATCAATCTGATCGTAATCTTCTTTCGTCAGATTTGTATTGCCAATCTTCCCAGCTACCAATCCTTCATACGATTCCAACACTGATGCTAGAAAGATCATCTGCTGCTTGGCCGATTCTTCATCAAAATTCTGAGCATTCTTCAAGTCTATTGCGATGTTGCATTGAAAACGATTCTTTGCATCAGAATGACTTCCAGAATGATTTGCAGAAGACGTAGATCCACTGTGATAACCACTATGACTTCCACTGCTTTGACCACTTTACCTTTCTTTGCCAACTGTCGACACATTTTCAGCAGAAAATGCAGTTTTTGGTGAAGTGGCTTTCGGCATCATGCTCTTTGGATAGTATAAATCCAGATTCTGTTGATAAGATGAATGATTAACTTTGTACATCTTCTTTAACTCCAGCTCATGACTTTCAAGTTTCTCAATCACCAAATCTGGTTTCAACAATTCAGAAGGAATAGTGTTTTTAAGCATGAGAGCATAATATCTCCACTCCATCTCGTCTGGCAATGAGTCGAACAACTTGTCTACTTGCTCATCATCTGAATATCTGATATCATGTCTTGCTAATTCCAGCTTCGGATGACCGAACCTTTCAATCATTTTACACACCGATTCATTTTTCATACAACTAAACATATCAAACTCTTTCCTAAGAAGTTTCTTTTTATTTTTTACAATCTCTTTGCTTCCAAGACACTTCTTTTCGAGTTTTTCCCATAAGTCTTTAGAATTTGAGTAATCTATCAGCGAAATGATGTCTTCACGCACCGATTGAAACAATAATGCCACACATTTTTGCTCAGCTACAAAATTTTCAATTTCTTCAGCTGATCTTAATGCTTCACGATTCTTCTTTCCTTGGGCAAAACCATTCTTCATACTCTTCCAGCTAGAAAACGCAAATGCCATTAACCAATCTTCAAACTTTGTTGCCCACCTGCTATAATCTTCTATAGCCATCAGCTTAGGAGGTTTGTTAAATGTGCCAAATGCACTTTCGGACTCCCAAGCTTCCTTCTTTCGGTGGACTTTTGTTTGCATCGTTAGAAGAATTATCGTCTCACGAGTTTCCTGCGAATGCGTACATATTGCTAAACGGGTTCAAGAAAATATCATCCATCGTGAACGTACCTTTTGAACTTGTTCAGATCTGAAAAATGTAAAAAGAAATGAGTAGAAAGAAGAAAATCCGCTGCTATGGTATGAACTCCTCGTCCTGAGCTCTGATACCACTTGTTGGACCGTTGTACGACCTCTAAAAGTCAGTTAAGGCGTTCATCTTTGAATACAAAGGCGGAATCAATGTATACAAAGTCATAACAGCTTTGTTCCTCTTAATTTTTCTTCTATTAATGCCTTCTGAGTCTTTACAATGATTTTCTGACAAGAATTCAGCAGCACCTCGACTCACATACAAAGACAACTGATGTCCGCTTCAAATGACCTAACCCCTATATATAGAGAACATGATTTCGCTTGAGGCTGTTCAAGCGAAATCTCTAGTATTGATTTCGCTTCAAGCACACACAAACCCACTCAAGCGAAATCTCTTGTGTTTAAACATAAAAACCCTAACTTAAACCCTATTGTGTGATCATTCAAACAATCCTAGACACAAGACTTGATAATGACGTAATCAGCAGACATTTAGTGCACCAACACGTGTGATATAGTTTACGAAGATTTTTCAATGCCGAGAACCTCGATCAGAGAGTAAAAAAGGCGTAAGGTTCACAATGGTGTAAAATTAAAATGGGATATATCGGGCTAGGATTCGAGTTACAGGAACAAGGGCCAAACCAACCACCCAAGAATGGAATCGTCGAGCGAAAACACTTGACAACCAACTAGAAGCAGCTTTTCTTGCCACCAGACCTTTCTCCATCTATTAGGAATCTGATGCCGTCACTAAACACATTCCTTAAATTGTAGCCATTTGTTGAGTGTTTTTTTTGGTGTCTAATCCACATATATATCACCATTGCCCTTGATTTTCTTGACGGTATATCTCTTAAATATCAACATATACACGTGTGATTTAGTTTACGAAGATTTTTCAATGCCGAGAACCTCGATCAGAGAGTAAAAAAGGCGTAAGGTTCACAATGGTGTAAAATTCAAATGGGATATATCGGGCTAGGATTCGAGTTACAGGAACGAGGGACAAACCAACCACCCAAGAATGGAATCGTCGAGCGAAAACACTTGACAACCTCCTAGAAGCAGCTTTTCTTGCCACCAGACCTTTCTCCATCAATTAGGAATCCGATGTCGTCACTAAACACATTCCTTAAATTGTAGCCATTTGTTGTGTGTGTTTTTTTTGGTGTCTAATCCGTATATATATCACCATTTCCCTTGCTTTTCTTGACTGTATATCTCTTAAATATCAACATATACACGTGTGATTTAGTTTACGAAGATTTTTCAATGCCGAGAACCTCGATCAGAGAGTAAAAAAGGCGTAAGGTTCACAATGGTGTAAAATTAAAATGGGATATACCGGGCTAGGATTCGAGTTACAGGAACAAGGGTCAAACCAACCACCCAAGAATGGAATCGTCGAGCGAAAATACTTGACAACCTCCTAGAAGCAGCTTTTCTAGCCACCAGACCTTTCTCCATCAATTAGGAATCTGATGTCGTCACTAAACACATTCCTTAAATTGTAGTCATTTGTTGTGTGTTTTTTTTTGGTGTCTAATCCGCATATATAGCACCATTTCCCTTGATTTTCTTGACTGTATATCTCTTAAATATCAACATATACACGTGTGATTTAGTTTACGAAGATTTTTCAATGCCGAGAACCTCGATCAGAGAGTAAAAA
Source organism: Helianthus tuberosus (assembly GCA_030545235.1). Lineage (NCBI taxonomy): Eukaryota > Viridiplantae > Streptophyta > Magnoliopsida > Asterales > Asteraceae > Helianthus > Helianthus tuberosus. The sequence goes on from CM060428.1 coordinate 26,241,917, forward strand.
AGGCGTAAGGTTCACAATGGTGTAAAATTCAAATGGGATATATCGGGCTAGGATTCGAGTTACAGGAACGAGGGACAAACCAACCACCCAAGAATGGAATCGTCGAGCGAAAACACTTGACAACCTCCTAGAAGCAGCTTTTCTTGCCACCAGACCTTTCTCCATCAATTAGGAATCCGATGTCGTCACTAAACACATTCCTTAAATTGTAGCCATTTGTTGTGTGTGTTTTTTTTGGTGTCTAATCCGTATATATATCACCATTTCCCTTGCTTTTCTTGACTGTATATCTCTTAAATATCAACATATACACGTGTGATTTAGTTTACGAAGATTTTTCAATGCCGAGAACCTCGATCAGAGAGTAAAAAAGGCGTAAGGTTCACAATGGTGTAAAATTAAAATGGGATATACCGGGCTAGGATTCGAGTTACAGGAACAAGGGTCAAACCAACCACCCAAGAATGGAATCGTCGAGCGAAAATACTTGACAACCTCCTAGAAGCAGCTTTTCTAGCCACCAGACCTTTCTCCATCAATTAGGAATCTGATGTCGTCACTAAACACATTCCTTAAATTGTAGCCATTTGTTGTGTGTTTTTTTTTGGTGTCTAATCCGCATATATAGCACCATTTCCCTTGATTTTCTTGACTGTATATCTCTTAAATATCAACATATACACGTGTGATTTAGTTTACGAAGATTTTTCAATGCCGAGAACCTCGATCAGAGAGTAAAAAAGGCGTAAGGTTTACAATGGTGTAAAATTAAAATGGGATATACCGGGCTAGGATTCGAGTTACAGGAACAAGGATCAAACCAACCACCCAAGAATGGAATCGTCGAGCGAAAATACTTGACAACCTCCTAGAAGCAGCTTTTCTTGCCACCAAACCTTTCTCCATCAATTAGGAATCTAATGCCGTCACTAAACACATTCCTTAAATTGTAGCCATTTGTTGAGTGTTTTTTTTTTTGTGTCTAATCCGCATATATATCACCATTGCCCTTGATTTTCTTGACTGTATATCTCTTAAATGTCAACATATACATGTGTGATTTAGTTTACGAAGATTTTTCAATGCCGAGAACCTCAATCAGAGAGTAAAAAAGGCGTAAGGTTCACAATCGTGTAAAATTAAAATGGGATATACCGGGCTAGGATTTGAGTTACATAAACAAGGGCCAAACCAACCACCCAAGAAGGGAATCATCGAGCGAAAACACTTGACAACCTCCTAGAAGCAGCTTTTCTTACCACCAGACATTTCTCCATCAATTAGGAATCTGATGCCGTCACTAAACACATTCCTCAAATTGTAGCCATTTGTTGAGTGTTTTTTTTTTGTGTCTAATCCGCATATATATCACCATTGCCCGTGATTTTCTTGACTGTATATCTCTTAAATATCACCATATACACGTGTGATTTAGTTTACGAAGATTTTTTCAATGCCGAGAAGCTCGATCAGAGAGTAAAAAAGGTGCAACGTTCACAATGGTGTAAAATTAAAATGGGATATACCAGGCTAGGATTCGAGTTACAGGAACAAGGGCCAAACCAACCACCGAAGAATGGAATCGTCGAGCGAAAACACTTGACAACCAACTTGAAGCAGCTTTTCTTGCCACAAGACCTTTTTACATCAATTAGAAATCTGATGCCATCACTAAACACATTCCTTAAATTGTAACCATTTGTTGAGTGTTTTTTTTGGTGTCTAATCCGCATATATATCACCATTGCCCTTGATTTTCTTGACGGTATATCTCTTAAATGTCAACATATACACGTGTGATTTAGTTTACGAAGATTTTTCAATGCCGAGAACCTCGATCAGAGAGTAAAAAAGGCGTAAGGTTCACAATGGTGTAAAATTAAAATGGGATATACCGGGCTTGGAGTTGAGTTACATAAACAAGGGCCAAACCAACCACCCAAGAATGGAATCGTCAAGCGAAAACACTTGACAACCTCCTTGAAGCAGCTTTTCTTGCCACCAGACCTTTCTCCATCAATTAGGAATCGGATGCCGTCACTAAACACATTCCTTAAATTGTAGCCATTTGTTGAGTGTTTTTTTTTGGTGTCTAATCCGCATATATATCACCATTTCCCTAGATTTTCTTGACTGTATATCTCTTAAATATCAACATATACACGTGTGATATAGTTTACGAAGATTTTTCAATGCCGAGAACCTCGATCAGAGAGTAAAAAAGGCGTAAGGTTCACAATGGTGTAAAATTAAAATGGGATATATCGGGCTAGGATTCGAGTTACAGGAACAAGGGCCAAACCAACCACCCAAGAATGGAATCGTCGAGCGAAAACACTTGACAACCAACTAGAAGCAGCTTTTCTTGCCACCAGACCTTTCTCCATCTATTAGGAATCTGATGCCGTCACTAAACACATTCCTTAAATTGTAGCCATTTCTTGAGTGTTTTTTTTTGTGTCTTATCCACATATATATCACCATTGCCCTTGATTTTCTTGACTGTATATCTCTTAAATGTCAACATATACACGTGTGATTTAGTTTACGAAGATTTTTCAATGCCGAGAACCTCGATCAAAGAGTAAAAAAGGCGTAAGGTTCACAATGGTGTAAAATTAAAATGGGATATACCGGGCTAGGATTCGAGTTGCAGGAACAAGGGCCAAACCAACCACCCAAGAATGGAATCGTCGAGCGAAAACACTTGACAACCTCCTAGAAGCAGCTTTTCATGCCACCAGACCTTTCTCCATCAATTAGGAATCTGATGTCGTCACTAAACACATTCCTTAAATTGTAGCCATTTGTTGTGTGTGTTTTTTTTTTGTGTCTAATCCGCATATATATCACCATTTCCCTTGATTTTCTTGACTGTATATCTCTTAAATATCAACATATACACGTGTGATTTAGTTTACGAAGATTTTTCAATGCCGAGAACCTCTATCAGACAGTAAAAAAGGCGTAAGGTTCACAATGGTGTAAAATTAAAATGGGATATACCGGGATAGGATTCGAGTTACAGGAACAAGGGTCAAACCAACCACCCAAGAATGGAATCGTCGAGCGAAAATACTTGACAACCTCCTAGAAGCAGCTTTTCTTGCCACCAGACCTTTCTCCATCAATTAGGAATCTGATGTCGTCACTAAACACATTCCTTAAATTGTAGCCATTTGTTGAGTGTTTTTTTTTTGGTGTCTAATCCGCATATATATCACCATTTCCCTTGATTTTCTTGACTATATATCTCTAAATGTCAACATATACACGTGTGATTTAGTTTACGAAGATTTCTCAATGCCGAGAACCCCGATCAGAGAGTAAAAAAGGCGTAAGGTTCACAATGGTGTAAAATTAAAATGGGATATACCGGGCTAGGATTCGAGTTACAGGAACAAGGGCCAAACCAACCACCCAAGAATGGAATCGTCGAACGAAAACACTTGACAACCTCCTAGAAGCAGCTTTTCTTGCCACCAGACCTTTCTCCATCAATTAGGAATCTGATGCCGTCACTAAACACATTCCTTAAATTGTAGCCATTTGTTGTGTGTTTTTTTTTGTCTAATCCGCATATATATCACCATTGCCCTTGATTTTCTTGACTGTATATCTCTTAAATATCAACATATACACGTGTGATTTAGTTTACGAAGATTTTTCAATGCCGAGAACCTCGATCAGAGAGTAAAAAAGGCGTAAGGTTCATAATGGTGTAAAATTAAAATGGGATATACCGGGCTAGGATTCGAGTTACAGGAACAAGGGTCAAACCAACCACCCAAGAATCGAATCGTCGAGCGAAAATACTTGACAACCTCCTAGAAGCAGCTTTTCTTGCCACCAGACCTTTCTCCATCAATTAGGAATCTGATGCCGTCAATAAACACATTCCTTAAATTGTAGCCATTTGTTTAGTGTTTTTTTTTGTGTCTAATCCGCATATATATCACCATTGCCCTTAATTTTCTTGACTGTATATCTCTTAAATGTCAACATATACATGTGTGATTTAGTTTACGAAGATTTTTCAATGCCGAGAATCTCGATCAGAGAGTAAAAAAGGCGTAAGGTTCACAATGGTGTAAAATTTAAATGGGATATACCGGGCTAGGATTCGAGTTACAGGAATAAGGGCCAAACCAACCACCCAAGAATGGAATCGTCGAGCGAAAACACTTGACAACCTCCTAGAAGCAGCTTTTCTAGCCACCAGACCTTTCTCCATTAATTAGGAATCTGATTCCGTCACTAAACACATTCCTTAAATTGTAGCCATTTGTTGGGTGTTTTTTTGGTGTCTAATCCGCATATATATCACCATTGCCCCTGGTTTTCTTGACTGTATATCTCTTAAATATCAACATATACACTTGTGATTTGGTTTACGAAGATTTTTCAATGCCGAGAACCTCGATCAGAGAGTAAAAAAGGCGTAAGGTTCACAATGGTGTAAAATTAAAATGGGATATAGCGGGCTAGGATTCGAGTGACAGGAACAATGGCCAAACCAACAACCCAAGAATGGAATCGTCGAGCGAAAACACTTGACAACCTCCTAGAAGCAGCTTTTCTTTCCACCAGACCTTTCTCCATCAATTAGGAATCTGATGCCGTCACTAAACACATTCCTTAAATTGTAGCCATTTGTTGAGTGTTTTTTTTTGGTGTCTAATCCGCATATATTTCACCATTGCCCTTGATTTTCTTGACTGTATATCTCTTAAATGTCAACATATACACGTGTGATTTAGTTTACGAAGATTTTTCAACGCCGAGAACCTCGATCAGAGAGTAAAAAAGGCGTAAGGTTCACAATCGTGTAAAATTAAAATGGGATATACCGGGCTAGGATTCGAGTTACAGGAACAAGGGCCAAACCAACCACCCAAGAATGGAATCGTCGAGCGAAAACACTTGACAACCTCCTAGAACCAGCTTTTCTTACCACCAGACCTTTCTCCATGAATTAGGAATCTGATTCCGTCACTAAACACATTCCTTAAATTGTATCCATTTGTTGAGTGTTTTTTTTGGTGTCTAATCCGCATATATATCACCATAGCCCTTGATTTTCTCGACTGTATATCTCTTAAATGTCAACATATACACGTGTGATATAGTTTACGAAGATTTTTCAATGCCGAGAACCTCGATCAGAGAGTAAAAAAGGCGTAAGGTTCACAATGGTTTAAAATTAAAATCGGATATAGCGGGCTAGGATTCGAGTTACAGGAACAAGGGCCAAAGCAACCACCCAAGAATGGAATCGTCGAGCGAAAACACTTGACAACCTCCTAGAAGCAACTTTTCTTGCCACCAGACCTTTCTCCATCAATTAGGAATCTGATGTCGTCACTAAACACATTCCTTAAATTGTAGCCATTTGTTGAGTGTTTTTTTTGGTGTCTAATCCGCATATATATCACCATTTCCCTTGATTTTCTTGACTGTATATCTCTTAAATATCAACATATACACATGTGATTTAGTTTACGAAGATTTTTCAATGCCGAGAACCTCGATCAGAGAGTAAAAAAGGCATAAGGTTCACAATGGTGTAAAATTAAAATGGGATATACCGGGCTAGGATTCGAGTTACAGGAACAAGGGCCAAACCAACCACCCAAGAAGGGAATCATCGAGCGAAAACACTTGACAACCTCCTAGAAGCAGCTTTTGTTGCCACCAGACCTTTCTCCATCAATTAGGAATCTGATGCCGTCACTAAACACATTCCTCAAATTGTAGCCATTTGTTAAGTGTTTTTTTTGTGTCTAATCCGCATATATATCACCATTGCCCTTGATTTTCTAGACTGTATATCTCTTAAATATCAACATATACACGTGTGATTTAGTTTATGAAGATTTTTCAATGCCGAGAACGTCGATTAGAGAGTAAAAAAGGCGTAACGTTCACAATGGTGTAAAATTAAAATGGGATATACCGGGCTAGGATTCGAGTTACAGGAACAAGGGCTAAACCAACCACCCAAGAATGGAATCGTCGAGCGAAAACACTTGACAACCTCCTAGAAGCAGCTTTTCTTGCCACAAGACCTTTCTCCATCAATTAGGAATCTGATGCCCTCACTAAACACATTCCTTAAATTGTAACCATTTGTTGAGTGTTTTTTTTTGTGTCTATTCCGCATATATATCACCATTGCCCTTGATTTTCTTGATTGTATATCTCTTAAATGTCAACATATACACGTGTGATTTAGTTTACGAAGATTTTTCAATGCCGAGAACCTCGATCAGAGAGTAAAAAAGGCGTAAGGTTCACAATGGTGTAAAATTAAAATGGGATATACCGGGCTAGGATTTGAGTTACAGGAACAAGGGCCAAACCAACCACCCAAGAATGGACTCGTCAAGCGAAAACACTTGATAACCTCCTAGAAGCAGCTTTTCTTACCACCAGACCTTTCTCCATCAATTACGAATCTGATGCCGTCACTAAACACATTCCTTAAATTGTAGCCATTTGTTGAGTGTTTTTTTTGTGTCTAATCCGCATATATATCACCATTGCCCTTGATTTTCTAGACTGTATATCTCTTAAATTTCAACATATACACGTGTAATTTAGTTTACGAAGATTTTTCAATGCCGAGAACCTCGATCAGAGTGTAAAAAAGGCGTAAGGTTCACAATGGTATAAAATTAAAATGGAATATATCGGGCTAGGATTCGAGTTGCAGGAACAAGGGCCAAACCAACCACCCAAGAATGAAATCGTCGAGAGAAAACACTTGACAACCAACTAGAAGCAGCTTTTCTTGCCACCAGACCTTTCTCCATCAATTAGGAATCTGATTCCATCACTAAACACATTCCTTAAATTGTAGCCATTTGTTGAGTGTTTTTTTTTGTGTCTAATCCGCATATATATCACCATTGCTGTAACACCCCGAAAACGGGTTTGGTAATTAAACCCCGTTAATACTAAAGAGCGGGTATAATACCGTTAGCAGAAAAGATTAAACCGGAAATTATTAGGATTTAAATAAATAAGTTTAATAATAAATAAAACGAGGATAAATACTTTGAGAAAACAAAGTATATAGAAGGCCCGAGTTAACGGGACTCAAAATAAAACGGGATTTTAACTCCCCGAACCCATTAAGTTAACTAGGAATAATTAACCTAGTTAGTAATATATGATTAAATGATGAATAATAAATTATAGCTTCTTTTGAAACAAAATAAACATGAGGGGCCAAAAGGGTTAACTTGAAAGTTAACTAAATAAAAAAAAAAAAAAAAACACACACAGTGTGTGTTCGTAGGATCGACCAGGAGCAGGAGAAAGAGGGGTGAAACCCTAGCTCACCCAAATTCATCAAATTGAAGGCCAAGATTAGCTCGAATCAAATGCATGAACACATAGAAACGATCACCTAGTCGTGGGGATCGTAAGGTATGTCAATTTTTTTATATTTATGAAGTTGAGATTTTTGATGAACTTATGAAAAATCGAAATTCAAGCTTGAATGATTGATGTTTGGCTGAAACTAGGATGAATTCATGTTTAGAAACAAACCCTAGTTGAAAAACTTGATAAATTAGTATTAAAGACTAGGGATTTGATGATTACTCTTGCATGTGCTAAGTGGGTTTTGACTAAATTCGTGTATGTGATGCTTTTAGGGGTTTTGATTGCTAAGAATAAGAGTTATAATGTCATAAACATGTTCAAATTGAAAGCTGAATTCAAACAACTTCTGATCAGAATTTACACCCGACTTGTATCGGCTGTAACCTGGACAAAACGTGACAAAAACATGTGTTTCTTGAGCCTAAAATGTAATTCGAGGAAATATCTTTAAAACCCCACTGGAATCGCATTTTTTCGACGAAAATTGAGCGTTTTATGAATTTTTCCGTATCAAAGGTTCAAGCTGCGTTTTCTGGCAGAATTTGCAGCCCATTACGAATGTCATAACTCAATTTAGGGAGTGAGTTATGATCTCAAATTCTTACTGTAGAAATTTTTAAGTGATTAAAAGAATCGCCAATTGGAATTTCGTCAATCGGATAAACGAGGAATTTTAAATGAATTTTTCCGTAAGCTGCAGTCAGAAGTGACGAATCTGATTGCAGCTTAGTAAATGAATTTTTACGAATTTTTGGTAAAGAGTTAGATCTTGAAATTTTAACACAAGGTCTAACCCTCCGAGAGGTACGCCACATAAAAAAATCATAATTTTTGAAGACTTGTAAACAGGTTAAACAAGTCACCAAAAACAGCCAATTTTCAGTGATATGGAATGCCTAAATGAAATCGTGGCCTACTAGTTAGTATGTAAAATTTGATTTCGTTAAGAGTTGGGATGAAATAAGCCTAGGTGAGTTCAATGAACCTGTTGATGCACTACATCTGTTGACTTCGTCTTGTATCGAATCTTAGATTTCATTGTATAGATCAGGGCACGTTGTACGAGAATATGTAAAATTATATAGGTAGTTAGAGATGATTTCGCTCATGTGTACAAGAGGGTATCGCTTATGTGTACATGACACATAAGCGAAATCACTAACATGGGGTATCGCTTATGTGGTTTGTCACATAAGCGAAACCATCACCCTATATATAGGGTCCTCTTGAGCGAAATCATAAGGAGACTCTTGACAACTACGCCGAAGTGCTGCCGGTGTGAGATTTGAGCTGTAATTGTCATCCAATCAATCAAACAGTGTTTTAAAGCTATTTCTACCTTTGTTTCTTGTAATTCCGCACCTGAAACATAGGAGAACGCCTCTGATCGACTCGTTCGGATCCGAAACCGGTCCTACAAGTGGTATCAGAGCTCAGGAGGAGGAGTTCTGCTGAAATTAGCTTGTTTTCTTCTGATTTTCATTGGTTTTTCTCACTTCTACACATGCTTTTCTTAATTCAGAGGGTTTTCACGGTCAAAATTGGATCAAAATTGTTCAGCACATAGATAATCTTGCATAGACAAACCCTGGAATGTTTGAGACTTAGATTCTAAGTAAAATGGCCTAAATTCTGGTTCGAAGGGGTTTCGCTTTTGAGGTCAAGGTATCGTTCTTGTGTCACAGCGATTTCGCTCTTAGGGTAAATTGAGATTTCGCTCTTGTGGTAATTTGAGGTTTCGCTTTAGTGGTAACTTGGGTTTCGCTCAAACGTCACTTTAGGGTTTCGCTTTTGTGACAACTTACAAACTGATTTCGCTTTTAAGACACAGTGTTGAAAAATTTGATACGTCATCATGAGTACTGAATTCTACAACGCATTTGCAACACCGACGGGTCAATCTTCAATTGCTCAAGCTGTGAACTTAGAGAATGAGACGGGAACTACACAGAAACCGCCAAAGCTTATGGGTATTGAGGAATATTATGGTTGGAAAGATAGGTTTGAAAACTGGGTTCAAGCTAATCATTTGAGATCATGGGTGTGCATTTTGAAGAAGTACGTATTACCAAGAACTGAGCTACAAACAATTAAACAGATTTCAGATTTCAGCAATGAAGAACGAGAGATGTATCGGGCTGAAAAAATGATGATTAGTTTGTTACAACAGGCGATCAAAGAAGACATATTCATACTTCTTCAACATGATAAAACATCGAAGTCGATTTGGGATGCTTTGAAAGTAAAGGTTGAAGGAAGTGCAAATATGATTAAGAACAAGAAGTCGTTACTTAAAAAAGAATTTGATCTGTTTACAAGTCTGCCTGGGGAAGACACGAAGAAGTTAATTGAAAGGTACTGTCATCTGGTGAGAACGATGTCGATGATGGACATCACAAAGGAAAATGAGGAATGGGTTGATAAGCTAGCTGATGCTTTACCACAGAAAGAGTGGGGAACGTATTTGATGATACTGAAAAATACGGGTGTTTATGATGGTTTATCGATATCTCAATTCATTGAAAAGATTGAAAGTCAGGATCTGGAACAGCAAAAGATTGCTAGGATGAATAATCCAAGTGGTCAACAGGATGTGAAGATGTATTATAAAGGCAGTGTTTCTACATCAGAAGCTGATAGAAGTCCTAAGATTCAGACTGCATATAGTGTTGAGAATGCTACAGAACAAACTGATCAAAGCATAAACAAAAGCAGTAGCAGTTTCTCATCATATCCAAGTTTTAATCCAAAGACTTCATCAGAAAACACAAAGATGGGAAATGGTTGTGTGATTCAGTGCAATATAGCTCTCAATCTGCCAGAAGGTAAAAGTTTTTCAGAAGACATAGCAAAGGATCACATGGCTCTACTTGGTTCGGTGTTGGTATCCTATGAGGGATTGGTAGCTGGTCGAATTGGAAATCCTATGTTGACAAAGGAGGATTATGATCAGATAGATGCTGAAGAAATGGAACTCATGGATATTAAGTGGGGTCTTGCTAGTGCTCTTCGAAGGGCTGAGAAGTTCAAAACAATCACTGGAAGAAATGATTTTCTTGATGCTTGTGTTTCTAATTTAGGATTTGACAAACCTAAAGTTACTTGTTTCAGATGCAGGCAAAAAGGTCATTTCAAACGGGAGTGCAAAAACAGAGAAGTGAGTGGTGCTCAGAATCCGTTCGAAAAAGAAGACTACTACCGGAAAGCCATCTATCAGCAAGTTGGTCAATTACAAGATTCACAAACGGCTCATGGTAGAAAGATTGAAGATTCGAAGAAAGGATGCTTGGTAGATTTCAACTGGAGCAAATACATATCTTCTGAAAACTCAGCATGTTTGGTAGATCAGAATGATGAAGAATTACCTGAAGGGTTTAGCTGGGATATGTTTGTGGATGAGAAAGGTGGTTTCAAAGCATTTATTGCAAAGATAGTCAAAGAACCAGATTTGTTTGCTACGTGGATGAGATCTATTGGTGAGACAGTGAATAGTGTGAAAGAAGAATCTGATGCATTTAATGAAAGTTCTGACAGTGATGAAGAAAGTTTGAAAAGTTCTGATGAGAGTGTTCAAAATGATGATAGTTCAGAAAAAGAAGTTGTTTTTGATCAAACACCAGTTGATTCTGGTTGTTCAGATACTGAGTCTGAAAAATCTACACAGTTTGATCAGACACCAGTTGATAGCAGCAGTGATAATGATGAAGAAAAACATATTAATGTCGCTAAAAGTCACTTATCTCCTGAAAGTTTTCATTTCTATTTTGCAGAACGATTGGAGAAGCTGAAGGAGAAAAGAGCTGAAAAAGAACAACAACAAGATTTGAAAAATGAAAATGTTGTTGAAGAAGAAAAGGTGACTGAGGTTGAAAAAGAAATTGTTGAAGAAAAGGTTATTGAAGTGGTGAAGACTGTAGAGATTGAGAAGATTGTTGAGGTTGAGAAGCCTTGCATGAAGTGTTCGGAAGTTTGCAAGAAGTGTGAAGATAAAGATGTGTTGTTGTTTGACAGAGAAAGATTGATAGAGAAGTTGCTGTCTGACATCAATTATGTGAAAGAATCTTACAGTGTCTTGAACAGAACAGTGACTAGTCTTCAAACAACAAATTCAGAAAGAGAAAAGGCGTTAACCATGACTAATTCAACTTTGATGCAAAAGCAAAAGGCAATCAATCATTACATCGAAGAGAATGCAAAACTGAAGCAGGATTTGGAAAATGAAAAGATTGAGAACGAAAGAATCAGAAGGTTACTTCTTAGTTATTCATGTTCTGACTATGTGATTGATAGAGTTTATCCTACTGTTGCAGGTTTTGAAGCATTTGAAGATGAAAGGAAAAAGAAAGAGACTGGTAAGAAATCGACTGTTAAGTATAACAAGTGTCCGCCTCCTATCTGGGAAGGTTATTCTCCTAGGAAACCAAATGAGGAGCAAGTTGAAAAAGCAGTCAATATAAAGTTAAAATCAGAGGAAACTGACGTTTTACCAGAAAATATTGATATCACATTTACCTCGTCTGATACTGATCATGAGTCTGAGTTAATCAAAAAGGTGGTTGATCAAGTGTTGGATACTGAGGAGGTGGTTGAGTCAAAGTTTGAGTTTGGTGGTTCAAGTCCGTCGGTCAACAGTTCAAATCCAACGGTTAAACGGTCCTATAGTAAAGAATTTTTATTATCAAAGGCTAATTTGGATGATGGAACATTTGAAGTTGCTTATACTTTAAATGATTCGGACAAATTATACTTTGACAAAGAGTTTCCAATAAGAAGTGTTCGTTTTGACATGATCAAAAAGGTTTTTAAAATGACAGAAATTAATATTTCTGAAATTAAAGATTTTCATCTTAATAAAAAACCTAAAAAATACACTTCAAGAGTACAACAAAGGTTAAACAAAAAAAAGGAGAAAAAGAATTACAATTCTGGTTCTGAATTTCAAAAGAAATCAAACCAAAATCGTAATTACAAAAAGAAAGGTTTAGGTTTTATTCCTCCAGAAAATGGTAAAAATGAAAAATTCTCTAAAACAGTTACTAAATTTGTTTTAGGTACAACAGCAGAGGAAGAACAGAAGAGTTCATTTTGGAGACAGACAAATCAAGAATTCTTTGCTGAAAGGGAGAGAACAGGGACTGGAGTGTTTCATCCAGATAGAGATTTTATGCAAAGAGATACAAGGATCTGTTTTCAATGCCAAGTTGCTGGACACATTGCTCACAACTGTCCAAACAAAGACAACAGAAAACAGGGAGTATCCGATAAACTCAAAGAAAAACTGGTTGAAAAGAATGTTTCACCAACTACAAACTTCAAAATTTTTGAAAATTCAAAAAATGAAGTTGGTGAAAGTTCTAAAAGATTTTACAAAAAGAAGGCTCATCTTGACAATCAAAAATGGGTTGTTAAAGAATCTGATGTAAAATCTGGCAATGAATCTGATTCCACAAAATCAGATGAGCCACAGGTGGAAAAGAAAAGTTCAGTGGATGATGTGGAAATTCCATCACTGAAAGGAAATGTTAAGAAAATTTTTGGAAAAATGGTTGATGGGAAAGTTAAAGGGGTTAAAGATTATTATGCAACTAAAAAGGCAACATATAACCCTACTAAACAGGAATTGGAAGCCACCAAGTCTGAGAAGACTTGGGTGGAAGTTTGTTTTCCGTAAGTCTCAGGACTTGCCGGAGATCCTAAGTTTATATCGCGGATCAGGAATCGGCATCTTTCTTGAAAATTGTTTTTGTGAATAGTTAAATTTTGGCAAGTCATACTGCAGGAATTGTCGGAGCTTCCAGGTTGGTAAATGTGAAGCAGGAATCGGCATCTTGATTGGTAAAATGGTTTGTGTAGATGGTTTATTCCTACATATGTTTTAAATGTTGGATATTCTTACAAGTGGTAAGAGGTTGCTTAATTGCAAACAGTGAATCAAGGACATTAAGTTGTACTTGATTTACTACAGTTGATAAAACTGACAAGATGATGAACCATATCCCCATACTTAACAAGTGCCCATACTTAACAAGTGGTAAACCTACAAGTGGTAAATACAAACTCATTTTCCGGAAAAATCATTTTGATTAAAACAAACTTAAGTGTTTTGAAATCTAAATGAGAAAATGGTTTGTGATAAGGGGAGCTCTGATTGTTTATGCATAGTGAATGGCGATTTGATGCGATTCGATGTCAGTTGTCAAGTTTTTGTACAGTTTATTTTTAAATTTCCTAAAATGTGTTTGCATTTTAGGGGGAGTAGAAAATTTCAGAAAATCCAAAAACATTTGAAAATTTGAAAAAGACAAAAACATGATAAAATGAAAAACGACTTTTGTTGTGAAAAGAGGAAATGATAGTACATCAGTAGACAGTCACAGTATGCTAAAGAAATGTAATGTTTAAATAGCATTAAACGGTCTCACTGATGATATGCCAATAGGTTTTTACACATTTAGTAAGCTTTTTCGGGATATAAACTAAAATTCAAACTTGCTTATTTCGTGGGGAACACTACTTGGATATATAGGTAACCCCTGAAATCTCGTTTGAAAGGTCCCTTATTCTGAGATACTAGGTCTTTATGCTCAGTGATATCTGGGGTATTATCTCGGGACTTCTGATTTTGCGGAAGCAATGGCCTAGTCCCCGGAGAATACTTTCCGCATGCTTGAAATATAGCGCAGCCCTCAGCAAATTGATGAAACAATAAAATTGATAGTCATTGCTGTTGTAATTCAAAAGATCCTCTAAAGGGGACCCACCAAAAGTCGAAGCCGTCATCTCTCTGCGTATCGAAAGATCGACCTGAGCTCTCACGGCCCTCGCACTATAATTTATTCCCCTGACAGATATCATCTGTGGTATACTCACCTGTAAGACTGAATATTGGGATCTGGATACGGGAGTATATTCAAGAGGTGGGACACATGAATGAGTTTAAGTTCTTAAAACACCTAACTCATATCCTGAATCAGTTGAAATTTGTGTGAAAATTTAAGTGGATCAGTATATTGGCAATCTAAGTGAATTGTTTAATTCTTAATGTGTAACTAAGCTCAACGGTACTTGTGACTTGTCATAAACTGATATGATCCTCTTACACGAACTCACAAAAATATTGTCTGTAAATATTTCTTTACTGCATTGCATTTCTTTACATTCAAAAAATTCCAAAAAGATTTTAGTGTGTTTTAGCATAAGTTTTGAAAAATCCAAAAAGATTTTCGACAACTGATATTGAAAAGCTGATTTTCAAAATTTCAAGTGCTAAACATGATGACATTATTGTAAAGAGGGAGTAAATCTTAAATGAAAAATTTTATTTTTGAAATTTTACAATTGGTTCATTAAATGAAAGTGAGATGTGAATTTGAGGGAGAATTAGTATTGGTGCATATAATTTGTTAAATTTAGAAATTTATATTTGGGTTAAGATTTTTCCAGATATTGACCTGATGCTGATGAACTTAATCGAGAGGGGGAGTCTGAAGAGAACATCTGAAGGGGAGAGTTAGGAAAAGCCCATAGATAGATCAAGACTGAAGAACTGAAGATACAGTTGGTGCTGGATGCGACTCGTCAACATCTGAGGGGGAGTTTGTTGATGCACTACATCTGTTGACATCGTCTTGTATCGAATCTTAGATTTCATTGTATAGATCAGGGCACGTTGTACGAGAATATGTAAAATTATATAGGTAGTTAGAGATGATTTCGCTCATGTGTACAAGAGGGTATCGCTTATGTGTACATGACACATAAGCGAAATCACTAACATGGGGTATCGCTTATGTGGTTTGTCACATAAGCGAAACCATCACCCTATATATAGGGTCCTCTTGAGCGAAATCATAAGGAGACTCTTGACAACTACGCCGAAGTGCTGCCGGTGTGAGATTTGAGCTGTAATTGTCATCCAATCAATCAAACACTGTTTTAAAGCTATTTCTACCTTTGTTTCTTGTAATTCCGCACCTGAAACATAGGAGAACGCCTCTGATCGACTCGTTCGGATCCGAAACCGGTCCTACAGAACCAAATGTGCATATGAATATGTTGATAAGTCGGTTGACTTTTAAAAAGTGAAACCGACCAATGATTAGATCGAATGATAATTTTGATATGGTCGAATGATAAATTCGACATAAAACCCGTAGGATGGTATAGTCGTAAATGATTATGACTAATCTAACCGTCTTACGAATCATGATGATAGTTTGACGCTAGACAAGCTAGGTGGAGACTTGGAAAGGAAGCGGGTCAAACGGATCAAGTGTGAAGGGAAAGCGTACTTCGGATGCAAGGTAAGTAAAGCTTACATCCATTGTAGTATACGTATGTATATTATAGGTGATAAAGGTGACAACCGATTATATTCGAAATTTGAGTTCCGACACGAAACGAAACGAGTCGGAATGAATAAAAACGATCAAAACCATGGTTAATGGTAAAAATGGACAAAATGGTAATTTAGTCGTGAATTGACTAGGAGTTAATAAGTTTTCCTTAAGGTTACCTTATAGCGTAACTAGTAATGGGAAAAAGGGGAAAAGGGTAAATTTGTCACGTGTTAACTAAATGTAAGTTGAGATTAAAAGGATACCCATGGCGTAAGCCATAACGGGTTAAAAACGTAAGAAAAAGGATCTTGTGGTAAAATCCGAAATGGGTCGGATGTGTCAATGGGTAATTAAAAACCATGTTTTGACATAAGTATAAATGTTTGGTCATAAAGACTAAATGGGTCAAATGGTGGTGACGACACCATTTGACAATATCGACTAATGTTTGGTTGTCAAGTGAGATGTTCACAGGAGTGAACGGGAAGTGGATTATTGCGTCGCTATAAAGTAGCGGCTAATAAAAGAAAGGTACAAAACGAGTCTATATGTTGACCCGAGCTAGGTACGCATATTTTAAATTATAGTTAGAAGTAACATGTTGGTCAAATATCAGTGAAAGCCCTTCGTCGTAAAATGAGGGACTGAAATTGACCAAAATACCCATGAACGCTAAACCGGGTAAACGGTCTTATGAGCCGTTTAAGATCGTGTATTATGATAATGTAAGTTATAGATAAGTATAAAGTGGATTGTGCATAACAAAAGGGAAAGATTTAAACTTAGAAGGTTTAAGTCTTCGAAACGGGTCAAAAGAATTATGCACATAGATTGAGTACTAGCCGCGTAATTCATAAAAGTTACAAACCCGAACTATAGATTTTGAGTTAAGCATGTTGATGTATGCTAAATGGTTAATTAGAAACAAGGTTGTAAACTTTTAAAACAAATGGGTCGAATAGATGAAATAAGAAATTATAAACTAATCGTTTATAATTCAGGTTTCATATGCGGAAAATAGGATAAATTGATGCGTATTTTTATTACAAACGCGTAGTAAAAAGAATCACCTAAAACGGACTTGTAGATAAAAAGTTATGACACATTAAAGACCGTTTTACGATTAAAACCATAGCTGGGAAAAAATGCAGGTTTCAGCAACAAAACTGCTGGAAAATCATCTCCCCCGCGACACGCGACAGGGAGCAGTAATCCTGGCGCGACACGCGAGGGCGCTCGCGGCACGCGAAAGATCAAGAGGTTCACAATGGTGTAAAATTAAAATGGGATATACCGGGCTAGGATTCGAGTTATAGGCACAAGGGACAAACCAACCACCCAAGAATGGAATCGTCGAGCGAAAACACTTTACAACCTCCTAGAAGCAGCTTTTCTTGCCACCAGACCTTTCTCCATCAATTAGGAATCTGATGCCGTCACTAAACACATTTCTTAAATTGTAGCCATTTGTTGAGTGTTTTTATTTTTTTGGTGTCTAATCCGCATATATATCACCATTGCCCTTGATTTTCTTGACTGTATATCTCTTAAATGTCAACATATACACGTGTGATTTAGTTTACAAAGATATTTCAAAGCCGAGAACCTCGATCAGAGAGTAAAAAAGGCGTAAGGTTCACAATGGTGTAAAATTAAAATGGGATATACCGGGCTAGGATTCGAGTTACAAGAACAAGGGCCAAACAAACCACCCAAGAATGGAATCGTCGAGCGAAAACACTTGACAACCAACTAGAAGCAGCTTTTCTTGCCACCAGACCTTTCTCCATCAATTAGGAATCTGATTCCGTCACTAAACACATTCCTTAAATTGTAGCCATTTGTTGAGTGTTTTTTTTGGTGTCTAATACGCATATATATCACCATTGCCCCTGATTTTCTTGACTGTATATCTCTTAAATATCAACATATACACGTGTGATTTAGTTTACGAAGATTTTTCAATGCCGAGAACCTCGATCAGAGAGTAAAAAAGGCGTAAGGTTCACAATGGTGTAAAATTAAAATGGGATATACCGGGCTAGGATTCGAGTTATAGGAACAAGGGCCAAACCAACCACCCAAGAATGGAATCGTCGAGCGAAAACACTTGACAACCTCCTAGAAGCAGCTTTTCTTGCCACCAGACCTTTCTCCATCAATTAGGAATCTGATGCCGTCACTAAACACATTCCTTAAATTGTAGCCATTTGTTGAGTGTTTTTTTTGGTGTCTAATCCGCATAAATATCACCATTGCCCTTGATTTTCTTGACTGTATATCTCTTAAATGTCAACATATACACGTGTGATTTAGTTTACGAAGATTTTTCAATGCCGAGAACCTCGATCAGAGAGTAAAAAAGGCGTAAGGTTCACAATGGTGTAAAATTAAAATGGGATATACCGGGCTAGGATTCGAGTAGCAGGAACAAGGGCCAAACAAACCACCCAAGAATGGAATCGTCGAGCGAAAACACTTGACAACCTACTAGAAGCAGCTTTTCTTGCCACCAGACCTTTCTCCATCAATTAGGAATCTGATGCCGTCACTAAACACATTCCTTAAATTTTAGCCATTTGTTGTGTGTTTTTTTTGGTGTCTAATCCACATATATATCACCATTGCCCTTGATTTTCTTGACTGTGTATCTCTTAAATGTCAACATATACACGTGTGATTTAGTTTACGAAGATTTTTCAATGCCGAGAACCTCGATCAGAGAGTAAAAAAGTCGTAAGGTTCACAATGGTGTAAAATTAAAATGGGATATACCGGGCTAGGATTCGATTTATAGGAACAAGGGCCAAACCAACCACCCAAGAATGGAATCGTCGAGCGAAAACACTTTACAACCTCCTAGAAGCAGCTTTTCTTGCCACCAGACCTTTCTCCATCAATTAGGAATCTGATGCCGTCACTAAACACATTTCTTAAATTGTAGCCATTTGTTGAGTGTTTTTATTTTTTTGGTGTCTAATCCGCATATATATCACCATTGCCCTTGATTTTCTTGACTGTATATCTCTTAAATGTCAACATATACACGTGTGATTTAGTTTACAAAGATATTTCAAAGCCGAGAACCTCGATCAGAGAGTAAAAAAGGCGTAAGGTTCACAATGGTGTAAAATTAAAATGGGATATACCGGGCTAGGATTCGAGTTACAGGAACAAGGGCCAAACCAACCACCCAAGAATGGAATCGTCGAGCGAAAACACTTGACAACCTACTAGAAGCAGCTTTTCTTGCCACCAGACCTTTCTCCATCAATTAGGAATCTGATGCCGTCACTAAACACATTCCTTAAATTGTAGCCATTTGTTGTGTGTTTTTTTTTGTGTCTAATCCGCATATATATCACCATTGCCCTTGATTTTCTTGACTGTATATCTCTTAAATGTTAACATATACACGTGTGATTTAGTTTACGAAGATTTTTCAATGCCGAGAACCTCGATCAGAGAGTAAAAAAGGCGTAAGGTTCACAATGGTGTAAAATTAAAATGGGATATACCGGGCTAGGATTCGAGTTATAGGAACAAGGGCCAAACCAACCACCCAAGAATGGAATCGTCGAGCGAAAAACACTTTACAACCTCCTAGAAGCAGCTTTTCTTGCCACCAGACCTTTCTCCATCAATTAGGAATCTGATGCCGTCACTAAACACATTTCTTAAATTGTAGCCATTTGTTGAGTGTTTTTATTTTTTTGGTGTCTAATCCGCATATATATCACCATTGCCCTTGATTTTCTTGACTGTATATCTCTTAAATGTCAACATATACACGTGTGATTTAGTTTACAAAGATATTTCAAAGCCGAGAACCTCGATCAGAGAGTAAAAAAGGCGTAAGGTTCACAATGGTGTAAAATTAAAATGCGATAAACCGGGCTAGGATTCGAGTTACAGGAACAAGGGCCAAACCAACCACCCAAGAATGGAATTGTCGAGCTAAAACACTTTGCAACCTCCTAGAATCAGTTTTTCTTGCCAGCAGACCTTTCTCCATCAATTAGGAATCTGATACCGTCACTAAACACATTCCTTAAATTGTAGCCATTTGTTGAGTGTTTTTATTTTTTTGGTGTCTAATCCGCATATATATCACCATTGCCCTTGATTTTCTTGACTGTATATCTCTTAAATATCAACATATACACGTGTGATTTAGTTTACGCAGATTTTTCAAAGCCGAGAACCTCGATCAGAGAGTAAAAAAGGCGTAAGGTTCACAATGGTGTAAAATTAAAATGGGATATACCGGGCTAGGATTCGAGTTACAGGAACAAGGGCCAAACCAACCACCCAAGAATGGAATCGTCGAGCGAAAACACTTGACAACCTCCTAGAAGCAGCTTTTCTTGCCACCAGATCTTTCTCCATCAATTAGGAATCTGATGCCGTCACTAAACACATTCCTTAAATTTTAGCCATTTGTTGAGTGTTTTTTTTTATGGTGTCTAATCCGCATATATATCACCATTGCCCTTGATTTTCTTGACTGTATATCTCTTAAATGTCAACATATACACGTGTAATTTAGTTTACAAAGATTTTTCAATGCCAAGAACCTCGATCAGAGAGTAAAAAAGGCGTAAGGTTCACAATGGTGTAAAATTAAAATGGGATATATCGAGCTAGGATTCGAGTTACAGGAACAAGGGCCAAACCAACCACCCAAGAATGGAATCGTCGAACGAAAACACTTGACAACCTCCGAGAAGCAGCTTTTCTTACCACCAGACCTTTCTCCATCAATTAGGAATCTGTTGCCGTCACTAAACACATTCCTTAAATTGTAGCCATTTGTTGAGTGATTTTTTTTTGGTGTCTAATCCGCATATATATCACCATTGCCTTGATTTTCTTGACTGTATATCTCTTAAATGTCAACATATACACGTGTGATTTAGTTTACGAAGATTTTCCAAGGCCAAGAACCTCGAGCAGAGAGTAAAAAAGGCGTAAGGTTCACAATGGTGTAAAATTAAAATGGGATATACCGGGCTAGGATTCGAGTTACAGGAACAAGGGCCAAACCAACCACCCAAGAATGGATTCGTCGAGCGAAAACACTTGACAACCTCCTAGAAGCAGCTTTTCTTGCCACCAGATCTTTCTCCATCAATTTGGAATCTGATGCCGTCACTAAACACATTCCTTAAATTTTAGCCATTTGTTGAGTGTTTTTTTTTATGGTGTCTAATCCGCATATATATCACCATTGCCCTTGATTTTCTTGACTGTATATCTCTTAAATGTCAACATATACACGTGTAATTTAGTTTACAAAGATTTTTCAATGCCGAGAACCTCGATCAGAGAGTAAAAAAGGCGTAAGGTTCACAATGGTGTAAAATTAAAATGGGATATACCGGGCTAGGATTCGAGTTATAGGAACAAGGGCCAAACCAACCACCCAAGAATGGATTCGTCGAGCGAAAACACTTGACAACCTCCGAGAAGCAGCTTTTCTTGCCACCAGACCTTTCTCCATCAATTTGGAATCTGATTCCGTCACTAAACACATTCCTTAAATTGTAGCCATTTGTTGAGTGTTTTTTTGGTGTCTAATCCGCATATATATCACCATTGCCCTTGATTTTCTTGACTGTATATCTCTTAAATATCAACATATACACGTGTGATTTAGTTTACGAAGATTTTTCAATGCCGAGAACCTCGATCAGAGAGTAAAAAAGGCGTAAGGTTCACAATGGTGTAAAATTAAAATGGGATATACCGGGCTAGGATTCGAGTTACAGGAACAAGGGCCAAACCAACCACACAAGAATGGAATCGTCGAGCGAAAACACTTGACAACCTCCTAGAAGCAGCTTTTCTTGCCACCAGACCTTTCTCCATCAATTAGGAATCTGATGCTGTCACTAAACACATTTCCTTAAATTTTAGCCATTTGTTGAGTGTTTTTTTTTGGTGTCTAATCCGCATATATATCACCATTGCCCTTGATTTTCTTGACTGTATATCTCTTAAATGTCAACATATACACGTGTGATTTAGTTTACGAAGATTTTTCAATGCCAAGAACCTCGATCAGAGAGTAAAAAAGGCGTAAGGTTCACAATGGTGTAAAATTAAAATGGGATATATCGAGCTAGGATTCGAGTTACAGGAACAAGGGCCAAACCAACCACCCAAGAATGGAATCGTCGAACGAAAACACTTGACAACCTCCGAGAAGCAGCTTTTCTTACCACCAGACCTTTCTCCATCAATTAGGAATCTGTTGCCGTCACTAAACACATTCCTTAAATTGTAGCCATTTGTTGAGTGATTTTTTTTTGGTGTCTAATCCGCATATATATCACCATTGCCTTGATTTTCTTGACTGTATATCTCTTAAATGTCAACATATACACGTGTGATTTAGTTTACGAAGATTTTCCAAGGCCAAGAACCTCGAGCAGAGAGTAAAAAAGGCGTAAGGTTCACAATGGTGTAAAATTAAAATGGGATATACCGGGCTAGGATTCGAGTTACAGGAACAAGGGCCAAACCAACCACCCAAGAATGGATTCGTCGAGCGAAAACACATGACAACCTCTTAGAAGCAACTTTTCTTGCCACCAGACCTTTCTCCATAAATTTGGAATCTGATGTCGTCACTAAACACATTCCTTAAATTATAGCCATTTGTTGAGTGCTTTTTTTTTGGTGTATAATCCGCATATATATCACCATTGCCCTTGATTTTCTTGACTGTATATCTCTTAAATGTCAACATATACACGTGTGATTTAGTTTACGAAGATTTTTCAATGCCGAGAACCTCGATCAGAGAGTAAAAAAGGCGTAAGGTTCACAATGGGGTAAAATTAAAATGGGATATACCGGGCTAGGATTCGAGTTACAGGAACAAGGGCCAAACCAACCACCCTAGAATGGATTCGTCGAGCGAAAACACTTGACAACCAACTAGAAGCAGCTTTTCTTGCCACCAGACCTTTCTCCATCAATTAGGAATCTGATGCCGTCACTAAACACATTGCTTAAATTTTAGCCATTTGTTGAGTGTTTTTCTTTTTGTGTCTAATCCGCATATATATCACCATTGCCCTTGATTTTCTTGACTGTACATCTCTTAAATATCAACATATACACGTGTGATTTCGTTTACGAAGATTTTTCAATGCCGAGAACCTCGATCAGAGAGTAAAAAAGGCGTAAGGTTCACAATGGTGTAAAATTAAAATGGGATATACCGGGCTAGGATTCGAGTTACAGGAACAAGGGCCAAACCAACCACACAAGAATGGAATCGTCGAGCGAAAACACTTGACAACCTCCTAGAAGTAGCTTTTCTTGCCACCAGACCTTTCTCCATCAATTAGGAATCTGATGCCGTCACTAAACACATTCCTTAAATTTTAGCCATTTGTTGAGTGTTTTTTTGTGTCTAATCCGCATATATATCACCATTGCTCTTGATTTTCTTGACTGTATATCTCTTAAATGTCAACATATACACGTGTGATTTAGTTTACAAAGATTTTTCTTTGCCGAGAACCTCTATCAGAGAGTAAAAAAGGCGTAAGGTTCACAATGGTGTAAAATTAAAATGGGATATACCGGGCTAGGATTCGAGTTACAGGAACAAGGGCCAAACCAACCACCCAAGAATGGAATCGTCGAGCGAAAACACTTGACAACCTCCTAGAAGCAGCTTTTCTTGCCACCAGATCTTTCTCCATCAATTAGGAATCTGATGCCGTCACTAAACACATTCCTTAAATTTTAGCCATTTGTTGAGTGTTTTTTTTATGGTGTCTAATCCGCATATATATCACCATTGCCCTTGATTTTCTTGACTGTATATCTCTTAAATGTCAACATATACACGTGTAATTTAGTTTACAAAGATTTTTCAATGCCGAGTACCTCGATCAGAGAGTAAAAAAGGCGTAAGGTTCACAATGGTGTAAAATTAAAATGGGATATACCGGGCTAGGATTCGAGTTATAGGAACAAGGGCCAAACCAACCACCCAAGAATGGATTCGTCGAGCGAAAACACTTGACAACCTCCGAGAAGCAGCTTTTCTTGCCACCAGACCTTTCTCCATCAATTTGGAATCTGATTCCGTCACTAAACACATTCCTTAAATTGTAGCCATTTGTTGAGTGTTTTTTTGGTGTCTAATCCGCATATATATCACCATTGCCCTTGATTTTCTTGACTGTATATCTCTTAAATATCAACATATACACGTGTGATTTAGTTTACGAAGATTTTTCAATGCCGAGAACCTCGATCAGAGAGTAAAAAAGGCGTAAGGTTCACAATGGTGTAAAATTAAAATGGGATATACCGGGCTAGGATTCGAGTTACAGGAACAAGGGCCAAACCAACCACACAAGAATGGAATCGTCGAGCGAAAACACTTGACAACCTCCTAGAAGCAGCTTTTCTTGCCACCAGACCTTTCTCCATCAATTAGGAATCTGATGCTGTCACTAAACACATTTCCTTAAATTTTAGCCATTTGTTGAGTGTTTTTTTTTGGTGTCTAATCCGCATATATATCACCATTGCCCTTGATTTTCTTGACTGTATATCTCTTAAATGTCAACATATACACGTGTGATTTAGTTTACGAAGATTTTTCAATGCCAAGAACCTCGATCAGAGAGTAAAAAAGGCGTAAGGTTCACAATGGTGTAAAATTAAAATGGGATATATCGAGCTAGGATTCGAGTTACAGGAACAAGGGCCAAACCAACCACCCAAGAATGGAATCGTCGAACGAAAACACTTGACAACCTCCGAGAAGCAGCTTTTCTTACCACCAGACCTTTCTCCATCAATTAGGAATCTGTTGCCGTCACTAAACACATTCCTTAAATTGTAGCCATTTGTTGAGTGATTTTTTTTTGGTGTCTAATCCGCATATATATCACCATTGCCTTGATTTTCTTGACTGTATATCTCTTAAATGTCAACATATACACGTGTGATTTAGTTTACGAAGATTTTCCAAGGCCAAGAACCTCGAGCAGAGAGTAAAAAAGGCGTAAGGTTCACAATGGTGTAAAATTAAAATGGGATATACCGGGCTAGGATTCGAGTTACAGGAACAAGGGCCAAACCAACCACCCAAGAATGGATTCGTCGAGCGAAAACACATGACAACCTCTTAGAAGCAACTTTTCTTGCCACCAGACCTTTCTCCATAAATTTGGAATCTGATGTCGTCACTAAACACATTCCTTAAATTATAGCCATTTGTTGAGTGATTTTTTTTTGGTGTATAATCCGCATATATATCACCATTGCCCTAGATTTTCTTGACTGTATATCTCTTAAATGTCAACATATACACGTGTGATTTAGTTTACGAAGATTTTTCAATGCCGAGAACCTCGATCAGAGAGTAAAAAAGGCGTAAGGTTCACAATGGGGTAAAATTAAAATGGGATATACCGGGCTAGGATTCGAGTTACAGGAACAAGGGCCAAACCAACCACCCTAGAATGGATTCGTCGAGCGAAAACACTTGACAACCAACTAGAAGCAGCTTTTCTTGCCACCAGACCTTTCTCCATCAATTAGGAATCTGATGCCGTCACTAAACACATTGCTTAAATTTTAGCCATTTGTTGAGTGTTTTTCTTTTTGTGTCTAATCCGCATATATATCACCATTGCCCTTGATTTTCTTGACTGTACATCTCTTAAATATCAACATATACACGTGTGATTTCGTTTACGAAGATTTTTCAATGCCGAGAACCTCGATCAGAGAGTAAAAAAGGCGTAAGGTTCACAATGGTGTAAAATTAAAATGGGATATACCGGGCTAGGATTCGAGTTACAGGAACAAGGGCCAAACCAACCACACAAGAATGGAATCGTCGAGCGAAAACACTTGACAACCTCCTAGAAGTAGCTTTTCTTGCCACCAGACCTTTCTCCATCAATTAGGAATCTGATGCCGTCACTAAACACATTCCTTAAATTTTAGCCATTTGTTGAGTGTTTTTTTGTGTCTAATCCGCATATATATCACCATTGCTCTTGATTTTCTTGACTGTATATCTCTTAAATGTCAACATATACACGTGTGATTTAGTTTACAAAGATTTTTCATTGCCGAGAACCTCTATCAGAGAGTAAAAAAGGCGTAAGGTTCACAATGGTGTAAAATTAAAATGGGATATACCGGGATAGGATTCGAGTTGCAGGAACAAGGGCCAAACCAACCACCCAAGAATGGAATCGTCGAGTGAAAACACTTTACAACCTTCTAGAAGCAGATTTTCTTGCCACCAGACCTTTCTCCATCAATAAGGAATCTGATGCCGTCACTAAACACATTCCTTAAATTGTAGCCATTTGTTGAGTGTTTTTTTTGGTGTCTAATCCGCATATATATCACCATTGCCCTTGATTTTCTTGACTGTATATCTCTTAAATGTCAACATATACACGTGTGATTTAGTTTATGAAGATTTTTCAATGCCGAGAACCTCGATCAGAGAGTAAAAAAGGCGTAAGGTTCACAATGGTGTAAAATAAAAATGGGATATACCGGGCTAGGATTCGAGTTACAAGAACAAGGGCCAAACCAACCACCCAAGAATGGATTCGTCGAGCGAAAACACTTGACAACCAACTAGAAGCAGCTTTTCTTGCCACTAGACCTTTCTCCATCAATTAGGAATCTGATTCCGTCACTAAACACATTCCTTAAATTGTAGCCATTTGTTGAGTGTTTTTTTTGGTGTCTAATCCGCATATATATCACCATTGCCCTTGATTTTCTTGACTGTATATCTCTTAAATATCAACATATACACGTGTGATTTAGTTTACGAAGATTTTTCAATGCTGAGAACCTCGATCAGAGAGTAAAAAAGGCGTAAGGTTCACAATGGTGTAAAATTAAAATGGGATATACCGGGCTAGGATTCGAGTTACAGGAACAAGGGCCAAACCAACCACACAAGAATGGAATCGTCGAGCGAAAACACTTGACAACCTCCTAGAAGCAGCTTTTCTTGCCACCAGACCTTTCTCCATCAATTAGGAATCTGATGCCGTCACTAAACACATTCCTTAAATTTTAGCCATTTGTTGAGTGTTTTTTTTTGGTGTCTAATCCGCATATATATCACCATTGCCCTTGATATTCTTGACTGTATATCTCTTAAATGTCAACATATACACGTGTGATTTAGTTTACGAAGATTTTTCAATGCCGAGAACCTCGATCAGAGAGTAAAAAAGATGTAAGGTTTACAATGGTGTAAAATTAAAATGGGATATACCGGGCTAGGATTCGAGTTACAGGAACAAGGGCCAAACCAACCACCCAAGAATGGAATTGTCGAGCTAAAACACTTTGCAACCTCCTAGTAGCAGTTTTTCTTGCCAGCAGACCTTTCTCCATCAATTAGGAATCTGATGCCGTCACTAAACACATTCCTTAAATTGTAGCCATTTGTTGAGTGTTTTTATTTTTTTGGTGTCTAATCCGCATATATATCACCATTGCCCTTGATTTTCTTGACTGTATATCTCTTAAATATCAACATATACACGTGTGATTTAGTTTACGAAGATTTTTCAATGCTGAGAACCTCGATCAGAGAGTAAAAAAGGCGTAAGGTTCACAATGGTGTAAAATTAAAATGGGATATACCGGGCTAGGATTCGAGTTACAGGAACAAGGGCCAAACCAACCACACAAGAATGGAATCGTCGAGCGAAAACACTTGACAACCTCCTAGAAGCAACTTTTCTTACCACCAGACCTTTCTCCATCAATTAGGAATCTGATGCCGTCACTAAACACATTCCTTAAATTTTAGCCATTTGTTGAGTGTTTTTTTTTGGTGTCTAATCCGCATATATATCACCATTGCCCTTGATTTTCTTGACTATATATCTCTTAAATGTCAACATATACACGTGTGATTTAGTTTACGAAGATTTTTCAATGCCGATAACCTCGATCAGAGAGTAAAAAAGATGTAAGGTTTACAATGGTGTAAAATTAAAATGGGATATACCGGGCTAGGATTCGAGTTACAGGAACAAGGGCCAAACCAACCACCCAAGAATGGAATTGTCGAGCTAAAACACTTTGCAACCTCCTAGAAGCAGTTTTTCTTGCCAGCAGACCTTTCTCCAACAATTAGGAATCTGATGCCGTCACTAAACACATTCCTTAAATTGTAGCCATTTGTTGAGTGTTTTTATTTTTTTGGTGTCTAATCCGCATATATATCACCATTGCCCTTGATTTTCTTGACTGTATATCTCTTAAATATCAACATATACACGTGTGATTTAGTTTACGAAGATTTTTCAATGCTGAGAACCTCGATCAGAGAGTAAAAAAGGTGTAAGGTTCACAATGGTGTAAAATTAAAATGGGATATACCGGGCTAGGATTCGAGTTACAGGAACAAGGGCCAAACCAACCACCCAAGAATGGAATCGTCGAGCGAAAACACTTGACAACCTCCTAGAAGCAACTTTTCTTACCACCAGACCTTTCTCCATCAATTAGGAATCTGATGCCGTCACTAAACACATTCCTTAAATTTTAGCCATTTGTTGAGTGTTTTTTTTTTGGTGTCTAATCCGCATATATATCACCATTGCCCTTGATTTTCTTGACTTTATATCTCTTAAATGTCAACATATACACGTGTGATTTAGTTTACGAAGATTTTTCAATGCCGAGAACCTCGATCAGAGAGTAAAAAAGGCGTAAGGTTCACAATGGTGTAAAATTAAAATACGATAAACCGGGCTAGGATTCGAGTTACAGGAACAAGGGCCAAACCAACCACCCAAGAATGGAATTGTCGAGCTAAAACACTTTGCAACCTCCTAGAAGCAGTTTTTTTTGCCAGCAGACCTTTCTCCATCAATTAGGAATCTGATGCCGTCACTAAACACATTCCTTAAATTGTAGCCATTTGTTGAGTGTTTTTATTTTTTTGGTGTCTAATCCGCATATATATCACCATTGCCCTTGATGTTCTTGACTGTATATCTCTTAAATGTCAACATATACACGTGTGATTTAGTCTACGCAGAATTTTCAAAGCCGAGAACCTCGATCAGAGAGTAAAAAAGGCGTAAGGTTCACAATGGTGTAAAATTAAAATGGGATATACCGGGCTAGGATTCGAGTTACAGGAACAAGGGCCAAACCAACCACCCAAGAATGGAATCGTCGAGCGAAAACACTTGACAACCTCCTAGAAGCAGCTTTTCTTGCCACCAGATCTTTCTCCATCAATTAGGAATCTGATGCCGTCACTAAACACATTCCTTAAATTTTAGCCATTTGTTGAGTGTTTTTTTATGGTGTCTAATCCGCATATATATCACCATTGCCCTTGATTTTCTTGACTGTATATCTCTTAAATGTCAACATATACACGTGTAATTTAGTTTACGAAGATTTTTCAATGCCGAGAACCTCGATCAGAGAGTAAAAAAGGCGTAAGGTTCACAATGGTGTAAAATTAAAATGGGATATACCGGGCTAGGATTCGAGTTATAGGAACAAGGGCCAAACCAACCACCCAAGAATGGATTCGTAGAGCGAAAACACTTGACAACCAACTAGAAGCAGCTTTTCTTGCCACCAGACCTTTCTCCATCAATTTGGAATCTGATTCCGTCACTAAACACATTCCTTAAATTGTAGCCATTTGTTGAGTGTTTTTTTGGTGTCTAATCCGCATATATATCACCATTGCCCTTGATTTTCTTGACTGTATATCTCTTAAATATCAACATATACACGTGTGATTTAGTTTACGAAGATTTTTCAATGCCGAGAACCTCGATCAGAGAGTAAA
This sequence comes from Helianthus tuberosus, assembly GCA_030545235.1. Taxonomy (NCBI): domain Eukaryota; kingdom Viridiplantae; phylum Streptophyta; class Magnoliopsida; order Asterales; family Asteraceae; genus Helianthus; species Helianthus tuberosus. Next base: position 26,271,500 of record CM060428.1, read on the forward strand.
AAAGGCGTAAGGTTCACAATGGTGTAAAATTAAAATGGGATATACCGGGCTAGGATTCGAGTTACAGGAACAAGGGCCAAACCAACCACACAAGAATGGAATCGTCGAGCGAAAACACTTGACAACCTCCTAGAAGCAGTTTTTCTTGCCACCAGACCTTTCTCCATCAATTAGGAATCTGATGCTGTCACTAAACACATTTCCTTAAATTTTAGCCATTTGTTGAGTGTTTTTTTTTGGTGTCTAATCCGCATATATATCACCATTGCCCTTGATTTTCTTGACTGTATATCTCTTAAATGTCAACATATACACGTGTGATTTAGTTTACGATGATTTTTCAATGCCAAGAACCTCGATCAGAGAGTAAAAAAGGCGTAAGGTTCACAATGGTGTAAAATTAAAATGGGATATATCGAGCTAGGATTCGAGTTACAGGAACAAGGGCCAAACCAACCACCCAAGAATGGAATCGTCGAACGAAAACACTTGACAACCTCCGAGAAGCAGCTTTTCTTACCACCAGACCTTTCTCCATCAATTAGGAATCTGTTGCCGTCACTAAACACATTCCTTAAATTGTAGCCATTTGTTGAGTGATTTTTTTTTGGTGTCTAATCCGCATATATATCACCATTGCCTTGATTTTCTTGACTGTATATCTCTTAAATGTCAACATATACACGTGTGATTTAGTTTACGAAGATTTTCCAAGGCCAAGAACCTCGAGCAGAGAGTAAAAAAGGCGTAAGGTTCACAATGGTGTAAAATTAAAATGGGATATACCGGGCTAGGATTCGAGTTACAGGAACAAGGGCCAAACCAACCACCCAAGAATGGATTCGTCGAGCGAAAACACATGACAACCTCTTAGAAGCAACTTTTCTTGCCACCAGACCTTTCTCCATAAATTTGGAATCTGATGTCGTCACTAAACACATTCCTTAAATTATAGCCATTTGTTGAGTGATTTTTTTTTGGTGTATAATCCGCATATATATCACCATTGCCCTTGATTTTCTTGACTGTATATCTCTTAAATGTCAACATATACACGTGTGATTTAGTTTACGAAGATTTTTCAATGCCGAGAACCTCGATCAGAGAGTAAAAAAGGCGTAAGGTTCACAATGGGGTAAAATTAAAATGGGATATACCGGGCTAGGATTCGAGTTACAGGAACAAGGGCCAAACCAACCACCCTAGAATGGATTCGTCGAGCGAAAACACTTGACAACCAACTAGAAGCAGCTTTTCTTGCCACCAGACCTTTCTCCATCAATTAGGAATCTGATGCCGTCACTAAACACATTGCTTAAATTTTAGCCATTTGTTGATTGTTTTTCTTTTTGTGTCTAATCCGCATATATATCACCATTGCCCTTGATTTTCTTGACTGCACATCTCTTAAATATCAACATATACACGTGTGATTTCGTTTACGAAGATTTTTCAATGCCGAGAACCTCGATCAGAGAGTAAAAAAGGCGTAAGGTTCACAATGGTGTAAAATTAAAATGGGATATACCGGGCTAGGATACGAGTTACAGGAACAAGGGCCAAACCAACCACACAAGAATGGAATCGTCGAGCGAAAACACTTGACAACCTCCTAGAAGTAGCTTTTCTTGCCACCAGACCTTTCTCCATCAATTAGGAATCTGATGCCGTCACTAAACACATTCCTTAAATTTTAGCCATTTGTTGAGTGTTTTTTTTGGTGTCTAATCCGCATATATATCACCATTGCTCTTGATTTTCTTGACTGTATATCTCTTAAATGTCAACATATACACGTGTGATTTAGTTTACAAAGATTTTTCATTGCCGAGAACCTCTATCAGAGAGTAAAAAAGGCGTAAGGTTCACAATGGTGTAAAATTAAAATGGGATATACCGGGATAGGATTCGAGTTGCAGGAACAAGGGCCAAACCAACCACCCAAGAATGGAATCGTCGAGTGAAAACACTTTACAACCTTCTAGAAGCAGATTTTCTTGCCACCAGACCTTTCTCCATCAATTAGGAATCTGATGCCGTCACTAAACACATTCCTTAAATTGTAGCCATTTGTTGAGTGTTTTTTTTGGTGTCTAATCCGCATATATATCACCATTGCCCTTGATTTTCTTGACTGTATATCTCTTAAATGTCAACATATACACGTGTGATTTAGTTTATGAAGATTTTTCAATGCCGAGAACCTCGATCAGAGAGTAAAAAAGGCGTAAGGTTCACAATGGTGTAAAATAAAAATGGGATATACCGGGCTAGGATTCGGGTTACAGGAACAAGGGCCAAACCAACCACCCAAGAATGGATTCGTCGAGCGAAAACACTTGACAACCAACTAGAAGCAGCTTTTCTTGCCACTAGACCTTTCTCCATCAATTAGGAATCTGATTCCGTCACTAAACACATTCCTTAAATTGTAGCCATTTGTTGAGTGTTTTTTTTGGTGTCTAATCCGCATATATATCACCATTGCCCTTGATTTTCTTGACTGTATATCTCTTAAATATCAACATATACACGTGTGATTTAGTTTACGAAGATTTTTCAATGCTGAGAACCTCGATCAGAGAGTAAAAAAGGCGTAAGGTTCACAATGGTGTAAAATTAAAATGGGATATACCGGGCTAGGATTCGAGTTACAGGAACAAGGGCCAAACCAACCACACAAGAATGGAATCGTCGAGCGAAAACACTTGACAACCTCCTAGAAGCAGCTTTTCTTGCCACCAGACCTTTCTCCATCAATTAGGAATCTGATGCCGTCACTAAACACATTCCTTAAATTTTAGCCATTTGTTGAGTGTTTTTTTTTTTGGTGTCTAATCCGCATATATATCACCATTGCCCTTGATATTCTTGACTGTATATCTCTTAAATGTCAACATATACACGTGTGATTTAGTTTACGAAGATTTTTCAATGCCGAGAACCTCGATCAGAGAATAAAAAAGATGTAAGGTTTACAATGGTGTAAAATTAAAATGGGATATACCGGGCTAGGATTCGAGTTACAGGAACAAGGGCCAAACCAACCACCCAAGAATGGAATCGTCGATCGAAAACACTTGATAACCTCCTAGAAGCAGCTTTTCTTACCACCAGACCTTTCTCCATCAATTAGGAATCTGTTGCCGTCACTAAACACATTCCTTAAATTGTAGCCATTTGTTGAGTGGTTTTTTTTGGTGTCTAATCCGCATATATATCACCATTGCCCTTGATTTTCTTGACTGTATATCTCTTAAATGTCAACATATACACGTGTGATTTAGTTTACGAAGATTTTTCAATGCCGAGAACCTCGATCAGAGTGTAAAAAAGGCGTAAGGTTCACAATGGTGTAAAATTAAAATGGGATATACCGGGCTAGGATTCGAGTTACAGGAACAAGGGCCAAACCAACCACCCAAGAATGGAATCGTCGAGCGAAAACACTTGACAACCTCCTAGAAGCAGCTTTTCTTACCACCAGACCTTTCTCCATCAATTAGGAATCTGTTGCTGTCACTAAACACATTCCTTAAATTGTAGCCATTTGTTGAGTGATTTTTTTTGGTGTCTAATCCGCATATATATCACCATTGCCCTTGATTTTCTTGACTGTATATCTCTTAAATGTCAAGATATACACGTGTGATTTACTTTACGAAGATTTTTCAAGGCCAAGAACCTCGATCAGAGAGTAAAAAAGGCGTAAGGTTCACAATGGTGTAAAATTAAAATGGGATATACCGGGCTAGGATTCGAGTTACAGGAACAAGGGCGAAACCAACCACCCAAGAATGGATTCGTCGAGCGAAAACACTTGACAACCTCTTAGAAGTAACTTTTCTTGCCACCAGACCTTTCTCCATAAATTTGGAATCTGATGTCGTCACTAAACACATTCCTTAAATTGTAGCCATTTGTTGAGTGATTTTTTTTTGGTGTCTAATCCGCATATATATCACCATTGCCCTTGATTTTCTTGACTGTATATCTCTTAAATGTCAACATATACACGTGTGATTTAGTTTATGAAGATTTTTCAATGCCGAGAACCTCGATCAGAGAGTAAAAAGGCGTAAGGTTCACAATGGTGTAAAATAAAAATGGGATATACCGGGCTAGGATTCGAGTTACAGGAACAAGGGCCAAACCAACGACCCAAGAATGGATTCGTCGAGCGAAAACACTTGACAACCAACTAGAAGCAGCTTTTCTTGCCACTAGACCTTTCTCCATCAATTAGGAATCTGATTCCGTCACTAAACACATTCCTTAAATTGCAGCCATTTGTTGAGTGTTTTTTTTTTGTGTCTAATCCGCATATATATCACCATTGCCCTTGATTTTCTTGACTGTATATCTCTTAAATATCAACATATACACGTGTGATTTTGTTTACGAAGATTTTTCAATGCCGAGAACCTCGATCAGAGAGTAAAAAAGAAGTAAGGTTCACAATGGTGTAAAATTAAAATGGGAAATACCGGGCTAGGATTCGAGTTACAGGAACAAGGGCCAAACCAACCACACAAGAATGGAATCGTCGAGCGAAAACACTTGACAACCTCCTAGAAGCAGCTTTTCTTGCCACCAGACCTTTCTCCATCAATTAGGAATCTGATGCCGTCACTAAACACATTCCTTAAATTTTAGCCATTTGTTGAGTGTTTTTTTTTTTGGTGTCTAATCCGCATATATATCACCATTGCCCTTGATTTTCTTTACTGTATATCTCTTAAATGTCAACATATACACGTGTGATTTAGTTTACGAAGATTTTTCAATGCCGAGAACCTCGATCAGAGAGTAAAAAAGGCGTAAGGTTCACAATGGTGTAAAATTAAAATGGGATATACCGGGCTAGGATTCGAGTTACAGGAACAAGGGCCAAACCAACCACACAAGAATGGAATCGTCGAGCGAAAACACTTGACAACCTTCTAGAAGCAGCTTTTCTTACCACCAGCTCTTTCTCCATCAATTAGGAATCTGATGCCGTCACTAAACCCATTCCTTAAATTCTAGCCATTTGTTGAGTGTTTTTTTTGTGTCTAATCCACATATATATCACCATTGCCCTTTATTTTCCTGACTGTATATCTCTTAAATGTCAACATATACACGTGTAATTTAGTTTACGAAGATTTTTCAATGCCGAGAACCTCGATCAGAGAGTAAAAAAGGCGTAAGGTTCACAATGGTGTAAAATTAAAATCGGATATACTGGGCTAGGATTCGAGTTACAGGAACAAGGGCCAAACCAACCACCCATGAATGGAATCGTCGAGCGAAAACACTTGACAACCTCTTAGAAGCAGCTTTTCTTGCCACCGGACCTTTCTCCATAAATTTGGAGTCTGATGTCGTCACTAAACACATTCCTTAAATTGTAGCCATTTGTTGAGTGATTTTTTTTTGTGTCTACTCCGCATATATATCACCATTGCCCTTAATTTTCTTGACTTTATATCTCTTAAATGTCAACATATACACGTGTGATTCAGTTTACGAAGATTTTTCAATGCCGAGAACCTCGATATGAGAGTAAAAAAGGCGTAAGGTTCACAATGGTGTAAGATTAAAATGGGATATACCGGGCTAGGCTTCGAGTTACAGGAACAAGGGCCAAACCAACCACCCAAGAATGAAATCGTCGAGTGAAAACACTTGACAACCTTCTAGAAGCAGTTTTTCTTACCACCGGACCTTTCTCCATCAATTAGGAATCTGATGCCGTCAATAAACACATTCCTTAAATTGTAGCCATTTGTTGAGTGTTTTTTTTTGGTGTCTAATCTGCATATATATCACCATTGCCCTTGATTTTCTTGACTGTATATCTCTTAAATGTCAACATATACACGTGTGATTTAGTTTATGAAGATTTTTCAATGCCGAGAACCTCAATCAGAGAGTAAAAAAGGCGTAAGGTTCACAATGGTGTAAAATTAAAATGGGATATACCGGGTTAGGATTCGAGTTACAGGAACAAGGGCCAAACCAACCACTCAAGAATGGAATCGTCGAGCGAAAACACTTGACAACCTCCTAGAAGCAGCTTTTCTTACCACCAGACCTTTCTCCATCAATTAGGAATCTGTTGCCGTCACTAAACACATTCCTTAAATTGTAGCCATTTGTTGAGTGATTTTTTTTTGGTGTCTAATCCGCATATATATCACCATTGCCCTTGATTTTCTTGACTGTATATCTCTTAAATGTCAACATATACACGTGTGATTTAGTTTACGAAGATTTTTCAAGGCCAAGAACCTCGATCAGAGAGTAAAAAAGGCGTAAGGTTCACAATGGTGTAAAATTAAAATGGGATATACCGGGCTAGGATTCGAGTTACAAGAACAAGGGCCAAACCAACCACCCAAGAATGGAATCGTCGATCGAAAACACTTGACAAACTCCTAGAAGCAGCTTTTCTTACCACCAGCCCTTTCTCCATCAATTAGGAATCTGATGCCGTCACTAAACACATTCCTTAAATTCTAGCCATTTGTTGAGTGTTTTTTTTTTTGGTGTCTAATCCACAAATATATCACCATTGCCCTTGATTTTCTTGACTGTATATCTCTTAAATATCAACATATACACGTGTGATTTAGTTTACAAAGATTTTTCAATGCCGAGAACCTCGATCAGAGAGTAAAAAAGGCGTAAGGTTCACAATGGTGTAAAATTAAAATCGGATATACTGGGCTAGGATTCGAGTTACAGGAACAAGGGCCAAACCAACCACCCATGAATGGAATCGTCGAGCGAAAACACTTGACAACCTCTTAGAAGCAGCTTTTCTTGCCACCAGACCTTTCTCCATAAATTTGGAATCTGAAGTCGTCACTAAACACATTCATTAAATTGTAGCCATTTGTTGAGTGATTTTTTTTTGGTGTCTAATCCGCATATATATCACCATTGCCCTTGATTTTCTTGACTGTATATCTCTTAAATGTCAACATATACACGTGTGATTTAGTTTACGAAGATTTTTCAATGCCGAGAACCTCGATCAGAGAATAAAAAAGGCCTAAGGTTCACAATGGTGTAAGATTAAAATGGGATATACCGGGCTAGGCTTCGAGTTACAGGAACAAGGGCCAAACCAACCACCCAAGAATGGAATCGTCGAGCGAAAACACTTGACAACCTCCTAGAAGCAGCTTTTCTTACCACCAGACCTTTCTCCATCAATTAGGAATCTGATGCTGTCACTAAACACATTCCTTAAATTTTAGCCATTTGTTGAGTGTTTTTTTTTTGGTGTCTAATCCGCATATATATCACCATTGCCCTTAATTTTCTTGACTGTATATCTCTTAGATGTCAACATATATACGTGTGATTTAGTTTACGAAGATTTTTCAATGCCGAGAACCTCGATCAGAGAGTAAAAAAGGCGTAAGGTTGACAATGGTGTAAAATTAAAATGGGATATACCGGGCTAGGATTCGAGTTACAGGAACAAGGGCCAAACCAACCACCGAAGAACGGAATCGTCGATCGAAAACACTTGACAAACTCCTAGAAGCAGCTTTTCTTACCACCAGCCCTTTCTCCATCAGTTAGGAATCTGATGCCGTCACTAAACCCATTCCTTAAATTCTAGCCATTTGTTGAGTGTTTTTTTTTGTGTCTAATCCACATATATATCACCATTGCCCTTTATTTTCTTGACTGTATATCTCTTAAATGTCAACATATACACGTGTAATTTAGTTTACGAAGATTGTTCAATGCCGAGAACCTCGATCAGAGAGTAAAAAAGGCGTAAGGTTCACAATGGTGTAAAATTAAAATCGGATATACTGGGCTAGGATTCGAGTTACAGGAACAAGGGCCAAACCAACCACCCATGAATGGAATCGTCGAGCGAAAACACTTGACAACCTCTTAGAAGCAGCTTTTCTTGCCACCGGACCTTTCTCCATAAATTTGGAGTCTGATGTCGTCACTAAATACATTCCTTAAATTGTAGCCATTTGTTGAGTGATTTTTTTTGTGTCTAATCCGCATATATATCACCATTGCCCTTAATTTTCTTGACTTTATATCTCTTAAATGTCAACATATACACGTGTGATTCAGTTTACGAAGATTTTTCAATGCCGAGAACCTCGATATGAGAGTAAAAAAGGCGTAAGGTTCACAATGGTGTAAGATTAAAATGGGATATACCGGGCTAGGCTTCGGGTTACAGGAACAAGGGCCAAACCAACCACCCAAGAATGAAATCGTCGAGTGAAAACACTTGACAACCTTCTAGAAGCAGTTTTTCTTACCACCGGACCTTTCTCCATCAATTAGGAATCTGATACCGTCAATAAACACATTCCTTAAATTGTAGCCATTTGTTGAGTGTTTTTTTTTGGTGTCTAATCCGCATATATATCACCATTGCCCTTGATTTTCTTGACTGTATATCTCTTAAATGTCAACATATACACGTGTGATTTAGTTTATGAAGATTTTTCAATGCCGAGAACCTCAATCAGAGAGTAAAAAAGGCGTAAGGTTCACAATGGTGTAAAATTAAAATGGGATATACCGGGTTAGGATTCGAGTTACAGGAACAAGGGCCAAACCAACCACTCAAGAATGGAATCGTCGAGCGAAAACACTTGACAACCTCCTAGAAGCAGCTTTTCTTACCACCAGACCTTTCTCCATCAATTAGGAATCTGTTGCCGTCACTAAACACATTCCTTAAATTGTAGCCATTTGTTGAGTGATTTTTTTTTGGTGTCTAATCCGCATATATATCACCATTGCCCTTGATTTTCTTGACTGTATATCTCTTAAATGTCAACATATACACGTGTGATTTAGTTTACGAAGATTTTTCAAGGCCAAGAACCTCGATCAGAGAGTAAAAAAGGCGTAAGGTTCACAATGGTGTAAAATTAAAATGGGATATACCGGGCTAGGATTCGAGTTACAAGAACAAGGGCCAAACCAACCACCCAAGAATGGAATCGTCGATCGAAAACACTTGACAAACTCCTAGAAGCAGCTTTTCTTACCACCAGCCCTTTCTCCATCAATTAGGAATCTGATGCCGTCACTAAACACATTCCTTAAATTCTAGCCATTTGTTGAGTGTTTTTTTTTGGTGTCTAATCCACATATATATCACCATTGCCCTTGATTTTCTTGACTGTATATCTCTTAAATATCAACATATACACGTGTGATTTAGTTTACAAAGATTTTTCAATGCCGAGAACCTCGATCAGAGAGTAAAAAAGGCGTAAGGTTCACAATGGTGTAAAATTAAAATCGGATATACTGGGCTAGGATTCGAGTTACAGGAACAAGGGCCAAACCAACCACCCATGAATGGAATCGTCGAGCGAAAACACTTGACAACCTCTTAGAAGCAGCTTTTCTTGCCACCAGACCTTTCTCCATAAATTTGGAATCTGAAGTCGTCACTAAACACATTCATTAAATTGTAGCCATTTGTTGAGTGATTTTTTTTTTGGTGTCTAATCCGCATATATATCACCATTGCCCTTGATTTTCTTGACTGTATATCTCTTAAATGTCAACATATACACGTGTGATTTAGTTTACGAAGATTTTTCAATGCCGAGAACCTCGATCAGAGAGTAAAAAAGGCCTAAGGTTCACAATGGTGTAAGATTAAAATGGGATATACCGGGCTAGGCTTCGAGTTACAGGAACACGGGCCAAACCAACCACCCAAGAATGGAATCGTCGAGCGAAAACACTTGACAACCTCCTAGAAGCAGCTTTTCTTACCACCAGACCTTTCTCCATCAATTAGGAATCTGATGCTGTCACTAAACACATTCCTTAAATTTTAGCCAATTGTTGAGTGTTTTTTTTTTGTGTCTAATCCGCATATATATCACCATTGCCGTTAATTTTCTTGACTGTATATCTCTTAAATGTCAACATATATACGTGTGATTTAGTTTACGAAGATTTTTCAATGCCGAGAACCTCGATCAGAGAGTAAAAAAGGCGTAAGGTTCACAATGATGTAAAATTAAAATGGGATATACCGGGCTAGGATTCGAGTTACAGGAACAAGGGCCAAACCAACCACCGAAGAATGGAATCGTCGATCGAAAACACTTGACAAACTCCTAGAAGCAGCTTTTCTTACCACCAGCCCTTTCTCCATCAATTAGGAATCTGATGCCGTCACTAAACCCATTCCTTAAATTCTAGCCATTTGTTGAGTGTTTTTTTTTGTGTCTAATCCACATATATATCACCATTGCCCTTTATTTTCTTGACTGTATATCTCTTAAATGTCAACATATACACGTGTAATTTAGTTTACGAAGATTTTTCAATGCCGAGAACCTCGATCAGAGAGTAAAAAAGGCGTTAGGTTCACAATGGTGTAAAATTAAAATCGGATATACTGGGCTAGGATTCGAGTTACAGGAACAAGGGCCAAACCAACCACCCATGAATGGAATCGTCGAGCGAAAACACTTGACAACCTCTTAGAAGCAGCTTTTCTTGCCACCGGACCTTTCTCCATAAATTTGGAGTCTGATGTCGTCACTAAACACATTCCTTAAATTGTAGCCATTTGTTGAGTGATTTTTTTTTGTGTCTAATCCGCATATATAGCACCATTGCCCTTAATTTTCTTGACTTTATATCTCTTAAATGTCAACATATACACGTGTGATTCAGTTTACGAAGATTTTTCAATGCCGAGAACCTCGATATGAGAGTAAAAAAGGCGTAAGGTTCACAATGGTGTAAGATTAAAATGGGATATACCGGGCTAGGCTTCGAGTTACAGGAACAAGGGCCAAACCAACCACCCAAGAATGAAATCGTCGAGTGAAAACACTTGACAACCTTCTAGAAGCAGTGTTTCTTACCACCGGACCTTTCTCCATCAATTAGGAATCTGATGCCGTCAATAAACACATTCCTTAAATTGTAGCCATTTGTTGAGTGTTTTTTTTTTGGTGTCTAATCCGCATATATATCACCATTGCCCTTGATTTTCTTGACTGTATATCTCTTAAATGTCAACATATACACGTGTGATTTAGTTTATGAAGATTTTTCAATGTCGAGAACCTCAATCAGAGAGTAAAAAAGGCGTAAGGTTCACAATAGTGTAAAATTAAAATGGGATATACCGGGTTAGGATTCGAGTTACAGGAACAAGGGCCAAACCAACCACTCAAGAATGGGATCGTCGAGCGAAAACACTTGACAACCTCCTAGAAGCAGCTTTTCTTACCACCAGACCTTTCTCCATCAATTAGGAATCTGTTGCCGTCACTAAACACATTCCTTAAATTGTAGCCATTTGTTGAGTGATTTTTTTTTGGTGTCTAATCCGCATATATATCACCATTGCCCTTGATTTTCTTGACTGTATATCTGTTAAATGTCAACATATACACGTGTGATTTAGTTTACGAAGATTTTTCAAGGCCAAGAACCTCGATCAGAGAGTAAAAAAGGCGTAAGGTTCACAATGGTGTAAAATTAAAATGGGATATACCGGGCTAGGATTCGAGTTACAAGAACAAGGGCCAAACCAACCACCCAAGAATGGAATCGTCGATCGAAAACACTTGACAAACTCCTAGAAGCAGCTTTTCTTACCACCAGCCCTTTCTCCATCAATTAGGAATCTGATGCCGTCACTAAACACATTCCTTAAATTCTAGCCATTTGTTGAGTGTTTTTTTTTGGTGTCTAATCCACATATATATCACCATTGCCCTTGATTTTCTTGACTGTATATCTCTTAAATATCAACATATACACGTGTGATTTAGTTTACAAAGATTTTTCAATGCCGAGAACCTCGATCAGAGAGTAAAAAAGGCGTAAGGTTCACAATGGTGTAAAATTAAAATCGGATATACTGGGCTAGGATTCGAGTTACAGGAACAAGGGCCAAACCAACCACCCATGAATGGAATCGTCGAGCGAAAACACTTGACAACCTCTTAGAAGCAGCTTTTCTTGCCACCAGACCTTTCTCCATAAATTTGGAATCTGAAGTCGTCACTAAACACATTCATTAAATTGTAGCCATTTGTTGAGTGATTTTTTTTTTGGTGTCTAATCCGCATATATATCACCATTGCCCTTGATTTTCTTGACTGTATATCTCTTAAATGTCAACATATACACGTGTGATTTAGTTTACGAAGATTTTTCAATCCCGAGAACCTCGATCAGAGAGTAAAAAAGGCCTAATGTTCACAATGGTGTAAGATTAAAATGGGATATACCGGGCTAGGCTTCGAGTTACAGGAACAAGGGCCAAACCAACCACCCAAGAATGGAATCGTCGAGCGAAAACACTTGACAACCTCCTAGATGCAGTTTTTCTTACCACCAGACCTTTCTCCATCAATTAGGAATCTGATGTCGTCACTAAACACATTCCTTAAATTGTAGCCATTTGTTGAGTGTTTTTTTTTTGTGTCTAATCCGCATATATATCACCATTGCCCTTGATTTTCTTGACTGTATATCTCTTAAATGTCAACATATACACGTGTGATTTAGTTTACGAATATTTTTCAATGCCGATAAACTCGATCAGAGAGTAAAAAAGGCGTTAGGTTCACAATGGTGTAAAATTAAAATTGAATATACCGGGCTAGGATTCGAGTTACAGGAACAAGGGCCAAACCAACCACCCAAGAATGGAATCGTCGAGCGAAAACACTTGACAACCTCCTAGAAGTAGCTTTTCTTGCCACCAGACCTTTCTCCATCAATTAGGAATCCGATGCCGTCACTAAACACATTCCTTAAATTGTAGCCATTTGTTGAGTGTTTTTTTTTTGTGTCTAATCCGCGTTGTTATGGGCCATTTTCTGAGTATATATATCCTGACTAATATCCTGCTTTTGGTTGTTTACTTGTGATCAGGATACTGGATTAGGATATTGGTATCATCCTGGGCCATATCCTGGTGTTAACTAAATTAACCACGTGTAGGTTAGAGACTGTGGGTTCTAACGGTCAGATGGACTTCTTCTCCTCAAGACTCGGGCGTATCTGTTATGTGAGAGACGTTGAACCCGAAAGACCAGGTCTACAACGTTCAAGTGGGGAATATTCGCCGAATCCCGGTTTATTAGGATAGTTTGTAGCATTTTTTTACTATAAATAGATGGGGGGCGGATCAGATTAAGGCACACAACTTTCACACACACTTTCGAACACTTTTGCTCTCTAGCTTTTAGCAGTCACTACACACAAACACTTGTAATCGAATTACATTGTAACACCTTGTTGATCCGCATCACATCCTGCACTGTATCCTAAGATTTAAAGCAATAGAAGAACAAGGCAGCTGCGATTGTCAGCTCTCGAGGTTTTATGCCGGCGATCTAGATTGATCAAGGGCTTTCCTCGTACATCACGTGTCAACCTTTACTTTTTTGCTCATTGTTTGATCATAGATACAGCTCAATGTCTTGAGCCGTATCCTGAAACTTTTTTTGCAATTAACTTGATTAACATATTTTCGAAACTCATTTCTAGCACACTACCTCACTTAACTAATTTGATCACTTAATTGCTTCGGTAATTTTTGACCAAAACAATTTGGCACCCACCGTGGGGCAAGTGGTGCTATTTTTGCTAAAAACTTATGTAAAATCATTACTCGGCTTTCTATTGTCAAAACTTTTTGCTACATTGTTTTCAATGGCCTCGAGATCAAACATGAGCTCTTTCACCATGTCTGCTACAACCTCTGCAACAATTGGTTCGGTGCTTCCACCTCCTCCTCCATGAATGCAAACTTCTTCACATGGAACTGAAAGTCATGTGGCTCGGGACGTTATCCCCGCTCCCACTACTCAGGGGTCTGGTCCTGTTTTGGCTTCTAATGATGAAATTCTGAATTTGTTTGGTAGTGTACAGGAACAGATGAGGCAGCAGCAGGAAACTAATCGGATGCTGATGAGAGAGATACAACTCTTGAAATCCGGCCCAAGTAGACCTGCTGAAGAAACTGTCACTCCTTTGCAGCCTAGAGCTTTGAACTTCAGTTCTGCAGTTTACACTGAAGATAACCGGGGGAATATCGTGCCAAGTCATTCTCAAAATCATATTCCTGAGATACCCTCCTCGGTCAGGATGTCAACTGTGAGGAGCTCAGGATATGCTTCAGGATATGGCCAGAATCCTCAGACCGGTAACATGTCAAATAATAATACTCTTGCTACTAACAATAATGGGTCTTTGCAGGATGCAGGTATGACGTCAACATTTACTAGGGAGCTTCAGAAATTGAAGGACATGATATCCAGTGTACCTGGAGTGGTTCAGCCAATTCCGGAAGTATCCCAAGACAGCCACAGGATATCCCGCTTTGCGTATCCCATCTGTGATGCTGAAATCCCAAAGAGATTTCAAACCCCCAACATGAAGCTCTATGATGGGACTACGGATCCTGAAGAGCATATTGCTCAGTATAGGGAAAGAATGGAGATTAACCCTATTCCTTCGGAGCTCAAGGAAGCATGCTTGTGCAAGGGATTCGGATCTACCCTAACAGGATCAGCCTTAAAATGGCTGTTAAATGTTCCTCCTCACTCAATTACTTCGTTTGCTCATTTGGTTAATTTATTTAATAGTCAGTTTTCTTGCAGCTGGAGTTTTGAGAAACTGACCAGTGATCTTTACAGGATAACTCAAGGACCTCCGGAATCCTTGAGGGATTATGTGAACAAGTTTAGTCGAGAATCCTTGGATATCCCACATCTTGATGTTGCGACCGCTGTGCAGGCTTTTAAGATGGGGTTACAAAAGGATTCTCAGTTTTATCAGGATCTTGTAATGAATCCCTGCAGGAATCTGGACGAAGCTCGTAACAGGGCCTTAAGATATATTCGCTTGGAAGATGACAAAAAGATGCAAGAGAGGATGAATTTCACCTCAACCTACGAATCAACCAACAGGAAATCGGAATCCTCGTATAAACCATATCGCTCCAAGCTGTATGGCAGAAATGATAACAAGAAAGTGAATGCTGTTGAAGACGAGGATCCCGAAGAATATCCTGAATTATCTGAATATTGCTTTTCTGTTAATATACCTGAGTTAATGTATGCTATGCAGGGTTTAGGAGACAAAGCTAGGTGGCCTCGAAAGAATCAGCAGAAAGCTGATTAGAAGGATAAATCCAAATGGTGTGCCTTCCATGAAGATTTCGGACATGTGACCGAGGATTGCATTGCTCTAAGGAAAGAAATAAGCTACCTATTGAGCAAGGGATATCTGAAGGATTTGCTGGGAAGAAAGAAGAATAAAGGGCAGGATCCTGAGAAGGATCCTGAACGAGCAGCATCACCCCCAGCAGATGCCAAAATAATTAACTTTATTTCAGGAGGATCCGACATTTGTGGGACTTCGTATTCTGCAGCCAAGAGAGATGCAAAGGAGGCTAAGACTGAAAGGGGAGACAAACCAGTCAGGATGACCACCCTTACCACTGATAAAGTGATCACTTTCGACAGTGATGAGAGGGATACTATGCAGGATCCTCACCATGATGCTCTCGTAATAACATTGTATGTTGCTAACCATTTTGTACGCAGGATATTGGTGGACAAATGGTAGCTCTGTCAACATAATTCAGCTGGAAACATTGAAGAGGATGAATGTATCTCCGATGGACATTACTTCGAAATCCACTGTGCTCGTTGGTTTCAGTGGAGAAGCTAGGAATACCGTAGGAGAGATAAAGTTACCAGTATATGTTGAAGGGGTCAACTCGATACAACGCTTCTGTGTGATGGACTCCCTATCCTGCTATAACATCATACTAGGCAGGCCATGGATTCATGACATGAAGGTTGTGCCATCGACTTATCACCAGTGCATCAAGATCCCTACCCCTTGGGGAGTCGTCAAAGTTGATAGTGATCAGCAGGAGGCGAAGGAATGCTACTCATCCTCAATGAAATCCTCAACCAAGCCTATTCCAGCATAGCAATTAAAGATGCGGGCCCGGGATATCATGGAGGCTTCAGAGCAGGATATGAAGAAAGTTATCCTGGATCAGGATAATCCTGATATCTCGGTGCTCGTAGGGACCAATATCCCTCAGGATATTGAAGAACAATTAACTAACTTTTTGAAGTGCAGGATGTCAACATTTGCATGGAAGCATGAGGATATGACAGGCATATCCAAAGACATTATTACTCACAAGCTTGGAATTGACAGGTCGTTCAAGCCTGTTCAGCAAAAAAGAAGAAAGTTTGCTCCTGAATGAAATACAATCATACAAGAGGAAGTTGAAAGATTGTTGAAGTCCAAAATGATCAGAGAAGTCAAGTTTCCAAGATGGCTGGCAAACGTAGTCGTGGTACAGAAGAAAAATAAGGGAGCATTTGATATCCTGGATGAGTATAACATGAAACTGAATCCTGCTATGTGCCATTTCGGAGTGGGGGCAGGAAAGTTTCTAGGATATATGGTGACCAAAAGAGGCATAAAGGCGAGCCCGGAGCAGATTAGAGCTATCCTGGATATAAAATCACCTTCGAATATGATGGATGTTCAACGGTTAACAGGCCGAGTAGCAGCATTGAACATATTTATTTCAAGATCCTCGGAAAAATGCAAGGAATTTTATGATATCCTCAAGAAGAATAAGAAGTTCGAATGGGGAGCAAAGCATGAAGCAGCCTTGCAGGATTTGAAGCGATATCTCTCAACTGCACCTCTATTGATGAAGCATGAAAATGGTGAACCACTATCCATATACCTCGCTGTATCAGGGAATGCTGTAAGTGCCGTTCTTATAAAGGACCATGAAGGTCAGCAATATCCTGTCTATTATGTTAGTAAAAGTTTACTAGATGCTGAAACTAGATATTCTCATCTAGAGAAATTGATATTAGCCCTAGTTATGGCATCAACAAAACTTAGACATTATTTTGAGACACATAGGATTCATGTTAAGACCAATTATCCTGTTAAAAATGTGCTTAGGAAACCCGAGATGTCGGGTAGGATGGCTAAATGGTCAGTAAAACTGAGTGCTTATGACTTAGTATATGAGCCTAGAAATGCCATAAAGTCTCAGGCTTTAGCTGACTTTGTGGCTGATTTCAGTAGTGACATTCAAAATGAAGTAGATTTAGAAGTACAGCAGCTAGGAGAAAACTTAGAATGCTGGACATTGTATACTGATGGTGCATCTAACGTAAGAGGTGTAGGTTTAGGTGTTTTGGTCAAAAATTACCTAAGCAATTTAGTGATCAAATTAGTTAAGTGAGGTAGTGTGCTAGAAAGTGTATTGAAAATACGTTTGTTAAATTATTTAGAAAATCAGTATTCAGGATACGGCTCAGGATATAGAGCTGTATCTATGATCAAACAATGAGCAAAAATGTAAAGGTGGACACGTGATGTACGACGAAAGCCCTTGATCAATCTAGATCGCCGGCATAAAACCTCGGGAGCTGACAATCGCAGCTGCCTTGTTCTTCTATTGCTTCAAATATCGGGATACAGTGCAGGATGTGGTGCGGATCGACTATGTGTTACAATGAAATTTGAATACAAGTGTGGTGTTTGCAACGAGTTAGAGAGTGAAAGTGTTCGAGAGTGTAAGTGAAAATTGTGTGCCTTAAACTGATCCGCCCCCATCTATTTATAGTAAAGATAATGTAACAAACTATCCTAAACTTTCGGGATCCAGCGAATATTCCCACTTGAACGTTGAGGACCAAGTCTTTCGGGTTCAACGGCTTCTTCATAACAAATACGTCCGAGTCTTGAGGAGAAGAAGTCCTGATGACCGTTAGTAACTTACAGCCATTAACCTGCACGTGTTTAATTCACTCAGACTTAGGATATCGCCCAAGATGTTAGCAATATCCTCGTCCAGTATCCTGGTCACAAATAAACAACAAAAAGCGGGATATTAGTCAGGATATGTATACTCAGAAAATGACCCATAACAATTGTCCCCAAATATATCGGTTGGTATACCAATCCAACGGATATATTTCAAAAATCTTATCCCATAACTCAAGGCATTTAAAACGAAGCGACGGTCAAGATCACATCGTAACTTCCAACACGTTTTTTACTCAATGGAGATCCACAATGCCCCTATATCTTCTCTTTTCTTGTTTGAAAAGCAGATATCTTCAACAGAACCTTCAGGTAATTCTCCATTTCTGATTTACTTTCTATCAATTTACATCGCCTTACACGCAATGGATGCCGAGACCTTCACCCAGCAGAATCTCCTTAAAAATCCCGAAAAGGAGATATGTGCTTTTGACAACGCAGACATTGCAGCTTTAAGAGCCTCCGACGCTTTCCCTGATAACACGGTCTTCAGACCATTCGATCGGTTAATCCGATCGGATGTTTCTTCCACTGAATGGGTTTGTTTTCCAGCATATCCTTTTTCGCTAGGTCTTCGATACCCTTTTCCTGAATTCATGATGCAATTCTTTCGAACCACCGGCATCTCTTTTGCTCAAACCATGCCCATGGTTTGGAGAGTACTAATTGTACTTAATCAAATCAAAAACCTCCATTGTTCCGACCTCCGCATCGAGGATTTGCCTATTGCTTATCGCCTCCGATCCCATGGCTCTAGCCGGTTCTTGCTCTTCTCGACCTCCAGCAAACCCCTAATTCTCAAAGCCACCAAAAACGAAGACGGATGGCAACGCAAATTTTTCTTTGTCAAACGAGACTCCATTGCTGAGGGTGCCAACCTTCCGGTGGAGTGGTTAACCACCGGTAGGGTTATAAATATTCTCATAGACCATTTAATTCTTATCTTCTATTAATATCCTTCTTTTCGATCTTTATGCAGTGAACTTCAAGGAAGTCGCTCCTCCTACCGCCGAGTCAGAAGAAAGAATCAATACTGTTTACCAGTTACCAGCAATAGACAGGACCTTCACCACACACGTCCCCAGTTCCAGTCAATACTCGTCATCCGAAATGTCTGGTAAGGATTACTTTCAAAATAATTAGTCAAGATAGTATAACAGTAAAATGAAGAGTAAAACTTTTCCCTTTATGTAGCACCGGCCAAGATTCCTGAAGTCTTTGACCTCGACGAATTGGATAGTTATTCTGATCAGATCCAGGTCAAGAAAGAACCTAGCTCCAAAGCTATCATTATCCCCAAACCTTCACCGACTACTAAGCCCCGGAGTTCAAGTTCCCGCAAAAGGAAAGAGCCTGACTCCCCTGTCATCTCTGACACATTTCCTTATGAGAAACACGGGTTCATTGAAGCCAGCGGGTTTATGACTTCCTTTCTCAACCAGGTTAGTTTTCTCATATCACATCCTGCGGCTTACATTATTTTCAAAGATTTATCAATATTAATACCTGTCCTTTTACCTTTGTAGGGTCTTGAGCGTTTGGTTAACCTATATCAAGAATCCTGCAAGCTCAACAAGACGCTTGAAACCAAGCTAAAGGAAGCTGAAACCACCATCTCTGATCAAGGCATGATTACAGCCGCCAAATCTCGTCATTACGAGCAGAAATTTAAAGCCATGACTCAAGAACACCAAGCTGCCCTCAACAAAGCTACTCTTCAAGCCCAGACCGACCTTGAAGCTGCCCACATGCAATACGAACGAGATATGGTCAGCTACCGGGAAAGCCTCAAGAGTTCCGTTGTCATTTCTCTCCTTCAAGCCAGGTTGAAGATGGCCCACGAAGCCAAATCATTAGGCTTCGAATGCCCTTCTTGGGATGTAGGTGCCTGGAAGACCAAGCTGAAGAACCTCGGTGGCGTTTCTTTCAAATCAGCTGTCGAAGAATCTTCCAAAGCAGTTGAAAAAACAACTGATGCTGAGAAGGATACTGAGGCGGATCCCAAGACAGATGCTGCTGAAATTACTATGGACGAAGAAGGCACTACCCCCTAAAGCTTATTTATCTTAAATCGTTTGAACAATTTTAGGTTTTTATGAACAATTTTTATTTTTGTATCGAAACAATTTGATAGCCAAAGGTGGATGGGTCCTGGGTTTCAGGATGAAACCTTCGGTTATCAACCAGTATTGATTGCTTCAAGAATAATTTCATCTTTTTATTTTTCTTGCCATCACCTTCCGCTTTCCCTAAGTATAAATCTTAGCTTTGCAAAAAATTTTATATTGTTATATCCTGATCAATATGCTCAGCAATATGTTATAAAAATTTTATATTTTTATTAGGTAGGACCCCCAAATGCTCGTTCAACTTTGCAGAAAGCTTTTGAAAAACAATCTATTTTTCCAAAACCAGTTTTCATTAATAATTAAATGATCAAAGTTCCAAACTAATACTAGTTTCAAACACCTTAACCAAATATCCTTAAAAGGACTTTGAGAATATATATCAGGATACTTAACATAATGTTACTAAAAACTTAGACGATGTTTACAAAGGAAAGATCATACCCGGAGTAGTATATAACCCTATTACCAAGCCTCAATGTCTTTGCAACTTCTTTAATGAAGATGTCCCCTGTGCGAGGTACTTAGTGCATTAGTTCCGAGCCTCATCCTTTTAGCTTTACATCACCATCTTGACAGGAATATCCCCTGTGAACAATGTCTTCAAATACTTTAGAAATCTTCTGAATGTCAGTCTCCATTATACAAGCAATTTTTTATGTCCCAAGGGCAAAAACCCAAGGATGTACTGGAGATAAATCCCTTGTATCCTGGGGCAAATCCCAAATTTTCATGCACTACAGGCGGGAGTGTATAAACTCCAAGACTTAGAAAGGTGAAAACCTTTAAACCTTAGAGAGTATGAAAATACCCTTTCGTGAGAGAGGGTGATCAATCCTCATATACCTTTAGGATTCAGGATATAGCCAATAGTAACGAAATTGTCAGCCACTTTTACATGGACTGGTCCCGCCACCTTGAACTATCCCTGAATAACTTGTGCTCCAGGCGGGCTGTTTAAACCCGATTCGGAAGAAAGGTGAATACCTTTAAACCTGTGAAGGGATCAGTATCCCTTAAACGTGAGAGAGGGGGCCAATCCTCTAATCTTTCGAGTTATCTTGAGTACATATCCTGGAGCTATATCCTGAAATATATCCTGCAAAACAATTGTAAACTAAGGTGGGTGTTAGCTTGGCTAACACCCCTCCGATGCTTAAGTCAGTATTGGGTTACAAAGAACAAATTAAACCAAACATATTTAAAAAAGGTAGAATTCATACCATCCTGAGTTAGAAATTAAATTCTAAACTCACTTGAAATAGAGCTTAAGGTGTATAGCATTCCAAGATCTCGGTAGCATATCCCCCTCTATATTCTTGAGTCTGTATGCTCCTTTCCCTGCTTCTGATTCAACTTCGTATGGTCCTTCCCATTTTGGAGCTAACTTGCCATCGGTAGGATTAGTAGTATTCTGAAAAGCCTTTCTTAACACCCAATCTCCAACCTTAAATCTTCTGGTCCTAATATTCTTGTTATATGCCCTGGATATTCTCTGTTGATATGCTGCCATCCTTAGCTTTGCCTCATCTCTCTTCTCATCTATAGTGTCTAAATCCTGACTCAAGGCTCCAGGATTCTGCTCAGGATCACTTAGGGTAGATCTTGCAAATACCAAGGAAAATGGGAAGGATTCTTTACCAAGGAAAATGGGGTTTGGTCTGTTGCATTCTTTACCGTTGTCCTATCAGCCCACAAAACAAAGGGTAATTCTTCTGCCCATCTTCCTTTTTTGGCCCCAAGCCTTTTCTTTAAGTTATTGACAATTATCTTGTTTAAGGATTCTGCCTGTCCATTCGCTTGAGGGTGTACTGGAGTAGATGTTATCATTTTGATTCCCCAACTCTTGCAAAAGTCAGTAGTTCTCTTGCTTATAAACTGAGAACCATTGTCACAGATTATCTCGGCTGGTACTCCGAATCTGGTTAGGATATTCCTTTTTATGAAGGATACCACTTCTTGGTCTCTAACTTGAACAAATGCTTCGGCTTCACCCCACTTAGAGAAATAATCCGTCATTGCTAGCATAAAGACTTTTCCTCCCGGAGCTTTTGGTAGCTTTCCCACTATATCCATACCCCACTTCATAAATGGCCAAGGGGAAACAATAAGATATAATGGTTCAGCAGGTTGATTAACTATGTTACTATGTCTTTGACATGCGTCACATCTTCGAGCATATTCTGCGGCATCTTTTCTCATTGTTGGCCAATAATATCCTGTCCTTAATACTTTTGAGAATAACGACCTGCCCCCAGTATGGTTGCCACAATCCCCTTCATGTATATCCTAAAGTACTTCGTTGGCTTCAGGATCCTCCAAGCACCTCAAATACGGTCCTGCAAGAGATTTCCTGTATAAAATATTATTTATAATAGTGAATCGTGATACCTTCATCCTAAATGCCTTGGGATTTTCATTTCCAGGGATGTGTCCTTCTTTGAGATATCTCATGATTGGAGCCGTCCAGGATTTAGGATCCTCTTCAGGATGCTCTGCTCCAGGATCCTGAATACCCGCTACTTCTTTATCCTGAGGATTCGTTGCAGGATATAAGACATGTAATATTGGTATTTGGGTCCCTTCAGGTATCCTGATCGATGATCCCAAATTTGCTAAGGCATCCGCTTCAGCATTATCCTCCCTTGGTACCTGTTCAAGTATAAAAATATCGAAATATCCTGCTAATTTTTTGAGAATATCGAGATATCCGATCAATTTCTCACCCTTAACTGCATAGGATCCATTAAAATGGTTAGTAATTAACAAAGAGTCAGCATATACTTGCAAATTTTTTATACTCATACTCTTAGCCAATTCTAATCCTGCAATTAAAGCTTCATATTCTGCCTCATTATTAGTAGCAGGAAATTCACACCTAATAGCCTGGGGTAATATGTCCCCCTGTGGCGATTTTAGTAGTATTCCTAATCCTACTTCTCTTACATTAGATGCACCGTCAGTATATAATGTCCAGGATCCTGAGGATTCTCCTAACTGTTGAACTTCTAGGTCTACCTCATCCTGAATATCACTACTGAAATCAGCCACAAAGTCAGCTAAAGCTTGAGACTTTATGGCATTTCTAGGTTCATATACTAAATCATAAGCACTTAACTTTACTGACCACTTGGCCATCCAGCCTGACATCTCTGGTTTCCTAAGCACATTTTTGACAGGATAATTTGTTTTAACATGAATCCTATGTGTCTCAAAGTAATGTCTAAGTTTCATTGATGCCATGACTAGAGCTAATATTATTTTTTCTAAATGAGAATGCCTAGTTTCAGCATCTAACAAACTTTTACTAACATAATAAACAGGATATTGCTGACCTTCATGGTCTTTTATAAGAACGGCACTTACAGCATTCCCTGATACAGCAAGGTATAGGGATAGTGGTTCACCATTTTCAGGCTTCATCAATAGAGCTGCGGTTGAGAGATATCGTTTCAAATCCTGCAAGGCTGCTTCATGCTTCTCCCCCCATTCGAATCTTTTGTTCTTCTTCAGGATATCATAAAAATCTTTGCACTTTTCTGAGGATCTCGAGATAAACCTGTTTAAGGCTGTTACTCGGCCTGTCAATCTTTGTGCGTCATTCATATTTGAGGGTGATTTTATATCCAGGATAGCTTTGATCTGCTCTAGGCTTGCTTCTATCCCCCTTTTTGTCACCATATATCCAAGAAACTTTCCTGCCCCCACTCCGAAATGGCATTTAGCAGGATTCAGCTTCATGTTTATTGATCCAGGATATCAAATGCTCCCTTGATATCCTAGAGGTGATCCTCAGCCTTTTTAGATTTCACCACCATATCATCGATATATACCTCCATGGTGTCCCCCAGTTTGTCTTTGAACATCATGTTTACCAATCTTTGGTATGTTGCACCTGCATTTTTCAAACCAAAAGGCATAGCTGTATAACAATAAATACCTGTTGGTGTCATGAAGGCAGTATCCTCCTGGTCAGAAGGCTCCATTTGGATCTGTTGAAATCCTGAGGATGCGTCCATGAAGGTCAGCATTTCATGCCCGGCAGTGGCATCTACCATTGCATCAATGTGGGGAAGAGGAAATGGGTCTTTAGGACAAGCTTTGTTCAAGTCTGTGTAGTCTACACAAACTCTCCATTTCCCATTTTTCTTCTGTACCACAACCACGTTTGCTAGCCACCTCGGGAACTTAACCTCTCTGATCATCCTGGACTTTTATAATCTCTCAACTTCCTCCTGGATAATCGTGTTCTGCTCAGGAGCAAACTTCCTTCTTTTTTGCTGAACAGGCTTGAATGATTTATCAATTCCAAGCTTGTGAGTAATAATGTCTTTGGATATGCCTGCCATATCCTCATGCTTCCATTCAAACGTTGACATCCTGCATTTCAAAAAATTAATTAATTATTCTTCAATATCCTGAGGGATATTGGTCCCTACGAGCACCGAAATATCGGGATTATCCTGGTCCAGAATAATTTTCTTCACATCCTGCTCCGGATCCTCCGCGATATCCTGGGCCCGCGTCTTTAATTGCTATGTTGCACTAGGTTTGGTTGAGGATTTCATCGAGGATGAGTAGCATTCTTTCGCTTCCTGCTGATCACTATCAACTTTGACAACTCCCCAAGGGGTAGGTATCTTGATGCATTGGTGATATGTTGATGGCACAGCCTTCATATCGTGAATCCACGGTCTTCCCAGTATGATGTTATAGCAGGATAGAGAATCCATCACACAGAAACGTTGTATGGAGTTGACTCCTTCAACGTATACTGGCAACTTTATCTCTCCCACTGTGTTTCTAGCCTCTCCACTGAACCCAACAAGCACGGTAGACTTTGAAGTGATATCCATTGGAGATACATTCATTCTCTTCAGAGTTTCTAGTTGGATTATGTTGACGGAGCTGCCATTATCAACCAATATCCTGCGTACAAAATGGTTAGCCATATATAACGTTATTACCAGAGCATCATGGTGAGGATCCTGGACAGTATCCCTGTCATCAGCATCAAAAGTGATCACTTTGTCAGTGGTAAGGGTAGTCATCCTGACAGGTTTGTCTCCCCTTTTGGCCTTAGCTTCCTTTGCATGTCTCTTTGCTGCCGAATACGAAGTTCCACAAATGTCGGATCCTCCCGAAATGAAGTTGATTATCTTGGCATCCGCAGGAGGTGATGCTGCCCGCTCAGGATCCTTCTCAGTATCCTGACCCTTATTCTTCTTTCTTCCTAAGAGATCTTTCAGATATCCCTTGCTTAGAAGATAGCTTATTTCTTTCCTTAGAGCAATGCAATCCTCAGTTACATGTCCGAAATCTTCGTGGAAAGCACACCATTTTGACTTATCTTCCCAGTCAGCCTTTTGTTGATTCTTTCGAGGCCACCTAGCCTTGTCTCCTAGACCCTGCATGGCATACATCAATTCAGGAATGTTAACAGAAAAGCAATATTCAGACAACTCAGGATACTCTTCAGGATCCTCATCTTCGACAGGATTCACTCTCTTGTTTTCATTTCTACCCTATGGCTTAGGCCGATATGATTTGAATGAGGATTCTGACTTCCTGTTAGTTGACTCATAATTGTTAGATGAGTTCATCCTTTCTTGCATCTTCCTGTCATCTTCCAGACGGATATATCTCAAAGCCCTGTTACGAGCTTCGTCGAGATTCCTGCAGGGATTCATTACAAGATCCTGATAAAACTGAGAATCCTTTTGTAATCCCATCTTAAAAGCTTGCACAGCTGTTGCAACATCAAGATGTGGGATATCCAAGGATTCTCGACTGAATTTGTTCACATAATCCCTCAAGGATTCCTGAGGCCCTTGAGTTATCCTGTAAAGATCACTGGTTAGTTTCTCAAAACTCCGACTACAAGAAAATTGACTGTTAAATAAATTAACCAAATGAGCAAACGAAGTAATTGAGTGAGGAGGAACGTTTAACAGCCATTTTAAGGCTGATCCTGTTAGAGTAGAACCAAATCCCTTGCACAAGCACGCTTCCTTGAGCTCCAGAGGGATAGGGTTAATCTCCATTCTCTCCCTATACTGAGCAATATGCTCTTCAGGATCCGTAGTCCCATCATAAAGCTTCATGTTGGGGGTTTGGAATCTCTTTGGGATCTCAGCATCACAGATAGGATATGCAAAACTAGATATCTTATGGCTGTCTTGGGACACTTCCGGGATCGGCTGGACCACCCCAGGTACACTAGATATCATGTCCTTCAACTTCTGAAGTTCCCTAGTAAGTGCTGATGTTACACCTGTATCCTGCAAAGATCCACTATTGTTAGTAGCATGAGTATTATTATTATTTGACACGTTACCCGTTGGAGGATTTTGCCCATATCCTGAAGCATATCCTGAGCTCCTCATGGTTGACATCCTGACCGAGGAGGGTATTTCAGGAGTATGATTCTGAGGAAGGTTGGGCACAATATTCCCCCTGTTATCCTCGGTATAGACAGCTGAACTAAAGTTCAACGCTCTGGGATGTAATGGAGTGACATTATCCTCCGCAGATCTGCTCGAGCCAGACTTCAAGAGTTGTATTTCCCTTAAAAGCATTTGGTTCGTTTCCTGTTGCTGCCTCATTTGTTCCTGCACACTTCCAAATAAGGTTAAAATTTCATCGTTAGAAGCTAAAACAGGAGCAGATTCCTGAACACTGCGGGTAGGGATAATATCCTGAGGTCGTGAAGAGGCTGGCATCCTTGGAAGAGGTGGTGGAAGCACCGAACCGGTAGTAGCAGAAGTCATAGCAGACACAGTAGAGGAACTCATGTTTGATCTTGAGGCCATTATGGACAATGTGGCAAAAAGTTTTGAAAATAGAAAGCCGATTAGCGATTTCGCAAAAATTTTTAGTAAAGAGAGCACCACTTGCCCCACGGTGGGCGCCAAATTGTTTTGGTCAAAAATTACCTAAGCAATTTAGTGATCAAATTAGTTAAGTGAGGTAGTGTGCTAGAAAGTGTATTGAAAATACGTTTGTTAAATTATTTAGAAAATCAGTATTCAGGATACGGCTCAGGATATAGAGCTGTATCTATGATCAAACAATGAGCAAAAATGTAAAGGTGGACACGTGATGTACGAGGAAAGCCCTTGATCAATCTAGATCGCCGGCATAAAACCTCGGGAGCTGACAATCGCAGCTGCCTTGTTCTTCTATTGCTTCAAATATCGGGATACAGTGCAGGATGTGGTGCGGATCGACTATGTGTTACAATGAAATTTGAATACAAGTGTGGTGTTTGCAACGAGTTAGAGAGTGAAAGTGTTCGAGAGTGTAAGTGAAAATTGTGTGCCTTAAACTGATCCGCCCCCATCTATTTATAGTAAAGATAATGTAACAAACTATCCTAAACTTCCGGGATCCAGCGAATATTCCCACTTGAACGTTGAGGACCAAGTCTTTCGGGTTAAACGGCTTCTTCATAACAAATACGTCCGAGTCTTGAGGAGAAGAAGTCCTGATGACCGTTAGTAACTTACAGCCATTAACCTGCACGTGTTTAATTCACTCAGACTTAGGATATCGCCCAAGATATTAGCAATATCCTCGTCCAGTATCCTGGTCACAAATAAACAATAAAAAGCGGGATATTAGTCAGGATATGTATACTCAGAAAATGACCCATAACATTAGGTATACTACTAAAATCGCCACAGGGGGACATATTACCCCAGACTATTAGGTGTGAATTTCCTGCTACTAATAATGAGGCAGAATATGAGGCTTTAATTGCAGGATTAGAGTTGGCTAAAAATATGAGTATCAAGAATTTGCAAGTATATGTTGATTCTTTGTTAATCACTAATCACTTTAATGGAACCTATGCAGTTAAGGGAGAGAAGTTAATCGAGTATCTCGAAATTCTCAAAAAATTAGCAGGATATTTCGATATTTTTACACTTGAACAGGTACCAAGAGACGATAATGCTGAAGCTGATGCCTTGGCAAATCTGGGATCATCGGTCAGTATACCGGAAGGAACCCGAATACCAATATTACATTTCTTATATCCTGCGACGAATCCTCAGGATAAGGAAGTGATAAGTATTCAGGATCCTGATGATGAGTATCCTGAGGAGGATCCTAAGTCCTGGACGGCTCCAATCATGAGATATCTCAAGGAAGGACACATCCCAAAGAATGAGAATCCTAAAGCCTTTAGAATGAAGGTATCACGATTCACTATTATAAATGATGTTTTGTATAAGAAGTCTCTCGCAGGACCATATCTGAGGTGCTTGGAGGATCCCGAAACCAAAGAAGTACTTTAGGATATACATGAAGGGGATTGTGGTAACCATACTGGGGGCAGGTCCTTATTCTCAAAAGTATTAAGGACAGGATATTATTGGCCGACGATGAGGAAAGATGCCACAGAATATGCTCGAAGATGTGACGCATGTCAAAGACATAGTAACATATTACATCAGCCTGCTGAACCGCTGTATCCTATCATTTCCCCTTGGCCGTTCATGAAATGGGGTATGGATATAGTGGGAAAGCTTCCAAAGGCTCCAGGAGGAAAGGTTCTCATGTTGGCAATGACGGATTACTTCTCCAAGTGGGTTGAAGCAGAAGCATTTGTTCAAGTTAGAGATCAAGAAGTGGTATCCTTCATAAAAAGGAATATCCTGACTAGGTTTGGAGTACCAGCTGAGATAATTTATGACAACGGATCTCAATTTATAAGTAAAAGGACTACTGACTTCTGCAAGAGTTAGGGAATCAAAATGATTACGTCTACTCCGGTACATCCTCAAGCAAATGGACAAGCAAAATCATCGAACAAGATAATTGTCAACAACTTGAAAAAGAGACTAGGGGCTAAGAAAGGAAGATGGGCAGAAGAATTACCCTTTGTTTTGTGGGCTGATAGGACAACGGTAAAGAGTGCAACTGGTCAAACCCCGTTTTCCTTAGTGTTTGGAGCAGAAGCGGTGATCCCAACGGAAATGGTGATACCTACAGCAAGATCCAACCTCAGGGATCCTGAGCAGAATCCTGAAGTCCTATGCCAGGAACTGGATACTATTGATGAGACAAGAGATGCTGCAAGGCTAAGGATGGCAGCATATCAACAGAGGATATCTAAAGCATATAACAAAAATATAAGGACTAGAAGATTTCAGGTTGGAGATTGGGTATTAAGAAAAGCTTTTCAGAATACTACTAATCCTGCTGAGGGAATGTTGGTTCCAAAGTGGGAAGGACCCTATGTGGTTAAATCAGAATCAGGAAAAGGAGCATACCGACTCAAGAATATGGAGGGAGATACGCTACCGAGATCCTGGAATGCTATACATCTAAAGCTCTATTTTAAGTGAGTATGGAATTCAAATTCTGACTCAGGGCGGTATGGATTCTGACTCTTTTATTAAATTTTAATATCATTTACTATTTTGAACCCGTTACTGACTTAAGCATCGGAGGGGTGTTAGCCAGGCTAACACCCACCTTAGCTTATAGTGGTTTTGTAGAATATACTTTGGGATGTAGCACCTGGATACACAGTCAGGATACTTCGGAAGATTAGAGGATTGGCCCCCTCTCACGTCTAAGGGATCCTGATCCCTTCACAGGTTTAAAGGTATTCACCTTTCTTCCGAATTGGGTTTAAACACCCCGCCTGGAGCGCAAGTTATTCGGGAATAGTTCAAGGTGGCGGGACCAGTTCATGTAAAAGTGGCTGACAATTTCGTTACTATTGGCTATATCCTGAATCCTTAAGGTATATGAGGATTGATCACCCTCTTTCATGAAAGGGTATTTTCATACTCTCTAAGGTTTAAAGGTTTTCACCTTTCTAAGTCTTGGAGTTTATACACTCCCGCCTGTAGCGCACGAAAATTTGGGATTTCCCCCAGGATACGAAGGATTTATCTCCAGTATATTTTGGGTTTTACCCCTGTAACACAAAAATTGTCTATACAATTTGAACTATTGTTCAAAAAATTTCTAAGTGTTTAAGGACTTCATGCACAGGGGACATTCCATCTAAAGTAATTGTATGAAGCACAAAGAATTAAAGTTGAGCTAAGTGTATCGAACTGGGGACATCTTGGTAGGAGAAATCACAAAAGGGGATGGAATTTAATACTAAGGCTACACTCGATTCCTGGTATGATCTTTCCTTTGTGAACCTTAAATGAATTTTTTTTTCTCTGATTAAGGATATATCTTTAGGATATGTCTTCGGAATCTGTTTTTGAAATATGTTTCGGGATATTTCATTGAAATATTTGAAAATGAAAACTCTGATCTAACGAATGTTATCGAAACAGGTCTTAGAGAATGGGTTATCTTTTATCCTTTGGAGGTTTTGTCTGAAATTAATTGAATTTTTAGAAGTTCTATTTAATAAAAGTTTTCATAATATATCACTGAGTATATTGATTAGGATATTTTCAAAAGATAGTTGTACAAAATTTTGCAAAGCTAAAATCTACATTAAGAAATGCATGACAGAAATTAAAAGGCAACAACAAATAAGTCAAGAGGTAGTTATATTATTAACAAGTCAAAAGTTGTGCTTTTGGTTTCACCTCAAACCAAGGCCCATCCGCCAAAAGCACGATTAGTTTTTACCGTGCTTACGTAACAGTTGAAGGTTCTATCTCGAAACGGGACCTGTCCACCTTCAACCGTTACGACATTCAAAACAGGTTATACTAACCGATGACCAAGGGCTTCATCCTGAAACCCAGGACCCATCCACCTTTGGTCATCGTATTGTTCTAGTGCAGGAAATATAAATTGTTCAACGACAGGAAAAGTAAATTGTTTGTACAAACCACAACCATGAAATTTAAAAAAGTGGGCTCCGGCCTTGGCACGTATATCCATCATCGCCCGCTTCGCCGCCTAAGGGGCAACACCTTCTTGATCAGCAACTTCTTTCCCAGCATCTGCACCAGCATCCCCCTCAGGATTCTTCTCGGCATCATCACCAGCATTGGCCACTTCCTCTGCCGCCTTAGAAGGCTCTTCACCAGCATGCTTTGCGGGATGAGCGACGGGATGACCTCAAAGATCCTGTAGTTTCGCTTCCCAAGCCTTTACATTCTAGGAGGGGCATTCGAAGCCCAAGCTCTTGGCCTCATAAGCCATCTTTAACCTGGCTTGGAGAAGGGAGATAACGACAGATGCTTTGAGACTGTCCCGATATGAACTCATATCCTGCTGGTATTGAAGAAGGGCGACATCTAGTTTGGCTTGAGCATCCTCATTGGCTTTGTGGAGGGCAGCTTGGTGTTCCTGGGTCATTGCCTTGTATTTGTCTTCATAATGCTGGGACTTGGCGGCCGCAATTGTTCCTTGATCAGCTATAGTGGCTTCAGCTTTTTCGAGCTTAATCTCCAGCATCTTATTAAGCCCACAGGCGTCTTCATACAAGTGCATGAGACGTTCCAAGCCCTGCAGTTAAAGATACAGGTATCAATGTAAAATGAGCAGGATAATGATTAACATGCATGTTCAGGATATCGGAAGGGAATTTTTACCTGCTTGAGGAATGAAGTGGCTTCACTAAATCCATGATTCTCGAGAGAGAATGTCTCGGAGGCGGCTGGAGAATCCATTTCTTTTCTCTTCCGGGAGCTAGAGGCCCGGGTCCTGGATGCCGGAGGAGCTTTAGGAGCGGTAGTAGTCTTTGAAGTGGTAGGCTTTGGTATGGCAGACGACTTCGGCTTAGATTCTTGTTTGACAGGTACAAGGCTGGAGTAACTATCCAACTCGTCAAGTTGGAAGCCTTCGAGGTTGACAACTGGTACTGCACAAGGGAAGATATTTTTAAACTCATCATACCTCTAAAAGATAATCGGTTTAATAAATAAAGATAATTACTGAGAATATGCTTACCAGACATCTCTGAACTTGATTTTTGGCTTGAATCTGTAAGAAACAGGGAGATTTCTTTGATCCTGGACTTGGATTCCGCACTAGGGGGTGCTAAATCTCTGAAGTTTGCTGCATAAAAACATCAGGATATAAGTCTGGGATATAGTTTAAGGATACATTTGGGGATATTCCTAAAATCCTAGATCCTACCCTTGGTTAACCATCTAACCGGCAGATCGAAACCCTTGTCAATAGAGTCTCTTTTCACGAAAAAGAACTTCCGCCGCCATCGGTCTTCGTTCTTGGTGGCCTTAAGGACTAAAGGGCTCATGGATGTAGAGAACAAAAGAAAACGGCTATCACCATGGGACCTCAACCGGTATGCTATGGGGAGGTCTTCAATACACAGGTCAGGGCAATGGTGAGATTTGATTTGGTCTAGCACCATCAAAACTCGCCAGACCATTGGCATAGATTGGGCATAACTAAGGCCGGTGAGGTCGAAGAAACGAGAGATGAAGGGTGGAAATGGATACCGGAGTCCCAAAGAAAAGGGATAGGCGAAAAAGCAGACCCACTCGTTTGATGACACGTCTGATCGGATCTCCCGATCAAAAGGGCGAATGACTGTTCCAGCGGGAAAGGCACCGGAATCCTTGAGGGCGGCGATATCGGCATTGTTAAAGCAGCAAATTTCTTTTTCTGGTTCTCGTATGAGGTTTTGACTCACGAGGGTTAGGACTGGTTCATCCGAACGAGATCTTGTCCGTGATGCCATGAAGGGTATCAAGCAAACTAAAAGAAATTCAGGAAAAAGAACAGAGGATGAAGGAAAGGATGATTACCTGAAAATCGCTTGAAGAGTAATGATAACAAGAAGAAATATCTCAGCTAATTATAGGCTGAATATAGGGGGTAAAGAGTAAATATTGCATTGAAAATGGCAAAATGTCACCTCAATCGTCGTTTCGTTTTAATTGCCTCGGTCTACGAGTTAGAATTTTTAAAATATATCCGTTGGATTGGTATACCAACAGATATATTTGGGGACAATTGTTATGGGCCATTTTCTGAGTATATATATCCTGACTAATATCCTGCTTTTGGTTGTTTACTTGTGATCAGGATACTGGATTAGGATATTGGTATCATCCTGGGCCATATCCTGGTGGTAACTAAATTAACCACGTGCAGGTTAGAGGCTGTGGGTTACTAACGGTCAGATGGACTTCTTCTCCTCAAGACTCGGGCGTATCTGTTATGTGAGAGACGTTGAACCCGAAAGACCAGGTCTACAACGTTCAAGTGGGGAATATTCTCCGAATCCCGGTTTATTAGGATAGTTTGTTGCATTTCTTTTACTATAAATAGATGGGGGCGGATCAGATTAAGGCACGCAACTTTCACACACACTTTCGAACACTTTTGCTCTCTAGCTTTCAGCAGTCACTACACACAAACACTTTTAATCGAATTACATTGTAACACCTAGTTGATCCACATCACATCATGCACTGTATCCTGAGATTTAAAGCAATAGAAGAACAAGGCAGCTGCGATTCTCAGCTCCCGAGGTTTTGTGCCGGCGATCTAGATTGATCAAGGGCTTTCCCAGTACATCACGTGTCAACCTTTACTTTTTTGCTCATTGTTTGATCATAGATACAGCTCAATATACTGAGCCGTATCCTGAAACTGTTTTTGCAATTAACTTGATTAACATATTTTCGACACTCATTTCTAGCACACTACCTCACTTAACTAATTTGATCACTTAATTGCTTCGGTAATTTTTGACCAAAACACGCATATATATCACCATTGCCCTTGATTTTCTTGACTGTATATCTCTTAAATGTCAACATATACACGTGTGATTTAGTTTACCGAGATTTTTAATGCCGAGAACCTCGATCAGAGGGTAAAAAAGGCGTAAGGTTCACAATGGTGTAAAATTAAAATGGGATATAATGGGCTAGGATTCGAGTTACAGGAACAAGGGCCAAACCAACCACCCAAGAATGGAATCATCGAGCGAAAACACTTGACAATCAACTAGAAGCAGCTTTTCTTGCCACCAGACCTTTCTCCATCAATTAGGAATCTGATTCCGTCACTAAACACATTCCTTAAATTGTAGCCACTTGTTGAGTGTCTTTTTTTTGGTGTCTAATCCGCATATATATCACCATTGCCCTTGATTTTCTTGACTGTATATCTCTTAAATATCAACATATACACGTGTGATTTAGTTTACGAAGATTTTTCAACGCCGAGAACCTCGATCAAAGATTAAAAAAGGTGTAAGGTTCACAATGGTGTAAAATTAAAATGGGATATACCGGGCTAGGATTCGAGTTACAGGAACAAGGGCCTAACCAACCACCCAAGAATGGAATCGTCGAGCGAAAACACTTGACAACCTCCTAGAAGCAGCTTTTCTTGCCACCAGACCTTTCTCCATCAATTAGGAATCTGATGTCGTCACTAAACACATTCCTTAAATTGTAGCCATTTGTTGAGTGTTTTTTTTTTGTGTCTAATCCGCATATATATCACCATTTCCCTTGATTTTCTTGACTGTATATCTCTTAAATGTCAACATATACACGTGTGATTTAGTTTACGAAGATTTTTCAATGCCGAGAACCTCGATCAGAGAATAAAAAAGGCGTAAGGTTCACAATGGTGTAAAATTAAAATGGGATATACCGGGCTAGGATTCGAGTTACAGGAACAAGGGCCAAACCAACCACCCAAAAATGGAATCGTCGAGCGAAAACACTTGACAACCTCTAGAAGTAGCTTTTCTTGCCACCAAACCTTTCTCTATCAATTAGGAATCTGATGTCGTCACTAAACACATTCCTTAAATTGTAGTCATTTGTTGTGTGTGTGTTTTTTTTTTGGTGTCTAGTCCGCATATATATCACCATTGCCTCTGATTTTCTTGACTGTATATCTCTTAAATGTCAACATATACACGTGTGATTTAGTTTACGAAGATTTTTCAACGTCGAGAACCTCGATCAGAGAGTAAAAAAGGCGTAAGGTTCACAATGGTGTAAAATTAAAATGGGATATACCGGGCTAGGATTCGTGTTACAGGAACAAGGGCCAAACCAACCACCCAAGAATGGAATCGTCGAGCGAAAACACTTGACAACCTCCTAGAAGTAGCTTTTCTTGCCACCAAACCTTTCTCCATCAATTAGGAATCTGATGCCGTCACTAAACACATTCCTTAAATTGTAGTCATTTGTTGTTTGTTTTTTATTTGGTGTCTAATCCGCATATATATCACCATTTCCTTTGATTTTCTTGACTGTATATCTCTTAAATGTCAACATATACACGTGTGATTTAGTTGACGAAGATTTTTCAACTCCGAGAACCTCGAGCAGAGAGTAAAAAAGGCGTAAGGTTCACAATGGTGTAAAATTAAAATGGGATATAACGGGCTAGGATTCGAGTTACAGGAACAAGGGCCAAACCAACCACCCAAGAATGGAATCGTCGAGCGAAAACACTTGACAATCAACTAGAAGCAGCTTTTCTTGCCACCAGACCTTTCTCCATCAATTAGGAATCTGATTCCGTCACTAAACACATTCCTTAAATTGTAGCCATTTGTTGAGTGTTTTTTTGGTGTCTAATCCGCATATATATCACCATTGCCCTTGATTTTCTTGACTGTATATCTCTTAAATATCAACATATACACGTGTGATTTAGTTTACGAAGATTTTTCAACGTCGAGAACCTCGATCAGAGAGTAAAAAAGGGGTAAGGTTCACAATGGTGTAAAATTAAAATGGGATATACCGGGCTAGGATTCGAGTTACAGGAACAAGGGCCAAACCAACCACCCAAGAATGGAATCGTCGAGCGAAAACACTGGACAGCCTCCTAGAAGCAGCTTTTTTTGCCACCAGACATTTCTCTATCAATTAGGAATCTGATGCCGTCACTAAACACATTCCTTAAATTGTAGCCATTTGTTGAGTGTTTTTTTTTTGTTACTATTCCGTATATATATCACCATTGCCCTTAATTTTCTTGACTGTATATCTCTTAAATGTCAACATATACACGTGTGATTTAGTTTACGAAAATTTTTCAATGCCGAGAACCTTGATCAGAGAGTAAAAAAGGCGTAAGGTTCACAATGGTGTAAAATTAAAATGGGATATACCGGGCTAGGATTCGAGTTACAGGAACAAGGGCCAAACCAACCACCCAAGAATGGAATCGTCGAGCGAAAACACTTGACAACCTCCTAGAAGCAGTTTTTCTTACCACCAGAGCTTTCTCCATTAATTAGGAATCTGATGCCGTCACTAAACACATTCCTTAAATTTTAGCCATTTGTTGAGTGATTTTTTTTGGTGTCTAATACGCATATATATCACCATTGCCCTTGATTTTCTTGACTGTATATCTCTTAAATGTCAACATATACACATGTGATTTAGTTTATGAAGATTTTTCAATGCCAAGAACCTCGATCAGAGAGTAAAAAAGGCGTAAGGTTCACAATCGTGTAAAATTAAAATGGGATATACCGGGCTAGGATTCGAGTTACAGGAACAAGGGCCAAACCAACCACCCAAGAATGGAATCGTTGATCGAAAACACTTGACAAACGCCTAGAAGCAGCTTTTCTTACCACCGGACCTTTCTCCATCAATTAGGAATCTGATGCCGTCACTAAACACATTCCTTAAATTGTAGCCATTTGTTGTGTGTTTTTTTTTGGTGTCTAATCCGCATATATATCACCATTGCCCTTGATTTTCTTGACTGTATATCTCTTAAATATCAACATATACACGTGTGATTTAGTTTACGAAGATTTTTCAATGCCGAGAACCTCGATCAGAGAGTAAAAAAGGCGTAAGGTTCACAATGGTGTAAAATTAAAATCGGATATACTGGGCTAGGATTCGAGTTACAGGAACAAGGGCCAAACCAACCACCCAAGAATGGAATCGTCGAGCGAAAACACTTGACAACCTCCTAGAAGCAGCTTTTCTTGCCACCAGACCTTTCTCCATCAATTAGGAATCTGATGCCGTCACTAAACACATTCCTTAAATTGTTGCCATTTGTTGAGTGTTTTTTTTTTTGTCTCTAATCCGCATATATATCACCATTGCCCTTGATTTTCTAGACTGTATATATCTTAAATGTCAACATATACACGTGTGATTTACTTTACGAAGATTTTTCAATGCCGAGAACCTCGATCAGAGAATAAAAAAGGTGGTAGGTTCACAATGGTGTAAGATTAAAATTAGATATACCTAGCTAGGCTTCGAGTTACAAGAACAAGGGCCAAACCAACCACCCAAGAATGGAATCGTCGAGCGAAAACACTTGACAACCTCCTAGAAGCAGCTTTTCTTACCACCAGACCTTTCTCCATCAATTAGGAATCTGATGCCGTCACTAAAAACATTCCTTAAATTGTAGCCATTTGTAGAGTGTTTTTTTTTTGGTGTCTAATCCGCATATATATCACCATTGCCCTTGATTTTCTTGATTGTATATCTCTTCAATGTCAACATATACACGTGTGATTTAGTTTACGAAGATTTTTCAATGCCGAGAACCACGATCAGAGAGTAAAAAAGGCGTAAGGTTCACAATGGTGTAAAATTAATGGGATATACCAGGCTAGGATTCGAGTTACAGGAACAAGGGCCAAACTAACCACCCAAGAATGGAATCGTCGAGCGAAAACACTTGAATACCTCCTAGAAGCAGCTTTTCTTACCACCAGACCTTTCTCCATCAGTTAGGAATCTGATGCCGTCACTAAACACATTCCTTAAATTGTAGCCATTTGTGGAGTGATTTTTTTTTGGTGTCTAATCCGCATATATATCACCATTGCCCTTGATTTTCTTGACTGTATATCTCTTAAATGTCAACATATACACGTGTGATTTAGTTTACGAAGATTTTTCAATGCCGATAACCTCAATCAGAGAGTAAAAAAGGCGTAAGGTTCACAATGGTGTAAAATTAAAATGGGACATACCGGGCTAGGATTCGAGTTACAGGAACAAGGGCCAAACCAACCACCCAAGAATGGAATCATCGAGCGAAAACACTTGACAACCTCTTAGATGCAGCTTTTCTTACCACCAAACCTTTTTCCATCAACTAGGAATCTAATGCCGTCACTAAACACATTCCTTAAATTGTAGCCATTTGTTGAGTGTTTTTTTTGTCTAATCCGCATATATATGACCATTGCCCTTGATTTTCTTGATTGTATATCTCTTAAATATCAACATATGCACGTGTGATTTAATTTACGAAGATTTTTCAATGCCGAGAACCTCGATCAGAGAGTTAAAAAGGCGTAAGGTTCACAATAGTGTAAAATTAAAATGGGATATACTGGGCTAGGATTCGAGTTACAGGAACAAGGGCCAAACCAACCACCCAAGAATGGAATGGTCGAGCGAAAACACTTGACAACCTCCTAGAAGCAGCTTTTCTTGCCAATAGACCTTTCTCCATCAATTAGGAATCTGATGCCGTCACTAAACACATTCCTTAAATTGTAGCCATTTGTTTAGTGATTTTTTTTGTGTCTAATCCGCATATATATCACCATTGCCCTTGATTTTCTTGACTGTATATCTCTTAAATGTCAACATATACATGTGTGATATAGTTTACGAAGATTTTTCAATGCTGAGAACCTCGATCAGAGAGTAAAAAAGGCGTAAGGTTCACAATGGTGTAAGATTAAAATGGGATATACCGGGCTAGGATTCGAGTTACAGGAACAAGGGCCAAACCAACCACCTAAGAATGGAATCGTCGAGCGAAAACAATTGACAACCTCCTAGAAGCAGCTTTTCTTACCACCAGACCTTTCTCCATCAATTAGGAATCTGATGCCGT
This sequence comes from Helianthus tuberosus, assembly GCA_030545235.1. Classification (NCBI taxonomy): domain Eukaryota; kingdom Viridiplantae; phylum Streptophyta; class Magnoliopsida; order Asterales; family Asteraceae; genus Helianthus; species Helianthus tuberosus. Next base: position 26,310,283 of record CM060428.1, read on the forward strand.
CACTAAACACATTCCTTAAATTGTAGCCATTTGTTGAGTATTTTTTTTTTTTGTGTTTAATCCGCATATATATCACCATTGCCCATGATTTTCTTGACTGTATATCTCTTAAAAGTCAACATATACATGTGTGATTTAGTTTACGAAGATTTTTCAATGCCAAGAACCTCGATCAGTGAGTAAAAAGGCGTAAGGTTCACAATGATGTAAAATTAAAATGGGATATACCGGGCTAGGATTCGAGTTACAGGAACAAGGCCCAAACCAACCACCCAAGAATGGAATCGTCGCGCGAAAACACTTGACAACCTCCTAGAAGCAGCTTTTCTTACCACCAGACCTATCTCCATCAATTAGGAATCTGATGCCGTCACTAAACACATTCCTTAAATTGTAGCCATTTGTTGAGTGTTTTTTTTGGTGTCTAATCCGCATATATATCACCATTGCCCTTGATTTTCTTGATTGTATGTCTCTTAAATGTCAACATATACACTTGTGGTTTAGTTTACGAAGATTTTTCAATGCCGAGAACCTCGATCAGAGAGTAAAAAAGGCGTAAGGTTCACAATGGTGTAAAATTAAAATGGGATATACCGGGTTAGGATTCGAGTTACAGGAACAAGGGCCAAACCAACCACCCAAGAATGGAATCATCGAGCGAAAACACTTGACAACCTCCTAGATGCAGCTTTTCTTACCACCAAACCTTTTTCCATCAATTAGGAATCTAATGCCGTCACTAAACACATTCCTTAAATTGTAGCCATTTGTTGAGTGTTTTTTTTGTCTAATCCGCATATATATGACCATTGCCCTTGATTTTCTTGATTGTATATCTCTTAAATATCAACATATGCACGTGTGATTTAATTTACGAAGATTTTTCAATGCCGAGAACCTCGATCAGAGAGTTAAAAAGGCGTAAGGTTCACAATAGTGTAAAATTAAAATGGGATATACTGGGCTAGGATTCGAGTTACAGGAACAAGGGCCAAACCAACCACCCAAGAATGGAATGGTCGAGCGAAAACACTTGACAACCTCCTAGAAGCAGCTTTTCTTGCCAATAGACCTTTCTCCATCAATTAGGAATCTGATGCCGTCACTAAACACATTCCTTAAATTGTAGCCATTTGTTTAGTGATTTTTTTTGTGTCTAATCCGCATATATATCACCATTGCCCTTGATTTTCTTGATTGTATATCTCTTAAATGTCAACATATACATGTGTGATATAGTTTACGAAGATTTTTCAATGCTGAGAACCTCGATCAGAGAGTAAAAAAGGCGTAAGGTTCACAATGGTGTAAGATTAAAATGGGATATACCGGGCTAGGATTCGAGTTACAGGAACAAGGGCCAAACCAACCACCTAAGAATGGAATCGTCGAGCGAAAACAATTGACAACCTCCTAGAAGCAGCTTTTCTTACCACCAGACCTTTCTCCATCAATTAGGAATCTGATGCCGTCACTAAACACATTCCTTAAATTGTAGCCATTTGTTGAGTATTTTTTTTTTGTGTTTAATCCGCATATATATCACCATTGCCCATGATTTTCTTGACTGTATATCTCTTAAAAGTCAACATATACATGTGTGATTTAGTTTACGAAGATTTTTCAATGCCAAGAACCTCGATCAGAGAGTAAAAAGGCGTAAGGTTCACAATGATGTAAAATTAAAATGGGATATACCGGGCTAGGATTCGAGTTACAGGAACAAGGCCCAAACCAACCACCCAAGAATGGAATCGTCGCGCGAAAACACTTGACAACCTCCTAGAAGCAGCTTTTCTTACCACCAGACCTATCTCCATCAATTAGGAATCTGATGCCGTCACTAAACACATTCCTTAAATTGTAGCCATTTGTTGAGTGTTTTTTTTGGTGTCTAATCCGCATATATATCACCATTGCCCTTGATTTTCTTGATTGTATATCTCTTAAATGTCAACATATACACTTGTGGTTTAGTTTACGAAGATTTTTCAATGCCGAGAACCTCGATCAGAGAGTAAAAAAGGAGTAAGGTTCACAATGGTGTAAAATTAAAATGGGATATACCGGGTTAGGATTCGAGTTACAGGAACAAGGGCCAAACCAACCACCCAAGAATGGAATCGTCGAGCGAAAACACTTGACAACCTCCTAGAAGCAACTTTTCTTGCCACCAGACCTTTCTCCATCAATTAGGAATCTGATGCCGTCACTAAACACATTCCTTAAATTGTAGCCATTTGTTGAGTTTTTTTTTGTCTAATCCGCATATATATCACCATTGCCCTTGATTTTCTTGACTGTATATCTCTTAAATGTCAACATATACACGTATGATTTAGTTTACGAAGAGTTTTCAATGCCGATAACCTCGATCAGAGAGTAAAAAAGGCATAAGATTCACATTGGTGTAAAATTAAAATGGGATATACCAGGCTAGGATTCGAGTTACAGGAACAAGAGCCAAACCAACCACCCAAGAATGGAATCGTCGAGCGAAAACACTTGACAACCTCCTATAAGCAGCTTTTCTTGCCACCAGACCTTTCTCCATCAATTAGGAATCTGATGCCGTCACTAAACACATTCCTTAAATTGTAGCCATTTGTTGAGTGTTTTTTTTTTGTGTCTAATCTGCATATATATCACCATTGCCCTTGTTATCTTGACTGTATATCTCTTAAATGTCAACATATACACGTGTGATTTAGTTTACGAAGATTTTTCAATGCCGAGGAACCTCTATCAGAGAGTAAAAAAGTCATAAGGTTCACAATGGTGTAAGATTAAAATGGTATATACTGGGCTTGGATTCGAGTTACTGGAACAAGGGCCAAACCAACCACCCAAGAATGGAATCGTCGAGCGAAAACACTTGACAACCTCCTAGAAGCCGTTTTTCTTACCACCAGACCTTTCTCCATCAATTAGGTATCTGATGCCGTCACTAAACACATTCCTTAAATTGTAGCCATTTGTTGAGTGATTTTTTTTTGGTGTCTAATCCGCATATATATCACCATTGCCCTTGATTTTCTTGACTGTATATCTCTTAAATATCAACATATACACCTGTGATTTAGTTTACAAGATTTTTCAATTCCGGGAACCTCGATCAGAGAGTAAAAAAGGCGTAAGGTTCACAAAGGTGTAAGATTAAAATGGGATATACCGGGCTAGGATTCGAGTTACAGGAACAAGGGCCAAACCAACCACCCAAGAATGGAATCGTCGAGCGAAAACACTTGACAACCTTCTAGAAGCAGCTTTTCTTACCACCAGACCTTTCTCCATCAATTAGGAATCTGATGCCGTCACTAAATACATTCCTTAAATTGTAGCCATTTGTTGAGTGTTTTTTTTGGTGTCTAATCCGCATATATATCACCATTGCCCTTGATTTTCTTGACTGTATATCTCTTAAATGTCAACATATAGACGTGTGATTTAGTTTACGAAGATTTTTCAATGCCGAGAACCTTGATCAGAGAGTAAAAAAGGCGTAAGGTTCACAATGGTGTAAAATTAAGATGGGATATATCGGGCTAGGATTCGAGTTATTGGAACAAGGGCCAAACCAACCACCCAAGAATGGAATCGTCGAGCGAAAACACTTGACAACCTCCTAGAAGCAGCTTTTCTTGCCACCAGACCTTTCTCCATCAATTAGGAATCTGATGCCGTCACTAAACACATTCCTTAAATTGTAGCCATTTGTTGAGTGTTTTTTTTGGTGTCTAATCCGCATATATATCACCATGCCCTTGATTTTCTTGACTGTATATCTCTTAAATGTCAACATATACACGTGTGATTTAGTTTACGAAGATTTTTCAATGCCGAGAACCTCGATCAGAGAATAAAAAGGCGTAAGGTTCACAATGGTGTAAAATTAAAATGGGATATACCGGGCTAGGATTCGAGTTACAGGAACAAGGGCCAAACCAACCACCCAAGAATGGAATCGTCGAGCGAAAACACTTGCCAACCTCCTAGAAGCAGCTTTTCTTGCCACCAGACCTTTCTCCATCAATTAGGAATTTGATGCCGTCACAAAACACATTCCTTAAATTGTAGCCATTTGTTGAGTGATTTTTTTTGGTGTCTAATCCGCATATATATCACCATTGCCCTTGATTTTCTTGACTGTATATCTCTTAAAAGTCAACATATACACGTGTGATTTAGTTTACGAAGATTTTTCAATGTCGAGAACCTCGATCAGAGAGTAAAAAAGGCGTAAGGTTCATAATGGTGTAAAATTAAAATGGGATATACCGGGCTAGGATTCGAGTTGCAGGAACAAGGGCCAAACCAACCACCCAAGAATGGAATTATCGAGCGAAAACACTTGACAACCTCCTAGAATCAGCTTTTCTTGCCACCAGACCTTTCTCCGTCAATTAGGAATCTGATGTCGTCACTAAACACATTCCTTAAATTGTAGCCATTTGTTGAGTGTTTTTTTTTTGTGTCTAATCCGCATATATATCACCATCTCCCTTGATTTTCTTAACTGTATATCTCTTAAATATCAACATATACACGTGTGATTTAGATGAAACCCTCATAGTTCCTTTCAAGGAGCTCACCATCGACGATCAGTTGTGATTTATCGAAGAACAAGTGGAAATCTTGGACCGGGAGGTCAAGATTCTCAAACGCACCAAGATACCAATTGTTCGAGTTCGTTGGAACTCCCGTCGTGGCCCAAAGTTTACCTGGGAACGAGAAGACCAAATGAAACACAAATATCCCCAGTTGTTCGAGAACAATGAAACCACTGCTGAGGCTGAAGCTACTGCGGAATTTCGGGACGAAATTCCAAACCAACGGGGGAATGATGTGACACCCCAGGAAAACCAGGAAACCATGCAACCTAACTAGCTTCCTCAGTAACTACGTGCTAAATTTCGGGACGAAATTTCTTTCAAGTTGGGGATGATGTGACAACCTGCACTTTTACGATCATTGTTACCTAGTTCCATGATTATTAAACGAGTATTGTTACGTGTGCTTGTATGTTTCTGGAACCGTACATTTGTGTATTTGGGCCGCAATTGTATTGGGCCACACCTTAGTGTTGCTTGTTTGAGTGGGCCGCCCCCTAAACCCTTGTAGCCCAATAGAAACTAGTAAGATTGTAATCGGCCTTTCGTGACAACAATTTATCTATATTGATGACATCTCAATTATGTGGGCTTGAGCCCATTACCTCGGTCTAATAGGTGAACCGCCCCAAACCCTCATATTATATGTTTACGTAATGTGTTATTTGATTAGATTAAATTCTAAACCAAAAAGCAAACCCCCTTAAACTAATTCCCTAAGTTATTACTTCTCCATTCCTCTCGGCCCAGCCCAACAGTATTAAAAACCGGCCCAATCCCCTTTATTTTTCTTATATTATGTAATAGGGGGGTGGGTGTTTTAATTAAACAACTTTATCAAACCCTATTCTCCCTTGACTCAAGAACGGCAACTGAAGAAACCCCCTTCCCTTCGCACCTTATTGGGTTGTATGCCCTCATCACTTCTTGGTTAGTGTTATTATCATTCATTATAAATCTGCAATAAAGTGTGGAATGGTATGCATGATGTTAGCAAATGACTTAGGGTTGTACGTGCATAAACTGATGGTGATCCATATGTACAGATCTATTGCTTGTTGTGATTTGTTTAATAAGGATTGTCCATTAGAATATGTTTTGCTTTGAATTGAACTGTAGGGTACATGAATGATATATGTTGATTAGGTGTCTAGGATAAACCGAATGATTGTTAGGACGACTATTGTTGATGAAACTGTCCATGATTAATGTTGCGAAATTAGGAGGTAAAGGGGTGGGAACCTGCAACTAATCTCGACGAACCTGTAGAGATGTTTCGCCATGAAAGGTCACGACGAAACATTGAAGTTTCGCCATGCGAGGTTTCGTCGGAATGCCATGAGGGGTTTCGTCGGAATGCATATGTTAATGAAGTAACTGAATAATTATTATGATATATATTGTGTGTAGATAATGGCATTCAAAAAATGACAGCTCATGTGTGGAGATAGTGGTATTCTAAAATGACGGCTCATGTGTGTAGATAATGGCATGCTATAATGGCAGCCACATATATACAGTATTTATCTAGTTCGAACTCCGATGAGGATAATTATTATGTTAATTGTGATGCCACACTATGATACAGTAATTATATACGTAGATAATGGCGGTCAAGTGGGTGTTTGTAGTCTGAACCAAATCAAACATGTGCATTTATTTATTATTAATGTGTTGGAACAGTGGTTTAGTATTTCAAGCTTTGAATGTGATTATCAATATTAATAACCTTTGACCATTAGTAGTTTGCGTGTATTGAAAATTGATCTATGATATGTCGACCATACAATATCCGTTTACAACGGTTAATGAGTTCATGTCGGTGATTTAGATGTGTATACAACTTGAATGACAATAAATAACTAATGTACATGAGTAATTGTTACGACTAGTCATATGTTATGTGTTTCTGGTACACCACTGGATTGATGATGTATGTAATACTTGCGTGCTACATGTGTAATATGTATAAGGAATTTGTGATTAAGTGTTACGAAACTGACAGTTACTGGTAATCATATTAGGATTGGTTGACCAATGGTAAACATAAACAAGTAACTAATCTTACCGAGCAAACCAAGGTGAGTTCACACACTTTCTAAGGCGTGGGATTCCCGGTGGTTGGGAATGGGTTAAAGAATTAAAACGGAACCTACATATCCTCCTTGGGTAGGATATGTACGGCCATCCTCCATGGGTAGGATGCCAATCTTAATCATGCGTATTCTCCTTGGGTAGAATACGTACGTTCGTCCTCCTTGGGTAGGGCAACAACCTTAAACTTACTAGACAAAACTCTGTCATTAAGTCCCTCATTTTATATCGACTTAATCGCCGAGGCCCATGGCGAGCGGGTCATTAGTTAATAGCGCTATTAGGTTTGACAAACCTCACACCGTGCCGGTCGGACGGGCGTGTACTAATGGATCATGGCAAACTGTCAATGATGATAGACATTGACGTAGGGCACAACTATTGTTCGTCAGTTGTCGATATGGTAACGGTCTAGTGGTTCACATGGGGAAGCCCCCACTGGTTATGGATATGGTTTGGGAAACAAGGAACTGATTAACTACTGGTTTTCGAATGAATTCATGATTTTTGGAACAACTTTAAAACGGACAACCAATTGTGAACTCGCTCAACTTTGTTGTTGATTCGTTGTTACATGCCTTGCAGGATTTTAGGTACATATTGTTAGAACTTGCTGTCTGGGATGCTGGAGTGGTCATGGGTCAAGTCACGAGGAGTCACAAGACATGTCTGATGGTTTTTTTTTAAACACCTGTTTTATGGAACTCATAACAAATTGTAATATGCTTCCGCTGGATAATAACTCTTGTATTGTAACACTTACTTTAAATAAATGAAAGTTTTATTTTATCTTTATAAGTTCAATGTGATTGGTGGCTAAGATCCTGGTACGTCACACGTCCTGCGGTGTTTCCGCGAGTGGTATTTTGGGGGTGTGACAGATTGGTATCAGAGCCATTGGTTATAGTGAACTTGGTTTTAAAAAGGGAAAAACGTTTTTTATAAAACCAGACTATAACCGAACAGTTTTGACAACAAGAATACGACCATGACACTCAGCTCCAGATTGCAAGGTTCGTCTCTCGTATACTCATTGTACTGCATAACTAGTGAACACTTACATATGATATTGCATGTGATTGCACGTTTAGCACAACAGTATGAAATCATTTATTACTTGCATGTGTTATTCGACTGATAGGGTGGTATTTCCCTAAACCTTCATGATTTACGCTTCGTGATGCTCTTTGTTTGCTACTCGAGTTCGAGGAACCATTTGACATGAGTTAAGAGGAGCTGAGATGAGCATGCAAATCACAATATTATTGTGGGTGCACACATAATAATAATGTGGGGTGCATGCGAGTCCTAGTGAGGCTTAACAAGTGAAAAAGGGGTTCCGTTCCGTTATTTGAGCAATGTGAAACATAACAAACCTATAGGGGTCATAGCAGTGATTGTCCCCTACTCGAACGTGAACTTTCCATTCCTCTCTGGATCCTTTCGAATCTTGATGCTATCGAGTATTACCTGAACACCCATCTGAACACTTAGCGAACCGTGTAGAAGGTTAGGTGCTTATACGAACGTCCCTGAGTTGGATATCGCAGCGTTTGATGATTGATCGATACCTTTCTTAATCCTCTTTGTTTGCTGGAACTCATGTATTGATATCTTAGACCCCGAAGTGTGATCATTTCTGCTATACCCTCGTAACAGACCTTTCTCCATCAATTAGGACTATGATGCCGTCACTAAACACATTCTTAAATTGTAGCCATTTGTTGAGTGTTTTTTTTTGTGTCTAATCCGCATATATATCACCATTGCCCTTGATTTTTTTGACTGTATATCTCTTAAATATCAACATATACACGTGTGATTTAGTTTACCAAGATTTTTTCAATGCCGAGAACCTCAATCAGAGAGTAAAAAAGGCGTAAGGTTCACAATGGTGTAAAATTAAAATGGGATATACCGGGCTAGGATTCGAGTTACAAGAACAAGGGCCAAACCAACCACCCAAGAATGGAATCGTCGAGCGAAAACACTTGACAACCTCCTAGAAGCAGCTTTTCTTGCCACCAGACCTTTTTCCATTAATTAGGAATCTGATGCCGTCACTAAACACATTACTTAAATTGTAGCCATTTGTTGAGTGTTTTTTTTTGGTGTCTAATCCGCATATATATCACCATTTCCCTTGATTTTCTTGACTGTATATCTCTTAAATGTCAACATATACACGTGTGATTTAGTTTAGGAAGAATTTTCAATGCCGAGAACCTCGATCAGAGAGTAAAAAAGGCGCTAAGGTTCACAATGGTGTAAAATTAAAATGGGATATACCGGGCTAGGATTCGACTTACAGGAACAAGGGCCAAACCAACCACCCAAGAATGGAATCATCGAGCGAAAACACTTTATAACCTCCAAGAAGCAGCTTCTCTTGCCACTAGACCTTTCTCCATCAATTAGGAATCTGATGCCGTCGCTAAAAACATTCCTTAAATTGTAGCCATTTGTTGAGTGTTTTTTTTGTGTCTAATCCGCATATATATATCACCATTGCCCTTGATTTTCTTGACTGTATATCTCTTAAATGTCAACATATACACGTGTGATTTAGTTTACGAAGATTTTTCAATGCCAAGAACCTCGATCAGAGAGTAAAAAAGGCGTGAGGTTCACAATGGTGTAAGATTAAAATGGGATATACCGGGCTAGGAATCGAGTTACAGGAACAAGGGCCAAACCAACCACCCAAGAATGGAATCATCGTGCGAAAACACTTGACAACCTCCTTGAAGCAGATTTTCTTACCCCCAGACCTTTCTCCATCAATTAGGAATCTAATGTCGTCACTAAACACATTCCTTAAATTGTAGCCATTTGTTGAGTGTTTTCTTTGGTGTCTAATCCGCATATATATCACCATTGCCCTTGATTTTCTTGACTGTATATCTCTTAAATGTCAACATATACACGTGTGATTTAGTTTACGAAGATTTTTCAATGCCGAGAACCTCGATCAGAGAGTAAAATGGCGTAAGGTTCACAATGGTGTAAAATTAAAATGGGATATACCGGGCTAGGATTCGAGTTACAGGAACAAGGGCCAAACCAAACACCCAAGAATCGAATAGTCGAGCGAAAACACTTGACAACCTCCTAAATGCAGCTTTTCTAACCACCAGACCTTTCTGCATCATTTAGGAATCTGATGCCGTCACTAAACACATTCCTTAAATTGTAGCCATTTGTTGAGTGTTTTTTTTGTGTCTAACCGCATATATATCACCATTGCCCTTGATTTTCTTGACTGTATATCTCTTAAATGTCAACATATACACGTGTGATTTAGTTTACGAAGATTTTTCAATGACGAGAACCTCGATCAGAGAGTAAAAAAGGCGTAAGGTTCACAATGGTGTAAAATTAAAATGGGATATATCGGGCTAGGATTCGAGTTACAGGAACAAGGGCCAAACCAACCACCCAAGAATGAAATCATCGACCGAAAACACTTGACAACCTCCTAGAAGCAGCTTTTCTTGCCACCAGACCTTTCTCCATCAATTAGGAATCTGATGCCGTCACTAAACACATTCCTTAAATTGTAGCCATTTGTTGAGTGTTTTTTTTGTGTCTAATCCGCATATATATCACCATTGCCCTTGATTTTCTTGACTGTATATCTATTAAATATCAACATATACATGTGTGATTTAGTTTACGAAGATTTTTCAATGACGAGAACCTCGATCAGAGAGTAAAAAAGGTGTAAGGTTCAAAATGGTGTAAAATTAAAATGGGATATATCGGGCTAGGATTCGAGTTACAGAAACAAGGGCCAAACCAACCACCCAAGAATGGAATCGTCGAGCGAAAACACTTGACAACCTCCAAGAAGCAGCTTTTCTTACCACCAGACCTTTTTCCATCAATTAGGAATCTGATGCCGTCACTAAACACATTCCTTAAATTGTAGCCATTTGTTGAGTGTTTTTTTTTGTGTCTAATCCGCATATATATCACCATTGCCCTTGATTTTCTTGACTGTATATCTCTTAAATATCAACTTATACACGTGTGATTTAGTTTACGAAGATTTTTCAATGCCGAGAACCTCGATCAGAGAGTAAAATAGGCGTAAGGTTCACAATGGTGTAAAATTAAAATGGGATATACCGGGCTAGGATTCGAGTTACAGGAACAAGGGCCAAACCAACCACCCAAGAATGGAATCGTCGAGCGAAAACACTTGACAACCTCCTAGAACCAGCTTTTCTTACCACCAGACATTTCTCCATCAGTTAGGAATCTGATGCCGTCACTAAACACATTCCTTAAATTGTAGCCATTTGTTGAGTGTTTTTTTTTTGTGTCTAATCCGCATATATATCACCATTGCGCTTGATTTTCTTGACTGTATATCTCTTAAATGTCAACATATACACATGTGATTTAGTTTACGAAGATTTTTCAATGACGAGAACCTCGATCAGAGAGTAAAAAAGGTGTAAGGTTCACAATGGTGTAAAATTAAAATGGGATATATCGGGCTAGGATTCGAGTTACAGGAACAAGGGCCAAACCAACCACCCAAGAATGAAATCGTCGAGCGAAAACACTTGACAACCTCCTAGAAGCAGCTTTTCTTGCCACCAGACCTTTCTCCATCAATTAGGAATCTGATGCCGTCACTAAACACATTCCTTAAATTGTAGCCATTTGTTGAGTGTTTTTTTTGTGTCTAATCCGCATATATATCACCATTGCCCTTGATTTTCTTGACTGTATATCTCTTAAATATCAACATATACACGTGTGATTTAGTTTACGAAGATTTTTCAATGCCGAGAACCTCGATCAGAGAGTAAAATGGGCGTAAGGTTCACAATGATGTAAAATTAAAATGGGATATACCGGGCTAGGATTCGAGTTACTGGAACAAGGGCCAAACCAACCACCCAAGAATGGAATCGTTGAGCGAAAACACTTGACAACCTCCTAGAAGCAGCTTTTCTTACCACCAGACCTTTCTCCATCAAATAGGAATCTAATGCCGTCACTAAACACATTCCTTAAATTGTAGCCATTTGTTTAGTGTTTTTTTTGGTGTCTAATCCGCATATATATCACCATTGCCCTTGATTTTCTTGACTGTATATCTCTTAAATGTCAACATATACACGTGTGATTTAGTTTACGAAGATTTTTCAATGCCGAGAACCTCGATCAGAGAGTAAAAAAGGCATAAGGTTCACAATGGTGTAAAATTAAAATGGGATATACCGGGCTAGTATTCGAGTTACCGGAACAAGGGCCAAACCAACCACCCAAGAATGGAATCGTCGAGCGAAAACACTTGACAACCTCCTAGAAGCAGCTTTTCTTACCACCAGACCTTTCTCCATCAATTAGGAATCTGATGCCGTCACTAAACACATTCCTTAAATTGTAGCCATTTGTTGAGTGTTTTTTTTGTGTCTAATCCGCATATATATCACCATTGCCCTTGATTTTCTTGACTGTATATCTCTTAAATATCAACATATACACGTGTGATTTAGTTTACGAAGATTTTTAAATGCCGATAACCTCGATCAGAGAGTAAAAAAGGCGTAAGGTTCACAATGGTGTAAAATTAAAATGGGATATACCGGTCTAGGATTCAAGTTATAGGAACAAGGGCCAAACCAACCACCCAAGAATGGAATCGTCGAGCGAAAACACTTGACAACCTCCTAGAAGCAGCTTTTCTTACCACCAGACCTTTCTCCATCAATTAGGAATCTGATGCCGTCACTAAACACATTCCTTAAATTGTAGCCATTTGTTTAGTGTTTTTTTTGGTGTCTAATCCGCATATATATCACCATTGCGCTTGATTTTCTTGACTGTATATCTCTTAAATGTCAACATATACACGTGTGATTTAGTTTACGAAGATTTTTCAATGACGAGAACCTCGATCAGAGATTAAAAAAGGTGTAAGGTTCACAATGGTGTAAAATTAAAATGGGATATATCGGGCTTGGATTCGAGTTACAGGAACAAGGGCCAAACCAACCACCCAAGAATGAAATCGTCGAGCGAAAACACTTGACAACCTCCTAGAAGCAGCTTTTCTTACCACCAGACCTTTCTCCATCAATTAGGAATCTGATGCCGTCACTAAACACATTCCTTAAATTGTAGCCATTTGTTGAGTGTTTTTTTTTTGGTGTCTAATCCGCATATATATCACCATTGCCCTTGATTTTCTTGACTGGATATCTCTTAAATGTCAACATATACACGTGTGATTTAGTTTACGAAGATTTTTCAATGCCAAGAACCTCGATCAGAGTGTAAAAAAGGCATAAGGTTAACAATGGTGTAAAATTAAAATGGGATATACCGGGCTAGGATTCGAGTTACCGGAACAAGGGCCAAACCAACCACCCAAGAATGGAATCGTCGAGCGAAAACACTTGACAACCTCCTAGAAGAAGCTTTTCTTGCCAGCAGACCTTTCTCCATCTATTAGGAATCTGATGCCGTCACTAAATACATTCCTTAAATTGTAGCCATTTGTTGAGTGTTTTTTTTGGTGTCTAATCCGCATATATATCACCATTGCCCTTGATTTTCTTGACTGAATATCTCTTAAATGTCAACATATACACGTGTGATTTAGTTTACGAAGATTTTTCAATGCCGAGAACCTCGATCAGAGAATGAAAAAGGCGTAAGGTTCACAATGGTGTAAGATTAAAATGGGATATACCAGGCTAGGATTCGAGTTACAGGAACAAGGGCCAAACCAACCACCCAAGAATGAAATCGTCGAGCGAAAGCACTTGACAACCTCCTAGAAGCAGATTTTCTTACCACCAGACCTTTCTCCATCAATTAGGAATCTGATACCGTCACTAAACACATTCTTTAAATTGTAGCCATTTGTTGAGTGTTTTTTTTTGGTGTCTAATCCGCATATATATCACCATTGCCCTTGATTTTCTTGACTGTATATCTCTTAAATGTCAACATATACACGTGTGATTTAGTTTACGAAGATTTTTCAATGCCGAGAACCTCGATCAAAGAGTAAAAAAGGCGTAAGGTTCACAATGGTGTAAAATTAAAATGGGATATACCGGGCTAGGATTCGAGTTACAGGAACAAGGGCCAAACCAACCACCCAAGAATGGAATCATCGAGCGAAAACACTTGACAACCTCCTAGAAGCAGCTTTTCTTGCCACCAGACATTTCTCCATCAATTAGGAATCTGATGCCATCACTAAGCACATTCCTTAAATCGTAGCCATTTGTTGAGTGATTTTTTTTTATGTCTAATCCGCATATATATCACCATTGCCCTTGATTTTCTTGACTGTATATCTCTTAAATGTCAACATATACACGTGTGATTTAGTTTACGAAGATTTTTCAATGCCGAGAACCTCGATCAGAGAATAAAAAAGGCGTAAGGTTCACAATGGTGTAAGATTAAAATGGGATATACCGGGCTAGGATTCGAGTTATAGGAACAAGGGCCAAACCAACCACCTAAGAATGGAATCGTCGAGCGAAAACACTTGACAACCTCCTAAAAGCAGCTTTTCTTGCCACCAGACCTTTCTCCATCAATTAGGAATCTGATGCCGTAACTAAACACATTCCTTAAATCGTAGCCATTTGTTGACTGATTTTTTTTTGTGTCTAATCCGCATATATATCACCATTGCCCTAGATTTTCTTGACTGTATATATCTCTTAAATGTCAACATATACACGTGTGATTTAGTTTACGAAGATTTTTCAATGACGAGAACCTCGATCAGAGAGTAAAAAAGGCGTAAGGTTCACAATGGTGTAAATTTAAAATGGGATATATCGGGCTAGGATTCGAGTTACAGGAACAAGGGCCAAACCAACCACCCAAGAATGGAATCGTCGAGCGAAAACACTTGACAACCTCCTAGAAGAAGCTTTTCTTGCCACCAGACCTTTCTCCATCTATTAGGAATCTGATGCCGTCACTAAACACATTCCTTAAATTGTAGCCATTTGTTGAGTGTTTTTTTTGGTGTCTAATCCGCATATATATCACCATTGCCCATGATTTTCTTGAATGAATATCTCTTAAATGTCAACATATACACGTGTGATTTAGTTTACGAAGATTTTTCAATGCCGAGAACCTCGATCAGAGAATAAAAAAGGCGTAAGGTTCACAATGGTGTAAGATTAAAATGGGATATACCGGGCTAGGATTCGAGTTATAGGAACAAGTGCCAAACCAACCACCTAAGAATGGAATCGTCGAGCGAAAACACTTGACAACCTCCTAAAAGCAGCTTTTCTTGCCACCAGACCTTTCTCCATCAATTTGGAATCTGATGCCGTAACTAAACACATTCCTTAAATCGTAGCCATTTGTTGAGTGATTTTTTTGTGTCTAATCCGGATATATATCACCATTGCCCTTGATTTTCTTGACTGTATATCTCTTAAATATCAACATATACACGTCTGATTTAGTTTACGAAGATTTTTCAATGCCGAAAAGCTCGATCAGAGAGTAAAAAAGGCGTAAGGTTCACAATGGTGCAAAATTAAAATGGGATATACCGGGCTAGGATTCGAGTTACAGGAACAAGGGCCAAACCAACCACCCAAGAATGGAATCGTCGAGCGAAAACACTTGACAACCTCCTAGAAGCAGCTTTTCTTGCCACCAGACCTTTCTCCATCAATTAGGAATCTGATGCCGTCACTAAACACATTCCTTAAATTGGAGCCTTTTGTTGAGTGTTTTTTTTTGTGTCTATTCCGCATATATATCACCATTGCCCTTGATTTTCTTGACTGTATATCTCTTAAATGTCAACATATACATGTGTGATTTAGTTTACGAAGATTTTTGAATGCCGAGAACCTCGATCAGAGAGTAAAAAAGGCGTAAGGTTCACAATGGTGTAAAATTAAAATGGGATATACCGGGCTAGGATTCGAGTTACAGGAACAAGGGCCAAACCTACCACTCAAGAATGGAATCGTCGAGCGAAAACACTTGACAACCTCCTAGAAGCAGCTGTTCTTGCCACCAGACCTTTCTCCATCAATTAGGAATCTGATGCCGTCACTAAACACATTCCTTAAATTGTAGCCATTTGTTGGGTGTTTTTTTTTGTGTCTAATCCGCATATATATCACTATTGCCCTTGATTTTCTTGACTGTATATCTCTTAATTGTCAACATATACACGTGTGATTTAGTTTACGAAGATTTTTCAATGCCGAGAACCTCGATCAGAGAATAAAAAAGTCGTAAGGTTCACAATGGTGTAAGATTAAAATGGGATATACCAGGCTAGGATTCGAGTTACAGGAACAAGGGCCAAACCAACCACCCAAGAATGAAATCGTCGAGCGAAAACACTTGACAACCTCCTAGAAGCAGCTTTTCTTACCACCAGACCTTTCTCCATCAATTAGGAATCTGATGCCATCACTAAACACATTCCTAAAATTGTAGCCATTTGTTGAGTGTTTTTTTTTGTGTCTAATCCGCATATATATCACCATTGCCCTTGATTTTCTTGACTGTATATCTCTTAAATGTCAACATATACACGTGTGATTTAGTTTACGAAGATTTTTCAATGCCGAGAACCTCGATCAAAGTGTAAAAAAGGCATAAGGTTCACAATGGTGTAAAATTAAAATGGGATATACCGGGCTAGGATTCGAGTTACCGGAACAAGGGCCAAACGAACCACCCAAAAATGGAATCGTCGAGCGAAAACACTTGAAAACCTCCTAGAAGCAGCTTTTCTTGCCAGCAGACCTTTCTCCATCTATTAGGAATCTGATGCCGTCACTAAACACATTCCTTAAATTGTAGCCATTTGTTGAGTGTTTTTTTTTTGGTGTCTAATCCGCATATATATCACCATTGCCCTTGATTTTCTTGACTGAATATCTCTTAAATGTCAACATATACACGTGTGATTTAGTTTACGAAGATTTTTCAATGCCGAGAACCTCGATCAGAGAGTAAAAAAGGTGTAAGGTTCACAATGGTGTAAAATTAAAATGGGATATACCGGGCTAGGATTCGAGTTACCGGAACAAGGGCCAAACCAACCACCCAAGAATGGAATCGTCGAGCGAAAACACTTGACAACCTCCTAGAAGCAGCTTTTCTTGCCACCAGACCTTTCTTCATCAATTAGGAATCTGATGCCGTCACTAAACACATTCCTTAAATCGTAGCCATTTGTTGAGTGATTTTTTTTTTGTGTCTAATCTGCATATATATCACCATTGCCCTTGATTTTCTTGACTGTATATCTCTTAAATATCTACATATACACGTCTGATTTAGTTTACGAAGATTTTTCAATGCCAAAAAGCTCGATCAGAGAGTAAAAAAGGCGTAAGGTTCACAATGGTGCAAAATTAAAATGGGATATAACGGGCTAGGATTCGAGTTACTGGAACAAGGGCCAAACCAACCACCCAAGAATGGAATCTTCGAGCGAAAACACTAGACAACCTCCTAGAAGCAGCTTTTCTTGCCACCAGACCTTTCTCCATCAATTAGGAATCTGATGCCGTCACTAAACACATTCCTTAAATTGGAGCCATTTGTTGAGTGTTTTTTTTGGTGTCTATTCCGCATATATATCACCATTGCCCTTGATTTTCTTGACTGTATATCTCTTAAATGTCAACATATACATGTGTGATTTAGTTTACGAAGATTTTTGAATGGCAAGAACCTCGATCAGAGAGTAAAAAAGGCGTAAGGTTCACAATGGTGTAAAATTAAAATGGGATATACCGGGCTAGGATTTGAGTTACAGGAACAAGGGCCAAACCAACCACTCAAGAATGGAATCGTCGAGCGAAAACACTTGACAACCTCCTAGAAGCAGCTTTTCTTACCACAAGACTTTTCCCCATCAATTAGGAATCTGATGCCGTCACTAAACACATTCCTTAAATTGTAGCCATTTGTTGAGTGTTTTTTTTTTGTGTCTAATCCGCATATATATCACCATTGCCCTTGATTTTCTTGACTGTATATCTCTTAAATGTCAACATATACACGTGTGATTTAGTTTACGAAGATTTTTCAATGCCGAGAACCTCGATCAGAGAATAAAAAAGGCGTAAGGTTCACAATGGTGTAAGATTAAAATGGGATATACCAGGCTAGGATTCGAGTTACAGGAACAAGGGCAAAACCAACCACCCAAGAATGAAATCGTCGAGCGAAAACACTTGACAACCTCCTAGAAGCAGCTTTTCTTACCACCAGAGCTTTCTCCATCAATTAGGAATCTGATGCCGTTACTAAACACATTCCTTAAATTGTAGCCATTTGTTGAGTGTTTTTTTTTTGGTGTCTAATCCGCATATATATATATCACCATTGCCCTTGATTTTCTTGACTGTATATCTCTTAAATGTCAACATATACACGTGTGATTTAGTTTAAGAAGATTTTTCAATGCCGAGAACCTCGATCAGAGTGTAAAAAAGGCATAAGGTTAACAATGGTGTAAAATTAAAATGGGATATACCGGGCTAGGATTCGAGTTACCGGAACAAGGGCCAAACCAACCACCCAAGAATGGAATCGTCGAGCGAAAACACTTGACAACCTCCTAGAAGCAGCTTTTCTTGCCACCAGACCTTTCTCCATCAATTAGGAATCTGATGCCGTCACTAAACACATTCCTTAAATTGTAGCCGTTTGTTGAGTGTTTTTTTTGTCTAATCCGCATATATATCACCATTGCCCTTGATTTTCTTGAGTGAATATCTCTTAAATGTCAACATATACACGTGTGATTTAGTTTACGAAGAGTTTTCAATGCCGAGAACCTCGATCAGAGAGTAAAAAGGCGTAAGGTTCACAATGGTGTAAGATTAAAATGGGATATACCGGGCTAGGATTCGAGTTACAGGAACAAGGGCCAAACCTCGTTTGCACGACCAAACTAGTCGTTCAGAAGAGTTCTCGGACTAAATCAGAGGCGGAATTCATTGATTTAGTCTTCGTTCAGCTTGTTATACACTTTAACAGTCTCTTGTATTGGTTATACAACGTTACAATGGCTGGAGACAATTTGGCAGCACCTCGGCTCCAAAATCACAAGGTTACAAATGAAATCTCAAGACACATATATATAGGCATGGCTATTTCGCACGAAATAGACATTTGCTATTTCGCACGAAACTGCTATTTCGCACGAAACAGACATTTGCTATTTCGCACGAAACTGCTATTTCGTGTGAAATGACTTTTTCAGCCTATTTTCCAGTTTCCTCGTACTCCGTGTCCTAGATCTATCATTTCTATTACAAGACTCGATACAAGACGAAGTCAACAGACATATGCACTAACAGTCTCCCCCTTGGATGTTGACGGAGTCTTCAGTACAAGACGTCAGTACGTCAAAACTTCAGTCTTGATCAGTCTTCTCTCTTTCTCCAAAATATTTGACTCTGAAGCATCCTTCAAACTCTCTCTTTCATACTATTTCCAAAGTATTTGACGCTGAAGCATCCTTCAATCTTTTCTCCTCTCTCTCTTTTTCTCTTTCAACATTAACAGCTTCTGTCTTGAGTATTGTTCCAGGATTTGAATCTGGCTCTAACATCATCAGACTCCCCCTATCAATCAGCTGGGATCGCAGTCTGGAATTTGCTATCACCTTAAAATCGCATCCTGGCACAAACTCTGCTCAGGTTTTCACATGATCTGAAACATCTCCTGACTTTCCATAGCTACAGGATCAGAAACCTGGCTTTAACCTGCACAAACCTCTACCACTCTGTAAGATAAACAAATTTGACGTTAATAAGCTCTACTCAACCTCTTGAATTCGTAACACTCAAAATTTTGATTCAAATTAATGAACCATTTAAACATCTCAAAATTATTTCATATCTCAAACAAACTCTCCCAATCCTGTTCATCATGTTTAGCACTCGGAATTTTGAAAATCAACTTTTCAACATTAGTTGTCAAAAATCTTTTTGTATTTTTCAAAATTTTATGCTAAAACACATTTCATTTTGGATTTTTGTTTTTAATGAAAAGCAGTAAAGAAATATTTACAGTCAATATTTTTGTGAGTTTGTGTAAGAGGATCATATCAGTTTTTGACAAATCACAAGCACCGTTGAGCTTTCAAACACTTTAAGTTCTAAATAATTCATATAGATTGACGATATTGTTGTCCTCTTAAACTCAAACTAAAAACTTTCGAAATGCTTACCGATACGTTAAGGTATATTAATTTTGTACTGAATTCTTATGGACCCCACGATCTCAGCGTATCCCCTCATCATGCAATACACTGACTAAAGTAATGCCTTTAAACTTTCATCAACTTTGATTTGTGTGAAAACAACGCAGAATGTTTAAACATTAACAGTCAGGTCGATCTTTCGATACGCAGAGAAAGTCCAATGTTTAAACAAAATAAGAAAATAAAAACAAGTTGAAGATGTTTAAATCTTAACCACCAGTTCGATATTCACATATACGCAGAGGTGATCCAAATCTTAAACGAAACACCAAAGAAAATAAAGCAGAATGTTTAGGCACTAACATCCAGTTCGATACTCACGTATACGCAGAGGATGTCCAATACTTAAACAAAATAAAGAAATAAAACAAGTTTAAATCTTTGCAAAATAAAATGCACAATCACAATGACTTTTCAGCAAAGTTGTGAAAGTTCATAGACTTGACCAGTTTTATGTCTTTCAACAATCAGCGATTACCGAGCAGGTACATAATCAAGAAGGACAAAACTAAGTACTATGCTTTCAATCGCGTTTCCCACTAGAACTAGGCTTTTTCATTTAGGTTTGTATCGTTATCGCAAATCTACTAGTCTAGTTGAGCCTATCGTCACATCATTAGTGAGGCCGTTTATCACATTTGACATTCCATTTCTTTAGCATGCTGTGATAGTCCACTGATTTTACTATCATTTCCTCTTATTCACAACAAAACTCATTTTTAATTTTTTCAATGTTTTTGGCTATTTAGATTTTATCAAGTTTTTGGATTTTTCAAATTTTCAAAATTTCTAATTTTTTACTCCCCCTAAAATCAAAATATGTTTCAATTTTGATTTTCTGGGAAAATTTGAAAACAAACTGTACAAACAACTTGACAAACTGATGAGAATTGCCTCAAATCGCCATCCACTTGGCTTAAACAATCAGAACTCCCCCTGACAACAAACTATTTTCCCATTATGATTTCAAAACACTTAAGTTTGTTTTAATCAAAATGGTTTTTCCGGAAAATTAGTTTTGTTTGCCATTTCACAAACATGGGATTTCATCACATTGTTTTTCAACCACTTGTAGGTTTATCACAAAAACAATTTCCAATAATCATACCACTTGTAAGATAGTTAAATCAAGTACAACTTAATGTCCTTGATTAACCACTTGTAAGTCGAAATATCACAGATGTGAATTTCTCAAGAAAGATGCTGATTCCTACTCCCCAATTACCAACTTGGGAGTTCCGGCAAGTCAGGATTTTCAAGTAAAGAAAGGTGACACCCAAGCCTAACCAGTCTTGGGTGCATCCGAGTTATTTTTACTCAGTGTATCAGTTTTCCTCTTTGATTCATAAAATTCCTTTACCCCTTTGACTTTTCCGTCAACCATTTTTCCAAAAATGTTTAGAACATTGGGGTTAAAGGCTTTTTCAACATCAAAATCTTTCTTTTCAGAAAAAAATTGATTTGAAATCTCAACTTTGGCAACTTTTTGTTTAAAATTTTCAGCTCGCAATGGTGGAAAGTTTACGTCATCCATTGGCGGCACTGAATTTTCACTTTTGAGCTCAACTTGTGGCTCCTCTGATTTTGACAAATCAGAATCATCGCCAGAATGTGGCTCATCTGACTTTGACAAATCAGATTCATCGCCAACCTTTATTGGAACCCAATCCACACAGGATTTAGGTTTTCCAAATTCATTAACCTGTGACATGAACGACTTTTCACAGTTACTTTTATACTCAAAAACTTTGATAAAGATTTTATCCGAAAAATTAACTTTCTTTGATTTTTTACCAGTTTGATTAGGCAATTTTTCTTTCTTTATCCTCTCTTTTGTCCTCATATTTGTATCTGATGAATCCGTTTTACTTCACTGTGTTGAGTAAAGCGATTCATCAGAACTTTTATCTGAATCAACAGTTGTACCCGAGGACAAAATCTTTTCAAGATACTCCCTAGCTTTCTTTCTTTTCTTTCTCAGTCTATCTTTCTGCCCTTGTGAAAGTTTCACTTTCTGTTGTTTCACTTTCAGTTCTTTGGGCTTTTCTTTGTTGTTGACTGATTTCTTTACCATTCCATGAGATTCAACCCTCGATCTTCCCTTTGATCTCATTGGGCAATCTCTGGCAATATGACCTTTGATTTGACATTCATAGCATCTCCTCCTCTCCAATCTCTGATTCTGGCAGTTAACAGCAATGTGTCCTTCAAAACCACATTTGTAACACACTCTGTTATCATACCATTCTCCCCTATCAATCCAAACATTTAGATCATAACACTGTTTGGCCTTGTGGTAATCATGACTTCTCCTGTAATCTTGATTTGACTTTTGAGCACTGTGGTCAAACCTGCACCACTTATTACCAATTTTTGTGAGTTTTGATTTTCAAAATTTTGTGGTTTTTTGTAACGATTGGATGATTGAACTGATGATCTTTTATTGTTGCTTTGAAAATTTTTTGAATTTTGGTTTTGTTTTTGTTCTACATTCTTCTTAAAAGGTTTTTGCGTTGAGAATTCACCTCTTTCAGTAGATTGTAAAACAGTTTCTTGAAATTTTTCTTTTAATTTCAAAAATATTTTCTATTTATCATTTTCATCATCAGATTTATCATCACAATCCTAAATTATGACCTTGTCATAATTTGTGGCATTGTCACTTATTGGAATTTCATTGATCGGTTTTGGACATATATGATCTAGCAATGCAGACGAGGTCACAAAACCTTTCAATGTCTTTTCTAACTCAGCAATTTTATTTCTAGCATTCTCAACTTCTTTTTCAAGTTGAGAGATTTTTTCACAATGAGAATTTATTGCTTTTTCATTTTCAATTATATTTTTTTCTAAAACAGATTTTTCAGTTTCTAAAACTTTTATTTGATTTTGAAAATCTGTTTCTTTTTCTTTTAAATTTTTTTTTCCAATTTTGTCCAAAAATCTTCATTTTTTGAAATTTTTATTTTGTTTTCAAAATCTTTTTCATTTATCAATTTTTCATTTTCTAAAATTGTTATTTTATTTTGAAAAACTTTTTCATTTTCTTTTAATTTTTTGTTTTCCAATGTCAAACTCTCCACATCTTTCAAGAGTTTGACATTGTCTGATTCAGATTTTTCACATTTTAAGCACTTCTCAGACATTGTTTCAGCTTCAGCTTTCTTCTCAACCTTGATAGCTAAAATTTCTTTAACCTGCTCCTCTACCACTTGAACAATTTCCTCAGATTTGACTTTTACTTCAACAGTTGCTGCTTTCTGATTCTTCTCTCTTGCAGCTTGTCTTTCTTTGATCGCTTCCATATTACCTACAAAATAAAAGTTATAACTTTCAGGTGATAATTCTCTTTTATAATTTTCAAGTATTCGAAATTTTTCCTTGTCATCATCGCTTTCTTCATCTGATGATTGATCAATAATTTGAGCTATTTCTGAAACCTTTTCTTGTTTGTCAATTTTACTTCCGGGTTTACCAATCTCTCTGGACTCGGAATCAAACTCCTCTCCTGAATCAAACTTCATTTTTCTAATCTGTTGGAGTTCAAGTTCTTGACCTTCAATCTTCTCGATGAACGTGCTCAAATTGAAACCAAAATATTCCATGTTTTTCTTCCAAATCAATAGATATGTGCCCCACTCATCACGCGGTAAAGCATTTGCAAACTTGTCAACCCACTCGTCATCTCTTTTGCTAATGTTCAAAGGCTTCATCTCTACATATAACTTGCAATACCTTTCGATCAACTCTTTTGTAGATTCTCCCCTGATAGCTGTAAAACTATCAAACTTCTGTTTGATACTTGCTAGAGTCTGAACAAGCATACCATTTCCGAAAGACGAGTTATAAAACTCAGAATCCATATTTCGGTATTGAAAATTTCACAAAGACAGATTTTCAAACGATACGAAAATTTACACAATCTAAGATCAGTTCAATCATTTTATCAAACAACTGAATCAGATGAATATCAGATTGAGTGACAAAAATCAGGTGACAACAGATCGGTTGGAGATTCGCTCGGGCGGGTATCCGATGCTTGACAAATCACCTGAAACATAGACAAATAGAACTGATTAGGATCAGGTGGCAACTCGTTCGGATTGCCCCTCGATTTGTTGCACTTTAAATTTGAACAAACAAAATCCTTTAACTCGGATTATGACCCGATTGGGTGGGTCAACAAAAGTATATCACGTGAGCTGTATTTTTGTAACTAAAATTGATTCAACTATGAAATATTGAGCCTATATCACATAACCCGAGAATTAATGCACTGACACACATTATTGAAAAACAAATTCTTATCAGATGCAAGTTTTAAATGAACCGTCAATCTATATCTCTACATATACAAATATGATTCTCTGACAATACACATGCAACTTTTAAAATCAATTAAATGATTTAAGAGATCTCAAAGTAGTCGACAAAAACTGTTGCAACACAAAATGTGATTGGGCCGATCAATTTTGATCTTAATATTGATTGGGCCGAAGACTTTAATGCAATAAATGGATTCAGAGTTCACGTGGTGTAGCTGACAACTTTAATTCAAAGCTTAATTCTATTGGACCTCTAATGGGCATTCACATGGGCTTATACTTTTGATTTGATTTTATTCAAGACTTATCAAATAACACATGCAAACTGAATTCACAAACCCGACAACATTAATGTCTTCTAAATTCTCATTGGGCCGAGTAAATGAATCACATGATCACTTATTGAAGTTTATTACTTGGGCCTACACTATTGACTGACAAACGAATATGATTGGGCCGATTGTTTTAAAGCACTACTATATCACATGAATTTCTCATTGGGTCGCACAACTCATTTAATCAAAGCACATGGTTCTGTGATATGTTTCACATGCAATATCGATTTCAAACAATCTAATGTGATGTTCAAATGGTTTGGTTCTAATCTCAATTCACATGTCTCAATTCACATGCAACATTATTTAATGTCCGACAAAATTAAGACATTATCACACGAATTCTCTTATTGGGCCGATATTAATTCAATTAATTATATCACGTGAACTGCTGAGACAAACTTCTTTCAAACGATATGACTCACACGAAATGGACTAACTTTCAAACGAAATAGACATTTGCTATTTCGCACGAAACTGCTATTTCGCATGAAACAGACATTTGCTACTTCGCACGAAACTGCTATTTCGTGTGAAATGACTTTTTCAGACTATTTTCCAGTTTCCTCGTACTCCGTGTCCTAGATCTATCATTTCTATTACAAGACTCGATACAAGACGAAGTCAACAGACATATGCACTAACAGTCTCCCCATTGGATGTTGACGGAATCTTCAGTACAAGACGTCAGTACGTCAAAACTTCAGTCTTGATCAGTCTTCTCGCTTTCTCCAAAATATTTGACTCTGAAGCATATCCTTCAAACTCTCTCTTTCATACTATTTCCAAAGTATTTGACGTTGAAGCATCCTTCAATCTTTTCTCCTCTCTCTCGCTTTCTCTCTTTCAACATTAACAGCTTCTGTCTTGAGTATTGTTCCAGGATTTGAATCTGGCTCTAACATCATCAGACTCCCCCTATCAATCAGCTGGGATCGCAGTCTGGAATTTGCTATCACCTTAAAATCGCATACTGGCACAAACTCTGCTCATGTTCACAGATCTAGTGCATAAAAACAAAGTCTATCTTCTCAACCAAGCGCTTTACGGACTTCACCAGGCCCCGAGAGCCTTGTACGAGACGCTTTCCCAATATTTTCTGACCAACGGGTTCACCAGAGGGACG
Source organism: Helianthus tuberosus (assembly GCA_030545235.1). Lineage (NCBI taxonomy): Eukaryota > Viridiplantae > Streptophyta > Magnoliopsida > Asterales > Asteraceae > Helianthus > Helianthus tuberosus. Next base: position 26,336,040 of record CM060428.1, read on the forward strand.
GTTGATAGCACTTTGTTTACAAAAGAGGTTGCATGGCATCAATTGATCGTGCAGATTTACGTCGACGACATCATCTTTGGATCAACAAATGATGATTTGTGTAAAGACTTTGAGAAAGTGATGATAAGAAAGTTTGAAATGAGTTCGATAGGGGAGATGAAGTTCTTCCTAGGGCTACAGGTGGAGCAAATGCCTGAAGGAATCTTCATTCATCAAACCAAATACGTGAACGATGTTCTGGAAAAGTTCAACATGACTGAATCTACTCCAACATCAACCTCCCTGGCTCAAAATCACGGGATCTGTCCGGATGAAGGTGGACAGAAAGTGGACGAGACGTATTATCGGTCGATAATTGGATCTTTGATGTATCTGACTGCTTCCCGCCCGGACATCATGTATTCGACTTGCTTATGCGCCAGATATCAGTCCAGCCCAAGACAGTCAGATCTGTCTATTGTGAAAAGAATATTACGGTATTTGAAAGGCTGCCCAAGCACCGGCTTGTGGTATCCTAAGTCTGGTGTCTTTTCTCTCACAGGTTATGCTGATTCGGATTTTGGTAGCTACAAGCAAAATGCAAAGTCCACCACTGCAGGCTGTCAGTTCTTTGGAACTCGACTAGTCACCTGGCAGTGCAAGAAACAAACCTCAATCGCTCTCTCTACATGTGAGGCTGTATACGTTTCGGCCTCCAGTTGTTGCTCTCAGATCCTCTGGATCCAGCAGCAGATGAGGGACTTTGGTTTGCAGTTCTTGGATACACCCATTTATGTGGACAATGAGGCAGCGATAAACATAACTAAAAACCCGGTTCACCATTCTAAAACAAAGCATATTAAAATTAGACATCATTTCATCCGTGACTGTCACGAGAACAAATTGATTCACATTGAACATATTCACACCGATGATCAGAGGGCTGATTTTTACACCAAACCGTTTGACAGATCAAGATTTAACTATCTTTTAAAATTAAACGTGATGAAAATTTTGTTTTCTGGGAGGGTAATAGAATGTGAAGCCGAGGTGGACGGCGATCTGAAGTGATCCACGTCGTGTTGTCAAGTTTTTGTACAGTTTATTTTCTGCTTTTGATAAAACCAAAAACACAAAAATATGTTTTTGTTTTTAGGGGGAGAAAGTTTGCAGAAAATCCAAAAACATGATAAAATTTCAAAATCCAAAAACATTGAAAAACTGAAAAAGAGTTTGTGTAAAAAAGGGAAATGATAGTACATCAGCTAGACAGATGCAGTACTCTAAAGAAATGTAATGTTTAATATGTGTTAAGCAGTCTTGCTGATGATGTGCCGATAGGTTTTTACACATTTAGTAGATTTGTTTGGGATATAAACATAAAATCATAACTTGCTTTTACGTGGGGAACATCTCTCGGATATATGGGTAACCCCCGAAATCTTGTTTGAAAGGTCCCTCTTTCTGAGATACTAGGTCTTTATGCTTAGTGATATCTGGGGTATTATCCTGGGACTTCTGATTTTGCGGAAGCAATGGCCTAGTCCCCGGAGAATACTTTACCCTGCTTGAAATAAAAGCCTCCCCTCAGCATAGAAAATGATGAAACATTGCAAAATGCTAATCATGTGCTGTTGAAGAAAAGATTCTCTAAAGGGAACACACCTTAAGTCGAAGCCATCATCTCTCTGATTTTGCGGAAGCAATAGCCTGAGCTCTCATGGCCCTCGCATTTAACCCTTTACAGATATCATCTAGGTATACTCACCTGTAAGAATGAATATTGGGATCTGGATACGGGAGTATATTCTGAGGTGGTACACGCGTAAAAGTTAAGCTTTTAAAACACTAAACTCGTATCCTGAACAGACAGAAATTTGTGTGAAAATTTAAGAGGATCAGTATATTGACAATCAAAGCGAATTGTTTAATGCTGGGTATGTAATCAAAGCTTAACGGTACTTGTATCTTGTCGGCAGCTGATATGATCCCCTAACACGCTCACCAAAAATATTGTATGAACAGTTTGTTGCTTATCAAAAATCCAAAAAGATTGTCTGTTTGTTTAGCAAAATTAAAATCCAAAAAGAGTTGCATTTCATCTTACTTTCGACAACGGACGTTGGTGATCTGATGATCAAAGTCTTAATGTGCTGAACAAGTTTGGATCATGAGGGTTGGGTAAGCAAAAGATTTAGAAAAAGTGATTGGTAATTGCTTGAAAGTTTAAAAGTTCATTAATTTCAACTTAAATTGTTTCAGAAAATCAGCAAACTTCATAAATTGGTCAGCCAAGGTCATTAACTTAGACTTGGCAGGCTAAACAGTTAACCAGGGACATTAACTTGGACTTGGTTAACTGGGTGTGATGGTAAAATGTCAAAATTTTAAAAAGTTGAAATTTTTTTAAAAAAAAGTGAGTTTTCAAACGAAATAGCTATTTCGCACGAAATGGCTATTTCGCATGAAACTGCTATTTCGCACGAAATGGCTATTTCTTGTGAAATGACTTTTTCAGCCTATTTTCCAGTTTCCTCGTACTCCGTGTCCTAGATCTATCATTTCTATTACAAGACTCGATACAAGACGAAGTCAACAGACATATGCACTAACACCAACCCCCCAAGAATGGAATGGTCGAGCGAAAACACTTGACAACCTCCTAGAAGCAGCTTTTCTTGCCACCAGACCTTTCTCCATCAATTAGGAATCTGATGCCGTCACTAAACACATTCCTTAAATTGTAGCCATTTGTTGAGTGTTTTTTTTTGGTGTCTAATCCGCATATATATCAACATTGCCCTTGATTTTCTTGACTGTATATCTCTTAAATGTCAACATATACACGTGTGATTTAGTTTACGAAGATTTTTCAATGCCGAGAACCTCGATCAGAGAGTAAAAAACGCGTAAGGTTCACAATGGTGTAAAATTAAAATGGGATATACCGGGCTAGGATTCGAGTTACAGGAACAAGGGCCAAACCAACCACCCAAGAATGGAATCGTCGAGCGAAAACACTTGACAACCTCCTACTAGCAGCTTTTCATGCCACCGGACCTTTCTCCATCAATTAGGAATCTGATGCCGTCACTAAACACATTCCTTAAATTGTAGACATTTGTTGAGTGTTTTTTTTTTGTATCTAATCCGCATATATATCACCATTGCCCTTGATTTTCTTGACTGTGTATCTCTTAAATATCAACATATACACGTGTGATTTAGTTTACGAATATTTTTCAATGCCGAGAACCTCGATCAGAGAGTAAAAAACGCGTAAGGTTCACAATGGTGTAAAATTAAAATGGGATATACCGGGCTAGGATTCGAGTTACAGGAACAAGGGCCAAACCAACCACCCAAGAATGGAATCGTCAAGCGAAAACACTTGACAACCTCATAGAAGCAGCTTTTCTTGCCACCAGACTTTTCTCCATCAATTAGGAATCTGATGCCGTCACTAAACACATTCCTTAAATTGTAGCCATTTGTTGAGTGTTTTTTTTTTGGTGTCTAATCCGCATATATATCACAATTGCCCTTGATTTTCTTGACTGTATATCTCTTAAATGTCAACATATACACGTGTGATTTAGTTTACGAAGATTTTCAATGCCGAGAACCTCGATCAGAGAGAAAAAATGGCGTAAGGTTCACAATGGTGTAAAATTAAAATGGGATATACCGGGCTAGGATTCGAGTTACAGGAACAAGGGCCAAACCAACCACCCAAGAATGGAATCGTCGAGCGAAAACACTTGACAACCTCCTAGAAGCAGCTTTTCTTACCACCAGACCTTTCTCCATCAATTAGGAATCTGATGCCATCACTAAACACATTCCTTAAATTGTAGCCATTTGTTGAGTGTTTTTTTTTGTGTCTAATCCGCATATATATCACCATTGCCCTTGATTTTCTTGACTGTATATCCCTTAAATATCAACATATACATGTGTGATTTAGTTTACGAAGATTTTTCAATGCCGAGAACCTCGATCATAGAGTAAAATAGGCGTAAGGTTCACAATGGTGTAAAATTAAAATGGGATATACCGGGCTAGGATTTGAGTTACAGGAACAAGGGCCAAACCAACCACCCAAGAATGGAATCGTCGAGCGAAAACACTTGACAACCTCCTAGTAGCAGCTTTTCATGCCACCAGACCTTTCTCCATCAATTAGGAATCTGATGCCGTCACTAAACACATTCCTTAAATTGTAGCCATTTGTTGAGTGTTTTTTTTTTGTATCTAATCCGCATATATATCACCATTGCCCTTGATTTTCTTGACTGTATATCTCTTAAATATCAACATATACACGTGTGATTTAGTTTACGAATATTTTTCAATGTCGAGCACCTCGATCAGAGAGTAAAAAAGGCGTAAGGTTCACAATGGTGTAAAATTAAAATGGGATATACCGGGCTAGGATTCGAGTTACAGGAACAAGGGCCAAACCAACCACCCAAGAATGGAATCGTCGAGCGAAAACACTTGACAACCTCCTAGAAGCAGCTTTTCTTGCCACCAGACCTCTCTCCATCAATTAGGAATCTGATGCCGTCACTAAACACATTCCTTAAATTGTAACCATTTGTTGAGTGTTTTTTTTGGTGTCTAATCCACATATATATCACCATTGCCCTTAATTTTCTTGACTGTAAATCTCTTAAATGTCAACATATACACGTGTGATATACTTTACGAAGATTTTTCAATGCCGATAACCTCGATTAGAGAGTAAAAAAGGCGTAAGGTTCACAATGGTGTAAAATTAAAATGGGATATACCGGGCAAGGATTCGAGTTACAGGAACAAGGGCCAAACCGACCACCCAAGAATGGAATCGTCAAGCGAAAACACTTGACAACCTCCTAGAAGCAGTTTTTCTTGCCACCAGACCTTTCTCCATCAATTAGGAATCTGATGCCGTCACTAAACACATTCCTTAAATTGTAGTCATTTGTTGAGTGTTTTTTTTTTGTGTCTAATCCGCATATATATCACCATTGCCCTTGATTTTCTTGACAGTATATCTCTTAAATGTCAACATATACACGTGTGATTTAGTTTATGAAGATTTTTCAATGCCGAGAACCTCGATCAGAGAGAAAAAAAGGCGTAAGTTCACAATGGTGTAAAATTAAAATTGGATATACCGGGCTAGGATTCGAGTTACAGGAACAAGTGCCAAACCAACCACCCAAGAATGGAATCGTCGAGCGAAAACACTTGACAACCTCCTAGAAGCAGCTTTTCTTACCACCAGACCTTTCTCCATCAATTAGGAATCTGATGCCGTCACTAAACACGTTCCTTAAATTATAGCCATTTGTTGAGTGTGTTTTTTTTAGTGTCTAATCCGCATATATATCACCATTGCCCTTGATTTTTTTGACTGTATATCCCTTAAATATAAACATATACACGTGTGATTTAGTTTACGAAGATTTTTCAATGCCGAGAACCTCGATCAGAGAGTAAAAAAGGCGTAAGGTTCACAATGGTGTAAAATTGAAATGGGATATACCGGGCTAGGATTCGAGTTACAGGAACAAGGGCCAAACCAACCACCCAAGAATGGAATCGTCGAGCGAAAACACTTGACAACCTCCTAGTAGCAGCTTTTCTTACGACCTGACCTTTCTCCATCAATTAGGAATCTGATGCCGTCAATAAACACATTCCTTAAATTGTAGCCATTTGTTGAGTGTTTTTTTTTTGTATCTAATCCGCATATATATCACCATTGCCCTTGATTTTCTTGACTGTATATCTCTTAAATATCAACATATACACGTGTGATTTAGTTTACGAAGTTTTTTCAATGCCGAGAACCTCGATAAGAGAGTAAAAAAGGCGTAAGGTTCACAATGGTGTAAAATTAAAATGGGATATACCGGGCTAGGATTCGAGTTACAGGAACAAGGGCCAAACCAACCACCCAAGAATGGAATCGTCGAGCAAAAACACTTGACAACCTCCTACAAGCAGCTTTTCTTGCCACCAGACCTTTCTCCATCAATTAGGAATCTGATGCCGTCACTAAACACATTCCTTAAATTGTAACCATTTGTTGAGTGTTTTTTTGGTGTCTAATTCGCATATATATCACCATTGCCCTTGATATTCTTGACTGTATATCTCTTAAATGTCAACATATACACGTGTGATTTACTTTACGAAGATTTTTCAATGCCGAGAACCTCGATCAGAGAGTAAAAAAGGCGTAAGTTTCACAATGGTGTAAAATTAAAATCGGATATACCGGGCTAGGATTCGAGTTACAGGAACAAGGGCCAAACCAACCACCCAAGAATGGAATCATCGAGGGAAAACACTTGACAACCTTCTAGAAGCAGCTTTTCTTGCCACCAAACGTTTCTCCATCAATTAGGAATCTGATGCCGTCACTAAACACATTCCTTAAATTGTAGCCATTTGTTGAGTGTTTTTTTTGGTGTCTAATCCGCATATATATCACCATTGACCTTGATTTTCTTGACTGTATATCTCTTAAATATCAACATATACACGTGTGATTTAGTTTACGAAGATTTTTCAATGCCGAGAATCTCGATCAGAGAGTAAAAAAGGCGTAAGGTTCACAATGGTGTAAAATTAAAATGAGATATACTGGGATAGGATTCGAGTTACATGAACAAGGGCCAAACCAACCACCCAAGAATGGAATCGTCAATTGAAAACACTTGACAACCACCTAGAAGCAGCTTTTCTTGCCACCAGACCTTTCTCCATCAATTAGGAATCTGATGTCGTCACTAAACACATTCCTTAAATTGTAACCATTTGTTGAGTGTTTTTTTTGGTGTCTAATCCACATATATATCACCATTGCCCTTGATTTTCTTGACTGTAAATCTCTTAAATGTCAACATATACACGTGTGATATACTTTACGAAGATTTTTCAATGCCGAGAACCTCGATTAGAGAGTAAAAAAGGCGTAAGGTTCACAATGGTGTAAAATTAAAATGGGATATACCGGGCAAGGATTCGAGTTACAGGAACAAGGGCCAAACCGACCACCCAAGAATGGAATCGTCAAGCGAAAACACTTGACAACCTCCTAAAAGCAGTTTTTCTTGCCACCATACCTTTCTCCATCAATTAGGAATCTGATGCCGTCACTAAACACATTCCTTAAATTGTAGTCATTTGTTGAGTGTTTTTTTTTTGTGTCTAATCCGCATATATATCACCATTGACCTTGATTTTCTTGACTGTATATCTCTTAAATATCAACATATACATGTGTGATTTAGTTTACGAAGATTTTTCAATGCCGAGAACCTCGGTCAGAGAGTAAAAAAGGTGTAAGGTTCACAATGGTGTAAAATTAAAATGGGATATACTGGGATAGGATTCGAGTTACAGGAACAAGGGCCAAACCAACCACCCAAGAATGGAATCGTCGAGTGAAAACACTTGACAACCACCTAGAAGCAGCTTTTCTTGCCACCAAACATTTCTCCATCAATTAGGAATCTGATGCCGTCACTAAACACATTCCTTAAATTGTTGCCATTTGTTGAGTGTTTTTTTTTTTGTGTCTAATCCGCATATATATCACCATTGCCCTTGATTTTCTTAACTGTATATCCCTTAAATGTCAACATATACACGTGTGATTTAGTTTACGAAGATTTTTCATTGCCAAGAACCTCGATCAGAGAGTAAAAAAGGCGTATGGTTCGCAATGGTGTAAAATTAAAATGGGATATACCGGGCTAGAATTCGAGTTACAGGAACAAGGGCCAAACCAACCACCCAAGAATGGAATCGTCGAGCGAAAACACTTGACAACCTCCTAGAAGCAGCTTTTCTTACCACCAGACCTTTCTCTATCAATTAGGAATCTGATGCCATCACTAAACACATTCCTTAAATTGTAGCCATTTGTTGAGTGATTTTTTTTTGGTGTCTAATCCGCATATATATCACCAATGCCCTTGATTTTCTTGACTGTATATCCCTTAAATGTCAACATATACCCGTGTGATTTAGTTTACGAAGATTTTTCAATGCCGAGAATCTCGATCAGAGAGTAAAAAGGCGTAAGGTTCACAATGGTGTAAAATTAAAATGGGATATACCCGGCTAGGATTCGAGTTACAGGAACAAGGGACAAACCAACCACCCAAGAATGGAATCGTCGAGCGAAAACACTTGACAACCTCCTAGAAGCAGCTTTTCTTGCCACCAGACCTTTCTCCATCAATAAAGAATCTGATGCCGTCACTAAACACATTCCTTAAATTGTAGACATTTGTTGAGTTTTTTTTTTTGTGTCTAATCCGCATATATATCACCATTGCCATTGATTTTCTTGACTGAATATCTCTTAAATATCAACATATACACGTGTGATTTAGTTTACGAAGATTTTTCAATGCCGAGAACCTCGATCAGAGAGTAAAAAAGGCGTAAGGTTCACAATGGTGTATAATTATACACCATTGTGAACCTAACGCCTTTTTTACTCTCTGATCTAGGTTCTCGGCATTGAAAAATATTCGTAAACTAAATCACACGTGTATATGTTGATATTTAAGAGATATTCAGTCAAGAAAATCAAGGGCAATGGTGATATATATGCGGATTAGACACAAAAAAAAAGACTCAACCAATGTCTACAATTTAAGGAATGTGTTTAGTGACGGCATCAGATTCTTAATTGATGGAGAAAGGTCTGGTGGTAAGAAAAGCTGCTTCTAGGAGGTTGTCAAGTGTTTTCGCTCGACGATTCCATTCTTGAGTGGTTGGTTTGGCCCTTGTTCCTGTAACTCGAATACTAGCCCGATAAATCTCATTTTAATTTTACACCATTGTGAACCTTACGCCTGTTTTACTCTCTGATCGAGGTTCTCGGCATTGAAAAATCTTCGTAAACTAAATCACACGTGTATATGTTGATATTTAAGAGATACAGAGTCAAGAAAATCAAGGGCAATGGTGATATATATGCGGATTAGACACCAAAAAAAACACACAACAAATGGCTACAATTTAAGGAATGTGTTTAGTCACAGCATTAGATTCCTAATTGATGGAGAAAGGTCTGGTGGCAAGAAAAGCTGCTTCTAGGAGGTTGTCAAGTGTTTTCGCTCGACGATTCCATTCTTGGGTGGTTGGTTTGGCCCTTGTTCCTGTAACTCGAATCCTAGCCAGATATATCCCATTTTAATCTTACACCATTGTGAACCTTACGCCTTTTTTACTCTCTGATCGAGGTTCTCGGCATTGAAAAATCTTCGTAAACTAAATCACACATGTATATGTTGATATTTAAGAGATATACAGTCAAGAAAATCAAGGGCAATGATGATATATATGCGGATTAGACACAAAAAAAAACACTCAACAAATTGCTACAATTTAAGGATTGTGTTTAGTGACGGCATCAGATTCCTAATTGATTGAGAATGGTCTGGTGGTAAGAAAAGTTGTTTCTAGGAGGTTGTCAAGTGTTTTCGCTCGACGATTCTATTCTTGGGTTGTTGGTTTGGCCCTTGTTCCTGTAACTCGAATCCTAGCCCGGTATATCCCATTTTAATTTTACACCATTGTGAACCTTACGCCTTTTATACTCTCTGATCGAGGTTCTCGGCATTGTAAATTCTTCGAAAACTAAATCACACGTATATATGTTGACATTTAAGAGATATACAGTCAAGAAAATCAAGGGCAATGGTGATATATATGCGGATTAGACACCAAAAAAAAACACTCAACAAATGGCTAGAATTTAAGGAATGTGTTTAGTGACGGCATCAGATTAAAAGCTATTTCTAGGAGGTTATCAAGTGTTTTCGCTCGACGATTCCATTCTTGGGTGGTTGGTTTGGCCCTTGTTCCTGTAACTCGAATCCTAGCCCGGTAGATCCCATTTTAATTTTACACCATTGTGAACCTTACGCCTTTTTTACTCTCTGATCGAGGTTCTCAGCATTGAAAAATCTTCGTAAACTAAATAATACGTGTATATGTTGACATTTAAGAGATATACAGTCAAGAAAATCAAGGGCAATGTTGATATATATGCGGATTAGACATCAAAAAAAACACCCAACAAATGGCTACAATTTAAGGAATGTGTTTAGTGACGGCATCAGATTCCTAATTGATGGAGAATGGTCTGGTGGCAAGAAAAGCTGCTTCTAGAAGGTTGTCAAGTGTTTTCGCTCGACGATTCCATTCTTGGGTGGTGGGTTTGGCCCTTGTTCCTGTAACTCGGATCCTAGCCCGGTATATACCATTTTAATCTTACACCATTGTGAACCTTACGCCTTTTTTACTCTCTGATCGAGGTTCTCGGCATTGAAAAATCTTCGTAAACTAAATCACACGTGTATATCTTGATATTTATGAGATATACAGTCAAGAAAATCAAAGGCAATGGTGATATATATGCGGATTAGACACAAAAAAAAAACACTCAACAAATTGCAACAATTTAAGGATTGTGTTTAGTGACGGCATCAGATTCCTAATTGATTGAGAATGGTCTGGTGGTAAGAAAAGCTGTTTCTAGGAGGTTGTCAAGTGTTTTCGCTCGACGATTCTATTCTTGGGTTGTTGGTTTGGCCCTTGTTCCTGTAACTCGAATCCTAGCCCGGTATATCCCATTTTAATCTTACACCATTGTGAACCTTACGCCTTTTTTACTCTCTGATCGAGGTTCTCGGCACTGAAAAATCTTCGTAAACTAAATCACACGTGTATATGTTGACATTTAAGGGATATACAGTCAAGAAAATCAAGGTCAATGGTGATATATATATATATATATATATATGCGGATTAGACACCAAAAAAAACACTCAACAAATGGCTACAATTTAAGGAATGTGTTTAGTGACGGCATCAGATTCCTAATTGATGGAGAAAGGTCTGGTGGTAAGAAAAGCTGCTTCTAGAAGGTTGTCAAGTGTTTTCGCTCAACGATTCCATTCTTGGGTGGTTGGTTTGGCCCTTGTTCCTGTAACTCGAATCCTAGCCCGGTATATCCCATTTTAATCTTACACCATTGTGAACCTTACGCCTTTTTTACTCTCTGATCGAGGTTCTCGGCATTGAAAAATATTCGTAAACTAAATCACACGTGTATATGTTGATATTTAAGAGATATTCAGTCAAGAAAATCAAGGGCAATGGTGATATATATGCGGATTAGACACCAAAAAAAACACTCAACCAATGTCTACAATTTAAGGAATGTGTTTAGTGACGGCATCAGATTCTTAATTGATGGAGAAAGGTCTGGTGGTAAGAAAAGCTGCTTCTAGGAGGTTATCAAGTGTTTTCGCTCGACGATTCCATTCTTGAGTGGTTGGTTTGGCCCTTGTTCCTGTAACTCGAATCCTAGCCCGGTAAATCTCATTTTAATTTTACACCATTGTGAACCTTACGCCTTTTTTACTCTCTGATCGAGGTTCTCGGCATTGAAAAATCTTCGTAAACTAAATCACACGTGTATATGTTGATATTTAAGAGATATACAGTCAAGAAAATCAAGGGTAATGGTGATATATATGCGGATTAGACACCAAAAAAACACACAACAAATGGCTACAATTTAAGGAATGTGTTTAGTCACAGCATCAGATTCCTAATTGATGGAGAAAGGTCTGGTGGCAAGAAAAGCTGCTTCTAGGAGGTTGTCAAGTGTTTTCGCTCGACAATTCCATTCTTGGGTGGTTGGTTTGACCCTTGTTCCTGTAACTCGAATCCTAGCCCGATATTTCCCATTTTAATCTTACACCATTGTGAACCTTACGCCTTTTTTTACTCTCTGATCGAGGTTCTCGGCATTGAAAAATCTTCGTAAACTAAATCACACATGTATATGTTGATATTTAAGAGATATACAGTCAAGAAAACCAAGGGCAATGATGATATATATGCGGATTAGACACCAAAAAAAACACTCGACAAATGGCTACAATTTAAGGAATGTGTTATGTGACGGCATCAGATTCCTAATTAATGGAGAAAGGTCTGGTGGTAAGAAAAGCTGCTTCTAGGAGGTTGTCAAGTGTTTTTACTCGACGATTCCATTCTTGGGTGGTTGGTTTGGCCCTTGTTCCTGTAACTCGAATCCCAGCCCGGTATATCCCATTTTAATTTTACACCATTGTGAACCTTACGCCTTTTTTACTCTCTGATCGAGGTTCTCGGCATTGAAAAATCTTCGTAAACTAAATCACACGTGTATATGTTGACATTTAAGGGATATACAGTCAAGAAAATCAAGGTCAATGGTGATATATATATGCGGATTAGACACCAAAAAAAACACTCAACAAATGGCTACAATTTAAGGAATGTGTTTAGTGACGGCATCAGATTCCTAATTGATGGAGAAAGGTCTGGTGGCAAGAAAAGCTGCTTCTAGAAGGTTGTCAAGTGTTTTCGCTCGACGATTCCATTCTTGGGTGGTTGGTTTGGCCCTTGTTCCTGTAACTCGAATCCTAGCCCGGTATATCCCATTTTAATCTTACACCATTGTGAACCTTACGCCTTTTTTACTCTCTGATCGAGGTTCTCGGCATTGAAAAATCTTCGTAAACTAAATCAAACGTGTATATGTTGATATTTAAGAGATATACAGTCAAGAAAATCAAAGGCAATGGTGATATATATGCGGATTAGACACAAAAAAAAACACTCAACAAATTGCTACAATTTAAGGTTGTGTTTAGTGACGGCATCAGATTCCTAATTGATTGAGAATGGTCTGGTGGTAAGAAAAGCTGTTTCTAGGAGGTTGTCAAGTGTTTTCGCTCGACGATTCTATTCTTGGGTTGTTGGTTTGGCCCTTGTTCCTGTAACTCGAATCCTAGCCCGGTATATCCCATTTTAATTTTACACCATTGTGAACCTTACGCCTTTTATACTCTCTGATCGAGGTTCTCGGCATTGTAAATTCTTCGAAAACTAAATCACACGTATATATGTTGACATTTAAGAGATATACAGTCAAGAAAATCAAGGGCAATGGTGATATATATGCGGATTAGACACCAAAAAAAACACTCAACAAATGGCTAGAATTTAAGGAATGTGTTTAGTGACGGCATCAGATTAACAGCTATTTCTAGGAGGTTATCAAGTGTTTTCGCTCGACGATTCCATTCTTGGGTGGTTGGTTTGGCCCTTGTTCCTGTAACTCGAATCCTAGCCCGGTAGATCCCATTTTAATTTTACACCATTGTGAACCTTACGCCTTTTTTACTCTCTGATCGAGGTTCTCAGCATTGAAAAATCTTCGTAAACTAAATAATACGTGTATATGTTGACATTTAAGAGATATACAGTCAAGAAAATCAAGGGCAATGTTGATATATATGCGGATTAGACATCAAAAGAAACACCCAACAAATGGCTACAATTTAAGGAATGTGTTTAGTGACGGCATCAGATTCCTAATTGATGGAGAATGGTCTGGTGGCAAGAAAAGCTGCTTCTAGAAGGTTGTCAAGTGTTTTCGCTCGACGATTCCATTCTTGGGTGGTGGGTTTGGCCCTTGTTCCTGTAACTCGAATCCTAGCCCGGTATATACCATTTTAATCTTACACCATTGTGAACCTTACGCCTTTTTTACTCTCTGATCGAGGTTCTCGGCATTGAAAAATCTTCGTAAACTAAATCACACGTGTATATCTTGATATTTATGAGATATATACAGTCAAGAAAATCAAAGGCAATGGTGATATATATGCGGATTAGACACAAAAAAAAACACTCAACAAATTGCTACAATTTAAGGATTGTGTTTTGTGACGGCATCAGATTCCTAATTGATTGAGAATGGTCTGGTGGTAAGAAAAGCTGTTTCTAGGAGGTTGTCAAGTGTTTTCGCTCGACGATTCTATTCTTGGGTTGTTGGCTTGGCCCTTGTTCCTGTAACTCGAATCCTAGCCCGGTATATCCCATTTTAATTTTACACAATTGTGAACCTTACGCCTTTTTTACTCTCTGATCGAGGTTCTCGGCATTGTAAATTCTTCGTAAACTATATCACACGTATATATGTTGACATTTAAGAGATATACAGTCAAGAAAATCAAGGGCAATGGTGATATATATGCGGATTAGACACCAAAAAAAACACTCAACAAATGGCTACAATTTAAGGAATGTGTTTAGTGACGGCATCAGATTAAAAGCTACTTCTAGGAGGTTATCAAGTGTTTTCGCTCGACGATTCCATTCTTGGGTGGTTGGTTTGGCCCTTGTTCCTGTAACTCGAATCCTAGCCCGGTATATCCCATTTTAATTTTACACCATTGTGAACCTTACGCCTTTTTTACTCTCTAATCGAGGTTCTCGGCATTGAAAAATCTTCGTAAACTAAATCACACGTGTATATGTTGATATTTAAGAGATATACAGTCAAGAAAATCAAGGGCAATGGTGATATATATGCGGATTAGACATCAAAAAAAACACCCAACAAATGGCTACAATTTAAGGAATGTGTTTAGTGACGGCATCAGATTCCTAATTGATGGGGAAAGGTCTTGTGGTAAGAAAAGCTGCTTCTAGGAGGTTGTCAAGTGTTTTCCCTCGACGATTCCATTCTTGGGTGGTTGGTTTGGCCCTTGTTCCTGTAACTCGAATCCTATCCCGGTCTACCCCATTTTAATCTTACACCATTGTGAACCTTACACCTTTTTTACTCTCTGATCGAGGTTCTCGGCATTGAAAAATCTTCGTAAACTAAATCACACATGTATATGTTGATATTTAAGAGATATACAGTCAAGAAAATCAAGGGCAATGGTGATATATTTGCGAATTCGACACCAAAAAAAAACACTTATCAAATGGCTACAATTTAAGGAATGTGTTAAGTGACGGCATCAGATTCCTAATTGATAGAGAAAGGTCTGGTGGTAAGAAAAGCTGCTTCTAGGAGGTTGTCAAGTGTTTTCGCTCGACGATTCCATTCTTGGGTGGTTGGTTTGGCCCTTGTTCCTGTAACTCGAATCCCAGCCCGGTATATCCCATTTTAATTCTACACCATTGTGAACCTTACGCCATTTTTACTCTCTGATCGAGGTTCTCGGCATTGAAAAATCTTCGTAAACTAAATCACACATGTATATGTTGATATTTAAGAGATATACAGTCAAGAAAATCAAGGGCAATGGTGATATATTTGCGGATTCGACACCAAAAAAAAACACTTAACAAATGGCTACAATTTAAGGAATGTGTTAAGTGACGGCATCAGATTCCTAATTGATAGAGAAAGGTCTGGTGGTAAGAAAAGCTGCTTCTAGGAGGTTGTCAAGTGTTTTCGCTCGACGATTCCATTCTTGTGTGGTTGGTTTGGCCCTTGTTCCTGTAACTCGAATCCCAGCCCGATATATCCGATTTTAATTTTACACCATTGTGAACCTTACGCCTTTTTTACTCTCTGATCGAGGTTCTCGGCATTGAAAAATCTTCGTAAACTAAATCACACGTGTATATGTTGATATTTCAGAGATATACAGTCAAGAAAATTAAGGGCAATTGTGATATATATGCGGATTAGACACCAAAAAAAACACTCAACAAATGGCTACAATTTAAGGAATGTGTTTAGTGACGGCATCAGATTCCTAATTGATGGAGAAAGGTCTGGTGGCAAGAAAAGCTGCTTCTAGGAGGTTGTCAAGTGTTTTCGTTCAACGATTCTATTCTTGGGTGGTTGGTTTGGCCCTTGTTCTTGTAACTCGAATCCTTGCCCGGAATATCCCATTTTAATCTTACACCATTGTGAACCTTACGCCTTTTTCACTCTCAGATCGAGGTTCTCGGCATTGAAATATCTTCGTAAACTAAATCACAAGTGTATATGTTGATATTTAAGAGATATAGAGTCAAGAAAATCAAGGGCAATGGTGATATATATGCGAATTAGACATCTAAAAAAACACCCAACAAATGGCTACAATTTAAGGAATGTGTTTAGTGACGGCATCAGATTCCTAATTGATGGGGAAAGGTCTTGTGGTAAGAAAAGCTGCTTCTAGGAGGTTGTCAAGTGTTTTCCCTCGACGATTCCATTCTTGGGTGGTTGGTTTGGCCCTTGTTCCTGTAACTCGAATCCTAGCCCGGTATATCCAATTTTAATCTTACACCATTGTGAACCTTACGCCTTTTCTACTCTCTGATCGAGGTTCTCGGCATTGAAAAATCTTCGTAAACTAAATCACACATGTATATGTTGATATTTAAGAGATATACAGTCAAGAAAATCAAGGGCAATGGTGATATATTAGCGGATTATACACCAAAAAAAACACTTAACAAATGGCTACAATTTAAGGAATGTGTTAAGTGACGGCATCAGATTCCTAATTGATAGAGAAAGGTCTGGTGGTAAGAAAAGCTGCTTCTAGGAGGTTGTCAAGTGTTTTCGCTCGACGATTCCATTCTTGGGTGGTTGGTTTGGCCCTTGTTCCTGTAACTCGAATCCCAGCCCGGTATATCCCATTTTAATTTTACACCGTTGTGAACCTTACGCCTTTTTTACTCTCTGATCAGGTTCTCGGCATTGAAAAATCTTCGTAAACTAAATCACACGTGTATATGTTGATAATTAAGAGATATACAGTCAAGAAAATCAAGGGTAATTGTGATATATATGCGGATTAGAAACCAAAAAAAACACTCAACAAATGGCTACAATTTAAGGAATGTGTTTAGTGACGGCATCAGATTCCTAATTGATGGAGAAAGGTCTGGTGGCAAGAAAAGCAGCTTCTAGGAGGTTGTCAAGTGTTTTCGTTCGACGATTCTATTCTTGGGTGGTTGGTTTGGTCCTTGTTCCTGTAACTCGAATCCTAGCCCGGAATATACCATTTTAATCTTACACCATTGTGAACCTTACGCCTTTTTCACTCTCTGATCGAGATTCTCGGCATTGAAAAATTTTCGTAAACTAAATCACACGTGTATATGTTGATATTTAAGAGATATACAGTCAAGAAAATCAAGGGCAATGGTGATATATATGCGGATTAGACACCAAAAAAAACACTCAATAAATGGCTACAATTTAAGGAAAGTGTTTAGTGACGGCATCAGATTCCTAATTGATGGAGAAAGGTCTGGTGGCAAGAAAAGCTGCTTCTAGAAGGTTGTCAAGTGTTTTTGCTCGACGATTCCATTCTTGGGTGGTTGGTTTGGCCCTTGTTCCTGTAACTCGAATCCTAGCCCGGTATATCCCATTTTAATCTTACACCATTGTGAACCTTACGCCTTTCTTACTCTCTGATCGAGGTTCTCGGCATTGAAAAATATTCGTAAACTAAATCACACGTGTATATGTTGATATTTAAGAGATATACAGTCAAAAAAATCAAGGGCAATGGTGATATATATGCGGATTAGACACCAAAAAAAACACTCAACAAATGGCAACAATTTAATGAATGTGTTTTGTAACGGCATCATATTCCTAATTGATGGAGAAAGGTCTGGTGGCAAGAAAAGCTGCTTCTAGCAGGTTGTCAAGTATTTTTGCTCGACGATTCCATTCTTGGGTTGTTGGTTTGGCCCTTGTTCCTGTAACTCGAATCCTAGCCCGGTATATCCCATTTTAATTTTACACCATTTTGAACCTTACGCATTTTTTACTCTCTGATCGAGGTTCTCGGCATTGTAAATTCTTCGTAAACTAAATCAGACGTGTATATGTTGACATTTAAGAGATATACAGTCAAGAAAATCAAGGGCAATGGTGATATATATGCGGATTAGACACCAAAAAAAACACTCAACAAATGGCTACAATTTAAGGAATGTGTTTAGTGACGGCATTAGATTAAAAGCTACTTCTAGGAGGTTGTCAAGTGTTTTCGCTCGACGATTCCATTCTTGGGTGGTTGGTTTGGCCCTTGTTCCTGTAACTCGAATCCTAGCCCGGTATATCCCATTTTAATTTTACACCATTGTGAACCTTACGCCTTTTTTACTCTCTAATCGAGGTTCTCGGCATTGAAAAATCTTCGTAAACTAAATCACACGTGTATATGTTGATATTTAAGAGATATACAGTCAAGAAAATCAAGGGCAATGGTGATATATATGCGGATTAGACATCAAAAAAAACACCCAACAAATGGCTACAATTTAAGGAATGTGTTTAGTGACGGCATCAGATTCCTAATTGATGGGGAAAGGTCTTGTGGTAAGAAAAGCTGCTTCTAGGAGGTTGTCAAGTGTTTTCCCTCGACGATTACATTCTTGGGTGGTTCGTTTGGCCCTTGTTCCTGTAACTCGAATCCTAGCCCGGTATGTCCCATTTTAATCTTACACCATTGTGAACCTTACGCCTTTTTTACTCTCTGATCGAGGTTCTTGGCATTGAAAACTCTTCGTAAACTAAATCACACATGTATATGTTGATATTTAAGAGATATACAGTCAAAAAAATCAAGGGCAATGGTGATATATTTGCGGATTAGACACCAAAAAAAACACTTAACAAATGGCTACAATTTAAGAAATGTGTTAAGTGATGGCATCAGATTCCTAATTCATAGAGAAAGGTCAGGTGGTAAGAAAAGCTGCTTCAAGGAGGTTGTCAAGTGTTTTCGCTCGACGATTCCATTCTTGGGTGGTTGGTTTGGCCCTTGTTCCTGTAACTCGAATCCTAGCCGGGTATATCCCATTTTAATTTTACACCATTGTGAACCTTACGCCTTTTTTACTCTCTGATCGAGGTTCTCGGCATTGTAAAATCTTCGTAAACTAAATCACACGTGTATATGTTAACATTTAAGAGATATACAGTCAAGATAATCAAGGGAAACGGTGATATATATGCGGATTAGACACCAAAAAAAAACACTCAGCAAATGGTTACAATTTAAGGAATGTGTTTAGTGACGGCATCAGATTCCTAATCGATGGAGAAGTTCTGGTGGCAAGAAAAGCTGCTTCTAGGAGGTTGTCAAGTGTTTTCGCTCGAGGATTCCATTCTTGGGTGATTGGTTTGGCCCTTGTTCCTGTAACTCGAATCCTAGCCCGGTACATCCCATTTTAATTTTACACCATTGTGAACCTTACGCCTTTTTTACTCTCTGATCGAGGTTCTTGGCATTGTAAAATCTTCGTAAACTAAATCACACGTGTATATGTTGACATTTAAGAGATATACAGTCAAGAAAATCAAGGCCAATGGTGATATATATGCGGATTAGACACCAAAAAAAAACACTCAACAAATGACTACAATTTAAGGAATGTGTTTACTGACGGCATCAGATTCCTAATCGATGGAGAAAGGTCTGGTGGCAAGAAAAGCTGCTTCTAGGAGGTTGTCAAGTGTTTTCGCTCGACAATTCCATTATTGGGTGGTTGGTTTGGCCCTTGTTCCTGTAACTCGAATCGTAGCCCGATATATCCCATTTTAATTTTACACCATTGTGAACCTTACGCCTTTTTTACTCTCTGATCGAGGTTCTCGACATTGTAAAATCTTCGTAAACTAAATCACACGTGTATATGTTGACATTTAATAGATATACATTCAAGAAAATCTAGGGCAATGGTGATATATATGCGGATTAGACACAAAAAAAACACTCAACAAATGGCTACAATTTAAGGAATATGTTTAGTGACGGCATCAGATTCCTAATTGATGGAGAAAGGTCTGGTGGCAAGAAAAGCTGCTTCTAGGAGGTTGTCAAGTGTTTTCGCTCGACGATTACATTCTTGGGTGGTTGGTTTGGCCTTTGTTCCTCTAACTCGAATCCTAGCCTGGTATATCCCATTTTAATTTTACACCATTGTGAACCTTACGGCTTTTTTACTCTCTGATCGAGGTTCTCGGCTTTTAAAAATCTTCGTAAACTAAATCACACGTGTATATGTTGACATTTAAGAGATATACAGTCAAGAAAATCAAGGGCAATGGTGATATATATGCGGATTAGACACCAAAAAAAACACTCAACAAATGGCTACAATTTAAGGAATGTGTTTAGTGACGGCATCAGATTCCTAATTGATGGAGAAAGGTCGGGTGGCAAGAAAAGCTGCTTCTAGGAGTTGTCAAGTGTTTTCGCTCGACGATTCCATTCTTGGGTGGTTGGTTTGGCCCTTGTTCCTGTAACTCGAATCCTAGCCCGGAATATCCCATTTTAATCTTACACCATTGTGAACCTTACGCCTTTTTTACTCTCTGATCGAGGTTCTCGGCATTGAAAAATCTTCTTAATCTAAATCACACGTGTATATGTTGATATTTAAGAGATATACGCTCATGAAAATCAAGGGCAATGGTGATATATATGCGGATTAGACACCAAAAAAAACACTCAACAAATGGCTACAATATAAGGAATGTGTTTAGTGACGGCATCAGATTCCTAATTGATTGAGAAAGGTCTGGTGGCAAGAAAAGCTGCTTCTAGGAGGTTGTCAAGTGTTTTCGCTCGACGATTCCATTCTTCGGTGGTTGGTTTGGCCCTTGTTCCTGTAACTCGAATCCTAGCCCGGTATATCCCATTTTAATTTTACACCATTGTGAACCTTACGCCTTTTTTACTCTCTGATCGAGGTTCTCGGCATTGTAAATTCTTCGTAAACTAAATCACACGTGTATATGTTGACATTTAAGAGATATACAGTCAAGAAAATCAAGGGCAATGGTGATATATATGCGGATTAGACACCAAAAAAAACACTCAACAAATGGCTACAATTTAAGGAATGTGTTTAGTGACGGCATCAGATTAAAAGCTACTTCTAGGAGGTTGTCAAGTGTTTTCGCTGGACGATTCCATTCTTAGGTGGTTGGTTTGGCCCTTGTTCCTGTAACTCGAATCCTAGCCCGGTATATCCCATTTTAATTTTACACCATTGTGAACCTTACGCCTTTTTTACTCTCTGATCGAGGTTCTCGGCATTGTAAAATCTTCGTAAACTAAATCACACGTGTATATGTTAACATTTAAAAGATATACAGTCATGATAATCAAGGGCAATGGTGATATATATGCGGATTAGACATCAAAAAAAACATCCAACAAATGGCTACAATTTAAGGAATGTGTTTAGTGACGGCATCAGATTCCTAATTGATGGGGAAAGGTCTTGTGGTAAGAAAAGCTGCTTCTAGGAGGTTGTCAAGTGTTTTCCCTCGACGATTCCATTCTTGGGTGGTTGGTTTGGCCCTTGTTCCTGTAACTCGAATCCTAGCCCGGTATATCCCATTTTAATCTTACACCTTTGTGAACCTTACGCCTTTTTTACTCTCTGATCGAGGTTCTCGGCATTGTAAAATCTTCGTAAACTAAATCACACGTGTATATGTTGACATTTAAGAGATATACAGTCAAGAAAATCAAGGGCAACGGTGATATATATGCAAATTAGACACCAAAAAAAAACTCTCAACAAATGGTTACAATTTAAGGAATGTGTTTAGTGACGGCATCAGATTCCTAATCGATGGAGAAAGGTCTGGTGGCAAGAAAAGCTGCTTCTAGGAGGTTGTCAAGTGTTTTCGCTCGACGATTCCATTCTTGGGTGGTTGGTTTGGCCCTTGTTCCTGTAACTCGAATCCTAGCCCGGTATATCCCATTTTAATTTTACACCATTGTGAACCTTACGCCTTTTTTACTCTCTGATCGAGGTTCTTGGCATTGTAAAATCTTCGTAAACTAAATCACACGTGTATATGTTGACATTTAAGAGATATACAGTCAAGAAAATCAAGGCCAATGGTGATATGTATGCGGATTAGACACCTAAAAAAACACTCAACAAATGGCTACAATTTAAGAAATGTGTTTAGTGACGGCATCAGATTCCTAATCGATGGAGAAAGGTCTGGTGGCAAGAAAAGCTGCTTCTAGGAGGTTGTCAAGTGTTTTCGCTCGACAATTCCATTCTTGGGTGGTTGGTTTGGCCCTTGTTCCTGTAACTCGAATCGTAGCCCGATATATCCCATTTTAATTTTACACCATTGTGAACCTTACGCCTTTTTTACTCTCTGATCGAGGTTCTCGGCATTGTAAAATCTTCGTAAACTAAATCACACGTGTATATGTTGACATTTAATAGATATACAGTCAAGAAAATCAAGGGCAATGGTGATATATATGCGGATTAGACACAAAAAAACACTCAACAAATGGCTACAATTTAAGGAATATGTTTAGTGACGGCATCAGATTCCTAATTGATGGAGAAAGGTCTGGTGGCAAGAAAAGCTGCTTCTAGGAGGTTGTCACGTGTTTTCGCTCGACGATTCCATTCTTGGGTGGTTGGTTTGGCCTTTGTTCCTGTAACTCGAATCCTAGCCTGGTATATCCCATTTTAATTTTACACCATTGTGAACCTTACGGCTTTTTTAGTCTCTGGTCGAGGTTCTCGGCTTTTAAAAATCTTCGTAAACTAAATCACACGTGTATATGTTGACATTTAAGAGATATACAGTCAAGAAAATTAAGGGCAATGGTGATATATATTTGGATTAGACACCAAAAAAAACACTCAACAAATGGCTACAATTTAAGGAATGTGTTTAGTGACGGCATCAGATTCCTAATTGATGGAGAAAGGTCTGGTGGCTAGAAAAGCTGTTTCTAGGAGGTTGTCAACTGTTTTCGCTCGACGATTCCATTCTTGGGTGGTTGGTTTGGCCCTTGTTCCTGTAACTCGAATCCTAGCCCGGTATATCCCATTTTAATTTTACACCATTGTGAACCTTACGGCTTTTTTACTCTCTGATCGTGGTTCTCGGCATTGAAAAATCTTCGTAAACTAAATAACACGTGTATATGTTGACATTTAAGAGATATACAGTCAAGAAAATCAAGGGCAATGGTGATATATATGCGGATTAGACACCAAAAAAAACACTCAACAAATGGCTACAATTTAAGGAATGTGTTTAGTGACGGCATCAGATTCCTAATTGATGGAGAAAGGTCTGGTGGCAAGAAAAGCTGCTTCTAGGAGGTTGTCAACTGTTTTCGCTCGACGATTCCATTCTTGGGTGGTTGGTTTGGCCTTTGTTCCTGTAACTCGAATCCTAGCCTGGTATATCCCATTTTAATTTTACACCATTGTGAACCTTACGGCTTTTTTACTCTCTGGTCGAGGTTCTCGGCTTTTAAAAATCTTCGTAAACTAAATCACACGTGTATATGTTGACATTTAAGAGATATACAGTCAAGAAAATCAAGGGCAATGGTGATATATATTTGGATTAGACACCAAAAAAAACACTCAACAAATGGCTACAATTTAAGGAATGTGTTTAGTGACGGCATCAGATTCCTAATTGATGGAGAAAGGTCTGGTGGCAAGAAAAGCTGTTTCTAGGAGGTTGTCAACTGTTTTCGCTCGACGATTCCATTCTTGGGTGGTTGGTTTGGCCCTTGTTCCTGTAACTCGAATCCTAGCCCGGTATATCCCATTTTAATTTTACACCATTGTGAACCTTACGGCTTTTTTACTCTCTGATCGTGGTTCTCGGCATTGAAAAATCTTCGTAAACTAAATAACACGTGTATATGTTGACATTTAAGAGATATACAGTCAAGAAAATCAAGGGCAATGGTGATATATATGCGGATTAGACACCAAAAAAAACACTCAACAAATGGCTACAATTTAAGGAATGTGTTTAGTGACGGCATCAGATTCCTAATTGATGGAGAAAGGTCTGGTGGCAAGAAAAGCTGTTTCTAGGAGGTTGTCAACTGTTTTCGCTCGACGATTCCATTCTTGGGTGGTTGGTTTGGCCCTTGTTCCTGTAACTCGAATCCTAGCCCGGTATATCCCATTTTAATTTTACACCATTGTGAACCTTATGCCTTTTTTACTCTCTGATCGAGGTTCTCGGCATTGGAAAATCTTCGTAAACTAAATCACATGTGTATATGTTGATATTTAATAGATATACAATCAAGAAAATCAAGGGCAATGGTGATATATATGCGGATTAGACACCAAAAAAAAAAACACTCAACAAATGGCTACAATTTAAGGAATGTGTTTAGTGATGGCATCAGATTCCTAATTGATGGAGAAAGGTCTGGTGGTAAGAAAAGCTGCTTCTAGGAGGTTGTCAAGTGTTTTCGCTCGACGATTCCATTCTTGGGTGGTTGGTTTGGCCCTTGTTCCTGTAACTCGAATCCTAGCCCGGTATATCCTATTTTAATTTTACACCATTGAGAACCTTATGCCTTTTTTACTCTCTGATCGAGGTTCTCGGCATTGAAAAATCTTCGTAAACTAAATCACATGTGTATATGTTGATATTTAATAGATATACAGTCAAGAAAATCAAGGGCAATGGTGATATATATGCGGATTAGACACCAAAAAAAAAACACTCAACAAATGGCTACAATTTAAGGAATGTGTTTAGTGACGGCATCAGATTCCTAATTGATGGAAAAAGGTCTGGTGGTAAGAAAAGCTGCTTCTAGGAGGTTGTCAAGTGTTTTCGCTCGACGATTCCATTCTTGGGTGGTTGGTTTGGCCCTTGTTCCTGTAACTCGAATCCTAGCCCGGTATATCCCATTTTAATTTTACACCATTGTGAACCTTACGCCTTTTTTACTCTCTGATCGAGGTTCTCGGCATTGTAAAATCTTCGTAAACTAAATAACACGTGTATATGTTGACATTTAAGAGATATACAGTCAAGAAAATCAAGGGCAATGGTGATATATATTTGGATTAGATACCAAAAAAAACACTCAACAAATGGCTACAATTTAAGGAATGTGTTTAGTGACGGCATCAGATTCCTAATTGATGGAGAAAGGTCTGGTGGCAAGAAAAGCTGTTTCTAGGAGGTTGTCAACTGTTTTCGCTCGACGATTCCATTCTTGGGTGGTTGGTTTGGCCCTTGTTCCTGTAACTCGAATCCTAGCCCGGTATATCCCATTTTAATTTTACACCATTGTGAACCTTACGGCTTTTTTACTCTCTGATCGAGGTTCTCGGCATTGAAAAATCTTCGTAAACTAAATAACACGTGTATATGTTGACATTTAAGAGATATACAGTCAAGAAAATCAAGGGCAATGGTGATATATATGCGGATTAGACACCAAAAAAAACACTCAACAAATGGCTACAATTTAAGGAATGTGTTTAGTGACGGCATCAGATTCCTAATTGATGGAGAAAGGTCTGTTGGCAAGAAAAGCTGCTTCTAGGAGGTTGTCAACTGTTTTCGCTCGACGATTCCATTCTTGAGTGGTTGGTTTGGCCCTTGTTCCTGTAACTCGAATCCTAGCCCGGTATATCCCATTTTAATTTTACACCATTGTGAACCTTATGCCTTTTTTACTCTCTGATCGAGGTTCTCGGCATTGAAAAATCTTCGTAAACTAAATCACATGTGTATATGTTGATATTTAATAGATATACAGTTAAGAAAATCAAGGGCAATGGTGATATATATGCGGATTAGACACCAAAAAAAAAACACTCAACAAATGGCTACAATTTAAGGAATGTGTTTAGTGACGGCATCAGATTCCTAATTGATGGAGAAAGGTCTGGTGGTAAGAAAAGCTGCTTCTAGGAGGTTGTCAAGTGTTTTCGCTCGACGATTCCATTCTTGGGTGGTTGGTTTGGCCCTTGTTCCTGTAACTCGAATCCTAGCCCGGTATATCCCATTTTAATTTTACACCATTGTGAACCTTACGCCTTTTTTACTCTCTGATCGAGGTTCTCGGCATTGTAAAATCTTCGTAAACTAAATCACATGTGTATATGTTGAAATTTAAGAGATATACAGTCAATAAAATTAAGGGCAATGGTGATATATATGCGGATTAGACACCAAAAAAAACTCAACAAATGGCTACAATTTAAGGAATGTGTATAGTGACGGCATCAGATTCCTAATTGATGGAGAAAGGTCTGGTGGTAAGAAAACCAGCTTCTAGGAGGTTGTCAAGTGTTTTCACTCGACGACTCCATTCTTGGGTGGTTGGTTTGGCCCTTGTTCCTGTAACTCGAATCCTAGCCCGGTATATCCCATTTTAATTTTACACCATCGTGAACCTTACGGCTTTTTTACTCTCTGATCGAGGTTCTCGGCATTGAAAAATCTTCGTAAACTAAATAACACGTGTATATGTTGACATTTAAGAGATATACAGTCAAGAAAATCAAGGGCAATGGTGATATATATGCGGATTAGACACCAAAAAAAACACTCAACAAATGGCTACAATTTAAGGAATGTGTTTAGTGACAGCATCAGATTCCTAATTGCTGGAGAAAGGTCTGGTGGCAAGAAAAGCTGCTTCTAGAAGGTTGTCAACTGTTTTCGCTCGACGATTCCATTCTTGAGTGGTTGGTTTGGCCCTTGTTCCTGTAACTCGAATCCTAGCCCGGTATATCCCATTTTAATTTTACACCATTGTGAACCTTATGCCTTTTTTACTCTCTGATCGAGGTTCTCGGCATTGAAAAATCTTCGTAAACTAAATCACATGTGTATATGTTGATATTTAATAGATATACAGTCAAGAAAATCAAGGGCAATGGTGATATATATGCGGATTAGACACCAAAAAAAAAAACACTCAACAAATGGCTACAATTTAAGGAATGTGTTTAGTGACGGCATCAGATTCCTAATTGATGGAGAAAGGTCTGGTGGTAAGAAAAGCTGCTTCTAGGAGGTTGTCAAGTGTTTTCGCTCGACGATTCCATTCTTGGGTGGTTGGTTTGGCCCTTGTTCCTGTAACTCGAATCATAGCCCGGTATATCCCATTTTAATTTTACACCATTGTGAACCTTATGCCTTTTTTACTCTCTGATCGAGGTTCTCGGCATTGAAAAATCTTCGTAAACTAAATCACATGTGTATATGTTGATATTTTATAGATATACAGTCAAGAAAATCAAGGGCAATGGTGATATATATGCGGATTAGACACCAAAAAAAAACACTCAACAAATGGCTACAATTTAAGGAATGTGTTTAGTGACGGCATCAGATTCCTAATTGATGGAAAAAGGTCTGGTGGTAAGAAAAGCTGCTTCTAGGAGGTTGTCAAGTGTTTTCGCTCGACGATTCCATTCTTGGGTGGTTGGTTTGGCCCTTGTTCCTGTAACTCGAATCCTAGCCCGGTATATCCCATTTTAATTTTACACCATTGTGAACCTTACGCCTTTTTTACTCTCTGATCGAGGTTCTCGGCATTGTAAAATCTTCGTAAACTAAATAACACGTGTATATGTTGACATTTAAGAGATATACAGTCAAGAAAATCAAGGGCAATGGTGATATATATTTGGATTAGATACCAAAAAAAACACTCAACAAATGGCTACAATTTAAGGAATGTGTTTAGTGACGGCATCAGATTCCTAATTGATGGAGAAAGGTCTGGTGGCAAGAAAAGCTGTTTCTAGGAGGTTGTCAACTGTTTTCGCTCGACGATTCCATTCTTGGGTGGTTGGTTTGGCCCTTGTTCCTGTAACTCGAATCCTAGCCCGGAATATCCCATTTTAATTTTACACTATTGTGAACCTTACGGCTTTTTTACTCTCTGATCGAGGTTCTCGGCATTGAAAAATCTTCGTAAACTAAATAACACGTGTATATGTTGACATTTAAGAGATATACAGTCAAGAAAATCAAGGGCAATGGTGATATATATGCGGATTAGACACCAAAAAAAACACTCAACAAATGGCTACAATTTAAGGAATGTGTTTAGTGACGGTATCAGATTCCTAATTGATGGAGAAAGGTCTGGTGGCAAGAAAAGCTGCTTCTAGGAGGTTGTCAACTGTTTTCGCTCGACGATTCCATTCTTGAGTGGTTGGTTTGGCCCTTGTTCCTGTAACTCGAATCCTAGCCCGGTATATCCCATTTTAATTTTACACCATTGTGAACCTTATGCCTTTTTTACTCTCTGATCGAGGTTCTCGGCATTGAAAAATCTTCGTAAACTAAATCACATGTGTATATGTTGATATTTAATAGATATACAGTCAAGAAAATCAAGGGCAATGGTGATATATATGCGGATTAGACACCAAAAAAAACACTCAACAAATGGCTACAATTTAAGGAATGTGTTTAGTGACGGCATCAGATTCCTAATTGATGGAGAAAGGTCTGGTGGTAAGAAAAGCTGCTTCTAGGAGGTTGTCAAGTGTTTTCGCTCGACGATTCCATTCTTGGGTGGTTGGTTTGGCCCTTGTTCCTGTAACTCGAATCCTAGCCCGGTATATCCCATTTTAATTTTACACCATTGTGAACCTTACGCCTTTTTTACTCTCTGATCGAGGTTCTCGGCATTGTAAAATCTTCGTAAACTAAATCACACGTGTATATGTTGAAATTTAAGAGATATATAGTCAAGAAAATTAAGGGCAATGGTGATATATATGCGGATTAGACACCAAAAAAAACTCAACAAATGGCTACAATTTAAGGAATGTGTTTAGTGACGGCATCAGATTCCTAATTGATGGAGAAAGGTCTGGTGGTAAGAAAACCAGCTTCTAGGAGGTTGTCAAGTGTTTTCACTCGACGACTCCATTCTTGGGTGGTTGGTTTGGCCCTTGTTCCTGTAACTCGAATCCTAGCCCGGTATATCCCATTTTAATTTTACACCATTGTGAACCTTACGGCTTTTTTACTCTCTGATCGAGGTTCTCGGCATTGAAAAATCTTCGTAAACTAAATAACACGTGTATATGTTGACATTTAAGAGATATACAGTCAAGAAAATCAAGGGCAATGGTGATATATATGCAGATTAGACACCAAAAAAAACACTCAACAAATGGCTACAATTTAAGGAATGTGTTTAGTGACGGCATCAGATTCCTAATTGATGGAGAAAGGTCTGGTGGCAAGAAAAGCTGCTTCTAGGAGGTTGTCAACTGTTTTCGCTCGACGATTCCATTCTTGAGTGGTTGGTTTGGCCCTTGTTCCTGTAACTCGAATCCTAGCCCGGTATATCCCATTTTAATTTTACACCATTGTGAACCTTATGCCTTTTTTACTCTCTGATCGAGGTTCTCGGCATTGAAAAATCTTCGTAAACTAAATCACATGTGTATATGTTGATATTTAATAGATATACAGTCAAGAAAATCAAGGGCAATGGTGATATATATGCGGATTAGACACAAAAAAAAAACACTCAACAAATGGCTACAATTTAAGGAATGTGTTTAGTGACGGCATCAGATTCCTAATTGATGGAGAAAGGTCTGGTGGTAAGAAAAGCTGCTTCTAGGAGGTTGTCAAGTGTTTTCGCTCGACGATTCCATTCTTGGGTGGTTGGTTTGGCCCTTGTTCCTGTAACTCGAATCCTAGCCCGGTATATCCCATTTTAATTTTACACCATTGTGAACCTTACGCCTTTTTTACTCTCTGATCGAGGTTCTCGGCATTGTAAAATCTTCGTAAACTAAATCACACGTGTATATGTTGACATTTAAGAGATATACAGTCAAGAAAATTAAGGGCAATGGTGATATATATGCGTATTAGTGTAGGTCCCCTATTCGTATGGATCTTCAACAGAATTGTCTTTCCAATCAAGAGTGCGGAATCCTCTTGATCAGAATATCACAGAAATAAGTAGAAAACAGAAACAGCAATTCACTTTCAAACCGGGTTTCTATTGATTATCGATTACAAGAATTACAATCAATCAAACCCTAACCAACACTAATTTCGTCCAAGCTCTAAGTCTCTCACGAAATTTCTCTCAAACAATGTTCTGGCTGATTAACCTAAACCCTAAAGCCTAACCTTGTTTATATAACACAAGGTTGCAACATTAGGCTGGGTTTGCTACATGGGCTCGGCCCAAATCGTCCCCCATCACCCAATGTGGGTTTTGTTTAGCCCAAACTCTATTAACTCACTAATACAAAGCTAAACCCGCTAACTGTTTATCGTTTAACTAATTACAAGATATCCAAAGACCAAATCTAAGTTGTTGTCACAAACATGCACCAACAATTAGACACCAAAAAAAAACTCAACAAATGGCTACAATTTAAGGAATGTGTTTAGTGACGGCATCAGATTCCTAATTGATGGAGAAAGGTCTGGTGGTAAGAAAACCAGCTTCTTGGAGGTTGTAAAGTGTTTTCACTCGACGACTCCATTCTTGGGTGGTTGGTTTGGCCCTTGTTCCTGTAACTCGAATCCTAGCCCGGTATATCCCATTTTAATTTTACACCATTGTGAACCTTACGCCTTTTTTACTCTCTGATCGAGATTCTCGGCATTGTAAAATCTTCGTAAACGAAATCACACGTGTATATGTTGACATTTAGGAGATATACAGTCAAGAAAATCAAGGGCAGTGGTGATATATATGCGGATTAGACACCAAAAAAAAACCCTCAACAAATGGCTACAATTTAAGGAATGTGTTTAGTGACGGCATCAAATTCCTAATCGATGGAGAAAGGTCTGGTGGCAAGAAAAGCTGCTTCTAGGAGGTTGTCAAGTGTTTTCGCTCGACGATTCCATTCTTGGGTGGTTGCTTTTTGCCCTTGTTCCTGTAACTCGAATCCTAGCCCGGTATATCCCATTTTAATTTTACACCATTATGAACCTTACGCCTTTTTTACTCTCTGATCGAGGTTCTCGGCATTGTAAAATCTTCGTAAACTAAATCACACGTATATATGTTGACATTTAAGAGATATACAGTCAAGAAAATCAAGGGCAATGGTGATATAAATGCGGATTAGACACCAAAAAAAACACTCAACAAATGGCTACAATTTAAGGAATGTGTTTAGTGACGGCATCAGATTCCTAATCGATGGAGAAAGGTCTGGTGGCAAGAAAAGCTGCTTCTAGGAGGTTGTCAAGTGTTTTCGCTCGACAATTCCATTCTTGGGTGGTTGGTTTGGCCCTTGTTCCTGTAACTCGAATCCTAGCCCGGTATATCCCATTTTAATTTTACACCATTGTGAACCTGACGCCTTTTTTACTCTCTGATCGAGGTTCTCGACATTGTAAAATCTTCGTAAACTAAATCACACGTGTATATGTTGACATTTAAAAGATATACAGTCAAGAAAATCAAGGGCAATGGTGACATATATATGCGGATTAGACACTAAAAAAACACTCAACAAATGGCTACAATTTAAGGAATGTGTTTAGTGACGGTATCAGATTCCTAATTGATGGAGAAAAAGGTCTGGTGGCAAGAAAAGCTGCTTCTAGGAGGTTGTCAAGTGTTTTCGCTCGACGATTCCATTCCTGGGTGGTTGGTTTGGCCCTTGTTCCTGTAACTCGAATTCTAGCCCGGTATATCCCATTTTAATTTTACACCATTGTGAACCTTACGCCTTTTTTACTCTCTGATCGAGGTTCTCGGCATTGAAAAATCTTCGTAAACTAAATCACACGTGTATATGTTGACATTTAAGAGATATACAGTCAAGAAAATCAAGGGCAATGGTGATATATATGCGGATTAGACACCAAAAAAAAACACTCAACAAATGGCTACAATTTAAGGAATGTGTTTAGTGACGGCATCAGATTCCTAATTGATGGAGAAAGGTCTGGTGGCAAGAAAAGCTGCTTCTAGGAGGTTGTCAAGTGTTTTCGATCGACGATTCCATTCTTGGGTGGTCGGTTTGGCCCTTTTTCTTGTAACTCGAATCCTAGCCCGTTATATCCCATTTTAATCTTACACCATTGTGAACCTTACGCCTTTTTTACTCTCTGATCGAGGTTCTTGGCATTGAAAAATCTTCGTAAACTAAATCACACATGTATATGTTGATATTTAAGAGATATACAGTCAACAAAATCAAGGGCAATGGTGATATATTTGCGGATTAGACACCAAAAAAAAAACAATCAACAAATGGCTACAATTTAAGGAATGTGTTAAGTGACGGCATCAGATTCCTAATTGATGGAGAAAGGTCTGGTGGTTAGAAAAGCTGCTTCTAGGAGGTTGTCAAGTGTTTTCGCTCGACGATTCCATTCTTGGGTGGTTGGTTTGGCCCTTGTTCCTGTAACTCGAATCCCAGCCCGGTATATCCCATTTTAATTTTACACCATTATGAACCTTACTCCTTTTTTACTCTTTGATCGAGGTTTTCGGCATTGAAAAATCTTCGTAAACTAAATCACACGTGTATATGTTGATATTTAAGAGATATACAGTCAAGAAACTCGAGGGCAATTGTGATATATATGCGGATTAGACACAAAAAAAACACTCAACAAATGGCTACAATTTAAGGAATGTGTTTAGTGACGGCATCATATTCCTAATTGATGGAGAAAGGTCTGGTGGCAAGAAAAGCTGCTTCTAGGAGGTTGTCAAGTGTTTTCGCTCGACGATTTCATTCTTGGGTGGTTGGTTTGGCCCTTGTTCCTGTAACTCGAATCCTAGCCCGTTATATCCCATTTTAATCTTACACCATTGTGTACCTTACGCCTTTTTTACTCTCTGATCGAGGTTCTCGGCATTGAAAAATCTTCGTAAACTAAATCACACGTGTATATGTTGATATTTAAGAGATACACAGTCAAGAAAATCAAGGGCAATGGTGATATATATGCGGATTAGACACCCAAAAAAAACACTCAACAAATGGCTACAATTTAAGGAATGTGTTTAGTGACGGCATCAGATTCCTAATTGATGGAGAAAGGTCTGGTGGTTAGAAAAGCTGCTTCTAGGAGGTTTTCAAGTGTTTTCACTCGACGATTCCATTCTTGGGTGGTTGGTTTGGCCCTTGTTCCTGTAACTCGAATCCTAGCCCGGTATATCCCATTTTAATTTTACACCATTGTGAACCTTACGCGTTTTTACTCTCTGATCGAGGTTCTCGGCGTTGTAAAATCTTCGTAAACTAAATCACACTGGTATATGTTGACATTTAAGAGATGTACAGTCAAGAAAATCAAGGGCAATGGTGATATATATGCGGATTAGACACCAAAAAAAACACTCGACAAATGGCTACAATTTAAGGAATGTGTTTTGTGACGGCATCAGATTCCTAATTGATGGAGAAAGGTCTGGTGGCAAGAAAAGCTACTTCTAGGAGGATGTCAAGTGTTTTCGCTCGATGATTCCATTCTTGGGTGGTTGGTTTGGCCCTTGTTCCTGTAACTCGAATACTAGCCCGGTATATCCCATTTTAATTTTACACCATTGTGAACCTTACGCCTTTTTTACTCTCTGATCGAGGTTCTCGGCATTGTAAAATCTTCGTAAACTAAATCACACGTGTATATGTTGACATTTAAGAGATATACAGTCAAGAAAATCAAGGGCAACGGTGATATATATGCGGATTAGACACCAAAAAAAACACTCAACAAATGGTTACAATTTAAGGAATGTGTTTAGTGATGGCATCAGATTCCTAATCGATGGAGAAAGGTCTGGTGGCAAGAAAAGCTGCTTCTAGGAGGTTGTCAAGTGTTTTCGCTCGACGATTCCATTCTTGGGTGGTTGGTTTGGCCCTTGTTCCTGTAACTCGAATCCTAGCCCGGTATATCCCATTTTAATTTTACACCATTGTGAACCTTACGCCTTTTTTACTCTCTGATCGAGGTTCTTGGCATTGTAAAATCTTCGTAAACTAAATCACACGTGTATATGTTGACATTTAAGAGATATACAGTCAAGAAAATCAAGGCCAATGGTGATATATATGCGGATTAGACACCAAAAAAAACACTCAACAAATGGCTACAATTTAAGGAATGTGTTTAGTGACGGCATCAGATTCCTAATCGATGGAGAAAGGTCTGGTGGCAAGAAAAGCTGCTTCTAGGAGGTTGTCAAGTGTTTTCGCTCGACAATTCCATTCTTGGGTGGTTGGTTTGGCCCTTGTTCCTGTAACTCGAATCGTAGCCCGATATATCCCATTTTAATTTTACACCATTGTGAACCTTACGCCTTTTTTACTCTCTGATCGAGGTTCTCGGCATTGTAAAATCTTCGTAAACTAAATCACACGTGTATATGTTGACATTTAATAGATATGCAGTCAAGAAAATCAAGGGCAATGGTGATATATATGCGGATTAGACACAAAAAAAACACTCAACAAATGGCTACAATTTAAGTAATATGTTTAGTGACGGCATCAGATTCCTAATTGATGGAGAAAGGTCTCGTGCCAAGAAAAGCTGCTTCTATGAGGTTGTCAAGTGTTTTCGCTCGACGATTCCATTCTTGGGTGGTTGGTTTTGTGACAACCCGAGTTTCCAAGGTTCCTACTCGACTTAACCTAGTACTTGTTTTCAACATGTTTTGATTTTATTTATAATTGGTGTATATCATAAGTGATGAAAACACTTAAAGTGTTTTCGTCCTTGCTACTACCAAAAACAAGGATGGGCTTGGGCCCAGTAGTGTTTAATTCAAATGTTTATACTTAACCTAACTTGTACGCGAGAACAGTAATGAGATAAACCCTAATCACACTTCATCTCTCTCTCACTACCTTTGAACCCGACGGCAAGTTCTAGCTCTTTAATAACCGTTGCTACGTTGCTAGTCTCTTGGTTAGTTTATCCTCTCGGATTGTTGTTACGCATATTAGATGATTATTATATAGTGATTGCAAACGGATATATAATTATGTTGTGATTTGGATTGACTGTTTTGATATGAATTCTTATAAACTGAGATTATGATTAGTTGTGTTATGGTCTCTGTCAAGGTTCGGTTGATGTTGTGTATATATGCATGTCCTTGAATGCTATAATGAAGGATAGATAGGGTTTATGTTCGTCATGTGGGTTAGATCTGATGTTATGATAGCAGTTGAATAGATCTCGATGCATGTTCAAATTTATGTATAATAATTATATCAACTCAGTATTGAAGGAATTCGTATTAATGTTTTGTATGAAAGAAGTATCGCATGATTGTCATGATTGAATCTTATTTATTGTCAAGCATGTGATTCTGACAAATTGTAAGGATAGGTAAACCCTTTAATATTAAATGAATGGATGCTATTTTCCTTTTTATTATGCTTGCTATTGGACCGGTTATAGTATGATAAAGCATGATTGCCTATGTCAGTAGACATGTGAGGTTCTTTATGAATGTGTAATTTGTTAAAGTCATGCTTGTTTGATTTGAGAGAATACAGTCGATAGGTGCAGCCTAATTTAAGGTGTTGCATGTGATGACATAGGAATTGTCGGCTAGTCATTTTTGTTATGCATAGGGAATCGATTACATCAGAGATATGATTAGTAATCATGGTGTTATTGTTAAACTGTTTAGGATCTGCTATACATGAGCATGTATGTTCGAACGATAAACGTAACATGTAAGACGGCAATTGGGGTTTCTGTGTTGATACTGTAACTGATTGGCATGATTGGCGTAATTGATTTTTGACGTAACTGATGTTGTTCGACGTATCAAACTGGTTGACGAAATAGGAGTTTGGCGAAACAGAGAATCTGTTTCGCCAAGGATTAACGACGAAATAGGAAGGTGTTTCGCCAAGGATGATTGACGAAACATAATGTGTTTCGCCAACCTGTGTTTCGCCGACTTGAATATTTTGCACAGTAACCTGACTTAACTCTGTTAGAAGTTAACTGAGATACTTAACTACTGTTCAGTGATGTGCATGACTTATATGGTAATGGTTACATGCTAGTACTTCTATGATTATACCTATACGTGAACAAGTTGGATATAAACTGATTATGCATACGTGCGTGTTTAGGACGTGATTGATTTACTTGAGCACATACTTAGCATACCGAGCAAACCAAGGTGAGTTCACACAGCCAAGGCATGGGATTCTCGGGTTGGGAATCGGGTTGGATTATTTGAAATGGATAACTACTCGTACTTACGCTATCGCTAGACTATAGACCATCGTCCTCAGGATAGTCAGGACACTTACGTAAAACCTACGTAACCTAGTATCTACCATTGTCTCCCGGGTCGGGAGGACACTTATGTAAAACCTACGTAAACTAATACCTACCATTGTCTTCCGGGTCGGAAGGACACTTACGTAAATCCTACGTAAACCCCACACGTACCACTGTCCTCGGGGAAGGGCACTCACGTAAATCCTAAGTGACCTTGTACGTATTCCTGTTCTCGGATTAAGAAGAACACATGGTTGCAAATAGTCTAGTAAGTACAAACATGGGAAGCCCCCATTAGTAAAGATAAACGTGGGAAACCCCCACTAGTAATACCTATGACCATGGGAAACCCCCACCATTAGTACGTATTAACATGGGAAGCCCCCACTTATCGAACATACAAACGATCTAGTTAATAACGTAATGATATGCAACGAACTTACTTTCTGTGAACTCGCTCAACTAGTTGTTGACTCTCTCCTGCATGCCTTGCAGGATCTTAGGTACATAGGAGCTTGCACAGGGAGGAGCAGGTCGTTGTGGGCACGGATTGTGGATCTTATATTGAAACATCAAACATTGAACTTATTACTTACGTTGGGTTTACATTTTATGCTTCCGCTATACACTTAACGTGTTTTGTTGGAACACCTTTCATATCGTTTGGTTTAAATTACATTTAATTCTTATTACGTTTGATATGATTGGTGGCTTGATCCTGGTCAGTCACGCCTCCAAGCGGTGATACTCCGCGTGTGGATTTTGGGGGTGTGACAGATTGGTATCAGAGCCATTGGTTATAGAGAACTTGGTTTTAATAAGGGAGAACGTTTTTGTTAAAACCAGACTATAACCTGTACAGTGCTCTACGATCCACAACGACGCCTCGCTCCACGTGCAAGACTCAACATCCTAGGTAATATGGTACATGTTTTATTGCCTACTTGCTAGAATTGCATAGAACTTTGCTCAGGGTATGCTTAGATTAACGTAACATTATTGCATGAGAACATTTATGTGCTTACTCTCTTCTGTCATCGCACTTTTGTGAACCTCTCTCACTCATGTTCTCCTTGATAACAAGATCATGAGTGGACGCGTTAACCTAACTCAAGCCCAGTTGGCGGCTTCGATCACTGAACAAGTTACTGCAGCACTCGCAGCTGCCCAGGCAGGAGGTGTAACCTGCCATCACCACTTACTCTAGGATCTTTAGATCCTACTCTCGTAAACCAACACTCGTGCTCAAGTATGTTTACTCTTACGCACACGACAGGCCAAGACACTCAGCCACCTGTGTGCATGTTACAAACTTTCATGGACTGCCGTCCTAGTACTTTTAGTGGCACTGAAGGGGCCGTTGGACTCCTCCACTGGTTCGAGAAGCTCGAATCGGTCTTCGAAATGTGTGAATGCCCTGAGGCTCGTAAGGTGAAGTACGCCACTGGTACTCTCGAAGGCACTGCGCTAACTTGGTGGAACGCGCAAGTTCAGATGCTGGGGCTGGCGGCTGCTAATGCCACCCCATGGAATGATTTTAGGGAACTGATCAAACGTGAATACTGTAGTCATGATGACATCCACAAGATGGAAGTGGAGTTCTTTAACCTGAAGATGACGGGGTCAGAGATAGAAGCATACACGAAACGATCCAACGAACTGGCAGTGTTATGTCCAACTATGGTGGATCCTTCCATCAAACGCATTGAGTTGTACCTCAAAGTCTTGGTACCAGAGATTCAAAGTCATGTGACTTCTGCCAACCTTGCTACTATCCAGGATGTTACTCGTCTTGCTCACCATCTCACAGACCAGGCAGTGGAACAGAACAGGCTGCCTAAGCGTATCGGTGCTACTACTACTACTACTTCTGCTATTCCCAGTGACAACAAGCGAAAATGGGATGGAACCTCCAGCAAGGGTTCAACTTCGGTTCAATCCCAGGCACAGCAGCGAAAGACAGATGTTGGTGCAATGTTTGTGACAACAGCTTAGATTTGGTCTTTGGATATCTTGTAATTAGATAAACGATAAACAGTTAGCGGGTTTAGCTTTGTATTAGTGAGATAATAGAGTTTGGGCTAAACAAAACCCAGTTGGGTAAAGGGTGGACGAAATGGGCTTGCTCATGTAGGAAACCTTGGCCCATGTAGCAAACCTTGTGTTATATAAACAAGGTTAGGCTTTAGGGTTGAGGTTAATCAGCCAGAACATTGTGAGAGAGCAATTTCGTGATAGCATCTAGGGCTTGGACGAAATTGAGAGTTGCGAGGGTTTAGATTGATTGTAATTCAGTTTGATTGATAATCAATAGTAAACCCGGATTGAAAGTGTCTTGCTGTTTCTGTTCTTCTACTTGTTTCTGTGATATTCTGAGCAGGAGGATTCCGCACTCTTGATTGGAAAGACAATTCTGTGAAAGATCCATACGAATAGGGGACCTACAATTGGTATCAGAACATTAGGCTCTTGAAGGCTCGGTTCAGGATTGTTGGCTGCAGAAACAGGAAGAAATTTTCGAAATTTTGAAAACCTGAAAAATTAGGGTTTTGAAATTTTCGAAATTTTTGATATAATTTTACGAATTTGTTGGCTGTTTTGATCTTCTGGTTTGTTTGTTTGGTGTTTTTCAGGATTTCTGGAAAGATTCTGTTGATTGCTTGAAGGATTTTGGCTGGAAACTCTTGAAGATTCGAAGACTGTTCTTCGTGTTCTTCGTTAAGTTCATAAGAATTTCGTGTAAAGCTTGCTGATTTGTTGTTTTGATTTTGCAGATTGTGTTGGAGAATCTTCAGAATACAAAACAGATTGAGTTTCCAAAGATACTGGGCGAATTTAACAAATTCGCAGATAGACCAGCATAATTAATTAACTGATCAGCAGCGAATTTGGGACTTATATCTCGGTGATCGGCGAAGTTAAATCCAAAGGCGACTTTGGTAACCGTATAATTTTCCACAGCGAAATTATCACGGTTTTCGGCGACTTTACAAGTAGTCGTAATCGCGAAATTAGCAGTGAACTTTGGCCAGCGAAATTGAACAAGTAACAGATCAGCGAATTTGGACAATTAAGTAACCAGCGAAATTAACTGACTGAGCAGCGAAATTAACTGAGACCCAGCGAAATTATCTGATTGACCAGCGAATTTAGCAGCAAATTTAAAAGGGTGGAATATTTTCTGGCAAGCGTCGATAAAATTTCAGAGTTTTGCAAATAGAAATTGATCCGTAGCTCGTTAGACAGAACCGTTTGGACCGTTGAATTCCTTTGATTTTTAGGGTAAAAAGACTCTGGAAAATCCGGAATACGGTTTTTGACATTATATATCATTGGATTTGTCTTTTCGAGACGATTCTAAAGGTGTAATTTGGTAACCACTGTTTTCGGAGATATTGTGTACGGTTTTACCAGTCTGTTTGCGTTAAAATGTCGAACATGTCTAAATTGAACGAACTCTTAAGAATGGAACATGAGGTAGGCACAACGAACAAACCACCTAAGATGATGAAGGTGGAGAACTACTTGACATGGAAGGATCGGTTTCAATCCTTTATTGAGTACCAGGACACTCGTATGTGGATATGTATAGACGATGGGTATGCGAACCCAACTCATGACTTTGAGGGAAGACAACGTGTAACTGCTTATGTTGATATGGATGCTGAACAGGAGAAAATGTATGAGGCTGAAAAGAGAGCCTTGGCAGCCATTAAAATGTCTTTACCTGATGGCATCAAGCATACCTTTAAGAAGTACACTACTTCAAAGGAAATGTGGGATGCGCTAGAGAAGAGATATGAAGGAAATCCTGATGTCAAGAAGAACAAAGTTGATTTACTGAAGAAGCAGTTTGCAGTGTTTAAGTACATGAAAAACGAGTCTCTTGAGGACGTCATCACTCGATACTATCATTTGATGTCAGAATTGGACAATTATGACATAGATTGCTATACTGACATAGAGAAAAATGACAAGCTGCTGGATGCTCTACCTGCTAAATGGGATATCTACACTCTCATGATAAAAGGAGAAGCAGATTATGACACAAAGGAACTAGAAGAAGTGGTTGGAAAGCTAAGAGCTTATGAGCTCAACATGAAGAAGAAGGACACTGGATATGATCAGGTTCAAGATCCAGGGATCTACAATGGGCTTACATCTTCTTCATCTCATGATGCTTCTAGCGACTCAGCCACTGCTTTTCTCTCGCATGAAAATGAGCAGGTCACAGTAAATGATGATGGTGATGTGTGTTTTGTAGCTGCTTCAGGTGGATCAACAGGAGCTAAGAGAACATCTGGTTCTAAGCAGAGTAGTGGTGTTAAGTCGATGCCAATGAGTGTGAAGTCTGCTGAAGAGCATCTTGCTCTACTTGCTTCATTTGTTGCTTCATATGAAAACTACATTCAGGGGAAGATATCTGATCCTGCCACTTTAGATGAAGATTACGATCAGATTGACCCTGATGATCTTGAAGATATGGATTTGCAGTGGCAAATGGCCATGATTACTAGAAGAGTGAAGAGGTTTATGAATCGAACTGGAAGAAAGTTTATAGGAAAGACTGTTGGTTTTGATAAGACCAAAGTGAGATGCTTCAACTGTCAAAGTTATGGGCATTTCGCCAGGGAATGTCAAAAACAAAAGCAGGATACTTCGAGTCAGAGTTCAAACAATAGAAATGCTTCAAACAACTCTAACTCGAGAGCGCTGATCTCTACTGCTAGAGAAGGTTCATATGACTGGAGTGTTCACTTGGAGAATGATGACAATGTCACTCAGGCGTTCATGGCAGAGATAACGCAAATTGATGATGGTGAAGCTACAGTAGATGATGTTAAAGTTGAGAAGAAAAGTGATGATGAGGCAGAGGTGAAGATAGAGAATAAAGCTGAAGAAAAGAAGGTTGATCAGACAACAGTTGCTGAAAAGGAAACGCAAAAGTCTGACCAGGAACGGGAAGCTGAAGAAAAGGATACTAAGTATAAAAGAATGGAAGCTCAGCTTGCGGCTCTAATGGCCAACCTTGACAAACAAACAGGAGAGGTAAAGTCTAATTCTGTGTGTTTAAAATGTCGTGAATTACAGGGTGAAGTTGATAGGTTGTCCACACAAAACCAAAGTCTGGTGGGCGAGATGTCTACCATAAAAGAAGCAAACTTTTTTGCTAAAAGAAACGAATCGTCATACTTGAAGAAAATAAATGGTTATGAAACTAAAATTGAAGCTGTAACCTGTAAACTAAATGAAAAACTTCAAGTCATAAACTTAGCTCATGACATGATGGCTGAGAAAACAAAAGAGATTTCTGATAAATGCAAAGAGTTGTCAGATGCACAACTAAGAATTGTTGAACTTGAAAAGAAATTAGGTCAATTCAGGGACTCTACTTTTGTTATGAAACACATGATGGGTGGCTTGAAGAAAAGTAATGACAAAACCAGTGTGGGATTTCATGGTTTCAATGAAGTTCCACCTCCTGTTAGTCATGACTATTCTTTCTTGCCTAATGAAGATGAGCTCATGGACTTTGGGTCAACATTGCCAAGTAGTTCCACGTCACGTCAAGGAAATGTTTTTGAGAATGCTGATGCTAAGAAGGATAATAACAGCAAACCTGTTTTGAAAAAGAATACATCACATCCTAAAAATAACAATCCAACTTTTGTTAAAAAGGTTAATTTTGTTCAAGGAAGTGACATGAAAAACGAAACAGCTGTTATTGAAAATGAATCTAATATAGAGTTTGCTAAAAACAAGAACATAGAAAATTTTGAAATTAAGCAAACTGAACCAAATCCTTCTAAGGCATCATCAGAAGAAAAACCCGAATCTAGTTCTAAGGCTTCAGAAAAGAAGTCTTCGAAAAAGAAATCGTGCTTCAAATGTCACACCAAGGGACATGTAGCTAGTTGTTGTCCTAACAAAAAGAGTGAAGCACAAGTGAGTGAGGAGAAGAGAGAGAAGTCACCAGAGAATAGTGGTGATAAACAGGAGAAAGTTGCAAATTCTCCAAAGAAATCTGCTGCTAAGCAACCAGAGAATGTTGCTGTTGGTGAAGATAAGGCTGAAAAAGGAACTCCACAAGTTCCTCGTTTTCAAAGAAATCAACCGAGATTTCAGCCTAGATCTCCACCAGGCAGATACGAGAGACCTAGAAGCAGTTCACCAAGAATGAACAATTATAATGCTAATAATTTCAGAAGTCAAGGTCAATATCAAAATCGATACCAAAATAATGGTGGTCGAACTTTTTATAACAATGGCTTTAGAAATTACAACAATAATGCTTCTTTGAATCAAAATTCAAGATACCCAAATCAAAATTTCCAA
This sequence comes from Helianthus tuberosus, assembly GCA_030545235.1. Lineage (NCBI taxonomy): Eukaryota > Viridiplantae > Streptophyta > Magnoliopsida > Asterales > Asteraceae > Helianthus > Helianthus tuberosus. The sequence continues at coordinate 26,378,260 of CM060428.1, forward strand.
AGGTCAAATAGTCCAAATACGTATAGGAACCGTCAGGACCAAAGACCTAGTGGAAATCAAAATCAAATTCCATCAATAGGTCTGAGATCCAAGACTCCAGTTAGGAGTAATGGATATTGGATGGATGTTCCAGTGGTTGGTGAATTTAGACGACCCAAGACCATTAAGGCTTGGGTCCCCCAATCTAACTAATTTTTTGGTTGGTGTGTGCAGGAGCTGCTAAGGAGGATTATCAACTTGTGGTATGTTGATAGTGGCTGCTCCAGGCACATGACGGGGGATGCGAGATTGTTGACTGAATTTGAAGATTTTGATGGTGGAAAGGTGAATTTTGCGGGTGCTAAAGGTGGTAGAATTACAGGACGAGGAAAGGTGACCAATGGGAAGATCACACTGGACAAAGTGAACTATGTGGAGCAGCTTAAACACAATCTGATGAGCGTATCACAAGTCTGCGACAAGGGTCACTCGGTCCATTTTACCAAGAATGAAGCATTAGTGTTGAAACCAGGTTTGAAGATTCCGGACGATTGGATAGTGATGCGAGCGCCAAGGAGAAATGACACTTATGTTATGGACATGGGTGCTAAGGATCCAACTGCTGTGGTGGCGTGCTTACTATCAAAAGCATCTGAAGCTGAATCGATGTTGTGGCACAGACGCATGGCCCATATTCACTATCGAAAAATGAATTACCTTGTTAAAAATGAGCTAGTGAAAGGGGTTCCAATGCAGAGGTTTCACGTGGAAGATAAATGTCTTCCATGTCAAAAGGGAAAACAACATAAGAAACCTCATAAGTCTAAAACAGTAAATTCCATAGATGCCCCTTATGAATTACTTCACATGGATTTATTCGGTCCAGTGAACGTGAGGAGCATAGGTGGAAAGTACTATTGTTTAGTTGTCACTGATGATTACTCACGTTATTCATGGGTTTTCTTTTTAGGTACAAAAGATGAGACAGCGGAGATGCTGATAGATCTTTTTACGAAATTGGAAAATGTCCATGATGCAAGGATAAAGAGGATAAGGAGTGATAATGGCACGGAGTTCAAGAATCGAGTTCTGGATCTCTACTGTCTTCGAAAAGGAATTGAACATCAATATTCTGCTCCTTATACACCTCAACAAAATGGAGTTGCTGAGAGGAAAAACAGGACGTTGATTGAAGCCGCTAGGACGATGCTTTCAGATTCAAAGCTACCAGTTCTTTTCTGGGGAGAGGCTGTGAATACAGCTTGCTATGTCCTAAACAAAGTTTTGACTGTTAAACGTTTTAACAAAACATGTCATGAATTAATGTTTTAAAAGAAACCAAACTTAGAAGGCTTTGAACCATTTGGATTACCCTGCACCATTGTGCGTAATAAAGATAAACAAAAATTCGGTGAGGTGGCTGACGAAGGCTACTTTCTAGGTTATGTACCTGGCGCACCGAATAAAAGGGTTTTTAATCTAAAAACTGGTAAAATTGAGGTTGTCTTTAATGTTGAAATTACTTCATACAATCCTCAACAATCAACGAGTGGTCCTGCTATATTATATGATTATGAAAGCACTTTTAAATCATTTAATATTCCTGAGTTTCCAAATGCAGATGATTCTCAGTTGATTCAATGGAGACGATGAAGGCGACTTCATGCCTAGATCGAATGTTGATATGACAGATGCTCCAGAAACTTCCCAAAGTGCGGCTGATCCAGATTCAAGTGATAGTGACTCTGAACCCATTGAGGGGGAGGATTTCATTAATCCATTTGCAGATCAGAACATTCAAGGGGAGGTTGGATCAAACCTGGGTGATAATTTAGAAGTGGATACTGTTGCTACTACACGAGCAAACAGGGATCATCCAGTTGACATGATACTTGGAGATCCTAATGCAGGTGTTCAGACGAGAAGAAGCATAGCAGCGAATTCTGGTTTATTTGTGTCGATTGAGAAGACTGGGATTGTGAATGAGTGCTTGTATAGCTGTTTTATTTCCCAAGAGGAGCCTAAAAACATTCACATGGCTCTTAAAGATAATTCATGGGTTGAAGCTATGCAAGAGGAATTGGCCCAGTTTGCTAAGTTGAAGGTTTGGGAGTTGGTTGACCTTCCTAAAGGTGAAAGAGAGATAGGCACTAAGTGGGTGTTTAAGTGCAAGAAGGATGACAGAGGGATAGTGACGCGAAACAAGGCTCGATTGGTGGTAAAAGGTTTCAATCAGCAGGAAGGGATTGATTACAATGAAGTGTTTGCACCAGTGGCAAGGTTGGAGGCAATTCGTTTGTTTCTAGCTTTCGCAACATTCAAGGGCTTCAAAGTTTACCAACTAGACGTGAAGAGTGCATTTCTTTACGGGAAAGTCCAAGAAGTGGTGTATGTCTCACAACCAGATGGGTTCGTTGATCCAGATTATCCAGATCGAGTGTATAAACTTGATAAGGCTTTTTATGGGTTACATCAAGCTCCCAGGGCGTGGTACGAGACACTGTCTACACATCTGATCAAGAATGGTTTTGAAAGAGGTCAGATTGACAGTACACTGTTCATCAAGAGGAAGAAGGAAGATTTTCTGCTAGTACAGGTGTACGTGGATGACATCATCTTTGGGTCATCTAATGAAGATATGTGTAAAGAGTTCGAGCAGGTGATGAAGAGCAAGTTCGAAATGAGTGCTATGGGTGAGCTGTCTTACTTTCTAGGATTACAAGTTGAACAGAAGGAGGATGGGATGTTTATTCATCAAACGAAGTATGTGTATGACATTTTGAGTCGGTTCAAAATGAATGATTGCTCTACTTTCAACACACCCATTTGCGAAAATCACAATCTTGGCCCAGATCACGAAAGTACTGAAGACGTTGATCCAACTCAATATAGGGCGATGATTGGTTCTCTGATGTACTTGACTGCTTCAAGACCTGACATTATGTTTGCAGTATGCTTGTGTGCTAGATATCAGGCGAATCCAAAAGAGTCACACATGAAAGCAGTGAAGCGTATTCTTCGTTACTTGAAGGGGAAACCTAAACTTGGGTTGTGGTATCCAGCTGATAGTGATCTGAATTTTGTCGCTTACACTGACTCAGACTTTGGGGGATGCAAGTCGAACAGAAAGTCTACAACAGGTGGTTGTCAGTTCTTAGGAGGCAGGATCGTGTCTTGGCAATGCAAGAAGCAATCCTGTGTGTCTACATCTACGTGTGAAGCTGAATATATTGCTGCAGGTAGCTGCTGCTCTCAGGTTCTCTGGATTCAACAGCAGATGCGCGATTACGGTTTGGATTTCACTCGTACTCCTATTATGATAGACAATAATGCCACAATTTCTATAACAAATAATCCCGTGAAACACAGTCGCACAAAACATATTGACATACGTCATCATTTTATACGGGATTGTGCTGAAAAACGACTAATTGAATTACATCGAGTCGACACCGAAGATAACCTGGCAGATCTTTATACTAAAGCTTTTGACAGGGCTCGCTTTGAACACTTAGTCGAACTCAACGGGATGAGGAATCCTGAATAACTGGTTTTTCATCAGAATTTTTTTGTAAATAGTTTACTGCTTTTCTTAAAAATCAAAAATAAAAAAAATTTGAAAAATCAAAAACATAAAAAAAATAGAAAATCAAAAATGAGTTATCACTGTGTGAAAAAGGAGAAATGATAGTACATCAGCAAGTTAGACTGTCACACTGAAACTGAAATTAAAATGCTTAAGTGTGATAGCAGCTTCATTATATGATGTACCAGTAGGCAAAAAGCATGAAATAATCAACTTACCATTGTGATATAAACTTAAATGAATTGTGTATGAGTGGGGAACACATCAGTGGTGTATGGTTTAATGACCTTAAATCTTGCGTTGATAGATTGCCAAAATCTGAAGTTTTGGGTCTTTATACTGTTATTTCATCTGGGGATATCTTGGCTGTTCTTCTGTTCAGAACTAAAATTGTACATGACCCCAGGAAAGAAAGTCACTTGGAATTAGCACATTTCTATTTGAATGTCTGTATGTTGTCCCGATACACACAATTTTGATCTGATTCTGAAATCTTCTCTGAAAAAAGTCGTGTACCTCCTCTGCTGCATCCAGATATATGCTGACCTGGAGGTGCTAGGCAACGACAGCTTCTGCTGCATCCATATACATGCTGACCTAGCTGTACGTTGTCGCGCTATAGATCTAATACACCCGAAAGAGGCCCTCAAGTGCCCAAATGAAACCCAATAAACCTATATCAAACTGAGAAAACTCATTTGATCTGTATATTATACCATCTCTCCTAAAGATCTATTATGTTCTCTTCTCAACCTATTCCCAGTTAAGATTTCATAAATCTGGATTGGACTTGTGAAATATGTGGTAGGGAAGATACTTGCATGATAGAGTGTGTTGTTTATATTTCCAGGATATGATTACTATTTATTTGGGTGTTCATTGTTAAGAAATTAAAACATGATAAAACAGATTATATGCAGACCTAGGCACTGTCAGGATATCTTAAAGGATGACATCAGTATACTCACCTACTACGATGAATCTTTGTGCATACCTTGATCGCGGGGGTATATCCTGAAGTGGGACACACTAGTATATCAGTAATTAAAATTACCTTAACGTATCATACGGTAATGGTACTTGAAATGTTCATGCATTTTGTTTAAGAGGACGAACATACTGGTAATCGTCTTGGACTGCTTTTCACGAAAAATTAAATTAAGAATTATATAAATTGTGTGAAACAGTTTGATTTTGTTGATATGATCTTCTTACCGGTGATTCTCACAAAAATAGAGTGTTTATTGCTTTTGTATTTACTTGCTTTCAGAAAAATATAAAAATCCAAAAATAGTTTTTTTTTCTGTTTAAAATTCTTAACGTACGGAAAACTGTTATTCTTGGAGGAATTGTTACTGATGGGGGGAGACAGTGTTAGAAAGTGAGTTCAAAATTTTAAATCATGCGGGTTATAGGGTGTGATTAAAAAGTTTTGCGTGTTGGTGATAAATTGGAAAATGCTTAATCTGTTATACAGTTTAACAAATCTCTTGAATAATAATAATTTGTTTAACTTATGTTGAAAAATTCTTATGGTTTCTCGAGATGTTTGTTTTAAAGTATACAGATTGAAGCAGTGTGTTGCTAAGAAGTTAAAGTGAGAAGTTGCTGTGAAGATGAGAGTTTGATTGGATGCATGGTAGAACCTCCTTTCTACATTGCAGACAAAGTTGAAGAGTTTGAAGATTGCTATTCAAATGTTGAACTGGAGTTTACTCAAACGCTAAAGTTTTGAAGATTTGGTGATTGGATGCATCAGCTTAGGGGGAGTCTGTTGCTGACAGAAGCTATTGAAGCTGAAGCTATCCAAAGACCAAAGACAGTGCGAGACTACATGAAGATTGCAAGATGACTGAAGACAAAGTTATTTTATGAAGCTATTGTCAAGGGGGAGTTTGTTGGTGCAATGTTTGTGACAACAGCTTAGATTTGGTCTTTGGATATCTTGTAATTAGATAAACGATAAACAGTTAGCGGGTTTAGCTTTGTATTAGTGAGATAATAGAGTTTGGGCTAAACAAAACCCAGTTGGGTAAAGGGTGGACGAAATGGGCTTGCTCATGTAGGAAACCTTGGCCCATGTAGCAAACCTTGTGTTATATAAACAAGGTTAGGCTTTAGGGTTGAGGTTAATCAGCCAGAACATTGTGAGAGAGCAATTTCGTGATAGCATCTAGGGCTTGGACGAAATTGAGAGTTGTGAGGGTTTAGATTGATTGTAATTCAGTTTGATTGATAATCAATAGTAAACCCGGATTGAAAGTGTCTTGCTGTTTCTGTTCTTCTACTTGTTTCTGTGATATTCTGATCAGGAGGATTCCGCACTCTTGATTGGAAAGACAATTCTGTGAAAGATCCATACGAATAGGGGACCTACAACAGATAATTACCAGAGCCCCAGTCAGCATCTTCTGGTAGTCAAAGGCAGGGTGGATAGCGAGGACACCACCCAAAATGCAACAGATGCAACAGACACCACAGTGATCACATAGTCAAGGGTTGTAACCTCGTCTTAGCTGGTCAGACTTTCTCTATCGATCTCATTCCCATAGCTTTGGGTAGTTTCGACATCGTCATTGGTATGGATTGGTTATCTCAACAACAAGCAGAGATCCTATGCAAGGAGAAGATCATTCGCATTCCCCGTACTGGAAAAGAACCTCTCGAAGTTCAAGGCGACAAGAGTGGTGTCGTGAGCGGCATCATCTCCTTCTTGAAGGCTCAGAAGTGTTTGTGAAAGGGCCACACTGCAATATTAGCACTCGTTACAGATACATCGACGAAAGAGAAGAAGTTAGAGGATATTCCAGTTGTACGCGACTTTCCTCAAGTGTTTCCTGAAGAATTACCTGGATTACCGCCTCATCGCCAGGTCGAATTTCAGATCGAGCTAGCTCCAGGAGCAGCACCTATAGCTCGAGCACCTTATCGCTTAGCTCCAACTGAACTGGAAGAACTATCTAAGAAACTGCAAGAACTCTTGGAAAAGGGTTTCATACGTCCTAGCTCTTCGCCATGGGGAGCTCCAGTGCTATTCGTGAAGAAGAAAGACGGTACTTTCCGTATGTGTATTAATTACCGCGAACTGAACAAGGTCACCGTGAAGAATCGCTATCCTCTTCCACCCATCGATGATTTATTCGACCAGTTGCAAGGGTCGAGCCATTACTCGAAGATAGACTTGAGGTTAGGTTATCACCAACTGAGAGTCCGGGATGAGGACGTCTCCAAAACAGCATTCAGAACTCGATACGGCCACTACGAGTTTATGGTCATGCCATTCGGATTAACGAACGCGCCTGCGGTTTTCATGGATCTTATGAACAGGGTGTGCAAACCTTATCTTGACAAGTTTGTTATTGTTTTCATCGACGACATCCTGATCTATTCGAAGAGTCAGGAGGAACACGAACAACACTTACGACTTATTTTGGAACTCCTCCGAACGGAACAGCTATACGCCAAGTTTTCGAAATGTGACTTCTGGCTTCGTGAAGTCCACTTTTTAGGCCATGTGGTAAACAAGGATGGGATTCATGTTGATCCAGCTAAGGTAGATTCGATCAAGAATTGGCCTGCACCTCGCACACCAACAGAAATATGCCAATTCTTGGGTTTGGCGGGTTATTACAGGCGGTTCATCAAAGACTTCTCAAAGATTGCACAACCGCTTACGCTACTGACACAGAAAGGTATTGTTTATCGCTGGAGTAATGCACAAGAAACAGCGTTTCAACACTTGAAGGATAGACTCTGTAGCGCACCTATCCTCTCACGGCCTGAAGGCACCGATGATTTTGTAGTCTACTGCGACGCATCTATCCAAGGTTTTGGATGTATATTGATGCAACGGGATAAAGTTATTGCTTATGCTCCGCGTCAACTTAAGATTCACGAACGGAATTACACTACGCATGACTTAGAGCTGGGAGCTGTTGTTTTTGCAGTCAAGATATGGCGACATTACTTGTATGGCACTAAGTGCACTATCTACACTGATCACAGGAGCCTTGAGCTTATATTCAAGCAGAAAGAACTGAACATGCGACAACGTAGATGGGTCGAACTACTGAACGATTACGAATGTGCTATAAAGTACCATCCGGGCAAAGCCAATGTGGTGGCTGACGCCCTCAGTCGAAAGGATACTACACCTAGGCGTGTACGAGCGTTGCAACTCACTATTCAGTCTAGTCTACCTTCACAGATACGAGATGCTCAGGTAGAAGCATTGAAACCAGAAAACGTCAGGGCTGAAGCCCTACGTGGCTCAAGGCAACAGTTAGAACAAAAGGCAGACGGAGCCTACTATGTAACAGGACGCATCTGGGTCCCACTCTATGGCAACTTACGCGAGCTTGTAATGGAAGAATCTCATAAGTCTCGCTACTTAGTACATCCTGGTTCGGATAAGATGTACCACGACCCCAGAACTACATACTGGTGGCCTAGCATGAAAGCTCACATAGCCACTTACGTTAGAAAGTGCTTGACTTGTGCGAGAGTCAAGACGGAATATCAGAAACCATCAGGCCTACTTCAGCAACCAAAGATACCACAATGGAAATGGGAGGAAATTTCCATGGATTTTGTTACTGGCCTACCTAGATCCCAGCGTGGGAACGATACTATTTGGGTGATCATGGATCTACTCACAAAGTCTGCACACTTCTTGGCTATCAAGGAAACGGACAAGTTCTCCACACTAGCAGACGTATACTTGAAGGAAGTGGTCTCAAGGCACGGGGTGCCCACCTCTATTATCTCTGATCGTGATGCACGTTTTACTTCAGAACTGTGGCAAGCAATGCACAAATCTTTTGGCTCTCGTTTAGACATGAGCACAGCTTATCATCCTCAGACAGATGGGCAGTCTGAGCGCACTATTCAAACTCTAGAAGACATGCTTCGGGCGTGCGTAATTGACTTTGGCAATGGCTAGGAAAAACATCTGCCACTTGTGGAATTTTCGTACAATAACAGCTACCACACCAGCATTAAAGCTGCTCCATTTGAGGCATTGTACGGGCGTAAATGCCGATCACCTCTTTGTTGGGCAGAGGTGGGTGACAGTCAGATCACAGGTCCAGAAATGGTAGTTGATACTACTGAAAAGATTGCTCAAATACGACAACGCATGGCGGCAGCTCGCGACCGTCAGAAAGCATACGCCGATAAGGGCAGGAAACCATTCGAATTCCAGGTTGGGGATCGAGTGCTACTCAAAGTTTCACCCTGGAAGGGTGTTGTTCGTTTTGGCAAAAGGGGTAAACTTAATCCGCGATACGTCGGACCATTCGAAATTATAGAGAAGACAGGCAGGGTGGCCTACAGACTGAACTTACCAGCAGAACTCAGTGCAGTTCACAACGTTTTCCACGTGTCGAATCTGAAGAAGTGCCTGTCAGATGAGACCCTCATAGTTCCTTTGAAGGAGCTCACTATCGACGAACAGTTGCGATTCGTCGAAGAACCAGTTGAAATCACGGACAGGGATATTAAGGTCCTCAAGAACACCAGAATACCTCTTGTTCGAGTTCGTTGGAACTCCCGTCGTGGCCCAGAGTTCACCTGGGAACGAGAAGATCAAATGAAACTCAAATATCCCCAGTTATTCGGAAACAGTGCAACCACTACTGAGGCTGAAGCTACTACAGAATTTCGGGACGATATTCCAAATCAACGGGGGGATGATGTGACACCCCAGGAAAACCAGTGAATTACACAACACAACTAGCTTCCTCAGTAACTACGTACTAAATTTCGGGACGAAATTTCTTTCAAGTTGGGGATAATGTGACAACCCGAGTTTCCAAGGTTCCTACTCGACTTAACCTAGTACTTGTTTTCAACATGTTTTGATTTTATTTATAATTGGTGTATATCATAAGTGATGAAAACACTTAAAGTGTTTTCGTCCATGCTACTGCCAAAAACAAGGATGGGCTTGGGCCCAGTAGTGTTTAATTCAAATGTTTATACTTAACCTAACTTGTACGCGAGAACAGTAATGAGATAAACCCTAATCACACTTCATCTCTCTCTCACTACCTTTGAACCCGACGGCAAGTTCTAGCTCTTTGATAACCGTTGCTACGTTGCTAGTCTCTTGGTTAGTTTATCCTCTCGGATTGTTGTTACGCATATTAGATGATTATTATATAGTGATTGCAAACGGATATATAATTATGTTGTGATTTGGATTGACTGTTTTGATATGAATTCTTATAAACTGAGATTATGATTAGTTGTGTTATGGTCTCTGTCAAGGTTCGGTTGATGTTGTGTATATATGCATGTCCTTGAATGCTATAATGAAGGATAGATAGGGTTTATGTTCGTCATGTGGGTTAGATCTGATGTTATGATAGCAGTTGAATAGATCTCGATGCATGTTCAAATTTATGTATAATAATTATATCAACTCAGTATTGAAGGAATTCGTATTAATGTTTTGTATGAAAGAAGTATCGCATGATTGTCATGATTGAATGAGTAATACCTACTGAATCTTATTTATTGTCAAGCATGTGATTCTGGCAAATTGTAAGGATAGGTAAACCCTTTAATATTAAATGAATGGATGTTATTTTCCTTTTTATTATGCTTGCTATTGGACCGGTTATAGTATGATAAAGCATGATTTCCTATGTCAGTAGACATGTGATGTTCTTTATGAATGTGTAATTTGTTAAAGTCATGCTTGTTTGATTTGAGAGAATACAGTCGATAGGTGCAGCCTAATTTAAGGTGTTGCATGTGATGACATAGGAATTGTCGGCTAGTCATTTTTGTTATGCATAGGGAATCGATTACATCAGAGATATGATTAGTAATCATGGTGTTATTGTTAAACTGTTTAGGATCTGCTATACATGAGCCTGTATGTTCGAATGATAAACGTAACATGTAAGACGGCAATTGGGGTTTCTGTGTTGATACTGTAACTGATTGGCATGATTGGCGTAATTGATTTTTGACGTAACTGATGTTGTTCGACGTATCAAACTGGTTGACGAAATAGGAGTTTGGCGAAACAGAGAATCTGTTTCGCCAAGGATTAACGACGAAATAGGAAGGTGTTTCGCCAAGGATGATTGACGAAACATAATGTGTTTCGCCAACCTGTGTTTCGCCGACTTGAATATTTTGCACAGTAACCTGACTTAACTCTGTTAGAAGTTAACTGAGATATTTAACTACTGTTCAGTGATGTGCATGACTTATATGGTAATGGTTACATGCTAGTACTTCTATGATTATACCTATACGTGAACAAGTTGGATATAAACTGATTATGCATACGTGCGTGTTTAGGACGTGATTGATTTACTTGAGCACATACTTAGCATACCGAGCAAACCAAGGTGAGTTCACACAGCCAAGGCATGGGATTCTCGGGTTGGGAATCGGGTTGGATTATTTGAAATGGATAACTACTCGTACTTACGCTATCGCTAGACTATAGACCATCGTCCTCAGGATAGTCAGGACACTTACGTAAAACCTACGTAACCTAGTATCTACCATTGTCTCCCGGGTCGGGAGGACACTTATGTAAAACCTACGTAAACTAAATCACACATGTATATATTGATATTTAAGAGATATACAGTCAAGAAACTCGAGGGCAATTGTGATATATATGCGGATTAGACACAAAAAAAACACTCAACAAATGGCTACAATTTAAGGAATGTGTTTAGTGACGGCATCATATTCCTAATTGATGGAGAAAGGTCTGGTGGCAAGAAAAGCTGCTTCTAGGAGGTTGTCAAGTGTTTTCGCTCGAAGATTTCATTCTTGGGTGGTTGGTTTGGCCCTTGTTCCTGTAACTCGAATCCTAGCCCGTTATATCCCATTTTAATCTTACACCATTGTGAACCTTACGCCTTTTTTACTCTCTGATCGAGGTTCTCGGCATTGAAAAATCTTCGTAAACTAAATCACACGTGTATATGTTGATATTTAAGAGATATACAGTCAAGAAAATCAAGGGCAATGGTGATATATATGCGGATTAGACACCAAAAAAACACTCAACAAATGGCTACAATTTAAGGAATGTGTTTAGTGACGGCATCAGATTCCTAATTGATGGAGAAAGGTCTGGTGGTTAGAAAAGCTGCTTCTAGGAGGTTTTCAAGTGTTTTCACCCGACGATTCCATTCTTGGGTGGTTGGTTTGGCCCTTGTTCCTGTAACTCGAATCCAAGCCCGGTATATCCCATTTTAATTTTACACCATTGTGAACCTTACGCGTTTTTACTCTCTGATCGAGGTTCTCGGCGTTGTAAAATCTTCGTAAACTAAATCACACAGGTATATGTTGACATTTAAGAGATGTACAGTCAAGAAAATCAAGGGCAATGGTGATATATATGCGGATTAGACACCAAAAAAAACACTCAACAAATGGCTACAATTTGAGGAATGTGTTTTGTGACGGCATCAGATTCCTAATTGATGGAGAAAGGTCTGGTGGCAAGAAAAGCTACTTCTAGGAGGATGTCAAGTGTTTTCGCTCGACGATTCCATTCTTGGGTGGTTGGTTTGGCCCTTGTTCCTGTAACTCGAATCCTAGCCCGGTATATCCCATTTTAATTTTACACCATTGTGAACCTTACGCCTTTTTTACTCTCTGATCGAGGTTCTCGGCATTGTAAAATCTTCGTAAACTAAATCACACGTGTATATGTTGACATTTAAGAGATATACAGTCTAGAAAATCAAGGGCAACGGTGATATATATGCGGATTAGACACCAAAAAAAACACTCAACAAATGGTTACAATTTAAGGAATGTGTTTAGTGACGGCATCAGATTCCTAATCGATGGAGAAAGGTCTGGTGGCAAGAAAAGCTGCTTCTAGGAGGTTGTCAAGTGTTTTCGCTCGATGATTCCATTCTTGGGTGGTTGGTGACAACTCGTATTTCCGAACTTATTTATGTGCTTAGTGTAACGTACGTGAACACTTTGTGATTATGTGAACTTGATAATTAATGGAATGATATCTGTTTATGTGTAATGTATGTATGTATCGAATGAACCGATCGCACACACACAAGTTATTATAGGCTGAGTCACACGAGCCCAATCTCTAAACCGGAGCCCAATCCGAGCACACGTGGACACCGGGCCAATATTTAGGCCTAGTAGAGCCAAGTGGAGGTTAGATTTGGGTCGGCTCCTTTCATCAGTTTACTTACACGAAAATTGGGCCCAACCTCTTTTAGGTTATATTTACTTGTGGGGGCTAAGGGATTGTAAATACGTATTATTGGGGTTTGGAAATCACATAGATCGAGAAACCCTAATGCACCCCATCATTCCCTTCTCTTGATCAGCCCTCTTCGAAGGTTACATGAACAAGTCTTGTTGATTTTTTTTCCACATTCGATCAGCATAACCCACCTTTTGGTCAGTATAACCTCACCTCGTTATTATTATGATTTTTATAATCGTACATGTTGTATTAATATGTGATTATTTTTATGAGATAATATGCGTACATGTGGTTATGTGGGTCATTGGTTTGCGTGATAGTAGAGTTCTAACTGGTTAATAATTATGTGGTAACCGATATGTATGTCATGATGATAAGTCTTGTATGAATACGAAACTCATGTAATGTTAACCGATTGTTTGGGTGATTAGGGATCCATAGAATCATCTATAATGGTTAGGAGTCATCTTGGTAGTTAATTTATTGTGTCCATCATAACTTGCAATTGTTGTTCAGATCCTATTAATGCTACCATGTGATATGTTAAGGAAAATGGCGGCCATGTGCCTTATATCTTTTGTTGTTTACGAGACTATGTGTTAATGATTGTGCCCATCATAACTTGTGATTGATGTAGAGATCTTATTAATGAGGCCATGTGATATATTAAGTGGATTAATGTCATGTGCAAATGTCAGAATGTAAGTAAGGACCACATGAAACATTAAAAGATAGTTAAAATTCTAATGGCAAACATTTGATCATGTGCAAGAGGGGATCGGTTGTGGATCATGACTTGTTATTGTTGTTGTGTAAAGGGTGGGGGATAACTAGCTCTTGTTAAACACAAACAGGTAGCATATTAATTCGACTGCATACAATCAAATTGTTAATTGGACTGTATACGGTTGTTAGGCGGATCACACATGGGCCGCACACCCAAGATTGGGTCACATACTCACGGGTAGCCACGAAGTGAACATGGACCACTCATTAGTTAATGTCACACACATGAATTGAGTTATGTTTATTAATTGGGCCGATACATGTTAATATGTGGGCTTGTAGGATATGTAAGTAAATTGTGAATGTGTGTATGAAGTTTGTTGAAACCACTACATGATAAGTGAATACTCGATGACTCTATGTGAATGAATAGACTACCATGATCTCAATTACATGCGTGCGTTACATGTTCAGTAGATGTGTTGTATGTGATCAATGAATAAGTGAATTACTTGAATATGAAAGCTGTGGTTTATATGCTAGTAGAACTGACTGTTATCGGTAACTCTTTTAGGACGTGTTTGTTCAACTATTAATCAAGTAAACAATCTTACCGAGCAAACCGAGGTGAGTTCACACTTCTCTACAAAGCATGGGATTCCCAAGGGTTGGGAATGGGTTAAGGAATAGGGATTCCTCGTCCTGTTGAGACGTAATCAGGAACATAGATTCCTCGTCCTGTTGAGACGTATTTAACTATACCAGACTAGAACTCTATCAACGAAGTCCCTCCTTTTATATCGACTTAATCGTCGAGGCCAATGGCGAACGGGTCATTAGTTAAATAGCGCTATTAGGTTTAACAAACCTCACACCGTGCCGCAGAGGACGGGCGTGGACTAATGGACTATGGCACGTCAGTGATGATAGACACAGACGTTAGGGCACTTAAACATGACGAACGTTAGTAGTCGATATGGTAACGAGTCTGGTGAATTAAACATGGGGTAGCCCCCACGGCCATAGAGCCGGGCTGGGATAGCCAACGTAAGAACGGGTAACTAATAAATGTTTTTCGAACTATGGGGTAACCCCCACGGCTGGATAGCTGGTGAAGAGCAAACTGTGTTTTCGGAACAACTATAAACTGGACAACCAAACGTGAACTCACTCGACATTGTTGTTGACTCGTTACTACATGCTTTGCAGGTCAATAGGTACTTAGCAGGAGCTTGCATGGGAAGTGTCGTTGTGGGGCATGGACAGCTGTGTGCCATGTTAAACCTTTGGATATTTAAACTTATGTGGTTGGTTTTAAACATTATGCTTCCGCTCGTAACTTAAACTATGACTGTTTTGGACACTAATTATGTTGGTTGGACTTTTACAACTAATTACTTGCTTGTTCAATATGATTAGTGGTTTGATCCTGGTCAGTCACGCCTCCAAGCGGTAATACTCCGCGTGTGGATTTTGGGGGTGTGACAGGTTTGGCCCTTGTTCCTGTAACTCGAATCCTAGCCCGGTATATCCCATTTTAATTTTACACCATTGTGAACCTTACGCCTTTTTTACTCTCTGATCGAGGTTCTTGGCATTGTAAAATCTTCGTAAACTAAATCACACGTATATATGTTGACATTTAAGAGATATACAGTCAAGAAAATCAAGGCCAATGGTGATATATATGCGGATTAAACACCAAAAAAAACACTCAACAAATGGCTACAATTTAAGGAATGTGTTTAGTGACGGCATCAGATTCCTAATCGATGGAGAAAGGTATGGTCGCAAGAAAAGCTGCTTCTAGGAGGTTGTCAAGTGTTTTCGCTCGACAATTCCATTCTTGGGTGGTTGGTTTGGCCCTTGTTCCTGTAACTCGAATCGTAGCCCGATATATCCCATTTTAATTTTACACCATTGTGAACCTTACGCCTTTTTTACTCTCTGATCGAGGTTCTCGGCATTGTAAAATCTTCGTAAACTAAATCACACGTGTATATGTTGACATTTAATAGATATACAGTCAAGAAAATCAAGGGCAATGGGGATATATATGCGGATTAGACACAAAAAAAAAACACTCAACAAATGGCTACAATTTAAGTACTATGTTTAGTGACGGCATCAGATTCCTAATTGATGGAGAAAGGTCTGGTGCCAAGAAAAGCTGCTTCTATGAGGTTGTCAAGTGTTTTCGCTCGACGATTCCATTCTTGGGTGGTTGGTTTGGCCTTTGTTCCTGTAACTCGAATCCTAGCCTGGTATATCCCATTTTAATTTTACACCATTGTGAACCTTACGGCTTTTTTACTCTCTGATCGAGGTTCTCGGCTTTTAAAAATCTTTGTAAACTAAATCACACGTGTATATGTTGACATTTAAGAGATATACAGTCAAGAAAATCAAGGGCAATGGTGATATATATGCGGATTAGACACCAAAAAAAACACTCAACAAATGACTACAATTTAAGGAATGTGTTTAGTGCGGCATCAGATTCCTAATTGATGGAGAAAGGTCTGGTGGCAAGAAAAGCTGCTTCTAGGAGGTTGTCAACTGTTTTCGCTCGACGATTCCATTCTTGGGTGGTTGGTTTGGCCCTTGTTCCTGTAACTCGAATCCTAGCCCGGTATATCCCATTTTAATTTTACACCATTGTGAACCTTACGGCTTTTTTACTCTCTGATCGAGGTTCTCGGCATTGAAAAATCTTCGTAAACTAAATCACACGTGTATATGTTGACATTTAAGAGATATACAGTCAAGAAAATCAAGGGCAATGGTGATATATATGCGGATTAGACACCAAAAAAAACACTCAACAAATGGCTACAATTTAAGGAATGTGTTTAGTGACGGCATCAGATTCCTTATTGATGGAGAAAGGTCTGGTGGCAAGAAAAGCTGCTTCTAGGAGGTTGTCAACTTTTTTCGCTCGACGATTCCATTCTTGGGTGGTTGGTTTCGCCCTTGTTCCTGTAACTCGAATCCTAGCCCGGTATATCCCATTTTAATTTTACACCATTGTGAACCTTACGCCTTTTTTACTCTCTGATCGAGGTTCTCGGCATTGAAAAATCTTCTTAATCTAAATCATACGTGTATATGTTGATATTTAAGAGATATACACTCATGAAAATCAAGGGCAATGGTGATATATATGCGGATTAGACACCAAAAAAAACACTCAACAAATGGCTACAATATAAGGAATGTGTTTAGTGACGGCATCAGATTCCTAATTGATGGAGAAAGGTCTGGTGGCAAGAAAAGCTGCTTCTAGGAAGTTGTCAAGTGTTTTCGCTCGACGATTCCATTCTTGGGTGGTTGGTTTGGCCCTTGTTCCTGTAACTCGAATCCTAGCCCGGTATATCCCATTTTAATTTTACACCATTGTGAACCTTACGCCTTTTTTACTCTCTGATCGAGGTTCTCGGCATTGAAAAATCTTCGTAAACTAAATCACACGTGTATATGTTGACATTTAAGAGATATACAGTCAAGAAAATCAAGGGCAATGGTGATATATATGCGGATTAGACACCAAAAAAAACACTCAACAAATGCCTACACGTTAAGGAATGTGTTTAGTGACGGAATCAGATTCCTAATTGATGGAGAATGGTCTGGTGGTAAGAAAAGTTGCTTCTAGGAGGTTGTCAAGTGTTTTCGCTCGACGATTCCATTCTTGGGTGGTTGGTTTGACCCTTGTTCCGGTAACTCGAATCCTAGCCCGGCATATCCCATTTTAATTTTATACCATTGTGAACCATACGCCTTTTTTACTCTCTGATCAAGGTTCTCGGCATTGAAAAATCTTCGTAAACTAAATCACACGTGTATATGTTGATATTTAAGAGATATACAGTCAATAAAATCAAGGGCAATGGTGATATATATGCGGATTACACACCAAAAAAACACTGAACAAATGGCTACAATTTAAGGAATGTGTTTAGTGACGGCATCAGATTCCTAATTGATGGAGAAAAGTCTGGTGGTAAGAAAACCTGCTTCTAGGAGGCTGTCAAGTGTTTTCGCTCAACGATTCCATTCTTGGGTGGTTGGTTTGGCCCTTGTTCCTGTAACTCGAATCCTAGCCCGGTATATCCCATTTCAATTTTACACCATTGTGAACCTTACGCCTTTTTTACTCTCTGATCGAGGTTCTCGGCATTGAAAAATCTTCGTAAACTAAATCACATGTGTATATGTTGACATTTAAGAGATATACAGTCAAGAAAATCAAGGGCAATGGTGATATATATGCGGATTAGACACCAAAAAAAACACTCAACAAATGGCAACAATTTAAGGAATGTGTTTAGTGACGGCATCAGATTCCTAATTGATGGAGAAAGGTCTGGTGGCAAGAAAAGCTGCTTCTAGGAGGTTGTCAAGTGTTTTCGCTCGACGATTCCATTCTTGGGTGGTTGGTTTGGACCTTGTTCCTGTAACTCGAATCCAAGCCCGGTATATCCCATTTTAATTTTACACCATTGTGAAACTTACGGCTTTTTTACTCTCTGCTCGAGGTTCTCGGCATTGAAAAATCTTCGTAAACTAAATCACACGTGTATATGTTGATATTTAAGAGATATACAGTTAAGAAAATCAAGGGCAATGGTGATATATATGCGGATTAGACACCAAAAAAAAACACTCAACAAATGGCTACAATTTAAGGAATGTGTTTAGTAACGGCATCAGATTCCTAATTGATGGAGAAAGGTCTGGTGGCAAGAAAAGCTGCTTCTAGGAGGTTGTCAAGTGTTTTCGCTCGACGATTCCATTCTTGGGTGGTTGGTTTGGCCCTTGTTCCTGTAACTCGAATCCTATCCCGGTATATCTGTAGGTCCCCTAATTGTATGGATCTTGAACAGAATTGTCTTTCCAATCAAGAGTGCGGAATCCTCTTGATCAGAATAAGCAGAAAACGTGTAGAAACAGGAAGACACTTTCAAACTGGGTTTCTATTGATTATCCAAACAAACGTTTTACAATCAATCAAACCCTAACCACACACAATTTCGTCCAAGCACAAAGACTCTCACGAAATTTCTCTCTCACAAACTGTTTTGGCTGATTAACCTAAACCCTAAAGCCTAACCTTGTTTATATAACACAAGGTTTGCTACTTGGGCCAAGGTTAAACATCATGGACTGCGAATTGGACAGGCCCAATTCGCCCCCACACACCCAACTCATTGGGTTTGGTTAGCCCAAACATTATTAACTCACTAATACAAAGCTAAACCCGTTTACTGTTTATCGTTTAACTATTTACAAGATATCCAAAGACCAAATCTAAGCTGTTGTCACAAACATGCACCAACAAACTCCCCCTTGACAATAGCTTCATAAAATAACTTTGTCTTCAGTCATCTTGCAATCTTCATGTAGTCTTGCACTGTCTTTGGTCTTTGGATAGCTTCAGCTTCAACAGCTTCTGTCAGCAACAGACTCCCCCTAAGCTGATGCATCCAATCACCAAATCTTCAAAAACTTTAGCGTTTGAGTAAACTCCAGTTCAGCATTTGTAAAACAATCTTCAAACTCTTCATCTTTGTCTGCAATATAGAAAGGAGGTTCTACCACGCATCCAATCTAACTCTCATCTTCACAACAACTTCTCAGCAACACAGCAACTTCTCAGCAACTCATCAACTTCTCAGCAACATACCGCTTCAATCTGTTTACTATAAAACAAACATCTCGAGAAACCATAAGAATTTTTCAACACAGTTAAATAAATTATTATTTTTTCAAGAGATAGTTAAACTGTATCACAGATTAAGCATTTTCAACTTATCACCAACACGCAAAACTTTTTAATCACACCCTATAACCCACATGATTTAAAATTTTGAACTCACTTTCTAACACTGTCTCCCCCTATCAGTAACAATTCCTCCAAGAATAACAGTTTTCCGTACGTTAAGAATTTTAAACAGAAAAAGACACTATTTTTGGATTTTTATATTTTTCTGAAAGCAAGTAAAAAAACAAAAGCAATAAACACTCTATTTTTTTGTGAGATTCACTGGTAAGAAGATCATATCAGCACAATCAAACTGTTTCACACTTGTAGTTAATTCTTTATTTAATTTTTCGTGAAAAGCAGTCCAAGACGATTACCAGTATGTTTGTCCACTTAAACAAAATGCATGAACATTTCAAGTACCATTACCGTATGATATGTTAAGGTAATATTAATACTGATCTACTAGTGTGTCCCACTTCAGGATATACCCCCGCGATCAAGGTATGCACAAAGATTCATCGTAGTAGGTGAGTATACTGATGTCATCCTTTAAGATATCCTGATAATGTCTAGGTCTGCATATAATCTGTTTTATCATGTTTTGATTGCTTAACTATGAACACCCAAATAAATACTAATCAAATACTGGAAATATAAACAACACACTCTATCATGCAAGTATCTTCCGTACCACATATTTCACAAGTCCAATCCAGATTTCTGAAATCTTAACTGGGAATAGGTTGAGAAGAGAACAGAATAGATCTTTAGCAGAGATGGTATAATATACAGATCAAATGAGTTTTCTCAGTTTGATATAGGTTTATTGGGTTTCATTTGGGCACTTGAGGGCCTCTTTCGGGTGTATTAGATCTATAGCGCGACAACGTACAGCTAGGTCAGCATGTATCTGGATGCAGCAGAAGCTGTCGTTGCCTAGCACCTCCAGGTCAGCATATATCTGGATGCAGCAGAGGAGGTACACGACTTTTTCAGAGAAGATTTCGGAATCAGATCAAAATTGTGTGTATCGGGACAACATACAGACATTCAAATAGAAATGAGCTAATTCCAAGTGACTTTCTTTCCTGAGGTCATGTACAATTTTAGTTCTAAACAGAAAGACAGTCAAGATATCCCCAGATGAAATAACAGTATAAAGACCCAAAACTTCAGATTTTGGCAATCTATCAACGCAAGATTTAAGGTCATTAAACCATACACCACTGATGTGTTCCCCACTCATACACAGTTCATTTAAGTTTATATCACATTGGTAAGTTGATTATTTCATGCTTTTTGGCTACTGGTATATCATATAATGAAGCTGCTATCACACTTAAGCAATTTAATTTCATTTCAGTGTGACAGTCTAACTTGCCGATGTACTATCATTTCTCCTTTTTAATTTTACACCATTGTGAACCTTACGGCTTTTTTACTCTCTGATCGAGGTTCTCGGCTTTTAAAAATCTTCGTAAACTAAATCACACGTGTATATGTTGACATTTAAGAGATATACAGTCAAGAAAATCAAGGGCAATGGTGATATATATGCGGATTAGACACCAAAAAAAACACTCAACAAATGACTACAATTTAAGGAATGTGTTTAGTGACGGCATCAGATTCCTAATTGATGGAGAAAGGTCTGGTGGCAAGAAAAGCTGCTTCTAGGAGGTTGTCAACTGTTTTCGCTCGACGATTCCATTCTTGGGTGGTTGGTTTGGCCCTTGTTCCTGTAACTCGAATCCTAGCCCGGTATATCCCATTTTAATTTTACACCATTGTGAACCTTACGGCTTTTTTACTCTCTGATCGAGGTTCTCGGCATTGAAAAATCTTCGTAAAATAAATCACAGGTGTATATGTTGACATTTAAGAGATATACAGTCAAGAAAATCAAGGGCAACGGTGATATATATGCGGATTAGACACCAAAAAAAACACTCAACAAATGGCTACAATTTAAGGAATGTGTTTAGTGACGGCATCAGATTCCTAATTGATGGAGAAAGGTCTGGTGGCAAGAAAAGCTGCTTCTAGGAGGTTGTCAAGTGTTTTTCGATAGACGATTCCATTCTTGGGTGGTTGGTTTGGCCCTTTTTCCTGTAACTCGAATCCTAGCCCGGTATATCCCATTTTAATCTTACACCATTGTGAACCTTACGCCTTTTTTACTCTCTGATCGAGGTTCTCGGCATTGAAAAATCTTCGTAAACTAAATCACACGTGTATATGTTGACATTTAAGAGATATACAGTCAAGAAAATCAAGGGCAATGGTGAAATAAATGCGGATTAGACACCAAAAAAAACACTCAACAAATGGCTACAATTTAAGGAATGTGTTTAGTGACGGCATCAGATTCCTAATCGATGGAGAAAGGTCTGGTGGCAAGAAAAGCTGCTTCTAGGAGGTTGTCAAGTGTTTTCGCTCGACAATTCCATTCTTGGGTGGTTGGTTTGGCCCTTGTTCCTGTAACTCGAATCCTAGCCCGGTATATCCCATTTTAATTTTACACCATTGTGAACCTGACGCCTTTTTTACTCTCTGATCGAGGTTCTCGACATTGTAAAATCTTCGTAAACTAAATCACACGTGTATATGTTGACATTTAAGAGATATACAGTCAAGAAAATCAAGGGCAATGGTGACATATATATGCGGATTAGACACCAAAAAAAACACTCAACAAATGGCTACAATTTAAGGAATGTGTTTAGTGACGGTATCAGATTCCTAATTGATGGAGAAAAAGGTCTGGTGGCAAGAAAAGCTGCTTCTAGGAGGTTGTCAAGTGTTTTCGCTCGACGATTCCATTCCTGGGTGGTTGGTTTGGCCCTTGTTCCTGTAACTCGAATTCTAGCCCGGTATATCCCATTTTAATTTTACACCATTGTGAACCTTACGCCTTTTTTACTCTCTGATCGAGGTTCTCGGCATTGAAAAATCTTCGTAAACTAAATCACACGTGTATATGTTGACGTTTAAGAGATATACAGTCAAGAAATTCAAGGGCAATGGTGATATATATGCGGATTAGACACCAAAAAAAAACACTCAACAAATGGCTACAATTTAAGGAATGTGTTTAGTGACGGCATCAGATTCCTAATTGATGGAGAAAGGTCTGGTGGCAAGAAAAGCTGCTTCTAGGAGGTTGTCAAGTGTTTTCGATAGACGATTCCATTCTTGGGTGGTTGGTTTGGCCCTTTTTCCTGTAACTCGAATCCTAGCCCGTTATATCCCATTTTAATCTTACACCATTGTGAACCTTACGCCTTTTTTACTCTCTGATCGAGGTTTTCGGCATTGAAAAATCTTCGTAAACTAAATCACACATGTATATGTTGATATTTAAGAGATATACAGTCAAGAAAATCAAGGGTAATGGTGATATATTTGTGGATTAGACACCAAAAAAAACAATCAACAAATGGCTACAATTTAAGGAATGTGTTAAGTGACGGCATCAGATTCCTAATTGATGGAGAAAGGTCTGGTGGTTAGAAAAGCTGCTTCTAGGAGGTTGTCAAGTGTTTTCGCTCGACGATTCCATTCTTGGGTGGTTGGTTTGGCCCTTGTTCCTGTAACTCGAATCCCAGCCCGGTATATCCCATTTTAATTTTACACCATTATGAACCTTACTCCTTTTTTACTCTTTTATCGAGGTTCTCGGCATTGAAAAATCTTCGTAAACTAAATCACACATGTATATATTGATATTTAAGAGATATACAGTCAAGAAACTCGAGGGCAATTGTGATATATATGCGGATTAGACACAAAAAAAACACTCAACAAATGGCTACAATTTAAGGAATGTGTTTAGTGACGGCATCATATTCCTAATTGATGGAGAAAGGTCTGGTGGCAAGAAAAGCTGCTTCTAGGAGGTTGTCAAGTGTTTTCGCTCGAAGATTTCATTCTTGGGTGGTTGGTTTGGCCCTTGTTCCTGTAACTCGAATCCTAGCCCGTTATATCCCATTTTAATCTTACACCATTGTGAACCTTACGCCTTTTTTACTCTCTGATCGAGGTTCTCGGCATTGAAAAATCTTCGTAAACTAAATCACACGTGTATATGTTGATATTTAAGAGATATACAGTCAAGAAAATCAAGGGCAATGGTGATATATATGCGGATTAGACACCAAAAAAACACTCAACAAATGGCTACAATTTAAGGAATGTGTTTAGTGACGGCATCAGATTCCTAATTGATGGAGAAAGGTCTGGTGGTTAGAAAAGCTGCTTCTAGGAGGTTTTCAAGTGTTTTCACCCGACGATTCCATTCTTGGGTGGTTGGTTTGGCCCTTGTTCCTGTAACTCGAATCCAAGCCCGGTATATCCCATTTTAATTTTACACCATTGTGAACCTTACGCGTTTTTACTCTCTGATCGAGGTTCTCGGCGTTGTAAAATCTTCGTAAACTAAATCACACAGGTATATGTTGACATTTAAGAGATGTACAGTCAAGAAAATCAAGGGCAATGGTGATATATATGCGGATTAGACACCAAAAAAAACACTCAACAAATGGCTACAATTTGAGGAATGTGTTTTGTGACGGCATCAGATTCCTAATTGATGGAGAAAGGTCTGGTGGCAAGAAAAGCTACTTCTAGGAGGATGTCAAGTGTTTTCGCTCGACGATTCCATTCTTGGGTGGTTGGTTTGGCCCTTGTTCCTGTAACTCGAATCCTAGCCCGGTATATCCCATTTTAATTTTACACCATTGTGAACCTTACGCCTTTTTTACTCTCTGATCGAGGTTCTCGGCATTGTAAAATCTTCGTAAACTAAATCACACGTGTATATGTTGACATTTAAGAGATATACAGTCTAGAAAATCAAGGGCAACGGTGATATATATGCGGATTAGACACCAAAAAAAACACTCAACAAATGGTTACAATTTAAGGAATGTGTTTAGTGACGGCATCAGATTCCTAATCGATGGAGAAAGGTCTGGTGGCAAGAAAAGCTGCTTCTAGGAGGTTGTCAAGTGTTTTCGCTCGATGATTCCATTCTTGGGTGGTTGGTGACAACTCGTATTTCCGAACTTATTTATGTGCTTAGTGTAACGTACGTGAACACTTTGTGATTATGTGAACTTGATAATTAATGGAATGATATCTGTTTATGTGTAATGTATGTATGTATCGAATGAACCGATCGCACACACACAAGTTATTATAGGCTGAGTCACACGAGCCCAATCTCTAAACCGGAGCCCAATCCGAGCACACGTGGACACCGGGCCAATATTTAGGCCTAGTAGAGCCAAGTGGAGGTTAGATTTGGGTCGGCTCCTTTCATCAGTTTACTTACACGAAAATTGGGCCCAACCTCTTTTAGGTTATATTTACTTGTGGGGGCTAAGGGATTGTAAATACGTATTATTGGGGTTTGGAAATCACATAGATCGAGAAACCCTAATGCACCCCATCATTCCCTTCTCTTGATCAGCCCTCTTCGAAGGTTACATGAACAAGTCTTGTTGATTTTTTTTCCACATTCGATCAGCATAACCCACCTTTTGGTCAGTATAACCTCACCTCGTTATTATTATGATTTTTATAATCGTACATGTTGTATTAATATGTGATTATTTTTATGAGATAATATGCGTACATGTGGTTATGTGGGTCATTGGTTTGCGTGATAGTAGAGTTCTAACTGGTTAATAATTATGTGGTAACCGATATGTATGTCATGATGATAAGTCTTGTATGAATACGAAACTCATGTAATGTTAACCGATTGTTTGGGTGATTAGGGATCCATAGAATCATCTATAATGGTTAGGAGTCATCTTGGTAGTTAATTTATTGTGTCCATCATAACTTGCAATTGTTGTTCAGATCCTATTAATGCTACCATGTGATATGTTAAGGAAAATGGCGGCCATGTGCCTTATATCTTTTGGTGTTTACGAGACTATGTGTTAATGATTGTGCCCATCATAACTTGTGATTGATGTAGAGATCTTATTAATGAGGCCATGTGATATATTAAGTGGATTAATGTCATGTGCAAATGTCAGAATGTAAGTAAGGACCACATGAAACATTAAAAGATAGTTAAAATTCTAATGGCAAACATTTGATCATGTGCAAGAGGGGATCGGTTGTGGATCATGACTTGTTATTGTTGTTGTGTAAAGGGTGGGGGATAACTAGCTCTTGTTAAACACAAACAGGTAGCATATTAATTCGACTGCATACAATCAAATTGTTAATTGGACTGTATACGGTTGTTAGGCGGATCACACATGGGCCGCACACCCAAGATTGGGTCACATACTCACGGGTAGCCACGAAGTGAACATGGACCACTCATTAGTTAATGTCACACACATGAATTGAGTTATGTTTATTAATTGGGCCGATACATGTTAATATGTGGGCTTGTAGGATATGTAAGTAAATTGTGAATGTGTGTATGAAGTTTGTTGAAACCACTACATGATAAGTGAATACTCGATGACTCTATGTGAATGAATAGACTACCATGATCTCAATTACATGCGTGCGTTACATGTTCAGTAGATGTGTTGTATGTGATCAATGAATAAGTGAATTACTTGAATATGAAAGCTGTGGTTTATATGCTAGTAGAACTGACTGTTATCGGTAACTCTTTTAGGACGTGTTTGTTCAACTATTAATCAAGTAAACAATCTTACCGAGCAAACCGAGGTGAGTTCACACTTCTCTACAAAGCATGGGATTCCCAAGGGTTGGGAATGGGTTAAGGAATAGGGATTCCTCGTCCTGTTGAGACGTAATCAGGAACATAGATTCCTCGTCCTGTTGAGACGTATTTAACTATACCAGACTAGAACTCTATCAACGAAGTCCCTCCTTTTATATCGACTTAATCGTCGAGGCCAATGGCGAACGGGTCATTAGTTAAATAGCGCTATTAGGTTTAACAAACCTCACACCGTGCCGCAGAGGACGGGCGTGGACTAATGGACTATGGCACGTCAGTGATGATAGACACAGACGTTAGGGCACTTAAACATGACGAACGTTAGTAGTCGATATGGTAACGAGTCTGGTGAATTAAACATGGGGTAGCCCCCACGGCCATAGAGCCGGGCTGGGATAGCCAACGTAAGAACGGGTAACTAATAAATGTTTTTCGAACTATGGGGTAACCCCCACGGCTGGATAGCTGGTGAAGAGCAAACTGTGTTTTCGGAACAACTATAAACTGGACAACCAAACGTGAACTCACTCGACATTGTTGTTGACTCGTTACTACATGCTTTGCAGGTCAATAGGTACTTAGCAGGAGCTTGCATGGGAAGTGTCGTTGTGGGGCATGGACAGCTGTGTGCCATGTTAAACCTTTGGATATTTAAACTTATGTGGTTGGTTTTAAACATTATGCTTCCGCTCGTAACTTAAACTATGACTGTTTTGGACACTAATTATGTTGGTTGGACTTTTACAACTAATTACTTGCTTGTTCAATATGATTAGTGGTTTGATCCTGGTCAGTCACGCCTCCAAGCGGTAATACTCCGCGTGTGGATTTTGGGGGTGTGACAGGTTTGGCCCTTGTTCCTGTAACTCGAATCCTAGCCCGGTATATCCCATTTTAATTTTACACCATTGTGAACCTTACGCCTTTTTTACTCTCTGATCGAGGTTCTTGGCATTGTAAAATCTTCGTAAACTAAATCACACGTATATATGTTGACATTTAAGAGATATACAGTCAAGAAAATCAAGGCCAATGGTGATATATATGCGGATTAAACACCAAAAAAAACACTCAACAAATGGCTACAATTTAAGGAATGTGTTTAGTGACGGCATCAGATTCCTAATCGATGGAGAAAGGTATGGTCGCAAGAAAAGCTGCTTCTAGGAGGTTGTCAAGTGTTTTCGCTCGACAATTCCATTCTTGGGTGGTTGGTTTGGCCCTTGTTCCTGTAACTCGAATCGTAGCCCGATATATCCCATTTTAATTTTACACCATTGTGAACCTTACGCCTTTTTTACTCTCTGATCGAGGTTCTCGGCATTGTAAAATCTTCGTAAACTAAATCACACGTGTATATGTTGACATTTAATAGATATACAGTCAAGAAAATCAAGGGCAATGGGGATATATATGCGGATTAGACACAAAAAAAAACACTCAACAAATGGCTACAATTTAAGTACTATGTTTAGTGACGGCATCAGATTCCTAATTGATGGAGAAAGGTCTGGTGCCAAGAAAAGCTGCTTCTATGAGGTTGTCAAGTGTTTTCGCTCGACGATTCCATTCTTGGGTGGTTGGTTTGGCCTTTGTTCCTGTAACTCGAATCCTAGCCTGGTATATCCCATTTTAATTTTACACCATTGTGAACCTTACGGCTTTTTTACTCTCTGATCGAGGTTCTCGGCTTTTAAAAATCTTTGTAAACTAAATCACACGTGTATATGTTGACATTTAAGAGATATACAGTCAAGAAAATCAAGGGCAATGGTGATATATATGCGGATTAGACACCAAAAAAAACACTCAACAAATGACTACAATTTAAGGAATGTGTTTAGTGCGGCATCAGATTCCTAATTGATGGAGAAAGGTCTGGTGGCAAGAAAAGCTGCTTCTAGGAGGTTGTCAACTGTTTTCGCTCGACGATTCCATTCTTGGGTGGTTGGTTTGGCCCTTGTTCCTGTAACTCGAATCCTAGCCCGGTATATCCCATTTTAATTTTACACCATTGTGAACCTTACGGCTTTTTTACTCTCTGATCGAGGTTCTCGGCATTGAAAAATCTTCGTAAACTAAATCACACGTGTATATGTTGACATTTAAGAGATATACAGTCAAGAAAATCAAGGGCAATGGTGATATATATGCGGATTAGACACCAAAAAAAACACTCAACAAATGGCTACAATTTAAGGAATGTGTTTAGTGACGGCATCAGATTCCTTATTGATGGAGAAAGGTCTGGTGGCAAGAAAAGCTGCTTCTAGGAGGTTATCAACTTTTTTCGCTCGACGATTCCATTCTTGGGTGGTTGGTTTAGCCCTTGTTCCTGTAACTCGAATCCTAGCCCGGTATATCCCATTTTAATTTTACACCATTGTGAACCTTACGCCTTTTTTACTCTCTGATCGAGGTTCTCGGCATTGAAAAATCTTCTTAATCTAAATCATACGTGTATATGTTGATATTTAAGAGATATACACTCATGAAAATCAAGGGCAATGGTGATATATATGCGGATTAGACACCAAAAAAAACACTCAACAAATGGCTACAATATAAGGAATGTGTTTAGTGACGGCATCAGATTCCTAATTGATGGAGAAAGGTCTGGTGGCAAGAAAAGCTGCTTCTAGGAAGTTGTCAAGTGTTTTCGCTCGACGATTCCATTCTTGGGTGGTTGGTTTGGCCCTTGTTCCTGTAACTCGAATCCTAGCCCGGTATATCCCATTTTAATTTTACACCATTGTGAACCTTACGCCTTTTTTACTCTCTGATCGAGGTTCTCGGCATTGAAAAATCTTCGTAAACTAAATCACACGTGTATATGTTGACATTTAAGAGATATACAGTCAAGAAAATCAAGGGCAATGGTGATATATATGCGGATTAGACACCAAAAAAAACACTCAACAAATGCCTACACGTTAAGGAATGTGTTTAGTGACGGAATCAGATTCCTAATTGATGGAGAATGGTCTGGTGGTAAGAAAAGTTGCTTCTAGGAGGTTGTCAAGTGTTTTCGCTCGACGATTCCATTCTTGGGTGGTTGGTTTGACCCTTGTTCCGGTAACTCGAATCCTAGCCCGGCATATCCCATTTTAATTTTATACCATTGTGAACCATACGCCTTTTTTACTCTCTGATCAAGGTTCTCGGCATTGAAAAATCTTCGTAAACTAAATCACACGTGTATATGTTGATATTTAAGAGATATACAGTCAATAAAATCAAGGGCAATGGTGATATATATGCGGATTACACACCAAAAAAACACTGAACAAATGGCTACAATTTAAGGAATGTGTTTAGTGACGGCATCAGATTCCTAATTGATGGAGAAAAGTCTGGTGGTAAGAAAACCTGCTTCTAGGAGGCTGTCAAGTGTTTTCGCTCAACGATTCCATTCTTGGGTGGTTGGTTTGGCCCTTGTTCCTGTAACTCGAATCCTAGCCCGGTATATCCCATTTCAATTTTACACCATTGTGAACCTTACGCCTTTTTTACTCTCTGATCGAGGTTCTCGGCATTGAAAAATCTTCGTAAACTAAATCACATGTGTATATGTTGACATTTAAGAGATATACAGTCAAGAAAATCAAGGGCAATGGTGATATATATGCGGATTAGACACCAAAAAAAACACTCAACAAATGGCAACAATTTAAGGAATGTGTTTAGTGACGGCATCAGATTCCTAATTGATGGAGAAAGGTCTGGTGGCAAGAAAAGCTGCTTCTAGGAGGTTGTCAAGTGTTTTCGCTCGACGATTCCATTCTTGGGTGGTTGGTTTGGACCTTGTTCCTGTAACTCGAATCCAAGCCCGGTATATCCCATTTTAATTTTACACCATTGTGAAACTTACGGCTTTTTTACTCTCTGCTCGAGGTTCTCGGCATTGAAAAATCTTCGTAAACTAAATCACACGTGTATATGTTGATATTTAAGAGATATACAGTTAAGAAAATCAAGGGCAATGGTGATATATATGCGGATTAGACACCAAAAAAAAACACTCAACAAATGGCTACAATTTAAGGAATGTGTTTAGTAACGGCATCAGATTCCTAATTGATGGAGAAAGGTCTGGTGGCAAGAAAAGCTGCTTCTAGGAGGTTGTCAAGTGTTTTCGCTCGACGATTCCATTCTTGGGTGGTTGGTTTGGCCCTTGTTCCTGTAACTCGAATCCTATCCCGGTATATCTGTAGGTCCCCTAATTGTATGGATCTTGAACAGAATTGTCTTTCCAATCAAGAGTGCGGAATCCTCTTGATCAGAATAAGCAGAAAACGTGTAGAAACAGGAAGACACTTTCAAACTGGGTTTCTATTGATTATCCAAACAAACGTTTTACAATCAATCAAACCCTAACCACACACAATTTCGTCCAAGCACAAAGACTCTCACGAAATTTCTCTCTCACAAACTGTTTTGGCTGATTAACCTAAACCCTAAAGCCTAACCTTGTTTATATAACACAAGGTTTGCTACTTGGGCCAAGGTTAAACATCATGGACTGCGAATTGGACAGGCCCAATTCGCCCCCACACACCCAACTCATTGGGTTTGGTTAGCCCAAACATTATTAACTCACTAATACAAAGCTAAACCCGTTTACTGTTTATCGTTTAACTATTTACAAGATATCCAAAGACCAAATCTAAGCTGTTGTCACAAACATGCACCAACAAACTCCCCCTTGACAATAGCTTCATAAAATAACTTTGTCTTCAGTCATCTTGCAATCTTCATGTAGTCTTGCACTGTCTTTGGTCTTTGGATAGCTTCAGCTTCAACAGCTTCTGTCAGCAACAGACTCCCCCTAAGCTGATGCATCCAATCACCAAATCTTCAAAAACTTTAGCGTTTGAGTAAACTCCAGTTCAGCATTTGTAAAACAATCTTCAAACTCTTCATCTTTGTCTGCAATATAGAAAGGAGGTTCTACCACGCATCCAATCTAACTCTCATCTTCACAACAACTTCTCAGCAACACAGCAACTTCTCAGCAACTCATCAACTTCTCAGCAACATACCGCTTCAATCTGTTTACTATAAAACAAACATCTCGAGAAACCATAAGAATTTTTCAACACAGTTAAATAAATTATTATTTTTTCAAGAGATAGTTAAACTGTATCACAGATTAAGCATTTTCAACTTATCACCAACACGCAAAACTTTTTAATCACACCCTATAACCCACATGATTTAAAATTTTGAACTCACTTTCTAACACTGTCTCCCCCTATCAGTAACAATTCCTCCAAGAATAACAGTTTTCCGTACGTTAAGAATTTTAAACAGAAAAAGACACTATTTTTGGATTTTTATATTTTTCTGAAAGCAAGTAAAAAAACAAAAGCAATAAACACTCTATTTTTTTGTGAGATTCACTGGTAAGAAGATCATATCAGCACAATCAAACTGTTTCACACTTGTAGTTAATTCTTTATTTAATTTTTCGTGAAAAGCAGTCCAAGACGATTACCAGTATGTTTGTCCACTTAAACAAAATGCATGAACATTTCAAGTACCATTACCGTATGATATGTTAAGGTAATATTAATACTGATCTACTAGTGTGTCCCACTTCAGGATATACCCCCGCGATCAAGGTATGCACAAAGATTCATCGTAGTAGGTGAGTATACTGATGTCATCCTTTAAGATATCCTGATAATGTCTAGGTCTGCATATAATCTGTTTTATCATGTTTTGATTGCTTAACTATGAACACCCAAATAAATACTAATCAAATACTGGAAATATAAACAACACACTCTATCATGCAAGTATCTTCCGTACCACATATTTCACAAGTCCAATCCAGATTTCTGAAATCTTAACTGGGAATAGGTTGAGAAGAGAACAGAATAGATCTTTAGCAGAGATGGTATAATATACAGATCAAATGAGTTTTCTCAGTTTGATATAGGTTTATTGGGTTTCATTTGGGCACTTGAGGGCCTCTTTCGGGTGTATTAGATCTATAGCGCGACAACGTACAGCTAGGTCAGCATGTATCTGGATGCAGCAGAAGCTGTCGTTGCCTAGCACCTCCAGGTCAGCATATATCTGGATGCAGCAGAGGAGGTACACGACTTTTTCAGAGAAGATTTCGGAATCAGATCAAAATTGTGTGTATCGGGACAACATACAGACATTCAAATAGAAATGAGCTAATTCCAAGTGACTTTCTTTCCTGAGGTCATGTACAATTTTAGTTCTAAACAGAAAGACAGTCAAGATATCCCCAGATGAAATAACAGTATAAAGACCCAAAACTTCAGATTTTGGCAATCTATCAACGCAAGATTTAAGGTCATTAAACCATACACCACTGATGTGTTCCCCACTCATACACAGTTCATTTAAGTTTATATCACATTGGTAAGTTGATTATTTCATGCTTTTTGGCTACTGGTATATCATATAATGAAGCTGCTATCACACTTAAGCAATTTAATTTCATTTCAGTGTGACAGTCTAACTTGCCGATGTACTATCATTTCTCCTTTTTAATTTTACACCATTGTGAACCTTACGGCTTTTTTACTCTCTGATCGAGGTTCTCGGCTTTTAAAAATCTTCGTAAACTAAATCACACGTGTATATGTTGACATTTAAGAGATATACAGTCAAGAAAATCAAGGGCAATGGTGATATATATGCGGATTAGACACCAAAAAAAACACTCAACAAATGACTACAATTTAAGGAATGTGTTTAGTGACGGCATCAGATTCCTAATTGATGGAGAAAGGTCTGGTGGCAAGAAAAGCTGCTTCTAGGAGGTTGTCAACTGTTTTCGCTCGACGATTCCATTCTTGGGTGGTTGGTTTGGCCCTTGTTCCTGTAACTCGAATCCTAGCCCGGTATATCCCATTTTAATTTTACACCATTGTGAACCTTACGGCTTTTTTACTCTCTGATCGAGGTTCTCGGCATTGAAAAATCTTCGTAAAATAAATCACAGGTGTATATGTTGACATTTAAGAGATATACAGTCAAGAAAATCAAGGGCAACGGTGATATATATGCGGATTAGACACCAAAAAAAACACTCAACAAATGGCTACAATTTAAGGAATGTGTTTAGTGACGGCATCAGATTCCTAATTGATGGAGAAAGGTCTGGTGGCAAGAAAAGCTGCTTCTAGGAGGTTGTCAAGTGTTTTTCGATAGACGATTCCATTCTTGGGTGGTTGGTTTTGCCCTTTTTCCTGTAACTCGAATCCTAGCCCGGTATATCCCATTTTAATCTTACACCATTGTGAACCTTACGCCTTTTTTACTCTCTGATCGAGGTTCTCGGCATTGAAAAATCTTCGTAAACTAAATCACACGTGTATATGTTGACATTTAAGAGATATACAGTCAAGAAAATCAAGGGCAATGGTGAAATAAATGCGGATTAGACACCAAAAAAAACACTCAACAAATGGCTACAATTTAAGGAATGTGTTTAGTGACGGCATCAGATTCCTAATCGATGGAGAAAGGTCTGGTGGCAAGAAAAGCTGCTTCTAGGAGGTTGTCAAGTGTTTTCGCTCGACAATTCCATTCTTGGGTGGTTGGTTTGGCCCTTGTTCCTGTAACTCGAATCCTAGCCCGGTATATCCCATTTTAATTTTACACCATTGTGAACCTGACGCCTTTTTTACTCTCTGATCGAGGTTCTCGACATTGTAAAATCTTCGTAAACTAAATCACACGTGTATATGTTGACATTTAAGAGATATACAGTCAAGAAAATCAAGGGCAATGGTGACATATATATGCGGATTAGACACCAAAAAAAACACTCAACAAATGGCTACAATTTAAGGAATGTGTTTAGTGACGGTATCAGATTCCTAATTGATGGAGAAAAAGGTCTGGTGGCAAGAAAAGCTGCTTCTAGGAGGTTGTCAAGTGTTTTCGCTCGACGATTCCATTCCTGGGTGGTTGGTTTGGCCCTTGTTCCTGTAACTCGAATTCTAGCCCGGTATATCCCATTTTAATTTTACACCATTGTGAACCTTACGCCTTTTTTACTCTCTGATCGAGGTTCTCGGCATTGAAAAATCTTCGTAAACTAAATCACACGTGTATATGTTGACATTTAAGAGATATACAGTCAAGAAAATCAAGGGCAATGGTGATATATATGTGGATTAGACACCAAAAAAAAACACTCAACAAATGGCTACAATTTAAGGAATGTGTTTAGTGACGGCATCAGATTCCTAATTGATGGAGAAAGGTCTGGTGGCAAGAAAAGCTGCTTCTAGGAGGTTGTCAAGTGTTTTCGATAGACGATTCCATTCTTGGGTGGTTGGTTTGGCCCTTTTTCCTGTAACTCGAATCCTAGCCCGTTATATCCCATTTTAATCTTACACCATTGTGAACCTTACGCCTTTTTTACTCTCTGATCGAGGTTTTCGGCATTGAAAAATCTTCGTAAACTAAATCACACATGTATATGTTGATATTTAAGAGATATACAGTCAAGAAAATCAAGGGTAATGGTGATATATTTGTGGATTAGACACCAAAAAAAACAATCAACAAATGGCTACAATTTAAGGAATGTGTTAAGTGACGGCATCAGATTCCTAATTGATGGAGAAAGGTCTGGTGGTTAGAAAAGCTGCTTCTAGGAGGTTGTCAAGTGTTTTCGCTCGACGATTCCATTCTTGGGTGGTTGGTTTGGCCCTTGTTCCTGTAACTCGAATCCCAGCCCGGTATATCCCATTTTAATTTTACACCATTATGAACCTTACTCCTTTTTTACTCTTTTATCGAGGTTCTCGGCATTGAAAAATCTTCGTAAACTAAATCACACATGTATATATTGATATTTAAGAGATATACAGTCAAGAAACTCGAGGGCAATTGTGATATATATGCGGATTAGACACAAAAAAAACACTCAACAAATGGCTACAATTTAAGGAATGTGTTTAGTGACGGCATCATATTCCTAATTGATGGAGAAAGGTCTGGTGGCAAGAAAAGCTGCTTCTAGGAGGTTGTCAAGTGTTTTCGCTCGAAGATTTCATTCTTGGGTGGTTGGTTTGGCCCTTGTTCCTGTAACTCGAATCCTAGCCCGTTATATCCCATTTTAATCTTACACCATTGTGAACCTTACGCCTTTTTTACTCTCTGATCGAGGTTCTCGGCATTGAAAAATCTTCGTAAACTAAATCACACGTGTATATGTTGATATTTAAGAGATATACAGTCAAGAAAATCAAGGGCAATGGTGATATATATGCGGATTAGACACCAAAAAAACACTCAACAAATGGCTACAATTTAAGGAATGTGTTTAGTGACGGCATCAGATTCCTAATTGATGGAGAAAGGTCTGGTGGTTAGAAAAGCTGCTTCTAGGAGGTTTTCAAGTGTTTTCACCCGACGATTCCATTCTTGGGTGGTTGGTTTGGCCCTTGTTCCTGTAACTCGAATCCAAGCCCGGTATATCCCATTTTAATTTTACACCATTGTGAACCTTACGCGTTTTTACTCTCTGATCGAGGTTCTCGGCGTTGTAAAATCTTCGTAAACTAAATCACACAGGTATATGTTGACATTTAAGAGATGTACAGTCAAGAAAATCAAGGGCAATGGTGATATATATGCGGATTAGACACCAAAAAAAACACTCAACAAATGGCTACAATTTGAGGAATGTGTTTTGTGACGGCATCAGATTCCTAATTGATGGAGAAAGGTCTGGTGGCAAGAAAAGCTACTTCTAGGAGGATGTCAAGTGTTTTCGCTCGACGATTCCATTCTTGGGTGGTTGGTTTGGCCCTTGTTCCTGTAACTCGAATCCTAGCCCGGTATATCCCATTTTAATTTTACACCATTGT